>CM045996.1:26107685-27427257 GCA_025175895.1 Wurfbainia villosa
TCCATGGTCGATGTCTACAAGGTCTCTAAGGACCTTTCGAAGCTTAGGTTAGATGAATTATTTTCTGAGTTTGAACTTCATGAGCAAACTAACATGGTCCGGGCCGAGAGAGGTATTGCTCTACTTGCAGGACAAAGAAGGAAGCCACCTACTAAGCAAGTAGATGAACTCGAACCCAAAGACGAATCCGAATCCGAAGAGGAGGCCATAATAGTCAACATTGTGCGGAGAATAGTTCGACAAGAAAAAAGAAAATTGAAGAATGAGAACCAAAAGAAAAAGGGAGCAACGAAAGCCTTCCATGCAACTTGGGACAACAGAGAAGACATAGCTTACATGGCAAGAACGGAGGAGTCCGAGTCAGAATCCGAAGCCGAGTCCAACTACAACTCCGACTCCGACCCCGAAGATTATTTCGAGAGAATCGAGAGAAAACTCAAAGCCGGACCAAAAGGGAAAGTCAAGGTTAATCGCTCTTTAATTACTACGCTTTACAATACAATTAAAATGCTTAATAGGAAATTAACTAAGTCCGAGTCTAGGGTTGAGTTGTTACTTGAGGAGGTTGAAACCCTCAAGCAAGAGGCTACTCTAACCCCTTCAACTAGTCAAGTTCAAGAGGGAAACTCAACTCAAATTGAAAAACTTGAGGAGGAGAATTCTCTCTTGAAAGACCAAGTTCAAGAGGTTGAGGCTAGGTTGGAAAGGTTCACGTTGGGATCCAAGAACCTTAATCGACTACTTGGAACCCAAAGAGCCGTGTACAATAAAGCCGGACTCAGATTTAAGTCAAAGACTATGAATAGGTCTTATATGTCTATCGTAAATCGTAGTCATCAAAGAGTCCAAGCATGGGTCCCTAAGAACTTTTTGATTTCAACTCTAGGATCCAACCCGTACTAGGTTCCCAAGGACCAAATCCACTATGTGGATAGATCGAACTGATTCAACGGTCTAGGGGGAGCCAGTACAAAACATGTTTGTACTTTAACTTAGAAATTGCATGCTTTAACTTAGAAATTGCATGCTTTAACTTAGAATGTTTATGCTTTAAAACATGTGAGCTCACTTAGAACACGTACATAACCAACTAAAATCCTACGAAAAGATTGAGCCTCGGGGAGCCTCTTTTCAAAAAAAAAAAATAACCAGTTAGACTAGGAAATAGTCTTAGGTGAGTCAAGTCATCATTTTCTTGAAAATAGCTTTGTCTAAGGAAGTGGTCGATGATCCGATAAAAGAAGGCCCCTGTGCCTCGCCACGACCTGGAAGCCATGATCTTGAAAAGGTAAACTTGACAAGCCTAGGGTCAAATCCAAATCTAACATAAATTTACTTGAACCTAAAAGCACTTAATAAACTTAATTGGAAGTCATCTCACAAAAACACATAAGTATAACATGCTTGATCATATAGACACAGGTGAGATGTTAAGGATAATTGAAATATAGTTAAAACAACCTCTTCAAAATACTACTTATTTTCTCAAATATTGTACTTAACAACTCTTAGGCCAAAGTTTAGCGCCCCCTACATCTCTTATACTTCATATATTTGACTAAGGGGGAGAGCAAACTAACCCTAAAGGGTTATATTACAAACCTTTAGATTATTGGTGCAGAGGGACACACCTCGAAACAATCTATCTAATTACTGCTAGACGCATGCTTGGACTCATAGCTGATTTATCTTGATGCATGCATATACCATATTCTCTTTAAACCCCTATTTTATATAACAAACTTCATTTTTACATAACAAACCCCAATGTTTGTTTTGATTTATGGCAAAAGGGGGAGAAGAGCGAAAGTTAAGGGGGAGTAACACAAAGCGAAAGTTAAGGGGGAGTAACACAAAATTTATTCGATTTTGAACTAAACTATCACTTTCAAAACTCACCTAGGGTTAATGGGGAGTTTTGGTTAAGGGGGAGTTTTTCAAAATGACATTCATCATTTACTATACTTGTTTTATGTTTTATTTTCCCTTAACTTTGTGTTGGTTTGCCATAGATCAAAAAGGGGGAGATTGTTGGTGCAGGGGCACTAGATAATCGGACCTATGTTTTGATTATGGCAAAGACACAAAGTTAAGTTTACATCGTTATCTCACGAGCTAAATCGAGTGTGCAGAAAAGTACTAAAGCTAGAGCTGAAGGCTAGCGACACCCGGAGGAAGCTGCGGTGGTCGGGCGACACTCGAGTGACTTCGGAGGGAGCCGAAGGAATCGAGTGGAAGGCCGGAAGCGAAAGCGTCACAGTAAGAATCGAGGTAAGCTCGTGTGAGTGAGAGATGGTAAGGTCGTGTCCTCTATACGGGGACGACCGTAGGCGGCGATCCGACTAAAACTTCTTGTGGAAGGTCTAGGTCGAGATCGGACGGTTAGAAACTGTCGTATTTATCATTTTCTGAGCTAACCTCTCACTGCAGGGAAGTGGCCAGGCTGGCAGTCGACTGCTGAACATGGAGCAGCCAGGCTTGTCAAGTTTACCTTTTCAAGATCATGGCTTACAGGTCGTGGTGAGGCACAGGGGGCTTCTTTTATCGGATCATTGACCGCTTACTTAGCAAAACCATTGCATGCTTAGAATTTTTGTTAACTTGTGAACTTACTTAGAACACGTACATAACCAACTAAAATCCTTCGAAAAGATTGAGCCTCGGGGAGCCTCTTTTCAGTTAGACTAGGAAATAGTCTTAGGTGAGTCAAGTCATCATTTTCTTGAAAATGGCTTTGTCTAAGGAAGTGGTCGATGATCCGATAAAAGAAGGCCCCTGTGCCTCGCCACGACCTGGAAGCCATGATCTTGAAAAGGTAAACTTGACAAGCCTAGGGTCAAATCCAAATCTAACATAAAATTACTTGAACCTAAATGCACTTAATCAACTTAATTTTAAAATCATCTCACAAAACATATAAGGTGAACAAATTCTGAGACACATAGAATGGGTGAGATGTTAAGGATAATTGAAATATACTTAAAACAATCTCTTCAAAATACTACCTATTTTCTCAACTATTGTACTTAACAACTCTTAGGCCAAAGTTTAGCGCCCCCTACATCTCTTATACTTCATATATTTGACTAAGGGGGAGAGCAAACTAACCCTAAAGGTTATATTATAAATCTTTAGATTATTGGTGCAGAGGGGCACACCTCGAACCAATCTATCTAACTACTGCTAGACGTATGCTTGGACTCATATTTGATTTATCTAGATGCATGCATATACGATATTGTTTTCAAACCCCTATTTTATACAAAAACCCCAAAAAAATTTTTTGATTTATGGCAAAAGGGGGAGAAGAGCAAAAGTTAAGGGGGAGTAACATAAAATTTAATTTTGAAAATTAAATTATTTCTTTCAACACTCACCTAGGGTTAAGGGGGAGTTTTGGTTGAGGGGGAGTTTTTGAAAATGACATTCATCATTTACTATACTGGTTTTATGCTTTAATTTTCCTTAACTTTGTGTTGGTTTGCCATAGATCAAAAAGGGGTAGATTATTGGTGCAGGGGCACTAGATAATCGAACCTGTGTTTTGATTATGGCAAAGACACAAAGTTAAGTTTATATCGTTATCTCACGAGCTATCGAGTGTACAGAAAAGTATTAAAGCTGGAGCTGAAGGCTAGCGACACCCGGAGGAAGCCGTGGTGGTCGGGCGACACTCGAGTGACTTCGGAGGGAGCCGAAGGAATCGAGTGGAAGGCCGGAAGCAAGAGCTACTATCGAGGTAAGCTCATGTGAGTGAGAGATTGTAAGGTCGTGTCCTCTTTACGGGGATGACCGTAGGCGACGATCCGACTAAGACTTCCTGTGAAAGGTCTAGGTCGAGATCGGACGGTTAGAAACCGTCGTATTTATCATTTTCCGAGCTAACCTCTTGCTGAAGGGAAGTGGCTGGCCGGCGATCACGGACATGGAGAAGTCGATTAATGCCCATCGATGGTGATGGGAGGCATCGATCATGATCGATGGCACTTTGCGCTAGGTCAAAATGGATAACGTTTGACGCGGCCACTTCGCGATAAAAATTTGGAAAAATTCATGATCTGTTCCAAAGAAATAGGAGACAAATTCAGAGGCTAAAGTCTATAAAAGGAGGGGAGGATTCATCTCCAAAGAACATCAATTTTATTCATCAAGTGCTCCTACAACGCCAACGCTCCAACACCGTCATAACGCCGACGCGACGCCAAGTTCCAATCTTCTTCGTCGGCAGCAGATTCAAGTAATATTTTTGATATTGTATTCTTTGTTTTTCTTCATAACGAGGTGAGGTAGGCTTGTTGCCTCATCCTCGTATATTCGGTTTTGTGATCGTTGTCTCCTACCTCCAACGAGGAGGAGACGTTATAGTGCTTTGCCCTCTGTACGCGGTCTAGGACCGATAGGGCCTTGGAGTAGCAACTGCCGGGTTGTGAACCAAGTAAAATAAATGTGTCATTTTATTTTCCGCTGCTTACTCGCTTACTCGTGCCTTAACGAACGATTACGAACGAAAGATTTTCGATCGCTATTCACCCCCCCTCTAGCGACGCTTTTCGATCCAACAATTTAAGAGCGAAAGTTAAGGGGGAGTAACACAAAGCGAAAGTTAAGGGGGAGTAACACAAAATTTATTCGATTTTGAACTAAAGTATCTCTTTCAAAACTCACCTAGGGTTAAGGGGGAGTTTTGGTTAAGGGCGAGTTTTTCAAAATGACATTCATCATTTACTATACTTGTTTTATGTTTTAATTTCCCTTAACTTTGTGTTGGTTTGCCATAGATAAAAAAGGGGGAGATTGTTGGTGCAGGGGCACTACATAATCGAACCTATGTTTTGATTATGGTAAAGACACAAAGTTAAGTTTACATCGTTATCTCACGAGCTAAATCGAGTGTGCAGAAAAGTACTAAAGCTAGAGCTGACGGCTAGAGACACCCGGAGGAAGCTGCGGTGGTCGGGCGACACTCGAGTGACTTCGGAGGGAGCCGAAGGAATCGAGTGGAAGGCCGGAAGCGAAAGCGTCACAGTAAGAATCGAGGTAAGCTCGTGTGAGTGAGAGATGGTAAGGTCGTGTCCTCTATACGGGGACGACCGTAGGCGGCGATCCGACTAAAACTTCTTGTGGATGGTCTAGGTCGAGATCGGATGATTAGAAACTGTCGTATTTATCATTTTCTGAGCTAACCTCTCACTGCAGGGAAGTGGCCAGGCCGCTGCTTGGACATGGAAGCCGATCGTGATGCCCATCGTCGGATCGATGGGAGGCATCAGTCGACTGATGGCGACGACTCAACCTTTGCGCTAGGTCAAAACGGATAACGTTTGACGCGACCACTTCGCGATAAAATTTGGAAAACTTCGTGATCCATTCCAAAAAAAAGGGAGACATATTCAGAGCCCAAAGTCTATAAAAGGAGGATTCCAACTCCAAAGATAATCAAGTTTATTCATCAAGTGCTCCTACAACGCCAACGCTCCAACACCGTCATAACGCCGACACGACGACAAGTTCCGATCTTCTTCGTCGGCAGCAGTAGCAAGTAACATATTTTGATATTGTATTCTTTATTTTTATTCGTAACGAGGTGAGGTAGGCTTGTTGCCTCATCCTCATAATTTCGATTTTGTGATCGTTGTCTCCTACCTCCAACGAGGAGGAGACGTTATAGTGATTTGCCCTCTGTACGCGGTCTAGGACCGATAGGGCCTTGGAGTAGCAACCGCTGGGTTGTGAACCAAGTAAAATAATCGTGTCGCTTTATTTTGCGCTGTGTTTACTCATTTAATTGTCTACTAGAACGAAACGGCGAAAAGTTTTACGATCGCTATTCACCCCCCCCTCTAGCGACGCTTCTCGATCCAACAGATTCCTTCTACATCTCTAAGAACTTAGAAGTTAGCACCTTGGAGGAATTTTTCTCAACCATGGATCTCCACGAAACAAGACTTGAAGGAGTAGTAGAAGAGCCAAGAATCCAACCATCAAGAGGAGTGGCACTATTAGCCAACAAGGGGAAGAAGAAGATGGAGACTCCCTCCTCCTCCAATGAAGCATCCTCCTCCTCCTCCATGGATAGCACGGAAGAAGCATACATGGTAAGGAAGGTAAGACGTGCTTTGAAAAATTTTAAATTTAATAAATCTAATGATAGGAGGAGAAGACCAAGGGGGAAGGTAATTTGCTACAATTGTCAAGGAGAGGGACACATAAGGGATAATTGTCCCCTCTTGAACAAGAGCAAAGAAGAGGGGAAAGAAAGAAGAAAAGAAGAAGAAGGGGAGCAAGAAGAAGGAAGAAGAGAAGAAGGCCAAAGAAAAGGAGAAGGCCAAGGCACTAAAAGCAAGAACTTGGGATGACCCTTCCTCCTCATCATCATCATCGGAGGAATAAAATGTCTTTGTCACAAATTTGGCACTAATGGCATTTGATGATCTAGACACCTCCTCCTCCGAGCAAGAAGAAAGAAGCACAAGTGAGGAGAGCTCAAGTGAAGGGGAAGCGTCATCCTCATCTACATCGGAATCCGAAGAAGAAGACATGGAGACTATGGTAACGAATCTCTCACTCAATAAAATAGTTTTCATGATTTCTAGTCTCACTAAGGATTTATTTAGGGCAAAGAAGAAAAGTAGATGCATGCACGATCAAATTAAGGATCTATAAAATAAACTAGAAAAAGCATGCTTAAATATTAATGATAATATTTCTTCTAGTCATGATGATGCATGTTCACATGATAACTATATGCCTTTTAATGTTAGTGATGCATGTATGGATGAGAATAGGGCTTTAAGGGAAAAGGTAGACCATTTGACAAAAGCCCTAGAAAAATTCACCATTGGGTCCAACACCCTTAATATGATCATAGGGAGCCAAAGGGCAAGTTTCAATAAGAAAGGCCTAGGATATAAGGAAAATTAAAATGAAAAGGCCTATAAATGTTTAATTGCTAGGGGTCAAGATAAAAAGAAAACAATAGCTAGAAAATGGATCCCTAAGGAATTTTTAGTGAACCCCATAGGAAAGAACTTGTTTTGGGTTCCTAAATCCATCCGTAAGGGTTAGGAAAACCCTAGGATAGTCAACCATATGGAATTTACTTATATCATATTTTTGGTTGACTTAGGATGGTGGGACTTAATTTTAGAAATAGTATTGGGTGATGATAATGCACTCATAAATAGTTTAAATCATTCTCAACACTTAGTGTTATTTGACACTCATGAACTATAAATTTTTAGCATAGTGTTGGGTGATGATAATGTGCCCATAAATTGATAATAATGCTTAAATCATGATAGTTAATGCAATTGCTATATATGTTTGCAATCATGATTTATGATCTTGATATTTGATATATAATCATGGGCAATAAGGTTTTAAATCATGCTTTGGGTGATACTTTACTTATTATCATAATTCATACCTAATGCATGATTATAAATTGATGAATACATTTGTTTCATGATCAAAATGTGGAATCAATACATATATGTCTTTATGATCATGTGGGATGTTAGGATGATACTTAACCTTCTGTAGAATTCCATGAAAATTAATGGTTAAGTATATATAAATACCTTTAGGATACATCTCACACTCACTATAGGCTACCTTGATTGAAAACTTAGCATGGGTGAGATGTTAGGATGATACAAATGGTCCACTAATGCCTATGGCATTTAGATGGTCATTTAAAGTGTCAAAATAGGAATAATAGACCAATCATGGGGAAGGCTTATGTTTAATCCATAGACATATTGCCCAAAAATTATGTTTGGATATTTCATATGTTTTCAAAACATTTTCTTACTTTAAAATCTGTGTGTTCATGTTTTGAAACAATCCAAAGCAAAACTAGGTGTTAAAAGTGATACAAACTTGATAAAAAACCTAGTTGTTTTTGAAGCTTTTGGATTTTTGGCTAATTTTCGAAAATATAATGATTTTTCATGAAAAACTATTTTTCATTGATAAATATACTAACAAGAAATATATTCCCTAAATTTCATGATTTTTCAAATTTTGTAAAATTTTTAATGCATTTCTGAAATTCACCCTGAAAATCAGAAAAAACTGAATTTCAAGTGCCAGTCGACTGGTAGTCTGAACCAGTCGACTGCTCGACTGATAACATGCCCAATAACCTTCTTTTATCAGACTTTAAGCCATGTTTTGGTGACTTGTGTTCCCTAGAGTTGATGCCATGTTTGTATAAACCTTGTTTAATATTTTTGATGGTGTAAAAAGGGGGAGAAATATGCATGTTTAAGTAAGGGGAGAATTGTATTTAGGGGGAGTTTCATGTATTAAGGGGGAGATTTCTTAATCATGTTTATTTACATGCTTTCTTACCTTAATATTTTTATCAAATGTTTTACATAACTTAAACGGATTGCCACACATCAAAAAGGGGAAGATTGTTAGTGCAATCAACCCGTGATATGGTTTTGATGTGTGGCAAAGGATTTAAGATAGGATGTTTGGATTTGATATGTGCGTTGGAGTCTTGCAGAACATAGTAATTCGTACATGGAGCATTGGCGAGTTTCACCTCTCATGACTCGATCCTTGAGTCGGTGAAGGATAGCTTTGTGGAAGCCATGCGCTTGGAGCATCAGAGGGACCGCCGGACGAGGAGATTGGAGTGAAGCAAGAGGAAGTAGACTTCAGGGTGAGACACGAAGCATGGCACTACAGAGCCATGTGCTTGGCACATCCGAGAGACGTTGTCTGATGAAGACAACTTCAAAGGCGAGGGACTCCAAGGGATGAGAGTGAGCGAATGTAACCCGGGAAGGGGTAGTGCGCTTAGGTGGAACTTGGCCAATTAGCTAAGTGTTGGATAGGATTTCCCGACATCAGTCACTACCATGTTATGGTAGTCGACTACTCTAAGTCGACTGTGACTCGACTAGTGTTCGAGTTCGGTTCATGTGCCAACAGTCGACTGCCATGGAATGGCAGTCGACTAAGAGACCACCAGTCGACTGATGATGGCATCAGTCGACTGGTCGCAAGGGTTTCGGGCACAGAATGGAGTGTTCGCTTTCGGCACTCGACTGATAGCTCCATCAGTCGACTGATGGTAAGATCAGTTGACTGATGTAGGAGCCGTTGGGTGAAATCCAACATGGAAGAAGTCGTTAGTGGGCAACGACTACAGGGCCAGTCGACTGATCGTGGCATCAGTCGAATGATCCTGTGTTAACGGGAAGAAACCCTCTTCTTCTATAAAAAGAAGGGGTGAGGGTATTTGGGAGCCTAATGCTTTAACTCCTAACAACTCTCAAAGTGCCCTAAAGGATTCCCACACTTCTTACTTGCTATTATTCCATTTTATTGTAAGAAGAGGAATTGTAAAGAGGTTACGTCCACTTAGCTTGGTGCAAAGGAGTGATTCACCTTGGACGAATCGGGTCGTTGATTAACGGCAAAGCCGTGAACCACGTTTTATTCTCTTGTTAGCATTGTTTATCTTTTGTTTGTCTCTAAATTGTCTTTATTAGTATATTCCGCTTGCGCTAATAGTGTTTGTAGATGAGCAATGAACGAACGACTACCATCGTCTACGATAAAGGCTATTCACCCCCTCTTGCCGGCCACCATCGACCCTACAATGTCTCCCCGTATTTAAGATCTCGAATGTCCGTCAATTAATTAATTTACTGAAAATTAATTAAACAACATCTAACTCCATAAGTATTACCACTCAACCTTATCATCATGTCGGACCATCTCCACCTGCAGGGTTTACATGATGAACCTTATGAGCTCCTCAAGGGGACATCATCATCCTAATATATAGGATACGGTTTCCTCCTATAATCAACGACACAACATATAAATAATATCATTTCCCAACTTACCGAGCCTATCGATTTACTCTATAAATCTCGGTCATTGGTAAATCAGAGAAATGAATACTAAGTATATGTGCCCGTTATTATATCGGGATTAAGAGCATGTACAACATAATATCTGAGGTCCGATTCGATTATGTAGTCAGCAATAAATCGAATCACCTCAAAATCGGTCCTACTCGATACACACAAAGTCCACAAGTTTAATTCTATGGTCAAGACAAACCAATACCAAATTACACTACAACCATACCAATGGTTTTTCCATAACCATCTCGGTTATGAGCCTTTACTTTTACTTTACAAGGAACTGATAACATGATCTCCCGTGTGACACTACACACCATGTTATCTACTGTAACACCCGTAAAATTTCTAACCATTTTACGAGAATTTTTGGCTTGAGGATAATGGGCTTTATGTGGGTTTTTTCAAAAATAAAAGAAAATAAGCCAAAAAGGGGTGCAAGGCCTAGGAATTGAACTCCAAACCTCTAGAGATAGCCAAGCCCTATAGATGCACCCACTAACCAGAAGCCCAATAGGATTATATCATTAGAGGAGTAGGGGAAATTATGGTTAAGTGTAAGGGAGATCAAGGGGCTCTTCAAATGAATAAATAGGGGGGGATGAGGGGGCATGAGTATCCAAACTTCATTTCTCCTCTTCTCTTCTTATTCCTCACCGAAAACCATCCCTCCCCCTCTCCATTTTCACCCTTTGGCCGAACCCCATCCAAGCAAGGAGAAGGCTAGTTCTTGGCTTCCATAGGGTCATCTACCAACTAAAAACAAGCGAAGGATGTAAGATTCCCTCACTTGCAGTATATTAGTTTTGTAGGACATGTTACATGAAAGAAATATGAAGCTTTGAGCCCTACATGTTTCGGCCAACCATGTTTTGGGCTAGGGTTTCATGAAAATGCTACTAAGGAAATTTTTGTAGGTTGTAAGCTTCATGTAGGAATTTTTAGGTGACAAAGATCCAAGCTTTGAGCCTTACATGTTTCGGCCAACCAAGTTTTTGGGCTAGGGTTTCATGAAAATGCTACTAAGGAAATTTTTGTAGGTTGTAAGCTTCATGTAGGAATTTTTAGGTGATAAAAATCCAAGCTTTGAGCCCTACATGTTTCGGCCAACCAAGTTTTAGGGCTAGGGTTTCATGAAAATGCTACTAAGGAAATTTTTGTAGGTTGTAAGCTTCATGTTGGAGATTTTAGGTGTCAAAAATCCAAGTTTATAGCCATACATGTTTCGGCCAACCTTGGGGTTAGGGTTAGGGTTCCATGAAAATACCCCCTTATGAAGTTATGTTATGTAGTATGCCTTCATGAATGAATTTATGTGACAATAATCATATTTTAGTACCCCCTACATGTTTCGGCCAACCTTGGGGTTAGGGATAGGGTTCCATGAAAATACCCCCTTATGAAGTTATGTTATGTAGTATGCCATCATGAATGAATTTATGTGACAAGAATCAAATTTTAGTACCCCCTACATGTTTCGGCCAACCTTGGGGTTAGGGCTAGGGTTTCATGAAAATACCCTCATATGAAGTTATGTTATGTGGATGATTATAATATGCCATGAATTATGCTTAGGTGATGAACATGTTTATGATGTAATATGCCATGAAATATGCCTACGTGATGAACATGCCTTATGATTTAATATGCCAAGAAATATGTTTATGAAATATGCCTATGTGATGAACATGTTGTATGATTTAATATGCCAAGAAATATGTTTATGAAATATGCCTATGTGATGAACATGTTTATGATGTAATATGCCATGAAATATGCCTTTGAGATGAACATGTTTTATGATTTAATATGCCATGAATATGCCTATGAAATATGCTTATGTGATAAACATGTTTATGCTTAAGGACCCCTTTAGGGTACTCTTATGTTATGAATGCATGTATGCTATGAAATGCCTAAGATGGAGATGCTTCCCTTTCAAGTAGGGATTAAGAGCTCTCCTTATGATAAGATAAGATGGAGATGCTTCCCTTTCAAGTAGGGATTAAGAGCTCTCCTTATAATGAGATAAGATGGAGATGCTTCCCTTTCAAGTAGGGATTAAGAGCTCTCCATATGATAAGATAAGATTGAGATGCTTCCCTTTTTATGTTGGGGATTAAGAGCATTCTTTATGATATGACAAGAAAGGAAGAAATTAAGTATTTTACTTTGTAAGAGGTTAAGTACCTGACCCATCAGGTGGTCGTTAATCAAATCCATAGGGACATAAGAAGACGTAAGAGGTCTTGCCCTGGTAAGACGTAAAAGGTCTTGCTCTAGTAGGTCTGGTGGCTCGCTACCCCAGCCTATTAGGGAACGCGCATTATGTGGTACTTAACCTGGGGCCCCCCATTCAAGTTATGATTATGTTGAAGTACCTATATGTATATGTTTTGAAAAGAAAGGACTTGTATGAAATTATGAATGCTTAAGTCAAGTTTAAGAATGCTTATGATTATGTCCTTGATGCTTGTCTATGATTTATGAAATTATGAATGCTCATGTCAAGTTTAAGAATGCTTATGATTATGTCCTTGATGCTTGTCTTTGATTTATGAAATTATGAATGCGCATGTCAGGTTTAAGAATGCTTATGATTATGTCCTTGATGCTTGTTTATGATTTATGAAATTATGAATGCCCATGTCAAGTTTAAGAATGCTTATGATTATGTCCTTGATGCTTGTCTTTGATTTATGAAATTATGAATGCTTGTGTCAAGTTTAAGAATGCTTATGATTATGTCCCGGATGCTTGTCTATGATTTATGAAATTATGAATGCTTACGTTAAGTTTAAGAATGCTTAGGACTATGTCCTTTATGCATGTTAGGGTTGATGATGTCTTGAATGCTTATGTTTAATTTATGCCCTGCTTAGATTTAATTATGTTTAGCATGCTTATCTAAATTGTATGCCATGCTTATGTTTTCATTGCGTTGGTAAGTTGATACATAGTGTTGTTATGAAATACTTATGCTATTTATGCTAGTATGCTCCTGTTTTCTAATTGTTCGATGAGGTTTGTGGCTTTTGTGAGTAGGATAGAATCTTACTAAGCTATATGCTTATAGTTTATGTTGTCCATATACTGCAGATAAAGGAAACATGAACTAAGAGGAAGTAGAAGGAGGGGCCAAGTGGGTGTGATAGTGGCATGGTGGAAAAAGACCCTATTACTATCTGCTTATATTTATATGCTCAGTGAACACCTTAAGACATTTGCTTCCGCTTATAAAACTTGAGATTTATTAGTACCATGTTGAATGTTGCTTAGTTATGTTACTGTTCAGTTACTTATAAAGTTTGATATGCTAGAACTCATGAATGGATATTTTATGTTATGCATGTTATAAAAATAGATAAGAGATGTTAACATGCTTATTATGAATATGATGGGTAATGCATGTATAAGAGAAGGTTTATGCCATGAAAGCACGTTAAGTGCGTAGATTGTGAAATGATCCCTATATGTCATGTTATAAAAAAAAAAAAAAAAGTAGCGCCGTCCTGAGAGCAGATAAGGGCGGGTGTTACAGGTTGGTATCAGAGCGGGTTCACCTTTCCACTATCACACATCAAGCCTCCTTCCTGCTATTTCCAAGTAAGTAACTTTATGCATACCTAAGTTTCTTTTATAATGAAGAGTGTCTTCTATCTAGTTAGAAATAATACCTTGTCATGTTTTAGTAGAATAGAACCATACTTGTGACTTAGATGGTAATGATACCTTACCAAGCCTTATATGATGGAAACAGGTCTCTCACCTAGAATTTCAACTAAGAAGGATACCTTACCTTGTTTATGATAAGGAATGTTTTGATGCATGTGCATGAGTAGAAATTTTAATAATACCTTAATTATTTATTTATCTCTAGATAACATGAACGGGAGACGTAGTAATAGAGGGAATGAATCGACACCCCCACCAGATTTGATGCATGTGGGTACCGAGCTACAGCGTCAGGTCGTCGAACAACAGCTGGTTATCAATACTCTCATGAATCAACAAGGGAACCCTAGTACCACACCAGAGACGTAGAACGTGACTCCTAACACGACCACTATGGTGCAAGCACCACTAATCAATGCTACCGCCGGGGTCCGACCCGAAGCTTATCTGATTCAGTGGCAGAGGCTGAAACCAGAAAATTTCTCTGGTGCCAGTGAACCATGGGATGCCCAAGCCTAGTTCAAAATAGTTGAGAGCATCGTGGAGCTGCTGGATTGGCCCGAGTACGAAAAGATAAAATGTGCCTCATTCTGTCTTTCCGGAGATGCGAGGATGTGGTGGGAGAGAGTCAAAGCAAAGAGACAAGTAAATCAAATGAGGTGGACAGACTTTGAATCGGAGTTCTTTCAGAGACGGATCACAAATAAGCACTACGATGAGTTCCTCGAGTTCCGACAAGGCGATCTATCAGTTAGTGAAGCTATGAAAAGGTTCAACCGACTGGCCCGTCTCTTCCCAGAGTTAGTCGGTCGAAAGGAGAGGATCGGACTCTGCAAAATGTTGGGACCGAGATAGCCACTGAATGTGGGCGTGAGTCAATCGACCCCAAACCGCCCGAAGAGCTATTCAAGAGTGCCACAGTCACCGAGCACTACGAACAACATCGATCAGCCAGAGTAAGGCATGGGGAGATCCAAATCTCGGAATACTAGCCTGGAAGAGGGACGCGATGGCAAGAAGAAAGCAGTGGAATGGCCCAAAGGGGGCCCGAAGAAATGCCAAACTGGGTATCTGGCCCTACATGTGGAAGAAGCATCCGGGAATGTCGTCGGGGCACAAGGATGTGTTACAAGCTGTGGAATCGGAGGGGCACATAGCACGAACTGCCCTACCCGAGTTCGAGGCACCTCCTCAAAGATCGTCCAACTGGGAGCTCCTCCACAGCTTCACGGATCACGAGCTACGATAGAGGGTCCTCAGATAAGCCAAGGGAGACTGGAAGCCCCACCCGTTGGGAGAAATGCCAGGGTGTTCTCCCTCACCAGAGAAGATATGGCGAGTGCCTCGACGGTTTTCACAGGTCAGATATTTATTTTCAGTCAGTATGCTACTGTATTATTTGACACTAGGGCAACCCATTCGTTCATCTCTACGCCTTTCACAAGAAAGATAGATAGGCATCCCCAAGTTTTGGACTATAAATTCTTAACAACGTTACCTTCGGGAGAAGTGATGCCATCCACCCATATTCTGCGTGCCACACCAATTAGACTCGCAGACAGGGAGCTCTATTGTGACATGATAGTCCTAGATATGTGGGACTATGATGTTATATTGGGCATGGATTTTCTGCACAAGTACGGCGCTTCAATTGAGTGCCGTAAACGGAGGGTGACCTTCCGACCCAAAGCAGAGGTTTCATTTGAGTATCGGGGAGTCAAAGAAAGGAACCAGGAAATTTTTATCGGCGCTAAAAGCCCGAAAAATGTTAGAAAATGGATGCACCAGATTTCTAGCACATGTGGTTGATACCATATCATCAAAGAACCAGAAGATAGAAGATGTCAGAGTGGTATGTGACCATCTGGAGGTATTCCCTGATGACCTACCTGGATTACCACCTGATAGAGAAATTGAGTTCGAGATCGAATTGATTCCCGGAACTAATCCGATCTCCAAGGCACCTTACCGTATAGCGCCAACTGAGTTGAAAGAACTTTAGAAACATCTACAGGAGTTACTTGACCAGGGATTAATCCGCCCTAGTCACTCACCATGGGGAGCTCCAGTGCTGTTCATAAAGAAAAAAGATGGGTCTATGCGAATGTATATAGACTACCGGGCACTGAACAATGTGACCATCAAGAATAGGTACCCCCTTCCCAGGATCGACGACTTGTTTGACCAACTGAAGGGAGCTACTGTCTTTTCAAAGATCGATCTCAGGTCTGGCTATCATCAAGTAAAAGTAAAGCCAGGCGATATTCCGAAGACGACCTTCCGGACGAGATACAGACATTATGAGTTCGTAGTTATGCCCTTCGGAGTAACCAATGCTCCTGCGATGTTCATGGACCTGATGAATCGAGTATTCTCGGCCTTCCTCGACAAATTTGTAATCGTTTTCATCGACGATATTCTTATCTACTCGAGAGACCGAGAAGTATTGGTGCAATCGGCCCAGCAGTACCTTGATGGTATTTTAATGATAGACAAAACTCATGACATGGGATTGTCATGGGGAAGTCCAAGGGGGAAACCTTGGCATGGGAAATTCCAAAGCATTGCGAAGTCGTGCGCTTGGTGCTTGACATGGGAAAATCCAAGCATGGAGCTTGGTGTGGAAGTCCAAGGGGGAAGCCTTGGCATGGGAAAGTCCAAAGCATTGCGAAGTCGTGCGCTTGGTGCTTGGCATGGGAAATCCAAAGCATTGCGAAGCCGTGCGCTTGGTGCTTGGTGAGAAATGCATTGCGAAGTCGTGCGCTTGGTGCATTTGGGAAGTCTTGAGAACTTGGCAAGTTCACTAGGCTCGGTTCCTTGAGTCGGTGAAGGATGGCATTGCGAAGCCGTGTGCTTGGTGCATCCGAGGGACCGCCGGACGGGGAGCGAATGGAGTGAGCCCAAAGGGAAGCATACTTCTAGGGCATGAGACGCGAAGGATGGCATTGCGAAGCCGTGCGCTTGGCGCATCCGAGGGACGTAGGCCGAGGGAAGAGAGCTTCGGTGGGGAACTCCATGAGGGATAAGGTGGACTTGGCCAAGTGGCTAAGACTGAGTGTCGGAGGCTCAAACATGATGTTTGAGGATTTACCCAACGGTTGGATGCTCAAATAACTTGGTGTTTGAGGTTTTGCCCGACATCAGTCGACTGGCATAGGTGCCGGTTCGACTAATCCAAGTCGACTAGAGTTCGACTGTTGTAAGGCTAGGGTTTTGTTTGGCAATGATCGCCATGGATGCAATGACCGCCGAGGGATGGCAATGATCGATGGGAGTGTCGCGAGCACAAACGCCCGTAGCCAATCCGGGCAATGATTATTAGGTCACCACGACGATGGGCATCATCACGACCGTAGGTGATCCGTTGGAACTTGTCCGACGTGGATCCGCCGCTAGAGACAACGACATGTGGGCAATGACCGGGGCCTTTTGGCGCGATCGCTAGGCGCAAAAACAGCTCGATGCAGGTTATAAAAGGAGCTCGAGATGGAGGTTTTTGCCATGGTTTTTGTGGAGCTATTGGAGGGGAATTGCTGCTGCATTCCAGTCCTTCAAGAGCCATTCAAAGCAAGCAACAAGCAAAGCGATCAAAGAAATCGGTGAAAGTTTTCTTGTGTATTTTTTTGTATTTCTATATTATTGTTGTAATTGCTTGTGAGAGGTTTCTCCACCTCCGACGTGTAGTCGAGAAGGAGTTTGAGTATTGTTGTGTGCATATCTAGAGCTCGAGGAGCTCGCCCGTGGAGTAGGAACCATTCGGTTCCGAACCACGTATATGCTTGCGTATTTGGTGTGCTTGTATTGTTGTTAGTATTATTGTTATTTCTATTGTTATTCTGCTGCGTATATTAACGACAATTGTAGACGAGCACACGAGAACGAACGAAATACGACATCAAACGAACGAGGGCTATTCACCCCCCTCTTGTCGGCCAATCGATCCCCCAACAAGTGGTATCAGAGCCGAGGTCGCTCTTCAAGGACTAACCGCCGCGAGAGCACTACAAATGGCCGGCCTCATCCATCCACCGAAATTCGATGGAGATTTTGCTTGGTGGAGGAAACGGATGGAGGTATACCTAGAAACCAAATTTGATTTTATGATTATTATATAAAACGGTTTTGAAATGCCTAGGGACAAGTACAACAAGCCAATTGAGAAGTCAAAATGGACCCAAGACCAAATCAAAGACTTCAAGACAAATCTCAAGGTAATCAAGTTGATTAGTGATTTGTTACCTAACACTATTTGGTCTAGATTGGGTAATTATAGGGATGCAAAAGAATTATGGGAGAAGATAATGAAATTTCAAGAAAATTCCCAATCGGCACAAGTAGAGGAGAATGCCGAAGAAGAATCACCATCCACTTTTGAAGATGTGGATGACTTGGTGGAGACCTCCACCTCTAGCATTGAGGGGGAGGAAAGGGTTTCAACTCCGGAGCCAAGCCAAAATGAAGCATCCACCTACGGAAGAAGTGAAGAGGACTCCACCACCTCCCTAGGTAACTCAAGTGTTGTAATTTTAAATAAAAATCACATAATATGCTTTGAGTGTAGGGAGAAAGGCCACTACAAGAGTAAATGCCCAAAATAGGCTAAGGAGAAGGCATCGATACCAAAAGTCAACCCAAAGTCAAATGATGTCGGTGTTCCCAAAATCAAGAGCAAAGAGCACATTGTGTGCTTCAAATGCAATCAAAAGGGACACTACCGAAGCCAATGCCCTAGGGGGAGGAAGAAAGGGCAAGAAGGTGCAACTCATGTAGGGGGGGCTCCTAAAGCTAACCCTAAGGTACATTTAGTTAATGCACCTTTAATTCCTAAAGTCAAAAAGCATGCTAAAAATTATTTTAGTTCTCTTGCTATTATCAATGAAAAACATGCCAAGAGAAATAATAAGGTGTATTGTCTAGGTGCTAAACATGTTAGTTTCTCTAAGGACAAACCTAGGACTCAAAACACTAGATCTATTTTACCTAGGGAGTCAATTAGGAGAATTGAAGAAAACTTGGGTGTTAATCCCAAGAAATCTAGGCATAAGCCTAAAAGGAAAAACATTTCCCAAAAGATAAATGAAAATTCAAAATTGGGAAAATTAGAGCTAGAAAACCAAGCCTTGAGGTCAAGGCTAGAAAAATTGGAGAAGACCCTAGCAATAATATCAAATTCGGTAAAGGGGTCTAATGTACAAAAGTCAAGACCTAGAAAACAAGAAATGTCTAAGGGCAAGAAGGGTTTGGGTCACAAACCTATGTCCTACCATAATGTTCCATTTAATTATGGAACCACATCTAGGTATAGGAAAACCAAGGCTAATAGGAAAGTCATCCCTAAGTCTAGCCATGGTATGTGTTTAGTGGTTAACACCTCAAAGAAATCAAATGTAGCCACTAAGAAGGTCAATGGAGGAGTCACCTCTAGAGTTGACCTAGGAAAGACCCAAAAGACTATGGCTTCAAAGCCAAAAAGGGTCATTAGGAAGGTATCTAGGGAAGTTATCCCTAGGGAATACCTTGTTAACCCAAGGAGCTCCAATAGATATTGGGTTCCTAAGAGCGTAATTGATTCACGCTAAATGGGTTAGGGTGTGTCAACCCTAAGTGGATGGGTGGTTAACCTACCCATTGTGAGTTGACACATTAGGGTGTGCCAATATGGTTTGAGAAGTTAAAAATGATTTAAATTGGCACAATTAGGTCTTAGAGGTATTAGTGTGCCATTTTGGGTTTTTGGCACACTAGGGAAATGAATGGCATTAAGGCAAAATGAATTTAATTCCTAGAAGTGGCAAATTAATTTTAACACTTAGGTATTCTATACCTTAGTATATTTTACTTGCCATGCTTTATTTGCCTTGCCATGTCATGACATCATTTTCATTTTCATCTATAAAAATGTCATGATCATGTTTAGAATTATTTTTAGATGTCATGTATGCTTAGTTCTCATTCACATGCCATGACATCATGATATTGGCATATGTTTTTATCTAAATCATGTTTATGCCATAATCATATCATGCATAGCTTAAAATGGAGTTAAGGACTATGACACAATTTGAAGGGGAATCAAATTAATGTTGCCTAGAAATATGCATGAAAACATAAACAAAAAAAAACCCACATCTCACAAAAATTTGACTTGTATGTGTTTTACACATCTAGATATTGGTGAGATGTTTAGGAAAAAGAAAATAAAGGTTTGAAAAACATTTTGAAAACATTTTGAAAAACCTTGGTGAAGTCTATCTTTTCATAGCTATCACCATTGAATGGGATGATACAAAGATGGCTCTTTATTGAAGCTTTTCTTAAATTTTGAACTTTGTATAAATCTCCTAATTTAATGGGTAAAATAATTTTTCAATATTTTTCACCCATAGTGCTTAGGATAAGTATTATACGTATGCATTTTCAAGATTTTTAAAATTACGTATATTTACTTATGGATTTCGAAAATCCATTTTCTGAAACTGAAAATTGCAGAATGCAGTTATCAGTCGACTGCCTGTAATGGCAGTCGACTGATGGTAAGTCCAGTCGACTGGTATCTGACGGAGTCGACTGGCACAGGCTGATTTCGGGTAAACTTGATAGTTAGGCCCATGTTTAGCCATGTTTTGGTCCCCTAACCACTCCTAACCCTAAGATATGCTTGGGAGAGCATTAGAGATGGTGGAAATCCATTGGATATGGATTAGGAGTTGGGTTGAGGGTGAGTATCAATTTTAAGGAGGATGAGAGTTCATTGTTGAACTTTGCCTTAATTTTGATTTGGTTAATGTTCCTATTGGCTTAGGGACTCTCCAAGGACATTATTGGTGCAATGGTCAAGGGGGAGCAAGCCTCTAGGGGGAGGTATCCATCATGGGAAGATGGATGTGTATTTCCTCATGGGAGGAAAATTGGGTTGCCTCTCTTTAAGTGATATGGGATCACTAGAAAGATTGTAAGCATGTGTTCCTCCAAGGGAGAGATTGTAAGATCTCATTGGGATATGAGACATTCATAGCCCTGGGGAGGACCTTTTTGATGTAATGTCAAAAATGGGGAGAAGTTACCAAGTTACCAATTAGGGTTCGTTGGAATTCTCATTGGGATATGAGAATTGCCAATATGGGAGAATTGGTAGACTTGAGATGGTAGTTTTGTCAATCATCAAAAAGGTGGAGATTGTTGGTGCAATCGGCCCAGCAGTACCTTGATGGTATTTTGATGATAGACAAAACTCATGACATGGGATTGTCATGGGGAAGTCCAAGGGGGAAGCCTTGGCATGGGAAAGTCCAAAGCATTGCGAAGCCATGCGCTTGGTGCTTGGCATGGGAAAATCCAAGCATGGAGCTTGGTGTGGAAGTCCAAGGGGGAAGCCTTGGCATGGGAAAGTCCAAAGCATTGCAAAGCCGTGCGCTTGGTGCTTGGCAAGGGAAATCCAAAGCATTGCAAAGCCGTGCGCTTGGTGCTTGGTGAGAAATGCATTGCGAAGCCGTGCGCTTGGTGCATTTGGGAAGTCTTGAGAACTTGGCAAGTTCACTAGGCTCGGGTCCTTGAGTCAGTGAAGGATGGCATTGGGAAGCCGTGCGCTTGGTGCATCCGAGGGACCACCGGACGGGGAGCGAATGGAGTGAGCCCAAAGGGAAGCATACTTCTAGGGCATGAGACGCGAAGGATGGCGTTGCGAAGCCGTGCGCTTGGCGCATCCGAGGGACGTAGGCCGAGGGAAGAGAGCTTCGGTGGGGAACTCCATGAGGGATAAGGTGGACTTGGCCAAGTGGCTAAGACTGAGTGTCGGAGGCTCAAACTTGATGTTTGAGGGTTTACCCGACGGTCGGATGCTCAAACAACTTGGTGTTTGAGGTTTTGCCCGACATCAGTCGACTGGCATAGGTGCCGGTTCGACTGATCCAAGTCGACTAGAGTTCGACTGGTGTAAGGCTAGGGTTTTGTGCTTGGCAGTCGACTGAAGTCGACATCAGTCGACTGCCGAGGGATGGCAGTCGACTGATGGGAGTGTCACGAGCACAGAACGCTCCATAGCCGACTGGGCAGTCGACTACTAGGTCACCAGTCGACTGATGGGCATCATCAGTCGACTGGTAGGTGATCCATTGGAACTTGTCCGACGTGGATCTGGCCGTTGTGAGACAACGGCTACAGGGGCAGTCGACTGGGGTCTTTTGGCAGTCGACTGCTAGGCGCAAAAACAGCTCGATGCAGGTTATAAAAGGAGCTCGAGATGGAGGTTTTTGCCATGGTTTTTGTGGAGCTATTGGAGGGGAATTGCTGCTGCATTCCAGTCCTTCAAGAGTCAATCAAAGCAAGCAACAAGCATAGCGATCAAAGCAATCGGTGAAAGTTTTCTTGTGTATTTGCTTGTATTTCTATATTACTGTTGTAATTGCTTGTGAGAGGTTTCTCCACCTCCGACGTGTAGTCGAGAATGAGTTTGAGCATTGCCGTGTGCATCTCTAGAGCTCGAGGAGCTCGCCCGTGGAGTAGGAACCATTCAGTTCCGAACCACGTATATGCTTGCGTATTTGGTGTGCTTGTATTGTTGTTAGTATTATTGTTATTTCTATTGTTATTCCTCTGCGTATATTAACGACAATTGTAGACGAGCACACGAGAATGAACGAAATACGACATCTAACGAACGAGGGCTATTCACCCCCCTCTAGCCGGCTAATCGATCCCCCTACAAGAAGAGCATGCTGAACATCTGAAGACAGTACTACAGATTCTTCAGAAAGAGCAACTATATACGAAATTCTCCAAATGTGAATTTTGGCTCGATCAAGTGTCATTCTTGGGTCATGTCATCTCTAAAGAAGGAATCATGGTAGACCCAATAAAGATTGAAGCTGTGAGGAACTGGAATAGGCCAAGGAATGCGAGTGAAATCAGAAGTTTTCTCGGGCTAGCAGGCTATTATAGAAAGTTTGTAGAGGACTTCTCTAGAATTGCAGCCCCTATGACAGCCCTCACCCGAAAGGACTAGCAATACAAATAGACTGAGGACTGTGAGAGGAGTTTTACGGAACTGAAGAGGAGACTAACCAGCGCTCCCATTCTGACTCTCCCTAAAGATAATGAAAGCTTCGATATGTATAGTGACGCTTCTAAACTGGGGCTCGGAGCTGTACTTATGCAAAATGGCAAGGTTATCGCTTACGCCTCTAGATAGCTCAAGGAGCACGAAAGAAATTATCCTACCCATGACTTAGAACTAGCAGCCGTGGTATTCGCTCTGAAAATATGGAGGCACTACTTATACGGAGCTCGGTGCAGGATTTATATAGACCACCAGAGTCTGAGATATTTCTTCATTCAGAAAGACCTAAATATGAGGCAACACAGATGGCTCGAGCTAGTCAAGGATTATGATTGTGAGATATTCTATCATCCCGGAAAGGCCAACAAAATGGCAGATGCACTTAGCAGAAAGTCCTGTGCCGCTTGGATGTCCTTATTAATGCTATCTCAACCCCTGAAAAGTGAAATAATGAATTACGGAATAGAGATTATTTCTGGATAACTTTCCACCATGATGATAGCGCCGACATTGTTCGAAGATATATTGGGAAAGAAAGATGGTGATTCAGACATCCAGAAGATCAAATAGGAAGTCCTGAAAGAAAGGGATAATGGATTCCGCATTTCCGACAGCGGACTATTATACCTCCGGGACCGACTATGTATTCCGGACAATCCGGAACTTCGAAAGAAGATACTCGAGGAATCCCATGGAACACCTTATACCATGCATCCTGGATCTACAAAAATGTATCAGGACTTAAGAGATAAATTTTGGTGGTCCGGCATGAAAAGGGATGTGGCTCAAGACGCAAGACTCGGCCCGACTGCCAGAGGGTTAAGGCAGAACACCAGAAACCTGGGGGATTACTGCAGCCGATACAGATTCCAGAGTGGAAATGGGAAGAAATTTCTATGGATTTCATTTCGGGATTACCCAAAACAACAAATGGTTATGATGTTATATGGGTAATCATAGACCGGTTGACAAAGTCTGCCCATTTCCTGGCGATTAAGATGACCTATCCGGTTGAGCAGCTAGCTCAATTATATGACAAGGAAATCATCCGATTACATGGAGTGCCTAAGGCTATTATTTCTGATCGTGATGGCCGTTTTACCTCCCATTTCTTGGAATGTGTTCAGAAGGCTCTTGGCATTAAGTTGAGATTTAGCACTGCATTTCATCCTCAGACCGACGGTCAGACGGAAAGAGTGAACCAGGTGCTGGAAGACATGTTGCGAGCTTGTGCTCTAGACTTTAAGGGGAGTTGGTGTCGATATTTGTGCTTGGCAGAATTTGCTTACAACAACAGTTACCAGGCTACTATTGGAATGGCACCATATGAAGCTCTATACGGGAGAAGATGCAGGTCTCCTATCTGTTGGTACGAGGGTGGTGAAAGGAGGGAAATGGGTCTTCAGGCCGATATTATTGACGATACCACCTGAGCTATACAGAATATCCGTCAGAGAATCAAAACTGCTCAGAGCCAACAAAAGAGCTATGCGGATATGCGGCGTAGACCATTAGAATTCGAAGTCGGGGACCTGGTATTCCTCAAAGTGGCCCCTATGAAGGGAGTGATGAGATTCGGAAGGAAGGGTAAACTGAGTCCACGCTACGTGGGACCGTATCCGATATTGCAGAGGGTTGGCAAGGTAGCTTACAAGCTGGAGCTGCCTCAAGAGATGTCAGCTATACACAACGTGTTCCATGTCTCTGTGCTCAAGAAATGCTTATCCAGTGCGGACCAAGTGATCGAGCCACAAACTGTACAAGTTCAAGAGGACCTAAGTATGGAAAGTCGGCCTATCTAGATACTAGACCGAGAAGTCATGAGGCTAAGGAACAAAGAGGGACCCTTAGTAAAGGTCCTGTGGCAGAATCAATGATACGAGGAAGCTACCTGGGAACGGGAGGAGGACATGAAGCAGAAGTACCCAGAATTGTTTTAAGTTTCGAGGATGAAACTTTTACAAGGTATGAGGGATTGTAACGCCCGTAAAATTTCTAACCATTTTAAGAGAATTTTTGGCTTGACGATAATGGGCTTTATGTGGGTTTTTTCAAAAATAAAAGAAAATAAGCCAAAAAGGGGTGCAAGGCCTAGGAATTGAACCCCAAACCTCTAGAGATAGCCAAGCCCTATAGATGCACCCACTAACCAGAAGCCCAATAGGATTATATCATTAGATGAGTAAGGGAAATTATGGTTAAGTGTAAGGGAGATCAAGGGGCTCTTCAAATGAATAAATAGGGGGGGGGATGAGGGGGCATGAGTATCCAAACTTCATTTCTCCTCTTCTCTTCTTCTTCCTCACCGAAAACCATCCCTCCCCCTCTCCATTTTCACCCTTTGGCCGAACCCCATCCAAGCAAGGAGAAGGCTAGTTCTTGGCTTCCATAAGGTCATCTACCAACTAAAAACAAGCGAAGGATGTAAGATTCCTTCACCTGCAGTATATTAGTTTTGTAGGACATCTTACATGAAAGAAATATGAAGCTTTGAGCCCTACATGTTTCGGCCAACCAAGTTTTGGGCTAGGGTTTCATGAAAATGCTACTAAGGAAATTTTTGTAGGTTGAAAGCTTCATGTAGGAATTTTTAGGTGACAAAAATCCAAGCTTTGAGCCCTACATGTTTCGGCCAACCAAGTTTTTGGGCTAGGGTTTCATGAAAATGCCACTAAGGAAATTTTTGTAGGTTGTAAGCTTCATGTAGGAATTTTTAGGTGACAAAAATCCAAGCTTTGAGCCCTACATGTTTCGGCCAACCAAGTTTTTGGGCTAGGGTTTCATGAAAATGCTACTAAGGAAATTTTTGTAGGTTGTAAGCTTCATGTAGGAGATTTTAGGTGTCAAAAATCCAAGTTTATAGCCATACATGTTTCGGCCAACCTTGGGGTTAGGGTTAGGGTTCCATGAAAATACCCCCTTATGAAGTTATGTTATGTAGTATGCCTTCATGAATGAATTTATGTGACAAGAATCAAATTTTAGCACCCCCTGCATGTTTCGGCCAACCTTGGGGTTAGGGTTAGGGTTCCATTAAAATACCCCCTTATGAAGTTATGTTCTGTAGTATGCCTTCATGAATGAATTTATGTGACAAGAATCAAATTTTAGTACCCCTACATGTTTCGGCCAACCTTGGGGTTAGGGCTAGGGTTTCATGAAAACACCCCCATATGAAGTTATGTTATGTGGATGATTATAATATGCCATGAATTATGCTTAGGTGAGGAACATGTTTATGATGTAATATGCCATGAAATATGCCTACGTGATGAACATGCCTTATGATTTAATATGCCAAGAAATATGTTTATGAAATATGCCTATGTGATGAACATGTTGTATGATTTAATATGCCAAGAAATATGTTTATGAAATATGCCTATGTGATGAACATGTTTATGATGTAATATGCCATGAAATATGCCTTTGAGATGAACATGTTTTATGATTTAATATGCCATGAATATGCCTATGAAATATGCTTATGTGATAAACATGTTTATGCTTTAGGACCCCTTTAGGGTACTCTTATGTTATGAATGCATGTATGCTATGAAATGCTTAAGATGGAGATGCTTCCCTTTCAAGTAGGGATTAAGAGCTCTCCTTATGATAAGATAAGATGGAGATGCTTCCCTTTCAAGTAGGGATTAAGAGCTCTCCTTATAATGAGATAAGATGGAGATGCTTTCCTTTCAAGTAGGGATTAAGAGCTCTCCTTATGATAAGATAAGATTGAGATGCTTCCCTTTTTATGTTGGGGATTAAGAGCATTCTTTATGATATGACAAGAAAGAAAGCAATTAAGTATTTTACTTTGTAAGAGGTTAAGTACCCCACCCGTCAGGTGGTCGTTAATCAAATCCATAGGGACATAAGAAGACGTAAGAGGTCTTGCCCTGGTAAGACGTAAGAGGTCTTGCTCTAGTAGGTCTGGTGGCTCGCTACCCCAACCTATTAGGGAATGCGTATTATGTGGTACTTAACCTGGGACCCCCATTCAAGTTATGATTATGTTGAAGTACCTATTGTATATGTTTTGAAAAGAAAGGACTTGTATGAAATTATGAATGCTTAAGTCAAGTTTAAGAATGCTTATGATTATGTCCTTGATGCTTGTCTATGATTTATGAAATTATGAATGCTCATGTCAAGTTTAAGAATGCATATGATTATGTCCTTGATGCTTGTCTATGATTTATGAAATTATGAATGCTCATGTCAAGTTTAAGAATGCTTATGATTATGTCCTTGATGCTTGTCTTTGATTTATGAAATTATTAATGCTCATGTCAAGTTTAAGAATGCTTATGATTATGTCCTTGATGCTTGTCTATGATTTATGAAATTATGAATGCCCATGTCAAGTTTAAGAACGCTTATGATCATGTCCTTGATGCTTGTCTTTGATTTATGAAATTATGAATGCTTGTGTCAAGTTTAAGAATGCTTATGATTATGTCCTTGATGCTTGTCTATGATTTATGAAATTATGAATGCTTACGTTAAGTTTAAGAATGCTTAGGACTATGTCCTTTATGCATGTTAGGGTTGATGATGTCATGAATGCTTATGTTTAATTTATGCCCTGCTTAGATTTAATTATGTTTAGCATGCTTATGTAAATTGTATGCCATGCTTATGTTTTCATTGCGTTGGTAAGTTGATACATAATGTTGTTATGAAATACTTATGCTATTTATGCTAGTATGCTCCTGTTTTCTAATTGTTCGATGCGGTTTGTGGCTTTTGTGAGTAGGCAAGAATCTTACGAAGCTATATGCTTATAGTTTATGTTGTCCATATACTGCAGATAAATGAAACATGAACTAAGAGGAAGTAGCAGGAGGGGCCAAGTGGGTGTGATAGTGGCATGGTGGAAAAAGACCCTATTACTATCTGCTTATATTTATATGCTCAGTGAACACCTTAAGACATTTGCTTCCGCTTATAAGACTTGAGATTTATTAGTACCATGTTGAATGTTGCTTAGTTATGTTACTGTTCAGTTACTTATAAAAGTTTGATATGCTAGAACTCATGAATGGATATTTTATGTTATGCATGTTATAAAAAGAGATAAGAGATGTTAGCATGCTTATTACGAATATGATGGGTAATGCATGTATAAGAGAAGGTTTATGCCATGAAAGCACGTTAAGTGCGTAGATTGTGAAATGATCCCTATATGTCATGTTATAAAAAAAACAAAAAGAAAAAGTAGCGCCGCCCTGAGAGCAGATAAGGGCGGGCGTTACATCTACAATGTAATATATTAGACAATATGCATAACCATAAATATGCAAACAATGATCATGTGATTCTTATTTCAAACATAAAGATGTTCATACAAAAGATATACTTTTCAGTATACATTCCAACAACTTCGTGATAGATTTGGAGCACCTCTAGTTGGCATCGTCTCATCTCAACTCCGAGAGTCTAGGTATTTGAGTTTTCATTGGTGTTCCGATATGGATATTGTTTATGTGATGTTTTGTAGTGATTGGACATTGTAAATGTTGTACCTTTCTTTTTCTTGTTTTGTTATGGTGTTCTGAGTCGGTGTTTGTCATACCGGTATGCATATGTGTAGTTTGTGATGTTGTTGTGTTTTAGTTTCCGCTGTTGTTTGTTTATATATATATATATATATATATATATATATATATATATATATATATATATATATATATATATATATATATATATATATATATATTGTTGTTGTTGTGGCCTACGGGCCTTGTATTAACGCGAGATGTTGTCACGTACAGGGGAGATGTCGTCTGTTTGCTTTTCGGTACAACATACTCTCGAGGCGTGACACCTGGAATCAAACGGCTGATCAGTTTACCACTTCAACCTACAATCTCCACTTCGTTAACCCAAAAGATAGATCAATAGCAATAATCTCACCAGAAATAAGGAGGAACACTGCATGAACAATAAAATTGATCGGTTCGTCGATCAAAGACCTCAACTCCACCGTGAACACTGATGTCCATGCTTCTTTCAGTCGTGATAGCATAGCTGTTATCATCTAGAGATCCCGAATCCACAAGACCTCCCACTCTCAGCCGCACAACCTATTCCCACCGAAAGGAAATCCATAAATACATCCTAGTCAACCATCTCCATAATCAACTAGATCAATCAAGGGATAAAGGAACTGAACAACACCTAAATCAGAGTAGTATTTACTGCTTACCTTCCCTAGCAACTCCACCGACGATAGTGCTTCTCAAATCTCTATTCACCGAAGCAATTGGCACCCCACGAACCCACTGGCGAACATAGACCCACGGCTAACCATGGAAGATCACTGCATGAGTTAGACAAGGAGAAGGTCGGCCCTTACCTAGCTACTGCGACGGTCGTCAACGAAATCCCCCCACTCTAGCGGCTTTGTTGGCTACCCAATTGACTCTATTTGCCAACAAACTTGCTGCTGCCCTAGTACCACCTGTTCCTAAGCTTGCTCCGGCAGAGATCATAAGGGCAAATGACAACTGGACGCTGCCGATTTCAAGCTCCTTGCTACGCATGCTCGCCGTTGACTCATCCTTTGGCTTCATCGAGGCTGATCATCGCCGCTCACCGTGAGGAGAAAGAATGAGAGGGAGTGGCCATCTGCGGCGAGAAACAAAGACACAAGAGTTGAGTCGCGAAGAAGAAGGGGAAGAAGAATAGGAAACACACTCGCGCGGAGAAAATACCGGACAGCGATAACGGGAAGAAACGGAAGAAAAACAAATGTCGAGCATTATAAGAAAAAGGTCGGGTCGGGTTTAGAAGAATGGGTCGGGTTTTTAAGAGCCTTTAAGCCTTAATCCCTATCTTCAACTAACCCATAACATTAAGCCTAAGTTTCGTGTAACTAAGTCCTTTACCTTGCTTAATTATTTTTTTTCCCGCAGTATCATACATTCTCCCCCACTTAATAAAATTTGGTCCCCAATTTTCGTAGTTAAATGTCAATATATTTTCGGGATCATCATATACCTCAAAGGAAACAGATGAGGGTATCGAGTTCGGATAGTATCCTCCAACTCTCATATAGCCTCCTCATCAGTATGATGTTGTCATCCAACCTTTACAAGTTGGATGGTTTTGTTTCGTAACTATCGCTCCTTGCGACCAAGAATTCGCACTAGAATCTCCTCATAAGTTGCATTAGGCCGACGTGGAATCAAAACCTCCTTCAGAACATGATCAACACGCGACACATATTTCCTCAACATAGAAACATGAAATATGTTCTGAACTCCTGCAAATGTCGGAGGTAAAGCCAACCAGTAAGCTACACCTCAAATCTGTTCTAATATCACAAATGGACCAATGTAGTGTGGAGCTAATTTTCCTTTCAATCCAAATCTTTTGACTCCTTTGGTGGATAAAACTCGTAGAAATAGATGATATCCAACTGAGAATTCCAAAGGTCTTTGCCTCCGGTCCGCATAACTCTTTTGCCGATCCTGTGCCTCTAATAACCATCATTTGATGACGCGCACCAACTCTGCATCATGTTGGATACTCTTTGGCCCCAATAGATGTCTCTCCCCAACTTCCTCCCACAACACAGGAGATCTGCAGGGTATGCCGTATAAGGCCTCGGAAGGAGCCATCTAAATGGAGGGGTGATAACTGTTCTTATAGTAAAATTCCACTAAAGGAATGTGATCCTCCCAACTACCTCCATAATCCATGACACAAGATCTTAATAGATCCTCCAAAGTTTGAATGTTATGCTCAGACAGTCCATCTATCTACAGATGAAACATTGTACTGAGTTGAAGTTCTATGCCCATGGCCTGATGCAGACTCTACAAGAATCGCGAGGTAAATTGTGGATCTCTATCAGATATAATACTCCAAGGTATGCCATGCAATATAATAATCTCTCGGTAGTACAATTTGTTGGTGCAGGGGCACTAGATAATCGAACCTGTGTTTTGATTATGGAAAAGACACAAAGATAAGTTTACATCGTTATCTCACGAGCTATCGAGTGTGTAGAAAAGTATTAAAGTTGGAGCTGAAGGCTAGCGACACCCGGAGGAAGCCGCGGTGGTCGGGCGACACTCGAGTGACTTCGGAGGGAGCCGAAGGAATCGAGTGGAAGGTCGGAAGCGAGAGCTACTATCGAGGTAAGCTCGTGTGAGTAAGAGATTGTAAGGTCGTGTCCTCTTTACGGGGACGACCATAGGAAGCGATCCGACTAAGACTTCCTGTGGAAAGGTCTAGGTCGAGATCGGACGGTTAGAAACCGTCGCATTTACCATTTTCCGAGCTAACCTCTTATTGCAGGGAAGTGGCCAGACTGGCAGTCGACTGCTGGACATTGGGCAGTCGACTGTTATGAGTGGACTGATGAGAGGCATCAGTCGACTGTCATCAGTCGACTAATGAGATGCATCAATCGACTGATGGTGATGACTCAACCTTTGCGCTAGGTCAAAACGGATAACGTTTGACGCGGTCACTTCGCGATAAAATTTGGAAAACTTGATGATCCGTTCCAAATAAAAGGGAGACATATTCAGAGCCCAAAGTCTATAAAAGGAGGAGGAAACCAACTCCAAAGAACATCAAGTTTATTCATCAAGTGCTCCTACAACGCCAACGCTCCAACACCGTCATAACGCCGATGCGACAACAAGTTCCGATCTTCTTCGTCGGCAGCAGTAGCAAGTAATATTTTGATATTGTATTCTTTATTTTTATTCGTAATGAGGTGAGGTAGACTTGTTGCCTCATCCTCATAATTTGGGTTTTGTGATCGTTGTCTCCTACCTCCAACGAGGAGGAGACGTTATAGTGCATTGCCCTCCGTACACGGTCTAGGACCGATAGGGCCTTGGAGTAGCAACCGCTGGGTTGTGAACCAAGTAAAATAAACGTGTCGCTTTATTTTCCGCTGTGTTTACTCATTTAATTGTCTACTTGAACAAAACGCCGAAAAGTTTTACGATCGCTATTCACCCCCCCCTCTAGCGACGCTTCTAGATCCAACAATTGGTATCAGAGCGGGGGCGCTAAGATTTGGTGAAACCACCGATCTAGCACGTTTTGGTTTTCTGTTCTTTTTTCGATTCGTATTTTTTTTGGTCTTTTATTTTCCTCCCGCACTACTAATCCAAGACGAAGTCTTGGTACGTTTCTTTTGGTTGTGTGCTTGCAAGTTTTTCTCTCTTGGAGTAGCCGACGGTAAAACGACCATAACTTTTCGCACAAGTGGACTCACATAACGATCTACCTACCAAATCGAAGCTCTCTGAGAGATATACATTTTTTATCAGGGTTTACCCTCATAACAAGCCATTTCCAGCCCCAAAATCTAACGTCTAGTACCCTTTCGGGGGCATCGAAGGTCGTAAGTTGTTAGTTTTTGTTAGTTTTTTATTTTTCTTATTTAATTCTGTTTATTTCCTATTATTTCCCACACTACTAATCCAAGACCAAGTCTTGGAATTCTCTTTGGTTTTTATTCGTATTTTGCAAGATATTTAATGGCTCACATTGAGGGATATAGCACCACCCGACCTCCGTTCTTTAACGGAAATGATTTCCATTATTGGAAAGGTCGGATGGAGTGTTTTCTAAAAACACAAGTCGAGACTTGGATGATAATCCAAACCGACTTTGCTCTACCCACCAATGATCAAGGAGAGCCCTTGGATTTCAACAAGTGGACAAATGCAACCAAGAGGCAAATCGAAGTTGATGCAAGAGCAACTAAAATATTACAATGTGGCTTGTCCAAGGAGGAGCTCAACCGCATCGGTCCATTCATTAGCGCCAAAGACCTCTGGAACAAATTGATTGTTCTACACGAAGGGACGCCCGATGCTAAGGTATGTAAAAGAGATTTACTTTTAAATAAATTGTACAATCTAAAGATGCAGGATCGCGAGACCGCCACCCAATTACATGCGCGGATCCAAGACATCGTCAACGGTCTTCACTCGATCGGGCAAGGCAAGGACCTTATAAGGTATGATTTAAATGCTTTCCCTAGGACTACCTTGTGGGCATCCATGGTTGATGTCTACAAGGTCTCTAAGGACCTTTCGAAGCTTAGGTTAGACGAATTATTTTTCGAGTTTGAACTTCATGAGTAAACTAACGTGGTCCGGGCCGAGAGAGGTATTGCTCTACTCTTGCGGGACAAGAAGAAGCCACCTACTAAGCAAGTAGATGAACTCGAACCCGAAGGCGAATCCGAATCCGAAGGAGGCCATAATAGTCAACATTGTGCGGAGAATAGTTCGATAAGAAAGAAGGAAATTGAAGAATGAGAACCAAAGAAAAAGGGAGCAAGAAAGCCTTCCATGCAACTTGGGACAACAGAAGACATAGCTTACATGGCAAGAGCGGAGGAGTCCAAGTCGAATCGGCGAGTCCAACTACAACTCCGACTCAGGCCGAAGATTATTTGAGAGAATCGAGAAAACTCAAGCCAGGACCAAAAGGGAAAGTCAAGGTTAATCGCTCTTTAATTAGTACTTTACAATACAATTAAAATGCTTAATAGGAAATTAACTAAGTCCGAGTCTAGGGTTGAGTCGTTACTTGAGGAGGTTGAAACCCTCAAGAAAGAGGCTACTCTAACCCCTTCAACTAGTCAAGTTCAAGAGGGAAACTCAACTCAAATTGAAAAACTTGAGGAGGAGAATTCTCTCTTGAAAGACCAAGTTCAAGAGGTTGAGGCTAGGTTGGAAAGGTTCACGTTGGGATCTAAGAACCTTAATCGACTACTTGGAACCCAAAGAGCCGTGTACAATAAAGCCGGACTCAGATTTAAGTCAAAGACTATGAATAGGTCTTATATGTCTATCGTAAATCGTAGTCATCAAAGAGTCCAAGCATGGGTCCCAAAGGTTTTATTGAACTCACATATAAGGACTAATAAGTATTGGATTCCTCAGGATCAAGTTCATTATTTGAATAGACCATATTGGTTCAATGGTCCAGGGGGAGCTAACACTAAAATAGTATACCCGCTTACTTAGCAAAACCATTGCATATTTTACTTTAATTTTTAGAATGGTTAGATAGGGTAAATGACTAGTCAACTCTTGACAACATAGTATCAGGACGCGGCGAGATGATAGTACGTTAGGGAAACAAAGTCCCGTGTATTCGAGCTAGATAAGGCGTATCTAGCTTGGTGCACTTGACCGAGTGGAACTAGCTGAAGCTACCTCGCCGTATCCTAAAATAGTTAGACCAGGAAGTAACCCTAAGTGACTTAAGTGATATTTTCTTGAATTTGGCTTTGTCTAAGGAAGTGGTCGTTGTTCCGATCAAAGAAGGCCCCTGTGCCTCGCCACGACCTGGAAGTCAGTTTCTCGAAAAGTTACTTAACAATCTAAAGGTTAAATCTGAATCTAAACCAAGGTTGACTATCTTTAATCAATTTAAAATCATCTCACAAAACATATAAGGTGAACAAATTTTGAGACACATAGAATGGGTGAGATATTAAGGATAATTGAAATATACTTAAAACAATCTTCAAAATACTACTTATTTTCTCAACTATTGTACTTAATGGCTCTTTAGGCCAAACTTTAGCGCCCCCTACATCTCTTATACTTCATATATTTGACTAAGGGGGAAAGCAAACTAACCCTAAAGGTTATATTATAAACCTTTAGATTATTGGTGCAGAGGGACACACCTCAAATCAATCTATCTAACTATTGCTAGACGCATGTTTGGACTCAAAGTTGATTTATCTTGATGCATGCATATACCATATTGTCTTTAAACCCCTATTTTATATAACAAACTTCATTTTTACATAACAAACCCCAACATTTGTTTTGATTTATGGCAAAAGGGGGAGAAGAGCGAAAGTTAAGGGGGAGTAACACAAAATTTATTTAATTTTGAACAAAAGTATCTCTTTCAAAACTCACCTGGGGTTAAGGGGGAGTTTTTGAAAATGACATTCATCATTTACTATACTTGTTTTATGCTTTAATTTCTCTTAACTTTGTGTTGGTTTGCCATAGATCAAAAAGGGGGAGATTGTTGGTGCAGGGGCACTAGATAATCGGACCTATGTTTTGATTATGGAAAAGACACAAAGTTAAGTTTACATCGTTATCTCACGAGCTATCGAGTGTGTAGAAAAGTATTAAAGCTGGAGCTGAAGGCTAGCGACACCCGGAGGAAGCCGCGGTGGTCGGGCGACACTCGAGTGACTTCGGAGGGAGCCGAAGGAATCGAGTGGAAGGCCGGAAACGAGAGCTACTATCGAGGTAAGCTCGTGTGAGTGAGATTTTAAGGTCGTGTCCTCTTTACGGGGAAGACCATAGGCGGCGATCCGACTAAGAATTCCTGTGGAAAGGTCTAGGTCGAGATCAGACGGTTAGAAACCATCGCATTTACCATTTTTCGAGCTAACCTCTTCTTTGCGAAGTGGCGGTGTGATCATTCTGGACATTGAGCGATCGACTATTATCGATGGGTGATGAGAGACATCGGATCGTGATGAAGATCGATCGATCGTGATGGCGACGACTCAGCCTTTGCGCTAGGTCAAAATGGATAACGTTTGACGCGGCCACTTCGCGATAAAATTTGGAAAACTTCGTGATCCGTTCCAAATAAAAGGGAGACATATTCATAGCCCAAAGTCTATAAAAGGAGGAGGAATCCAACTCCAAAGAACATCAAGTTTATTCATCAAGTGCTCCTACAACGCCAATGCTCCAACACCGTCATAACGCCGACGCGACAACAAGTTCCGATCTTCTTCGTCGGCAGCAGTAGCAAGTAATATTTTGATATAGTATTCTTTATTTTTATTCGTAACGAGGTGAGGTAGACTTGTTGCCTCATCCTCGTAATTTCGGTTTTGTGATCGTTGTCTCCTACCTCCAACGAGGAGGAGACGTTATAGTGCTTTGCCCTCCGTACGCGTTCTAGGACCGATAGGGCCTTGGAGTAGCAACCGCTGGGTTGTGAACCAAGTAAAATAAACGTGTCTCTTTATTTTCCGCTGTGTTTACTCATTTAATTGTCTACTCGAACGAAACGCCGAAAAGTTTTACGATCGCTATTCACCCCCCCTCTAGCGACGCTTCTCGATCCAACACAACTCTGCTATATGATCCAATGGATCCAACCCACGAATAGGAATAAAGTTAGCTAATTCAGTTAGTCAATCCATGGTCACCTAAATCGTATCATGTCCTTTACGGGTTCTAGACAATCCCGTAACGAAATCAATAGTTATATGCTCCCACTTCCATTTTGGAAATCGAAATTTCCTAAAGCAATCCAATGGGTTTCTGATGTTCAACCTTCACCTGTTGGCATACTAAACATCGAGTAACGAAGTCTACAATATCTCTCTTCATATCGTTCCCACCAGTATAAACGTTTCAAATTTCGGTACATCCGAGTACCACCAAGAAGCATAGCAAATCTCGAATGATGTGTTTCCTATAACAACTTTTCCTTAAACAATGCAACTCCGGAACCCACTATCCTTATCAGAGACGGAGAATTATCTTTTCACAAGAGAAGTTCATCTAACATCCAAAATCCACTCCACTACACACTCTGTAGTGCATGGGAGACTATAGCGACCAATCTCCCTTGTTGCAACCGTTCATGTTTTAGCAACTCTATAGTAGCTACCCAGTAGCTAGTCAAAACTCCATGAGCATGTTGTACTTCGTTCAGTTACGTATTGCTAGTTATCGATCGAACTTTGACATCCAACTTATGACGGTCTGACGATCCTCAATTGGTGTAAGCATGAGATACGTCTCATTCGACAACATCGAAATTGCTCCATTCACTGAAGCGATGCATCTGCGTACAATACCCTTCCATCCACATCTGAAGGATTAACTAACATTGATGCAAAAGTCAACCATTGACTGAGCCCTTAAAACTAGTTTCATAGGCTTCAGACCAAGTAAATTCCATCACCTTTCTGATCAAACAAGTCAGTGATATACTAATGCTTAAAAGCATCCTATCCACATCTGCGGTAATAACCAAATTCATACAAGGAAACCACCATCTATGGTGGCCGAGTGCGAAACTCCAACTACGACCATCAACAGTGGCAAAGTTACGCAACTCCAACAACCGTAAACTGATCTAATCATGTCTAGAATACATGATTTCTCATATCCATGGACGACTAAATCATTTAATAGTCTAACAACATAATCAAAACTCATAAAATTCATACCAAGTATGAAATTGTTATCTTTACACACCTGCATCCTCTTTACTCTACACTGATGATATATCAATCATCACAACGACAATGATAATTGTATGACATCATGTCACTACAATATCAACACTCTAGTCGTAAACCAACCCTAGAGTATACATAGGCGTCCTTAGCTTATCTAAATAGATCATCTATCCACAACGAAGGATATTTACTTTCAACAACTATCGCATTTCATCATCGATGATCGATGCATAATCTAAAAGGTTCTTCTCTCTTCTAACAAAGAGTTCCGGATCTTCTCAAGAAAATATTGGGACAGATAAATATCCTATCCAACACCTCCTGTAATTGCAACTTACATTCTTCCAATTCCCATAGTGTTTAGTAACACTTATACCAATTAAATTATCACTCGGTATGGGATCTTCGATATCAAAACTATTCCCAAAATCACTCCAATCGCATACTCCGCTTGCCTATGCAGTGGCAAGCCTTCAGTTTCATCCGAAACTACATCTGAGTGCTCTCGGATTATACGCACATCCGAGAGATATAATCATACTATAATCTCAACAATTTAACCATCCGTAAGGTTATGTCTACCGTAAAGGTATATCTATCAAAGTCTAAGGGCATCCCTTGACTTTTTAATTGTTGGTCAACATCTCGCCTGATACTAGAGATACCACCGACCCACAAGTCTATGTATATGAATCCTTCTAATCCGAACTAAGAATTTTCTAGACAAAGATACCTGTAAACTACAAGTATCTACCAATATATTAACCCAGAGAGTAAACTAAAGTAATACCCTGAACGATCAATTATCTATCGATATGATCCAAAGGCTCCAGCAGGTCTCGGTCTTTCTCCAAAGAGTACGAGATCAGATCCAATAGTCCATGACAAAGCGATCGCATTTATGTGACAAATGACCTAGGGATTTTCCTGGATCATCTGATCCCATCGCTTAATCTTACAAGCTATAATTGTAGAATACAGAATAGATATGACCATCGTCATATACTATCTCCTCTGTATAAAGCCAATCCACGTCTGGGGGTAATCTGAAAGGTTTTTCTTATCGAGTCCGTGAAGGGAAACTTCGCTTCCTACTTCACCTCGGTCGTTTGTTCATGGCGATCCCATCGATGTCCCCAGATTAAAAAATTTAATCCTAGACACAAGGGATTGCACAAACAACCAAGTCATCATCGTGCTATTCGTTTAGAGAGGTCACTTGAACAAACTCGTTGTTCAAGCGACAATCCTCTATTCTACGAGTAGTCGTGGAATAGATGATGTACGGATCGCTGGCTTTTGTATTTATGATCGGGATCCAAGTATTATTTAGCCATATACAGATTTATATCATGCTCATAGTTGAAAAACAAAAACAAGCAAGTAACAAAAGAGAATAGACAATAGATATACCTCTCGATCTTCTAATGTATGACCTTCCTCCTTTCGGACGTCATGTGGGCGACGATCTACCAAAAGTTGAAGCTCCAAGATTGCAAATCTTCCTTCCTTGCTCTTCCAAAGCAAGAGGAAGAATAGAAACAAAGTTCTTGTCCTTCCTAAAGCAAACCAACAAGGAACAAAGATAATCCTTGCCGCCAACCAACAAAGAGAAGGAGATGATGTTGGAAACCAACCAAGACACCAAGGGAAACCCCTAAGTCTTGTTTCCACCACTCAAGGAGAAGGAGAAGAGAGTTTTGGTTGTCGGACAATGGCTGGAAAAGGCTGGGAAAACAAACTGGACGTCGGCCACCTTGAAGGAGGAAGAAGAAAGGAATTACCTTCCTTATTTGGTGCCGCCCAAACCTCCAAAACCCTAACCCTAGCTTTGCCGCCAACCCCAAAACCTTAGCCTCTCTTGATCTTCTAATCCACACCAACCCCTCAATCTCCTTTTATAGAGTTAGGGATAAGCCTCCTTTTAATCTCTACCAATGGTTCTAGGGATTTAATCTCAACCGTCGGATCTAGAGATTTAATCTCAACCGTCGGATCTTAGAGATTTAATCTCTACCTATAGATCTAGAGTTTTGTTTCTATCCATTGGATCTAAACTTCATGAGGTGTTAATAGGCTACATTAGGGACCATGAGGAGGAGTTGGATCTTGGCCACCCATGGATCAAGCCCACATAAAGTCCGATCGATAAATGATAATCCAATGCACTAAAGGATTATCATTGATCTACCTCACCAACCCCCATAAGTTAATATGGGCTTCATATATTATTTGTACATTTTCTCCCCGTGTTTAAGATCTCGAATGTCCGTCGATTAATTAATTTACTGACCATTAATTAATCAACATCTAACTCCATGAGTAGTACCACTGATCCTTTTCATCATGCCGGACCAAGTCCACCTACAGAGTTTACATGATGAACCTTATGAGCTCCTCAAGGGGACATCATCATCCTAATATATAGGACACCGTTTTCTCTTATAATCAACGACACACCATATAAATAATATCATCTCCCAACTTATCGAGCCTATCGATTTAATCTATAAATCTCGGCCATTGGTAAATCAAAGAGATGAATACTAAGTATATGTACCCATTATTATATCGGGACTAAGAGCATGTACATAATAATATCTGAGGTCCGATTCGATTATGTAGTCAGCAATAAATCGAATCACCTCTAAGTCGGTCCTGCTCAATACACTCAAAGTGCACTAGTGTGATTCTATGGTCAAGACAAACCAATACCAATTCACACTACAACCGTTTCGATGGTTTGTCCAAAGCCATCTCGGTTGTGAGCCTTTACTTATACTTTACAAGGAGCCGATGACATGATCTCCCGTGTGACACCACACACCATGTTATATACAATGTAATGTATTAGACAATATGCATAACCATAAAAATATGCAAACAATTATCATGTGATTCTTATTTAAAAATAAAGATGTTCATACAAAAAGTATACTTTTCAGTATACATCCCTACAATCTCCCACTTTTACTAAAAGACTATGTTGTTCTCAATCTGCCATACATCTGATCCTCATTCCCTCCACATGTCTATCAAAAGCTCTCGCCGGAAGGGCCTTAGTGAAAGGATCTGCCAGGTTATCCTCTGATGCAATCTTGGCCACAACAACTTCTCCTCTCTTTACGATTTCTCATATCAGGTGAAACTTGCGCTCTATGTGTTTACTAGCCTTATGGGCTTATGGTTCCTTCGAGTTTGCAACTGCACCACTATTGTCACAATAAATTGTGATAGTTCTGGGCAAACCAGGAATCACATCCAAGTCCATCAGAAAGTTCCTGAGCCACACAGCTTCTTTGGCTGCCTCAGAGGCTGCCACATACTCAGCTTCCATGGTGGAGTGACACTCCTCCATACAATGGGTCCACCTCCCAAAGTAAACACAAAACCTGAGGTAGACTTACTGTTATCCCTATCAGATTGGAACCGTGGTAACCCATGTGGAGTAATTGGTCCGCCTGTAAAACCAAAGATATAATCCCTAGTCCTTCTCAGGTACTTCAATATATGCTTTACCGCAGTCCAATGTACCTATCCTGGATTACTCTGATATCTGCTGACCATGCCCACGGTAAAGCTGATATCTGGTCTCATATAGAGCATCGCATACATGAGTCTTTCTAGTGCCGAAGCATAAGGAACTGCCTTCATCTCCTCTATCTCCTCATATGATCTAGGACACATCTTCTTAGATAAAGGAACTCCATGCCTGAAAGGTAGAAAACCCTTCCCTGAGTTCTGCATGCTAAAACGCTCCATAATCGTGTCTATGTATGAATCTTGGGATAAGCACAACATCCTTTTCCTGCTATCCCTTATAACCTTGATCCCAAGGATGTGTCCCACCTCTCCCAAGTTCTTCATATCAAACTGTTTGGACAACCATACCCTTACGTCCGATAAAACCTTGATATTGTTGCTAATCAACAAAATGTCATTTACGTATAGTACAAGAAATACCACTACGTTTCCGTCACATCTCTTGTATACACAAGGCTCATCCGGACTTTGAATAAATCCATAAGACTGGATTACCTCATCAAAGCGGATGTTCCAAGACCTCGAAGCTTGCTTCAATCCATAAATGGACCGATTAAGCTTACATACAAGATGCTCTTTGCCCTTAGCAATGAATCCCTCTGGTTGCTTCATATAGATGTTTTCCTCAAGACTTTCATTAAGGAAAGTTGTCTTGACATCCATCTGCCACACCTCATAATCCATATGAGCTACTATGCATAAGAGAATCCGGATAGACTTAAGCATGGCTACTGGCGAAAAGGTCTCCTCATAATCGATACCCTCTTTCTCAGTATACCCCTTCGCAACAAGCCACGCTTTGAAGGTCTCAAACTTCCCATCTATTCCTCTCTTTCTCTTGTAGATCCACTTGCATCCAATGTTTTTTACACCATCGGGCAGTTCTGCTTGCTCCCAGACCTGATTTGAATCAATAGATTCAATCTCAGCATTCATTGCACTTTGCCAAGATACTGCATCTTTATCTTGGATTGCCTCGTCATATGTCCAGGGATCAGGTTCATGTTCACTAGGGACCAAATTAAAAGATTCTCCCAAGAACATGAATCTATCAAGCTGTCTCACAACCCACCCACTACAACAAGGTATCACCTGTGTATCCTCTGTGACACGCGGTGCAGTGACATGTGGTATATCCTCTTGTAGCGGTGGTACTAAAGAAGTGACTTCCCCTTTTAATTCTTCCAGAAAAATTTTACTCTTGGGCTTGTAGCTCATCATATAGTATTCCTTTAGAAATCTGGCATTCATGCAAACGATCACCCTCTGATCTCTAGGACTATAAAATAAACCACCCTTCGTTCCTCTAGGATAGCCAACGAACATTCGTACTTCTGTACGAGGTTCCAACTTACCAGCATCTGCCTTCAGCACATGTGCTAGACCCCCCCCCCCATATCTGAATATGTCTTAGACTAGGCTTTCGCCCAGTCCACAACTCTGTGGGAGTAGAAGGCACTGATTTAGATGGAACCAAGTTCAGAATGTAGACCGCCGTATCTAGAGCATATCCCCAGAACGAATCTGGCAACTCAGAATAACTCATCATCGATCTAACCATCTCCATAAGAGTCCTATTCCTTCGCTCTGCTACACCATTCTGCTGGAGTGTGACAGGTGCAGTCAATTGGGATTGAATCCCAGCCTCTGATAAGTAGTTCCTAAACTCTCCCAAGAGGTACTCACCACCACGATCAGATCGTAGTGTCTTGATACTTTTACCTTGACGTTTCTCCACATCAGCCTTGAATTCTTTGAACTTGTCAAAGCATTCAGACTTGCGGCGCATTAGGTAAATGTATCCATATCTTGAGTAATCGTCTATAAAAGAGACGAAATACTCAAAACCACCTCTAGCCTGGATAGACATAGGACCACACAAATCAGAATGAACCAATTCTAACACATCTTTGGCTCTATACCCCTTGGCCTTAAAAGTCCTCTTGGTCATCTTACCCTCCAAGCAAGATTCGCAGGTTGGGAGATCCTCCACCACTAATGAACCCAAAGGTCCATCAGCTATCAACCTTTGAATTCTACTTAGGTTAATGTGACCAAGCCTAAGATGCCAAAGATATGTTTGGTTCATCTTCGATCTTTTCTCTTATTGGAATTAGAAGATGAGTTATTAACTTTAATTTGCATCGTGGGAGGTTTTGGTTCAAGTGTGTACAAATTTCCTATCAATGCACCCGAACAGATAATGTCCCTATTCCTTCTTATAACAACTATGTCATTAAAAGAAATAGCATATCCATCCTTAAACAATTTAGAAACCAAAATTAAATTCTTTCTAAATAAGGGTACATAAACGCAATTCTTAAGAACCAAAAGTTTATTTTTCTCAAAAGATAAATGAACATCTCCCACTGCAACAGCCGCCACCTTCGTGGCATCGCCCAAGTACATGGTAATCTCCCCCTCAGCAAGTCATCTGGTTTCCTGGAACCCTTGTAAAGTATTGCAGACATGATCAGTGGCTCCCGTATCTACACACCAGGTGCTGGTAGATAACACCGCTAAACATGTTTCAACAACTAGACCAAAAGATATACCTTTGTTCTTGCGGTTGGGGTAGTCCTTCTTCCAGTGTCCAGTCTGCTTACAAGTGAAGCACTTGCCTTTAGGCTTCTTCACTCCTCCCTGAGTACCTCCCACCGCCTTCGCCCCAGTTTGTTTCTGTTGGTGCAGTAGACACCTAAGTCAAACCTGAGTTTTGATTATAGCAAACGATACAAAGTTAATCTCATGTCGTTATCTCACGAGCTGAATCGAGTGTACAGAAGATTGCTATAGCTGGAGCTGAAGGCAAGCGACACCCGGAGGAAGCCGCAGTGGTTGGGCGACACTCGAGTGACTTCGGAGGGAGCCGAAGGAATCGAGTGGAAGGCCGGAAGCAAAAGCAACACGTAAGTATCGAGGTAAGCTCGTGTGTGCGAGCGTAAGTGAGGTCATATCCTCGTTACGGGGATGATCTTAAGCGTAGATCCGACCAAAGACATCCTATAGATGGTCTAGGTCGAGATCGGATGGTCGACGACCGTTGAAATTATGTTTTTGTTAAGCTAACTTTGACTTGCAGCAAGCATCAGTCATTGCCCGGCATGGAGGACTCATTGCTCAATCGATCATAGGAGGTCGACACTCGTGATCTTGCCATCGATCGTGATGATGGCCATTAGTCAACTGATGGTCAATGATCAGATTCGAGGAGTCAAGGCTTATCACCCCATTTCAAGGAGATTGGTGCTCAATTGTGATTGGCTAGGGTTCCTCTCGAAAAGGGGCTCAAAGGCTATAAAAGGAGGTTCTAACCTAGGGTTTTCTCATCAATTCTAAGCTTCCAAGAGCCTCCGCAAAGCTACAACTCTCCGACAACGAAGTTCTTCTTCTCCGATGCTAGGTTTAATTTTCTTTTAGTTTTTGTACGTCGGTTTTAGATTTATTCATTGTTCATTTACTTTTTCTAAGTTCTTTTTCTATCATAACGAGGAGAGGGGGAGTGTCCCTCTACCTCATGTTTTTGTTCTTGTATCGATTAACTCGTACCTCCAACGAGGAGGAGTTCGTTTAGTGTTTTGCCCTCCGTGCGTGGTCAAGGACCACTAGGGCCTTGGAGTAGTAGCCGAAGGCTACGAACCAAGTAAAAAGAATTGTCTCTTATATTTATTGTTTATATTTCCGCTGCAATTTATGTACTCGACTTTGAAAGAACGATTTCGCAAAAAGCTTTTGTTTCACTATTCACCCCCCTCTAGCGAACCGCCTCGATCCAACAATTGGTATCAGAGCCGGGGGCGCTTAGATTTGGTGAAACCACCAATCTAACAATTTTTTTACAGATTTGTTTTTTATTCGTTTAAAATTTTCTCCTGCACTACTAATCCAAGACGAAGTCTTGGTACTCTTCGTTTGGTTTTGTTTTGCAAGTATTCGCTTTTGGAGTAGCCGACGGTCAAACGGACATAACTTTTTGTATAAGTTGACCCACGACACGGTCTACCTACCAAAACGAAGCTCTCGGAGAGATCTACACTTCTTATGAGGGTAAACCCTCGTAACAAGCTGTCTTCATCCCCAAAAACCATCGTTTAGTACCATTTTCGGGACATCAAAGGTTGTAAGTGCTCATCTTTTATTTTAGTTGGTTATTTCTCATTTATTCCTTTTATTTCTTTTCATTTCCTACATTACTAATCCAAGGCGAAGTCATGGAACCTTTTTTGTGTTTTTTTTTGGTATTTTTTTGTGCAAGGTTTCCCTTCCAAATGGCCCATCTCGAGGGTTTTATCACCGTCCGACCTCCGTTTTACAATGGAGATGATTTCGGTTACTGGCAAGGTCGGATGGAGTGCTTTCTCAAAACCCAAATCGAGATGTGGATCATAATCCAAATGGGTTTCACACTTCTGACTAACAAAGTTGGTGAATCCTTGGGTTATGATCAATGGACCATTGCAACAAAACGACAAGTCGAAGCCGATGCCAAGGCAACACAAATCCTCTAATGCGGCTTGTCCAAGGAGGAGTTAAATCGCGTTGGCCCCTTCCTCAGCGCAAAGGACCTATGGACAAAGCTAGTGGAGCTACACGAAGGGACCGATGAAGCCAAGGTATGTAAGCGCGACCTTTTATTCAATAAATTATATAATCTAAAAATGCAGGAACACGAGTCCGCGATGCAACTTCACGCTCGAGTCCAGGACATCGTCAACAATCTACACGCAATTGGACAAAAGGTCGAAAACCACGACCTTATAAGGTATGTACTAAACTCCTTTCCAAGGACTACCTTGTGGGCATCCATGGTCGATGCCTACAAGGTCTCCAAGGATCTTTCTAAACTTAGATTAGATGAACTTTTTTCTGATTTTGAACTTCATGAGCAGTCTAACTCGGAACCCGAGAAAGGTATAGCATTATTTGCAGGTTCAAAGAAGAAAACCACTAGCAAGCCACCTCCGAAGGAAGAAGAGGATGAGTCTGATTCGGAGGTCGACTCGGAAATGGAGGCCGAACTAGTCAACCTAGTTCGGAGGATAGTCAAGGCCCGAAAACGAGCCATCACTCGACCCTACGAAGGTAACCCTAAGATGTTATGAATGCAACAGGTTTGGACACATTAAGTCCGAATGCCCAAAACTCAAGAGCAAGGCACCAAAACACAAAAAGGCACTTAACGCCACTTGGGAAGAAGCTTCCGAGGAAGAAGATAACGATCGAGTCCTCATGGCTAAACCGGTGGAATCGGAGATGGAGTCAGAACCGGAACTTGAATCGGAAACCGAAGACGAGTCGGACTGCGAAGCACTATTCAAGACGAGCCACGGATACGCATCCGGTTCAAAAGATACACTCAAGGTAAGTCGGTCTCTTATTACTAAACTTTATAGTGCAATTAAGTTTTTAAATAGAAAGTTAGCTAAGTCTGAGTCCAAGGTCGAGACCCTGGTTGAAGAAGTTAAACTCCTCAAACACGAGGTCTCCCTAACCTCTTCGACTAGTCAAGTTCAAGAGAAGGACTCAACTCGGGTTGAAATACTAAAAGTTGAGAATTCACTCTTGAAGAGTCAAGTCGAAGATCTTAGGAATACGTTGGAAAGGTTTACTTTGGGATCCAAAGGACTTGACCTCCTACTTGGATCGCAAAGGGCCGTGTACAACAAGGTCGGGCTAGGGTTTAGCTCAAACACGACCAATAAGTCGTATATGTCAATCGTAAGTCGACATAAAAAACGTGTCCAAGCATGGGTCCCTAAGACCACCTTGATTTCAAACTTAGGATCAAACCAGTACTGGGATCCCAAGGACCAAATCCACTATATGGAGAGACCGAATCGATTCAACGGTCCAGGGGGAGCTAGTACGAAAATTGTTTGTGTTTTAACTTAGAAATTGCATGCTTAGGTTTTTATTTAGTTTGATTTTACTTCTTATAATGGTTAGATAGGACTATAACTCATCAATACTTGATAACATAGTACCAGGATGCGGCGAGATGATAGTACGCTAGGAAAGCGGAGTCTTGTGTATTCGGGCTAGATAAGGCGTATCTAGTTCGGTGCACTTGACCGAGCGGAACTAGCTGAAGCTACCTCGCCGTATCCTAGACTTGTTAGACCAGGAAGTGGTCTTAGGTGAGTCAAGTCTCTATTTTCTTGAAAATGGCTTTGTCTAAGGAAGTGGTCATTGTTCCGATCAAAGAAGGCCTCTGTGCCTCGCCACGACCTGGAAGCCATGATCTTGAAAAGGTGACTTGATGAGCCTAAGGTCAAATCCGAATCTAACGCAAGGTTGACAAGTGTTTAAGTCATTAAATTTAATTCAACTAAAATTGGAAGTCATCTCACAAGAACATATAGGATTAACATGTTTGATCATGTAGACATGGGTGAGATGATTTAGGTTAATAATTTTCAACCAATTTTTAATAAATCCAGTATCCGATCCAACTACCTTGCGTGTAGGATCAATGGATGTTGGACAGTGGTTGCTCCCGACACATGACCAGGGATCAACTCAAGTTTTCAAAGCTTCGATTCAAACGACAAGGATCGGTAGCCTTTGGAAATAACGGCAAGCTCAAAATCATCGGATCAGGTGATATTGAGCTTAACTCAAATTTTGTCATTCAAAATATTTTATTAGTAGAAAATTTTCAATATAATCTTCTCAGTGTAAGCCAATTGTGTGATAATAACTATAAGGTCATATTTCTAGAAAACGAATGCGTAATTAATACAAACGAAACATCTAAAACAATTCTTAAGGGAACTAGAAATAACAACATTTACACTATTAACTTAACTAACTCCTCAACGAAGTGTCTTATGACACGGCAAGAGGAATCAAGGTTGTGGCACCGACGACTCGGTCACTCACACCCAAGAATCATCCACAAGATGAGTCAGAGTGACTTAGTTAGAGGTTTGCCTAACCTCAATAACTTGGATAATAAAATATGTAATGCTTATCAACAAGGTAAAAAATCTAGGACACAACATCAACTAACTAGTCAAGAACGAACCAAAAGTGTGCTTGAGCTCCTACACATGGATCTATTTGATTCACACGGAGCTAAGTCACATAACGGAAGTAAATTCTGCTTAGTCATAATTGATGACTATTCTAGATTTACTTGGGTTAGGTTCATCAAACACAAAAGTGATACCCTAGATCAATTAATCAATCTATTTAAGTTAATAGAAAATCAACAAAGCATTAAAATCAAAAGACTTAGGACTGATCATGGTGGTGAATTCAAAAACCATAGGTTTACAGAATTCTGTAACCTAAATGGATACCACCACTAGTTCTCTTGCCCTAGAACTCCACAACAAAATCGCCTAGTAGAACGCAAAAATAGAACCCTACAAGAAGCCGCTAGGACAATGTTAAATGAGTATAACCTACCCGATAGGTTTTGGGCGGAAGCCGTGAGTACGGCATGCTATGTCCAAAATAGAATCCTTATGGTAAAGAGGCACCTTAAGACCTCATATGAGATTTATCACGATAAAATACCTAACATCAAGTACTTTAGGGTATTTGGGTGTAAGGTACATATCCTAAACACTAAGGATTACCTAGGGAAATTTACATCCAAAACCACGACCGGAATCTTTCAAGGATACTCGACTACAAGCAGAGCTTATAGAGTATATAACCACGACACCCTTAGAGTCGAGGAGACTATCAATGTAGTATTTGATGAAGGACATGAACCTACAAAACCCTCGGCAACCCCAATTAGCAAGCCGACTCATACTAGACCTAACTCTGATCCGGAGATCAGGTCTAGTGTTAATCCTAACCTAAGTCAACCAAGTCACTCTATCGACCAAGTGATAGATGAATCCAACCAAACTAGAACTCAAACGAGTCATCCTATGGATCAAGTTGTAGACTCAAACCCAAATCCAACTAGGACTCAAACGAATCATCCTATCGACCAAGTGATAGGTGATCCAAGTCTAGAAGTTCAAACTAGAGCCTCATACAGAAACCTTAGTCAAATATCTTTGATTTCTAAAATTGAACCCAAAACTATTGACCAAGCTCTTCTTGATCCCGATTGGATTATTGCAATGCAAGAAGAGTTGGCTAAATTCACTAGGAACGAAGTATGGGAATTAGTACCACCACCTAAAGATAAAACAATCATTGGAACAAGGTGGGTGTTTAGAAATAAAATTGATGATAGAGGTGAAGTAGTTAGAAATAAAGCAAGACTAGTTGCTAAAGGGTTTAGTCAAGTCGAAGGTTTAGATTACAACGAGACCTATGCCCCAGTAGCTAGATTAGAGTCCATTCGAATGCTATTAGCATATGCAGCACATCGAGGATTTAAGTTGTTTCAAATGGATGTGAAATCTGCATTCTTAAATGGATACATTAAAGAAGAAGTTTATGTTAGTCAACCCCGGATTCGAAAGTTTAGACAAATCCGATCATGTCCTTAGGTTAAAGAAAGCTCTTTATGGACTTAAACAAGCTCCTCGAGCTTGGTACGAGAGACTTTCGATTTATCTTAAGTCCAAAGGCTTCAACCAAGGTGTAGTTGACCCAACCCTTTTCGTAAAAACCTTAGGTAAAGACATATTCATAACCCAAATCTACGTAGATGATATTATTTTCGGAACCACCAACTCAATCCTACTAAATGAGTTCATTTCACTTATGGAAAGTGAATTTGAAATGAATTTAGTAGGTGAGTTAAGTTTCTTTTTAGGTCTACAAATTAAACAAACTAAAGATGGAATATACCTACATCAACGCAAATATACTAGGGAATTAATTAAACGCTTTGGAATGCAAGACGCTAAAATTATTAATACCCCAATGGCAACTAATATGAATATAGATGAAGATGTAATCGGAAATTCAATTGATTTAAAATACTATAGGAGCATAATAGGGAGTCTCCTTTACTTAACTGCAAGCCGACCTGATATCTTATTTGCAGTAAGTATGTGCGCAAGGTTTCAAACCTGTGCCAAGGAGTTTCACCTAACTCTAGTCAAGCATATCATTAGATATCTAAAGGGTACACTTAATGTCGATATTTGGTATCCTAGATCTACCGAGTTCGAACTAACCGACTACTCTGATTCGGACTATGCTGGTAGTAAGCTCGATAGAAAGAGTACGAGTGGTTGTTGTCAACTTCTCGACTCGAGTCTAGTGAGTTGGTGCAGTAGGAAGCAACATTGTGTTGCTTTATCTACCACCGAAGCCGAATACATCGCGATGGGTGAGTGTGTCACGCAGCTTCTTTGGATGAAGCACACTCTCCGCGACTTTAAGTTAGACTTTACAAATACTAAACTTCACGTAGATAACATTAGTTCAATTAATCTTACAAAGAATCTGATATGTCACTCTAGGACCAAATATATAGAGGTCAAACACCATTTCATTCGAGAACATGTGGCCAACGGAGCCATACAACTCGAATACATCGAATACATCGAATCAAAGTCTAACTTAGCAGACCTATTTACTAAACCCCTACCCGAAGCCGAATTTAGTCTATTAAGACGAAAATTGGGCATGTGCGTAGTAGAATAGAAACTTGCAAATTATATTTTCTTACTACTATTTCTTAATTTTCGTTTTTTATGGAACTAGTATAGGACATACCTTAGATATCATGCACCTATAGATTTAAGGAGCCAATACATCTCACAACACATAGGACTAATGTGTTTGTGTACTTAGCCACGTAGATGGGTGTGAGATGTTAGGACCTTACTCCTGGTTCTAGATGTAGAGCTAGTGCATCGCTATGAACCACGGAGTATAATCATACATACTAACCGACTCTGACTAGGACTGGTTGATCTTTCATATCAATCAAGCCAAATATGAGTCGAACATTTTATAGATGAACTTATTTTCAGTATATTATTTTCAAAATAATGTGGAACAAGCTTGGACTTTAAATTTAATGCTTATTTTTGTTTTCCACACACACCCTCACTCTTTTCGATATATGGCAAAAGGGGGAGAAAAAGGCCAAAGTTAAGGGGTCAAATTTTTTTGATAACATAACTCTTACTTTATATTTAAACCAAAAGTTAACTTTAAGTTTTGAAAACTTATTAAAGGCCAAGTTAAGATAATTCTTAACTTAAACTTATTTGTGCCGTCAACGTTTTACTTATTTTTAAATATTATGCCCTTAATGTTTTACTTAAGGGGGAGAAAGGGCCAAGTTAAGAAGAACTCTTAACTTAAACGTTTTACTAAGGTCAACTTTAAGTAATGTTAATTACTTAAAGAAACCCTCAAAGGGGAGGATTAAGGTCTTTCTTCAAGACTCACCCTCGGTCAAGGGGGAGGTTTCCTCAAGGGGGAGTACTTGAAGAAAATCCTTACTACTCCAACTTAATCTTCTTTATTTCTTATTTGTTTCTAATGTACATTATTCTTCATGCTTTCTATTTACTTAACTTTGTATATGGGTTTGCCATAAATCAAAAAGGGGGAGATTGTTGGTGCAGTAGACACCTAAGTCGAACCTGAGTTTTGATTATAGCAAACGATACAAAGTTAAGCTCATGTCGTTATCTCACGAGCTGAATCGAGTGTGCAGAAGATTGCTATAGCTGGAGCTGAAGGCTAGCGACACCCGAAGGAAGCCGCGGTGGTCGGGCGACACTCGAGTGACTTCGGAGGGAGCCGAAGGAATTGAGTGGAAGGCCGGAAGCAAAAGCAACACGTAAGTATCGAGGTAAGCTCGTGTGTGCGAGCGTAAGTGAGGTCGTATCCTCGTTACGGGGATGATCTTAAGTGTAGATCTGACCAAAGACATCCTATAGATGGTCTAGGTCGAGATCGGACAGTCAACGACCATCGAAATTATGTTTTTGTTAAGCTAACTTTGACTTGCAGCAAGCATCAGTCGACTGCCAGCTTGGAGGACTCGACTACCGTCAATCGATCGATCACATCGAGTCGGCCTCGGCGATCTTGCCATCGATGATGATGGCCATCAGTCGACTGATGGTCAATGATCAAATTCGAGGAGTCAAGGCTTATCACCCCATTTCAAGGAGATTGGTGCTCAATTGTGATTGGCTAGGGTTCCTCTCGAAAAGGGGCTCAAAGGCTATAAAAGGAGGTCCTAACCTAGGGTTTTCTCATCAATTCTAAACTTCCAAGAGCCTCCGCAAAGCTACAACTCTCCGACAATGAAGTTCTTCTTCTCCGATGCTAGGTTTAATTTTCTTTTAGTTTTTGTACGTCAGTTTTAGATTTATTCATTGTTCATTTACTTTTTCGAAGCTCTTTTTCTATCATAACGAGGAGAGGGGGAGTGTCCCTCTACCTCATGTTTTTGTTCTTGTATCGATTAACTCCTACCTCCAACGAGGAGGAGTTCGTTTAGTATTTTGCCCTCTATGCATGGTCAAGGACCACTAGGGCCTTGGAGTAGTAGCCGAAGGCTACGAACCAAGTAAAAAGAATTATCTCTTATATTTATTGTTTATATTTCCGCTGCAATTTATCTACTCGACTTTGAAAGAACTATTTCGCAAAAAGCTTTTGTTTCGCTATTCACCCCCCCTCTAGCGAACCGCCTCGATCCAACAGTTTCTTCTTCTTCTTGCCTTTCGGCTCAGAAGAAGAAACCTTTTGGGTCACCATGGCATGTGCCTGAGCACTCTGACGAAATAGCCCCTCTGCCACCTGGAGTTCTGTCTGAAGTTCCGCCAACGAATACAACCTCTTGTTCATGTTGTAGTTCAGGCGAAACTGCTCAAAACTCCTAGGTAGAGACTGGAGTATGATATCGACTTGGGTTTCCCCATCGATCTCAGCTCCAAGGACCTCCAGCTCATTCAAATGAGCCATCATCTTGAGAACATGATCCCTTACGCGGGTGTTCCCTCGATGATGTTGGTCATCATCAAGTTTCTCATGGCTTCTTGCCTCGTAGCCCGATTCTGGTGTCCGAAAAGCTCTTTGAGATTGAGCATCATATCATAAGCAGTGGGCATGACTTGATGCTGATGTTGGAGTACATTTGACATAGATGCTAAAATATAACACCGCGCCATCTCATCGGCCTTGATCCACTTCTTATAGCTCTCTCTCTCCTTTTCCTGAGAATCATATGCAGGCTTGGGAGGACACTCTTCGAGGAGTACATATTTGTATTCCTCAGCAGTCAAGACAATGTCTAGATTCCTCTTCCAATCAACATAGTTGGGTCCAGTAAGTTTGTTCTCTTTCAGTATCACAGCAAATGGGTTGAAAGTCATTTTGAAAGAAAACCTAAGAATCACATAAATCAAAACATTAGATTTAAAAAAATTATTGATTCCTCAAACAATAAAATTTTAAAATCAACCAACACCTCAAAACACCGAGAATATCGTAAGCCACGATAGTGTGGACGTATACGAATTCTACATTTGTAAGAGGAGGTTTTACTCATCAATTTTACTATCTTGTCAACCTAACTTTTTGACAAGTAAAATTAATAGTTGGTTCCTCTTTTGCCCTACAAATAAAAGCAGTGACTCCAATGGGGAGGATACTTATATTTGTATCTAAGTGTTCACCATTACTCGGTACCAAGGTAATTATCTCGGGATATGTGCCTTCCGATGGGGAAGTACACACGCTCCTTGATAATTCCCTATAACCATATTTGACCTTGTGATCCGCAAACAAACTCATCCGATGGGGAGGAAGGCACTCAGAGCCGACGCGCAAGTTTGTTTGCATCACTTGTCAAATCATAATAGAGGCCGTGGGAATTAAAAAAAAAATTCCCTCTCCCACTTAGTAATTTGAAATTGAGGAATTTTCCTAGCCTACGACATGCATATCAAACAAAAAGTAATAAATATAAAAAATAAATTATTTTTCAACTATTATGGCTTTTGTCTTCAATATATCTCCCGTCGCATCGCCATCTCGTCCTGCTCCTCCTACGCCATGTACGAGCCATCCGGAGATCCAAGCCGTGACTAAAACCTATTTTAATTTACATCCATAGATCCTATACTCCACGAGGGAGTGTACATGAAATCTAGATCGAAAGCAAAATAAAATAAAGAGTGGCTAAAAAATGTCGTATCTAATTTACAAAAAATCAAATACTAGCCTCGTCAACCCCGAGGATTCAACAAAATATACACATACAATCACATACACACATATGGCCATAATAGTCAGATCTTATGCCTGCAACCAAAGAGTTAAACTACACATATCCTACTATTATTCAGCACATATAATATGTGAAAAGTACATAAAAATTAACCGAATCCTAAACACACAAAACCGGAAACCTTTGCTCTGATACCAATTGAAGGGTGTTGCTTATCGAGTCCGTGAGGGGAAACTTCGCTTCCCACTTCACCTCGGTAGCTTGACCATGGCGATCCCTTCGATGTCCCCGGATTAAAAAAATTTAATCCTGGACAAAAGGGATTGCCCAAACCACCAAGACATCGTCGTGCTATTCGTTTAGAGAGGTCACATGAACAAACTCGTTGTTCAAGCGACCATCCTCTATTCTATGAGTAGGCGCGGAATAGACGATGTACGGATCGCCGTCTTTTGTATTTATGATCGGGATCCAAGTATTATTTAGCCATATACAGATTTATATCATGCTCATAGTTGAAAAACAAAAACAAGCAAGTAACAAAAGAGAATAGAGAATAAATATACCTCTCGATCTTCTAATGTATGACCTTCCTCCTTTCGGACGTCGTGTGGGCGACGATCTACCAAAGGTCGAAGCTCCAAGATTGCAAATCTTCCTTCCTTGCTCTTCCAAAGCAATAGGAAGAATAGAAACAAAGTTCTTCTCCTTCCTAAAGCCAACCAACAAGGAACAAAGAAAATCCTTGCGGCCGGCCAACAAGGAGAAGGAGATGATGATGGAAACCAACCAAGACACCAAGGGAAACCCCTAAGTCTTGTTTCCACCACTCAAGGAGAAGGACAAGAGAGGATTGGACGCCGGACAATGGCTGGAAAAGGCTGGCAAAATAAGCTGGACGTCGGCCACCTTGAAGGAAGAAGAAGAAAGGAATTACCTTCCTTATTTGGTGTCGTCCAAGCCTCCAAAACCCTAACCCTAGCTTTGCCGCCAAATCCAAAACCTTAGCCTCTCTTGATCTTCTAATCCATGCCAACCCCTCAAGCTCCTTTTATAGAGTTAGGGATAAGCCTCCTTTTAATCTCTACAATTGGTTCTAGGGATTTAATCTCAACCGTCGGATCTAGAGATTTAAACTCAAGTGTCGGATCTTAGAGATTTAATTTCTACCTATGGATCTAGAGTTTTGTTTCTATCCATTGGATCTAAGCTTCATGAGGTGTTAATAGGCTACATTAGGAACCATGAGGAGGAGTTGGATCTTGGCCACCCATGGATCAAGCCCACATAAAGTCCGATCCATAAATGATAATCCAATCCACTAAAGGATTATCATTGATCTACGTCACCAACCCCCATAAGTTAATATGGGCTCCATATATTATTTGTACATTTTCTCACCATGTTTAAGATCTCGAATGTCCGTTGATTAATTAATTTATTGACCATTAATTAATCAACATCTAACCCAATGAGTAGTACCACTCAACCTTTTCATCATGCCGGACCAAGTCCACCTGCAGGGTTTACATGATGAACCTTATGAGCTCCTCAAGGGGACATCATCATCCTAATATATAGGACACGGTTTCCTCCAATAATCAATGACACACCATATAAATAATATCATCTCCCAACTTACCGAGCCTATCGATTTAATCTATAAATCTCATCCATTGGTAAATCAAATAGATGAATACTAAGTATATGTGCCCGTTATTATATCGGGACTAAGAGCATGTACATAATAATATCTGAGGTCCGATTCGATTATGTAGTCAGCAATAAATCGAATCACCTCTAAGTCGGTCCTGCTCAATACACTCAAAGTGCATTAGTGTGATTCTATGGTCAAGACAAACCAATATCAAATCACACTACAACCATTCCAATGGTTTGTCCAAAACCATCTCGGTTGTGAGCCTTTACTTATACTTTACAAGGAGCCGATAACATGATCTCCTGTGTGACACCACACACCATGTTATCTACAATTTAATGTATTAGACAATATGCATAACCATAAAAATATGCAAACAATGATCATGTGATTCTTATTTCAAAATAAAGATGTTCATACAAAAAGTAGACTTTTCAGTATACATCCCTACATAATCATTGTTGTTGTTTGTATGAATCTTCTAAGATGTCTTCTGCTGATACTGCTGAGTAAATCATTTCCCTTAAAGGGAAGTATCAAGGAACTCGAATCACGCCCGAGATAGTAGGTCGTTGCTGGTGAGATAACCCAATCTTCTATGATGATCTCTGCTGTCGAGACTGTGCATCATCCTCCCGGAATACCATTGATAGTCTTCAACTGAGTCTCCAAAATACTCCTCCTCAACTGTACTGGTTGCTTACAATAGCAATAATTGATCTGATCCAACGGATAATCTGACTTCATGTGTCGTCGTGTCCTTCACTGCACACACATAAACCATTTAGGGGCGTTCTTCTACTTTCACTGATAACCTGAGAAAGTTCTGATGATCTAAAGTTGGTCCTCTATGATCGAAAAAAAACTCTCCCATAGTAGCTCATGGCCTATGCCTCCGATCTTGCTCCTTTTGTCCCGCATTCAGAAACTTCTCATTCCACATCTGACTTGCAATATTCGCTCGTCGGTCTACAACTCTTAAACACTTGTACGGAGTCATTTCTAATCTCATGACTCAAACCAATGTCTTCCGACAGGATCTGATAGAAGATCCAAATATCATAATCCAAATGTAAGACAATAACTCTGGGTGGCTTAATACATCCATTTACACACTTGAGCTATTAGGTGAGCATAAACTCTACAAGTCTAACGACTCTCCATGGTATTCCCGTTACTGACGATCACCCTTCTTGAAGCTCAAGAATTCCCTGACATCCATCCATCAGTCGACTGATGTAGTGATCAGTCGAGTGATCACAGGCCGCAGTCGAGTGCGACTCCACTCTGTGCCTGTTTTTACCTTGATCAGTCGACTGCCACTGTTGGCAGTCGACTAATCGCAACATCAGTCGACTGTCACGATCAAAGCAGTCGATTGATGGTCAGGGTTTCATCCTGACTCAGTCGAGCACCTGACTAGTCGATTGACACATCGTATCAGTCGACTGATACTCATCAAGTATGAGTAATTCATACTTGATTTTACCCCTTATGTAACGCCCGTAAAATTTCTAACAATTTTACGAGAATTTTTGGCATGACGATAATGGGCTTTATGTGGGCTTTTTCAAAAATAAAAGAAAATAAGCCAAAAAGGGGTGCAAGGCCTAGTAATTGAACCCCAAACCTCTAGAGATAGCCAAGCCCTATAGATGCACCCACTAACCAGAAGCCCAATAGGATTATATCATTAGAGGAGTAGGGGAAATTATGGTTAAGTGTAAGGGAGATCAAGGGGCTCTTCAAATGAATAAAAAAAGGGGAATGAGGAGGCATGAGTATCCAAACCTAATTTCTCCTCTTCTCTTCTTCTTCCTCACCGAAAACCATCCCTCCCCCACTCCATTTTCACCCTTTGGCCGAACCCCATCCAAGCAAGGAGAAGGCTAGTTCTTGGCTTCCATAAGGTCATCTACCAACTAAAAACAAGCGAAGGATGTAAGATTCCCTCACCGCAAAGATATTAGTTTTGTAGGACATGTTACATGAAAGAAATATGAAGCTTTGAGCCCTACATGTTTCGGCCAACCAAGTTTTGGGCTAGGGTTTCATGAAAATGCTACTAAGGAAATTTTTGTAGGTTGAAAGCTTCATGTAGGAATTTTTAGGTGACAAAAATCCAAGCTTTGAGCCCTAGATGTTTCGGCCAACCAAGTTTTTGGGCTAGGGTTTCATGAAAATGCTACTAAGGAAATTTTTGTAGGTTGTAAGCTTCATGTAGGAATTCTTAGGTGACAAAAATCCAAGCTTTGAGCCCTACATGTTTCGGCCAACCAAGTTTTTGGGCGAGGGTTTCATGAAAATGCTACTAAGGAAATTTTTCTAGGTTGAAAGCTTCATGTAGGAATTTTTAGGTGACAAAAATCCAAGGTTTGAGCCCTACATGTTTCGGCCAACCAAGTTTTTGGGCTAGGGATTCATGAAAATGCCACTAAGGAAATTTTTGTAGGTTGAAAGCTTCATGTTGGAATTTTTAGGTGACAAAAATCCAAGGTTTGAGCCCTACATGTTTCGGCCAACCAAGTTTTTGGGCTAGGGTTTCATGAAAATGCTACTAAGGAAATTTTTGTAGGTTGTAAGCTTCATGTAGGAGATTTTAGGTGTCAAAAATCCAAGTTTATAGCCATACATGTTTCGGGCAACCTTGGGGTTAGGGTTAGGGTTCCATGAAAATACCCCCTTATGAAGTTATGTTATATAGTATGCCTTCATGAATGAATTTATGTGACAAGAATCAAATTTTAGTACCCCCTACATGTTTCAGCCAACCTTGGGGTCAGGGTTAGGGTTCCATGAAAATACCCCCTTATGAAGTTATGTTATGTAGCATGCCTTCATGAATGAATTTATGTGACAAGAATCAAATTTTAGTACCCCCTACATGTTTCGGCCAACCTTGGGGTTAAAGCTAGGGTTTCATGAAAACACCCCCATATGAAGTTATGTTATGTGGATGATTATAATATGCCATGAATTATGCTTAGGTGATGAACATGTTTATGATGTAATATTCCATGAAATATGCCTACGTGATGAACATGCCTTATGATTTAATATGCCAAGAAATATGTTTATGAAATATGCCTATGTGATGAACATGTTGTATGATTTAATATGCCAAGATATATGTTTATGAAATATGCCTATGTGATGAACATGTTTATGATGTAATATGCCAAGAATTATGCCTTTGAGATGAACATGTTTTATGATTTAATATGCCTATGAAATATGCTTATGTGATAAACATGTTTATGCTTTAGGACCCCTTTAGGGTACTGTTATGTTATGAATGCATGTATGCTATGAAATGCCTAAGATGGAGATGCTTCCCTTTCAAGTAGGGATTAAGAGCTCTCCTTATGATAAGATAAGATGGAGATGCTTCCCTTTCAAGTAGGGATTAAGAGCTCTACTTATAATGAGATAAGATGGAGATGCTTCCCTTTCAAGAAGGGATTAAGAGCTCTCCTTATGATAAGATAAGATTGAGATGCTTCCCTTTTTATGTTGGGGATTAAGTGCATTCTTTATGATATGACAAGAAAGAAAGGAATTAAGTATTTTACTTTGTAAGAGGTTAAGTACCCGACCCGTCAGGTGGTCATTAATCAAATCCATAGGGACATAAGAAGACGTAAGAGGTCTTGCCCTTGTATGAAATTATGAATGCTTAAGTCAAGTTTAAGAATGCTTATGATTATGTCTTTGATGCTTGTCTATGATTTATGAAATTATGAATGCTCATGTCAAGTTTAAGAATGCTTATAATTATGTCCTTAATGCTTGTCTTTGATTTATGAAATTATGAATGCTCATGTCAAGTTTAAGAATGCTTATGATTATGTCCTTGATGCTTGTCTATGATTTATGAAATTATGAATGCCCATGTCAAGTTTTAGAACGATTATGATTATATCCTTGATGCTTGTCTTTGATATATGAAATTATGAATGCTTGTGTCAAGTTTAAGAATTCTTATGATTATGTCCTTGATGTTTGTCTATGATTTATGAAATTATGAATGCTTACGTTAAGTTTAAGAATGCTTAGGACTATGTCCTTTATGCATGTTAGGGTTTATGATGTCATGAATGCTTATGTTTAATTTATGCCCTGCTTAGATTTAATTATGTTTAGCATGCTTATGTAAATTGTATGTCATGCTTATGTTTTCATTTCGTTGGTAAGTTGATACATAGTGTTGTTATGAAATACTTATGCTATTTATGCTAGTATGCTCCTGTTTTCTAATTGTTCGATGAGGTTTGTGGCTTTTGTGAGTAGGCAAGAATCTTACTAAGCTATATGCTTATAGTTTATGTTGTCCATATACTGCAGATAAAGGAAACATGAACTAAGAGAAAGTAGCAGGAGGGGCCAAGTGGGTGTGATAGTGGCATGGTGGAAAAAGACCCTATTACTATCTGCTTATATTTATATGCTCAGTGAACACCTTAAGACATTTGCTTCCGCTTATAAGACTTGAGATTTATTAGTACCATGTTGAATGTTCATTAGTTATATTCTTTGTTGATTACTTATAAAAGTTTGATATGCTAGAACTCATGAATGGATATTTTAAGTTATGCATGTTATAAAAAGAGATAAGAGATGTTAACATGCTTATTACGAATATGATAGGTAATGCATGTATAAGAGAAGGTTTATGCCATGAAAGCACGTTAATTACGTAGATTGTGAAATGATCCCTATATGTCATGTTATAAAAAAAAAAAAAAAAGTAGCGCCGCCCTGAGAGCAGATAAGGGCGGGCGTTACAGGTTGGTATCAGAGCGGGTTCACCTTTCCACTATCACACATCAAGCCTCCTTCCTGCTATTTCCAAGTAAGTAACTTTATGCATACCTAAGTTTCTTTTATAATGAAGAGTGTCTTCTATCTAGTTAGAAATAATACCTCATCATGTTTTAGTAGAATGGAATCACACTCGTGATTTAGATAGAAATAATACCTCGTCATGTTTTAGTAGAATAGAACCCTACTTGTGACTTAGATAGTAATGATACCTTACCAAGCTTTATATGATGGGAAACATGTCTCTAACCCAGAAATACCACTAGAAAAAAAAACTCCTAAAATTACGAAGATTTGATTTTCGTAATTATTTGTGTAAGGTCTATGCTCATATGAATTGAATTAAGCCGGTTTCGTACGGGTTAGTCGGTTTTGTACTGACTTCATTTTCAATTTCAGATGGCACGGACGATGACCACCATGACCCGTCGTGATGTGTTACGAAACCGACTGAGGGAAGCTATTGAAGAGATAGTTTATAAACCTGATGGTGGGGTCATCGGACACATGAGAAGGCTCGATGGTCTTTTTAGGAGACTCGAGCAGCAGGAGTTTCCGCATCTTGGACAATTATAGGATATGGGCCTTGGTACGCTCTCTGCCAAATGATTTCATGGTAGTTGCACATCACGTATGGGGCCGCTATGAAGGGCGGATAACATATGCTGAGTTATGTTGGGAACTACTGGAGCACAAGGTTCAAGAGAAGCCCGTGGTAGAGAATCCGGTGGTAGCTGGCCTCGAGAAGAATGAAGAGAGTTCTATATACAGTCAACTTATTGGCCAGCCTGAGACTACCCTTGTGAGGCCAAGGAAGATAGGACTAAAAATAATTACAACTGCACTAGGGTTTGTCCTAGTGGGAGTCGTAATGAACTATCTTCTCAAGTAGTTTTTGTTTAGATTAGAAATAAGAAATGTTATATGTTAACATTTTTCCTTCTGGTATGAAAGTATGAATAAGAGATGATAGGTTCGTTTCTTTCGAAATTACTTATGAGTTCGTAGTTATGCCCTTCGGAGTAACTAATGCTTCTGCGATGTTCATGGACCAAATGGATCGAGTATTCTCGGCCTTCCTCAACAAATTTGTAATCGTTTTCATCGATGATATTCTTATCTACTCGAGAGACCGAGAAGAGCATGCTGAACATCTGAAGATAGTACTACAGATTCTTCAGAAAGAGCAACTATATGCGAAATTCTCCAAATGTGAGTTTTGGCTCGATCAAGTGTCATTCTTGGGTCATGTCATCTCTAAAGAAGGAATCATGGTAGACCCAATAAATATTGAAGCTGTGAGGAACTGGAATAGGCCAAGGAATGCGAGTGAAATCAGAAGTTTTCTCGGGCTAGCAGGCTATTATAGAAAGTTTGTAGAGGACTTCTCTAGAATTGTAGCCCCTATGACAGCCCTCACCCGAAAGGACCAGCAATACAAATGTACTGAGGACTATGAGAGGAGTTTTACAGAACTGAAGAGGAGACTAACCAGTGCTCCCATTCTGACTCTCCCTGAAGATAATGAAAGCTTCGATATGTATAGTGACGCTTCTAAACTGGGGCTCGAAGCTGTACTTATGCAAAATGGCAAGGTTATCGCTTACGCCTCTAGACAGCTCAAGGAGCACGAAAGAAATTATCCTACCCATGACTTAGAACTAGCAGCCGTGGTATTCGCTCTGAAAATATGGAGGCACTACTTATACGGAGCTCGGTGCATGATTTATACAGACCACCAGAGTCTGAGATAATTCTTCACTCAGAAAGACCTAAATATGAGGCAACGCAGATGGCTCGAGCTAGTCAAGGATTATGCTTGTGAGATATTCTATCATCCCGGAAAGGCCAACAAAGTGGCAGATGCACATAGCAGAAAGTCCTGTGCCTTTTTGATGTCCTTATTAATGCTATCTCAGCCCCTGAAAAGTGAAATAATGAATTACGGAATAGAGATTATTTCTAGACAACTTTCCACCATGACGATAGCGTTGACATTGTTCGACGATATATTGGGAAAGCAAGATGGTGATTCAGACATCCAGAAGATCAAACAGGAAGTCCTGGAAGGAAGGGATAATGGATTCCGCATTTCCAACAGCGGACTATTATACCTCCGGGACCGACTATGTATTCCGGACGATCTGGAACTTCGGAAGAAGATACTCGAGGAATCCCATGGAACACCTTATACCATGCATCCTGGATCTACAAAAATGTATCAGGACTTAAGAGATAAATTTTGGTGGTCCGGCATGAAAAGGGATGTGGCTCAAGACGCAAGACTGGCCCGACCAGAGGGTTAAGGCGTAACACCAAAACCTGGGGAGATTATCGCAATGATACAGATTCCAGAGTGGAAATGGGAAGAAATTTCTATGGATTTAATTTCTGGATTACTTAGAAGAACAAATGGTTATGATGCTATATGGGTAATCATAGACCGGTTGACAAAGTCTGCCCATTTCCTGGCGATTAAGATGACCTATCCGGTTGAGCAGCTAACTCAATTATATGTCAAGGAAATCATCCGATTACATGGAGTGCCTAAGGCTATTATTTCTGATCGTGATGGCCGTTTTACCTCCCATTTTTGGGAATGTGTTCAGAAGGCTCTTGGCACTAAGTTGAGATTCAGCACTGCGTTTCATGCTTAAACCGACGGTTAGACAGAAAGAGTGAACCAGGTGCTGGAAGACATGTTGCGAGCATGTGCTCTAGACTTTAAGGGGAGTTGGTGTCGATATTTGTGCTTGGCAGAATTTTCTTACAACAACAGTTACCAGGCTACTATTTGAATGGCACAATCTGAAGCTCTATACGGGAGAAGATGCAGGTCTCCTATCTGTTGGTACGAGGGTGGTGAAAGGAGGGAAATGGGTCTTCAGGCCGATATTATTGACGATACCACCCGAGCTATACAGAATATCCGTCAGAGAATCGAAACTGCTCAGAGCCGACAAAAGAGCTATGCGGATATGCGGCGTAGACCGTTAGAATTCGAAGTCGGGGACCTGGTATTCCTCAAAGTGGCCCCTATGAAGGGAGTGATGAGATTCGGAAGGAAGGGTAAACTGAGTCCACGCTACGTGGGACCGTATCCGATATTGCAGAGGGTTGGCAAGGTAGCTTACAAGCTGGAGCTGCCTCAAGAGATGTTAGCTATACACAACGTGTTCCATGTCTCTGTGCTTAAGAAATGCTTATCTAGTGCGGACCAAGTGATCGAGCCACAAACCGTACAAGTTCAAGAGGACCTGAGTATGGAGAGTCGGCCTATCCAGATACTAGACCGAGAAGTCAAGAGGCTAAGGAACAAAGAGGTACCCTTAGTAAAGGTCCTGTGGCAGAATCAACGATACGAGGAAGCTACCTGGGAACGCGAGGAGGACATGAAGCAGAAGTACCCAGAATTGTTTTAAGTTTCGAGGACGAAACTTTTACAAGGTATGAGGGATTGTAACGCCCGTAAAATTTCTAACCATTTTACGAGAATATTTGGCTTGACGATAATGGGCTTTATGTGGCCTTTTTCAAAAATAAAAGAAAATAAGACAAAAAGGGGTGCAAGGCCTAAGAATTGAACCCCAAACCTCTAGAGATAGCCAAGCCCTATAGATGCACCCACTAACCAGAAGCCCAATAGGATTATATCGTTAGAGGAGTAGGGGAAATTATGGTTAAGTGTAAGGGAGATCAAGGGCCTCTTCAAATGAATAAATAGGGGGGAATGAGGGGGCATGACTATCCAAACTTCATTTCTCCTCTTCTCTTCTTCTTCCTCACCGAAAACCATCCCTCCCCCTCTCCATTTTCACCCTTTGGCCGAACCCCATCCAAGCAAGGATAAGGCTAGTTCTTGGCTTCCATAAGGTCATCTACCAACTAAAAACAAGCGAAGGATGTAAGATTCCCTCACCTGCAATATATTAATTTTGTAGGACATGTTACATGAAAGAAATATGAAGTTTTGAGCCCTACATGTTTCGGCCAACCAAGTTTTGGGCTATGGCTTCATGAAAATGCTACTAAGGAAATTTTTGTAGGTTGAAAGCTTCATGTAGGATTTTTTAGGTGACAAAAATCCAAGCTTTGAGCCCTACATGTTTCGGCCAACCAAGTTTTTGGGCTAGGGTTTCAAGAAAATGCTACTAAGGAAATTTTTGTAGGTTGTAAGCTTCGTGGAGGTATTTTAGGTGACAAAAATTCAAGCTTTGAGCCCTACTTGTTTCGGCCAACCATGTTTTTGGGCTAGGGTTTCATGAAAATGCTACTAAGGAAATTTTTGTAGGTTGAAAGCTTCATGTAGGAATTTTTAGGTGACAAAAATCCAAGCTTTGAGCCCTACATGTTTCGGCCAACCAAGTTTTTATGCTAGGGTTTCATGAAAATGCTACTAAGGAATTTTTTGTAGGTTGAAAGCTTCATGTAGGAATTTTTAGGTGACAAAAATCCAAGCTTTGAGCCCTACATGTTTTGGCCAACCAAGTTTTTGGGCTAGGGTTTCATGAAAATGCTACTAAGGAAATTTTTGTAGGTTGTAAGCTTCATGTAGGAATTTTTAGGTGACAAAAATCCAAGCTTTGAGCCCTACATGTTTCGGCCAACCTAGTTTTTGGGCTAGGGTTTCATGAAAATGCTACTAAGGAAATTTTTGTAGGTTGAAAGCTTCATGTAGGAATTTTTAGGTGACAAAAATCCAAGCTTTGAGCCCTACATGTTTCGGCCAACCAAGTTTTTGGGCTAGGTTGAAAGCTTCATGTAGGAATTTTTAGGTGACAAAAATCCAAGGTTTGAGCCCTACATGTTTCGGCCAACCAAGTTTTTGGGCTAGGGTTTCATGAAAATGCTACTAAGGAAATTTTTGTAGGTTGTAAGCTTCATGTAGGAGATTTTAGGTGTCAAAAATCCAAGTTTATAGCCATACATGTTTCGGGCAACCTTGGGGTTAGGGTTAGGGTTCCATGAAAATACCCCCTTATGAAGTTATGTTATGTAGTATGCCTTCATGAATGAATTTATGTGACAAGAAACAAATTTTAGTACCCCCTACATGTTTCGTCCAACTTTGGGTTAGGGTTAGGGTTCCATTAAAATACCCCCTTATGAAGTTATGTTATGTAGTATGCCTTCATGAATGAATTTATGTGACAAGAATCAAATTTTAGTACCCCATACATGTTTCGGCCAACCTTGGGGTTAGGGCTAGGGTTTCATGAAAACACCCCCATATGAAGTTATGTTATGTGGATGATTATAATATGCCATGAATTATGATTAGGTGATGAACATGTTTATGATGTAATATGCCATGAAATATGCCTACGTGATGAACATGCCTTATGATTTAATATGCCAATAAATATGTTTATGAAATATGCCTATGTGATGAACATGTTGTATGATTTAATATGCCAAGATATATGTTTATGAAATATGTCTATGTGATGAATATGTTTATGATGTAATATGCCATGAATTATGCCTTTGAGATGAACATGTTTTATGATTTAATATGCCATGAATATGCCTATAAAATATGCTTATGTGATAAACATGTTTATGCTTTAGGACCCCTTTAGGGTACTCTTATGTTATGAATGCATGTATGCTATGAAATGCCTAAGATGGAGATGCTTCCCTTTCAAGTAGGGATTAAGAGCTCTCCTTATGATAAGATAAGATGGAGATGCTTCCCTTTCAAGTAAGGATTAAGAGCTCTCCTTATAATGAGATAAGATGGAGATGCTTCCCTTTCAAGTAAGGATTAAGGGCTTTCCTTATGATAAGATAAGATTGAGATGCTTCCCTTTTTATGTTGGGGAATAAGAGCATTCTTTATGATATGACAAGAAAGAAAGGAATTAAGTATTTTACTTTGTAAGAGGTTAAGTACCCGACCCGTCAGGTGATCGTTAAATAAATCCATAGGGACATAAGAAGACGTAAGAGGTCTTGCCCTGGTAAGACGTAAGAGGTCTTGCTCTAGTAGGTCTGGTGGCTCGCTACCCCAGCCTATTAGGGAACGCGCATTATGTGGTACTTAACCTGGGGCCCCCATTCAAGTTATGATTATGTTGAACTACCTATATGTATATGTTTTGAAAAGAAATGACTTGTATGAAATTATGAATGCTTAAGTCAAGTTTAAAATGCTTATGATTATGTCTTTGATGCTTGTCTATGATTTATGAAATTATGAATTCTCATGTCAAGTTTAAGAATGCTTATGATTATGTCCTTGATGCTTGTCTTTGATTTATGAAATTATGAATGCTCATGTCAAGTTTAAGAATGCTTATGATTATGTCCTTGATGCTTGTCTATGATTTATGAAATTATGAATGCCCATGTCAAGTTTAAGAATGCTTATGATTATGTCCTTGATGCTTGTCTTTGATTTATGAAATTATGAATGCTTGTGTCAAGTTTAAGAATGCTTATGATTATGTCCTTGATGCTTGTCTATGATTTATGAAATTATGAATGCTTACGTTAAGTTTAAGAATGCTTAGGACTATGTCCTTTATGCATGTTAGGGTTGATGATGTCATGAATGCTTATGTTTAATTTATGCCCTGCTTAGATTTAATTATGTTTAGCACGCTTATGTAAATTGTATGCCATGCTTATGTTTTCATTGCGTTGGTAAGTTGATACATAGTGTTGTTATGAAATACTTATGCTATTTATGCTAGTATGCTCCTGTTTTCTAATTGTTCGATGAGGTTTGTGGCTTTTGTGAGTAGGCAAGAATCTTACTAAGCTATATGCTTATAGTTTATGTTGTCCATATACTGCAGATAAATGAAACATGAACTAAGAGGAAGTAGCAGGAGGGGCCAAGTGGGTGTGATAGTGGCATGGTGGAAAAAGACCCTATTACTATCTGCTTATATTTATATGCTCAGTGAACACCTTAAGACATTTGCTTCCGCTTATAAGACTTGAGATTTATTAGTACCATGTTGAATGTTGCTTCGTTATGTTACTGTTCAGTTACTTATAAAAGTTTGATATGCTAGAACTCATGAATGGATATTTTATGTTATGCATGTTATAAAAAGAGATAAGAGATGTTAACATGCTTATTACGAATATGATAGGTAATGCATGTATAAGAGAAGGTTTATGCCATGAAAGCACGTTAAGTACGTAGATTGTGAAATGATCCCTATATGTCATGTTATAAAAAAAAAAAAAGTAGCTCCGCCCTGAGGGCAGATAAGGGCGGGCGCTACAGGTTGGTATCAGAGCGGGTTCACCTTTCCACTATCACACATCAAGCCTCCTTCCTGCTATTTCCAAGTAAGTAACTTTATGCATACCTAAGTTTCTTTTATAATGAAGAGTGTCTTCTATCTAGTTAGAAATAATACCTCATCATGTTTTAGTAGAATGGAATCACACTCGTGATTTAGATAGAAATAATACCTCGTCATGTTTTAGTAGAATATAACCCTACTTGTGACTTAGATAGTAATGATACCTTACCAAGCTTTATATGATGGGAAACATGTCTCTAACCCAGAAATACCACTAGAAAAAAAAACTCCTAAAATTACGAAGATTTGATTTTCGTAATTATTTGTGTAAGGTCTATGCTCATATGAATTGAATTAAGTCGGTTTCGTACGGGTTAGTCGTTTTTGTACTGACTTCATTTTCAATTTCAGATGGCACGGACGATGACCACCTTGACCCGTCGTGATGTGTTACGAAACCGACTGAGGGAAGTTATTGAAGAGATAGTTTATAAACCTGATGGTGGGGTCATCGGACACATGAGAAGGCTCGATGGTCTTTTTAGGAGACTCGAGCAGCAGGAGTTTCCGTTACTGGACAATTATAGGATATGGGCCTTGGTACGCTCTCTGCCAAATGATTTCATGGTAGTTGCACATCACGTATGGGGCCGCTATGAAGGGCGGATAACATATGCTGAGTTATGTTGGGAACTACTGGAGCACAAGGTTCAAGAGAAGCCCGTGGTAGAGAATCCGGTGGTAGTTGTTGGGTTTCCGGCACCGCGGTGTGTGTGTGTTCGATCACGTTTCGTAAACATGAACACAGCGGAAGTAATAAAAATAATAAATCTACATTTATTACAACACACACAACACATGCATCCATATTACAACAAGTGTAGACGTAACCGTAAATTTAAATTTGCAATAAAAGGAAATTTATCTACGTTATACCTTTCGTATGACGTGTAGCGGGAACGGCATCAACCGGAACGATCCTCGCTAGAATCGTCTCTATCCGTATCCACGCCGAGTTCCTCGGGATGACTTCGCTAATCCACGAGCTTCGTCTTCGTACGGGTTACTAGCCTCGTGTTGAAGACGACGTGATCGAGAGATGATCACGATCCGAATCCAAATTCGGATCCTAATACGAGTTCTCAAAACTCGCTTCTCCGGAGAGGTATTCATCAACCAATTGACGAATCCTTCGTCCTCCACCTCAAAGTATTACCGGAGATCGAATCCCCGGTAGTTTAGCCGCTGTCGGAGCTCAAACCGTCGTCCAAACGACGCTCCGACGAGAGGAGAACAAGCTGTCCAGAAAACTGGACAGCTTTGGTGGAGGTGATAGGCGCCGGCCAACCAAGGGAGATAGAGCTCACCTTGATGGCAAACTTGAAGGAGATCACCGGGGCACTAACCGGCAGCAGCTCGACACCGGCGAGGGGGAAGGTCAGCACCTTCTGGACGCCGGTTGGAGCCTCAAGGTGGGCGGCGGCAAGGAGGAGGAGAGTTGGCTCCAAATTTCTCCAAGGAGAGGTGGGCGGCAACTTAGGGTTGTGGATTAGGGCTTAATTATCTCTTAAGCCCTCTTTTATAGAGAACTAATTCTCTTAATGGTTATTGGATTATAACCATTAGGCCCGTTAACCCGCTCCATTAAGATAAGTTAAAATAAATCAAACCATGATGGTTTATTTTAAGTTAAAACGAACCGAACCAACTTTTGGTTCATTTGTTTAAAATAAACCAAACCCTTTGGTTTATTCTCCTCCATTGGATTAGAACCAAACCATTTTGGTCCATCCATTATGTCTTCATAAGACACGGCTCATCCACGCTTCCATTGCGCCTGAAACGATTTCATGCTTGCTCCATGTTTGGTCAAACCAAACATAGTTTCTCTCGGTCTGAGAATCTCATTCTCAAGCTCGTTTTAAATCCTTTGGATTACGCTCGTTGTGCGTGTGACCAAATAGGTTCTCGGTTTATGTTGGCCGTCTATAATTAACCATTAATTATAGAACGATCATGAGTGGCACCTAGTAGTACATCATGATCCCCAATTAACCGAAAAGATCAACGGTTGATCCGTAACTATTTCTCAAACATTTCAGGCTCAGAATGAATCGTGCCCCATTCCTTCACTCATCTTATACCCACTTGGTTCAGACATGGTCTATAGTGTCACGCCACTAGGGTCGACTACGCCACACCTAGCCCAAGTATCATTTCCTCGTCCCTACTGATTCTAGTTACTCCACATGTATCGAAGAGTACCTTACTCTAAACATGTAATGCTTTGGCCAAAGACTTTAGTAACAATCCGACGAGAGGCCATGGGTATACATCTCCTCGCAAGGAGTGGTGAATCCTTTATAGGCTATTCAAACACCTTCGATCACTTCGACTTATACCCAATCATCCCTGGTCCACATCTCCTTAGAGATGCTTGCTTAAGATGTAAAAGCATAAGTCTCTATGATCAAGATGACTTGAATACCGCAAGTCAAAGGAACATCGCACTTATGCCACAGTAAGAACTTCATTGACATATCTAGATATGTAGAGAACCATATGAAGTCTTACGGCTGGTCACTCCAATGAACTAGTTACCATAACTAGCATCCACGATTAACTCCGGACATCACAATGTCTCCAGCCAGTGAGAATCAGCTGCTTGGATACACCAAGGAGTATACCTCGTGCTAGTCTCGACGGAATTGATGGTGTCCAAATCCATCAATTCATCGACTAGAGATAATTCTGATACATCACAATTACACATGTAGAGATACTCACTAGTTGTGATCCAATCACAAATTCTCTCATGCTGTGAATCGTATCGTGGACATTCAGTAAATGAGTTTAAGATCCAATCCAATACATAAAACATGTATACTCAAATAGTGAATCTTCATTTATCATATAAATGGTTCATGTTGGTGCAACAATGCTCCAAGCATTTATATGTTTTGATGTTTGGCTAATCATCTAAGTTAGGCAATATCTTGTGATCTAATTACGAATGTGTTTAAGTGACAGGGAAATCCAAGGATGAAGACTTGGTAAAAGGAAGTCCAAATATGATCTTGGCAAAGGAAGTCCAAGGGATGGACTTGGCGGCATAAGACCAAGCTTGTAGTCTTGGCAGCATAAAGTCCAAAGTGAACCTTGGCAAAGGAAGTCCAAAGTAAATTCTTGGCAGCATAAGTCCAAGCTTGTAGTCTTGGCTGCGTAAAGTCCAAGCATTTGGCAACCCAAGACATGACGAAACCGAAGGAAGCTCTTGGAAGCAAAGCGCAAAGGATGAACAAGTCACGGACTCGGAGGGATCCTGAAGGCGCAAGGCTTATTGAGGAGCTTGAAGGTTGAGTCTACGTCTAGGGTATAAAATCAAGTATGAATTACTCATACTTGATGAGTATCAGTCGACTGATACGATGTATCGACCGACCGTCGATGTTCGACCGAGTCGGTGAAACCACGACATCGATGCCTTGATCGAGCCGATCGGTGATGTTGCGATCAGTCGACTACCAAGGGCATCAGTCGACTGATCAAGGGAAATATCGCCATAGAATGCAGTCTCACTCGACTGCTGCCTTGATCACTCGACTGATCACCCCATTAGTCGACTGATGAAGGGATCAGTCGACTGATCACCTGTCCGTTGGAAATTACGGCTATGAATCTCCGCGGAGATCGCGTTTCAGAAGCCGTTGCCTTCGGCGGCAGTCGACTGATGGTATGCATCAGTCGACTGATCGACGCCCAACGGGAAAAACAACCCTCTTCTATAAAAAGGGGCCATGGGGAGCTTGGTAAAGCTAGTGCTCTTGCTCCCAACTATACTCTCGTGCTCACCAAGCCTTCCAAGTTTTTTTAGTGATTTAAATCCTCCTCTTCTCTTGTTCTTGATCATCCATCATTGTAAAGAAGAGGAGAGCATTGTAAGAAAGGTTTCTCCACCTTGGTTCATCCAAAAGAGGTTCTAGTGAAGGTTGATTAGGGCTAATCCACCTTACGGATTGCCGTGGAGTAGGAGCGTCATCTCCGAACCACGTACATCGGGTGTTAGCTTTGTTCTTGCTTTGATTTATGTTTATATTTTGTATTGCTTCCGCTAACATTTTTTGTAGAAAAGAAGAAAGGCTAATCACCACCCCCTCTAGCCATTCCAAGGGTCCTAACAAGTGGTATCAGAGCCCGGATAGCTTGGAAGATCTCACCATCAACCAAGACATAAATGGCTCTTCAAGAGGGATATAGCATCGCCAAGCCACCGCTCTTCGATGGGAGTCACTTTGCGTATTGGAAAGGTAGGATGAAGTACTATCTTATGAGTAATATTGAAATTTGGTATAGTGTTGTAGATGGCTTCGAGGAACCGGTGGATGAACATGGACATCCTATTCCAAGCAAGGATTGGACAAGAGAAATAAACAAGAAATTTGAATCAAATGCAAAGGCCGTCCTCACCATCCAATGCGGTGTCACAATGGAGCAACTCAACAAGGTGGGGCCTTTTGAATCCGCCAAGGAGCTATGAGAAAAGCTCATTGAGCTAAATGAAGGTTCCAGGGAATCAAAGAGGGCCAAGAAGGACCTATTAATTGGACAACTTCAAGCCTTCCAAATGAAGATGCATGAAACCGTAAGTCAAATGCATGGAAGGTTCAAGGAAATTGTAAACGGACTCCATATCATAGGTGAGCGAGTTGACAACCGGGATTTGGTAAGGTATATTTTACAAGCATTTCCTAGAAATTCTTTATGGACTTCAATAGTTGATGCCATTAAGGTAACTAGGGATTTATCTCAAATTAAAATTGATGAATTATTTTGTGAGTTTGAATTACATGAGCAAACTAACATGTCCTCTAAGGAAAAGGGTTTAGCTCTATTTGTTGAAAAGAAGGACAAGAAAGAAAAGAAGAAGAAGGAAAGAAAAGAAGCATCATCATCATCCGAGTCGGAGGATGAGTCAAGTAGCGATGGGGACTCATCTAGTGAAATGGCAAATTTCGTCAAGAAGCTTTATAGAAAGTCAAGAGAGTTCAAGAATAGAGAAGCAAGGAAGGGGTCTCATTCCTCAAAAGGTAAATTTAATGGTAATTCAAGTTTGAGCAATAATGTGATTTGCCATGCTTGCAATAAGAAGGGGCATATAAAGCCGAATTGCCCAGAGCTAAAGAAGAAGGAGGAAAAGGAAAAGAAAAAGAAGGACAAGAAGGAAAAGAAGAAGAAGGAGGCCATGGTGGCTCAAACCACATGGGACACACCAAGTGTTGAAGACTCTTCATCCGATGATGAGCTTTGCCACATCACACGCCATGTGGCACTCATGGCATTAGAAGATGATTCCGGCACATCAAGTCAAGAAGACTCTTCAAGTGATGAATCGTCATCAAGTGACGATGAGGTAATGAATTCTCCCAAGGTTATGCTTCTCTATAAATCAATTGCTTATCTTAAAGAAGCTCTAGATAAGTCAAAATCTAAGGTTAAGAGCATGAAGGTAGAACTAAAGGCCATTAGAAATGAAAAGCCTTCACATATTGACTCTTGCATGCTTAGGGAAGAAAATGACAAACTTAAGGATGAGGTTAGTGACTTGAAAGCATGTTTAGAAAAATTTTCAAATGGCTCAAAGTGTCTTGATATGATTCTTAGTAGACAAAGAGCGGTTTATAACAAGGCCGGGTTAGGATATAAGCCAAAAGAAAAAGAAGTTGCTTATATTTCATTAATTAATAGGAAAGCAACCATTAAGGGTAAGGTTAAGAAAGCTTGGGTACCTAAGAAGTTTTTACTTAATGTTACCGGTCCAAATGTTTGGGTACCAAAAGCTTGTGTTTTTCATGTGATTTAGATAGGAGAGCGAGGTATGTAGATTGTGGATAGCAGTTTCTCAACACATATGACTGGGGATGTGAGCAAGTTCTCCACAATTAAATATGTGAAGAAGGGAGCGGTGTCTTTTGGGAATTGTGGAAAACTCAAGATATTAGGTAGAGGTACAATTGAGGTATCCTCTAAAATTGTCATTCACAAAGTATTGCTAGTTGAAAATATGAAATTTAATCTATTAAGTGTTAGTCAACTTTGTGATGCAAACTATCATGTTGTTTTTGAATCCTCTAAATGCATGATTAGACACAAGGAATTAAATGATTGTATGTTAGTTGGATATAGGAAATCAAACATCTATTATGTTGATCTTTCATATGCTTCTAACATTTCTACTAAGTGTTTTGTTGCAAAAGAAGAGGAAAGTTGGCTATGGCATAGAAGATTGGGGCATATCAACATGAAAAACATAGCCAAGGTAGCCAAGATGGAGTTGGTCAAAGGGCTACCAAAGATCAAGTATGTCAAGAACAAATTGTGTGATGCATGCCAAGAAGGAAAACAAACAAAGGCATCACACAAAGATAAAACCCTAACCAATACCTCTTTACCATTTGAATTATTGCATCTTGACTTATTTGATTGCCATAGTACTCCATCTTTAAATGGTAATAAATATTGTTTGGTTATAGTAGATGATTTTTCTAGGTATACTTGGGTCTATTTTATGAAACATAAGGATGATACCTTAGAAATAATCATAGGATATAGTAAAAGGGTTGAAAATGAAAAGAGTCTCAAAATCAACCGGATCCGTAGTGATCATGGTGGTGAATTTGAAACTCTAAAATTTTCACAATTTTGTTTAGAGCAAGGGTACAAGCATGAGTTCTCTTGTCCTAGAACACCCCAACAAAATGAGGTGGTGGAAAGGAGAAATCGTGCCCTACAAGAGGCGGCTAGGACTATGCTTAATGCATATTCTCTACCTATCTACTTGTGGGCGGAAGCGGTTAATACCGCTTGCTATATCCAAAATAGGGTTCAAATCCATAGGTTTTTAGGAAAAACACCATTTGAATTATGGAATGGGACTATACCCACAATTCATTATTTCAAAGTCTTTGGATGTAAAGTCTATATTCTAAATACCAAAGATAACTTAGGAAAATTTGAATCAAAAGCGGATGAGGGAATCCTAGTTGGGTACTCATCCACAAGTAGAGGGTATAGAGTCTACAATAAGAGAACCAAAGGGATTGAGGAGTCTTCCAATGTTCAATTTGATGAAACTACTAGTACCTACCCTAGAAAGTCCTCCATTGATAAAGATATTAATGACAATAATCAAGACATTACCCAAAAACTTCAAAATTTGACCATTAGGGGTAATGATCAAGGGGGAGGAAGAGGAGACTCCGATGATGAAAGAAGGGTGGAAGATAACAATGATCAAATTGAAACCCCTTCTAGAAACCTAAGAATTCATCAAGATCATCCACTTGACCAAGTAGTAGGAGATCTATCTCAAGGAGTAAGAACTAGGTCATTTCATAGACCTCCTACTAGTCAAGTTGCTCTTATCTCACAAATTCAGCCCAAATCGATCAATGATGCATTACATGATCCAGATTGGATTTTGGCAATGCAAGATGAATTGGCTCAATTTGAGAGAAGTCAAGTGTGGGAATTAGTACCTAGACCCAATGATAGAACCATAATTACTACAAGATGGGTCTTTAGGAATAAGCTAGATGATCAAGGAAATATCACTAGAAATAAAGCTAGGTTGGTTGCTAGGGGATTCAATCAAGTTGAGGGGCTTCACTATGATGAGACTTATGCCCCGGTTGCAAGGTTAGAATCTATTAGGATTCTCTTAGGGTATGCTTCCTACATGGGATTTAAACTTTACCAAATGGATGTTAAATCAGCATTCTTAAATGGTTTTATTAAGGAGGAAGTATATGTATATCAACCAACCTGATTTGAGAACATAGATTATCCAAATCATGTATGTAAGCTTAGAAAGCATTATATGGGTTAAAACAAAGCTCCCCGGGCATGGTATGAAAGATTGTCATCCTTCTTAATTTCTAAGGATTTTAGAAGAGGCCAAGTAGATCAAACTTTGTTTATAAAGTCAACGTTAAAAGATATATTCATAGCCCAAGTATATGTTGATGATATCATCTTTGGGTCAACAAATGATGATCTTCTTCAAGACTTTATAAAAAATATGGAAAATGAATTTGAAATGAGTTTGGTTGGAGAGCTTACCTTTTTCCTAGGCTTACAAGTCAAACAAACCAATGAGGGTATTCATATTTATCAAACCAAATATGCAAATGAAATGATCAAGAAATTTGGTTTGGAAAATGCCAAAATTGTAACCACTCCTATGGCCACTAGCACTAGGATAGATAGTGATCATGAAGGTAAATCAATTGATCTTAAACTTTATAGGAGTATGATTGGTAGTTACTATACCTAACCGCTAGTAGACCCGACATTTTATTTGCGGTAGGTATGTGTGCAAGATACCAATCTTGTGCCAAAGAATCACATTTGGTAGCCGTCAAAAGAATATTAAGGTATATTAAAGGCACCCTAAATGTAGGACTTTGGTATCCTAGGACTAGGTCATTTGAATTACTTGGTTATACCGATTCCGATTATGCCGGGTGGAAATTGGATAGGAAAAGTACTAGTGGTGGATGTCAATTTCTTGGATCCTCCCTAGTTAGTTGGAGTAGTATGAAGCAACATTGTGTTGCTTTATCAACCACCGAAGCCGAATATGTGGCTATGGGTGGTTGTGTAGCTCAATTACTTTGGATGAGGCATACTCTTGTGGACTATGAGCTACACTACTCTAACATTAAAGTTTATTGTGATAATGTGAGTACCATCAACTTGACCAAAAATCCGGTACATCACTCTAGGACCAAGCACATTGAAGTGAAACATCACTTCATAAGAGATCATGTGGCAAGAGGGGACATTGAACTTAATTATGTAGAATCTAAGTCCAACCTTGCCGATATCTTCACCAAAGCTCTTCCCGAAAATGAATTTTCATCTATAAGGAGAGAGCTTGGTATGTGCTTTGTAGAGTAAAATTCTAGGTTTGCATGATCCCATGTTTATATGTTATCTTTATACCTTGATACATCTCACAAAAAGCCTTAAGAAACCTTGATTTTTTTTTGAGACACTTAGAACCATGTGAGATGATAGGGAAGGTGTACTTGGCTCATCATGCTTGTTATGATGCATTACTATGAGCCAATGACACACCTAGAGACATAAATACCTTATGGACCAACCATTGGGAAGGCTTGTATTCAAGTAATGAGTACATAGCTCTAAGAACATGGTTGGAAATTCCAAATCATATATATTTTAAACTATGTTCATTATATTTTAGAAAACAGTTTTCAAGTGAATCACAAAAGTGATACAAAGGTTGAAAATTCTTTAGAACTTTTGTAAGTTTCCAAATTTGTATTAATCTTGGAATCTGGAAAACATATATTTTTCAAATTATTTTTCCTTAATAAAGTAAGATTTCAGAAATGTATGCAAAATTTTCGTGATTTTTTGAGATTTCTGGAATTTCTACGCATTTGAAAATGAATTTGAAAAAGGTGAAATTTCGATTTGGTGTGTAGCGATCAAGTTCTGATAATAAGCTCCATTTTCTGATATTTGGTGTATTTTTGATGTCCTAACACTCTAGTAGGATAATATTGCGTATAAACGAGTTTTAGGACTGCTTAATACAGTGGTTTAGGGGGAGTTTCAATAAATTCTATCCTTTTATCCCCAAAACCATTGTTGGTGCAAAGTTAGGATTTAACTTTTGAATTTTAGATTATGCTTTGCTTCAAATGTAATTTACATCCTATCTTGGATTAAGGGAGAGCTTAATTTCAATATAATACCTTAGTCCGAGATCCAACATTCTTAATTCTTTCATCCTTCTCTTTTTGATGTATGTCAAAGGGGGAGAAGGAATGCTTAAGTTAGATGATTATGTGTGTATCTTTAAAGACCTAACTTAAATGATTGTCAAACATCAAAAAGGGGGAGATTGTTGGTGCAACAATGCTCCAAGCATTTATATGTTTTGATGTTTGGCTAATCATCTAAGTTAGGGAATATCTTGTGATCTAATTACGAATGTGTTTAAGTGACAGGGAAATCCAAGGATGAAGACTTGGTAAAAGGAAGTCCAAGTATGATCTTGGCAAAGGAAGTCCAAGGGATGGACTTGGCGGCATAAGACCAAGCTTGTAGTCTTGGCAGCATAAAGTCCAAAGTGAACCTTGGCAAAGGAAGTCCAAAGTAAAGTCTTGGCAGCATAAGTCTAAGCTTGTAGTCTTGGCGGCATAAAGTCTAAGCATTTGGCAACCCAAGGCATGACGAAAACGAAGGAAGCTCTTGGAAGCAAAGCGCAAAGGATGAACAAGTCGCGGACTCGGAGGGATCCTGAAGGCGCAAGGCTTATTGAGGAGCTAGAAGGTTGAGTCTAGGTCTAGGGTATAAAATCAAGTATGAATTACTCATACTTGATGAGTATCGATCGATACGATGTATCGATCGGTCGTCGACGTTCGGAGTCGGTGAAACCACGACCATCGATCGCCTTGATCGAGCGGTCGATCGATGATCGCGATCGATCGATGCCAAGGGCATCGATCGGTGATCAAGGAAATATCACCACAGAATGCAGTCGCACTCAACTGCTGCCTTGATCACTCGGATCGATCACCCCATCGATCGATGGAGGGATCGATCGGATCGATCACCGCCGTTGGAAATTGCGCTACGAATCTCCGCGAGATCGCGTTTGGCCGTTGCCTTTAGCGCGATCGATGGTATGCATCACCGACCGATCGACAACGGAAAAACAGCCCCTCTTCTATAAAAAGGGGCCATGGGGAGCTTGGTAAAGCTAGTTCTCTTGCTCCTAACTATACTCTCGTGCTCACCAGGCCTTCCAAGTGTTTTTAGTGATTTAAATCCTCCTCTTCTCTTGTTCTTGATCGTCCATCATTGTAAAGAAGAGGAGAGCATTGTAAGAAAGGTTTCTCCACCTTGGTTCATCCAAAGGAGGTTCTAGTGAAGGTTGATTAGGGCTAATCCACCTTACGGATTGCCGTGGAGTAGGAGCGTCATCTCCGAACCACGTACATCGGGTGTTAGCTTTGTTCTTGCTTTGATTTGTGTTTATATTTTGTATTGCTTCCGCTAACATTTTTTGTAGAAAAGAAGAAAGGCTAATCACCCCCCTCTAGCCATTCCAAGGGTCCTAATAGTTCATACATAAGGTGATTGCCTTAGGACATCTCTCATATATTACTAACAGACTCCCACTTGGCCTAATGCCAATCGCTACGGTATCCAATACCATAAGCTCGAACATGACCCTCAAACTTATTTTGAGGTAATGCCTTAGTCAAGGGATCCGCTAGGTTCCTTTCAGTGGGAATTTTCTCAATTTGTATTATATTCCTACTGATGATCTCTTTGATAAGATGATAGCGGCGAAGCACATGTTTGGATCATTGATGAGACCACATCAAGTTCAGAGATGAACTTCTTGATCCAAACCGCTTCCTTTGCTGCTTCCAAAGCTGCAATGTATTCTTCCTTAGTGGCAGAATCCGCTATAGCGTCAAGCTTGGAACCTTTCCAACTTATTGCGCCTCCATTCTAGGTGAACACATACCCAGACTGAGACATGGAATCATCCTTGTCTGTCTGGAGCTGGCATCCGTATACCCACGTATCACCATGTACCCTTCTCCATATATTAGGAACACATCCTTAGTTCTTCTCAAGTACTTAAGGATCGTCTTAACAACCACGCAATAATCTATTCCTGGATCAGACTGGTATCTGCTCGTGACACTCAGAGAGTACGATACATCGGCCCTTGTACATAACATAACATACATGATAGATCTTATTGCGGATGCATAGGGAATCTTACTCATGCAAATCCTCTCGTCTTCTGTGCGCGGAAACATAGACTTCGAAAGGTGTACCCCATGCCTGATGGGTAAGAAACCTTTCTTGGATTCCGACATGCTAAACCTCTTTAGCACTCGGTCTATATATGTAGACTACGAAAGACCAAGCAACCGTTTCGATCTATCTCTATAGATCTTAATCCCGAGGATGTAGGTTGCTTCTCCCAGGTCTTTCATGGAGAATGTCTTGGATAACCAAACCTTCACTGACTGTAAGATTGAAACATCGTTTCCTATAAGTAGTATGTCATCGACATACAATACCAGGAACACGACTTCACTCCCACTAACCTTCTTGTACACACAAGGTTCGTCTGGATTTTGTGAGAAATCAAATTTTTGATTGTCTCATCAAAACGGATATTCCAGCTCCTGGATGTTTGCTTCAATCCATAAATGGACCGTCGCAATTTGCATACCTTGGTTTTATCAACCGATGTGAAACCCTCAGGCTGTATCATATACACGTTCTCGAGCAGGTTTCCATTAAGGAAAGTTGTTTTCACATCCATCTGCCATATCTCATAATCATAATGAGCCGCTATGGCCAGGAGCATCCGAATGGATTTAAGCATAGCTACAGGCGAATAGGTTTCGTCATAATCAACACCTTGCTTTTGACGATATCCTTTCGCCACCAATCTAGTCTTATAGGTAATCACATTACCATCCATGTCGGTTTTCTTCTTGAAAACCCACTTGCACCCTATAGGCTTTATGCCTTCAGGTGGGTCAACCAAGTTCCAAACTTAGTTTTCATACATGGAATCCATTTCCGACTTCATGGCACCAAGCCACTTATCCCTTTCTGAACTTGTCAGCACTTCTTCATAACTAGTAGACTCCTCATCATCAATGAGTAACACGTCGTTCGATTCACTTACGAGAAATCCATATCTCTCAGGAATATTGCGTGTTCTACCAGATCTGCGAAGATGTGATGTTACAATAGGTCCAGCCGATTGCTCATCACTATGAGTTGTCGGCTGTTGTGCTTCACCAGGTATCTTATCAATGTCTATTTGAGTCTCTCGAGCCTCCTCATGCTCGACGACACTCCCACTGTTTTCTTGCAAGAGAAACTCTTTCTCTAGAAACACAGCAAGCCTTGAAACAAACACCTTTTGTTCCACAAGATGATAGAATTGGTAACCCCTTGTTTCCTTAGGGTATCCAACAAATAGACATTTATCAGACTTAGCATCCAATTTTTCTGATACAGTCCGCTTCACATAAGTAGGACAACCCCATATCTTCAAGTAAGATACATGAGGTTTCTTACCATTCCATATCTCATATGGACTAGTTGAGACTACCTTGGTAGGCATTCTGTTTAACAAGTAAACAGCTGTCTGAAGTGCATAGCCCCAAAAGGACTTGGGAAGAGTCGCATGATTCATCATTGACCTGACCATGTCCAACAAGGTCCGGTTACACCTCTCAGATACACCATTATGTTGTGGTGTATATGGCGGAGTCCATTGAGACAATATGTCATTGTCTCTTAGATAATCAAGAAACTCTTGACTTAAGTATTCACCACCTCGATCCGATCAAAGTATTTTAATACTCTTGTCATGTTGTCTCTCTACTTCATTTCTGAATTCATTGAACCTTTCAAAGGCTTCAGACTTGTGTTTCATCAAGAACACATACCCAAACCGTGAGTGATCATCGGTGAAGGTAATGAAGTAGCTATAGCCTCCTAAAGCTTGAGTTGACATAGGTCCACATACATCAGTATGTATTAGACCTAGTAACTCTCCCACTCGTTCACCTTTTCCAGTAAAAGGTAACTTAGTCATCTTGCCTTTTAAGCATGATTCGCATGTATCGTATGAATCCAATTCAAACGATTCCAGAATTCCACATTTGTGTAATTCGGACATGCGTTTCTTGCTTACATGGCCAAGACGACAATGCCACATATAGGAGTCTATTTGATTATCCTTTTGAGCACGCGTGTTGCTCGCTTCGATATTGAAGATGTCACTGGATACGTCCAACGTATAAACACCATTGCTTAAAGTTCCAGTCCCATAAAGAACTCCATTCAAAGTTATGTAACAACAATTGTTACTAAAAGTCAAATGGTACCCATTTCTATTTAAACAAGAAATAGAAATGATGTTCTTTATCAACGAAGGAACATAAAAGCAATTGTCCAGTTCTAAGACAAGTCCTGTAGGGAGTTTCAACAAATGCGTTCCAATGGCGACTGCAGCAACCTTTGCTCCATTCCCAACACGCAAATTTGACTCTCCCTTGACGAGTCTTCTTCTATTCCTTAGCCCATGTATGTCATTACATATATGTGAGCCACACCCAGTATCCAATACCCAAGTGTTTGAGGAAATAGAATGACAATCAATAACGAAGATATCTGAAGAAGATGGGGCATCCGATGCCTTATTCTTCTTCACGGACTCAAGATAAATCTTGCACTTTCTTCGCAAATGGCTCTCCTTGCCATAATGATGGCAAGTTTCCTTTTGTGCTAGTTCTACCTTCTTAGCCCTTCTCTTCTTTCCCTTCTGCTGTTCCTTTGACTTCCTCTTAGAACCTTTCTTCGAGGAATCAACTAACAGCACCGTCCCCTGCTCATGCTTCTCAGAAGACTCCACAGTCTTCAGCATATTGAGCAGTACCACAGATGAACCTTCTAGCATCTCAGAGGTGAAGAGGAGCTTTGAGACTTCGAACCTTTCGAATCTCACTTGCTCATCAACCAACTCACAAAGATGAAGGACTACGATATGAGCATCCATATGCTCATGCTGCTTTCGTAGCTTGGGTTCCATCGCGGCTAGCATGATGCAACTCATTTGTTCAGAATCACTCACATGTTTCTGATAGGCCAACAATTGGTCCAGAGTTGCATCGTCACTAAGACGGGCGGGAAGAGGCGCTTCGAGGACATTTGCAAGCTTTTCAACCTTGAGAACAATTCTCAAGCTTCTAAGCTAGTCCAAGAAGCTAGGCCCAGTCAATTTATTCGAATCCAAAATGGAACGCAAATTCAAAGACATCATGATCAATCTTAGAAATACAAAACGAGTATATATGAGAAAATGATTTTTTTTAAAATTGCATCAATATACATTTATAAATCCCATTCATTTTTCGAATTTCAAAAACCCCAAAATCACTTTGGGAGATCGTAGGTCCATCTTCGAATGGGCTGATATCCATCATAGTTATAAACAACCTTGGAGAGAGTCCAACAAGCCATTCATAACTACGACGGTAGGTATCATCTATACCGATTGCATATCATGTATATACAACTATCACAATGTGCTATCAACTAATTGAATGTTCACACATACGTTGGGTTGTTAACACATTAACAAGTATGCATCATATGCATAGCACCCAACTTCACCTCCCTTTACATCGACCTTGGAGAGAGTCCAACAAGCCGATGCTCCAGGTTAAAGCCAACCCATTAATCGAGAAATAGTTTTAATATGGTTAGAGCGCATTCAACCAATTAGCCCAGCTTGGAGAGAGTCCAACAACCAAAGCTAACAATTGACCTCTGACTCTTACCATATTAGTATTAAACTATTCCATGGTTTGAACATGTTCGGGTTCGAGCCGGGCTTGGAGAGAGTCCAACAACCCAAACAAGAAACGGAACTCTGGTTCTAACCATATTAATGGAAGGTGTAGGCTTTAATATTGTTTAAGGGTTTTATGTCTCATCCTCTTTGCATGCAAATAACTATTATCTACATGGCATGACATACATGGCATACATCTACATGTCACGACATGCATGGCATAATGTTATGCATCTAATACAATTACATGGCATACAATTATGTCATGTATATATTTCCTTATATGTCATAACTATTTATGGAAATAAAATATGTTTAAGATTTGATTCTCCAAATCAAATCATAATTAAATTAGGAAACAAATTTCAAAATCTAATCACATATTTTATTTATGGAATTATTTGATTAAGGAAAATCTATTTAGGAAACCAATTTCCCAAATCATTAAAACTACTTATGGAAATAAAATATTTTAAGATTTGATTTCCCAAATCAAATCAAGATTAAATTAGGAAACAAATTTCCAAAATCTAATCAAATATTTTATTTATGGAAAATATCAATTTCCATAAAATACTTCCAACTTTCCAAAAGTGGAAGATTTCCATAAATACTTCTAGACTTTCCAAAATTGAAAAATTTCCATAAATACTTCTAAATTTCCAAAATTAGAAAATTTCCAGAAATAACATTATGACTATCGCAAAACCATTTTACGATTATGTCGAAACACAACCTGGCTCTGATACCACTGTTGGGTTTCCGGCACCGCGGCGTGTGTGTGTTCGATCACGTTTCGTAAACGTGAACACAACGGAAGCAATAAAAATAATAAATCTATATTTATTACAACACACACAACACACGCATGCATATTACAACAAGTGTAGACATAACCGTAAATTTAAATTTGCAACAAAAGGAAATTTATCTACGTTATACCTTTCGTATGACGTGTAGCGGGAACGACATCAACCGAAACGATCCTCGCTAGAATCGTCTCTATCCGTATCCACGCCGAGTTCGTCGGGATGACTTCGCTAAGCCACGAGCTTCGTCTTCGTACGGGTTACTAGCCTCGTGTTGAAGACGACGTGATCGAGAGATGATCACGATCCGAATCCAAATTCGGATCCTAATACGAGTTCTCAAAACTCGCTTCTCCGGAGAGGTATTCATCAACCAATTGACGAATCCTTCGTCCTCCACCTTAGAGGATTACCGGAGATCGAATCCCCGGTAGTTTAGCTGCTGTCGGAGCTCAAACAGTCGTCCAAACGATGCTCCGACGAGAGGAGAACAAGCTGTCCAGAAAACTGGACAGCTTTGGTGGAGGTGATAGGCGCCGGCCAACCAAGGGAGATAGAGCTCACCTTGATGCCAAACTTGAAGGAGATCACCGGAGCACTAACCGGCAGTATCTCGACGCCAGCGAGGGGGAAGGTCAGCACCTTCTGGATGCCGGTTGGAGCCTCAAGGTGGGCGGCGGCAAGGAGGAGGAGAGTTGGCTCCGAATTTCTCCAAGGAGAGGTGGGCGGCAACTTAGGGTTGTGGATTAGGGCTTAATTATCCCTTAAGCCCTCTTTTATATAGAACTAATTCTCTTAATGGTTATTGGATCATAACCATTAGGCCCGTTAACCCGCTCCATTAAGATCAGTTAAAATAAACCAAACTATGATGGTTTATTTTAAGTTAAAATGAACCGAACCAACTTTTGGTTCATTCGTTTAAAATAAACCAAACCCTTTGGTTTATTCTCCTCCATTGGATTAGAACCAAACCATTTTGGTCCATCCATTATGTCTTCATAAGACACGGCTCATCCACGCTTCCATTGCGCCTGAAACGATTTCATGCTTGCTCCATGTTTGGTCCAACCAAACATAGTTTCTCTCGGTCTGAGAATCCCATTCTCAAGCTCGTTTTAAATCCTTTGGATTACGCTCGTTGTGCGTGTGACCAAATAGGTTCTCGGTTTATGTTGGCCGTCTATAATTAACCATTAATTATAGAGCGATCATGAGTGGCACCTAGTAGTACATCATGATCCCCAATTAACCAAAAGATCAACAGTTGATCAGAACTATTTACGAAACCCTTCTGAACTCGAATGAATCGTGCCCCATTCCCTTCACTCATCTTATACCCACTTGGTTCAGGACATGGTCTATAGTGTCAGTCCCCACTAGGCTGACTACGTCACACCTAGCCCAAGTATCATTTCCTCGTCCGACAGATTCTAGTTACTCCACAAGTATCGAAGAGTACCTTACTCTAAACATGTAATGCTTTGGCCAAAGACTTTAGTAACAATCCGACGAGAGGCCATGGGTATACATCTCCTCGCAAGGAGTGGTGAATCCTTTATAGGCTATTCAAACACCTTCGATCACTTCGACTTATACCCAATCATCCCGGGTCCACATCTCCTTAGAGATGCTTGCTTAAGATGTCAAAGCATAAGTCTCTATGATCAAGATGACTTGAATACCGCAAGTCAAAGGAACATCGCACTTAAGCCACAGTAAGAACTTCATTGACATATCTAGATATGCAGAGAACCATATGAAGTCTTACGGCTGGTCACTCCAATGAACTAGTTACCATAACTAGCATCCACGATTAACTCTGAACATCACAATGTCTCCAGCTAGTGAGAATCAGCTGCTTGGATACACCAAGGAGTATACCTCATGCTAGTCTCGACGGAATTGATGGTGTCCAAATCCATCAATTCATCGACTAGGGATAATTCCGATACATCACAATTACACATGTAGAGATACTCACTAGTTGTGATCCAATCACAAATTCTCTCATGCTGTGAATCGTATCGTTGACATTCAGTAAATGAGTTTAAGATCCAATCAAATACATAAAACATGTATACTCAAATAGTGAATCTTCATTTATCATATAAATGGTTCATACATAAGGCGATTGCCTTAGGACATCTCTCATATATTACTAATAGTAGCTGGCCTCGAGAAGAATGAAGAGAGTTCTATAAACAGTCAACTTATTGGCCAGCCTGAGACTACCTTAGTGAGGCCAAGGAAGATAGGACTAAAAATAATTACAACTGCACTAGGGTTTGTCCTAGTGGGAGTCGTAATGAACTATCTTCTCAAGTAGTTTTTGTTTAGATTAGAAATAAGAAATGTTATATGTTAACATTTTTCCTTCTGGTATGAAAGTATGAATAAGAGATGATAGGTTCGTTTCTTTCGAAATTACTTATGAGTTCGTAGTTATGCCCTTCGGAGTAACTAATGCTCCTGCGATGTTCATGGACCTGATGGATCGAGTATTCTCGGCTTTCCTCGATAAATTTGTAATCGTTTTCATCGACGATATTCTTATCTACTCGAGAGACCGAGAAGAGCATGCTGAACATCTGAAGACAGTACTACAGATTCTTCAGAAAGAGCAACTATATGCAAAATTCTCCAAATGTGAGTTTTGGCTCGATCAAGTGTCATTCTTGGGTCATGTCATCTCTAAAGAAGGAATCATGGTAGACCCAATAAATATTGAAGCTGTGAGGAACTGGAATAGGCCAAGGAATGCGAGTGAAATCAGAAGTTTTCTCGGGCTAGCAGGCTATTATAGAAAGTTTGTAGAGGACTTCTCTAGAATTGTAGCCCCTATGACTGCCCTCACTTGAAAGGACCAGCAATACAAATGGACTGAGGACTGTGAGAGGAGTTTTACAGAACTGAAGAGGAGACTAACTAGTGCTTCCATTCTGACTCTCCCTGAAGATAATGAAAGCTTCGATATGTATAGTGACGCTTCTAAACTGGGGCTCGGAGCTGTACTTATGCAAAATGGCAAGGTTATCGCTTATGCCTCTAGACAGCTCAAGGAGCATGAAAGAAATTATCCTACCCATGACTTAGAACTAGCAGCCGTGGTATTCGCTCTGAAAATATGGAGGCACTACTTATACGGAGCTCGGTGCAGGATTTATACAGACCACCAGAGTCTGAGATATTTCTTCACTCAGAAAGACCTAAATATGAGGCAACGCAGATGGCTCGAGCTAGTCAAGGATTATGATTGTGAGAAATTCTATCATCCCGAAAAGGCCAACAAAGTGGCAGATGCACTTAGCAGAAAGTCCTGTGCCGCTTTGATGTCCTTATTAATGCTATCTCAGCCCCTGAAAAGTGAAATAATAAATTACGAAATAGAGATTATTTCTGGACAACTTTCCACCATGACGATAGCGTCGACATTGTTCGACGATATATTGGGAAAGCAAGATGGTGATTCAGACATCCAGAAGATCAAACAGGAAGTCCTGGAAGGAAGGGATAATGGATTCCGCATTTCCGACAGCGGACTATTATACCTCCGGGAACAACTATGTATTACGGACGATCCGGAACTTCGGAAGAAGATACTCGAGGAATCCCATGGAACACCTTATACCATGCATCCTGGATCTACAAAAATGTATCAGGACTTAAGAGATAAATTTTGGTGGTCCGGCATGAAAAGGGATGTGGCTCGATCGTCACTGTCGACTGCCCGGAGGGTTAAGCGGAACACGAAACAGGGGATTCTTGCGGTAATCTGATTCCAGAGTGGAAATGGGAAGAAATTTCTATGGATTTCATTTCGGGATTACCTAGAACAACAAATGGTTATGATGCTATATGGGTAATCATAGACCGGTTGACAAAGTCTGCCCATTTCCTGGCGATTAAGATGACCTATCCGGTTGAGCAGCTAGCTCAATTATATGTCAAGGAAATCATCCGATTACATGGAGTGCCTAAGGCTATTATTTCTGATCGTGATGGTCGTTTTACCTCCCATTTCTGGGAATGTGTTCAGAAGGCTCTAGGCACTAAGTTGAGATTCAGCACTGCGTTTCATCCTCAGACCGACGGTTAGACGGAAAGAGTGAACCAGGTGCTGGAAGACATGTTGCGAGCTTGTGCTCTAGACTTTAAGGGGAGTTGGTGTCGATATTTGTGCTTGAATTTGCTTACAACAAGATTACTAGCTACTATTGGAATGGCACCATATGAAGCTCTATACGGGAGAAGATGCAGGTCTCCTATCTGTTGGTACGAGGGTGGTGAAAGGAGGGAAATGGGTCTTCAGGCCGATATTATTGACGATACCACCCAAGCTATACAGAATATCCGTCAGAGAATCGAAACTGCTCAGAGCCGACAAAAGAGCTATGCGGATATGCGGCGTAGACCGTTAGAATTCGAAGTCGGGGACCTGGTATTCCTTAAAGTGGCCCCTATGAAGGGAGTGATGAGATTCGAAAGGAAGGGTAAACTGAGTCCACGCTACGTGGGACCGTATCCGATATTGCAGAGGGTTGGCAAGGTAGCTTACAAGATGGAGCTGCCTCAAGAGATGTCAGCTATACACAACGTGTTCCATGTCTCTGTGCTCAAGAAATGCTTATCCAATGCGGACCAAGTGATCGAGCCACAAACCGTACAAGTTCAAGAGGACCTGAGTATGGAGAGTCGGCCTATCCAGATACTAGACCGATAAGTCAAGAGGCTAAGGAACAAAGAGGTACCCTTAGTAAAGGTCCTGTGGCAGAATCAACGATACGAGGAAGCTGCCTGGGAACGCGAGGAGGACATGAAGCAGAAGTACCTAGAATTGTTTTAAGTTTCGAGGACGAAACTTTTACAAGGTATGAGGGATTGTAACGCCTGTAAAATTTCTAACCATTTTACGAGAATTTTTGGCTTGAAGATAATGGGCTTTATCTGGGCTTTTTCAAAAATAAAAGAAAATAAGCCAAAAAGGGGTGCAAGGCCTAGGAATTGAACCCCAAACCTCAAGAGATAGCCAAGCCCTATAAATGCACCCACTAACCAGAAGCCCAATAGAATTATATCATTAGAGGAGTAGGGGAAATTATGGTTAAGTGTAAGGGAGATCAAGGGGCTCTTCAAATGAATAAATAGGGGGGAATGAGGGGGCATGAGTATCCAAATTTCATTTCTCCTCTTCTCTTCTTCTTCCTCACCGAAAACCATCACTCCCCCTCTCCATTTTCACCCTTTGGCTGAACCCCATCCAAGCAAGGAGAAGGCTAGTTCTTGGCTTCCATAAGGTCATCTACCAACTAAAAACAAGTAAAGGATGTAAGATTCCCTCACCTGTAGTATATTAGTTTTTAGGACATGTTACATGAAAGAAATATGAAGCTTTGAGCCCTACATGTTTCGGCCAACCAAGTTTTGGGCTAGGGTTTCATGAAAATGCTACTAAGAAAATTTTTGTAGGTTGAAAGCTTCATGTAGGAATTTTTAGGTGACAAAAATCCAAGCTTTGAGCCCTACATGTTTCGTCCAACCATGTTTTTGGGCTAGAGTTTCATGAAAATGCTACTAAGGAAATTTTTGTAGGTTGTAAGCTTCATGTAGGAATTTTTAGGTAACAAAAATCCAACCTTTGAGCCCTACATGTTTCGGCCAACCAAGTTTTTGGGCTAGGGTTTCATGAAAATGCTACTAAGGAAATTTTTGTAGGTTGAAAGTTTCATGTAGGAATTTTTAGGTGACAAAAATCCAAGGTTTGAGCCCTACATGTTTCGGCCAACCAAGTTTTTGGGCTAGGGTTTCATGAAAATGCTACTAAGGAAATTTTTGTAGGTTGAAAGCTTCATGTAGGAATTTTTAGGTGACAAAAATCCAAGGTTTGAGCCCTACATGTTTTGGCCAACCATGTTTTTGGGCTAGGGTTTCATGAAAATGCTACTAAGGAAATTTTTGTAGGTTGTAAGCTTCATGTAGGAGATTTTAGGTGTCAAAAATCCAAGTTTATAGCCATACATGTTTCGGCCAACCTTGGGGTTAGGGTTAGGGTTCCATGAAAATACCCCCTTATGAAGTTATGTTATGTAGTATGCCTTCATGAATGAATTTATGTGACAAGAATCAAATTTTAGTACCCCCTACATGTTTCGACCATCCTTGGGGTTAGGGTTAGGGTTCCATGAAAATACCCCCTTATGAAGTTATGTTATGTAGTATGCCTTCATCAATGAATTTATGTGACAAGAATCAAATTTTAGTACCCCCTACATGTTTCGGCCAACCTTGGGGTTAGGGCTAGGTTTTCATGAAAACACCCCCATATGAAGTTATGTTATGTGGATAATTATAATATGCCATGAATTATGCTTAGGTGATGAACATGTTTATGATGTAATATGCCATGAAATATGCCTACGTGATGAACATGCCTTATGATTTAATATGCCAAGAAATATGTTTATGAAATATGCCTATGTGATGAACATGTTGTATGATTTAATATGCCAAGAAATAAGTTTATGAAATATGCCTATGTGATGAACATGTTTATGATGTAATATGCCATGAATTATGCCTTTGAGATGAACATGTTTTATGATTTAATATGCCATGAATATGCCTATGAAATATGCTTATGTGATTAACATGTTTATGCTTTAGGACCCCTTTAGGGTACTCTTATGTTATGAATGCATGTATGTTATGAAATGCCTAAGGTGAAGATGCTTCCCTTTCAAGTAGGGATTAAGAGCTCTCCTTATGATAAGATCAGATGGAGATGCTTCCCTTTCAAGTAGGGATTAAGAGCTCTCCTTATAATGAGATAAGATGGAGATGCTTCCCTTTCAAGTAGGTATTAAGAGCTCTCCTTATGATAAGATAAGATTGAGATGCTTCCCTTTTTATGTTGGGGATTAAGAGCATTTTTTATGATATGACAAGAAAGAAAGGAATTGAGTATTTTACTTTGTAAGAGGTTAAGTACCCGACCCGTCAGGTGGTCGTTAATCAAATCCATAGGGACATAAGAAGACGTAAGAGGTCTTGCCCTGGTAAGATGTAAGAGGTCTTGCTCTAGTAGGTCTGGTGGCTCGCTACCCCAGCCTATTAGGGAACGCGCATTATGTGGTACTTAACCTGGGGCCCCCCATTCAAGTTATGATTATGTTGAAGTACTTATATGTTTATGTTTTGAAAAGAAAGGACTTTTATGAAATTATGAATGCTTAAGTCAAGTTTAAGAATGCTTATGATTATGTCCTTGATGCTTGTCTATGATTTATGAAATTATGAATGCTCATGTCAAGTTTAAGAATGCTTATGATTATGTCCTTGATGCTTGTCTTTGATTTATGAAATTATGAATGCTCATGTCAAGTTTAAGAATGCTTATGATTATGTCCTTGATGCTTGTCTATGATTTATGAAATTATGAATGCCCATGTCAAGTTTAAGAATGCTTATGATTATGTCCTTGATGCTTCTCTTTGATTTATGAAATTATGAATGCTTGGGTCAAGTTTAAGAATGCTTATGATTATGTCCTTGATGCTTGTCTATGATTTAGGAAATTATGAATACTTACGTTAAGTTTAAGAATGCTTAGGACTATGTCCTTTATGCATGTTAGGGTTGTTGATGTCATGAATGCTTATGTTTAATTTATGCCCTGCTTAGATTTAATTATGTTTAGCATGCTTATGTAAATTGTATGCCATTCTTATGTTTTCATTGTGTTGGTAAGTTGATACATAGTGTTGTTATGAAATACTTATGCTATTTATGCTAGTATGCTCCTGTTTTCTAATTGTTCGATGAGGTTTGTGGCTTTTGTGAGTAGGCAAGAATCTTACTAAGCTATATGCTTATAGTTTATGTTGTCCATATACTGCAGATAAAGGAAACATGAACTAAGAGGAAGTAGCAGGAGGGGCCAAGTGGGTGTGATAGTGGCATGGTGGAAAAAGACCCTATTACTATCTGCTTATATTTATATGCTCAGTGAACACCTTAAGACATTTGCTTCCGCTTATAAGACTTGAGATTTATTAGTACCATGTTGAATGTTGCTTAGTTATATTACTGTTCAGTTACTTATAAAAGTTTGATATGCTAGAACTCATGAATGGATATTTTATGTTATGCATGTTATAAAAAGAGATAAGAGATGTTAACATGCTTATTACGAATATGATAGGTAATGCATGTATAAGAGAAGGTTTATGCCATGAAAGCACGTTAAGTACGTAGATTGTGAAATGATCCCTATATGTCATGTTATAAAAAAAAAAAAAAAGTAGCGCCGCCCTGAGAGCAGATAAGGGCGGGCACTACACCTTAGACCTAGACTCAACCTCCTAGGTCTTCCTTAATCCTTGCACCTCCAGGATCCCTCCGAGTCCGCGACTTGTTCATCCTTTGCACTTTGCTTCCAAGAGCTTCCTTTGGTTTTGTCATGTCTTGGGTTTCCTTTGCCAAGGCGTGCTTGGACTTTACACCGCCAAGTCTACATGCTTGGACTTACGCTTCCAAGACTTGTCTTTGGACTTCCTTTGTCAAGGTCCGTTTGGACTTAATGCCGCCAAGACAACATGCTTGGTCTTATGCCGCCAAACCTTTACCTTGGACTTCTCTTGCCAAGATCCTACTTGGACTTTGCCTTTACCTGTCACTTAATAATGTTCACCATTAGATCACAATTTGTTGTCTAACTTAGATGATTATCCAAACATCAAAACATATAAATGCATGGGGCATTATTGCACCAACAGCTCCTAGATCGCAAATCTTCCTTCCTTGCTCTTCCAAAGCAAGAGGAAGAATAGAAACAAGGTTTTTCTCCTCACTAGAAACAACCAACAAGGAACTAAAACTATCCTTGCCGCCGGCCAACTAGGTGAAGGAGAAGATGGTGGAAAACAACCTAGACACCAAGGGAAGCCCTATATCTTGTTTCCACCACCTAAGGAGAAGGAGAAAGGGCCTTTTGGGTGCTGGTCAAGGCTGGAAAAGAGGCTGGAGAGGTACTGGACATTGGCCAAAAGAGGAAGAAGAAGAGAAGAATACCTTCCTTATTTGGTGCCACCCTTGCCTCCAAACCCTAATCCTAATCCTATCTCAACTAGGATTCCTTCTTGCCGCCCAAACCCTAGCTCTCCTTCAATGTCATTCACGCCAACTCCCATGCCATCCTTTTATAGAGTTAGGGATAAGTCATGAATTAATCTCATCCATTGGTTCTAGGGATTTAATCTCAATCGTCGGATCTAGAGATTTAATCTCAACCGTCAAATCTTAGAGATTTAATCTCTACCAATGGATCTTAGAGTTTTGTTTCTATCCATTGGATCTAAGCATCATGAGCTGTTAATAGGCTACATTAGGGACCATGAATAGGAGTTGGGTCTTGGTCACCCATGGATCAAGCCCACATAAAGTCTGATCCACTAATGATGATCCAATCCACTAAAGGTTCATCATTGATCTACCTCACCAACCCCCATATGATAATATGGGCTCCATATATTATTTGTACATTTTCTCCCCGTGTTTAAGATCTCGAATGTCCGTCGATTAATTAATTTACTGACCATTAATTAATCAACATCTAACTCCTTGAGTAATACCACTCAACCTTTTCATCATGCCGTACCAAGTCCACCTGCAGGGTTTACATGATGAACCTTATGAGCTCCTCAAGGGGACATCATCATCCTAATATATAGGACTTGATTTCCTCCTATAATCAACGGCACACCATATAAATAATATTATCTCCCAACTTACCGAGCCTATCGATTTAATCTATAAATCTCACCCATTGGTAAATCAAAGAGATGAGTACTAAGTATATGTGCCCGTTATTATATCGGGATTAAGAGCATGTACTAAATAATATCTGAGGTCCGATTCGATTATGTAGTAAGCAATAAATCGAATCACATCTTAGTCGGTCCTGCTCAATACACACAAATTGCACTAGTGTGATTCCATGGTCAAGACAAACCAACACCAAATCACACTACAACCATTCCGATGGTTTGTCCAAAGCAATCTCAGTTGTGAGCCTTTACTTATACTTTTCAAGGGGTCGATAACATGATCTCCTGTGTGATACCACACACCATGTTATCTACAATGTAAAGTATTAGACAATATTGCATAACCATAAAAATATGTAAACAATGATCATGTGATTCATATTTCAAAAATAAAGATGTTCATAGAAAAGATAGACTTTTTAGTAAACATTCCTACAGTTGTAACTCATACAACCTGAGTATCAGTAACATAATATAATACCTACAACATGGTAGAGTAAATACTAACTCTATAAACCATAACACTGACATACTACTGATCTATGTCCAATATGCAAAGAACCGGGTCCATCCAGTATCACCCCAAGGTTCTGGTCAAAGATATACAACCGTCTGACCAACTCAATACTGGTAATCCATACACGACCATATAGAATATGCAAGTTGAATGCAAGATGATGTACAATAAAATGCAGCAAGCATAGTACAAACAAAACTGAAACTAATCGACTCTCGAGAATCCAAGACTCAACAAAAACATCATTGTAAGGCATCGCAGAACCTTGTGCTCTAATACCAATTGTTAATACCTATAAGATCCACATATCTCCACAATGACAAGATATTGTCCACTTTGGGGCTAAGCCCTCAAGGTTTTAGTTTTGGCCTTTACCCAAAAGACCTCATACCAATTGAGATATTTTTTCATCTTATAAGCACATGATCTTTTCCATGTCTTACCAATGTGGGACTTCGATTGTATTCCCAATACTCCAACAATCCCCCCTAAACGAAGGACCACATTGACCCCCCCTCCCCACCACATGCCTATCAGTCCTCGAAGAACATCCTCTGCTTAATGTTCGATCCTGAACCTACCAGGACTTCTTGCCAACTCTCTGGTCCTCCTGACACAGCTGAACTTCTTGGCAGTTGTCCAACCATTCTGGCCCAACTAGACTTCCTACCAGTTGATCGGTTCTCACGACCCAACTAGACTTCCTGTCTGGTGTCTGGTTCTCTTGATCCGTACATGGGAGCTCAATTTCCTTTGTTCTAGATTCATAGCTTGACATGGACCATGGCTCTGATACCAATTATTAGTTGTCACGCCCTGAGAGTATGTCGAGCCGAAAAACAAACAAACAACATCTCCCCTATACGTGGCAACATATCTTGTTTATACAAGGCCTTTCAGCCACATTCACAACAACACCTATAAATGTAAACATCACAATACACAGCAGAAAATAACACAAACGACATCACAACCTACACCCAGTGCATACCGGTATGACTGACACCACAACATAAAGGAAACATCGACTAAACCCGAATCCACAAGTGTGTACATCACATAACAAGTCCATAACACATACACCACATAAAATTCCAAGTACATGACAAAACATACGAAAAACCCAAAACTCATACTCTCATATGTGAGATGAGACGATGCCAACCAATGATGCTCCAAGCCCATAACGAAGTCGGCTACCTGTTACCTGGGCAACAAGAAAGCCCAGAGTCCGTGGTGGTGAGTATAACTCAGCGGTAATAAGAATAAAAGTGCATGCATAATTTATATATCACATGCGAATTAACAATATGTTGTCTAAAAGTATAACAGATATACACCAACATAATATAACAACTGTATAACTAAACATATCAACAATAACTCAAGTTACTGACATACCTGAAGATCGGCAACTCTGTAACTCATACAACCTAAGTATCAATACCATAATATAACACCTACAACATGGTAGAGTAAATACTAACTCTATAAACCATAACACAGACATACTACTGATCTATGTCCAATACGCAAAGAATCGGGTCTATCCCGTATCACTCCAAGGTACTGGTCAAAGGTATACAATCGTCTGACCAACTCAATACTGGTAATCCATACATGATCATATAGAATATGCAAGTGGAATGCAAGATGATGTACAATAAAATGCAGCAAGCATAGTACAAACAAAACTGAAACTAATCGACTCTCGAGAATCCAAGACTCAACAAAAACATCATTGTATGGCATCGTAGAACCTTGTGATGTAATACCAATTGTTAATACCTATATGATCCACATATCTCTACAATGACATGATATTGTCCACTTTGGACCTAAGCCTTCATGGTTTTATTTTTAGGCTTTATCCAAAAGGTCTCATACCAATGGAGATATCTTTTCATCTTATAAGCACATGATCTTTTCCATGTCTTACCAATGTGGGACTTTGATTGTATTCCCAATACTCTAACAATCCTCCCTAAATGAAGGAGCACATTGACCCCCCCCTCCTCATGCCTATCAATCCTCGAAGAACATCCTCCGCTTAATGTTCAATCCTCAACCTACCTGGACTTCTTGCCAACTCTTTGGTCCTCCTGACACAGCTGGACTTCCTGGCAGTTTTTCCAACCATTCATGGCCAACTAGACTTCCTACAAGTTTTTCGGTTCTCCCGACCCAACTAGACTTCCTGTCTGGTGTCTGGTTCTCTTAATCCATACATGGGAGCTCAATTTCCTTTGTTCGAGATTCATGGCTTGACATGGACCATGGCTCTGATACCAATTGTTAGTTGTCATGCCCCGAGAGTATGTCGAGCCGAAAAACAAACAAACAATATCTCCCCTGTACATGGCAACATATCCTATTTATACATGGCCTTTCAGCCACAATCTCAACAACACATATAAATGTAAACATCACAATACACAGCAGAAAATAACACAAATGACATCACAACCTACACCTAGTGCATACTGGTATGACTGACACCACAACATAAAGGAAACATTGGCAAAACCCGAATCCACAAGTGTGTACATCACATAAAAAGTCCATAACACATACACCACATAAAACTCCAAGTACATGACAAAACATACGAAAAACCTAAAACTCATACTCTCAGATGTGAGATGAGACGATGCCAACCAGCGATGCTCCAAGCCCATAATGAAGTCGGCTATCTGTTACCTGGGCAACAAGAAAGCCCAGAGTCCGTTGTGGTGAGTATAACTCAACGGTAATAATAATAAAAGTGCATGCATAATTTATATATCACATGCGAATTAACAATATGTTGTCTAAAAGTATAACAGATGTTCCCCAACATAATATAACAACTGTATAACTAAATAGATCAACAATAACTCAAGTTACTGACATACCTGAAGATCGACAACGCTGTAACTCATCCAACCTGAGTATCAATACCATAATATAACACCTACAACATGGTAGAGTAAATACTAACTCTATAAACCATAACACTGACATACTACTGATCTATGTCCAATACGCAAAGAACCGGGTCCATCCTATAGGGGATCGGTACGGCCGGCTAGAGGGGGGTGAATAGCCCTTTTCGTTTGGATGCCGGTATTTGCTCGTCTACAAAACTAATTAGCGCAAGCGGAAGACTAATAAAGACAAGCAAATAGAAATACGAGAAAACAAGCGCTAACAAAGAATGTAACGTGGTTCACGGCTACGCCGCTAATCCACGATCCCGATTCGTCCGAGGTGAATCACTCCTCCAAAGCCAATCACTATTGGTCTCTCCTTTGCACCAAGCTAGGTGGAGGTAACCTTTACAATCAAGATCACTCTTCTTACAAATAGAATGGAGTAAAAACAAGTAAGAAGAGTTTAGAGCTTGTGGGGCACTAGGAAGATCACTTAGAGCATAAGCATTAGCCTCTCAAAGGCTTACACCCTCTCTTTTTATAGAGAGGGCTGATTTATTCCCGTTGGCCTCCACCACGATCACGCCCTTGGCGATCGATCGTCTGTTACTACAACGGCCTCGAACACGTCGGATCCCGACCGTAGTCAGTCCGGAACTCTTGGCGGATCGTGATGGACCTCATCGATCGGCCGCTGCCTCGTAATCGGCCCGCGGCTACGAGCGATTCGCGTCGCGTGATATCCTCGGCGATCATGCTGGGCATAAACCCATCGATCGGATACCAATGAACTACACTCGACTCGGAAGCGATGGCCATGACATGGCAAATGGCCAAGTTTCACCTAAGAGCTACCCTTCCCCGGGTTACAATCGCTCACTCTCATCTCTCGGAGTCCCTCGCCTTCGAAGTTCTATTCGTTCTCGGCCACGTCCCTCGGCAGCATCAGGCGCACAACACTGCAATGCTCCTTCGCATCTCTTGCCTCGAAGTCTACTTCCTCCGTCTTCACTCCAAGCTTCTCGTCCGGCGGTCCCTCGGATGCTCCAAGCGCACGGCTTCCGCAAAGCTATCCTTCACCGACTCAAGGCACGAGTCATGAGATGTGAAACTCGCCACGGCTCCATGTGCGAATTACTAAGTCCTGCACGACTTCAACACACATATCAAATCAACATATCAAACTAACTTAAACCCTTTGCCACACCATCAAAACCATATTACGGCAAGAGATTGCCCTAACACATCCCGTATCACCCTAAGGTCCTGGTCAAAGGTATACAACCGTCTGACCAACTCAATACTGGTAATCCATGTTAGTTAAAGCCCTAGAACCAATCATGTGATGGTTGAATAGGGAACATTTTGTATCATATTCTATAAAGGCAAAGGATTGGTTATTATATTTACATCTTGCTTGTGCCAGCTAATTTAAATATAATAATGCCCTAGAAAAGTAGGTTCTTATCTACAGCACATCAATTGGCAGAATTGATTATGAGAGGCTGTAGAGAACACTTTCCTAAATGTTCCTAGTCGAGTATTAATATGCAAGGGCAATATTAATACATAAAGACTAGCATGTAGGTCAATTGATGACTTGATCTCACAAGTCATGGATATATGATATCAAGTTGACACATGGGTATATATTGGAGAATATATACTGAACTGACCCGCCATGAGAAAGTTTCATGGATCGTTATATGAGTGTCATAAACTTTCTCATGTGACTATTGGTATGAATAGTCCTTAGACCTGAAGTCACTATGGTTCCCTACATAAGGAGTTATGTACTTTGGTATCGTCAAACGTCACCCGTAACAGGGTGGACCATAAAGGCGATTACTGGGTATATAACAAATTATGCGGAGGGATGTGAGTGATATAGATGGGATCTATCCCTCTCATATGACGAGAGTGATATCGGTGGGCCCCTTGATTGAGTAGAACTACTAAAATGCATGGTCATGCTCGAATGAGTCAATATGAGATATTGAGCTCATTTGTTTGAGTTAGTTTACTCAGGGATCAAGAAACACATAGATTGATCGAGGATGACACGGTCTATGCCTCATTGATCAATCTGATATCAAGGATAGAAGGACACGGTCATATATTATAGTAGTCACGGAAAGGTTAGTCGGATCTTGACTTATCTCGTAACTTGGGTAGCAATGATGTATTGCTAGATGCCGCTCATTGCTTGTGTATCTAAAAGAGTTTAGATCCACTGCCAACGTTATGAGAGCCTATAGGGTCACACACAAAGAGCATGATAATTAGAGGAATTAGAGTATTCTAGTTTGACTAGAATAATTTGGGAATAAGCTTAAGTACAAAATGGTTTTGGACTTTAGGCTTAATGAGAATTTTAGCTAATTGATTTAATAAGATTAATTCAATATGATAACATAAGCTTAATTGAATTAATAAGATTAATTCAATATGATAACATAAGCTTAATTGAATTAATAAGATTAATTCAACATGCATGAATGCCACATAAGAATGCCACATAAGCATGCCACATAAGCATGCCACCTAAGCATCCACCTAAGCTAGTTAAGGTGGAAGGAAACAAAATAGTTTTGTCTCCTTAAGTGGCCGGCCAAACAAGGAAGCCAAATCCTTTTTGAGTGTGTCTCAATGCAATGGATTGCATTGAATGTGAAGGAGGTGGAAGGGTTTTTCCAACCCTATAAAAGGCTCCATGGAGTGGCGGCCATAGTGAGTTTTGGTGTTGTGGTTGTGAGAGGCTTGGTGGAAGTTTTGGTTGTGTGGGTTTGTGAGTGTAGGCTAGCAAGAAGAGGAGTCTTCTTCTTCCTTTCTCCTTTTCCCTCTCTTCCTCTCCTTTAGGGACTTCTCTAGCAAGAAGTAAAGGAGAGCTCTTCTAGTTTTCCTTTTGTGAGACAAGAGCTTGCTCGTGTGGATACATATAGAGGCACGGACACTTGAACGTGCTAAAGATCCAACAAACCGAAAGGAAAAGCGGGATTAACAAGGGCACGCAACAAAGGTAATCCTCTCCTCTAAGATAGGTTTGGTTTAGAGAAATTTATTTTATACGAGTTTGCTTTCGTATGGATCACTTGGAAGGGATCCAATTTTCCGTTAACATATGCCATTTGGCATACGAGATTTCCCTACAAAGGGTATCGAGCCACTTATGAAGATCGTATAAAAATAGGTTTTCTCTATTTTATATGTGATATAGAAGTAGGATAAATTTTATTATGAGTTGATAATTGCATTAGCAAATTTTCAAACATAATAAAATATCCAATGTCTTTTAAAAGTTAAAATGACATGGTGCATGGTTATGGCCTAGTCACAAAGAGATTTTGATTGTGTGTTGTAATTCTTAATACGGCCTGCGTGTAGTGCCTTTCTCCTAATATTCTTGTTGTAAAATTAGTTTTAGACTCGAATGTAACTCAGTATTTCTCCTTTTGTAATGTACAAAACAAGGATGGAGGGTCCATTGGAAGATGAGGTTACAAGGAGGAAGTCAACACACAAGACAACCAAAGGAAGCACTTAGGAGAAGATGCTATCCCTAGGTTGACCAATCAATCTTTTCATTGGCTTGAGAAGATTGTAGAATAAGCCATAACCATGACACGTTAGTTTAATATGTATGTGATGCATGTTAGTTTAGCTTGTATGTGATGCATGATTAGTTTAGCTTATATGTGATGTATGCTAATATGTATATGATACATGTTTATTTCTTAATAAGTCTAAGCGATATGCCTACCAAAGTTGGTACTCACTACTTCCTCGATCATTTGTTATTGGGTTTGCCAAAGCAAAGCAATGCATTTTATCTTGGAGGGGTGCGAGTGGACAATCGTGATGTCCCGCTATCAGTCTTGGTTAAGACTTAATTAAGTGTTTTCTTAATTGGTTAAGAAAGTAGAGGCATATATTAGCTTTGAACATAAGCGTTAACATTAGTTTTGTGTGATTTCCGAACATCAGCTTTGTCTTAGAAGTGGTCGTTGCTCCGATATCCAAGAAGGCCCCTGTGCCTCGCCACACTGAAGTTTGGTTTAGGAATAAACACTAAACTAATCTAAAACTTAACCAAAGCTATTAAAGAGTTACATCAGATGTAATTGGCAAAAGATTGCCTACCTAATTATACTACGTCTTGGGCGATTAGCCAAAGCTAACTCAAGACGAATTATGATGTGGATCTTTATCCCATATAAATTTATAGCTAAATAGTAGCTATGAGAATTTAGTGGGAGCCTCATTTAATTAAAGGCCTAATTAAATGATTTAGGTATCATACTTAACTTTGCATTTTAATGTTGTAGATCACCATGTCATCTAACACGACACACCCCCTCAACTTGCGATCTGTCCTTGAGAAGGACAAGCTCAATGGAGCAAACTTTCTTGACTGGTATAGGAACTTGAGGATTATCCTCAAGCAAGAACATAAACTATATGTCCTAGAGCGATCTACCCACTGAAATACACCCACATGCCACTCGTCTTTGAAAAGGATGCTTATAAGAAGCATCAAGATTACGCATTAGATGTGTCATGCCTTATGCTTGCCACCATGAACTCTGAGCTTCAGAAGCAACATGAGAACATGGATGCCTATGATATGGTTGAGCATTTGAAACAACTATATCAAGGACAAGCTAGGCACGAGCGTTTTGAAGTGTCTAAGGCTCTTTTTGCATGCAAGATGCAAGAAGGAACACCTGTAGGAACTCACGTACTCAAAATGATTGGGTACGTTGAGAACCTTGAAAGACTAGGTTTTCCACTGAGCCAAGAATTGGCAACCGATGTTATCCTGCAATCGTTGCCGGAAGCATACAATCAATTCGTCATGAATTATAACATGAATGAAATTGATAAACCTTTGCCTGAGATTCTCAGCATGTTAAGAACTGCTGAACCAAATCTCAAGAAGAAAGTTAGTAATGTACTAATGGTCAAGAAGGACAAAGGTAAGCGCAAAGGCAAGGGTAAGACCCAAGCCAAAGGCAAGGCCAATTCATCCACTTCAAAGGGTAAAGGTAAAGTACCTAAGGAAGGGGACTGCTTCCATTGCGGTGAGACTGGACACTTGAAGCGGAACTGCAAAGTCTACCTTGAGGAAGTAAAGAACAAGAGAAGTGGGACTTCTGCCTCAGGTATACACGTTATAGAAGTTAATCTATCTATTTCTTCTACATGGGTATTAGATACCTGATGTGCATCTCACATTTGTACTAATGTGCAGGGACTGAGAAATAGTAGAATAATGGCAAAGGGTTAAGTGGACCTACGAGTAGGCAATGGCGCAAAAGTTGCTGCTGTAGCTGTAGGAACATATTCTTTGTCTTTGCCCACTGGGCTTATCTTAGAACTAGAGGAGTGCTTCTATGTACCCGCATTAAGAAAGAACATAATTTCTGTATCTTGTTTAGACAAGAAAAACTTTTCTTTTATAATAAAGGACAAATGTTGTTCCATTTATTTAAATGAAATGTTCTATTGTAATGCACCACTTATGAATGGTCTCTATGTTCTAGATTTAGATACCCCAATTTATAACGTAAATACCAAGCGGTTCAAATCGAATGATTTGAACTAAACATATCTCGCACTTTATCGCCTAGGTCACATAAATGAAAAACGCATATCCCAACTCCATAAAGATGGATTATTGGACTCATTTGATTTTGAATCATATGAGGTATGCGAGTCTTGTCTTTTAGGAAAGATGACTAAAACTCCATTTAGTGGGCATGGCGAGAGAGCGGACTTGTTAGGACTCATACATCGATGTATGTGGCCCTTTCAATGTCGGCAGGAGGAGGCTATAAGTACTTTATTACTTTCACTGATGATATGAGTAGATTTGGCTACTTATATTTGATGAGACATAAGTCAGAATCCTTTGAAAAGTTCAAGGAATTCAAGAATGAAGTACAAAACCAACTTGGTAAGCGTATTAAGCTACTTCGATCAGATCGAGGTGGTGAATACCTTAGTCAAGAGTTTCGTGATCACTGAGTGTGGGATAATATCCCAACTCACTCCACTGGAACACCACAATGGAATGGTGTATCCGAGAGGAGAAATCGTACTCTAGATATGGTACGATCAATGATGAGCAGGTGATCTACCTACTTCCTTTTGGGGTTTAGCTCTAGAGGCAGCTTTCACACTTAATCGCGTTCCATCAAAAGTAGAAAAGACATCATATACGATATGGACCAGAAGAGTCCCAAAATGTCTTTTATAAAGATTTGGGGTTGTGAAGCTTACGTTAGCAAGTCTCGGATAAACTAGGACCCAAATCGGATAAGTGTTATTTTGTAGGATATCCCAAGGAAACTAAGGGATATTACTTTTACAATCCCACATGGCAAGGTGTTTGTTGCAGAAATCTTTGTCTTTCTAGAAAGAGAATTTATTTCTAGAAATACTAGTGGGAGTAAAATTCATCTTGAAGAAGTTCAAGATGATGATAACACTAAGGCCGATGGAAAATGAGCAGGCACCACAAAGTGTTGTGGATGAGGAATTTGTTGCCCAAAGAGTTGTGGAGCAAACACTGCTCAAGTAGACCAACCTCTTTGTAGATCTAAAAGGATCGTCGTCAACCGAGAGATATTCTTTTCTCTTGGTATGGTGAAGTATTGCTTGTCGATCTTGGCGAGCCTACATCCTATCAAGAAGCTATGATGAGCCCAGTTCAGAAATGGCTAGAGGCCATGAGATCCGAAATGGAATCCATGTACACTAACCAAGTATGGACTTTGGTTGATCCACGAAGGTAAAACCCATTGGGTGTAAGTGGGTCTTTAAAGTAAAGACTCCGACATGGATGGTAATAAGCATACCTATAAAGGTAGATTGGTGGCTAAAGGATTCAAACAAATTCATGGTATTGACTATGAAGAAACCTTTTCACGATTGCGATGCTTAAATCCATTCGGATCATACTTGCTATTCGACCTACCATGATTATGAGATCTGGCGGATGGATGTCAAAACCGCTTTTTGAATGGAAAGCTACTGAGGATGTGTACATGACACAACCCGAGGGTTTTGAAGATCCAAAGCATCTGGAAAGGTATGCAACCGCAAAGGTCCATTTATGGACTAAAGCAAGCCTCTCGGCTGGAATCTTGATTCGATGATGCAATCAAAGAGTTTGGTTTCATCAAGAATGAAGATGAGCCTTGTGTCTACAAGAGAAATAGTGGGAACACAGTTGTATTTCTTGTCTTGTATGTAGATGACATACTTCTCATGGAAATGATATTCCCTCACTCCGATGTGGTTAGGGAATTGTTTCTCGATGAAGGACTTAGGTGAAGCCTATATTCTAGGCATCAGATCTATAGAGATAGATCTAGAAGATTACTTGGCCTAAGTCGAGTACATACATTGATAAAGTGCTAGATCGTTTTGCTATGCAAAATTCTAAGAAAGGGTTTCTACCTTTATCACATGGTGTGAGTCTTTCGAAGACTCAATGTCCCTCTTCTAAGGAGGAGAGAGATCGCATGGATAAGATCCCTTATGCATCTGCTATAGGGTCTATCATGTACGCCATGCTTTGTACTGCTACGGCGTCGTATGCTTTGAGCATGACGAGTAGATACGATCGGATCCGGTGAAAGTCAAGGATAGCGATCAAAAATATTCTTAAGTACTTACGAAGAACGAAAGAATATTTCACGATATTTGGAGGCAATGAGGAGCTAATCAGTAAAGGGTTACGTTGATGCAAGCTTCCAAAGCAGACAAGGATGACTATAGATCGCAATCGAGTCGTGTTTTGCTGAATGGTGGAGCCGTGGTGGAAGAGTTCAAGCAGACACGATTCTTCGATTCTACAAGAAGCCAAGTATATTGCGATCCGATGCGGAAAGGAGGTCGTTTGGCTCGCATGTTCATCGATGAACTTGGGGTAGTTCCTAGCATTGCAGATCCAATAGACCTCTATTGTGACAACAATGGGGCTATTGCGAGCTAAGGAACCTCGATCACATCACGACCAAACACATACTCGGGCGCTTCCATCTCATTCGAGAGATCATCGATAGAGGAGATGTAAGGATATGCAGAATCTGATGAAGCTAACATCGCAGATCCATTGACCAAGGCTTTGTACGGAGGAAGCATGATGGTCACACTAGGTCACTAGGTATTAGATATCATAGTGATTGGTACTAGTGCTAGTGGGAGATTGTTAGTTAAAGCCCTAGAACCAATCATGTGATGGTTGAATAGGGAACATTTTGTATCATATTCTATAAAGGCAAAGGATTGGTTATTATATTTACATCTTGCTTGTGCCAGCTAATTTAAATATAATAATGCCCTAGAAAAGTAGGTTCTTATCTACAGCACATCAATTGGCAGAATTGATTATGAGAGGCTGTAGAGAACACTTTCCTAAATGTTCCTAGTTGAGTATTAATATGCAAGGGCAATATTAATACATAAAGACTAGCATGTAGGTCAATTGATGACTTGATCTCACAAGTCATGGATATATGATATCAAGTTGACACATGGGTATATATTGGAGAATATATACTGAACTGACCCGCCATGAGAAAGTTTCATGGATCGTTATATGAGTGTCATAAACTTTCTCATGTGACTATTGGTATTAATAGTCCTTAGACCTGAAGTCACTATGGTTCCCTACATAAGGAGTTATGTACTTTGGTATCGTCAAACGTCACCCGTAACAGGGTGGACCATAAAGGCGATTACTGGGTATATAACAAATTATGCGGAGGGATGTGAGTGATGTAGATGGGATCTATCCCTCTCATATGACGAGTGATATCGGTGGGCCCCTTGATTGAGTAGAACTACTAAAACGCATGGCCATGCTCGAATGAGTCAATATGAGATATTGAGCTCATTTGTTTGAGTTAGTTTACTCAGGGATCAAGAAACACATAGATTGATCGAGGATGACACGGTCTATGCCTCATTGATCAATCTGATATCAAGGATAGAAGGACACGGTCATATATTATAGTAGTCACGGAAAGGTTAGTCGGATCTTGACTTATCTCGTAACTTGGGTAGCAATGATGTATTGCTAGATGCCGCTCATTGCTTGTGTATCTAAAAGAGTTTAGATCCACTGCCAACGTTATGAGAGCCTATAGGGTCACACACAAAGAGCATGATAATTAGAGGAATTAGAGTATTCTAGTTTGACTAGAATAATTTGGGAATAAGCTTAAGTACAAAATGGTTTTGGACTTTAGGCTTAATGAGAATTTTAGCTAATTGATTTAATGAGATTAATTCAATATGTTACCTTATTGATTTAATAAGATTAATTCAATATGATAACATAAGCTTAATTGAATTAATAAGATTAATTCAATATGATAACATAAGCTTAATTGAATTAATAAGATTAATTCAACATGCATGAATGCCACATAAGAATGCCACATAAGCATGCCAAATAAGCATGCCACCTAAGCATCCACCTAAGCTAGTTAAGGTGGAAGGAAACAAAATGGTTTTGTCTCCTTAAGTGGCCGGCCAAACAAGGAAGTCAAATCCTTTTTGAGTGTGTCTCAATGCAATGGATTGCATTGAATGTGAAGGAGGTGGAAGGGTTTTTCCAACCCTATAAAAGGCTCCATGGAGTGGCCGGCCATAGTGAGTTTTTGGTGTTGTGGTTGTGAGAGAGCTTGGTGGAAGCTTTGGTTGTGTGGGTTTGTAAGTGTAGGCTAGCAAGAAGAGGAGTCTTCTTCTTCCTTTCTCCTTTTCCCTCTCTTCCTCTCCTTTAGGGACTTCTCTAGCAAGAAGTAAAGGAGAGCTCTTCTAGTTTTCCTTTTGTGAGACAAGAGCTTGCTCGTGTGGATACATATAGAGGCACAGACACTTGAACGTGCTAAAGATCCAACAAACAAAAGCAAGAAGCGGGATTAACAAGGGCACGCAACAAAGGTAATCCTCTCCTATAAGATAGGTTTGGTTTAGAGAAATTTATTTTATACGAGTTTGCTTTCGCATGGATCACTTGGAAGGGATCCTATTTTCCGTTGCGCATATGCCATTTGGCATACGAGATTTCCCTACAGATACACGACCATATAGAATATGCAAGTGGAATGCAAGATGATGTACAATCAAATGCAGCAAGCATAGTACAAACAAATGCAAAAATCAACGATCATATATATAGACTCTAGCTATATATTCTCATCACACTCAACTATATATATATAAATGTATGCGTATATATATAGGTATTTGCAAACACCATCTACCACGACAATGCAGATGCATGGTCATCCGTTCGCACCCCTACTCGCTACCACGACCCCAGTGTGGCCTAAGTGGCACGACATCACAACTGTCTCAACTCAACACTAACCACTGCTCTCGAGTTGTCGAGTGGGCAGTATGATCAAGTAGTATATAAGCGTAAAGAGCTAGCTACACAATGGGGGTCCCTGTGCTAGCCACTCCGACTGACACTACCCAAGAGTGGTCAAGTGCCACACACCAACGACAACTGCACGCAACTCCATGTGTAACCTTGGAGGCAGGATGACTGACAATCCTCTCAACCACAAGGGAGATCATGTCGCCAACATGCATGCAAATGACATAGATGCTCGGTCATACATACAGGCATCACCACAGACTCTCTATTCTACAAATAGTCATACCAATCTTATCAATACACTCTCTATTCTATAGAGAGTCATACATAACTGATCATAACCAAGCTAGGACTTCCAGTCCGTAGTGATGTTGTATCGACAAATCACACGTCCATACCTGACTACATGATCCATAGTGGATATGTACACCTCATCAAAATCTAACATGAAAACTCAACTTTGCTTCTAGAATCATCCACCCCTGGATGATTTATCTAAATTGTACAATTTAGTTTTACAATCGAATTTAGCTCTGTACACATAAATAAACCCCTACAGGTCCACTTACCATAATATCTATAATTCATAACAAAGATGAATGAATTCATAGAAACAATAATAGAGTATTTAAGTGCAAAGGCAAGTATCAAGCATCAGAAAAACTAGAGTGGATTTAAGGTCAACGTATCAAAAATATGAAGTTATATACTTCAGGGTTTAGCTACTACCTGACTAGGGTAGGAATATTACCCACCTATTATATATAAAACACCAATTGTCTTCACGTCTAAAAGACTATCCAGAGTCAAGTTTCTGCAATCATAGAATACCAATATAATCAAAATAACTCTAGTCTCCACCAACCACCAATATAATCCAACAATAAAACATCCAGATCAATTTACTAAACAAAACTGATACACAACTATGAACAACTAAATCCCACTTACCAAGTCTAGCTTCCATTAGCTCAACTTCTAGATCCTCATCAGATCTGATTCCAACAATCAAATTGGAAATCAATTCCAACTCTGATTTACTAATCCTACAAAGATATTGCTATATCACCATTCGTTAACTACTGTTTACTTTGATTTCATCATACACATTTCGACCAACCATAATTCAAATGTTGTTTCTATAACATTTAGATTCAAGATTACCTTGTCTCGTTTCCATTGTCCACAACGGATTTACATCAAGCCTCTGACTGAATTAGACTCCATTCATCTTATTTCATCACTTATTCAAATTAAATTGCCATAGCTAGTTGATCCACCAATTCATCTCCACGATTTATACGTAAATTGCTTTCCAATCATCTGAAATCACAAGGTTGATCAGTTTAACACTTCAACCTACAATCTCCACTTCGTTAACCCAAAAGATAGATCAATAGCAATAATCTAACCAGAAATAAGGAGGAACACTACATGAACAATAAAACTGATCGGTTCGCCGATCTAAGACCTCAGCCCCACCGTGAACACTAATGTCCATGCTCCTCCCAATCGCGACAACATAGCTGCCATCATCTGGAGATCTCGAATCCACAAGACCTACCACTCTCAACCGCACAACCCATTCCCACCAAAAGGAAATCCATCACAACATCCCATTTAACCATCTCCATAATCAACTAGATCAATCAAGGGAAAAAGGAATTGAACAACACCTAAATCAGAGCAGTATTTACCGCTTACCTGCCCTAGCAACTCCACCGCGCAACAGTCCTTCTAAAATCTTTGTTCAACAGAGCGATTGGCACCCACAAACCCACTTCCCAACACCGACCCATGGTCAACCACGGAATATCACTGCAAGAGTTAGACAAGGAGAAGGTCGACCCTTACCTAGCTACTGTGACGGTCGTCAGCGAAATCCCCCCACTCCAGCGGCTCTATTGGCTACCCAATTGACTCTGTTTGTCGACAAACTTGTTGGTGCCCTACCACCACTTATTCTTGAGCTTGCTCTGGCAGAGATCACAAAGGAAGATGACAATTGGATGTCGTCGATTTCAAGCTCCCAACCACACGTGCTCACTGTCGACTCATCCTTGGGCTCCACGCGAGGCCGGTCGTCGCCGCTCGGTGCGAGGAGAAAGAATGAGAGGGAGAGGTTGTCTGCGGCGAGAAACAAAGACACGAGAGTTGAGTCGCGAAGAGGAAGGAGAAGAAGAATAGGAAATGCATTCGCGCGGAGATAATGTCGAACAACAAGAACGGGAAGAAATGGAAGAAATACAAGCGTCATGCGTTAAAGGAAAAAGGTCGAGTCGGGTTCAGAAGAACCGGTCGGGTTTTTAAGACCCTATAAGCCTTAATCTCTAGCTTCTACTAACCCATAGCATTAAACCTATGTTTCATTTAATTAAATCCTTAACGCTGCTTAATTAAATTTTTTTTCATCGTATCTTACAGATACTTTGGTAGTTAGATTACCCTTGCAAACTATGAAGTGGCACCAGTTTTGGTAGGCTCAGGGAATTCGGTTAATGTGCTATTCTAGGAAGGCTTTAACATGATACAATTGAAGGATGCCTGATTGGAGGAAATGGAAACACCCTTATTCGGGTTCATAGGCCATATGGTGCTTCCATAGGACAAATATTGTTTCCCCTCACCTTGGGAAGCAAGCAGAGTCAAAAAACCTGCATGACTCCATTTTTGATTGTCGATGCCTCCTCAGCATACAATGCCATATTGGGTAGGTCATTCTTATTGACATTCTAAGTCGTAGCTTCCCCTTATCACCAAAAACTGAAGTTACCTGTGGGCCCACTCATGGGCAAAGTCAGGGGCGAACAGAAAGGGGCTCGGAATTGTTATATAGAGATTGTCTGAGCTGATCAGAAAAGATCTCGAATTGATAACTTCAAAGGAAATGCTTTGGTGGGTCTAGAAGTTTATATGCTGGAAAAAGCGGCTCAAAAGAAGGAAATAACATGGGAAGTAGAGATAGTGGAGATTAACGAGGGAATGATGACTTGAGTAGCCGAAAAGCTGGAGATAAAGGAAGACCTTATCGTCTACCTTCGAAGGAATGAAGATGTTTTTTCCAAAATCATCCATGATTTGACCGGGATTGATCCCCACGTTGCCGAATCATCTGAATATCACCCGAGGAGCTCAACCTATCCAACAAAAGATGCAACACTTATGACCAGAGAAAGATAAGATCATAGCTTAGTGTTGGAATCTTAGGCATCTACAAGCACTGTCACACAGCTCATCGTCACCATGGATCGAGATCCTACGAGATGCATGCACAATGGAAAATAAAAATTTGCTTGTGTCCCATAGATCTCTTGTGAAGATAACTTGCTTTGACTATAGATCATTACATAAGCATAATAGGGTTAGAGAATAAAATAAGAAGAGATCGTATCTCATACCTTCATGATCCTCTTTGATATGTAGAAACCACAAGCAAGATTAAGAATCTTGCCTCTACCAGTATCCACACCAGATCTTCGCAAGATAATTTTTCTTAAATGTCAACAAGTTCTCTTCTCCGAAAGGTGCTAGACTTACTTGGAGAAGATTAGAGAAGAAGGTGGAACAATAACTAAAGAGGAAAGGAAGAATAGCTTAGCGCTTTCCAAGAAGCAAGAGGCTTGAAGCTTAGAGCTTAGAAAGCTTAGAGCTTGCTTGGATTCTTGGATGTAAAACCTCTTTCTTCTCTTGCTTATATAGAAACCCACTAAAGTAACTCCCTCCCCACTAAAGTATCTCCCTTCCTATCCTCTTAAGGTGGGTGATAAACTCCTATGAAGAGTCATGTAGAAGAACCTTAATGAAGAAGAAATATCTCATTTTTCTTTTCTTCCTATAAGCCCTCTTGTTCATTGATTCACAATCATGAACTTACTAATGGGCTTGTGGGTAATGGGTTATCACATATCTTCCATCTTGGGATATTGAATTTTAGAGCATTTCTATAGCCCAATAAAGAAGTCTATTCATAATCCCTTTTATGAATATCCAATATTTGTGCCTTACTAGTTTAGTCGAACCAGACATAACCTCTATCTCTTCGAGAATCATATTCTCTTGTTCTACATCTCTTGAGAAAATCATTGTGTGTGTGACCAAATAGGTTCCTGTCTATATAGGTAATTAATAACTAACTATTAATTATGAATAGATCATGAGTGACAACTAGCAGTACATCATGCTCTCCAATTGACTAGAAAGTCAAAATAGACTTCAAGACAATTTTGAATCCTTCAGCAACTGTAGTAGTTTGTGTCTTATTCCTTTCATTAATCCTATACCCACATGGTTAAGGACATGGTGTATTTTGCTCTTCCCCTCTAGGATGACTACATCACACCTAGCCCAAGTTAATTTCTTGTCCTGTGGATTCAAGTTACTCCCTACATATTGTTAGGAACGTTGGAATCACGAGAGGGGGGGGGGGGCGGAGTAAATAGCATTTTTGCTTCGTTGCTTGGAATTTAGTTGCATTCGTTCAATTGCTTATCTACAATGATGTTAGTGCACAGCGGAATATTCAACAAATACAAATGAATAACAAGAATACACAAGCACAACATAACATGGTTCAAAACCTAGAGTATCTACTCCACGGAGAGAGCTTAATAGTGAGCTCTAGTGATGCACACCACCACTAATAAACTTCTCCTTCTCCTTCTCAAAAAACACTCTGGAGGTGGAGAAATCTCTTACAACAAGATTACAAAAGTAATACACCAAGCAAATATAAGTATACAAATGAAATACAAGGAAAACTTTACTAGAGTGCCTTTGATTACTTTCTTGTTGTTTGCTTTGGATTGATCTTGAAGATCTAGAATGCAGCAACAATTCTCCTTCAAAATCTCTCCAAAAATTGATGCAAAATCATACATCTCGAGCTCCTTTTATAACCTGCATCGAGCTGATTTCGTGCCTTATAGTCGACTGCTGATAGTGTCGTTGTCTCAATATGGCTCAATCTGTGCTGAAAAAACTCCAACGAACACCACATCAGTCGACTACCTTTACCAGTAGTCAACTAGTGTCTGGTAATCGACTACCAATGCTTCTATGCTCATGTCCCTTAAATCAATCGACTACCAAACTCTAACAGTTGATTGATCATGGATAGTCGACTGCCTACAATGCCAGTCAATTGTCAGTGCTTCACCCGAGCAGTCGAAGCTTAGTCGATTACTTGACCAGTCGACTGGTCATAATCCCAATCAACTTATCCAAGTTGACTAGGTTGCCAAATGTTAAACATTCGACCAATTGACTATTCCACAACCCCAGTCGACTGATAAACCTCAAACATGAGGTTTAACTCAAGTATAATACTCTCATACTTGATAGACCACCCTTAGCCTAGACCTAAACCTTCTAGCCATCTCCATCAGCCTCACACCTATCGAATCCCTCCAAGTCCTCCATGACTTGTTCATCTATATGCTAGCCTTCCAGTGCTTCCATCGATTTTTGTCATGCTAATCAGATCTACTTTGCCAAGGTACATTTGGATTTATGCTGCCAAGATAAATGCTTGGACTTTACACCACTAAACACATCCTTGGACTTCCCAATTGTCAAGTATCCATACTTGGTCTTTCACCGTCAAAGTTCACTTGGACTTTACATTGTCAAAACTACACTCTTGGACTTATGTGGCCAAGACTATACCTTTGGACTTTCTTTTCCAAGTACCCATGACTTGGACATTCTATTGCCAAGACCCCTGCTTGGACTTTTCCTTTGCCATGACCAATGCTTGGACTTTCCATGCCAAGACCCATGCTTGGATTTCCAATTACTATGTACCCATGACTTGGACTTTACCATTGCCAAGTACACATGACTTGGACTTCTCAAATGCCAAGACCATTTTTGGACTTCCCATGATAATCACACTGTCAATCGTTTTATCAAACATCAAAATACTACTCGAGTCAAACTCAAGTCTGGTCAATCTTGACATGAGCTAATTGCACCAACAATCTCCCCCTTTTTGATGTTTGACAAAACCTTTAAGTTAGGCTAACCAATAAGCCCAACCTTAACTCTTCCAATGACAAAGCATAGTGAAGGTTTACCAAACTAAAACTTCAATTCTCCTTCTTTCGCATACATCAAAAAGATTACCAAGGGTATCAACGTCTCATATACCAATGAGATCTTACATTCTCCCCTTGATCCAAAATCATCATTAATGCCTTCATTATCCCTTGTGATACTCCCTTATCACTAAATACAAGGAATTTTCTCCATTCTCCAACTATCTCCCTTTGAGGAAAAACTTATCCATCATCCTTTGATGGATATCCTCCCCCTAAAGGCTTGCACCCCCTTGACCATTGCACCAACAATGTCCTTCGAGATCTCCTAAGCAAATAGGAACACTAAACCATAAAAAAAAGGGTAAAGATTCAACATTGAACTTTCACCTACCTTAAAATTTGATTTTCACCCTAAACACCTCTCTTAATCCATTTCCAATGGATTTTTACCCTTCCAATATTTTCCAATGCATATCGTAGGGTTAGGAGAAGTTAGGGTACCTAGAGATGGCTGAAAATGGGCTAAACCAATCTTGTTTATCCAAAATCATACCCAGCAGTTGACAAGTCAGCAACCAGTCGATTGCCATCAACATCAATCGACAACCCTCAAGCGGTAGTGGACTGATTTTTGTAAACGCAATAAGTAGTTTTCAGAATTAAGATTTGGAAAATCATAAGTAATTATACATAATTTGAAAAATTACGAAAAATTATACATATAGTACTTATGTCAGTCATTATGGGTGAAAAATAGTTTTTTATGAAAATACCCATTTAATTGTGAGATTGATACAAAGTTCAAAACAATTGATAACTTCAATATTTTAAGCCTACTTTGTATCAACTTCATCAATGGTGATTGCTATAAAAAGATAGGTTTTACCAAGGTTTTCTAAAATGATTTTAAATTATTTTTGAAAACCTATTTTGAACCATGGTCTATGGGCTAGATGTACATGACTTGTACATTAGATTTCCTCATGATTCATTCATGGTATACTATGAGTTTGAGTTCATCTAGATGCAACAGCAATGCACCTTTAACTTAACTCATTTTTCTAACATCTCACATGTGTCTAGGGTGTATCAATACACACACATGTCAATTTAATGTGAGATGTGAGTTTTGTTCTTCCTAGTCTAAGGTCTCATGCATTTTAACTAGGTAACTCTATTTGATTCCCTTATAATGGGACTTCAAATCATGGCAATGTCCTAAGAATGTGCATAATTTAAAGCATTTGTCAATAATCATAATGTCATGGCATAAAGATATAAACTAAGTATAAGCATTACATTAAAATTAAACCTAAACATTATCATGACACTTTAAATATTAAAATGAAATATGATGTCATGACATGACACATAACAAACAAAATATGACAAATAAAATGTAAAGGCATGAGAATACATAAATTTTAATATTGATTTGCCATGTTTTAATAATTAAAACAAATTTTCTATAATACCTGATGGGGTCGGGATTTTTTCTAAGCTCTTCTTGGGTAATTTGTGTGTTGGCCAAGAAGTAAGAGCATTTCCCAAGCAGTTTATGTTCTTCACGAGCAGTGTATATGATTTCTAAGCCCAGCAGGGGTGAGTAGTGCAGTGGTGTTCAGAAGTGAAGTATAAAGTTGACCGAGCATAAAGAGTACTTCCCGAGCAGTTATATTCTTCCCTAGCAACGTATGTGGTTTTCAAGCCCAATAGGAGAAAGTAGTGCAGTGGTGTTCAGAAGTGAAGTATAAAGTTGGCTGAGTAGTAAGAGTACTTCTCGAGCAGTTTATGTTCTGCCCAAGCAGTGTATGTGGTTTCCGAGCCCAGTAGGGGAAAGTAGTGAAGTGGTGTTCAAAAGTGAAATATAGTGTTGGCATAATAGTTTATTCTTCTCCTAAGCAGTGTCTGCTTTTCTTGAGCAATTTATATGTTTCCTGAGCAGTGTATATAATTCCCGAGCTCAGTAGGGTGAGTAGTGCAGTATTGCTCAAGTATAGTATTGACAACATAGTGTATGCTTTTCTTAAATAGTCTATATGTTTCCCGACTAGTGTATATAATTCCCAAGCTCAGTAAAGTGACTAGTGCAATATTGCTCAAGTATAGTATTGATAGGGCAGTGTATGCTTTTCTCGACTAGTCTATGTGTTTTTTGAGTAGTATGTTTATTTCTCAAGCCATATGTGGGTTTTGAAGGTTCCTTCTGTACATGGTGAAATAAGGAGGAATGGGTATTCTGAAGTATTGGGGATGGCAGGAAGAGTTTGAGGACAATAAAAGTGATTAGTATAAGATATGTTGCCATCTATTTATATATTTTATTTAATTAATATTTTGTAGGGAAATATAAGATATGTGAAATATTTGAAAGAGATATTTTGAATATAAGCGGGAAAGCGGTTACACTTGACAGCTGGGCAAGGGTATTAGAGTAAATTCACTTCAAGGAGGTGGCGAGATGAAGCATCTATAAAAGGGTCAGAGAAGGAAGGAAGAAGGGATGGTTGTTTCTTTGCTATTTGGTACCTCAAAGATCTTCTTTCACTTCTTCGTCTTCATTGTTTCTGCATTACTATTTTCCTCATTCTACTGTTACTGACTGGAGTGTTAGAGGGGTCATGCCGAGAAGCCGACCCATCTCTAATACTTCCTTTTGAAGTCTTAGATCTATCTTGGCAATGTGAGACAAGGAGATTTAGCTAGGACTTCTTGGATCTAAGGCAATCGGAGGAGATCCACAAGAAGGGGGAAGGAAATCTTAACAGGACGAAGAAGTGAACACCAATAAATTAGTGTCGTCTATAGGAACCTGAACAAAATGTCATGATGGTGAACACTAGGAGGACGTTGAAGGAGCCGATGGAGGAGGAGAAATCTGTCTCTAGTTCTTCTAAAGGAGGCACCAGCAAAATGCATCGTGAGCCTTTATACAGAGAAGATCTTATGCAAGTGGTGGCTGCTGTAATCAATCAGATGTCACAGAAGGCTACCCCGAAGAAGGTGAAGGAGGATAATACATTCGATGATGAATTTGGAGAAGAAGTAGTCAGAGTCTCCCACTCGAAGAATGATTCCTCTCGGGTCTGAAAGCAAGCAAAGGGGAAGGAAAAGAAGTGCATAGCTCCTCTTGAGAATGTCTGATCAGAGGGGGAGGTTCCCTTTGTAAGTACAATCTTAAAAGTAGAAGAGCTAAATCCCTTTACAGAAGATATTATTAATGAGTTGCCTCGGTACTTCTGAATGCCTCAGATGCCAGAATATAATGGTTTCTCTAATCCTAATGATCATCTGAGTAGATTTGAAAATTTTGCTTTACTGTACCATTATACTAATGTGGTTAAATGTTGATTGTTTCTTACTACTTTAGTAGGACCAGCACAATAATGGTTTAATGATTTGAAGCCACAGAGTATTGCTTCATTTAAGGATTTCTCAACATTATTTATTGTTGGTGCAGGGGCACTAGATAATCGAACCTGTGTTTTGATTATGGCAAAGACACAAAGTTAAGTTTACATCGTTATCTCACGAGCTATCGAGTGTGCAGAAAAGTATTAAAGCTGGAGCTGAAGGCTAGCGACACCCGGAGGAAGCTGCGGTGGTCGGGCGACACTCGAGTGACTTCGGAAGGAGCCGAAGGAATCGAGTGGAAGGCCAGAAGCGAGAGATACTATCGAGGTAAGCTCGTGTGAGTGAGAGATTGTAAGGTCGTGTGCTCTTTACGGCGACGATCGTAGGCAGCGATTCGACTATGACTTCCTGTGGAAGGTCTAGGTCGAGATCGGACGGTTAGAAACCGTCGTATTTATCATTTTCCGAGCTAACCTCTTATTGCAGGGAAGTGGCCGGCTGATCACTGCTGGACATGGAGCGATGGCGATGCCCATCAGTCGACTGATGGGAGGCATCAGTCGACTGATGGCGACGATTCATCTTTTGTGCTAGGTCAAAACGGATAACATTTGACGCGGCCACTTCGCGATAAAATTTGGACAACTTCATGATCCGTTCCGAAATAAGAGGAGACAAATTCAGAGGCCAAAGTCTATAAAAGGAGGGGAGGATTCCATCTCCAAATTACATCAAGTTTATTCTTCAAGTGCTCCTACAACGCCAACGCTCCAACATCGTCATAACGCCGACGCGATGTTATGTTTCGATCTTCTTCGTCGGCAGCAGAATCAAGTAATATTTTTTATATTGTATTCTTTGTTTTTCTTCATAACGAGGTGAGGTAGGATTGTTGCCTCATCCTCGTATATTCGGTTTTGTGATCGTTGTCTCCTACCTCCAACGAGGAGGAGACGTTATAGTGCTTTGCCCTCCGTACGCGGTCTAGGACCGATAGGGCCTTGGAGTAGCAACCGCTGGGTTGTGAACCAAGTAAAATAAACGTGTTCATTTATTTTCCGCTGTGCTTACTTTGCGTATCGAACGAACGAAAAAGAAAAGATTTACAATCGCTATTCACCCCCCCTCTAGCGACACTTCTCGATCCAACATTTGTAAGACATTTTTCTAGCTCTAAAAAATTATTTGTCTTAACCGTTGAGCCTTTTTGTTCTTAATGTTAGTAAAAGCCCTAGAGCCAATCATGTGATGATTGTTGTATGGACTTTATTGTATCATATTACTATTTATAAAGGCATGGTTATTATATTCACTTGTATTAGTGCAAAATAACTAAATATAATAATGTCCTTGAGTAGTAGGTTCTTATCTATATCAATCGATTGGTTGAATCGATAATGAGATGATATAGAGAACACTACTCTTAATCATTCCTAGTCAAGTATTAACATTCAGGGACAATGTTAATGCGTAGAGACTAGCATGTAGGTCAACATGATGACTTGATCTTACAAGTCATGGATATGAGATATCGAGTTGACACATGGGTATATATTAGAGAATGTATATTGAATGACCCGCATTGAGAAAGTATCGTGGATCGTTATATGATTGTCATATACTTTCTCATGTGGCTATTAGTATGACTATTAGTCCTTAGACCTGAAGTCACCATGGTTCCCTACATAAGGCGTTGCATACTTTGGCTTCGTCAAACGACACCCGTAAATGGGTGGACTATAAAGGCAATTACTGGGTATGTAACAAATTATGCGAAGGGATGTGAGTGATGTAGATGGGATCTATCCCTCCTATATGATGAGAGAGACATCGATATTCTTGATAGAGTGAGACCACGAAGTGAATGGCCATGCCCAAATGAATCAATATGAGATATTGAGCTCATTTGATTAGAGTGAGTCTACTTGGAGTTCAAGACTTAGATTGTACCGAGGATGACACGGTCTATGCCTCAATTGGTCAATCTAGATGTCAAGGATAGAGGGACATTGTCACATATTGTGAGAGTCACAATTAGTAGTCACAAAAATGATGTTGGAGCTCAACATTCTTGTAACTTGGGTAGCAATGATGTGTTGCTAGATACCGCTCATTGCTTATGTTCCTAAATCAGTTTAGGGACATTGCCAACGTTACAAGAACCTATAGGGTCACACACATAAGAGCAATTAGTTTGAGATTAGGTTCATATGATGAACCATGAGGATTAGGTTCATGGGATGAACCAAATTGGATTAAGTGTAATCCAAATTAGACTAATTGAGTTAGACTCAAGTTGATTCAAGTGTTGAATGAGTCTAATTTAGATTTGATTCATCAAATCAATTTAAATTAATGAATAGAGATTCATTAAATTAAATTGACTTGAGTCAAGTGGTTAGATTTGATCAACCATGGGAGATTAGAGGTCAAGTTTGACTTGACTTGAGAGGGAAGATGAAAGGTCAAGTTTGACTTGACCAAATGCCATGTCATGATGATGACTTGGCATGGCCGGCCAATGATGATGCTCCACATCATCATTGACTTTGTCAATTGGTGCCACATCATGAGGGAGACCCAGAGGCATTGGAGTTACATGCATGCATGTAACCTCCCAAGCCATAATGTGGCCGGCCAACCCCATTAGATGTGGGAATTCATTTTGGGAAGTTACACAACTTCATCTTCAACCTTGGATCAACTTCCCTCAAGCTCTCTCCCTCTCCCAACCTCCTTAGCCGAACCATCCATAGAGTGCTAGCACACTCAAGGGTGTGTTTTCTCCACCTATTGCTTGTGTGGATACCAATCGAGAGGTGTGCACTTGACACTCTCGAGTTCCGGCGAACCTTTTGGACGAGCGGGATTTGCGAAGGGCATCGCTACGAGGGTAACATCCTTATCATGTAGATCTAAGGTAGATCTAGGGTTTTATATAAACACATACATGTTTTTTTTAATACATCTTCGCACGGATCCATGGTCGGGGCTTTCGAGGTTTCCGCAATGCAAAAAGCGGTTTTTGCAGCTCGGAAAACCCAACAGTGGTATCAGACCCACGTGCGAAGCATGTATATGTTTCATTTTTGTAATTTTTGTATTAGATATAAAAATTACAGATTTATATGTTTCTGTAAATTTCCTATTTTTATAGAATTTTGGGTATTTTTCTCGAAGAATCGAAGCAACGAGTGTTGGGACACTTGTAGGCTTCAACCGTCTAGAAAAACTCTCCGAAACGGCGAGTTCTCACTTTTGGTTTTTGGGACAGTGACTTAAGTTGTTGTAAGATCATTGTAGGGGTGCTGCCCCTATCCCCGAAAGGGGCCTTGTCCCGCGATCGCGCCCGAAAACCGCTTAGCGGGATCGTTACGGGGAGGTGACTCATAAAATTGAAAAAAAAAATAGGAAAAATTATAGAAATTTTTTGTAAAAATACAAAATTTATAATTATGTATAATTCTGTGATTGTCATGGCCCAATAACCCCAATTTGATTGGATGATGTGTTGTAATTAATAATACGGCCTGCGTACCATTTTTGTGGTTGTGCGGGTTGTATAGTGTATGCGACCTGCGCGTCGTACCTCTTCAAATGATATTCTAGTTGTAAATAGTTTTAGACTTGAATGTAACTCGAGTTTCATATTTGTAATGTACAAAATGGAGCGGTGGAAAGTCCACTTGAAGACTAGGTTACGAGAAGGGTGCCGACGACACATGGCGGTCAAAGGAAGCGCTTGGAGAAGCCGCTAGCCTTAGGTTGACCGTCCGATCTTCTCATTGGCTTGAGAAGATCATAGTAGGGCCATGACTACATCACATTTAAACATATATATATATATATATATATATTAGATCATAGTAGGGCCATGACTACATCACATTTAAACATATATATATATATATATATATATATTTATATATATATATATATATATATATATATATATTTATATATATATTTATATATATATATATATATTTGATTTTGCTTGTATATATGTGATGCATGCTAGTAGAATAATGCTTGTATGTATATGATGCATGCTAGAATAATGATTGTATGTATGTGATGCATGCTAATATAGGATAATAAAGGCCTAAATGCGTATAAGATACACATTATGATTAGATTAGATCATAATCGAATCAACTCGAAAATGCCTACCGAGCCATGATACCCATCACTACCTCGATCAATTGTTGTTGTTGAATCTGCCAAAGCAGAGCAATGCATATTATCTTGGTAGGGTGCGGAGGGACAATCTTGGTCCCGCCTATCACGCTTGGGTTAGAGTAAGCTCAATTAGATTGAGCAAAACTAGTTAACTCAATTGGATCGAGTAGAACTATATGCATATTCCAATCGTTGGAAAGATAGGTTAAGATCGCATTTACACTAAATCTTGGGCGATTTAGCCAAAGCTAACTCAAGGTCTTTTGTAAATGTGGGTCTTGATCCTATAAACAAGAGATGCATAGAGATGTAATCGGTAATGTGTTACCCACCGATCATACTAAGTCTTGGGCAATTTAGCCAAAGCTAACTCAAGGCTTAGTATGATGTGGATCTTGTCTCGCAAGAATTATAGTTAGTTTGTATGAATCTAGTAATGTGGTTTGACCACATCCATAACTCGATTCTACAAAATTCCTATAATTCAATGGGAGCATCATTTGATTAAAGGCCTAATTAAATGATAAAAGAAATATGATATTAATTCTCTGCATTGTATGTTGTAGATAACTATGTCGACAAACACGAACACTCTCTCTCTGCATTCTGTTCTTGAGAAGTACAAGCTCAATGGAGCAAATTTCCTGGATTGGTACAGGAACCTGAGAATTGTTCTCACCCAAGAAAGAAAGTTGTACATCATGGAGCAACCCATTCCGGAGGCACCTCCTGCCAATGCCTCGCGAGCTAAAAAAGATGCTTACAAGAAGCATCAAGATGATGCATTAGATGTGTCATGTCTAATGCTCGCGACCATGAACTCTGATCTTCAGAAGAAACATGAGTTCATGAATGCTTATGATATGGTCTTCGTCAACTATATCAAGGACAAGCAAAGCATGAGAGATATGAAGTCTCTAAGGCATTATTTGGGTCCAAAATGCAAGATGGGACTCCCGTAGGTCCATATGTACTCAAGATGATTAGGTACGTAGAAAACCTGCAAAGGCTAGGATTCCCACTTGGCCAAGAGCTGGCCACTGACCTAATATTGCAATCTTTGCCACAAGCCTACAATCAATTTGTCATGAATTATAACATGAATAAAACTGATAAGCCACTGCCTGAGATGCTCAGCATGTTGAGAACTACTGAGCTTAACCTTAAGAAGGGAAAATTTTTGATGGTGCCCAAGAAGAAAGGCAAGGGCAAGCCTAAAGGTAAGGGAAAGTCCCAAGCCAAGGGCAAAGGCAAAGAACTTAAACCCAAAGGGGGGGTAGCCAAGGAAGGGGCTTGCTTCTACTACAAGGAAGCAGGACACTGGAAGCGTAACTGCAAGGCATACCTGGAAGATCTTAAGAAGAAGAGAAGTGAGACTTCTACTTCAGGTATAAATGTTATAGAACTCAATCTATATATTTCTTCATCATGGGTATTAGATACCGGATGTGCATCTCACATTTGTACCAATGTGCAGGCGCTGAGAAATAGCAGGGCATTGACAAAGGGCGAGGTGGACCTACGAGTAGGCAATGGAGCAAGAGTTGTTGCTGTTGCTGTAGGAACTTATGATCTATCTTTGCCCTCTGGGCTTGTACTAGATTTAGATGAATGTTGTTATGTGTCTGCCTTAACTAAGAACATCATTTCAGTTTCTTGTTTGGACAAGAAAGGATTTTCATTTATAATAAAGAACAAATATTGTTCAGTTTATTTAAATGATATGTTCTATTGTAGTGCACCTCTAATGAACGGACTCTATTTTCTAGACTTAGAGAGCCCTATCTATAACAAAAGTACCAAAAGGTTCAAGTCAAATGAATTGAACCAAACCTATCTCTGGCACTGTCGCTTAGGTCACATAAATGAGAGTCGCTTATCTCAGCTCCATAAGGATGGGCTGCTAGACTCATTTAATTTTGAATCATATGAGACATGCGAGTCTTGCCTTTTAGGCAAGATGACCAAGACTCCCTTTAGTGGATACAGCGAAAGAGCAACAGATTTGTTAGGACTTATACATAGTAATGTATGTGGCCCTTTCAATGTTGCTGCTAGAGGTGGTTACAGGTACTTCATTACATTTATTGATGACTTCAGTAGATATGGTTATGTGTATCTCATGACACATAAATCAGAATCCTTTAAAAAGTTCAAAGAATTCAAGAATGAAGTACAAAACCAGCTTGGCAAGAGTATTAAGATACTTCGATCAGATCAAGGTGGAGAATACCTTAGCCATGAGTTTCGTGACTATCTAGCTGAGTGTGGGATTCTATCCCAACTCACTCCTCCTGGAACACCACAGTGGAATGGTGTATTCGAAAGGAGGAATCGTACCCTATTGGATATGGTACAATCTATGATGAGTCACATAGATCTTCCTATATCCTTTTGGGGATATGCTCTAGATACAGTAGCCTTTACCCTTAACTATGTACCATCCAAGGCTGTGATAAAGACACCATATACTATATGGATAGGGAGAAATCCCAAGATGTCTTTTATGAGGATTTGGGGTTGTGAGGCTTACGTTCGACGTTAAGTCTCAGACAAACTAGGACCCAAATCCGATAGGTGCTATTTTGTTGGATATCCCAAGGATACAAAGGGATACTACTTCTACATTCCTAGTCAACACAAAGTGTTTGTGGCAAAGACTGGGCTTTTTCTAGAAAGAGATTTTGTTTCTAGAAAAACTAGTGGGAGTACCTTCAATCTTGAAGAAATTCTAGAAAATCTATTTTGCGAGTAGGGGTGCTTCCCCTATCCCCGAAAGGGGCCTTGTCCCGCGGTCGCGCCTAAAAACCGCTTAGCGGGAACGTTACGGGGAGGTGACTCATAAAATTGAAAAAAAAAAATAGGAAAAATTATAGAATCTTTTTGTAAAAATACATAATTTAGAATTATGTATAATTCTGTGATTGTCATGACCCAATAACCCCAATTTGATTGGATGATGTGTTGTAATTCATAATACGGCCTGCGTGCCATTTTTGTGGTTGTGCGTGTTGTATAGTGTATGCGACCTGCGCGTCGTACCTCTTCTTATGATATTCTAGTTGTAAATAGTTTTAGACTCGAATGTAACTCGAGTTTCATATTTGTAATGTACAAAATGGAGCAGTGGAAAGTCCACTTGAAGACGAGGTTACGAGAAGGGTGCCGACGACACATGGCGGTCAAACGAAGTGCTTGGAGAAGCCGCTAGCCTTAGGTTGACTGTCCGATCTTCTCATTGGCTTGAGAAGATCATAGTAGGGCCATGACTACATCACAGTTAAACATATATATATATATATATATATTTGATTTTGCTTGTATGTATGTGATGCATGCTAGTAGAATAATGCTTGTATGTATATGATGCATGCTAGGATAATTTTCTTGTATGTATATGATGCATGCTAGAATAATGATTGTATGTATGTGATGCATGCTAATATAGGATAATAAAGGCCTAAATGCGTATAAGATACACATTATGATTAGATTAGATCATAATCGAATCAACTCGAAAATGCCTACTGAGCCATGATACCCATCACTACCTCGATCATTTGTTGTTGTTGAATTTGCCAAAGCAGAGCAATGCATATTATCTTGGTAGGGTGTGGAGGGACAATCTTGGTCCCTCCTATCACGCTTGGGTTAGAGTAAGCTCAATTAGATTGAGCAAAACTAGTTAACTCAATTGGATCGAGTAGAACTATAGGCATATTCCAATCGTTGGAAAGATAGGTTAAGATCGCATTTACACTAAATCTTGGGCGATTTAGCCAAAGCTAACTCAAGGTCTTTTGTAAATGTGGGTCTTGATTCTATAAACAAGAGTTGCATAGAGATGTAATCGGTAATGTGTTACCCACCGATCATACTAAGTCTTGGGCGATTTAGCCAAAGCTAACTCAAGGCTTAGTATGATGTGGATCTTGTCTCGCAAGAATTATAGCTAGTTTGTATGAATCTAGTAATGTGGTTTGACCACATCCATAACTCGATTCTACAAAATTCCTATAATTCAGTGGGAGCATCATTTGATTAAAGGCCTAATTAAATGATAAAAGGAAAATGATATTAATTCTCTGCATTGTATGTTGTAGATAACTATGTCGACAAACACGAACACTCTCTCTCTGCGTTCTGTACTTGAGAAAGACAAGCTCAATGGAGCAAATTTCCTGGACTGGTACAGGAACCTGAGAATTGTTCTCACCCAAGAAAGAAAGTTGTACGTCCTGGAGCAGCCCATTCCAGAGGCACCTCCTGCCACTACCTCGCGAGCTGACAAAGATGCTTACAAGAAGCATCAAGATGATGCATTAGATGTGTCATGTCTAATGCTCGCGACCATGAACTCTGAGCTTCAGAAGCAACATGAGTTCATGAATGCTTATGATATGGTTGGACATCTTCGTCAACTATATCAAGGACAAGCAAGGCATGAGAGATATAAAGTCTCTAAGGCATTATTTGGGTCCAAAATGCAAGATGGGACTCCCGTATGTCCATATGTACTCAAGATGATTGGGTACGTAGAAAACCTGCAAAGGTTGTGATTCCCACTTGGCCAAGAGCTGGCCACTGACCTAATCTTGCAATATTTGCCACAAGCCTATAATTAATTTGTCATGAATTATAACATGAATGAAACTGATAAGCCACTGTTTGAGATACTCAGCATGTTGAGAACTTCTGAGCTTAACCTTAAGAAGGGAAAATTTTTGATGGTGCACAAGAAGAAAGGCAAGAGCAAGCCTAAAGGTAAGGGAATGTCCCAAGCCAAGGGCAAAGACAAAGAACTTAAAACCAAAGGAGGGGTAGCCAAGGATGGGGCTTACTTCTACTGCAAGGAAGTAGGACACTGGAAGCATAACTGTAAGGCATACCTGGAAGATCTTAAGAAGAAGAGAAGTGAGACTTCTACTTCAGGTATAAATGTTATAGAAGTCAATCTATCTATTTCTTCATCATGGGTATTAGATACCGGATGTGCATCTCACATTTGTACCAATGTGCAGGAGCTGAGAAATAACAGGGCATTGACAAAGGGCGAGGTGGACCTACGAGTAGGCAATGGAGCAAGAGTTGCTGCTATTGTTGTAGGAACTTATGATCTATCTTTGCCCTCTGGGCTTGTACTAGAATTAGATGAATGTTGTTATGTGTCTGCCTTAACTAAGAACATCATTTCAGTTTCTTGTTTAGACAAGAAAGTATTTTCATTTATAATAAAGAACAAATGTTGTTCAGTTTATTTAAATGATATGTTCTATTGTAGTGCACCTCTAATTAATAGACTCTATTTTCTAGACTTAGAGAGCCCTATCTATAACATAAGTATCAAAAGGTTCAAGTCAAATGAATTGAACCAAACCTATCTCTGGCACTGTCGCTTAGGTCACATAAATGAGAGTCGCTTATCTCAGCTCCATAAGGATGGGCTGCTAGACTCATTTGATTTTGAAGTACTTGAGAAGAACTAAAGAATATTTCTTGATATTTGGAGGAAATGAGGAGCTAGCTTTAAAGGGTTATAGCGATGCCAGCTTCCAAACTGACCAGGATGATTATAGATCGTAGTCAGGGTTCGTGTTTTGCTTGAATGGTGGCATTGTGAGCTGGAAGAGTTCCAAGCAGGACACAGTTGCTGATTCTACAAAGGCCGAATATATTGGCGCTTCCATCTCATTCGAGAGATTATCGATAGAAGAGATGTGAAGATTTGCAGAGTACCCACAGAGGCAAACATCACAGATCCCTTGACCAAGGCTTTGGCACAGAAAAAGCATGATGGTCACACTAGGTCATTGGGTATTAGATACTATGGTGATTGGCACTAGTACTAGTGGGAGATTGTTAGTGAAAGCCCTAGAGCCAATCATGTGATGATTATTGTAGGACTTTATTATATCATATTCCTATTTATAAAGGCATGGTTATTATATTTACTTGTATTGGTGCCAAATAACGAAATATAATAATATCCTTGAGTAGTAGGTTCTTATCTATATCAATCGATTGGTTGAATCGATAATGAGATGATATAGAGAACACTACTCTTAATCATTCCTAGACAAGTATTAACATTCAGGGACAAAGTTAATGCATAGAGACTAGCATGTAGGTCAACATGATGACTTGATCTCACAAGTCATGGATATTAGATATCGAGTTGACACATCGGTATACATTAGAGAATGTATATTGAATGACCCACCATGAAAAAGTATCGTGGATCGTTATATGAGTGTCATATACTTTCTCATGTGGCTATTAGTATGACTATTAGTCCTTAGACCTGAAGTCACCATGGTTCCCTACATAAGTCGTTGTATACTTTGGCTTCGTCAAACGTCACCCGTAAATGGGTGGACTATAAAGGCAATTACTGGGTATGTAACAAATTATGCGGAGGGATGTGAGTGATGTAGATGTGATCTATCCCTCCTCTATGACGGGAGAGACATCGATATTCTTGATAGAGTGAGACCACGAAGTGCATGGCCATGCCCAAATGAATCAATATGAGATATTGAGCTCATTTGATTAGAGTGAGTCTACTTGGAGTTCAAGATTTAGATTGTACCGAGGATGACACGGTCTATGCCTCGATTGGTCAATCTAGATGTCAAGGATAGAGGGACATTGTCACATAAAGTGAGAGTCACAATTAGTAGTCACAAAGATGATGTTGGAGCTCAACATTCTTGTAACTTGGGTAGCAATGATGTGTTGCTAGATACCGCTCATTGCTTATGTTCCTAAATCGGTTTAGGGACATTGCCAACGTTACAAGAACCTATAGGGTCACACACATAAGAGCAATTAGATGGAGATTAGGATCATATGATGAACCATGAGGATTAGGTTCATGGGATGAACCAAATTGGATTAAGAGTAATCGAAATTAGACTAATTGAGTTAGACTCAAGTTGATTCAAGTGTTGAATGAGTCTAATTTAGATTTGATTCATCAAATCAATTTAAATTAATGAATAGAGATTCATTAAATTAAATTGACTTGAGTCAAGTGGTTAGATTTGATCAACCATGGGAGATTAGAGGTCAAGTTTGACTTGACTTGAGAGGGAAGATGAAAGGTCAAGTTTGACTTGACCAAATGCCTTGTCATGATGATGACATGGCATGGCCGGCCAATGATGATACTCCGCATCATCATTGCCTTTGTCAATTGATGCCACATCATGAGGGAGACCAAGAGGCATTGGAGTTACATGCATGCATGCATGTAACCTCCCAAGCCATAATGTGGCCGGCCAACCCCATTAGATGTGGGAATTCATTTTGGGAAGTTACACAACTTCGTCTTCAACCTTGGATCAACTTCCCTCAAGCTCTCTCCTTCTCCCAACCTCCTTGGCCGAACCATCCACAGAGTGCTAGCACACTCAAGGGTGTGTTTTCTCTACCTATTGCTTGTGTGGATACAAGTAGAGGGTTGTGCACTTGACACTCTCGAGTTTCGGCAAACCTTTTGACGAGCGGGATTTGCGAAGGGCGTCACTACGAGGGTAACATCCTTATCATGTAGATCTAATGTAGATCTAGGGTTTTATATAAACACATACATGTTTTGTTTTTAATACATCTTCGCACGGATCCGTGGCCAGGGCTTCCGAGGTTTCCGCAACACAAAAAGTGGTTTTTGTGGCTCGGAAAACCCAACACTTAAGCAGAGAAAGCAAGAAAGTCTACGATAATATGTGCAGAGATTAACATAGTCAGCACGGGAAATTCCTTCTATGGGATTAGGTATGATGGGAGGAGCCTTCACTCAACGGGTCAGAGAAGAGAATTTCTTTAAATTTTTAGCTAAAATTCCTCCTACCAATTTTGATGATTTATTATCCCGAGTAGAGAAATTTTTTAATCTAGAAGATGCTCAAAAATCTCGACAGGATTCTTAGGGATATCGGGTGGTAGAAGATGCAGAGAGATGGGTTGAATGGGTAAGACCCGCTCATGAGACCTTTATATGCTCATCAATTATGAATTTCTAAAGAGAGGACTATGAATATTTGTGAGGAGGAGTAGTTACTGAGAAGGCCTATTGGAGCTGTTAGAGGGCCTAAAAGATTGGCATCTGCTACTTTCTACTCTTATCATCATGATTATGGCATAGTACTCAGGAATGTCAGCAGTTAGATTTTGTGTTATGTTTGAGAGGTTTCCTAAGGCAATCGCCTTATTGTTGTACTATTTATTTGATAAATAAAGATTCACTATTTGAGTCCATAAGTCATATGTCTTTGATTGGATCTTAAACTCATTTACTCAATGACCGCGATATGATTCATAGCACGAGAGAACTTGTGATTGTATCACAACTAGTCAGTATCTCTATATGTGTAATTATGAATGTATTGAAATAATCCCTAGTCGATAAATTGATGAGTTCAGAGATCATCGATTCTGGGAGACTAGCACGGGTTATACTCCTTGGTTTATCCAAAAAGCAGCTCCTCACTTGATGGAGACAATGAGATGTCGAGAGTTAAATGTGGATGCTAGTTATGATAACTAGTTCATGATAGGGATCGTTTGAAAGCTAGAGGGGGGTGAATAGCGTCAATGGAATTCTTTCGCGTTTGTTTCTACAATTTCGTTAGCGCAGCGGAATATAGATATAATACAATAACGAAATGGACAAGCACACACAAAGAAACGAAGATTTAACGTGGTTCGGAACCGCACGGTTCCTACTCCACGGATCGGGTTCGTATGAAGCCTAGCGATGCCAATCACACACCACTATAATAATAACTCCTTCTCGGAACAATCTGGAGGTAGAGAAACCTTGTACAATTAATCTTACAACAATAAGATACTAATACAAGCAATTACAATAATGAAATACAATGCAAGTAAAGAAAACTACTTTACAATTGCCTTTGGATTGATTGATTGCTTGGTTGCTTGAAATCACCTTGGAGACCCTGATTTGCAACAGCAAATCGCTCCAAAACCCTCAAGAAACTGATGTCAAAATCCTCCATCATGAGCTCCTTATAAAGCTTCAACCTGTGCTGGAAAAGGTCGATCAGTCGACTGATCGGGACCATCAGTCGACTGATGCCACTGTTGTCGTGAGACAACGGCTAGATCCACGCTGGATAAGTCCAACGGATCTACCATCAGTCGACTGATGGAGTCCTCACTCGACCAGTCGAGTCTCGACTCCATTCTGTGGCTGATTTCTCGAGCACCAGTCGACTGATCCACACGATCAGTCGATTGCTCGAGCCATCAGTCGACTGCCCACCTCTGTCAGTCGACCGCTAGGCCATAACCCGCAGTCAAACCCTAGTTGACTCGGTCCAGTCGACTGCCACATGGCACCAGTCGACTGGCACACCTCAAACATGAGGTTTTAACCCAAGTATGGTTCTCCCATACTTGCTAGACCACCCTTAGCCTAGACCTAAGCCTTCTAGCCACCTCCATTAGCCTCATGTTGGGTTTCCGGCACCGCGGCGTGTGTGTGTTCGATCATGTTTCGTAAACATGAGCACAGCGGAAGCAATTAAAAATAATAAATCTATATTTATTACAACACACACAACACACGCATGCTATTACAACAAGTGTAGACATAACCGTAAATTAAAATTTGCAATAAAAGAAATTATCTACGTTATACCTTTCGTATGACGTGTAGCGGGAACGGCATCAACCGGAACGATCCTCGTAAGAATCGTCTCTATCCGTATCCACGCCGAGCTCCTCGGGATGACTTCGCTAAGTCACGAGCTTCGTCTTCGGACGGGTTACTAGCCTCGTGTTGAAGACGACGTGATCGAGAGATGATCACGATCCGAATCCAAATTCGGATCCTAAAACGAGTTCTCAAAACTCGCTTCTCCGGAGAGGTATTCGTCAACCAATTGACGAATCCTTCGTCCCCCACCTCAGAGGATTACCGGAGATCAAATCCCCGGTAAGTTAGCCGCTGTCAGAGCACTAACCGTCGTCCAAACGACGCTCCGACGAGAGGAGGAGAAGCTGTCCAGAAAACTGGACAGCTTGGTGGAGGATATAGGCGCTGGCCAACCAAGGAAAGAAAAGCCTCACCTTGATGCCAAACCTATAGGGGATCACCGGAGGGTCGCCGGAGTGTTCACCGGCTGAAGCTTGGTCGCCGGCAACGACTTGGACGGCGGCACAAAACCTGGGCGGCGGCAATCCTAGGGTTGGCGCCGACTAGGGGAGGAGAGGGAGGGGCGGCAACACAAGGTTGGGCGGCAACTATTGATTAGCATTTTGGATTAGGGGTTAAGCCCTATTTTATAGAGAACTAATTCTCTTAATGGTTAATGGATCATATCCATAAAGCCCGTTAACCCGCTCCATTAAGATAAGTTAAAATAAACCAAACCATGATGGTTTATTTTAAGTTAAAACGAACCGAACCAACCTTTGGTTCATTCGTTTAATATAAACCAAACCCTTTGGTTTATCCTCCTCCATTGGATTAGAACCAAACCATTTTGGTTCATCCATTACGTCTTCATAAGACACGGCCCATCCATGCTTACATTGCGACTGAAACAATTTCATGCTCGCTTTATGTTTGGTCCAACCAAACATAGTTTCTCTCGGTCTGAGAATCCCATTCTCAAGCTCGTTTTAAATCCTTTGGATTACACTCGTTGTGCGTGTGACCAAATAGGTTCTCAGTTTATGTTGGTCGTCAATAATTAACCATTAATTATAGAACGATCATGAGTGGCACCTAGTAGTACATCATGTTCCCCAATTAACCGAAAAGATCAACGGTTGATCGAGAACTATTACTGAAACCCTTCAGTAGCTCGAGTTAATCGTGCCCCATTCCCTTCACTCATCTTATACCCACTTGGTTCAGGACATGGTCTATTGTGTCAGTCCCCACTAGGCTGACTACGTCACACCTAGCCCAAGTATTATTTCCTCGTCCTACGGATTCTAGTTACTCCACATGTATCACAGAGTACTTTACTCTAAACATGTAATGCTTTGGCCAAAGACTTTAGTAACAATCCGACGAGAGGCCATGGGTATACATCTCCTCGCAAGGAGTAGTGAATCCTTTATAGGCTATTCAAACACCTTCGATCACTTCGACTTATACCCAATCATCCCGGGTCCACATCTCCTCGGAGATGTTTGCTTAAGATGTCAAAGCATGAGTCTCCATGATCAAGATGACTTGAATACCGCAAGTTAAAGGAACATCGCACTTAAGCCACAGTAAGAACTTCATTGACATATCTATATATGCAGAGTGTTGGGAGTATGAGGAATACAATCAAAGTCCCACATTGGTAAGACATGGAAAAGATCATGTGCTTATAAGAAAAAAGATATCTCCATTGGAATGAGGCCTTTTGGGTAAAGCCCAAAAACAAAACCATGAGGGCTTGGGCCCAAAGTGGACAATATCATATCATTGTGGAGATATCTGAATCTTATAGGCACTAACAATTGGTATCAGAGCCATGGTCCATGTCAAGCCATGAACCTCGAACGAAGGAAGTTGAGCTCCCACGTCCGGATCAAGAGAACCAGACATCAGGAAGGAAGTCTAGTTGGGTCGGGGGGACCGAACAACTGGCAGGAAGTCCTGGTGGGTTGAAGATCGGACATCAAGCAGAGAAAATCCTTCGAGGAGGGATAGGCTTGAGGGGGGGCCCAATGTGGTCCTTCGTTTGAGGGGGGGATTGTTGGGAGTATGAGGAATACAATCAAAGTCCCACATTGGTAAGACATGGAAAAGATCATGTGCTTATAAGAAAAAAGATATCTCCATTGGAATGAGGCCTTTTGGGTAAAGCCCAAAAACAAAACCATGAGGGCTTGGGCCCAAAGTGGACAATATCATACCATTGTGGAGATATGTGGATCTTATATGCACTAACACAGAGAACCATATGAAGTCTTACGGCTGGTCACTCCAATGAACTAGTTACCATAACTAGCATCCACGATTAACTCCGGACATCACTATGTCTCCAGCCAGTGAGAATCAGCTGCTTGGATACACCAAGGAGTATACCTCGTGCTAGTCTCGACAGAATTGATGGTGTCCAAATCCATCAATTCACCGACTAGGGATAATTCCGATACATCACAATTACACATGTAGAGATACTCACTAGTTGTGATCCAATCACAAATTCTCTCATGCTGTGAATCGTATCGTGGACATTCAGTAAATGAGTTTAAGATCCAATCAAATACATAAACATGTATACTCAAATAGTGAATCTTCATTTATCATATAAATGGTTCATACATAAGGCGATTGCCTTAGGACATCTCTCATATATTACTAACAGACTCCCACTTGGCCTAATGCCAATCGCTACAGATCCAATACCATAAGCTCTAACATGACCTCAAACTTACTTTGAGGTAATGCTTTAGTCAAAGGATCCGCTAAGTTCCTTTCAAAGGGAATTTTCTCGATTTGTATTTCGCTACTTATGATCTCTCTGATAAGATGATAGCGTTTGATCGTTGATGAGACCTTGGCTCTTTCGTCAGGTAATTGCTCCATTGTTGTCGCAGAGACCGGTATTGCTTCAACAATGGCGAATCACACCAAGTTCATGAACGAACTTGATCCAAACCGCCTCTTTGTCGCCCGCCGCAATATATTCTCGCCTCAGTGGTAGAATCCGCAACAGTCTCTTGTTTGGAACTTTTCCAACTCATCGCGCTTCCATTCAAGGTGAACACGATCCGCATCCGAGACATGAATCATCCTTGTCCGTCTCGAAGCCGCATCCGTGATACCCACGTATCACCATGTCCCTTCTCCATATATTAGGAACACATCCTTAGTTCTTCTCAAGTACTTAAGGATCGCCTTAATACCACCCAATGATCCATTCCTCGATCGGATTGGTATCCGCCGTGACACTCGTGAGCATACGATACATCGGGCCTCGTACATATAATATAGCATACATGATAGATCCTATTATGGATGCATAGGGAATCTTACTCATGCAAATCCTCTCGCCTTCTCATACGCGACACATAGACTTCAAAGGTGTACCCCATGCCCGATGGGTACGATAACCTTTCTTGGATTCCGACATGCTAAACCTCTTTAGCACTCTGGCCTATATATAGATCGCGAAAAGACCAAGCAACCGCTTCGATCTATCTCTATAGATCTTAATCCCAAGGATGTAGGTTGCTTCTCCCTGTGTCTTCATGGAGAATGTCTTGATAACCAAACCTTAATCGATCAGAAGATTGACACATCGCTTCCTATAAGTAATATGTCATCGACATACAATACTAGGAACACGATCGCACTCCCACTAACCTTCTTGTACACACAAGGTTCTCGATTTTGTGAGAAATCAAACTTTTTGATCGTCTCATCAAAACGGATATTCCATCTCCTGGATGCTTGCTTAAATCCATAAATGGATCATCGCAATTTGCATACCTTGGTTTTATCAACCGATGTGAAACCCTCAGGCTGTATCATATACACGTCCTCGAGCAAGTTTCCATTAAGGAAAGCTGTTTTCACATCCATCTGCCATATCTCATAATCATAATGAGCCGCTATGGCCAGGAGCATCCGAATGGATTTAAGCATAGCTACAGGCGAATAGGTTTCGTCATAATCAACACCTTGTTTTTGACGATATCTTTTCGCCACCAATCTAGCCTTATAGGTAATCACATTACTATCCATGTCGGTTTTCTTCTTGAAAACCCACTTGCACCCTATAGGCTTTATGCCTTCAGGTGGGTCAACCAAGTTCCAAACTTGGTTTTCGTACATGGAATCCATTTCCGACTTCATGGCACCAAGCCACTTATCCCTTTCTCAACTTGTCAAGACTTCTTCATAACTGTAGGCTCTCATCATCAATGAGTAACACGTCGCTCGATTCACTTACGAGAAATCCATATCTCTCGTGAATATTGTGTGTTCTACTGATCTACGAAGATGTGGTGTTATAGGTCCAAATTGATTGCTCATCACTATGAGTTGCTACCGCTGTGCTTCACTGTGTATCTCATCAATGTCTATTTGAGTCTCTCGAGCCTCCTCAAGCTCGATGACACTCCCAATCGCTTTCTTGCAAGAGAAACTCTTTCTCTAGAAACACAAAGATGCCTTGAAACAAACACCTTTTGTTCCACAGATGATAGAATTGGTAACCCTTGTTTCCTTAGGGTATCCAATAAATAGACATTTATCGACTTAGCATCCAATTTGTCCGATACATACCCGCTTCACATAAGCAGGACAACCCCATATCTTCAAGTAAGATACATGAGGTTTCTTACTAGCCCATATCTCATATGGAGTAGTAGAGACTACCTTGGTAGGCATTCTGTTTAACAAGTAAACAGCTGTCTGAAGTGCATAACCCCAAAAGGACTTGGGAAGAGTCGCATGATTCATCATTGACCTGACCATGTCCAACAAGGTCCGGTTACGCCTCTCAGATACACCATTATGCTGTGGTGTATAAGGCGGAGTCCATTGAGACAATATACCATTGTCTCTTAGATAATCAAGAAACTCTTGACTTAAGTATTCACCACTTCGATCCGATCGAAGTATTTTAATACTCTTGTCATGTTGTTTCTCTACTTCATTTCTGAATTCTTTGAACCTTTCAAAGGCTTCAGACTTGTGTTTCATCAAGAACACATACCCAAACTATGAGTGATCATCGGTGAAGGTAATGAAGTAGCTATAGCCTCCTAAAGCTTGAGTTGACATAGGTCCACATACATCAGTATGTATTAGACCTAGTAACTCTCCCACTCGTTCACCTTTTCCAGTAAAAGGTAACTTAGTCATCTTGCCTTTTAAGCATGATTCGCATGTATCGTATGAATCCAATTCAAACGATTCCGAATTCCACATCGGTGTAATTCGGACATGCATTTCTTGCTTATATGGCCAAGACGACAATGCCACATATAGGAGTCTATTTGATTATCCTTTCGAGCACGCGTGTTGCTCGCTTCGATATTGAAAATGTCACCGATACGCCCAACGATAAACACCATTGCTTAAAGTTCCATAAAGAACTCCATTCACAGTTATGTAACAACAATGGTTACTAAACGTCAAATGGTACCCATTTCTATTTAAACACGAAATAGAAAGGATGTTCTTTATTAACGAAGGAACATAAAAGCAATTGTCCAGTTCTAAGACAAGTCCTACAGGAGTTCCAACTAAATACGCTCCGATGGCGCAGTGCAAAGAACCGCTGCTCCATTCCCAACACGTAAATTTGACTCTCCTCGACGAGTCTTCTTCTATTCCTTAGCCCATGTATGTCATTACATATATGTGAGCCACACCCAAAGATCAAATACCCAAGTGTCTGAGGAAATAGAATGACAATCAATAAAGAAGATTTCTGAAGAAGATGGGGCATCCGATGCCTTATCCTTCTTCATGGACTCAAGATAAATCTTGCACTTTCTTCGCAAATGGCTCTCCTTGCCATAATGATGGCAAGTTTCCTTTTGTGCTAGTTCATCATTCTTAGCCTTTCTCTTCTTTCCCTTCTGATGCTTCTTTGACTTCCTCTTAGAACCTTTTTTCGAGGAATCAACTAACAGCACCGTCCCCTGCTCATGCTTCTCAGAAGACTCCACGCCTTCAAAGATATCGAGCAAGACTACGAGATGAACCTTCTAGCATCTCAGAGGTGAAGAGGAGCTTTGAGACTTCGAACCTTTCGAATCTCACTTTCTCATCAACCAACTCACAAAGATGAAGGACTACGATATGAGCATCCATAGGCTCATGCTGCTTTCGTAGCTTGGGTTCCATCGCGGCTAGCATGATGCAACTCACCATTTCAGAATCATTCACATGTTTCTGATAGGCCAACAATTGGTCCAGAGTTGCATTGTCACTAGATCAAGTGAAGAGACGCTCGAGGACATTCGCAGCTTTTCCACCTTGAGAACAATTCTCAAGTTTCTAAGCCACCCAAGAAGTTCGCACCAATTTATTCAATCCAAAATGGAACGCAAATTCAAACACATCATGATCAATCTTAGAAATACAAAACGAGCATATATGAGAAAATGATTTTAAAATGCATCAATATACATTTATAAATCCCATTCATTTTTCGAATTTCAAAAACCCTTAAAATCACTTCGGGAGATCGTAGGTCCATCTCCGAATGGGCTGATATCCATCATAGATAAGAACAATCTTGGAGTGAGTCCAACAAGCCATTCTTAGCTATGATGGTGGGTATCAAGTATACCGATTACATATCATGTATATGTAACTATCACAATGTGCTATCAACTAATTGAATGTTTACACATACATTGGGTTGTTAACACATTAACAAGTATGCATCATATGCATAGCACCCAACTTCACCTCTCTTCACATCGACCTTGGAGTGAGTCCAACAAATCGATGCTCCAAGTTAAAGCCGACCCATTAATCGCGAAATAGTTTTAATATGGTTAGAGCGCATTCAACCAATTAGCCAGGCTTGGAGTGAGTCCAACAACCCAAACTAACGATTGACCTCTGACTCTTACCATATTAGAGTTAAACTATTCCAATGATTTGAACATGTTCAGGTTCGAGCTGGGCTTGGAGTGAGTCCAACAACCCAAACAAGAAACAGAACTCTGGTTCTAACCATATTAATGGAAGGTGTAGGCTTTAATATTGAGTTAGGGTTTTTATGTCTCATCCTCTTTGCATGCAAATAACTATTATCTACATGGCATGGCATACATGGCATACATCTACATGTCACGACACGCATGACATAATGTTATGCATCTAATGCAATTACATGACATACAATTATGTCATGTATATAATTTCCTTATATGTCATAACTATTTATGGAAATAAAATATGTTTAAGATTTGATTCTCCAAATCAAATCATAATTAAATTAGGAAACAAATTTCCAAATCTAATCACATATTTTATTCATGGAATTATTTGATTAAGGAAAATCTATTTAGGAAACCAATTTCCTAAATCATTAAAACTACTTATGGAAATAAAATATTTTAAGATTTGATTTCCCAAATCAAATCATGATTAAATTAGGAAACAAATTTCCAGAATCTAATCAAATATTTTATTTATGGAAAATATCAATTTCCATAAATTCTTCCAACTTTCCAAAAGTGGAAGATTTCCATAAATACTTCTAGACTTTCCAAAATTGAAAAATTTCCATAAATACTTCTAAATTTCCAAAATTAGAAAATTTCCAGAAATACATAATGACTATCGCAAAACCATTTTACGATTATGTCGAAACACAACCTGGGCTCTGATACCATCTTGGGTTTCGCATCGGGCAGGTGTGTTCGATCATGTTTCAGTAAACATGAGCACAAATGGAAGCAATTAAAAATAATAAATCTATATTTATTACAACACACACAACACACGCATGCTATTACAACAAGTGTAGACATAACCGTAAATTAAAATTTGCAATAAAAGAAATTATCTACGTTATACCTTTCGTATGACGTGTAGCGGGAACGGTATCAACCGGAACGATCCTCGTAAGAATCGTCTCTATCCGTATCCACGCCGAGCTCCTCGGGATGACTTCGCTAAGTCACGAGCTTCGTCTTCGTACGGGTTACTAGCCTCGTGTTGAAGAGGACGTGATCGAGAGATGATCACGATCCGAATCCAAATTCGGATCCTAAAACGAGTTCTCAAAACTCGCTTCTCCGGAGAGGTATTCGTCAACCAATTGACGAATCCTTCGTCCTCCACCTCAGAGGATTACCGGAGATCAAATCCCCGGTAAGTTAGCCGCTGTCGGAGCACTAACCGTCGTCCAAACGACGCTCCGACGAGAGGAGGAGAAGCTGTCCAGAAAACTGGACAGCTTGGTGGAGGATATAGGCGCTGGCCAACCAAGGAAAGAAAAGCCTCACCTTGATGCCAAACCTATAGGGGATCACCGGAGGGTCGCCGGAGTGTTCACCGGCTGAAGCTTGGTCACCGGCAACGACTTGGACAGCGGCACAAAACCTGGGCGGCGGCAATCCTAGGGTTGGCGCCGACTAGGGGAGGAGAGGGAGGGGCGGCAACACAAGGTTGGGCGGCAACTCTTGATTAGCATTTTGGATTAGGGTTTAAGCCCTATTTTATAGAGAACTAATTCTCTTAATGGTTAATGGATCATATCCATAAAGCCCGTTAACCCGCTCCATTAAGATAAGTTAAAATAAACCAAACCATGATGGTTTATTTTAAGTTAAAACGAACCGAACCAACCTTTGGTTCATTCGTTTAATATAAACCAAATGCTTTGGTTTATCCTCCTCCATTGGATTAGAACCAAACCATTTTGGTTCATCCATTACGTCTTCATAAGACACGGCCCATCCACGCTTCCATTGCGACTTAAACAATTTCATGCTCGCTTTATGTTTGGTCCAACCAAACATAGTTTCTCTCGGTCTGAGAATCCCATTCTCAAGCTCGTTTTAAATCCTTTGGATTACACTCGTTGTGCGTGTGACCAAATAGGTTCTAGGTTAATGTTGGCCGTCTATAATTAACCATTAATTATAGAACGATCATGAGTGGCACCTAGTAGTACATCATGATCCCCAATTAACCGAAAAGATCAACGGTTGATCTAGAACTATTTCTGAAACCCTTCAGTAGCTCGAGTTAATCGTGCCCCATTCCCTTCACTCATCTTATACCCACTTGGTTCAGGAGATGGTCTATTGTGTCAGTCCCCACTAGGCTGACTACGTCACACCTAGCCCAAGTATTATTTCCTCGTCCTACGGATTCTAGTTACTCCACATGTATCGAAGAGTACTTTACTCTAAACATGTAATGCTTTGACCAAAGACTTTAGTAACAATCCGACGAGAGGCTATGGGTATACATCTCCTCGCAAGGAGTGGTGAATCCTTTATAGGCTATTCAAACACCTTCGATCACTTCGACTTATACCCAATCATCCCGGGTCCACATCTCCTCGGAGATGTTTGCTTAAGATGTCAAAGCATGAGTCTCCATGATCAAGATGACTTGAATACCCAAGTCAAAGGAACATCGCACTTAAGCCACAGTAAGAACTTCATTGACATATCTATATATGCAGAGAACCATATGAAGTCTTACGGCTGGTCACTCCAATGAACTAGTTACCATAACTAGCATCCACGATTAACTCCGACATCACTATGTCTTCACCGGAGAATCACCGCTTGGATACACCAAGGAGTATACCTCGTGCTAGTCTCGATGTAATTGATGGTGTCCAAATCCATCAATTCATCGACTAGGATAATTCCGATACATCACAATTACACATGTAGAGATACTCACTAGTTGTGATCCAATCACAAATTCTCTCATGCCGTGAATCGATCGTGACATTCAAGAAATGAGTTTAAGATCCAATCAAATACATTAAACATGTATACTCAAATAGTGAATCTTCATTTATCATATAAATGGTTCATACATAAGGCGATTGCCTTAGGACATCTCTCATATATTACTAACACCTCATGCCTCTCGGATCCCTCCAAGTCATCCATGACTTGTTCATCCATCGCGCTAGCCTTCAGGTGCTTCCATCGGCTATGTCATGCTAACAGTGTCTACACCGCCAAGGCACATTGGACTTACGCCGCCAAGACTCCGCTTGGACTTTACGCTGCCAACCATTGGACTTATGCTGCCAAGACTCCCGCTTGGACTTTACGCCGCCAATATCAATCCCCTTGGACTTTCTCTTGCCAACCCATGTTGGACTTTCCATGCCAAGACCATGCTTGGACTTTTCTTGCCAACCCATGTTGGAATTTCCATGCCAAGTACTCAAGACTTGGACTTTACCTTGCCAAGACCCATGCTTGGACTTTCCCAAATGCCAAGTGTCCCACTTGGACTTTCCATGCCAAGTACTCAAGACTTGGACTTCCCTATGACAATTACATTGTCATATGTTTTTGTCGAACATCAAAACATCACTCGAGTCCTGGTCAATCGTGACCTGGGCCGATTGCACCAACAATCTCCCCCTTTTTGATGTTTGACAAAAACGAAACAAATTATTGAGTTAGAACACTAACTCAAATCCCTTACCAATTATCCCAAATTGGTAAACACTCACCAAATGTTCTCCCCCAAACATTCCCCCCCTTTTTGACTAACATCAAAAAGGTTTTCTCCCCAAGAGGGTCAATGTCTCATGTCCCAATGAGATCTTACAATCTCCCCCTTGGTCCAAAAATACTTAGGATGCCTACCATCTTCCTAGTGATAAGTCCAATATCACTCAAGAGAGACAATCCCATTTACTCTCCCAATTTCCAAATTGGGTCTCTCAAAAGTCCCATCAATTTCCCAATTGATGTCATATTCTCCCAATAACTTCTCCTCTTCAAGGAGAAAAACACATCCATCATCCCAAGATGGATACCTCCCCCTAAAGGCTTGCTCCCCCTTGACCATTGCACCAACAATGTCCTTGGGCAGTCCCTAAGCCAATAGAAACTCTAAACCATCAAAATTAAGGTTAGAAATTCAACATTGAACTTTCACTCATCTTAAGATTGATACAAACCCTAAAACCTCTCCAAATCCATATCCAATGGATTTTCACCCTTTATAATGCTTCCCAAAGCATATCCTAGGGTTAGGAGTGATTAGGGGTCATAACCGTAGCTGAAATCGGGTTAAACAATCTTGTTTTCCCCGAAATCAGGCTACCAGTCGAGTGATTCAGAAATTAGTCGACTGGCACCTCCATCAGTCGACTGACACCAATGACAATCGACTGATAATTGAAATTTCCAAATTTCAGTTATCAAAGTTGAATTTCAAAAAATCATAAATAATTATACGTATATCGAAAAATCATGAAATTTGATACGTATAATACCTATGACCAATACAATGGGTGAAAAATGTTTGAAAATTATTTTACCCATAAAATACTGAAATTGGCACAAAGTTCAAAACCATTGAAATTTTCAATGTTTTTTTCCTACTTTGTATCAACTTCATCAATGGTGATTGCTATCAAAAGATAGACTTCACCAAGGTTTTTCAAAATGATTTTAAAATGTTTTCAAAACCTTATTTTGGATCAAATTCCTTGGGCTCTATGTACATGACTTGTACACATGCTCTCCCAATGATCCACAAATAGAATTAGATGAGTTTTGGGTTCAACTAGATGCAAAAACTATGCACCTTGAACATAACTCATATCCTAGCATCTCACATGTATCTAGGGTGTATAAATACACATACATGTCAATTGGATGTGAGATGAGGGTTTTGGTTCATTTAATCTAGGGTTTCATGCATTTTTCTAAGGCAACCCTACTTGATTCCCTTATAAATGGGACTCCAAGTCATGTCATTGTCCTTAAACAATTTCAATCAAATTATCTTAAATGCATGAGTGATTATGGCATTAGAGATGATATAGATAAACACATGCTCATAATCATGATGTCATGGCATAATATGAAATCTAAAAACACATGACATTTGAAACCTTAATCCTAAACATGAACATGACATATAAAATGATTGAAATAAACACGATGTCATGGCATATGATAAAATCTAAAAACACATGACATTGGTCCTTAATCCCTAAGCATACTCATGACATATAAATGATAGAACATAAACATGATGTCATGTCTTGGCATATGGCAAACAAATCATGGCAAGTAAAAAGTATAGGTATAAGTATACCTAAATTTTAATATTCATTGCCATTTGATATAATTAATTATATTTTGCCATATTATTACTAATCTTCCTAGTGTGCCAAAAACCCAAAATGGAAAACTAATCTCTAAAACTCAATTGTGCCAATTTAATCATTTTATCAAACTTCTCAAATAATATTGGCACATCCTAAAATCTTTTAGGATTAAAGCTCAAATGTATTTTCAAAGTAACCATAACCTTGAAAATATCCTAAAGTGCCACCTTTACCATGGTTGAGTTAACTACTCATCCAATCAAGGTTGGCACACCCTAAACCCACCTAGCGTGAATCAATCACGCTCTTAGGAACCCAAAACCGATTTGAGCTCCTAGGGTTAATTAGGTATTCCTTAGGGATAACCTCCCTAGATACCTTCCTAATGACCCTCCTAGGCTTATTAGCCTTGGTCATTTTGGTCTTACCTAGGTTGACTCTAGGGGTAACTCCCCTTGCAACCTTCTTAGTGGCCACCCTAGGTTTCTTAGAAACCTTGGCCACTAGGCACAACCCTTGGTCAACTCTAGGGATGACTTCCCTATTGACCTTAGTTTTCCTAGGTTTAGTTCCATAATCAAATGGAACATTGTGATAGGTTTCCTTGGCCTTAGGTTTACCCTTGGATGAATCTAATTTCCTAAGTCTTGATTTTTGACCATTTGACTCTAGGCTTTGACTTCTAGACCCTACATGTTGACCACTTGACCCTTGAAATATATTTTGCATTTTTGCAAGGGTCTTTTCCATCTTTTCAAGCCTTGACCTCAAGACTTGATTTTCATTTTCTAGTTGCCCAATTTTAGAATTTTGATTTAATCCTTAGGCATTTGACTTCCTAGGCATATGCCTAGTCCATTTAGGATTGAAACTTAGGTGTTCTCCTATTTTCTTGATTGATTCTCTAGGTAAGTTATTTTTAGGGACATTAGTCCCAAACTTCTCCTTATTCCTAAGTTGAACCTTCTTAGCTCCTAAACAAATATGTTTGTTATTTCTAGCATGCTCTTTATGATAAATAGCAAGAGAATTGAGACCCTTAGCATGCTTTTGCCTATTAACTAAAAAGGATGCATTATTAAAATATACCTTAGGGTTAGCTTTGGAAGCTCCCCCTACATGTGTAGCTCCCTCTTGGGTCTTCTTCTTCCCCCTAGGACATTGATTCCTATAATGTCCTTTTGCATTGCATTTGAAGCATATGATGTGCTCCTTGCTCTTGATACTTGGGGAACCGTCGTCCGTTGACTTGTGTTGACTTTTAGGCACCGGAGGAGCTTTCTTGACTTTCTTTGGGCACTTACTCTTATAATGCCCAAATTTCCTACACTCAAAACACATAATGTTATTTTTATTTTGAATTGAGGTGTATCAAATTCCATATTCTTCCCTCTAGCTTCTTGACTCTGGGTTGTTAATCCGTAGAAGAGCCCCGGGCTCTGATACCACTTGATAGGGATCGTTTGGAAGCTAGAGGGGGGTGAATAGTGTCAATGGAATTCTTTCGCGTTTGTTTCTACAATTTCATTAGCGCAGCAGAATATAGATATAATACAATAACGAAATGGACAAGCACACACAAAGACACAAAGATTTAACATGGTTCGGAACCACACGGTTCCTACTCCACAGATCGGGTTCGTACGAACCCTAGCGATGCCAATCACACACCACTATAATAATAACTCCTTCTCGGAACAATCCAGAGGCGGAGAAACCTCGTACAATTAATCTTACAACAATAAGATACTAATACAAGTGCTTCGTTCAGTTGCGTATTGCTTACGTGGAAATGCATCTATCTTTCTGATTGCCTTTGGATTGCTTGATTGCTTGGTTGCTTGAAATCACCATAGAGACCCTGATTTGCAACAGCAAATCGCTCCAAAACCCTCAAGAAACCGATGTCAAAATCCTCCATCATGAGCTCCTTATAAAGCTTCAACCTGTGCTGGAAAAGGTCGATCAGTCGACTGATCGGGACCATCAGTCAACTGATGCCACTGTTGTCGTGAGACAATGGCTAGATCCAAGCTGGATAAGTCCAACGGATCTACCATCAGTCGACTGATTGTGACCATCAGTCGACTGATGGAGTCCTCACTCGACCAGTCGAGTCTCGACTCCATTCTGTGGCCGATTTCTTGAGCACCCGGTCACGATCACGATCACATCGATCGGCCCGATCACCGAGCCATCATCGCTATTGACCTCTATCGGCCGCGAGGCATAACCCGCAAACATGAGGTTTTAACCCAAGTATGGTTCCCCCATACTTGCTAGACCACCCTTAGCCTAGACCTAAGCCTTCTAGCCACCTCCATCAGCCCTCTTCAAGGTTGGTCGGCAATCCTTTTATTCTCTTTGGGCCGGTGGCAAACATCATGCTTGGAGCTTGATGGTTGGTCCTAGATAAGAGATAAGTTTTGTTTCCAATCTTCCTTTGTTCGGAGTGAACAAGAAAAGGAAGATTGGTGATCTAGGAGGCTTCAACTTTTGGAAGATCATCGCCCACACGACGTCCAAAAGGAGGAAGGACATACAATAGAAGATCAAGAGGTATAATCTTGTTTATTTTGATTAGTGTTCTTTTGTATTATGTTTATAATTGCTTTTCAATTATATGTATGTTGTTTGTGGTTGTTTACTTTATGTATGTGGCTAAATAATACTTGGATCCCGAACATAAACACAAAAATCAGCGATCCGGACATCGTCTATTCTGCGGTTACTCGTAGAATAGAGGTTGGTCGTTTGAACAACAAGTTTGTTCAAGTGACCTCTCTAAACGAATAGCACGACGATGACAAGGTTGCTTGGGTGTTGCCTTTTGTCTAGGATTAAATTTTTTTTAATCCGTGGACATCGATGGGATCGCCATGAACAAGCGACCGAGTCGAAGTGGGAAGCGAAGTTTCCCCTCACGGATCAATGAAACCAACTTATAATTGGTATCAGAGCAAAGGTTTCCGGTTTTGTGTCTTTAGGATTCGGTTAATTTTTATGCACTTTTCATATATTATATGTGACGGATAAGAGTAGGATATACATAGTTTAACTCTTTGGTTGCAGGCATAAGATCCGACTATTATGGTCATATATGTGTATGTGATTGTATGTGTGTAAATGTTTATTTTGTTGAATCCTCGGGTTTGACGAGGATAGTATTTAATTTTTTGCAAATTAGATACGACATTGTTTAGCCACTCTTTTTATTTTAGTTTACTTTCGATGTAGATTTCATGTACACTCCCTCGTGGAGTATAGGATCGATGGATGTAAATTAAAATAGATTTTAGTCTCGGCTCGGATCTCCGAATGGCTCGTACATGGCGTAGGAGGAGCAGACGAGATGGCGATGCGACGGGAGACATATTGAAGACAAAAGCCATAATAGTTGGAAAATAATTTATTTTTCATATTTATTGCTTATTGTTTGATATGCATGTCATAGGCTAGAAAATTCCTCAATTTCAAATTACTAAGTGGGAGAGGGATATTTTATAAATTCCCACGGCCTCCATTACGATTTGACATGTGATGCAAACAAACTTGCGCGTCGGCTCTGAGTGCCTTCCTCCCCATCGAATGAGTTTGTTTGCGGATCACAAGGTCGAATATGGTTATAGGAAATTATTAAGGAGCGTGTGTACTTCCCCATCATAAGGCACATAACCCGAGATAATTAACTTGGTACCAAGTAATGGTGAACACTTAAATACAAATATAAGTATCCTCCCCATCGGAATCACTATTTTTTTTTGTAGGGCCGAAAAGAATCCAACTATTAATTTTACTTGTCAAAAAGTTAGGTTGACAAGATAGTAAAATTAATGTGTAAAACCTCCTCTTACAAATGTAGAATTTGTATACGTCCACACTATCATGGCATACGATATTCTCGGTGTTTTGAGGTGTTGGTTGATTTTAAAACTTTATTGTTTGAGGAATCAATAATTTTTTGAAATCTAAAGTAATGATCTATGTGATTCTTAGGATTTTCAAAAATGACTTTCAGTCCACTTGCTATGATACTAAAGGAAAATAAATTTATTGTACCCAAATAATGTTGATTAGAAAAAAATCTAGATATTGTCTTAACTGCTAAGGAGTACAAGTATGTACTCTTCGAAGAGTGTCCTCCTAAGCCTGCGAATAAGCTGGAAGTCCTTGGAGCTGAGATCGATGGGGAAACCTAGGTCGATATCATTCTCCAATCGACAGAAAGGCTTGCTCAGGCTCAGGCCATGGTTGCTCAGAAGGTTTCTACTTCTAAGCCGAAAGGCAAGAAGAAGAAGAAACAAGGTGGAGAAAAGGTGGTGGGAGGATCTCAGAGAGGTGTGAAGAAGCCGAAAGGCAAGTACTTCACTTGCAAGCAGACTGGACATTGGAAGAAGGACTGTCCCAATCCGAAGCGGAACAAAGGTATATCCTTTGGTCTAGTCGTTGAAACATGGTTAGCAGTGTTATCTACCGGCACCTGGTGAGCATATACGGGAGCCTCTGATCATGTCTGTAATACTTTACAGGGGTTCCAGGAAACCCGACGACTAGCCAGTACGGAGATTACCGTTTACTTGGGCAATGCCATGAAGGTGGTGGCTATTGCAATGGGAGACGTTTTATTTATCTTTTAAGAAAAATAAAACTTTGGTTCTGGAAAATTCCCTTTATGTACCTTTATTTAGAAAGAATTTAATTTCAGTTTCTAAATTGTTTATGGATGGATATTCTATTTCTTTTAATAATAGAGTTGATATAAAAAGGAATAGGGAGAATATATGTTCAGGTACATTGATAGGAAATTTGTATACACTTGAACCAAAACCTCCCACGATGCAAATAGAACTTAATAACTCATCTTCTAATTCCAATAAGAGAAAAGAACCTTCGAAGATGAACCAAACATATCTTTGGCATCTTAGGCTTGGTCATATTAACCTAAGCAGAATTCAAAGGTTGATAGTTGATGGACCTTTGGGTTCATTAGTGGTGGAGGATTTCCCAACCTGCGAATCTTGCTTGGAGGGTAAAATGACAAAGAGGCCTTTTAAGGCCAAGGCGTATAGAGCCAAAGATGTGTTAGAATTAGTTCATTCTGATTTGTGTGATCCTATGTCTATCCATGCTAGAGGTGATTTTGAGTATTTCGTCTCTTTTATAGACGATTACTCAAGATATGGATACATTTACCTGATACACCACAAGTCTGAATGCTTTGACAAGTTCAAAGAATTCAAGGCTAATGTGGAGAAACGTCAAGGTAAAAGTATCAAGACACTACGATCTGATCGTGGTGCCGAGTACCTCTTGGGAGAGTTTAGGAACTACTTATCATAGGCTGGGATTCAATCCCAATTGTCTGCACCTGGCACACCTCAGCAGAATGGTGTAGCAGAGCGAAGGAATAGGACTCTTATGGAGATAGTTAGATCGATGATGAGTTATTCTGAGTTGTCAGATTCGTTCTGGGGATATGCTCTAGATACGGTCGTGTACATTCTCAACTTGGTTGCATCTAAATTAGTGTCTTCTACTCCCATAGAATTGTGGACTGAGCGAAAGCCTAGTCTAAGACATATTCGGATATGGGAATACATGTGTTGAAGGCAGATGCTGGTAAGTTGGAACCTCGTACAGAAGTACGCATGTTCGTTGGCTATCCTAGAGGAACGAAGGGTGGTTTGTTTTATAGTCCTAGAGATCAGAGGGTGATCGTTAGCACGAACACCAGATTTCTAGAGGAAGACTATGTGATGAGCCATAAGCCCAAGAGTAAAATTGTTCTGGAGGAATTAAAAGAGGAAGTCACTTCTTCAGTACCACCGGTACAAGAAGATTACCACATGTCACTGCACCGCGTGTCACAGAGGATACATAGGTAATGCCTCGTCGTAGTGGGAGGGTTGTGAGACTGCCTGATAGATTCATGTTCTTGGGAGAATCTTCTGATTTGGTCCCTAGTGAACATGAACCTGATCCCTGGACATATGATGAGGCAATCCAAGTTAAAGATGCAATATCTTACCAAAGTGTAATGAATACTGAGATTGAATCTATGGATTCCAATCAGGTCTGGGAGCAAGTAGAACCACCCGATGGTGTAAAAACCATTGGATGCAAGTGGATCTACAAGAGAAAGAGAGGAATAGATGGGAAGGTTGAGACCTTCAAAGCGAGGCTTGTTGCGAAGGGGTATACTCAGAAAGAGGGTATCGATTATAAGGAGACCTTTTCGCTGGTAGCCATGCTTAAATCTATCTGGATTCTCTTATGGATAGCAGCTCATATGGATTATGAGGTGTGGCAGATGGATGTCAAGACAACTTTCCTTAATGGAAGTGTTGATGAAAACATCTATATGAAGCAACCAGAGGGATTCATTGCTAAAGGCAAAGAGCATCTTGTGTGTAAGCTTAATCGGTCCATTTATGGATTGAAGCAAGCTTCGAAGTCTTGGAACATCCGCTTTGATGAGGTAATCCATTCTTATGGATTTATTCAAAGTCCGGATGAGTCTTGTGTATACAAGAGATGTGACAGAAACGTAGTGGTATTTCTTGTACTATACGTAGATGACATTTTGATGATTGGCAACAATATCAAGGTGTTATCGGACGTAAGGGTATGGTTGTCCAAATAGTTTGATATGAAGGACTTGGGAGAAGTGGGACACATCCTTGGGATCAAGGTTATAAGGGATCACAGGAAAAGGATGTTGTGCTTATCCCAAACTTCATACATAGACACAATTATGGATCGTTTTAACATACAAAACTCCAAGAAAGTTTTTTTTTACCTTTCAGGCATGGAGTTCCTAAATCTGAGGAGATAGAGTAAATGAAGGTGGTTCCTTATGCTTCGGCGGTAGGAAGCCTCATGTATGCGATGCTATGCATCAGACCAGATATCTGCTATGTCGTGGGCATGGTCAACAGATATCAGAGTAATCCAGGAGAGGGACATTGGACTGCGGTAAAGCATATATTGAAGTACCTGAGAAAGACTAGGAATTATATGCTAGTTTACCAGGCAGACCAATTACTCCCTATGGGTTACACAGATTCTGACTTCCAATCTGATAGGGATAATAGTAAGTCTACCTTAGGTTTTGTGTTTACTTTGGGAGGTGGAGCCATTGTATGGAGGAGTGTCAAGCAGAAATGCGTGGCAGACTCTACCATGGAAGCTAAGTATGTGGCAGCCTCTGAGGCGGCCAAGGAAGTTGTGTGGCTCAGGAACTTCCTGATGGACTTGGATGTGATTCCTGGATTGCCCAAAACTATCATAATTTATTGTGATAATAATGGTGCAGTTGCAAACTCGAAGGAACCACGAGCCCATAAGGTGAGTAAATACATAGAGCGCAAGTACCACCTGATACGAGAAATCGTAAAGGAGGTAGAAGTTGATGTTGCCTAGATTGCATCAAAGGATGACCTAGTAAACACTTTTCACTAATGCCCTTTTAGCGAGACCTTTGATATGCATGTGGAGGGAAGGGGAATCAAATGTATGGCAGTATGAGGACAACATAGTCTTTTAGTAAAAGTGGGAGATTGTTGGGATGTATACTAAAAAGACTATCTTTTGTATGAACATCTTTATTTTTGAAATAAGAATCACATGATCATTGTTTGCATTTTTATGGTTATGCATATTGTCTAATACATTATATTGTAGATAACATGGTGTGTGGTGTCACACGGGAGATCATGTTATCGGCTCCTTGTAAAGTATAAGTAAAGGCTCACAACCGAGATGGCTTTGGACAAACCATCGGAATGGTTGTAATGTGATTTGGTATTGGTTTGTCTTGACCATAGAATCACACTAGTGCACTTTTTGTGTATTGAGCAGGACCGACTTAGAGGTGATTCGATTTATTGCTGACTACATAATCGAATCGGACCTCAGATATTATATTGTACATGCTCTTAATCCTGATATAATAACGGGCACATATACTTAGTATTCATTTCTTTGATTTACCAATGGACGAGATTTATAGATTAAATTGATATGCTCATTAAGTTGGGAAATGGTATTATTTATATGGTGTGTCGTTGATTATAGGAGGAAACCGTGTCCTATATATTATGATGATGATGTCCCCTTGAGGAGCTCATAAGGTTCATCATGTAAACCCTGCAGGTGGACTTGGTCCGGCATGATGATAAGGTTGAGTGGCACTACTCATGGAGTTAGATTGTTGGGAGTATGGGGAATACAATCAAAGTCCCACATTGGTAAGACATGGAAAAGATCATGTGCTTATAAGAAAAAAGATATCCAACCATGAGAGGTAGATCATTAATAATCCTCTAGTGGAATGGATAATCATTAATGGATCGGACTTTATGTGGGCTTGATCCATTGGGTGGCCAAGATCCAACTACTCCTCATGGTCCCTATTGTAGCCTATTAAAACCTCATGGAACTCTAGATCCGATGGTGGAAAATGGAACTCTAGATCCGACGGTGGAGATTAAATCTCTAGATCTGACGGTTGAGATTAATTCTCTAGATCCGTCGATTGAGATTAAATCCCTAGATCCGACGGTGAAGAATAAAAGGAGGCATAAGCCTAACTCTATAAATAAGGCTTATTGGCTTGGGCGGCATCCTAATGCTTGGAAGATTAAGGTTTTGGGAGAGGCTTTGGGCGGCAAGATTAGGGTTTAGAACCCTAATGGTTGGGCGGCACACATTGCCCAAGGGTGGTGGCCGACGGCAAGAAGGTAAGGGATTAGCTTCTCATCTTCCTGTCTTGGCTGGAGAATCCTCTCCTCTTCTCTTTCAAGGTTGGCCGGCGGCAACCCTCTTCAAGGTTTGTCGGCAATCCTTTTATTCTCTTTGGGCCGGCGGCAAACATCATGCTTGGAGCTTGATGGTTGGTCCTAGATAAGAGATGAGTTTTGTTTCCCATCTTCCTTTGTTCGGAGTGAACAAGGAAAGGAAGATTGGTGATCTAGGAGGCTTCAACTTTTGGAAGATTGTCGCCCACACGACGTCCAAAAGGAGGAAGGACATAGAATAGAAGATCAAGAGGTATAACAAGAGGTATAATCTTGTTTATTTTGATTAGTGTTCTTTTGTATTATGTTTATAATTTCTTTTCAATTATATGCATGTTGTTTGTGGTTGTTTACTTTATGTATGTGGCAAAATAATACTTTTATCCCGAACATAAACACAAAAACCGGCGATCCGGACATCGTCTATTCCGCGGCTACTCGTAGAATAGAGGTTGGTCGCTTGAACAACAAGTTTGTTCAAGTGACCTCTCTAAACGAATAGCACGACGATGACAAGGTTGCTTGGGTGTTTCCTTTTGTCTAGGATTAAATTTTTTTTAATCCGGGGACATCGATGGGATCGCCATGAACAAGCGACCGAGTCGAAGTGGGAAGCAAAGTTTCCCCTCACGGATCAATGAAACCAACTTACATGTCTATGGTCCAAACTCTAGTATGGTGTCACACAGAGGAAGAGAAGGGTTGCTACGAGTCTTCTGAGTGAATTCTATGATTTAAATTTCGTTTGTGTCGCCGAACACACTATCAATTGGGTATTATTTGGACATCTAACTATGGTCTTGTGGAAGGGGCATCATACACTTCCCCGATAAGCCTTTGCATCTATAGGGAACTACCTCTGCCATACCAAGTCGACCCCTGGCTTTAGGATGGGCTAGGCGGTATGAGGATGTCGGATCAATACCTGTGACGAGTCGAAACATGTTCCGTTTCTAACTCTACCACCCCCCTACTTTCCATAGTTACTGGAGATGAGGACAACCCCTAAGTTCCTCCTTAATTCTCCTAAATCTTTGATACGAGGGTTGTCACCCCTCGTATTGGCTACGCACAGTAAATAAAAGACCAAAATAAATAGCTATCAATCTAAACAATCACCAATTGCAAATATGAAATCAAGAATAAACATATATTTGAAATAACATGTTCTACGCACACAAACTACTCCCTAATCCTTGAATTGGAGAATCTACTCGATAAATATGAAAATAGAAACACAAATCATGATTGAATTCATAGATACAATGCAAATTATTTAAGGAAAGTGAATTACAATGCACTTTGGTTCTTTTCCCCAGCGTTGAAGCGCAGAATTTGGTTCTCGAGCAACTTCCTTTCTCCACTTTACAAGTTTTCGGTGCTTTTTAGGGCACTAGTGCGCCTCTCGGTCGTCATGCCTCTCCCAAGGGTTTGGGCGTAGCCTCCTTTATATAGACATGAGGCTGGATCTTCTCGAACCCTAGAAAAAATTGATCACGTCGAAATTGGCCCAATGCCACACGACCGTGTGGATTCACACGGCCATGCCATGTGTGGCGTTGGTGTGTGCTCTGGGGCTGGATGTGTGGATTCATAGGGTTAGGCTATGTGCCCTTCGGTTCTAACTGCCAAATGCCTTCCTTTTACTCCAAAAATGCGCCATTCCCCCCGTAGAATGTTGTCCTGCATACAAAAGTTCAAAGAGCATATCTCCGAACTAGAAAATAGAAAATGCATGCAAAATAAAGTGAAATATTCAAGAATAAAATATAAAATGTAATGATATGTGAGAGAAAACTACTTCTAAAACCTTATATGTTTTGCTCACATCAATTCCCCCAGACTTAAGTGTTTGCTTATCCTCAAGTAAACCTCAATGCCATAAAATTTTAAAAAGGTATTGTTCCATACTTATGTTGGGATGTATACTGAAAAGTCTATCTTTTGTATGAACATCTTTATTTTGAAATAAGAATCACATGATCATTGTTTGCACATTTTTATGGTTATGCATATTGTCTAATACATTACATTGTAGATAACATGGTGTGTGGTGTCACACGGGAGATCATGTTATCGGCTCCTTGTAAACTATAAGAATAGGCTCACAACCGAGATGGCTTTGGATAAATCATTGGTATGGTTGTAGTGTGATTTGGTATTGGTTTATCTTGATCATAGAATCACACAAGTACACTTTGTGTGTATTGAGCAGGACCGACTTAAAGGTAATTCGATTTATTGCTGAATACAAAATCAAATCGGACCTCGGATATTATATTGTACATACTCTTAATCCCGATATATTAACGGGCACATATACTTAGTATTCATTTCTTTGATTTACCAATGGGTGAGATTTATAGATTAAATCGATAGGCTCGGTAAGTTGGGAAATGATATCATTTATATGGTGTGCCGTTGATTATAGGAGGAAACCGTGTCCTATATATTAGGATTATGATGTCCCCTTGAGGAGCTCATAAGGTTCATCATGTAAACCATGCAGGTGGACTTGGTCCGGCATGATGAAAAGGTTGAGTGGTACTACTCATGGTGTTAGATGTTGATTAATTAATGGTCAGTAAATTAATTAATCGACGGGCATTCGAGATTTTAAACATGGAGAGAAAATGTACATATAATATATGGAGACCATATTAACTTATGGGGGTTGGTGAGGTAGATCAATGATAATCCTTTAGTGGATTGGATTATCATTAATGGATCGGACTTTATGTGGCCTTGATCCATTGGGTGGCCAAGATCCAACTCCTCCTCATGGTCCCTATTGTAGCCTATTAATACCTCATGAAGTCTAGATCCAATGGATAGAAACAAAACTCTAGATCCAAAGGTAGAGATTAAATCTCTAGATCCAACGGTTGAGATAAAATCTCCAGATCCGACGGTTGAGATTAAATCCCTAGAACCAATGGTGGAGATGAAAACAAGGCTTATCCCTAACTCTATAAAAGGAGAGCAAGGGGTGGGCGGCAAGAAGAATCCAATGAGAGATAGGATTAGGGTTTTGGGTGGCAAGAAGCTTGGATTAGGGTTTGGGCTTGGCGACATCAAATAAGGAAAGTCTTTCGTTGTCTTCTTCTTCTCCATTGGTGGTCGGCACCCATACTAGCCTTTCCAGCCCTTTGCCGGTGTCCAAAGTAGCTCTTCTCCTTTTCCTTGGACGGTGGATCCAAGGTTTAGGGTCCTCCCTTGAAGCTCTTGGCCGGCAACCATCTTTTTCTCCCTTCTCCTTGTTGGCCGGCGGCAAGCAAGTTGCTTGTTGCTTGTTGGTTGGCTAAAGGAAGGAGAAGGGTGTTGTTTCAATTCTTCCTCTTGCTCGGAATGAGCAAGGAAGGAAGATTGGTGATCTAGGAGCTTCGACTTTTGGTAGATCGTCACCCACACGACGTCCGAAAGGAGGAAGGTCATACAATAGAAGATCGAGAGGTATATCGATTCTCTATTTTCATTTGTTACACGTTTATACTTGTTTTTCAATTATATGCATGATATATATTCTATTTTGTGGCTAAATATACTTTGACCCCGAAAATAAACACAAAAATCGTCAATCCGTACATCGTCTATTCCGCGGCTATTCGTAGATTAGAGGTTGGTCGCTTGAACAACAAGTTTGATCAAGTGACTACTCTAATCAAATAGCACGACAATGACAAGGTTGCTTGGGCAATCCCTCTTGTCAAGGATAATTTTTTTTTATCCGGGGACGTAGAAGGGATCGCCATGAACAAGCGACCGAGTTGAAGTGGGAAGCGAAGTTTCCCCTTCCTTCAAGTGGTATCAGAACCACGGTTTCCGATTTTGTGTGTTTTGGATTCGGATACTTTTATACACTTTTCATATATTATATGTGCCGGATAATAGTAGGATATGCGTAGGTTAACTCTTTGGTTACAGACATAGGATCCAACTTTTATGGCCATATGTGTGTATGTGATTTTATGTGTCTAAATGTGTATTTTGTTGAATCCTCGGGGTTGACAAGGCTAGTATTTAATTTTTTGTAAATTAGATACGATATTGTTTAGCCAATCCTTTTATTTTAGTTTGCTTTCGATCTAGATTTCATGTACACTCCCTCGTGGAGTATAGGATCGATGGATGTAAATTAAAATAGATTTTAGTCTCGGCTTGGATCTCCAGATGGCTCATACATGGCTTAGGAGGAGCGGATGAGATGGCGATACGATGGGAGACATATTGAAGACAAAAACCATAATAGTTGGAAAATAATTATTTTTCATATTTATTGCTTATTGTTTGATATGCATGTCGTAGGCTAGAAAATGCCTCAATTTCAAATTACTAAGTGGGAGAGGAAAATTTTTATAAATTCCCACGGTCTCAATTACGATTTGAAAAGTGATGCATACAAACTTGTACGTCAGCTCTGAGTGCCTTCATCCCCATCGGATTAATTTGTTTGCGGATCACAAGGTCGAATATGGTTATAGAAAATTATTAAAGAGCGTGTGTACTTCTCCATCGGATGGCACATAACCCGAGATAATTACCTTGGTACCGAGTAATGGTGAACACTTAGATACAAATACAAGTATCCTCTCCATCGGAGTCACTGCTTTTATTTGTAGGGCCAAAGAAAAACCAACTATTAATTTTACTTGTCAAAAAGTTAGGTTGACAAGATAGTAAAATTAATGGGTAAAACCTCCTCTTACAAATGTAGAATTCGTATACATCCACACTATCGTGGCATACGATATTCTCGGTGTTTTGAGGTGTTGGTTGATTTTAAAATATTATTGTTTGAGGAATCAATAATTTTTTGAAATCTAATGTTTTGATCTATGTGATTCTTAGGTTTTCTTTCAAAATAACTTTCAACCCGCTTGTTGTGATACTGAAAGAGAATAAACTTACTGGACCCAAGTATGTTGATTGGAAGAGGAATCTAGACATTGTCTTGACTGCTGAGGAATACAAATATGTACTCCTCGAAGAGTGCCCTCCTAACCCTACGGATGATTCTGGGGAAAAGGAGAAAGAGAGATATAAGAAGTGGATAAAGGCCGATGAGATGACGTGTTGTTACATTTTGGCATCTATGTCAAATGTCCTACAACATCAGCATCAAGTCATGCCCACTGCTTATGACATGATGCTCAATCTCAAAGAGCTTTTCGGACACCAGAATCGGGCTGCTAGGCCAGAAGCTATGAGGAACTTGATGACGACCACCATGATCGACGGAACACTCGTGAGGGATCATGTTCTCAAGATGATGGCTCATTTGAATGAGTTAGAAGTCCTCGGAGCTGAGATCGATGGGGAAACCCAGGTCGATATCATTCTCTAGTTTGTACCTAGGAGTTTTGAGCAGTTTCGCCTGAACTACAACATGAACAAAAGGTTGTATTCGTTGGTGGAGCTTCTGACAGAACTATAGGTGGCAGAGGGGCTATTTCGTCAGAGTGCTCAGGCGCATACCATGGTGACCCAAAAGGTTTCTACTTCTAAGCCGAAAGGCAAGAAGAAGAAGAAACAAACTGGGACAAAGGCGGTGGGAGGAACTCAGGGAGGAGTGAAGAAGCCAAAAGGCAAGTGCTTCACTTGTAAGCAGACTGGACACTGGAAGAAGGACTGCCCCAACCGCAAGTAGAACAAAGGTATATCTTTTGGTCTAGTCGTTGAAACATGTTTAGCGGTGTTATCTACCGGCACCTAGTGTGTAGATACGGGAGCCACTGATCATGTCTGCAATACTTTGCAGGGGTTCCAGGAAACCAGATGACTGGCTGAGGGGGAGATTACCGTATACTTGGGCGATGCCACGAAGGTGGCGGCTGTTGCAGTGGAGACGTTTATTTATCTTTTGAGAAAAATAAAGTTTTGCTTCTTAAGAATTGCCTTTATGTACCTTTATTTAGAAAGAATTTAATTTTGGTTTCTAAATTGTTTATGGATGGATATTCTATTTCTTTTAATGAAAGAGTTGTTATAAAAAGGAATAGGGACATTATCTGTTCAGGTGCATTGATAGGAAATCTATACACACTTGAACCAAAAGCTCCCACGATGCAAATAGAAGTAAATAACTCATCTTCTAATTCCAATAAGAGAAAAGAACCTTCGAAGAAAAACCAAACATATCTTTGGCACCTTAGGCTTGGTCATATTAACCTAAGCAGAATTCAAAGGTTGATAGCTGATGGACCTTTGGGTTCATTAGTGGTGGAAGATTTCCCAACCTGCGATTCTTGCTTGGAGGGTAAAATGACCAAGAGGCCTTTTAAGGCCAAGGGGTATAGAGCCAATGATGTGTTAGAATTGGTTCATTCTGATTTGTGTGATCCTATGTCTATCCAGGCTAGAAGTGATTTTGAGTATTTCGTCTCTTTTATAGATGATTATTTGAGATATGGATACATTTACTTGATGCGCCGCAAGTCTGAATGCTTTGACAAGTTCAAAGAATTCAAGGCTGATGTGGAGAAACATCAAGGTAAAAGTATCAAGACACTACGATGTGATCATGGTGATGAGTACCTCTTGGGAGAGTTTAGGAATTACTTATCAGAGGCTGGGATTCAATCCTAATTGTCTGCACCTGGCACACCCGAGTAGAATGGTGTAGCAGAGCGAAGGAATATGACTCTTATGGAGATGGTTAGATCGATGATGAGTTATTCTGAGTTGCCAGATTCGTTCTGGGGATATGCTCTAGATACGGCGGTGTACATTCTGAACTTGGTTCCATCTAAATCAGTGCCTTCTACTCCCACATAATTGTGGACTGGGCGAAAGCCCAGTCTAAGACATATTCGGATATGGGGGTGTACAGCACATGTGCTAAAGGTAGATGCTGGTAAGTTGGAACCTCGTACAGAAGTACGCATGTTCGTTGGCTATCCTAGAGGAACGAAAGTGTTGGAGATCGATTTGCCGGCTAAAGGGGGGTGAATAGCCCTCTTATGATGGATGTCGGAATTCATTCGTTCTCGTGTGCTCGTCTACAATTGTCGTTAATATATGCAGCGGAATAACAATAATAATGAAACTAACAACAATACACAATCACACAACACAAGATAAACATGGTTCGGAACCAAATGGTTCCTACTCCACGGGCGACCTCACCGAGCTCTAGTTATGCGCACGATACTAACTAAAACACTCCTTCTCGACAATACGTCGGAGGTGGAGAAACCTCTCACAAGAAATTACAATGTAATATAGAAATACAAGCAAATACACAAATACAATACACAAGAAAACTTTCACCGATTGCTTTGATCGCTTTGCTTGTTGCTTGCTTTGATTGGCTCTTGAAAAACTGGAATGCAGCAGCAATTCCCCTCCAATAGCTCCACAAAAACCATTGCAAAAACCTCCATCTCGAGCTCCTTTTATAACCTGCATCGAGTTGTTTTCGCGCCTAGCAGTCGACTGCCAAAAGGCCCCAGTCGACTGCCCCTGTAGCCGTTGTCTCACAACGGCCAGATCCACGTCAGACAAGTTCCAACGGATCGTCAATCAGTCAACTGATGATGCCTATCAGTCGACTGGTGACCTAGTAGCCGACTGCCCAGTCGACTATGGAGCATTCTGTGCTCGCGACACTCCCATCGATCATTGCCATCCTTGGCAATCATTGCTGTCGCTATCGGGCCGATCGATCCATGGCGATGCCGATCGCTAAGCACAAAAACCTAGCCTTACACCAGTTGAACCCTAGTCGACTTGGATCAGTCGAACCGACACCTATGCCAGTCGACTGATGTTGGGCAAAACCTCAAACACCAAGTTGTTTGAGCATCCGACCATCGGGTAAACCCTCAAACATCAAGTTTGAGCCTCCGACACTCAGTCTTAGCCACTTGGCCAAGTCCACCTTATCCCTCATGGAGTTCCTGTTAGTAATATATGAGAAATGTCCTAAGGCAATCGCCTTATGTATGAACCATTTATATGATAAATGAAGATTCACTATTTGATTATACATGTTTAATGTATTTGATTGGATCTTAAACTCATTTACTGAATGTCCACGATACGATTCACAGCATGAGAGAATTTGTGATTTGATCACAACTAGTGAGTATCTCTACATGTGTAATTGTGATGTATCGAAATTATCCCTAGTCGATGAATTGATGGATTTGGACACCATCAATTCTGTCGAGACTAGCACGAGGTATACTCCTTGGTGTATCCAAGCAGCTGATTCTCACTGGCTGGAGACATAGTGATGTCCGGAGTTAATCGTGGATGCTAGTTATGGTAACTAGTTCATTGGAGTGACCAGTAGTAAGACTTCATATGGTTCTCTGCATATATAGATATGTCAATGAAGTTCTTACTTGTAGCTTAAGTCGATGTTCCTTTGACTTGCGGTATTCAAGTCATCTTGATCATGGAGACTTATGCTTTGACATCTTAAGCAAACATCTCTAAGGAGATGTGGACCGGGATGATTGGGTATAAGTCAGTGATCGAAGGTGTTTGAATAGCCTATAAAGTTCACCACTCCTTGCGAGGAGATGTATACCCATGGCCTCTCGTCGGATTGTTACTAAAGTCTTTGGCCAAAGCATTACATGTTTAGAGTAAAGTACTCTTGATACATGTGGAGTAACTAGAATCCGTAGGGACGAGGAAATGATACTTAGGCTAGGTGTGGCGTAGTCGACCTAGTGAGGGACACAATAGACCATGTCTGAACCAAGTGGGTATAAGATGAGTGAAGGGAATGGGGCACGATTCATTCGAGCTCTTGAAGGGTTTGAAATAGTTACGGATCAGCGTTGATCTTTTGGTTAATTGGGGATCATGATGTACTACTAGGTGCCACTCATGATCGTTCTATAATTAATGGTTAATTATAGGCGGCCAACATAAAGCGAGAACCTATTTGGTCACGCTGCGAGTGTAATCAAAGGATTTAAAGCGAGCTTGAGAATGGGATTCTCGGCCAAGAGAAACTATGTTTGGTTGGACCAAACATAAGCGAGCATGAAATTGTTTCAGTCGCAATGGAAGCGTGGATGGGCCGTGTCTTATGAAGACATAATGGATGGACCAAAATGGTTTGGTTCTAATCCAATGGATGAGAATAAACCAAAGGGTTTGGTTTATATTAAATGAATGAACCAAAGGTTGGTTCGGTTCGTTTTAACTTAAAATAAACCATCATGGTTTGGTTTATTTTAACTTATCTTAATGGAGCGGGTTAACGGGCTTTATGGATATGATCCATTAACCATTAAGAGAATTAGTTCTCTATAAAAGAGGGCTTAATGGATAATTAAGCCCTAATCAAAAACCCTAAGTCCTTGGTGTTGCCCACCCTTGTTGGAGTATTGGCGCCAACCCTAAGCCGCCCGCCCCTTGTGCAGCCTTCCAACTTGTTGCCGGCGTCAAGCTTCAGCCGGTGAACCTCCGGCGACCCTCGGTGATCTCCTCTAGGTTGGTGATAAGGTGAGCTTCCATCTCTCCTTGGCGGCCTCTATTCCTCCACCAAAAGCTGTCCAGTTTTCTGGACAGCTTGTTTCTTGTTGTCGGGCGTCGTTTGGGCGGCGGTTAGTGCTCTCGATAGCGCCTAACTTACCGGGGATTGATCTCCGGTAATCCTCTGAGGTGGAGGACGAAGGATTCGTCAATTGGTTGACGAATACCTCTCCGGAGAAGCGAGTTTTGAGAACTCGTTTTAGGATCCGAATTTGGATTCGGATCGTGATCATCTCGATCACGTCGTCTTCAACACGAGGCTAGTAACCCGTCTGAAGGCGAAGCTCGTGACTTAGCGAAGTCATCGAGGAGCTCGGCGTGGATACGGATAGAGACGATTCTTACGAGGATCGTTCCGGTTGATGTCGTTCCCGCTACACGTCATACGAAAGGTATAACGTAGATAATTTCTTTTATTGCAAATTTTAATTTACGGTTATGTCTACACTTGTTGTAATATGCATGCGTGTGTTGTGTGTGTTGTAATAAATATAGATTTATTATTTTTAATTGCTTCCGCTGTGCTCATGTTTACGAAACATGATCGAACACACACACGCCGCGGTGCCGGAAACCCAACAGTGGTATCAGAGCCCAGGTTGTGTTTCGACATAATCGTAAAAATGGTTTTGCGATAGTCATAATGTATTTCTGGAAATTTTCTAAATTTTGGAAATTTAGAAGTATTTATGGAAATTTTTCAATTTTGGAAAGTCTAGAAGTATTTATGGAAATCCTCCACTTTTGGAAAGTTGGAAGTATTTATGGAAATTGATATTTTCCATAAATAAAATATTTGATTAGATTCTGGAAATTTGTTTCCTAATTTAATCATGATTTGATTTGGGAAATCAAATCTTAAAATATTTTATTTCCATAAGTAGTTTTAATGATTTAGGAAATTGGTTTCCTAAATAGATTTTCTTTAATCAAATAATTCCATGAATAAAATATGTGATTAGATTTGGAAATTTGTTTCCTAATTTAATTATGATTTGATTTGGAGAATCAAATCTTAAACATATTTTATTTCCATAAATAGTTATGACATATAAGGAAATTATATACATGACATAATTGTATGCCATGTAATTGCATTAGATGCATAACATTATGCCATGCGTGTCGTGACATGTAGATGTATGCCATGTATGCCATGCCATGTAGATAATAGTTATTTGCATGCAAAGAGGATGAGACATAAAAACCCTAACTCAATATTAAAGCCTACACCTTCCATTAATATGGTTAGAACCAGAGTTATTTCTTGTTTGGGTTGTTGGACTCACTCAAGCCCTCGAACCACATGTTCAAATCATTGGAATAGTTTAACTCTAATATGGTAAGAGTCAGGTCAATCGTTAGTTTGGGTTGTTGGACTCACTCCAAGCCTGGCTAATTGGTTGAATGCGCTCTAACCATATTAAAACTATTTCGCGATTAATGGGTCGGCTTTAACTTGGAGCATCGATTTGTTGGACTCACTCCAAGGTCGATGTGAAGAGAGGTGAAGTTGGGTGCTATGCATATGATGCATACTTGTTAATGTGTTAACAACCCAATGTATGTGTAAACATTCAATTAGTTGATAGCACATTGTGATAGTTACATATACATGATATGTAATCGGTATACTTGATACCCACCATCATAGCTAAGAATGGCTTGTTGGACTCACTCTAAGGTTGTTCTTATCTATGATGGATATCAGACCATTCGGAGATGGACCTACGATCTTCCGAAGTGATTTTGGGGTTTTTGAAATTCGAAAAATGAATGGGATTTATAAATGTATATTGATGCATTTTAAAATCATTTTCTCATATATGCTCGTTTTGTATTTCTAGGTCAATAAATTGATCATAGCGTCTTTGAATTTGCGCACTATTTTGGATTGAACAAATATGGGCCTAACTTCTGGGTGGCTTAGAAACACGAGAATTGTTCTCAAGCGGAAAAGCTTGCATATGTCCTTGAAGAGCCTCTTCGACCGTCTAAGGCGATGCAACTCGGACCAAATGTTGGTCTATCGAAACATGTGGGATTACGAGTGTGTGAGTTGCATCATGCTAGCGCGATGGTACAATATGGATGCTAATACTATGGTCTTCCATCTTCATGAGCTGTTCGATGAGCAAGAGAGATCCGAAAGGTTCGAGGTCTCTAGGCTCCTCTTCACTACGAAGATGCAAGAAGGTTAAATGCGTAGTGTAGTTTGTGCTAAAGATGAATGGGTACATCGAGCGGCTAGCTACCCTCGGTTTTGTGATGGATCATGAGTTAAGTATTGACTTAATTCTGCATTGTTTGCCCAAGAGTTTCTCGCACTTTGTGATGAACTATCGGATGAACAAATTGGAATCCACCATTCCCGAGCTCCTTAATATGTAAGACTGTGGAGCCTTCAGAAAGCATGAGGAGAAGGCGGTTACATTAGTTGATTCCTCGAAAGGTTCTAAGAGGAAGGCAAAGAGAAGAAGAAAGGAAAGAAAAAGGCAAAGAAGGCGGAACAGCGGTATAAAGGGCACTTGCCATCATTGTGGCAAGGAAGGCCATTGGCGAAGAAAGCGCAAGATTTATCTTGAGTCCATGAAGAAGAAGAAGGCATCAGATGCCCCATCCTCTTGATATCTTCGTTATTGATTGTCATTCTATTTCCTTAGACACTTGGGTATTGGATCTTGGGTGTAGCTCACATATATGTAATGACATACAGGCTAAGGAATAGAAGAAGACTTGTCGAGGAGAGTCAAATTTGCGAGTTGGCAATGGAGCAAAGGTTCTTTGCGGTCGCCATCGGAACTTATTTGCTGAAGCTTCCTAGTGGACTAGTCTTGGAACTGGACAATTGCTATTATGTTCCTTCTCTAATAAAGAACATTGTTTCTATTTCCTGCTTAAATAGAAATGGTTTCCATTTAACGTTTAGTAACAATTGTTGTTATATAACTTTGAATGGCGTACTTTATGGAACTGGAACTTTGAGTAATGGCATTTATACGTTGGACGTATCCAGTGACATTTTCAATATCGAAGCGAGCAACACGCGTGCTCGAAAGGATAATCACATAGACTCCTATATGTGGCATTGTCGTCTTGGCCATATAAGCAAGAAACGCATGTCCGAATTACACCGATGTGGAATTCTGGAATCGTTTGAATTGGATTCATACGATACATGCGAATCATGCTTAAAAGGAAAGATGACTAAGTTACCTTTTACTGGAAAAGGTGAACGAGTGGGAGAGTTACTAGGTCTAGTACATACTGATGTATGTGTACCTATGTCAACTCAAGCTTTAGGAGGCTATAGCTATTTCATTACCTTCACCGATGATCACTCACGGTTTGGGTATGTGTTCTTGATGAAACACAAGTCTGAAGCCTTTGAAAGGTTCAAAGAATTCAGAAATGAAGTAGAGAAACAACATGACAAAAGTATTAAAATACTTCGATCGGATCGAGGTGGTGAATACTTAAGTCAAGAGTTTCTTGATTATCTAAGAGACAATGGCATATTGTCTCAATGGACTCCGCCATATACACCAAGGCATAATGGTGTATCTGAGAGGCGTAACCGGACCTTGTTGGACATGGTCAGGTCAATGATGAATCATGCAACTCTTCCCAAGTCCTTTTGGGGCTATGCACTTCAGACAGCTGTTTACTTGTTAAACAGAATGCCTACCAAGGTAGTCTCAACTACTCCATATGAGATATGGAATAGTAAGAAACCTCATGTATCTTACTTGAAGATATGGGGTTGTCCTGCTTATGTGAAGTAGACTGTATCAGACAAATTGGATGCTAAGTCTGATAAATGTCTATTTATTGGATACCCTAAGGAAACAAGGGGTTACCAATTCTATCATCCTGTGGAACAAAAGGTGTTTGTTTCAAGGCATGCTGTGTTTCTAGAGAAAGAGTTTCTCTTACAAGAGAAAGCAGTGGGAGTGTAAATCGAGCTTGAGGAGGCTCGAGAGACTCAAATAGACATTGATGAGATACGGTGAAGCCTGGTAGGCAACTCATAGTGATGAGCAATCATTTGGACCTATTGTAACACCACATCTTCGTAGATCTGCGGGAACACATGATATTCACGAGAGATATGGATTTCTCGTAAGTGAATCGAGCGGCGTGTTACTCATTGATGATGAGAGCCTACATTATGAAGAAGTCGACAAGTTCGAAAGGGATAAGTGGCTTGGTGCCATGAAGTCGAAATGGATTCCATGTATGAAAACCAAGTTTGGAACTTGGTTGACCCACTGAAGGATAAAGCCTATAGGGTGCAAGTGGGTTTTCAAGAAGAAAACCGACATGGATGGTAATGTGATTACCTATAAGGCTAGATTGGTGGCGAAAGGATATCGTCAAAAACAAGTTGTTGATTATGGCGAAACCTATTACGCTGTAGCTATCTTAAATCCATTCGGATGCTCCACGGCCATAGCGGCTCATTATGATTATGAGATATGGCGGATGGATGTGAAAACAACTTTCCTTAATGGAAACTCCGCTCGAGGAGTGTATATGATACGGCTGAGGTTTCACATCGGTTGATAAAACCAAGGTATGCAAATTGCACGATCCATTTATGGATTGAAGCAAGCATCCAGAGCTAGAATATCCGTTTGATGAGACAATCAAAAGTTTGATTTCTCACAAAATCCGACGAACCTTGTGTGTACAAGAAGGTTAGTGGGAGTCGATCGTATTCCTAGTATTGTATGTCGATGACATACTACTTATAGGAAAGCGATGTTTCAATCTTCTGATCAGTGAAGGTTTGGTTATCCAAGACATTCTCCATGAAAGACCTGGGAGAAGCAACCTACATCCTCGGGATTAAGATCTATAGAGATAGATCGAAACGGTTGCTTGGTCTTTCGCAGTCTACATATATAGACCGAGTGCTAAAGATGTTTAGCATGTCGGAATCCAAGAAAAGTTTCGTACCCATCAGGCATGGGGTACACCTTTCGAAGTGTATGTGTCATGCAAGGCGAGGATTTGCATGAGTAAGATTCCCTATGCATCCGCAATAGGATCTATCATGTATGCTATGCTATGTACGAGGCCCGATGTATCGTATGCTCACGAGTGTCACGGCGGATACTCGATCCGATCGAGAATGGATCATTGGGTGGTCATTAAGACGATCCTTAAGTACTTGAGAAGAACTAAGGATGTGTTCTAATATATGGAGAAGGGTACATGGTGATACGTGGGTATACGGATGCGACTCGGATAGACAAGGATGAATCCATGTCTTTGTGCAGGTATGTATTCACCGGAATGGAGGCGCAATAAGTTGGAAAGGTTCCAAGCTTGACACTATAGCGGATTCTCGCCACTAAGGCGAGAATACATTGCGGCTTTAGGCGACAAAGAAGCGGTTTGGATCAAGAAGTTCATCTCTGAACTTGATGTGGTCTCATCAATGATCCAAACATGTGCTTCGCCGCTATCATCTTATCAGAGAGATCATCAGTAGGAACGAAATACAAATCGAAAAATTCCCCTTTGAAAGGAACTTAGCGGATCCTTTGACTAAAGCATTACCTCAAAGTAAGTTTGAGGGTCATGTTAGTGCTTATGGTATTGGATACCGTAGCGATTGGCATTAGGCCAAGTGGGAGTCTGTTAGTAATATATGAGAGATGTCCTAAGGCAATCGCCATATGTATGAACCATTTATATGATAAATGAAGATTCACTATTTGAGTATACATGTTTAATGTATTTGATTGGATCTTAAACTCATTTACTGAATGTCCACGATACGATTCACAGCAAGAGAGAATTTGTGATTTGATCACAACTAGTGAGTATCTCTACATGTGTAATTGTGATGTATCGGAATTATCCCTAGTCGATGAATTGATGGATTTGGACACCATCAATTCTGTCGAGACTAGCACGAGGTATACTCCTTGGTGTATCCAAGCGGTGATTCTCCTGGAGACATTAGTGATGTCGGAGTTAATCGTGGATGCTAGTTATGGTAACTAGTTCATTGGAGTGACCTAGTAAGACTTCATATGGTTCTCTGCATATATAGATATGTCAATGAAGTTCTTCTTGTGGCTTAAGTCGATGTTCCTTTGACTTGCGGTATTCAAGTCATCTTGATCATGGAGACTTATGCTTTGACATCTTAAGCAAACATCTCAGGAGATGTGGACCGGGATGATTGGGTATAAGTCGAAGTGATCGAAGGTGTTTGAATAGCCTATAAAGGATTCACCACTCCTTGCGAGGAGATGTATACCCATGGCCTCTCGTCGGATTGTTACTAAAGTCTTTGGCCAAAGCATTACATGTTTAGAGTAAGGTACTCTTGATACATGTGGAGTAACTAGAATCCGTGGGACGAGGAAATGATACTTGGGCTAGGTGTGGCGTGAAGTCGACCTAGTGGGGCTGACACAATAGACCATGTCACGAACCAAGTGGGTATAAGATGAGTGAAGGGAATGGGGCACGATTCATTCGAGCTCTGAAGGGTTTCAGAAATAGTTCTGGATCAACCGTTGATCTTTTCGGTTAATTGGGGATCATGATGTACTACTAGGTGCCACTCATGATCGTTCTATAATTAATGGTTAATTATAGACGGCCAACATAAATCGAGAACCTATTTGGTCACATGCACAACGAGTATAATCCAAAGGATTTAAAACGAGCTTGAGAATGGGATTCTCAGACCGAGAGAAACTATGTTTGGTTGGACCAAACATAAAGCGAGCATGAAATTGTTTCAGTCGCAATGGAAGCGTGGATGGGCCGTGTCTTATGAAGACATAATGGATGGACCAAAATGGTTTGGTTCTAATCCAATGGATGAGAATAAACCAAAGGGTTTGGTTTATATTAAACGAATGAACCAAAGGTTGGTTCGGTTCGTTTTAACTTAAAATAAACCATCATGGTTTGGTTTATTTTAACTTATCTTAATGGAGCGGGTTAACGGGCTTTATGGATATGATCCATTAACCATTAAGAGAATTAATTCTCTATAAAAGAGGGCTTAATGGATAATTAAGCCCTAATCAAAAACCCTAAGTCCTTGGTGTTGCCGCCCACCCCTTGTTGGAGTATTCGACGCCCAACCCTAAGCTGTCGCCGCCCAGCTTTTGTGCAGCCTTCCAACTTGTTGCCGGCGACCAAGCTTCAGCCGGTGAACCTCCGGCGACCCTCCGGTGATCTCCTCTAGGTTCGGTGATAAGGTGAGCTTCCATCTCTCCTTGGCCGGCCTCTATTCCTCCACCAAAAGCTGTCCAGTTTTTCTGGACAGCTTGTTTCTTTGTTGTCGGAGCGTCGTTTGGACGACGGTTAGTGCTCCGATAGCGCCTAACTTACCGGGGATTTGATCTCCGGTAATCCTCTGAGGTGGAGGATGAAGGATTCGTCAATTGGTTGACGAATACCTCTCCGGAGAAGCGAGTTTTGAGAACTCGTTTTAGGATCCGAATTTGGATTCGGATCGTGATCATCTCTCGATCACGTCGTCTTCAACATGAGGCTAGTAACCCGTATGAAGACGAAGCTCGTGACTTAGCGAAGTCATCCCGAGGAGCTCGGCGTGGATACGGATAGAGACGATTCTTACGAGGATCGTTCCGGTTGATGCCGTTCCCGCTACACGTCATACGAAAGGTATAACGTAGATAATTTCTTTTATTGCAAATTTTAATTTACGGTTATGTCTACACTTGTTGTAATATGCATGCGTGAGTTGTGTGTATTGTAATAAATATAGATTTATTTTTTTAATTGCTTCCGCTGTGCTCATTTTTACGAAACATGATCGAACACACACAGGCCGCGGTGCCGGAAACCCAACAGTTCCCCACCGAAGCTCTCTTCCCTCGGCCTACGTCCCTCGGATGCGTCAAGCGCACGGCTTCGCAACGCCATCCTTCGTGTCTCATACCCTAGAAGTATGCTTCCCCTTGGTCTCACTCCATTCTCTCCCCGTCCGGCGGTCCCTCGGATGCACCAAGCGCACGGCTTCGCAACGCCATCCTTCACCGACTCAAGGACCCGAGCCTAGTGAACTTGCTAAGTTCTCAAGACTTCCCACATGCACCAAGCGCACGGCTTCGCAATGCATTTCTCACCAAGCACCAAGCGCACGGCTTCGCAATGCTTTGGATTTCCCATGCCAAGCACCAAGCGCACGGCTTCGCAATGCTTTGGACTTTCCCATGCCAAGGCTTCCCCCTTGGACTTCCACACCAAGCTCCATGCTTGGATTTTCCATGCCAACCCCATGTTGGACTTTCCCATGACAATCCCATGTCATGAGTTTTGTCTATCATCAAAATACTATCAAGGTACTACTCGAGTCAAACTCGAGTCAACCTGGGCCGATTGCACCAACAATCTCCCCCTTTTTGATGATTGACAAAACTACCATCTCAAGTCTACCAATTCTCCCATATTGGCAATTCTCATATCCCAAATGAGAATTCCAAACCTAATTGGAAACTTGGTAACTTCTCCCCCTTTTTGACATTATATCAAAAAGGTCCTCCCCAAGGGTATGAATGTCTCATATCCCAATGAGATCTTACAATCTCTCCCTTGGAGGAACGCATGCCTACAATCTTTCTAGTGATCCCATATCACTTAAAGAGAGGCAACCCAATTTTCCTCCCATGAGGAAATACACATCCATCTTCCCATGATGGATACCTCCCCCTAGAGGCTTGCTCCCCCTTGATCATTGCACCAACAATGTCCTTGGAGAGCCCCTAAGCCAATAGGAACATTAACCAAAACAAAATTAAGGCAAAGTTCAACAATGAACTCTCATCCACCTTAAAATTGATACTCACCCTCAACCCAACTCCTAATCCATATCCAATGGATTTCCACCCTCTCTAATGCTCTCCCAAGCATATCCTAGGGTTAGGAGTGGTTAGGGGACCTTAACCTAGCTGAACATGGGCCTAACCAACAAGATTTACCCAAAATCAGCTTGGGCAGTCGACTGAAATCAGAAATCGATCATTTGCCACCCTCATCGATCGTCATCCATGGCGGTATTGATATACATTCTTGATTTTCAGCATTTCAGAAATGGATTTCCGAAATGCATAAGTAAATATACATAAGTTTAAAATTCTTGAAATTTGGTATGTATATTACTTATCATAAACACTATGGGTGAAAAATATTGGAAAATTATTTTACCCATTAAATTAGGAGATTGATACAAAGTCCAAAATTTAAGAAAAGCTTCAATAAAGAGCCCTCTTTGTATCATCCCATTCAATGGTGATAGCTATCAAAAGATAGGCTTCACCAAGGTTTTTCAAAATGTTTTTCAAACCTTTATTTTCTTTTTCCTAAACATCTCACCAATATCTAGATGTGTAAAACACATACAAGTCAAATTTTTGTGAGATGTGGATTTTGTTTTGTTTATGTTCCCATGCATATTTTCAGGCAATATTATTTGATTCCCATCAAATCATGCCATAGTCCTTAATTTCATTTTAATTTATGCATGATGATGATTATGGCATAGATATGATATAAGTAAAACCATATGCCAATATCATGATGTCATGGCATGTGAATGAGATCTAGGCATACATGACATCTAAATATAAATCTAAACATGATCATGACATTTTTATAGATAAGAATGAAGATGATGTCATGACATGGCAAGACAAACAAATCATGGCAACTAAAATATACTGAGGTATAGAATACCTAGGTGTTAAAATCAATTTGCCATTTCTATAGATTAAACCAATTTTGCCTTAATGCCATTCATCTCCCTAGTGTGCCAAAAACCAAAAATGGCACACCATGACTTCTATGACCTAATTGTGCCAATTTAAATCATTTTTTAACTTCTCAAACCATATTGGCACACCCTAATGTGTCAACTCACAATGGCTAGGTTAACCACCCATCCACTTAGGGTTGACACACCCTAACCCATTTAGCGTGAATCAATCACGCTCTTAGGAACCCAATATCTATTGGAGCTCCTTGGGTTAACAAGGTATTCCCTAGGGATAACTTCCCTAGATACCTTCCTAATGACCCTTTTTGGCTTTGAAGCCATAGTCAAATGGGTCTTACTTGGGTCCACTCTAGAGGTGACTCCTCGCTTGACCTTCTTAGTGGCTACATTTGATTTCTTTGAGGTGTTAGCCACTAAACACATACCATGGCTAGACTTAGGGATGACTTCCCTATTAGCCTTGGTTTTCCTAGACCTAGATGTGGTTCCATAATTAAATGAAACATTATGGTAGGACATAGGTTTATGACCCAAACCCTTCTTGCCCTTAGACATTTCTTGTTTTCTAGGTCTTGACTTTTGTACATTAGACCCCTTAACCGAATTTGATATTATTGCTAGGGTCTTCTCCAATTTTTCTAGCCTTGACCTCAAGGCTTGGTTTTCTAACTCTAATTTTCCCAATTTTGAATTTTCATTTGTCTTTTGGGAAATGTTTTTCTTTTTAGGCATATGCCTAGATTTCTTGGGATTAACACCCAAGTTTTCTTCAATTCTCCTAATTGACTCCCTAGGTAAAATAGGTCTAGAATTATGATTCCTAGGTTTATCCTTAGTTATATGAACATGCTTGGCACCTAAGCAATAAACCTTATTATTTATCTTAGCATGCTTTTCATTTATAATTGCAAGAGAACTAAAATAATTCTTAGCATGCTTTTTTACTCTAGAAATTAAAGGTGCATTAAATAAATTTACCTTAGGGTTAGCTTTAGGAGCTCCCCCTACATGAGTTGCACCTTCTTGCCCTTTCATCCTCCCCTAGGGCATTGGCTTCGGTAGTGTCCCTTTTGATTGCATTTGAAGCACACAATGTGCTCTTTGCTCTTGATTTTGGGAACACTGGCATCCTTTGACTTTGGGTTGACTTTTGGTGTTGATGCCTTTTCCTTAGCCAATTTTGGGCATTTACTCTTGTAGTGCCCTTTCTCCCTACACTCAAAGCATATTATGTGATTTTTATTTAAAATAACAACACTTGAGTTACCTAGGGAGTTGGTGGAGGCCTCTTCACTTCTTCCGGAGGTAGAAGCTTCATTTTGATCTTGCTTCGGAATTGAAATCCTTTCCTCCCCCTCAACGCTAGAGGTGGAGGTCTCCACCAAGTCATCCACATCTTCAAAAGTGGATGGTGATTCTTCTTCGGAATTCTCCTCTACTTGTGCCGATTGGGAACTTTCTTGAAATTTCATTATCTTCTCCCATAATTCCCTTGCATCCCTATAATCACCCAATCTAGACCAAACAGTGTTAGGTAACAAATCACTAATCAATTTAATTACCTCGAGATTTGTCTTGAATTTCTTGATTTGTTCTTTGGTCCACTTTGATTTTTCAATGGGCTTGTTGTGTTTGTCCCTAGGCATCTCAAAACCATTTTCTATAATAATCATATAATCAAAATCGGTTTCGAGATATACCTCCATCCGTTTCTTCCACCAAGAAAAATCTCCATCGAATTTCGGTGGATGGATGAAGCCGGCCATTTGTAGTGCTCTCGCGGCGGTTAGTCCTTGAAGAGCAACCTCGGCTCTGATACCACTTGTTGGAGATCGATTGGCCGGCTAGAGGGGGGTGAATAACCCTCATACGATGGATGTCGGAATTCGTTCGTTCTCGTGTGCTCGTCTACAATTGTCGTTAATATACGCAGCGGAATAACAATAATAATGAAACTAACAATAATACACAATCACACAACACAAGATATACGTGGTTCAGAACCAAATGGTTCCTACTCCACGGGTGAGCTCACCGAGCTCTAGTTATGCTCACGACACTAACTAAAACACTCCTTCTCGACAACACGTCGGAGGTGGAGAAACCTCTCACAGGCAATTACAATGTAATATAGAAATACAAGCAAATACACAAATACAATACACAAGAAAACTTTCACCGATTGCTTTTATCGCTTTGCTTGTTGTTTGCTTTGATTGGCTCTTGAAGGACTGGAATGCAGCAGCAATTCCCCTCCAATAGCTCCACAAAAACCATTGCAAAAACCTCCATCTCGAGCTCCTTTTATAACCTACATCGAGCTATTTTCGTGCCTAGCAGTCGACTGCAAAAAGGCCCCAGTCGACTGCCCCTGTAGTCGTTGTCTCACAACGGCCAGATCCACGTCAGACAAGTTCCAACGGATCACTACTATCGGTGATGATGCCCATCATCATTGGTGACCTAGTAATCGCGCCCATCGGCTACGACGTCATGCATGCTCGCGACACTCCCATCGTGGATGCCATCCCTTGGCGTCGACTCTGTCGACATCGATCTTGCGATCCATCCGATGGCAATGCAAGCACAAAACCCTAGCCTTACACCAGTCGAACCCTAGTTGACTTGGATCAATCAAACCGGCACCTATGCCAGTCGACTGATGTCGGGCAAAACCTCAAACACCAAGTTGTTTGAGCATCCGACTGTCAGGTAAACCCTCAAACATCAAGTTTGAGCCTCCGACACTCAGTCTTAGCCACTTGGCCAAGTCCACCTTATCCCTCATGGAGTTCCCCACCGAAGCTCTCTTCCCTCGGCCTACGTCCCTCGGATGCGCCAAGCGCATGGCTTCGCAACGTCATCCTTCGTGTCTCATACCCTAGAAGTAGTCTTCCCCTTGGGCTCACTCCATTCGCTCCCCGTCCGGCGGTCCCTCAGATGCACCAAGCGCACGGCTTCGCAATGCCATCCTTCACCGACTCAAGGACCCGAGCCTAGTGAACTTGCTAAGTTCTCAAGACTTCCCACATGCACCAAGCGCACGGCTTCGCAATGCATTTCTCACCAAGCACCAAGCGCACGACTTGGCAATGCTTTGGATTTCCCATGCCAAGCACTAAGCGCACGACTTCGCAATGCTTTGGACTTTCCCATGCCAAGGCTTCCCCCTTGGACTTCCACACCAAGCTCCATGCTTGGATTTTCCATGCCAACCCCATGTTGGACTTTCCCATGACAATCCCATGTCATGAGTTTTGTCTATCATCAAAATACTATCAAGGTACTGCTCGAGTCAAACTCGAGTCAACCTGGGCCGATTGCACCAACAGAAAGGTGGTTTGTTTTATAGTCATAGAGATCAGAGGGTGATCGTTAGCATGAATGCCAGATTTCTAGAGGAAGACTATGTGATAAACCACAAGCCCATGAGTAAGATTGTTCTAGAGGAAATAAAAGGGGAAGTCACTTCTTCAGTACCATCGGTGAAGGGTTTTGCTTATCAAGTCCGTGAGGAAAAACTTCGCTTTCCACTTCACCTCGGTCGTTTGTTCATGGTGATCCCATCGATGTCCCCGGATTAAAAAATTTAATCCTAGACACAACAGATTGCCCAAACAACCAAGTCATCATCGTGCTATTCGTTTAGAGAGGTCACTTGAACAAACTCGTTGTTCAAGCGACCATCCTCTATTGTACGAGTAGCCACAGAATAGACGATGTATGAATTGCCGGTTTTTGTGTCTATGTTCGGGATCCAAGTATTATTTAGCCACAAACAGAATATTACATGCTTATAATTGAAAAACAAAAACAAACATGTTACAAAAGAGAATGAAGAATAGGTATACCTCTCGATCTTCTAATGTATGACCTTCCTCCTTTCGGACGTCGTGTGGGCGATGATCTACCAAAAGTCGAAGCTCCTATATCGCAAATCTTCCTTCCTTACTCTTCCAAAGCAAGAGGAAGAATAGAAACAAGGCTCTATTCCTTCTTTCAACCAACCAACAACTTCCAAGGAGGAAGCTTGCCGCCGGCCAAGAAGGAAGAGGAGTTTGAGAGTGGCCGGCCAAAAGCTTGAAGGGAGGACCCTAAACCTTTGTCTGCACCGGCCAAGGAGAAGGAGAGGACTTGTTTTGGATGTCGGCCAAGGGCTGGAAGGAACTCCAAGGGCGCCGACAGCTTGGGGAAGAAGAACAACACAAGGAAAAATTTCCTTATTAGGTGCTGCCCAAGCCCAAACCCTAATTCCTATGCCTTGTCGCCAACCTCCAAAACCCTAGATTATCTTGAAGATTACTCCACGCCAACCCCTCAAGCTCCTTTTATAGAGTTGGGGATAAGCCTCCTTTTAATCTCTACCATTGGTTCTAGGGATTTAATCTTAACCATCGGATCTAGAGATTTAATCTCAACCGTCGGATCTTAGAGATTTAATCTCTACCTATGGATCTAGAGTTTTGTTTCTATGCATTGGATATAAGTTTCATGAGGTGTTAATAGGCTACATTAGGGACCATGAGGAGGATTTGGATCTTGGCCACCCATGGATCAAGCCCACATAAAGTCCCATCCATTAATGATAATCCAATCCACTAAAGGATTATCATTGATCTACCTCACCAACCCCCATAAGTTAATATGGGCTCCATATATTATTTGTACATTTTCTCACCGTGTTTAAGATCTCGAATGTCCATCGATTAATTAATTTACTGACCATTAATTAATCAACATCTAACTCCATGAGTAGTACCACTCAACCTTTTCATCATGTCGGACCAAGTCCACCTGTAGGGTTTACATGATGAACCTTATGAGCTCCTCAAGGGGACATTATCATCCTAATATATAAGACACGGTTTCCTCCTATAATCAATGGTACACCATATAAATAATATCATCTCCCAACTTACCGAGCCTATCGATTTAATCTATAAATCTCGCCCATTGGTAAATCAAAGAGATGGATACTAAGTATATGTACCCGTTATTATATCAGGATTAAGAGCATGTACATAATAATATCTGAGGTCTGATTCGATTATGTAGTCAGCAATAAATCGAATCACCTCTAAGTCGGTCCTGCTCAATACACTCAAAGTGCACTAGTGTGATTCTATGGTCAAGCCAAACCAATAACAAATCACACTACAACCTTTCCGATGGTTTGTCCAAAGCCATCTCGGTTGTGAGACTTTACTTATACTTTACAATGAGTCGATAACATGATCTCCCGTGTGACACCACACACCATGTTATCTACAATGTAATGTATTAGACAATATGCATAACCATAAAAATATGCAAACAATGATCATGTGATTCTTATTTCAAAATAAAGATGTTCATACAAAAGGTAGTCTTTTCAGTATACATCCCTACAACCGGTACAAGAGGATATACCACAAGTCACTGCACCACGTGTCACAGAGGATACACAGGTGATACCTCGTCGTAGTGGGAGGCTTGTGAGACAGCTTGATAGATTCATGTTCTTGGGAGAATCTTCTGATTTGGTCCATGGTGAACATGAACCTGATCCCTGGACATATGACGAGGCAATCCAAGATAAAGATGCAACATCTTGGCAAAGTACAATGAATACTGAGATTGAATCTATGGATTCAAATCAGGTCTGGGAGCTAGTGGAACCACCCGATGGTGTAAAAACCATTGGATTCAAGTGGATCTACAAAATAAAGATAGGAATAGATGGGAAGGTTGAGACCTTCAAAGAGAGGCTTGTTGCGAAGGGGTTTACTCAGAAAGAGGGTATCGATTATGAGGAGACCTTTTCGCCGGCTGCCATGCTTAAGTCTATCCGGATTCTCTTATGCATTGCAGCTCATATGGATTATGGGTGTGGCAGATGGATGTCAAGACAGTTTTCCTTAATAGAAGTCTTGAGGAAAACATCTATATGAAGCAACCAGAGGGATTCATTGCGAAAGGAAAAGAGCATCTTGTATGTAAGCTTAATCGGTTCATTTATGGATTGAAGCAAGCTTCGAGGTCTTGGAACAACCGATTTGATGAAGTAATCCAGTCTTATGGATTTATTCAAAGTCCGGAAAAGTCTTGTGTGTACAAGAGATGTGACGAAAACGTAGTGGTATTTCTTGTACTATACGTAGATGACATTTTGTTCATTGGCAACAATATCAAGGTGTTATCGGACGTAAGGGTATGGTTGTCCAAACAGTTTGATATGAAGGACTTGGGAGAAGTAGGACACATCCTTGGGATCAAGGTTATAAGGGATCGCAGGAAAAGGATGTTTTGCTTATCCCAATCTTCATACATAGACACAATTATGGATCATTTTAGCATGCATAACTCTAAGAAGGGTTTTCTACCTTTCAGGAAAGGAGTACCTTTATCTAAGGAGATGTGTCCTAGAACATCTGAGGAGATAGAGGAGATGAAGGCGGTTCCTTATGCTTCGGCAGTAGGAAGCCTCATGTATGCGATGCTATGTATGAGACCAGATATCTGCTTTACCGTGGGCATGGTCAACATATATCAGAGTAATCCAGGACAGGGACATTGGACTACGATAAAGCATATATTGAAGTACCTGAGAAGGACTAGGGATTATATGCTAGTTTACCAGGCAGACCAATTACTCCCTGTGGGTTACATAGATTCTGACTTCCAATCAGACAGGGATAACAGTAAGTCTACCTCTGGTTTTGTGTTTACTTTGGGAGGTGGAGCCATTGTATGAAGGAGTGTCAAGCAAAAATGCGTGGCGGACTCTACCATGGAAGCTGAGTATGTGGCAGCCTCTGAGGCGGCCAAAGAAGTTGTGTGGCTCAGGAACTTCCTGATGGACTTGGATGTGATTCCTAGTTTGCCCAAAACTATCACAATTTATTGTGATAATAGTGCTGCAGTTGCAAACTCGAAGGAACGACGAGCCCATAAAGCTAGTAAACACATAGAGCGCAAGTACCACATGATACGAGAAATCATAAAAAGAGGAGAAGTTGTTGTGGCCATGATTGCATCGGAGGATAACCTGGCAGATCCTTTCACTAAGGCCCTTCCGGCGAGAGCTTTTCATAGGCATGTGGAGGGAATAGGGATCAGATGTATGGCAGTTTGAGGACAGCATAGTCTTTTAGTATAAGTGGGAGATTATCGGGATGTATACTGAAAAGTCTATCTTTTGTATGAATATCTTTATTTTGAAATAAGAATCACATGATCATTGTTTGCACATTTTTATGGTTATGCATATTGTCTAATACATTACATTGTAGATAACATGGTGTGTGGTGTCACACGGGAGATCATGTTATCGGCAACTTGTAAAGTATAAGTATAGGCTCACAACCGAGATGGCTTTGGACAAACCATTGGTATTGTTGTAGTGTGATTTGGTATTGGTTTGTCTTGACCATAGAATCACACTAGTACACTTTGTGTGTATTGAGCAGGACAGACTTAGAGGTAATTCGATTTATTACTAACTACATAATCAAATCGGACCTCGGATATTATATTGTACATACTCTTAATCCCGATATAATAACGGGCACATATACTTAGTATTCATTTCTTTAATTTACTAATGGGCGAGATTTATAGATTAAATCGATAGGCTCGGTAAGTTGGGAAATGCTATCATTTATATTGTGTGTCGTTGATTATAGGCGGAAACTGTGTCCTATATATTAGGATGATGATGTCCCCTTGAGGAGCTCATAAGGTTCATCATGTAAACCCTGCAGGTGGACTTGGTCCGCCATGATGAAAAGGTTGAGTGTACTACTAATGGAGTTAGATGTTGATTAATTAATGGTCAGTAAATTAATTAATCGACAAACATTCGAGATCTTAAACACGGGGAGAAAATATACATATAATATATGGAGCACATATTAACTTATGGGGGTTGGTGAGGTAGATCAATGATAATCCTTTAGTGGATTGGATTATCATTAATGGATCGGACTTTATGTGGGCTTGATCCATTGGGTGGCCAAGATCCAACTCCTCCTCATGGTCTCTATTGTAGCCTATTAAATACCTCATGAAGTCTAGATCCAATGGATATAAACAAAACTCTAGATCCAAAGGTAGAGATTAAATCTCTAGATCCGACGATTGAGATTAAATTTCTAGATCCGACGGTTGAGATTAAATCCTCAGAACCAATGGTGGAGATTAAAACAATGCTTATCTCTAACTCTATAAAAGGAGAGAAAGGGGTGGGCGGCAAGAAGAATCCAATGAGAGATAGGATTAGGGTTTTGGGCGGCAAGAAGCTTGGATTAGGGTTTGGGCTTGGTGGCACCAAATAAGGAAAGTCTTTCCTTGTCTTTTTCTTCTCCATTGGTGGCCGACGCCCATACCAGCCTTTCTAGCCCTTGGCCGGCATCCAAAGTAGCTCTTCTCCTTCTCCTTGGCCGGTGGATCCAAGGCTTAGGGTCCTCCCTTGAAGCTCTTGGCCGGCAACCATCTTTTTCTCCCTTCTCCTTGTTGGCCGGCGGCAAGCAAGTTGCTTGTTGCTTGGTTGTTGGCTAAAGGAAGGAGAAGAGTCTTGTTTCTATTCTTCCTCTTGCTCGGAACGAGGAAGGAAGGAAGATTGGTGATCTAGGAGCTTCGACTTTTGGTATATCGTCTCCCACACGACATCCGAAAGGATGAAGGTCATACAATAGAAGATCAATAGGTATATCGATTCTCTATTTTCATTTGTTACATGTTTATACTTGTTTTTCAATTATATGCATGATATATATTCTATTTTGTGGCTAAATATACTTGGACCCCGAACATAAACACAAAAGCCGGCGATCTGTACATCGTCTATTCCGCGGCTATTCGTAGAATAGAGGTTGGTCGCTTGAACAACAAGTTTGTTCAAGTGACTACTCTAATCGAATAACACGACGATGACAAGGTTGCTTGGGCAATCCCTCTTGTCAAGGATAATTTTTTTTTATCCAGGGATGTAGAAGGGATCGCCATGAACAAGCGATCGAGTTGAAGTGGGAAGCGAAGTTTCCCCTTCCTTTAACTTATCATGTTAACTAGATTTACCAAGTGGTATTTTCAATCAAAGCAAATAGATATGCTCTAAAAATTAACTATGTTAGCTTCTCGTGCATGTGGTAAGCGAATTTCCTTAAGGGATACTTGTTCCAAAGTAAGTTAAGTCGTCATCTTATATCTTTCCTAAGGTCTTCGACTTTTATACAATGGCCCGCCCTAAGCAAGGGTCGTTCCCTAGATCAAGCACAAAGTCTCAAAGGCATGCTCGGTATTGAGAGAAATTGATAGGTGTTTCCCTGGTAACCTAACTCGGTCTCAAAGGGGCACCTAACATTTCCACCCACGACAACTATTTTTTTCTCCGAATGAGCTTTCACAATCCGAGCATCTCTAGTAACTAAAATGCTAAATCCAGAGTCACCTATAGTTTTTAAAGTACTAGACTACTGAGATGAATCATAACTAGGTACGTATTAGATTTTCCCTTTCAAAATTTTCATCATATGTATGTGTAAAATAAAATCTAACCAGTGTAAGTCTAGAACATTCATTAGAACAAATAAAATAAAATACCACGAGGTAAATGAAGTTAAGCTACCTATGGAAACAACTCATGAAGAAAACTTTTAAAAATACTACTGAGGTAGCTTATAGATAGCAAGAACTAAGTGCTAAAAGAAACTAAACAATCTATGCATGAACAAATAAATGATAACTAAAATGCAAATATCGTAAAGAAACTATTTCTAGAAATAAAATAAATCAAAACATAGAGACCCCCCAGACTTGTATGAATTCATACCTCTAATACGGTGGTCGAGGCGGGAAGTCCGATAGTCTCGGCTGTAGGTAGTTGCTTCGGAGGCTCATTGGCTCCCATGTCCCCGAATTAAAATTTTCACTAATGAAAGAATTAATCCGGATGGGATGAGCTTTCTTAGTACAACCATTTCGTCGTCGTGCTAACAACTTGAGTGGTCGCTTGAACAAACTAGTTGTTCAAGCAACAAAACTCTTCTAGTTGGTTAGCCGTGGAAGAGACGACGGACGGATCGCCGGTTTTTGTGTTTGTCTTCGGGGTCCATGATTATACAATTTATTTACTAATTTACACATGCATAATCAAAACATAAAAGAACAAGCTCAGATATGTAAATAAAGTTAAAATAACTTTATACCTCACGATCTTCTACCGTATGTCCTATCCTTCTCGTGGACGACGTGTGGACGAAGATCCTCCACGAGTAGAAGCCTTCTAGATCGCTTTCTTCTCTACCTTGTCCACTGTGAACAAAGAGAAGAACTTACAAATACCTACCCTTTCTAGAACTGGCCACCAAATTAGGGAATTTGGTGCAACCGCCGGCCAAGGATCAAGTGGATGATGTGCCGGCCACCAATGGAAGGAGAACCGCCGGCCACCTTGGAGAGTATGGAGGAAGATGAACGCCGGCCACCAATGGTAGGAGAACCGCTGGCCAAGGAAGAAGGGAGAGTCCTCTAGGATGGGCGCCGGCCAAGTGTTGATGGAGGAGGATGGGCGCCGGCAATCAACTAGAAGGAACAGTTGCCGCCCACTTGTTTTGCTCCAAAACCCTAGCCACCCAAAAACCCTAGCCGCCCACTTTTGGATGAGCCAAAACCCTAATTCCTCAATCAATTTGAATTATTGCCGCCCAACCCTAAGCTTTCCTTTTATAGAGTTAGGCTTAGGACTCCTTTAATCTCCACCGTCGGATCTAGGGATTTAACCTCCACCGTCGGATCTAGGGTTTTATCCCAACCGTCGGATCTAGGGTTTCATCTCAACCGTCGGATCTAGGATTTCATCCCAACCGTCGGATCTAGGATTTCATCCCAACCGTCGGATCTAGGGATTTAATCTCAACCGTCGATTCTAGGGTTTCATCCTAACCATCGGATCTAGGGATTTAATCCCAACCGTTGGTTCTAGGTTTTGTTTTACATTCTTGGATCTAGACTTCGCAAGGATTATATTAGGCTACGATAGGGACCATAAGGAGGAGTTGGGTCTTGGCCACCCGATGGATCGGAACCACACAAACTTGATCCATCAATGATGTTCCATTCCACTAGAGAATCATCATTGAACTACCTCACCAACCCCCATAAATTAATATGGGCTCCATATATTATTCATACATTAATCTCCCCGTGTTTAAGATATCGAATGTCCATCAATTAATTGATTTACTGACCATCAATTAATTAACATCTAATTCCTCGAGTAGTACCACTCAACCTTATTATCATGTTGACTAAGTCAACCAGCTGGGTTTACATGATGAACTTTATGAGCTCCTCAAGGGGATATCATCAACCTAATATATAGGACACGGTTTCCTCCTATAATCAACGACACACCATGTAAATAATATTATTTCCCAACTTATCGGGCATATTGATTTAATCCATCTAAATCTCACCCACTGGTAAATCAGAGAAATAAATACTAAGTACATGTGCCCGTTATTATATCAGGATTAAGAGCATGTACAACATAATATCCGAGGTCCGATTCAATTATGTAGTCAGTACTAAATTGAATCACCTCTATATCGGTCCTGCTCAATACACCTAAATGTACCAGTGTAACTCTATGTCCAAGACAAAACAATACCAAGCTACACTACAACCATGCAATGGTTTGTCCAAAACCATCTTGGTTGTGAGCCTCTACTTATATTTTACAAGGAACTGATAACATGATCTTCTGTGCCACACCAAGCACCATGTTATCTACAATGTAAAATATTAGACAATATGCATACATATAATAAATATATAAAGTGCAAACAATGATCATGTGATTCTTATTTCAAAATAAAATGTTCATACAAAAAGAGCTAGGCTTTCAGTATACATTCAAACAATCTCCCACTTATACTAAAAGACTATGCCGTCATCACTCTACCATACATCTGATCCCCATGTCCTCCACATGCCTATCAAACGCTTTCGCTGGAAGGGCCTTAGTGAATGGATCCGCCAGGTTATCCTCTGATGCAATTTTGGCGACAGCAACTTCTCCTCGCTTTACGATCTCTCGTATAAGGTGGTACTTGCGCTCTATGTGTTTACTCGCCTTTTGGGCTCGTGGTTCCTTCAAGTTTGCAACTGCACCACTATTATCACAATAAATTGTGATAGTTCTGGGCAAACCAGGAATCACATCCAAGTCCATCAAGAAGTTCCTGAGCCATACAGCTTCCTTGGCTGCCTTAGAGGCTGCCACATACTCAGCTTTCATGGTAGAGTCCGCCACGCATTTCTGCTTGACACTCCTCCATACTATGGCTCCACCTCCAAAAGTAAACACAAACCCGAGTTCAGTTTACGTATTGCTTAATTGGAAATGCGAATCCGTGTAACCCACGGACTAATTGATCTGCCGGTAAACCATATAATCCCTAGTCCTTCTCGGGTACTTGATATATGCTTTACAGCGGTCCAATGTCACATCGGGATTACTCGATATCGCTAACCATGCCCCAGTAGAGCGGATCCGGTCTAAATACATAGCATAGCATACATAAGGCTTCCCTCTTTGCGCATAAGGAACCGCCTTCAAGTCCTCTATCTCCTTTGATGTTTTGGGACACATCTCTTTAGATAAAGGAACTCCATGCCTAAAAGGTAAAAAACCTTTATTAGAGTTCTGCATGCTAAAACGAGCAAGGATAGTGTCAATGTATGAAGCTTGAGATAAGCACAACATCCTTTTCTTGCGATCCATTATAACTTTGATCCCAAGGATGTGTCCCACTTCTCCCAAGTCCTTCATATCAAACTGTTTGGACAACCATACCCTTACGTCTGATAACACTTTGATATTGTTGCCAACTAACAAAATGTCATCTACGTATAGTACAAGAAACACCACTACGTTTTCGTCACATCTCTTGTATACACAAGGCTCATCCAGACTTTGAATAAATTCATATGGCTGGATTACCTCATCAAAGCGGATGTTCCAAGATCTAGAAGTTTGCTTCAATCCATAAATGGACCGATTAAGCTTACATACAAGATGCTCTTTGCCTTTAGCAATGAATCCCTCTGGTTGCCGCATATAGATGTTCTCCTCAAGACTTCCGTTAAGGAAAGCTGTCTTGACATCCATCTGCCAAATCTCATAATCCATATGAGCAGCTATAGATAAGAGAATCCGGATAGACTTAAGCATAGCTACCGGCGAAAAGGTCTCCTCATAATCGATACCCTCTTTCTGAGTATACCCTTTCGCAACAAGCCTAGCTTTGAAGGTCTCAACCTTCCCGTCTACTCCTCTCTTTCTCTTGTAGATCCACTTGCATCCAATGGTTTTTACACCATCGGGTGGCTCTACTAGCTCCCAGACCTGATTAGAATCCATAGATTCTATCTCTGAATTCATCGCACTTTGCCAAGATACCGCATCTCTATCTTGGATTGCCTCATCATATGTCCAGGGATCAGGTTCATGTTCACCAGGGACTAAGTCCGAAGACTCTCCCAAAAACATGAATCTCTCGGGTTGTCTAACAACCCTCCCACTACGACGAGGTGCCTCCTGTGTATGCTCTGTGACACGCGGTGCAGTGACTTATGGTGTCTCCTCTTGTACCGGTGGTACTGAAGTCGGGACATCCCCTGTCAACTCCTCAAGTACAATCTTACTCTTGAGCTTGTGGTTCATTACATAATCCTCCTCTAGAAATTTGGCATTCGTGCTAACGATCACCCTCTGATCTCTAGGATTATAAAACAAACCAGCTTTCGTTCCCTTAGGGTAGCCAACAAACATGCACACTTCTGTACGAGGTTCCAACTTACCAGCATCAGCCTTCAGCACATGTGTTGGACTCCCCCATATCCGAATATGTCTCAGACTAGGCTTTCGCCCAGTCCACAATTCTACAGGGGTAGAAGGTACTGATTTAGATGGAACCAAGTTCAGAGTGTACATTGTCGTATCCAGTGCATACCCCCAGAACGAAACAGGTAACTCAGAATAACTCATCATCGATCTGACCATCTCCATAAGAGTCCTATTCCTTCGCTCCGCTACACCATTCTACTGGGGTGTGTCAGGTGCAGACAATTGGGATTGAATCTCAGACTCTGATAAGTAACTCCTAAACTCTCCCAAGAGGTACTCGCCACCACGATCAGATCGTAGTGTCTTGATACATTTACCTTGACGATTCTCCACATCAGCCTTGAATTCTTTGAACCTGTCAAAGCATTCAGACTTGCGGCGCATCAAGTAAATGTATCCATACCTTGAATAATCATCTATAAAAGAGACGAAGTATTCAAAACCACCTCTTGCCTGGATAGACATAGGACCCCACAAATCAGAATGAACCAATTCTAACACATCTTTGGCTCTATACCCCTTGGCCTTGAAAGGCCTCTTGGTCATTTTACCTTCCAAGCAAGATTCGCAGGTTGGGAGATCCTCCACAACTAATGAACCCAAAGGTCCATCAGCTATCAACCTTTGAATTCTGCTTAAGTTAATATGACCAAGCCTTAGATGCCAAAGATATGTTTGGTTCATCTGCGAAGGTTCTTTTCTCTTATTAGATTTAGAAGATGAGTTATTTACTTCTAGATGCATCGTGGGAGTTTTCGGTTCAAGAGTATATAAATTGCCAACCAATGTACCAGAACAGATAATCTCCCTATTCCTTTTTATAACCACTTTGTCATTAAAAGTAACAGAATATCCATCCATAAACAATTTAGAAACTGAAATTAAATTCTTTCTAAAAGTAGGTACATAAAGACAATTTCTCAAAACCAAAACTTTATTCCTATCAAAAGATAAATAAACGTCTCCCACTGCAATAGCCGCCACCTTTGAAGCATTGCCCATGTAGACGGTAATTTCTCCTTCAGCTAGTCGTCGGGTTTCCTGGAACCCCTGCAAAGAATTGCAGACATGATCAGTGGCTCCCGTATCTACACACCAGGTTCTGGTAGATAATACCACTAAACATGTTTCACGACTAAGGCAAAAGATATACCTTTGTTCTTCTTTAGGAAGGGGAATTCTTTCTTCCCATGTCCAGTCTGTCTACAAGTGAAGTACTTGCCTTTCGGCTTCTTCACTCCCTGAGATCCTCCCACCACCTTTGCTCTACCTTGTTTCTTCTTCTTCTTGCCTTTCGGCTTAGAAGTAGAAACCTTCTAAGCAACCATGGCTTCCTGCCTTGCAGCTCGATTCTGGTATCCGAAAAGTTCCTTTTCCCCAGAATCATCCGCAGGCCTAGAAGGACACTCATCGACAGTTAAGACACTATCCAAATTTCTTTTCCAATCAATATCATTTGGGTACAGTAAGTTTATTTCTTTTAATATTATAGCAAGTGGGTTGAAAGACATTTGAAAATCCTAAGAATCACAATGATCAAAATATTAGATTTCAAAAATTATTGATTCCTCAAAACAATAAAATCTCGAAATCAACCAACACCTCAAATCACTGAGAATGTCGCATGCCACTCTGTGTGGACGTATACGAATTCTACATTTGTAAGACGAGGTTTTACCTATTAATTTTATTATCTTGTCAACCTTACTTTTTGACAAATAAAATTAATAGTTGGTTCCTCTTTGGCCCTATAAATAAAAGCAGTGACTCCTATGGGGAGGATACTTTTATTTGTATCTAAGTGTGCACCATTACACGATACTAAGGGAATTATTTTGGATTATGTGTCTTACCTCTGTGGAAGTGCACATGCTCCTAGATAATTTCCTATAACCATTATTTGACCTAGTGATCCGCAAACAAACCCATCCTCAGGGAGGAAGGCACTCAGAGCCGACACACAAGTTTGTTGCATCACATGTCAAATTGTAATGGAGGCCGCGGAAATTAATTAAAATGTCCCTCTCCCACTTAGTAAATTAAAAATGAGGAATTTTAAATCATACACAACATGCATATAAAACAAATAAGCAATAAATATGGAAAAAACAGAATTTTTTCCAACTATTATGCCATTGTCCTCCAATATGCATCCCGTCGTGTCGCCACCTAGCCCGCTCCATCTTTTCCGGTGCGCAAGTCACCAAAGAGTTCCGAGCCGAGATAAATCATTTTATTTACATCCATCGATCCTATACTCCACGAAGGAGTGTACAAATAATCTAGATCGAAAGTAAACTAAAATGATTGGCTAAACAATGTCGTATTTAATTACAAAAATTAAATACTAATCTAGCCTCGTCAACCCCGAGGATTCAAATAATAAATTTTTACACACATCCATTCACATACACACACAAGGCCATAATAGTCGGATCTTATGCCTGCAACCAAAGAGTTAAACTACGCATATCCTACTATTATCCGACACATATAATATATGAAAAAGTGCATAAAAAAGTAACCAAATCCAAAACACACAAAACTAGAAACCGTGGCTCTGATACCATCTGTAGGGAGTTGCATCGGAGGCTCATTGGCTCCCATGTCCCCGGATTAAAATCTTCACTAATGAAAGAATTAATCCGGATGGGATGAGCTTCCTTAGCACAACCATTTCGTCGTTGTGCTAACAACTTGAGTGGTCACTTGAACAAACTAGTTGTTCAAGCAACAAAACTCTTCTAGTTGGTTAGCCGCGGAAGAGACGACGGACGGATCGCCGGTTTTTGTGTTTGTCTTCGGGGTCCATGATTATACAATATATTTACTAATTTACACATGCATAATCAAAACATAAAAGAACAAGCTCAGATCTGTAAATAAAGTTAAAATAACTTTATACCTCACGATCTTCTACCGTATGTCCTATCCTTCTCGTGGACGACGTGTGGACGAAGATCCACCACGAGTAGAAGCCTTCTAGATCGCTTTCTTCTCTACCTTGTCCGCTGCGAACAAAAAGAAGAACTTACAAATACCTATCCTTTCTAGAACCGGCCACCAAATTAGGGAATTTGGTGCAACCGCCGGCCAAGGATCAAGTGGATGATGCACCGGCCACCAATGGAAGGAGAACCGCCGGCCACCTTAGAGAGTATGGAGGAAGATGAACGCCGGCCACCAATGGTAGGAGAACCGCCGGCCAAAGAAGAAGGGAGAGGCCTCTAGGATGGGCGCCGGCCAAGTGTTGATGGAGGAGGATGGGCGCCGGCAATCAACTAGAAGGAAGAGTTGTCGCCCACTTGTTTTGCTCCAAAACCCTAGCCACCCAAAAACCCTAGCCGCCCACTTTTGGATGAGCCAAAACCCTAATTCCTCAATCAATTTGAATTATTTCCACCCAACCCTAAGCTTTCCTTTTATAGAGTTAGGCTTAGGACTCCTTTAATCTCCACCGTCGGATCTAGGGATTTAACCTCCATCGTCGGATCTAGGGTTTTATCCCAACCGTCGGATCTAGGGTTTCATCTCAACCGTCGGATCTAGGATTTCATCCCAACCGTCAGATCTAGGATTTCATCCCAACCATCGGATCTAGGGTTTTATCCCAACCGTTGGATCTAGGGATTTAATCTCAACCATCGTTTCTAGGGTTTCATCCTAACCATCGGATCTAGGGATTTAATCCCAACCGTTGGTTCTAGGTTTTGTTTTACATTCTTGGATCTAGACTTCGCAAGGATTATATTAGGCTACGATAGGGACCATAAGGAGGAGTTGGGTCTTGGCCACCCGATGGATCGGAACCACACAAACTTGATCCATCAATGTGTTGGGTTTCCGGCACCACGGCGTGTGTGTGTTCGATCATGTTTCGTAAACATGAGCACAGCGGAAGCAATTAAAAAAATAATAAATCTATATTTATTACAACACACACAACACACGCATACTATTACAACAAGTGTAGACATAACCGTAAATTAAAATTTGCAATAAAAGAAATTATCTACGTTATACCTTTCGTATGACGTGTAGCGGGAACGGCATCAACCGGAACGATCCTCGTAAGAATCGTCTCTATCCGTATCCACGCCGAGCTCCTCGGGATGACTTTGCTAAGTCACGAGCTTCGTCTTCGTACGGGTTACTAGCCTCGTGTTGAAGACGACGTGATCGAGAGATGATCACGATCCGAATCCAAATTCGGATCCTAAAACGAGTTCTCAAAACTCGCTTCTCCGGAGAGGTATTCGTCAACCAATTGACGAATCCTTCGTCCTCCACCTCAGAGGATTACCGGAGATCAAATCCCCGGTAAGTTAGCCGCTGTCGGAGCACTAACCGTCGTCAAAACGATGCTCCGACAACAAAGAAACAAACTGTCAAGAAAAACTGGACAGCTTTTGGTGGAGGAATAGAGGCCGGCCAAGGCGAGATGGAAGCTCACCTTATCACCGAACCTAGAGGAGATCACCGGAGGGTCGCCGGAGGTTCACCGGCTGAAGCTTGGTCGCCGGCAACAAGTTGGAAGGCTGCACAAAAGCTGGGCGGCGGCAGCTTAGGGTTGGGCATCGAATACTCCAACAAGGGGTGGGCGGCAACACCAAGGACTTAGGGTTTTTAATTAGGGCTTAATTATCCATTAAGCCCTCTTTTATAGAGAACTAATTCTCTTAATGGTTAATGGATCATATCCATAAAGCCCGTTAACCCGCTCCATTAAGATAAGTTAAAATAAACTAAACCATGATGGTTTATTTTAAGTTAAAACGAACCGAACCAACCTTTGGTTCATTCGTTTAATATAAACCAAACCCTTTGGTTTATTCTCATCCATTGGATTAGAACAAACCATTTTGGTCCATCCATTATGTCTTCATAAGACACGGCCCATCCACGCTTCCATTGCGACTGAAACAATTTCATGCTTGCTTTATGTTTGGTCCAACCAAACATAGTTTCTCTCGGTCTGAGAATCCCATTCTCAAGCTCGTTTTAAATCCTTTGGATTATACTCGTTGTGCGTGTGACCAAATAGGTTCTCGGTTTATGTTGGCCGTCTATAATTAACCATTAATTATAGAATGATCATGAGTGACACCTAGTAGTACATCATGATCCCCAATTAACCGAAAAGATCAACGGTTGATCCAGAACTATTTCTGAAACCCTTCAGTAGCTCGAATGAATCGTGCCCCATTCCCTTCACTCATCTTATACCCACTTGGTTCAGGACATGGTCTATTGTGTCAGTCCCCACTAGGCTGACTACGTCACACCTAGCCCAAGTATCATTTCCTCGTCCTACGGTTTCTAGTTACTCCACATGTATCGAAGAGTACCTTACTCTAAACATGTAATGCTTTGGCCAAAGACTTTAGTAACAATCCGACGAGAGGTCATGGGTATACATCTCCTCGCAAGGAGTGGTGAATCCTTTATAGGCTATTCAAACACCTTCGATCACTTCGACTTATACCCAATCATCCCGGGTCCACATCTCCTCGGAGATGTTTGCTTAAGATGTCAAAGAATAAGTCTCCATGATCAAGATGACTTGAATACCGCAAGTCAAAGGAACATCGCACTTAAGCCACAGTAAGAACTTCATTGACATATCTATATATGCAGAGAACCATATGAAGTCTTACGGCTGGTCACTCCAATGAACTAGTGACCATAACTAGCATCCACGATTAACTCCGGACATCACAATGTCTCCAGCCAGTGAGAATCAGCTGCTTGGATACACCAAGGAGTATACCTCGTGCTAGTCTCGACAGAATTGATGGTGTCCAAATCCATCAATTCATCGACTAGGGATAATTTCGATACATCACAATTACACATGTAGAGATACTCACTAGTTGTGATCAAATCACAAATTCTCTCATGCTGTGAATCGTATTGTGGACATTCAGTAAATGAGTTTAAGATCCAATCAAATACATTAAACATGTATACTCAAATAGTGAATCTTCATTTATCATATAAATGGTTCATACATAAGGCGATTGCCTTAGGACATCTCTCATATATTACTAACAGACTCCCACTTGGCCTAATGCCAATCGCTACGGTATCCAATACCATAAGCTCTAACATGACCCTCAAACTTACTTTGAGGTAATGCTTTAGTCAAAGGATCCGCTAAGTTCCTTTCAGTGGGAATTTTCTCGATTTGTATTTCGTTCCTACTGATGATCTCTCGATAAGATGATAGCGTGCACATGTTTGGATCGTTGATGAGACCTTGGCTCTTTTCGTCAATTGCTCCATTGTTGTCGCAGTAGACCGGTATTGCTTCAACAATGGCCGGAATCACACCAAGTTCATGAACGAACTTCTTGATCCAAACCGCTTCCTTTGCTGCTTCCGAAGCTGCAATATATTCTGCCTCAGTGGTAGAATCTGCTACAGTCTCTTGTTTGGAACTTTTCCAACTCACTGCGCCCCCATTCAAGGTGAACACGTATCCAGACTGAGACCTGGAATCATCCTTGTCTGTCTGGAAGCTGGCATCCGTATACCCGCGTATCACCATGTCCCCTTCTCCATATATTAGGAACACATCCTTAGTTCTTCTCAAGTACTTAAGGATCGTCTTAACAGCCGCCCAATGATCCATTCCTGGATCGGATTGGTATCTGCTCGTGACACTCAGAGCGTACGATACATCGGGCCTCGTACATAACATAGCATACATGATAGATCCTATTGCGGATGCATAGGGAATCTTACTCATGCAAATCCTCTCGTCTTCTGTGCGCGGACACATAGACTTTGAAAGGTGTTCCCCATGCCTGATGGGCAGATAACCTTTCTTGGATTCCGACATGCTAAACCTCTTTAGCACTCGGTCTATATATGTAGACTGCGAAAGACCAAGCAACCGTTTCGATCTATCTCTATAGATCTTAATCCCAAGGATGTAGGTTGCTTCTCCCAGGTCTTTCATGGAGAATGTCTTGGATAACCAAACCTTAACTGACTGTAAGATTGACACATCATTTCCTATAAGTAATATGTCATCGACATACAATACTAGGAACATTGCCTCCCACTAACCTTCTTGTACACACAAGGTTAAATGCGGATTTTGTGAGAAATCAAACTTTTGATCGTCTCATCAAAACGGATATTCCAGCTCCTGGATGCTTGCTTCAATCCATAAATGGATCGTCGCAATTTGCATACCTTGGTTTTATCAACCGATGTGAAACCCTCAGGCTGTATCATATACACGTCCTCGAGCAGGTTTCCATTAAGGAAAGCTGTTTTCACATCCATCTGCCATATCTCATAATCATAATGAGACGCTATGGCCAGGAGCATCCGAATGGATTTAAGCATAGCTACAGGCGAATAGGTTTCGTCATAATCAACACCTTGTTTTTGACGATATCCTTTCGCCACCAATCTAGCCTTATAGGTAATCACATTACCATCCATGTCGATTTTCTTCTTGAAAACCCACTTGCACCCTATAGGCTTTATGCCTTCAGGTGGGTCAACCAAGTTCCAAACTTGGTTTTCGTACATGGAATCCATTTCCGACTTCATGGCACCAAGCCACTTATCCCTTTCTGAACTTGTCAGCACTTCTTCATAACTGGTAGGCTCCTCATCATCAATGAGTAACACGTCGTTCGATTCACTTACGAGAAATCCATATCTCTCAGGAATATTGCGTGTTCTACCAGATCTACGAAGATGTGGTGTTACAATAGGTCCAGCCGATTGCTCATCACTATGAGTTGTCGGCTGTTGTGCTTCACCAGGTATCTCATCAATGTCTATTTGAGTCTCTCGAGCCTCCTCAAGCTCGACGACACTCCCACTGTTTTCTTGCAAGAGAAACTCTTTCTCTAGAAACACAGCATGCCTTGAAACAAACACCTTTTGTTCCACAGGATGATAGAATTGGTAACCCCTTGTTTCCTTAGGGTATCCAATAAATAGACATTTATCGGACTTAGCATCCAGATTTTATACGTCTGATCAGCTTCACATAAGCAGGACAACCCTATATCTTCAAGTAAGATACATGAGGTTTCTTACTAGCCCATATCTCATATGGAGTAGTAGAGACTACCTTGGTCGGGTCTCTGTTTAACAAGTAAATAGCTGTCTGAAGTGCATAACCCCAAAAGGACTTGGGAAGAGTCGCATGATTCATCATTGACCTGACCATGTCCAACAAGGTCCGGTTACGCCTCTCAGATACACCATTATGCTGTGGTGTATAGGGCGGAGTCCATTGAGACAATATGCCATTGTCTCTTAGATAATCAAGAAACTCTTGACTTAAGTATTCACCACCTCGATCCGATCGAAGTATTTTAATACTTTTGTCATGTTGTTTCTCTACTTCATTTCTGAATTCTTTGAACCTTTCAAAGGCTTCAGACTTGTGTTTCATCAAGAACACATACCCAAACCGTGAGTGATCATCGGTGAAGGTAATGAAGTAGCTATAGCCTCCTAAAGCTTGAGTTGACATAGGTCCACATACATCAGTATGTACTAGACCTAGTAACTCTCCCACTCGTTCACCTTTTCCAGTAAAAGGTAACTTAGTCATCTTGCCTTTTAAGCATGATTCGCATGTATCGTATGAATCCAATTCAAACGATTCCAGAATTCCACATCGGTGTAATTCGGACATGAGTTTCTTGCTTATATGGCCAAGACGACAATGCCACATATAGGAGTCTATTTGATTATCCTTTCGAGCACGCGTGTTGCTCGCTTCGATATTGAAAATGTCACTGGATACGTCCAACGTATAAATGCCATTACTCAAAGTTCCAGTTCCATAAAGTACGTCATTCAAAGTTATATAACAACAATTGTTACTAAACGTTAAATGGAAACCATTTCTATTTAAGCAGGAAATAGAAACAATGTTCTTTATTAGAGAAGGAACATAATAGCAATTGTCCAGTTCCAAGACTAGTCCACTAGGAGCTTGACAAATAAGTTAGATGGCGGCCGCATGACAACCTTTGTTCCATTGCCAACTCGCAAATTTGACTCCCCTCTGACAAGTCTTCTTCTATTCCTTAGCCCTGTATGTCATTACATATATGTGAGCTACACCCAGTATCCAATACCCAAGTGTCTAAGGAAATAGAATGACAATCAATAACGAAGATACCTGAAGAGGATGGGGCATCGGATGCCTTCTTCTTCTTCATGGACTCAAGATAAATCTTGCAATTTCTTGCATGGCCTTCCTTGCCATAATGATGGCAAGTGCCCTTTTCTAGTTCGCCTTCTTTGCCTTTTTCTTTCCTTTCTTATGTTCTTTTGCCTTCCTCTTAGAACCTTTCTTTGAGGAATCAACTAACAGAACCGCCTTCTCCTCATGCTTTCTGAAGGCTCCAGTCTTGACATATTAAGGAGCTCGAATGGTGGATTCCAATTTGTTCATCCGATAGTTCATCACAAAGTGCGAGAAGCTCTTGGGCAAACAATGCAGAATTAAGTCAATACTTAACTCATGATCCATCACAAAACCGAGGGTAGCTAGCCGCTTGATGTACCCGTTCATCTTTAGCACAAACTGCACTATCTGAGGCGAACCTTCTTGCATCTTCGTAGTGAAGAGGAGCCTAGAGACCTCGAACCTTTCGGATCTCGCTTGCTCATCGAACAACTCATGAAGATGGAAGACCATAGTATTAGCATCCATATGCTCATGCTGCTTTTGCAGCTCAGGTACCATCGCCGCTAGCATGATGCAACTAGCCACCGAGAATCGCCACATGTTTACGATAGACACCAACATTTGATGCAGGTTGCATCGTCCTTAGGACGGTCAGGAAGAGGCTCTTCAAGGACATATGCAAGCTTTTCCGCCTTGAGAACAATTCTCAGGTTTCTAAGCCAGTCCAGGAAGTTAGGCCCAGTCAGTTTGTTCGAATCCAAAATAGTGCGCAAATTCAAAGACGTCATGATCAATTTATTGACCTAGAAATACAAAGCGAGCATATATGAGAAAATGATTTTAAAGTGCATCAATATACATTTATAAATCCCATTCATTTTTCGAATTTCAAAAACCCTTAAAATCACTTCGGGAGATCGTAGGTCCATCTCCGAATGGGCTGATATCCATCATAGATAAGAACAACCTTGGAGTGAGTCCAACAAGCCATTCTTAGCTATGATGGTGGGTATCAAATACCGATTACATATCATGTATATGTAACTATCACAATGTGCTATCAACTAATTGAATGTTTACACATACATTGGGTTGTTAACACATTAACAAGTATGCATCATATGCATAGCACCCAACTTCACCTCTCTTCACATCGACCTTGGAGTGAGTCCAACAAATCGATGCTCCAAGTTAAAGCCGACCCATTAATCGCGAAATAGTTTTAATATGGTTAGGCGCATTCAACCAATTAGCCGGGCTTGGAGTGAGTCCAACAACCCAAACTAACGATTGACCTCACTCTTACCATATTAGAGTTAAACTATTCCAATGATTTGAACATGTTCGAGTTCGAGCGGGCTTGGAGAGTCCAACAACCCAAACAAGAAGCAGAACTCGGTTCTAACCATATTAATGGAAGGTGTAGGCTTTAATATTGAGTTAGGGTTTTATGTCTCATCCTCTTTGCATGCAAATAACTATTATCTACATACATCTACATGTCACGCATGGCATAATGTTATGCATCTAATGCAATTACATGACATACAATTATGTCATGTATATAATTTCCTTATATGTCATAACTATTTATGGAAATAAAATATGTTTAAGATTTGATTCTCCAAATCAAATCATAATTAAATTAGGAAACAAATTTCCAAATCAAAACACATATTTTATTCATGGAATTATTTGATTAAAGAAAATCTATTTAGGAAACCAATTTCCTAAATCATTAAAACTACTTATGGAAATAAAATATTTTAAGATTTGATTTCCCAAATCAAATCATGATTAAATTAGGAAACAAATTTCCAGAATCTAATCAAATATTTTATTTATGGAAAATATCAATTTCCATAAATACTTCCAACTTTCCAAAAGTGGAAGATTTCCATAAATACTTCTAGACTTTCCAAAATTGAAAATTTTCCATAAATACTTCTAAATTTCCAAAATTTAGAAAATTTCCAGAAATACATTATGACTATCGCAAAACCATTTTTACGATTATGTCGAAACACAACCTGGGCTCTGATACCACTGTTGGGTTTCCGGCACCGCGGCGTGTGTGTGTTCGATCATGTTTCGTAAACATGAGCACAGCGGAAGCAATGAAAATTAATAAATCTATATTTATTACAACACACACAACACACGCATGCTATTACAACAAGTGTAGACATAACCGTAAATTAAAATTTGCAATAAAAGAAATTATCTACGTTATACCTTTCGTATGACGTGTAGCGGGAACGGCATCAACCGGAACGATCCTCGTAAGAATCATCTCTATCCGTATCCACGCCGAGCTCCTCGGGATGACTTCGCTAAGTCACGAGCTTCGTCTTCGTACGGGTTACTAGCCTCGTGTTGAAGACGACGTGATCGAGAGATGATCACGATCCGAATCCAAATTCGGATCCTAAAATGAGTTCTCAAAACTCGCTTCTCCGGAGAGGTATTCGTCAACCAATTGACGAATCCTTCGTCCTCCACCTCAGAGGATTACCGGAGATCAAATCCCCGGTAAGTTATCCTCTGTCGGAGCACTAACCGTCATCCAAACGACGCTCCGACAACAAAGAAACAAACTATCCAGAAAAACTGGACAGCTTTTGGTGGAGGAATAGAGGCCGGCCAAGAAGAGATGGAAGCTAACCTTATCACCTAACCTAGAGGAGATCACCGGAGGGTCGCCGGAGGTTCACCGGCTGAAGCTTGGTCGCCGGCAACAAGTTGGAAGGCTGCACAAAAGCTGGGCGGCGACAGCTTAGGGTTGGGCGCCGAATACTCCAACAAGGGGTGGGCGGTAACACCAAGGACTTAGGGTTTTTTATTAGGGCTTAATTATCCATTAAGCCCTCTTTTATAGAGAACTAATTCTCTTAATGGTTAATGGATCATATCCATAAAGCCCGTTAACCCGCTCCATTAAGATAAGTTAAAATAAACCAAACCATGATGGTTTATTTTAAGTTAAAACGAACCGAACCAACCTTTGGTTCATTCGTTTAATATAAACCAAACCCTTTGGTTTATTCTCATCCATTGGATTAGAACCAAACCATTTTGGTCCATCCATTATGTCTTCATAAGACACGGGCCATCCACGCTTCCATTGCGACTGAAACAATTTCATGCTCGCTTTATGTTTGGTCCAACCAAACATAGTTTCTCTCGGTCTGAGAATCCCATTCTCAAGCTCGTTTTAAATCCTTTGGATTATACTCGTTGTGCGTGTGACCAAATAGGTTCTCGGTTTATGTTGGCCGTCTATAATTAACCATTAATTATAGAACGATCATGAGTGGCACCTAGTAGTACATCATGATCCCCAATTAACCGAAAAGATCAACGGTTGATCCAGAACTATTTCTGAAACCCTTCAGTAGCTCGAATGAATCGTGCCCCATTCCCTTCACTCATCTTATATCCACTTGGTTCAGGACATGGTCTATTGTGTCAGTCCCCACTAGGCTGACTACGTCACACCTAGCCCAAGTATCATTTCCTCGTCCTACGGATTCTAGTTACTCCACATGTATCGAAGAGTACCTTACTCTAAACATGTAATGCTTTGGCCAAAGACTTTAGTAACAATCCGACGAGAGGCCATGGGTATACATCTCCTCGTAAGGAGTGGTGAATCCTTTATAGGCTATTCAAACACCTTCGATCACTTCGACTTATACCCAATCATCCCGGGTCCACATCTCCTCGGAGATGTTTGCTTAAGATGTCAAAGCATAAGTCTCCATGATCAAGATGACTTGAATACCGCAAGTCAAAGGAACATTGCACTTAAGCCACAGTAAGAACTTCATTGACATATCTATATATGCAGAGAACCATATGAAGTCTTACGGATGGTCACTCCAATGAACTAGTTACCATAACTAGCATCCACGATTAACTCCGGACATCACTATGTCTCCAGCCAGTGAGAATCAGCTGCTTGGATACACCAAGGAGTATACCTCGTGCTAGTCTCGACAGAATTGATGGTGTCCAAATCCATCAATTCATCGACTAGGGATAATTTCGATACATCACAATTACACATGTAGAGATACTCACTAGTTGTGATCAAATCACAAATTCTCTCATGCTGTGAATCGTATCGTGGACATTCAATAAATGAGTTTAAGATCCAATCAAATACATTAAACATGTATACTCAAATAGTGAATCTTCATTTATCATATAAATGGTTCATACATAAGGCGATTGCCTTAGGACATCTCTCATATATTACTAAAACAATGATGTTCCATTCCACTAGAGAATCATCATTGAACTACCTCACCAACCCCCATAAATTAATATGGGCTCCATATATTATTCGTACATTAATCTCCCCGTGTTTAAGATATTGAATGTCCGTTAATTAATTGATTTACTGACCATCAATTAATTAACATCTAATTCCTCTTGTAGTACCACTCAACCTTATCATCATGTTGACTAAGTCAACCAGCTGGGTTTACATGATGAACTTTATGAGCTCCTCAAGGGGATATCATCAACCTAATATATAGGACACGGTTTCCTCCTATAATCAACGGCACACCATGTAAATAATATTATTTCCCAACTTACCGAACATATTGATTTAATCCATCTAAATCTCACCCACTGGTAAATCAGAGAAATAAATACTAAGTACATGTGCCCGTTATTATATCGGGATTAAGATCATGTACAACATAATATCCGAGGTCCGATTCAATTATGTAGTCAGTACTAAATTGAATCACCTCTATGTCGGTCCTGCTCAATACACCTAAGTGTACCAGTGTAACTCTATGTTCAAGACAAAACAATACCAAGCTACACTACAACCATGCCAATGGTTTGTCCAAAACCATCTTGGTTGTGAGCCTCTACTTATATTTTACAAGGAACTAATAACATGATCTTCTGTGCCACACCAAGCACCATGTTATCTACAATGTAAAATATTAGACAATATGCACACATATAATAAATATATAAAGTGCAAAAAATGATCATGTGATTCTTATTTCAAAATAAAATGTTCATACAAAAAGAGCTAGGCTTTCAGTATACATTCCAACATCGGCATGTCGGGCTCCTGGGAAAATTGGGTGCTCAGCCGCTGCTGCCACATGTACATGTGGTCAATCTGGGAGCTGGTGGATGCAGCGACTACTTTGTCCTCCTCATGGCGATGGGCAGCCTCCTCTTGAAAATAGATATGGGCCTCGTCATAGAACTCCTCGACCCGCTGGAAGTGCTCCCGTATGCCCTGAAACTCCTCCTCCGTGTAAGTGCTCTGCTCCTTCCATCACTGCCTCTGTGTCTGCTGCTCGGCGTATATGTCATCGAGGTGTGATCAGAACTCAGAGAAATCATAGGTGGATCTACCTACATCTTGTTCAAAAGTAGAAAAAGATGGTGGTGCAGGTGTAGGCTCTCGTCGTGGACTAGGTGGGCTCTTATTCATATAAAAATAAACATACAGTACGACCCTTTTATCCTTGCATGACGCAGCTGTGTCTAAATACATGGCCTGATCGTGTGTTCCACTGGGAGATGAGTCCACTTGGGGAACGACTGTATGAAACCACACGGCCTGGCTATGTGCCCCCTGTTTCTCTCCCGAAGTGCACCATGGTCCGAATTCTCTCACACGCCTCGCTGTGTAGGCTCAAAATGATTTTAGTTTCTACTTCGCAAGTTATTTCTAGCCCTCAAATTATTTGCAAAAACATAACTGACCATAAATCAAAGTCTAAATTATACACATGAATGCAATAAAATTAAAACAACTAAAGACTAAACTTGGGTTGCTTCCAAAGAAGCGCTTTATTTAAGGTCTTTTAGCTCGACCACACTCCTATGTCTCATCTTGGCTCTAGTGCCCCATGGAGATTTTTCTTCCTCCCCTTCTTGATGCGTTTGAATCTTGCTCGTGGGGGAGCAAGATATTTGCTCACTTTACGTCGCTTGCCTTTTGGTCCTCCATCACTATGTCTCTTAAATCTTGCTCATGGAGGGGCAAGATATTTATTAGTTTCTTTCTTTGGCTCGTGATTGAACATGCTTAGCCTCAAGTAATCATTGGGAGTTTGATCATGATATTCCATTGTGTCCAAATGATGTAAATAATGTAACTCGCCACAGAAATCCTCACCAAAAGATTGATTAGTAGATTCTATTATGTCGAATGAAATTTTATCATCACAATTCACTAAAAGGCCTTCGTTATTAGTAACTAAAGTTTCAGTGAGGGTTTGGGTAGGCTCTTCTAGATCCTTGAGGTTAGGAGGTATTTTAATAGAAGCAATGTACTCCTCAATTAAAGTATCAATTATATAATCTTCAAGCGGTGATTGAATGGATTGTCCTTCTTTACTTCCTATGTCATCCACATCTTCCTCATCCGCTCATTCAAAGTGAGTCTCTTCCATATTAGGGGTAATCCAGTCATCTAAGCCACCTTCTTGTCATTTGGTTTCTTCACTTGCTAGATCTTGTTGCATAATCTCCGCAAATTGTCGACTATGCTCCTCGCATTCCCTAGTAAAATCGACTAGCGAGGCTTCGAAGAGGGGACTTGGTTTTGGATAAAATTCATATGGTGATTCATAGCTCTCGTGCTCACTTGGGAAATAATATTGAGGGTTCAAGTAGCCAGGGTCATAACTATATGAATAAGAATCATCTCGTGGCCACTGGTTGTAATCACAGGTGACATCTTCTTGTTCAAATTATGAAGGTTCAAATATATCCGGACAATCATTAATAGTATGTCATGTTTCACCACAATGCTCATAATAAATGTTACCAAAGCTCATAGCATTAAATTGACCATAATCATGAGAAAAAGCATGCATGTCTATCTACAAGAAACTATGAATAAGGAAAGGAACAACAGTGCCATGACAAGAGACTAAAGCTGCTAGAACTATGATTAAACTAAAAGAAAAACTAAAAAGAAAAACTACTTGAAAATAACTGAAGCTAGAAGAAAACTGAAATCTAAACTTAGTACTGACTTAAACTGGAAATTAATAAAGACTAGGAAAATAACCCTAAACTGAATAGAGATAACAAAAATTTAAAACTATATAAACTGAAATAAAGTAAAACAAGAAAGTAAATCTAATCTAGGTCCGATCCAACTATCCACTTTTTATTCGATATCGAATCAATCAGTTCCAAGCACTGACACCAAAAACTTGATGCACGAGAACACGTCCTCAAATCTCACAACGGGAACCGTTGAGGACTCAAAGCACGCGCTCATGCTCAACACCCGTAAGTGCACGGATGTCGTCAAGTAATAAAAAGATTATCAATCCTATATGGACTGAGATTCGAGTACCGATTGTTCAATGGACATTATTGTTTAGAGTTTAATGTTAAGAGTTGTACTTATGAGATTTGTCAGTGATCCTAACTCTAGTACGTGTAGGGATGTATAGTGAAAAGTCTATCTTTTGTATGAACATCTTTATTTTGAAATAAGAATCACATGATCATTGTTTACATATTTTTATGGTTATGCAAAATTGTCTAATACTTTACATTGTAGATAACATGGTGTGTGGTGTCACACAGGAGATCATGTTATCGGCCCCTTGAAAAGTATAAGTAAAGGCTCACAACAGAGATGGCTTTGGACAAACCATCGGAATGGTTGTAGTGTGATTTGGTATTGGTTTGTCTTGACCATAGAATCACACTAGTGCACTTTGTGTGTATTGAGCAGGACCGACTTAGAGGTGATTCGATTTATTGTTGACTACATAATCAAATCGGACCTCAGATATTATTTAGTACAAGCTCTTAATCCCGATATAATAACAGGCACATATACTTAGTACTCATCTCTTTGATTTACCAATGGGCAAAATTTATAGATTAAATTGATAGGCTCGATAAGTTGGGAGATGATATTATTTATATAGTGTGTCGTTGATTATAGGAGGAAACTATGTCCTATATATTAGGATGATGATGTCCCCTTGAGGAGCTCATAAGGTTCATCATGTAAAACCTTCAGGTGGACTTGGTACGGCATGATGAAAAGGTTGAGTGGTACTACTCAAGGAGTTAGATGTTGATTAATTAATGGTCAATAAATTAATTAATCGACAGACATTCGAGATCTTAAACATGGGGAGAAAATGTACAAATAATATATCGAGCCCATATTATCATATGGGGGTTGGTGAGGTAGATCAATGATGATAATTTAGTGGATTGGATCATCATTAGTAGATCGGACTTTATGTGGGCTTGATCCATGGGTGGCCAAGATCCAACTCCTCCTCATGGTCCCTAATGTAGCCTATAAACACCTCATGAAGCTTAGATCCAATGGATAGAAACGAAACTCTAAGATCCATAGGTAGAGATTAAATCTCTAAGATCCGACGGTTGAGATTAAATCTCTAGATCTGACGGTTGAGATTAAATCCCTAGAACCAATGGAGGAGATTAATTCATGACTTATCCCTAACTCTATAAAAGGAGGTCAAAGGGGTTGGCATGAACTACATGAAAGGAGAGCTAGGGTTTGGGCGGCAAGAGAGGGAATCCTAGTTGAGATAGGATTAGGGTTAGGGTTTGGAGGCTAGGGCAGCACCAAATAAGGAAGGTGTTCTCTTCTTCTTCCTTCTCCATTGGCCGGCGTCCAGCTCTTTTCCAGCCCCTTCCCAGCCCTTGGTCGGCGCCCAAAAGCTCTCTTCTTCTTCTCCTTAGGTGGTGGAAACAAGATATAGGGCTTCCCTTGGTGTCTTGGTAGTTTTCCATCATCTTCTCCTCCTTCTAGTTGGCCGGCGGCAAGGAGTTTGTGTGCTCCTTGTTGGTTGGTTTTAGGGAGGAGAAAAACCTTATTTCTATTCTTCCTCTTGCTTTGGAAGAGCAAGGAAGGAAGATTTGCAATCTAGGAGCTTCGACTTTTGGTAGATCGTGTTAGGGCAATCTCTTGCCATAATATGGTTTTGATGGTGTGGCAAAGGGTTTAAGTTAGTTTGATATGTTGATTTGATATGTGCGTTGAAGTCATGCAGGACTTAGTAATTTGCACATGGAGCCGTGGCGAGTTTCACATCTCATGACTCATGCCTTGAGTCGGTGAAGGATAGCTTTGCGGAAGCCGTGCGCTTGGAGCATCCGAGGGACCGCCGGACGAGAAGCTTGGAGTGAAGCCGGAGGAAGTAGACTTCGAGGCAAGAGACGCGAAGGAGCATTGCAGAGCCGTGCACCTGATGTTGCCGAGGGACGTGGCCGAGAACGAAGAGAACTTCGAAGGCGAGGGACTCCGAGAGATGAGAGTGAGCAATTGTAACCCGGGGAAGGGTAGCTCTTAGGTGAAACTTGGCCATTTGGCCAAGTGTCGGATGGGTTTTTCGACACCGATCATTGCCATGTCATGGCGGTCGGATCGCTCGAGTCAGTGTAGTTCGATCGTTTACGATCGATCGATTATGGCGCAGCCGATGCGCCATCGTGGGCGGTCATTGCCAAGATCGATCGATCAAGACAAGAATGATCGTCAATAGGGTTTTGGCCATAGGTAACCGCTCGCGTCGATCGGGCGTCGACTACGAGGCGGCGATCGATGAGGTCCATCAGTCGACTGCCAAGAGTTCCGTTGGACTACAACGGTCGGGATCCGACGTGTTCGAGGCCGTTGTAGTGATGTGATCATCGCCAAGGCGGCGATCGTGATGGCGCCAACGGAAGAAATCAGCCCTCTATAAAAGAGGGTGTAAGCCTTTGAGAGGCTAATGCTTATGCTCTAAGTGATCTTCCTAGTGCCCCACAAGCTCTAAACTCTTCTTACTTGTTTTTACTCCATTCTATTTGTAAGAAGAGTGATCTTGATTGTAAAGGTTTCCTCCACCTAGCTTGGTGCAAAGGAGAGACCAATAGTGATTGGCTTTGGAGGAGTGATTCACCTCGGACGAATCGGGATCGTGGATTAGCGGCGTAGCCGTGAACCACGTTACATTCTTTGTTAGCGATTGTTTTCTCATATTTCTATTTGCTTGTCTTTATTAGTCTTCCGCTTGCGCTAATTAGTTTTGTAGACGAGCAAATACCGGCATCCAAACGAAAAGGGCTATTCACCCCCCCCTCTAGCCGGCCGTACCGATCCCCAACAAGTGGTATCAGAGCCAAGGAAAGCTTGTCGACGACTAACCGCCACAACAAGCAAATTTTCAAAATGGCCGGCTCAAACATCCACCCACCGAAGTTTGAATTGGTGGAAAAAGAGAATGGAGGTATTCTTCGAGACCGATTTTGATATCATGCTTATAATGGAAAATGGTTTCGAGTTGCCTAGGGATGAAAGGGGTGACCCAATTGAAAAATCACGTTGGACTAAGAAGCAAAGAGAGGAGCACCTTGCAAACTCAAAGGCAAAATATCATCTTCTCAATGTGATCCCTCAACAAGAGATCAACCGGATCGGAGAGTGTGCTAGCACCAAAGAGATGTGGGAAAAGCTTGTAGAACTCCATGAAGGCACATCCGAGGCCAAGCTAGCTAGGAGAGACCTCCTCCGCTCCCAACTATCAAACATCAAATTAGAAAAGGGAGAAAAGGTAACTTCATTGCATTCTAGGTTTAAAGAAATATTAATTGGGCTAACAAGTGTAGGTGAGAAGCTATCAAACCGGGATATGGTAATGAAGGCCATTGATGCCTTTCCCCGGTCCTCAAAATGGAGCTCCATGGTGGACTCATTTTACATCTCCAAGAACTTGGAAGTAAGTACCTTGGAGGTATTTTTCTCAACAATGGAGCTTCACGAAACTAGGCTTCAAGGAATACAAGAAGAGCCTAGAATTCAACCCTCAAGAGGAGTAGCTTTGATAGCGAACAAGGGGAAGAAAAAGATGGAAATTCCCTCTTCCTCCGATGACGAAGCGTCTTCCTCCTCCTCCTTGGATAGCACCGAAGAAGCCTATATGGTAAGGAAGGTAAGACGTGCATTTAAGAATTTTAGATTTAATAAATCTAATGATAGGAATAGAAGACCAAGGGGGAAGGTCATATGCTACAATTGCCAAGGAGAGGGGCACATAAGGGATAATTGTCCCCTCTTAAACAAAAGCAAAGAAGAAAAGAAAAAGAAGGAAGAAAAGAAGAAGAAAAAGGGGAGCAAGAAGAAAAAGGAAGAGGAGAAGAGGACAAAGAAAAAAGGAAAGGCCAAAGCTCTCAAGGCAAGGACTTGGGATGACCCATCCTCATCCTCCTCATCATCATCGGATGAGGAGAATGCCTTTGTCACCAATTTGGCCTTGATGGCATTTGATGACTTGGATTGCTCTTCATCCGAAAAAGAAAGATCAAGCTCAAGTGGGGAGAGCTCAAATGAAGGGGGAGCTTCTACATCCTCATCATCCGAAGAAGAAGAGGACATGGAAACTATGGTAACGAAAGCCTCTCCTAAGAAAATAGTTTCCATAATTTCTAGTTTAACTAAGGACTTATTTGGAATGAAAAAGAAAAATAAAAGCATGCTTAATCAAATTAAGGCATTGGAAAATAAGCTAGAAAATGCATGCTTAAATGATAATATTTCTTCTAGCTTAAATGATGCATGCTCACATGACCTTAATGTGCCATTAGGTGTTAGTGATGCATGTATAAATGAAAATAGGGCCTTAAGGGAAAAAGTAGATTATTTAACAAAAGCCCTAGAAAAATTCACAATTGGCTCCAACACATTGAACATGATCTTAGGGAGCCAAAGAGCTAGTTTCAACAAAAAGGGCCTAGGCTACAAGGAAAAGAAAAATGAAAAGGCCTACAAATGCCTTATAGCTAGGGGACAAGATAAGAAGAAGGTAATAGCTAGAAAATGGATCCCCAAGGAATACTTAGTGAACCAAATAGGAAAGAACTTATTTTGGGTTCCAAAATCCATCCTTAAGGGTTAGGATAACCCTAGGGTAGTCAACCATATGGAATTAACCTATATCATATTTTGGTTGACTTAGGATGACGGGACAACATTTTTTAGATAGTGTTGGGTGATGATAACGTGCCCATAAATAGATAATGTTGCTTAAATCATGATGATTGATGTAATTCCTATGTATATTTGCAATCATGATTTATGTTTTTGAAATTTAGCACGTTATCATGAGAAATAGGTTTGAATCATGCTTTAGGTGATACTTTGTTTATTATCATCATATAATACCTAATGCATGATTATAATTTAATGAAAACGTGTATTTCATGATCATTATGTGAAATTGATTCATATATGTCATTATGATCATGTTAATTGTGAGGGTGATACTTAACCATGATAGAATTGCATGAATATATTGGTTAAGTATATACAAATACCCCTAGGATGCATCTCACACTCACTATGGCTAAACTTGATTGCAACTTAGCATGGGTGAGATGTTAGTATGATACAAATGTCCACTAATGCCTATGGCATTTAGATGGTCATTTAAAGTATCAACATAGCAATAATAGACCAATCATGGGGAATGCTTATGTTTAATTCATAGACATATTGCCCAAAGATCATGGTTGGATATTTCATATGTTTTCAAAACAATTTCTTAATCTAAAATCTATGTATTCATGTTTTGAAACAACTGGATGCAAGACTAGGTGTTAAAATGGATACTTATGATCAAAAACCAAGTAGTTTTTAAAACTTTTGGATTTTTGGAAAATATGTAGAAATATAATGATTTTTCATGAAACCCTATTTTTCACTGATAGATATACTTAAAAGAAATATGTTCCCCAAATTTCATGATTTTTCTAATTTTTTGGAATTAATAGTGCATTTCTGAAATTCATCCAGAAAATTAGAAATTCGGATTTGTTTGTGCCACCGCCATACACGATAGCAATGATCGATGGATCATGAACAAGTCTGAACCTGATTTTATCAGGTTTTGACTGATTTTAGTGTATGTTTCTCTTTATACTTGATGTCATGAGCTTATAACTTAGTGTTAATCTTTTTGATGGTGTCAAAGGGGGAGAAATAATTGTGTTTAAGTAAAGGGGAATATATTTAAGGGGAGAAATGATTATGCTAATGATAGGGGGAGAAATTAAGGGGGAGTTTCATGGATTAAGGGGGAGTTGCATGTTGCTATATCATGTTTATCTTTACATGCTTTCTTACCGTAGAATTTATATCAAATGTTTTTACCTAACTTAAACGGATTGCCACACATCAAAAAGGGGGAGATTGTTAGGGCAATCTCTTGCCGTAATATGGTTTTGATGGTGTGACAAAGGGTTTAAGTTAGTTTGATACGTTGATTTGATATGTGTGTTGAAGTCGTGCAGGACTTAGTAATTCGCACATGGAGCCGTGGCGAGTTTCACATCTCATGACTCGTGCCTTGAGTCAGTGAAGGAGGCCGTGCGCTTGGAGCATCCGAGGGACCGCCGGACGAGAAGCTTGGAGTGAAGCCGGAGGAAGTAGACTTCGAGGCAAGAGACGCGAAGGAGCATTGCAGAGTCGTGCGCCTGATGCTACCGAGGGACGTGGCCGAGAACGAAGAGAACTTCGAAGGCGAGGGACTCCGAGAGATGAGAGTGAGCGATTGTAACCCGGGGAAGGGTAGCTCTTAGGTGAAACTTGGCCATTTGGCCAAGTGTCGAATGGATTGTGGCGTGATCAATCGCCATCGTGGGCGCCGGTCACGCCGAGACCATCGATCATTGCAAAGGCCGATCGGTGGTCAATAGGGTTTAGCGCAGAATCCGCTCGTAGCCGATCGGGCGTCGATACGGAGCGCGAATGATCGATGAGGTTCATCCGACCGCCAAGAATTCGTTGGACTACAGCCGCCGGGATCCGACGTGTTCGGAGGCCGTTGTAGTAGCCGATCGCGCAAGGCGCATCGAATCGATGGCGGCCAACGGGAAGAAATCAGCCCTCTCTATAAAAAGAGAGGGTGTAAGCCTTTGAGAGGCTAATGCTTATGCTCTAAGTGATCTTCCTAGTGCCCCACAAGCTCTAAACTCTTCTTACTTGTTTTTACTCCATTCTATTTGTAAGAAGAGTGATCTTGATTGTAAAGGTTTCCTCCACCTAGCTTGGTGCAAAGGAGAGACCAATAGTGATTGGCTTTGGAGGAGTGATTCACCTCGGACGAATCGGGATCGTGGATTAGCGGCGTAGCCGTGAACCACGTTACATTCTTTGTTAGCGATTGTTTTCTCATATTTCTATTTGCTTGTCTTTATTAGTCTTCCGCTTGCGCTAATTAGTTTTGTAGACGAGCAAATACCGGCATCCAAACGAAAAGGGCTATTCACCCCCCCCCCTCTAGCCGGCCGTACCGATCCCCAACAAGTGGTATCAGAGCCAAGGAAAGCTTGTCGAGGACTAACCGCCACAACAAGCAAATTTTCAAAATGGCCGGCTCAAACATCCACCCACCGAAGTTCGACGGCGAATTCACTTGGTGGAAAAAGAGAATGGAGGTATTCTTCGAGACCGATTTTGATATCATGCTTATAATGGAAAATGGTTTCGAGTTGCCTAGGGATGAAAGGGGTGACCCAATTGAAAAATCACGTTGGACTAAAAAGCAAAGAGAGGAGCACCTTGCAAACTCAAAGGCAAAACATCATCTTCTCAATGTGCTCCCTCAACAAGAGATCAACCGGATCGGAGAGTGTGCTAGCACCAAAGAGATGTGGGAAAAGCTTGTAGAACTCCATGAAGGCACATCCGAGGCCAAGCTTGCTAGGAGAGACCTCCTCCGCTCCCAACTATCAAACATCAAATTAGAAAAGGGAGAAAAGGTAACTTCATTGCATTCTAGGTTTAAAGAAATATTAATTGGGCTAACAAGTGTAGGTGAGAAGCTATCAAACCGGGATATGGTAATGAAGGCCATTGATGCCTTTCCCCGGTCCTCAAAATGGAGCTCCATGGTGGACTCATTTTACATCTCCAAGAACTTGGAAGTAAGTACCTTGGAGGAATTTTTCTCAACAATGGAGCTTCACGAAACTAGGCTTCAAGGAATACAAGAAGAGCCTAGAATTCAACCCTCAAGAGGAGTAGCTTTGATAGCGAACAAGGGGAAGAAAAAGATGGAAATTCCCTCTTCCTCCGATGATTGGCGTCTTCCTCCTCCTCCTTGGATAGCACCGAAGAAGCCTATATGGTAAGGAAGGTAAGACGTGCATTTAAGAATTTTAGATTTAATAAATCTAATGATAGGAATAGAAGACCAAGGGGGAAGGTCATATGCTACAATTGCCAAGGAGAGGGGCACATAAGGGATAATTGTCCCCTCTTAAACAAAAGCAAAGAAGAAAAGAAAAAGAAGGAAGAAAAGAAGAAGAAAAAGGGGAGCAAGAAGAAAAAGGAAGAGGAGAAGAGGACAAAGAAAAAAGGAAAGGCCAAAGCTCTCAAGGCAAGGACTTGGGATGACCCATCCTCATCCTCCTCATCATCATCGGATGAGGAGAATGCCTTTGTCACCAATTTGGCCTTGATGGCATTTGATGACTTGGATTGCTCTTCATCCGAAAATGAAAGATCAAGCTCAAGTGGGGAGAGCTCAAATGAAGGGGGAGCTTCTACATCCTCATCATCCGAAGAAGAAGAGGACATGGAAACTATGGTAACGAAAGCCTCTCCTAAGAAAATAGTTTCCATAATTTCTAGTTTAACTAAGGACTTATTTGGAATGAAAAAGAAAAATAAAAGCATGCTTAATCAAATTAAGGCATTGGAAAATAAGCTAGAAAATGCATGCTTAAATGATAATATTTCTTCTAGCTTAAATGATGCATGCTCACATGACCTTAATGTGCCATTAGGTGTTAGTGATGCATGTATAAATGAAAATAGAGCCTTAAGGGAAAAAGTAGATTATTTAACAAAAGCCCTAGAAAAATTCACAATTGGCTCCAACACATTGAACATGATCTTAGGGAGCCAAAGAGCTAGTTTCAACAAAAAGGGCCTAGGCTACAAGGAAAAGAAAAATGAAAAGGCCTACAAATGCCTTATAGCTAGGGGACAAGATAAGAAGAAGGTAATAGCTAGAAAATGGATCCCCAAGGAATACTTAGTGAACCCAATAGGAAAGAACTTATTTTGGGTTCCAAAATCCATCCTTAAGGGTTAGGATAACCCTAGGGTAGTCAACCATATGGAATTAACCTATATCATATTTTGGTTGACTTAGGATGACGGGACAACATTTTTTAGATAGTGTTGGGTGATGATAACGTGCCCATAAATAGATAATGTTGCTTAAATCATGATGATTGATGTAATTCCTATGTATATTTGCAATCATGATTTATGTTTTTGAAATTTAGCACGTTATCATGAGAAATAGGTTTGAATCATGCTTTAGGTGATACTTTGTTTATTATCATCATATAATACCTAATGCATGATTATAATTTAATGAAAACGTGTATTTCATGATCATTATGTGAAATTGATTCATATATGTCATTATGATCATGTTAATTGTGAGGGTGATACTTAACCATGATAGAATTGCATGAATATATTGGTTAAGTATATACAAATACCCCCTAGGATGCATCTCACACTCACTATAGGCTAACTTGATTGCAAACTTAGCATGGGTGAGATGTTAGGATGATACAAATGTCCACTAATGCCTATGGCATTTAGATGGTCATTTAAAGTATCAACATAGCAATAATAGACCAATCATGGGGAATGCTTATGTTTAATTCATAGACATATTGCCCAAAGATCATGGTTGGATATTTCATATGTTTTCAAAACAATTTCTTACTTTAAAATACATGTATTCATGTTTTGAAACAATTGGATGCAAGACTAGGTGTTAAAATGGATACTCTTATGATCAAAAACCTAGTAGTTTTTAAAGCTTTTGGATTTTTGGAAAATATGTAGAAATATAATGATTTTTCATGAAACCCTATTTTTCACTGATAGATATACTTAAAAGAAATATGTTCCCCAAATTTCATGATTTTTCTAATTTTTTGGAATTAATAGTGCATTTAAAATTCATCGGAAAATTAGAAATTGGATTCGTTGTGCGATCCTTTGCCATACCGATAGTGATCGTGATGGTGTGAACAAATATCTGATAACCTGATTTTATCAGGTTTTGAATGATTTTAGTGTATGTTTCTCTTTATACTTGATGTCATGAGCTTATAACTTAGTGTTAATCTTTTTGATGGTGTCAAAGGGGGAGAAATAATTGTGTTTAAGTAAAGGGGAATATATTTAAGGGGAGAAATGATTATTTTATGGATTAAGGGAGTTGTTGCTATATCATGTTTATCTTTACATGCTTTCTTACCGAGAATTTATATCAAATGTTTTTTTACCTAATCTTAACGGATTGCCACACATCAAAAGGGAGATTGTTAGGGCAATCTCTTGCCGTAATATAGTTTTGATGGTGTGACAAAGGGTTTAAGTTAGTTTGATATCGCTGATTTGATATGTGTGTTGAAGTCTGCAGACTTAGTAATTCGCATACGGAGCATGCGTAGTTTCACATCTCATGACTCGTGCCTTTGAGTCGGTGAAGGATAGCCATGGGAAGCCGTGGCGCTGGAGCATCCGAGGACGCACGGACGAGAAGCTTGGAGTGAAGCCGAGGAAGTAGACTTCGAGGCAAGAGACGCCAAGGAGCATTGCAGAGTCGCTCGATGTCGCCGAGGACGGGCCGAGAACGAAGAGAACTTCAAGGCGTAGGGACTCAGAGATGAGAGGAGCGATTGTAACCCGGGAAGGGTAGTTTTAGGTGAAACTTGGCCATTTGGCCAAGTGTCGGATGGGTTTTCGACACCACCGATCGCCATGTCATGGCATTCGATCGCTCGAGTCGAGTGTAGTTCGATCGGTTTACGATCGATCGATTGGCAGCGCAGCCGATCGCCATACGAAGGGGCCGATCGCATCACGACCGCCAAGGCGCATGAATCGTCAATAGGGTTTCGCCAGAATCGCTCAGCCGATCGGGGCCGACTATGGAGGGAATGGATCGACGAGGTCCATCACGACCGCTAAGAGTTCCGCTGACTACAACGCCGATCCGACGTGTTCGAGGCCGCTAGGACGCAGCCGATCGCCAAGGGCGGCAATGATCGATGGCGCTAACGGAAGAAATCAGCCTCTCTATAAAAAGAGAGGGTGTAAGCCTTGAGAGGCTAATGCTTATGCTCTAAGTGATCTTCCTAGTGCCCCACAAGCTCTAAACTCTTCTTACTTGTTTTAACTCCATTCTATTTGTAAGAAGAGTGATCTTGATTGTAAAGGTTACCTCCACCTAGCTTGGTGCAAAGGAGAGACCAATAGTGATTGGCGTTGGAGGAGTGATTCACCCTGATTTAATCGATCGTGGATTAGCGGCGAGCGTGAACCACGCTACATTCTTTTGTTAGCATTTTTTTCATATTTATATTTGCTTGTCTTTATTAGTCTTCGCTGCGCTTAATTAGTTTTGTAGACGAGCAAATACCGCATCCAAACGAAAAGGGCTATTCACCCCTCTAGCCGCCGCATCGATCCCCTACAAGTGGTATCGAGCCAAGGAAAGCTTTGTCGAGGACTAACCGCCACAACAAGAAAATTTTCAAAATGGCTCAAACATCCACCCACCAAGTTCGACGAATTCACTTGGTGGAAAAAGAGAATGGAGGTATTCTTCGAGACCGATTTTGATATCATGCTTATAATGGAAAATGGTTTGAGTTGCCTAGGGATGAAAGGGGTGACCCAATTGAAAATCACGCTGGACTAAGAAGCAAAGAGAGGAGCACCTTGCAAACTCAAAGGCAAAACATCATCTTCTCAATGTGCTCCCTCAACAAGAGATCAACCGGATCGGAGAGTGTGCTAGCACCAAAGAGATGTGGGAAAAGCTTGTAGAACTCCATGAAGGCACATCCGAGGCCAAGCTAGCTAGGAGAGACCTCCTCCGCTCCCAACTATCAAACATCAAATTAGAAAAGGGAGAAAAGGTAACTTCATTGCATTCTAGGTTTAAAGAAATATTAATTGGGCTAACAAGTGTAGGTGAGAAGCTATCAAACCGGGATATGGTAATGAAGGCCATTGATGCCTTTCCCCGGTCCTCAAAATGGAGCTCCATGGTGGACTCATTTTACATCTCCAAGAACTTGGAAGTAAGTACCTTGGAGGAATTTTTCTCAACAATGGAGCTTCACAAACTAGGCTTCAAGGAATACAAGAAGAGCCTAGAATTCAACCCTCAAGAGGAGTAGCTTTGATAGCGAACAAGGGGAAGAAAAAGATGGAAATTCCCTCTTCCTCCGATGACGAAGCGTCTTCCTCCTCCTCCTTGGATAGCACCGAAGAAGCCTATATGGTAAGGAAGGTAAGACGTGCATTTAAGAATTTTAGATTTAATAAATCTAATGATAGGAATAGAAGACCAAGGGGGAAGGTCATATGCTACAATTGCCAAGGAGAGGGGCACATAAGGGATAATTGTCCCCTCTTAAACAAAAGCAAAGAAGAAAAGAAAAAGAAGGAAGAAAAGAAGAAGAAAAAGGGGAGCAAGAAGAAAAAGGAAGAGGAGAAGAGGACAAAGAAAAAAGGAAAGGCCAAAGCTCTCAAGGCAAGGACTTGGGATGACCCATCCTCATCCTCCTCATCATCATCGGATGAGGAGAATGCCTTTGTCACCAATTTTGCCTTGATGGCATTTGATGACTTGGATTGCTCTTCATCCGAAAATGAAAGATCAAGCTCAAGTGGGGAGAGCTCAAATGAAGGGGGAGCTTCTACATCCTCATCATCCGAAGAAGAAGAGGACATGGATACTATGGTAACGAAATCCTCTCCTAAGAAAATAGTTTCCATAATTTCTAGTTTAACTAAGGACTTATTTGGAATGAAAAAGAAAAATAAAAGCATGCTTAATCAAATTAAGGCATTGGAAAATAAGCTAGAAAATGCATGCTTAAATGATAATATTTCTTCTAGCTTAAATGATGCATGCTCACATGACCTTAATGTGCCATTAGGTGTTAGTGATGCATGTATAAATGAAAATAGGGCCTTAAGGGAAAAAGTAGATTATTTAACAAAAGCCCTAGAAAAATTCACAATTGGCTCCAACACATTGAACATGATCTTAGGGAGCCAAAGAGCTAGTTTCAACAAAAAGGGCCTAGGCTACAAGGAAAAGAAAAATGAAAAGGCCTACAAATGCCTTATAGCTAGGGGACAAGATAAGAAGAAGGTAATAGCTAGAAAATGGATCCCCAAGGAATACTTAGTGAACCCAATAGGAAAGAACTTATTTTGGGTTCCAAAATCCATCCTTAAGGGTTAGGATAACCCTAGGGTAGTCAACCATATGAAATTAACCTATATCATATTTTGGTTGACTTAGGATGACGGGACAACATTTTTTAGATAGTGTTGGGTGATGATAACGTGCCCATAAATAGATAATGTTGCTTAAATCATGATGATTGATGTAATTCCTATGTATATTTGCAATCATGATTTATGTTTTTGAAATTTGGCACGTTATCATGAGAAATAGGTTTGAATCATGCTTTAGGTGATACTTTGTTTATTATCATCATATAATACCTAATGCATGATTATAATTTAATGAAAACGTGTATTTCATGATCATTATGTGAAATTGATTCATATATGTCATTATGATCATGTTAATTGTGAGGGTGATACTTAACCATGATAGAATTGCATGAATATATTGGTTAAGTATATACAAATACCCCCTAGGATGCATCTCACACTCACTATAGGCTAACTTGATTGCAAACTTAGCATGGGTGAGATGTTAGGATGATACAAATGTCCACTAATGCCTATGGCATTTAGATGGTCATTTAAAGTATCAACATAGCAATAATAGACCAATCATGGGGAATGCTTATGTTTAATTCATAGACATATTGCCCAAAGATCATGGTTGGATATTTCATATGTTTTCAAAACAATTTCTTACTTTAAAATACATGTATTCATGTTTTGAAACAATTGGATGCAAGACTAGGTGTTAAAATGGATACTCTTATGATCAAAAACCTAGTAGTTTTTAAAGCTTTTGGATTTTTTGAAAATATGTAGAAATATAATGATTTTTCATGAAACCCTATTTTTCACTGATAGATATACTTAAAAGAAATATGTTCCCCAAATTTCATGATTTTTCTAATTTTTTGGAATTAATAGTGCATTTCTGAAATTCATCCAGAAAATTAGAAATTCGGATTCGTTTGTGCCAGTCCACTGCCATACTGATAGCAGTCGACTGATGGACTGTGAACAAGTACAGTAACCTGATTTTATCAGGTTTTGACTGATTTTAGTGTATGTTTCTCTTTATACTTGATGCCATGAGCTTATAACTTAGTGTTAATCTTTTTGATGGTGTCAAAGGGGGAGAAATAATTGTGTTTAAGTAAAGGGGAATATATTTAAGGGGAGAAATGATTATGCTAATGATAGGGGGAGAAATTAAGGGGGAGTTTCATGGATTAAGGGGGAGTTGCATGTTGCTATATCATGTTTATCTTTACATGCTTTCTTACCGTAGAATTTATATCAAATGTTTTTACCTAACTTAAACGGATTGCCACACATCAAAAAGGGGGAGATTGTTAGGGCAATATCTTGCCGTAATATGGTTTTGATGGTGTGACAAAGGGTTTAAGTTAGTTTGATACGTTGATTTGATATGTGTGTTGAAGTCGTGCAGGACTTAGTAATTCGCACATGGAGCCGTGGCGAGTTTCACATCTCATGACTCGTGCCTTGAGTCGGTGAAGGATAGCTTTGCGGAAGCCGTGCGCTTGGAGCATCCGAGGGATCGCCGGACGAGAAGCTTGGAGTGAAGCCGGAGGAAGTAGACTTCGAGGCAAGAGACGCGAAGGAGCATTGCAGAGTCGTGCGCCTGATGCTACCGAGGGACGTGGCCGAGAACGAAGAGAACTTCGAAGGCGAGGGACTCCGAGAGATGAGAGTGAGCGATTGTAACACGGGGAAGGGTAGCTCTTAGGTGAAACTTGGCCATTTGGCCAAGTGTCGAATGGGTTTTCCCGACACCAGTCGACTGCCATGTCATGGCATTCGACTGCTCTGAGTCGAGTGTAGTTCGACTGGTTTACGACTGACTGGATTGTGGCCGCCGATCGCCATACGTGGGGCCGATCGAAGACATCACCGATCGCCAAGACGAATGACCGGGTCAATAGGGTTTTGGCCATAGAACCGTTCGTGAGCCGATCGCGGCCGACGACGGAGGTAGCAATGATCGATGAGGTTCATCAGTCGACTGCCAAGAATTCCGTTGGACTACAACGGTCGGGATCCGACGTGTTCGGAGGCCGTTGTAGTGACGGCAGTCGACTGCCAAGGGCGGCAGTCGACTGATGGCGGCCAACGGGAAGAAATCAGCCCTCTCTATAAAAAGAGAGGGTGTAAGCCTTTGAGAGGCTAATGCTTATGCTCTAAGTGATCTTCCTAGTGCCCCACAAGCTCTAAACTCTTCTTACTTGTTTTTACTCCATTCTATTTGTAAGAAGAGTGATCTTGATTGTAAAGGTTACCTCCACCTAGCTTGGTGCAAAGGAGAGACCAATAGTGATTGGCTTTGGAGGAGTGATTCACCTCGGACGAATCGGGATCGTGGATTAGCGGCGTAGCCATGAACCACGTTACATTCTTTGTTAGCGATTGTTTTCTCGTATTTCTATTTGCTTGTCTTTATTAGTCTTCTGCTTGCGCTAATTAGTTTTGTAGATGAGCAAATACCGGCATCCAAACGAAAAGGTCTATTCACCCCCCCTCTAGGCGGCCGTACCGATCCCCAACAGATCGTCGCCCACACGACGTCCAAAAGGAGGAAGGACATACATTAGAAGATCAAGATGTATATCTATTCTCTTTTGTTTGTTGCTTGTTTTTGTTTTTCAATTATAAGCATGTTATAAATCTATAAATGGCTAAATAATACTTGGATCCCGAGCATAAACACGAAAACCGGCGATCCGGACATCGTCTATTCCGCGGCTACTCGTAGAATAGAGGATAGTCACTTGAACAACTAGTTTGTTCAAGTGGCCTCTCTAAACGAATAGCACGATGATGACTTGGTGGTTTGGGCAATCCCTTTTGTCTAGGATTAAATTTTTTTAATCCGGGGACATCGAAGGGATCGCCATGGACAAGCTACCAAGGTGAAGTGGGAAGCGAAGTTTCCCCTCACGGACTCGATAAGAAAAACCCTTCAATTGGTATCAGAGCCAAGGTTTCCGATTTTGTGTGTTTAGGATTTGGTTAATTTTTATGAACTTTTTCATATATTATATGTGACGGATAATAGTAGGATATGCGTAGTTTAACTCTTTGGTTGCAGGCATAAGATCTGACTATTATGGTCATATGTGTGTATGTGATTGTATGTGTGTAAATATTTATTTTGTTGAATCCTCGGGGTAGACGAGGCTAGTATTTAGTTTTTATAAATTAAATACGGCATTGTTTAGCCACTCTTTATTTTATTTTACTTTCAATCTAGATTTCATGTACACTCCCTCGTGGAGTATAGGATCGATGGATGTAAATTAAAATAGGTTTTAGTCTTGGCTCGGATCTCCGGATGACTCATACATGGCGTAGGAGGAGCGGACGAGATGGCAATGCGACGGGAGTCATATTGAAGACAAAAGCCATAATAGTTGGAAAATAATTTATTTTTCATATTTATTGCTTTATGTTTGATATGCATGTCGTAGGCTAGGAAAATTTCTCAATTTCAAATTACTATGTGGGAGAGGGAATTTTTAAAATTCCCACGGCCTCCATTACGATTTGACAAGTGATGCAAACAAACTTGCGCGTCGGCTCTGAGTGCCTTCCTCTCCATCGGATGAGTTTGTTTGCAGATCACAAGGTCGAATATGGTTATAGGAAATTATTAAGGAGCGTGTGTACTTGCCCATCGTAAGGCACATAACCCGAGATAATTACCTTTGTACCAAGTAATGGTGAACACTTAGATACAAATATAAGTATCCTCCCCATCGAAGTCACTGCTTTTATTTGTAGGGCCAAAGAGGAACCAACTATTAATTTTACTTGTCAAAAAGTTAGGTTGACAAGATAGTAAAATTAATGGGTAAAACCTCCTCTTTCAAATGTAGAATTCGTATACGTCTACACTATCGTGGCATACGATATTCTCGGTGTTTTGAGTTGTTGGTTGATTTTAAAATTTTATTGTTTGAGGAATCAATAATTTTTTGATATCTAATTTTTTGATTTATGTGATTCTTAGGTTTTCTTTCAAAATGACTTTCAACCCAATTGTTGTGATACTGAAAGAGAACAAACTTACTGGACCCAAGTATGTTGATTGGAAGAGGAATCTAGACATTGTCTTGACTGCAGAGGAATACAAATATGTACTCCTCGAAGAGTGCCCTCCCAAGCCTGCAGATAATTCTGGGGAAAAGGAGAGAGAGCTATAAGAAGTGGATCAAGACCGATGAGATGGCTCGGTGTTACATTTTGGCATCTATGTCAAATGTACTGCAACATCAACATCAAGCCATTTCCACTGCTTATGATATGATGCTCAATCTCAAGGAGCTTTTCGAACACAAGAATCGGTCTGCGAGGCAAGAGGCCATGAGAAACTTGATGACGACCACCATGATCGAGGGAACACCCGTGAGGGATCATGTTCTCAAGATGATGGGTCATTTGAATGAGCTGGAGGTCCTAGGAGCTGAGATCGATTGGGAAACCCAGGTCAATATCATACTCCAGTCTCTACCTAGGAGTTTTGAGCAGTTTCGCTTGAACTACAACATGAACAAGAGGTTGTATTCGTTGGCGGAACTTCTGACAGAACTCCAGGCGGGAGAGGGACTATTTCGTCAGAGTGCTCAGGCGCATGCCGTGGTGACCCAAAAGGTTTCTACTTCTAAGCCGAAAGGCAAGAAGATGAAGAAACAAACTGGGACGAAGGCGGTGGGAGGTACTCAGGGAGGAGTGCAGAAGTCGAAAGACAAGTTCTTAACTTATAAGTAGACTGGACACTAGAAGAAGGACTGCCCCAACCGCAAGAACAAAGGTATATCTTTTGGTCTAGTCGTTGAAACATGTTTAGTGGTGTTATCTACCGGCACCTGGTGTGTAGATACGGGAGCCACTGATCATGTCTGCAATACTTTACAGGGGTTCCAGGAAACCAGATGACTGGCTGAGGGGGAGATTACCGTGTACTTGGGCGATGCCACGAAGGTGGCGGCTATTGCAGTGGGAGATGTTCATTTATCTTTTGAGAAAAATAAACTTTTGTTTCTTAAGAATTGCCTTTATGTACCCTTGTTTAGAAAGAATTTAATTTTAGTTTCTAAATTGTTTATGGATGGATATTCTATTTCTTTTGATGACAGAGTTGTTATAAGAAGAAATAGGGACATTATCTGTTCGGGTGCATTGATAGGAAATTTATACACACTTGAACCAAAACCTCCCACGATGCAAATAAAAGTTAATAACTCATCTTCTAATTCAAATAAGAGAAAAGAACCTTCGAAAATGAACCAAACATATCTTTAGCATCTTAGGCTTGGTCACATTAACCTAATCAGGATTCAAAGGTTGATAGCTGATGGACCTTTGGGTTCATTAGTGGTGGAGGATCTCCCAACCTATGAATCTTGCTTGGAGGGTAAGATGACCAAGAGGCCTTTTAAGGCTAAGGGGTATAGAGCCAAAGATGTGTTAGAATTGATTCATTCTAATTTGTGTGGTCCTATGTCTCTCCAGGCTAGAGGTGGTTTTGAGTATTTCGTCTCTTTTATAGACGATTACTCAAGATATGGATACATTTACCTGATGTGCCACAAGTCTGAATGCTTTGACAAGTTCAAAGAATACAAGGTTGATGTGGAGAAACGTCAAGGTAAAAGTATCAAGACACTACGATCTTGTAACGCCCGTAAAAAGTCTCCAGCAATTTTACGAGAATTTTTGGCTTTACGATAATGGGCTTTATGTGGGTTTTCCAAAAATAAAAGGAAATAGCCAAAAAGAGATGCAAGGCCTAGGAATTGAACCCCAAACCTCTAGAGATAGCCAAGCCCTATAGATGCACCCACTAACCATAAGCCCAATAGGATTATATCATTAAGAGAAGAGGGGAATTATAGATAAGGGTGATGAGGGTAAATGAAGGGGCATGGAAAAGAAAAGAGAAACTTCTCTTCCTCCCTTTATAAAGAAGAAGGAAGTTCCCATTTGGCCACTTCTTCCTCTCCTCTTCATCCTCACCGAAACCATCTTGCTCCCCCTCTCCATTTGCACCTTTGGCCGAACTTCATCCAAGCAAGAAGAAGTTAGTTCTTGGCTTCCATAAGGTCAACTACCCACCAAAAGCAAGCGAAGGATGTAAGATTTCCTCACCTGCAGTATATTAGTTTTGTAGGATAAATTACATGAAAGAAATATGAAGTTTGGAGCTTTATATGTTTCGGCCAACTAAGTTTTGGGCTAGGATTCATGAAAATGCTATTAGGGAAACCTTTTATAGGTTGTATGCTCCAAGTAGGGATCTTTAGGTAACAAAAGTCCAAAGGTTTTAACCCTATATGTTTCGGCCACCAAGGGTTTAGGGTTAGGGTTTCACGAAGAGCTCCCCCTTATGAAGTTAGGTTATGATATATGCCTACATGAATAGATTTAGGTGACAAAAGTCCAAAGATCTTAACCTTACAAGTTTCGGCCACCCATGAAATTAGGGTTAGGGTTGAATGAAAAATATTTCTAATGATACTATGATAGGTTATAAGGCTTCATGAATGAATTTTGGGGGACAAACCCTAGCTTGAGCCCTCACAAGTTTCGGCCAACCCATGAAATTAGGGTTAGGGCTGCATGAAAAATATTTCTAATGATACTATGATAAGTTATAAGACTTCATGAACGAATTGTAGGGGACAAACCCAAGCTTGAGCCCCTCACAAGTTTCGGCCAACCAATGAAACTAGGGTTAGGGTTGCAAGAAAAAGGCTTCTAAGGGAACTAGGGGATGTTGTATGCCTCATGCAAGAGTTTTAGGTGACTAAACACTGCCATGTTGGAATACCTTACAGGTTTCAGCCAATATTGGTTTTGGGGGTTAGGGCTTCATGAAAACACCCCCCCCTTATGTTGTTAGGCTATGTGATGAACGAGTTTTATGATTTAATATGCCATGAATATGCCTAGGAAATATGCTTCATGTTTATGATGTAATGTGCCATGAAATATGCTTAGGTGATGAACATGCTTTGTGATTTAATATGCCATGAATATGCCTAGGAAATATACTTCATGTTTATGCTGTAATGTGCCATGAAATATGCTTAGGTGATGAACATGCTTTGTGATTTAATATGCCATGAATATGCCAAAGAAATATGCTTCATGTTTATGATGTAATGTGCCATGAAATATGCTTAGGTGATGAACATGTTTTGTGATTTAATATGCCATGAATATGCGAAGGAAATATGCTTTATGTTTATGATGTCATGTGCCACGAAATATGCTTATGTGATGAACATGTTTATACTTTAGGACCCCTTTAGGGTACTCTTATGTTATGAATGCATGTGTCCTTGAGATAAGATGGAGATGCTTCCCTTTCAAGTAGGGATCAAGAGCTCTCCTTATGATAAGACGGAGATGCTTCCCTTTCAAGTAGAGATCAAGAGCTCCCCTTAAGATAAGATAAAATGGAGATGCTTCCCTTTCAAGTAGGGATCAAGAGCTCTCCTTATGATAAGATAAGAATAAGATGCTTCCCTTTTTATGTTGGGGATCAAGAGCATTCTTTATAATATGACAAGAAAAGAAAGGAATTAAGTATTTTACTTTGTAAGAGGTTAAGTACCCGCAGTCGGTGGTCGTTAATCAAATCCATAGGGACATAAGAAGACGTAAGAGGTCTTGCCCTGGTAAGACGTAAGAGGTCTTGCTCTGGTAGGTCTGGTGGCTCGCTACCCCAGCCTATTAGGGAACACGCATTATGTTGTACTTAACCTGGGGCCCCCCAAACAATTTATGATGATGTTGAAGTATCTATATGTATATGTTTTGAAAAGAAAAGACTTTTATGAAATTGTGTATGCTTATGTTAAAGATTATGAATGCTTACGAACTCGTCCTTTATGCATTTTAAATGTTATGAAGTTATGATGTTTAGAGTTAAGTTTAAGAATGTGGTGACTATGTACTTTATGCATGTTTCGAATTTATGATGTCGTGAATGCTTATGGTTAAGTTTAAGAATACTTGTGATTATGTACCTTATGCATGTTTAGGATTGATGTTATTATAAATGTTTATGCTCAAGTTAAAAATGCTTACGTCCTTTATGCATGTTAGACTCTATGAAGTTATGATGCTTACAGTAGTTTAAGAATACTTGTGATTATGTACCTTATGCATGTTTAGGATTTAAGTCATTATAAATGTTTATGCTCAAGTTAAAAAAAATACTTACGATTATGTCCTTTATGTACGTTAGACTCTATGAAGTTATGATGCTTACAGTAGTTTAAGAATACTTGTGATTATGTACTTTATGCATGTTTAGGATTTATGTCATTACAAATGTTTATGCTCAAGTTAAAAATGCTTATGATTATGTCCTTTAAGCATGTTAGATTTTACTAAGTTATGATGCTTATAGTAAGTTAAGAACATTTGGGTTTATGTACTTCCTGCATGTCTAAGATTTATATCATGAATGCTTATGTTTAGATTATGCCCTGCTTGGTTTAATTATGCTTAGCATGCTGATGTAAACTCTATGCCATGCTTAGGTTTCATTACGTGGTATGTTGTTGATTAGTGTTACTATGGAATACTTAGGCCATTTATGCTAGCATGCTTATGTTTCTAATGGCTTGATGAAGTTCGTGGTTTTTTTGTGAGTAGGCAAGAAACTTACTAAGCTATATGCTTATAGTTTATGTTGTCCATATACTGCAGATCAAGGAAACCTGAACTAGAGGAAGTAGTAGGAAGGGCCCAGTGTGTGTGATAGTGGCATGGTGGAGAAAGACCCTATTACTATCTGCTTATATTTATATGCTCAATTAATAACTTAAGACATTGCTTCCGCTTATAAGACTTGTGAATTATTAGCACCATGTTGGATGTTGCTTAGTTATGTTATTGTTCAATTACTTAAGAAAGTTGATATGATAGAACTGTTGGGTTTCCGGCACCGCGGCGTGTGTGTGTTCGATCATGTTTCGTAAACATGAGCACAGCGGAAGCAATTAAAAATAATAAATCTATATTTATTAAAACACACACAACACACGCATGCATATTACAACAAGTGTAGACATAACCGTAAATTAAAATTTGCAATAAAAGAAATTATCTACGTTATACCTTTCGTATGACGTGTAGCGGGAACGGCATCAACTGGAACGATCCTCGTAAGAATCGTCTCTATCCGTTTCCACGCCGAGCTCCTCGGGATGACTTCGCTAAGTCACGAGCTTCGTCTTCGTACGGGTTACTAGCCTCGTGTTGAAGACGACGTGATCGAGAGATGATCACGATCCGAATCCAAATTCGGATCCTAAAACGAGTTCTCAAAACTCGCTTCTCCGGAGAGGTATTCGTCAACCAATTGACGAATCCTTCGTCCTCCACCTCAGAGGATTACCGGAGATCAAATACCCGGTAAGTTAGGTGCTATCGGAGCACTAACCGTCGTCCAAACGATGCTCCGACAACAAAGAAACAAGCTGTCCAGAAAAACTGGACAGCTTTTGGTGGAGGAATAGAGGCCGGCCAAGGAGAGATGGAAGCTCACCTTATCACCGAACCTAGAGGAGATCACCGGAGGGTCGCCGGAGGTTCACCGGCTGAAGCTTGGTCGCCGGCAATGACTTGGACGGCGGCACACCTAGGGTTGGCGCCGACTAGTGGAGGAGAGGGAGGGGGCGGCACAACTAGGTTGGGCGGCAACTCCAATTAGGGTTTTTGGATTAGGGTTTAAGCCCTATTTTATAGAGAACTAATTCTCTTAATGGTTAATGGATCATATCCATAAAGCCCGTTAACCCGCTCCATTAAGATAAGTTAAAATAAACGAAACCATGATGGTTTATTTTAAGTTAAAACGAACCGAACCAACCTTTGGTTCATTCGTTTAATATAAACCAAACCCTTTGGTTTATTCTCATCCATTGGATTAGAACCAAACCATTTTGGTCCATCCATTATGTCTTCATAAGACACGGCCCATCCACGCTTTCATTGCGACTGAAACAATTTCATGCTCGCTTTATGTTTGGTCCAACCAAACATAGTTTCTCTTGGTCTGAGAATCCCATTCTCAAGCTCGTTTTAAATCCTTTGGATTACACTCGTTGTGCGTGTGACCAAATAGGTTCTCGGTTTATGTTGGCCGTCTATAATTAACCATTAATTATAGAACGATCATGAGTGGCACCTAGTAGTACATCATGATCCCCAATTAACCGAAAAGATCAAGTTGATCCGAACTATTTACGAAACCCTTGATAGCTCGAATGAATCGTGCCCCATTCCCTTCACTCATCTTATACCCACTTGGTTCAGACATGGTCTATTGTGTCGGGCCCACTAGGCTGACTACGTCACACCTAGCCCAAGTATCATTTCCTCGTCCTACGGATTCTAGTTACTCCACATGTATCGAAGAGTACCTTACTCTAAACATGTAATGCTTTGGCCAAAGACTTTAGTAACAATCCGACGAGAGGCCAAGGGTATACATCTCCTCGCAAGGAGTTGTGAATCCTTTATAGGCTATTCAAACACCTTCGATCATTTCGACTTATACCCAATCATCCCGGGTCCACATCTCCTCGGAGATGTTTGCTTAAGATGTCAAAGCATAAGTCTCCATGATCAAGATGACTTGAATACTGCAAGTCAAAGTAACATCGCACTTAAGCCACGGTAAGAACTTCATTGACATATCTATATATGCAGAGAACCATATGAAGTCTTACGGCTGGTCACTCCAATGAACTAGTTACCATAACTAGCATCCACGATCAACTCCGGACATCACTATGCCTCTAGCCAGTGAGAATCAGCTGCTTGGATACACCAAGGAGTATACCTCGTGCTAGTCTCGACAGAATTGATGGTGTCCAAATCCATCAATTCATCGACTAGGGATAATTCCGATACATCACAATTACACATGTAGAGATACTCACTAGTTGTGATCCAATCACAAATTCTCTCATGTGAATCGTATCGTGGACATTGATAAATGAGTTTAAGATCCAATCAAATACATTAAACATGTATACTCAAATAGTGAATCTTCATTTATCATATAAATGGTTCATACATAAGGCGATTGCCTTAGGACATCTCTCATATATTACTAACAGACTCCCACTTGGCCTAATGCCAATCGCTACGGTATCCAATACCATAAGCTCGAACATGACCCTCAAACTTATTTTGAGGTAATGCCTTAGTCAAGGGATCCGCTAAGTTCCTTTCAGTGGGAATTTTCTCGATTTGTATTTCGTTCCTAATGATGATCTCTCTGATAAGATGATAGCGGCGAAGCACATGTTTGGATCATTGATGAGACCACATCAAGTTCAAAGATGAACTTCTTGATCCAAACCGCTTCCTTTGCTGCTTCCAAAGATGCAATGTATTCTGCCTTAGTGGCAGAATCCGCTATAGTGTCAAGCTTGGAACCTTTCCAACTTATTGCGCCTCCATTCCCGGTGAATACATACTCAGACTGAGACATGGAATCATCCTTGTCTGTCTGGAGCTGGCATCCGTATACCCACGTATCACCATGTACCCTTCTCCATATATTAGGAACACATCCTTAGTTCTTCTTAAGTACTTAAGGATCGTCTTAACAGCCACCCAATGATCCATTCCTAGATTAGACTGGTATCTGCTCGTGACACTCAGAGCATACGATACATCGGGCCTCGTACATAACATAGCATACATGATAGATCCTATTGCGGATGCATAGGGAATCTTACTCATACAAATCCTCTCGTCTTCTGTGCGCGGACACATAGACTTCGAAAGGTGTACCCCATGCCTGATGGGTAAGAAACCTTTCTTGGATTCTGACATGCTAAACCTCTTTAGCACTCGGTCTATATATGTAGACTGCGAAAGACCAAGCAACCGTTTCGATCTATCTCTATAGATCTTAATCCCGAGGATGTAGGTTGCTTCTCCCAGGTCTTTCATGGAGAATGTCTTGGATAACCAAACCTTCACTGACTGTAAGATTGAAACATCATTTCCTATAAGTAGTATGTCATCGACATACAATACTAGGAATACGACTGCACTCCCACTAACCTTCTTGTACACACAAGGTTCGTCTGGATTTTGTGAGAAATCAAACTTTTTGATTGTCTCATCAAAACGGATATTCCAGCTCCTGGATGCTTGCTTCAATCCATAAATGGACCGTCGCAATTTGCATACCTTGGTTTTATCAACCGATGTGAAACCCTCAGGTTGTATCATATACATGTCCTCGAGCAGTTTTCCATTAAGGAAAGCTGTTTTCACATCCATCTGCCATATCTCATAATCATAATGAGCCGCTATGGCCAGGAGCATCCGAATGGATTTAAGCATAGCTACAGGCGAATAGGTTTTGTCATAATCAACACCTTGCTTTTGACGATATCCTTTCGCCACCAATATAGCCTTATAGGTAATCACATTACCATCCATGTCGGTTTTCTTCTTGAAAACCCACTTGCACCCTATAGGCTTTATGCCTTCAGGTGGGTCAACCAAGTTCCAAACTTGGTTTCCATACATGGAATCCATTTCCGACTTCATGGCACCAAGCCATTTATCCCTTTCTCAACTTGTCAGCACTTCTTCATAACTAGTAGGCTCCTCATCATCAATGAGTAACACGTCGTTCGATTCACTTACGAGAAATCCATATCTCTCAGGAATATTGCGTGTTCTACCAGATCTACGAAGATGTGGTGTTACAATAGGTCCAGCCGATTGCTCATCACTATGAGTTGTCAGCTGTTGTGCTTCACCAGGTATCTCATCAATGTCTATTTGAGTCTCTCGAGCCTCCTCAAGCTCGACGACACTCCCACTATTTTCTTGCAAGAGAAACTCTTTCTCTAGAAACACAGCATGCCTTGAAACAAACACCTTTTGTTCCACAGGATGATAGAATTGGTAACCCCTAGTTTCCTTAGGGTATCCAATAAATAGACATTTATCAGACTTAGCATCCAATTTATGTCGACTGATCGCTTCACATAAGCGGGACAACCCCATATCTTCAAGTAAGATACATGAGGTTTCTTACTATTCCATATCTCATATGGAGTAGTTGAGACTACCTTGGTAGGCATTCTGTTTAACAAGTAAACAGCTGTCTGAAGTGCATAGCCCCAAAAGGACTTGGGAAGAGTTGCATGATTCATCATTGACCTGACCATGTCCAACAAGGTCCGATTACACCTCTCAGATACACCATTATGCTGTGGTGTATAGGGCGGAGTCCATTGAGACAATATGCCATTGTCTCTTAGATAATCAAGAAACTCTTGACTTAAGTATTCACCACCTCGATCCGATCGAAGTATTTTAATACTTTTGTCATGTTGTTTCTCTACTTCATTTCTGAATTCTTTGAACCTTTCAAAGGCTTCAGACTTGTGTTTCATCAGGAACACATACCCAAACCGTGAATGATCATCGGTGAAGGTAATGAAGTAGCTATAGCCTCCAAAAGCTTGAGTTGACATAGGTCCACATACATCAGTATGTACTAGACCTAGTAACTCTCCCACTCGTTCACCTTTTCCAGTAAAAGGTAACTTAGTCATCTTGCCTTTTAAGCATGATTCGCATGTATCGTATGAATCCAATTCAAACGATTCCAGAATTCCACATCGGTGTAATTCGGACATGCGTTTCTTGCTTATATGGCCAAGACGACAATGCCACATATAGGAGTCTATGTGATTATCCTTTCGAGCATGCGTGTTGCTCACTTCGATATTGAAAATGTCACTGGATACGTCCAACGTATAAATGCCATTACTCAAAGTTCCAGTTACATAAAGTATGCCATTCAAAGTTATATAACAACAATTGTTACTAAACGTCAAATGGAAACCATTTCTATTTAAGCAGGAAATAGAAACAATGTTCTTTATTAGAGAAGGAACATAATAGCAATTGTCCAGTTCCAAGACTAGTCCACTAGGGAGCTTCAGCAAATAAGTTCCGATGGCGACCGCAGCAACCTTTGCTCCATTGCCAACTCGCAAATTTGACTCCCCTCTGACAAGTCTTCTTCTATTCCTTAACCCCTGTATGTCATTACATATATATGAGCTACACCCAGTATCCAATACCCAAGTGTCTAAGGAAATAGAATGACAATCAATAACGAAGATATCTGAAGAAGATGGGGCATCCGATGCCTTATTCTTCTTCACGGACTCAAAATAAATCTTGCACTTTCTTCGCAAATGGCCCTACTTGCCATAATGATGGCAAGTGCCCTTTTGAGCTGGTTCTGCCTTTTTAGCCTTTTTCTTCTTCCCCTTCTGTTGTTCCTTTGACTCCCTCTTAGAACCTTTCTTCGAGGAATCAACTAACAACACCGTCCCCTACTCATGCTTCTCAGAAGGCTCCACAGTCTTCAGCATGTTGAGCAGTACCACAGATGAACCTTCTTATATCTCAGAGGTGAAGAGGAGCTTGAAGACTTCGAACCTTTCGAATCTCACTTGCTCATCAACCAACTCATAAAGATGAAGGACTACGATATGAGCATCCATATGCTCATGTCGCCAGAGCTTGGGTTCCATCATGGCTAGCATGATGCAACTCATTTGTTCAGAATCACTCACATGTTTCTGATAGGCCAACAATTGGTCCAGAGTTCCATTGTCACTAGGATGGGCGGGAAGAGGCGCTTCGAGGACATACGCAAGCTTTTCCACCTTGAGAACAATTCTCAAGTTTCTAAGCTAGTCCAAGAAGTTCGGCCCAGTCAATTTATTTGAATCCAAAATGGAACGCAAATTCAAACACATCATGATCAATATATTAACTTAGAAATACAAAACGAGCATATATGAGAAAGATGATTTTAAAATGCATCAATATACATTTATAAATCCCATTCATTTTTCGAATTTCAAAAAACCCCAAAATCACTTCGGGAGATTGTAGGTCCATCTCCGAATGGGCTGATATCCATCATAGTTATGAACAACCTTGGAGAGAGTCCAACAAGCCATTCAAAACTACGACGGTAGGTATCATCTATACCGATTGCATATCCCGTATATGCAACTATCACAATGTGCTATCAACTAATTGAATGTTCACACATACATCGGGTTGTTAACACATTAACAAGTATGCATCATATGCATAGCACCCAACTTCACCTCCCTTTACATCGACCTTGGAGAGAGTCCAACAAGCCGATGCTCGGGTTAAAGCCAACCCATTAATCAGACATAGTTTTAATATGGTTAGAGCGCATTCAACCAATTAGCCCAGCTTGGAGAGAGTCCAACAACCAAAGCTAACGATTGACCTCTGACTCTTACCATATTAGTATTAAACTATTCCATGGTTTGAACATATTCAGGTTCGAGCCGGGCTTGGAGAGAGTCCAACAACCCAAACAAAAAACAGAACTCTGGTTCTAACCATATTAATGGAAGGTGTAGGCTTTAATATTGATTAAGGGTTTTTATGTCTCATCCTCTTTGCATGCAAATAACTATTATCTACTTGGCATGGCATACATTGCATACATCTACATGTCACGACACGCATGGCATAATGTTATGCATCTAATGCAATTACATGACATACAATTATGTCATGTATATAATTTCCTTATATGTCATAACTATTTATGGAAATAAAATATGTTTAAGATTTGATTCTCCAAATCAAATCATAATTAAATTAGGAAACAAATTTCCAAATCTAATCACATATTTTATTCATGGAATTATTTGATTAAGGAAAATCTATTTAGGAAACCAATTTCCTAAATCATTAAAACTACTTATGGAAATAAAATATTTTAAGATTTGATTTCCCAAATCAAATCATGATTAAATTAGGAAACAAATTTTCAGAATCTAATCAAATATTTTATTTATGGAAAATATCAATTTTCATAAATACTTCCAACTTTCCAAAAGTGGAAGATTTCCATAAATACTTCTAGACTTTCCAAAATTGAAAAATTTCCATAAATACTTCTAAATTTCCAAAATTAGAAAATTTCCAGAAATACATTATGACTATCGCAAAACCATTTTACGATTATGTCGAAACACAACCTGGGCTCTGATACCACTGTTGGGTTTCCGGCACCGCGGCGTGTGTGTGTTCGATCATGTTTCGTAAACATGAGCACAGCGGAAGCAATTAAAAATAATAAATCTAAATTTATTACAACACACACAACACACGCATGCATATTACAATAAGTGTAGACATAACCGTAAATTAAAATTTGCAATAAAAGAAATTATCTACGTTATACCTTTCGTATGACGTGTAGCGGGAACGGCATCAACCGGAACGATCCTCGTAAGAATCGTCTCTATCCGTATCCACGCCGAGCTCCTCGGGATGACTTCGCTAAGTCACGAGCTTCGTCTTCGTACGGGTTACTAGCCTCGTGTTGAAGACGACGTGATCGAGAGATGATCACGATCCGAATCCAAATTCGGATCCTAAAACGAGTTCTCAAAACTCGCTTCTCCTGAGAGGTATTCGTCAACCAATTGACGAATCCTTCGTCCTCCACCTCAGAGGATTACCGGAGATCAAATCCCCGGTAAGTTAGGCACTATCGGAGCACTAACCGTCGTCCAAACGACGCTCCAACAACAAAGAAACAAGCTGTCCAGAAAAACTGGACAGCTTTTGGTGGAGGAATAGAGGCTGGCCAAGGAGAGATGGAAGCTCACCTTATCACCGAACCTAGAGGAGATCACCGGAGGGTCGCCGGAGGTTCACCGGCTGAAGCTTGGTCGCCGGCAATGACTTGGACGGCGGCACAAAGGCTGGGCGGCGGCACACCTAGGGTTGGCGCCGACTAGTGGAGGAGAGGGAGGGGGCGGCACAACTAGGTTGGGCGGCAACTCCAATTAGGGTTTTTGGATTAGGGTTTAAGCCCTATTTTATAGAGAACTAATTCTCTTAATGGTTAATGGATCATATCCATAAAGCCCGTTAACCCGCTCCATTAAGATAAGTTAAAATAAACAAAACCATGATGGTTTATTTTAAGTTAAAACGAACCGAACCAACCTTTGGTTCATTCGTTTAATATAAACCAAACCCTTTGGTTTATTCTCATCCATTGGATTAGAACCAAACCATTTTGGTCCATCCATTATGTCTTCATAAGACACGGCCCATCCACGCTTCCATTGCGACTGAAACAATTTCATGCTCGCTTTATGTTTGGTCCAACCAAACATAGTTTCTCTCGGTCTGAGAATCCCATTCTCAAGCTCGTTTTAAATCCTTTGGATTACACTCGTTGTGCGTGTGACCAAATAGGTTCTCGGTTTATGTTGGCCGTCTATAATTAACCATTAATTATAGAACGATAATGAGTGGCACCTAGTAGTACATCATGATCCCCAATTAACCGAAAAGATCAACGGTTGATCCAGAACTATTTCTGAAACCCTTCAGTAGCTCGAATGAATCGTGCCCCATTCCCTTCACTCATCTTATACCCACTTGGTTCAGGACATGGTCTATTGTGTCAGTCCCCACTAGGCTGACTACGTCACACCTAGCCCAAGTATCATTTCCTCGTCCTACGGATTCTAGTTACTCCACATGTATCGAAGAGTACCTTACTCTAAACATGTAATGCTTTGGCCAAAGACTTTAGTAACAATCCGACGAGAGGCCAAGCGTATACATCTCCTCGCAAGGAGTGGTGAATCCTTTATAGGCTATTCAAACACCTTCGATCATTTCGACTTATTCCCAATCATCCCGGGTCCACATCTCCTCGGAGATGTTTGCTTAAGATGTCAAAGCATAAGTCTCCATGATCAAGATGACTTGAATACCGCAAGTCAAAGGAACATCGCACTTAAGCCATGGTAAGAACTTCATTGACATATCTATATATGCAGAGAACCATATGAAGTCTTACGGCTGGTCACTCCAATGAACTAGTTACCATAACTAGCATCCACGATCAACTCCGGACATCACTATGCCTCCAGCCAGTGAGAATCAGCTGCTTGGATACACCAAGGAGTATACCTCGTGCTAGTCTCGACAGAATTGATGGTGTCCAAATCCATCAATTCATCGACTAGGGATAATTCCGATACATCACAATTACACATGTAGAGATACTCACTAGTTGTGATCCAATCACAAATTCTCTCATACTGTGAATCGTATCGTGGACATTCAGTAAATGAGTTTAAGATCCAATCAAATACATAAAACATGTATACTCAAATAGTGAATCTTCATTTATCATATAAATGGTTCATACATAAGGCGATTGCCTTAGGACATCTCTCATATATTACTAACAAGAACTCACGAATGGATCCTTATGTTGGGCATGTTATGAAATGAGATAAGATATGGTAACATGCTAACTATGAATAAGATAGGTGATGCATGTAGAAAAGAAGGTTTATGCCATGATAACATACTTAAGTATGATGGTGGAAGGATCCATGTGTGTTATGTTTTAAAAGAAAAAAAAAGAAAGGGGTAAAAGTAGCGCCGCCCTGAGAGCAGATAAGGGCGGGCGCTACAGGTGGTATCAGAGCGGGTTCACCTTTCCACTATCACACATCAAGCCTCCATCCTTCTATTTCCAAGTAAGTAATTTTTTGCATACTTAAGTTTCCTTTATAATGAAGAATGTCTTCTATCTAAAATGAAATAATACCTCATCATGCTTTAGTAGAATGGACTCACACTTGAGATTTAGAAAGAAATAATAACTCGTCCTGTTTAGTATAATGGAATCATAGTTGTGACTTAGATAGTATACCTGACCAAGCTTTATACGATGGAAACATGACTCCAACCTAGAAGTATCACTAGAAAGGATACCTTACCTTGTTTATGATATGGGATGTTAGATGCCTGTATAGGAGTAGAAATTATAATAACACCTTAATTAAATTATTTATTTATCACTTAGATAACATGAACGGGAGACGTAGTGCTAGAGGGAATGACTCAGCACCCCCACCAGATTTGATGCATGTGGTTACCGAGCTACAGCGTCAGGTCGCAGAACAACAGCTGGTTATCAATGCTATCACGAATCAACAAGGGAACCCTAGCACCACGCCAGGGGACACAGAACGTAACTCCTAACACGACCACTATGGTGCAAGCACCGCTAATCAATGCTGCCACCGGGGCCCGGCCCGAAGCCTATCTGATTCAGTGGCAGAGGCTGAAGCCAGAAAATTTCACTGGTGCCGGCGAACCATGGGATGCCCAAGCCTGGTTCAAAACAGTTGAGAGCATCGTGGAGCTGCTGGATTGGCCCGAGCACGAAAAGATAAAATGTGCCTCATTCTGTCTTTCTGGAGATGCAAGGATGTGGTGGGAGAGAGTGCAAAGAGACAAGTAAATCAAATGAGGTGGGGATTTTGAAGCGGAGTTCTTGAGAGTTCTTTCGGATCACAAATAAGCACTACGATGAGTTCCTCGAGTTCTGACAAGGCGATCTATCAGTTAGTGAAGCTATGAAAAGGTTCAACCGACTGGCACGTCTCTGCCCAGAGTTAGTCGGTACTGAAAGGGAGAGGATCAGACTCCTACTGAAAATGTTGCGACCGGAGATAGCCCTGAATGTGGCCGGCGGAGTCAATCGACCCCAGACCACCGAAGAGCTATTCAGTAGTGCACTGGTCACTGAGCACTACCTGAACAACATCACCAAGAGTAGTAAGCGCGAGATCCGAAATCTCAGAATACTAGCTGGAAGAGGGATCGCAGTGGCAAGAAGAAACATTGGAATGGCCCAAAAGGGGGCCCAGGGAACAGCCAGACTGGGTATCCTGACTGTCCTACATGTGGGAAGAAGCATCCGGGGGAATGTCATCAGGGCACGAGGAAGTGTTACAACTGTGGACTAGAGGGGCACATAGCTTGAACCGCCTACCCGAGTTCGAGCACCTTCTCGGATATGTCCATGCAGGAGCTCCTCCACGGCTTCACCAGATCACGAGGCTACGATAGAGGGTCCCCAGATAAGCCAAGGGAGACTGGAAGCCCCGCCCATTGGGACAAATGCCAGGGTGTTCTCCCTCACCAGGGAAGATGTGGCGAGTACCTCGACGGTTGTCACAGGTCAGATATTTATTTTCAGTCAATATGCTACTATGTTCTTTGACACTGGGGCAACCCATTCGTTCATCTCTACGCCTTTCACAAGAAAGATAGATAGGCATCCCCAAGTCTTGGACTATAAATTCTTAACAACGTTACCTTCGGGAGAAGTGATGCCATCCACCCATATTCTGCGCGCTGCACCAATTATACTCGCAGACAGGGAGCTCTATTGTGACCTGATAGTCCTAGATATGTGGGACTATGATGTTATATTGGGCATGGATTTTCTGCACAAGTACGGTGCTTCAATTGAGTGTCGTAAACGGAGGGTGACCTTCCGACCCGAAGCAGAGGTTTCATTTGAGTTTATCGGGGAGTCAAAGAAAGGAACGAGGAAATTTTTATCGGCACTAAAAGCCCGAAAAATGATAGAAAATGGATGCACCGGATTTCTATCCCATGTGGTGGATACCATATCCACAAAGAACCAAAAAATAGAACAGGTCAGAGTGGTATGTGACCACCAGGAGGTATTCCCGGATGACCTACCTGGATTACCACCTGATAGAGAAATTGAGTTCGAGATCGAATTGATTCCCGGAACTAATCCGATCTCCAAGGCACCTTACCGTATGGCACCAACTGAGTTGAAAGAACTTAAAAGCTACAGAGTTACTTGACCGGATTTATCCGTCCAGTCACTCACCATGGGAGCTCCGTGTTGTTCATAAAGAAAAGGATGGATCTATGCGAATGTGTATAGACTACGGCAATCAAAACGTGACCATCAAGAATAGGTACCCCCTTCCCAGGATCGACGACCTGTTCGACCAACTGAAGGGAGCTACTGTCTTTTCCAAGATCGATCTCAGGTCTGGCTATCATCAAGTAAAAGTAAAGCCCGGTGATATTCTGAAGACGGCCTTCCGGACGAGATACGGACATTATGAGTTTGTAGTTATGCCCTTCGGAGTAACCAATGCTCCTGCGATGTTCATGGTCCTGATGAATCGAGTATTCTCGGCCTTCCTCGACAAATATGTAATCGTTTTCATCGACGATATTCTTATCTACTCGAGAAACCAAGAAGAGCATGCTGAACATCTGAAGACTGTACTACAGGTTCTTCAGAAAGAGCAACTATATGCAAAATTCTCCAAATATGAGTTCTGGCTCAATCAAGTGTCGTTCTTGAGTCATGTCGTCTCTAAAGAAGGACTCATGGTAGACCCAATAAGGATTGAAGCTGTGAGGAACTGGAATAGGCCAAGGAATGCGAGTGAAGTCAGAAGTTTTCTCGGGCTAGCAGGCTATTACATAAAATTTGTAGAGGACTTCTCTAGAATTGCAGCCCCTATGACAGCCCTCACCCAAAAGGACCAGCAATACAAACGGACTGAGGACTGTGAGAGGAGTTTTACTGAACTGAAGAGGAGACTAACCAGCGCTCCCATTCTGACTCTCCCTGAAGATAATGAAAGCTTCGATATGTATAGTGACGCTTCTAAATTGGGGCTCGGAGCTGTACTCATACAAAATGGCAAGGTTATCGCTTACGCCTCTAGACAGCTCAAGGAGCACGAAAGAAATTATCCTACCCATGACTTAGAACTAGCAGCCGTGGTGTTCGCTCTGAAAATATGGAGGCACTACTTATACGGAACTCGGTGCAGGATTTATACAGACCACCAGAGTCTGAGATATTTCTTCACTCAGAAAGACCTAAATATGAGGCAACGCCGATGGCTCGAGCTAGTCAAAGATTATGATTGTGAGATATTCTATCATCCCGGAAAGGCCAACAAAGTGGCAGATGCACTGAGCAGAAAGTCCGGTGCCGCTTTGATGTCCTTATCAATGCTATCGCAGCCCCTGAAAAGGGATATAATGAATTACGGAATAGAGATTATTTCTGGACAGCTTTCCGCCATGGCTATAGCACCGACGTTGTTCGACGATATATTGGGAAAGCAAGATGGTGATTCAGACATCCAGAAAATCAAACAGGAAGTCCGGGAAGGAAGGGATAATGGATTCCGCATCGCCAACGGCGGAGTATTATACTTCCAGGACCGCCTATGCATTCCGAACGATCCGGAATTACGGAAGAAGATACTCGAGGAATCCCATGGAACACCTTATACCATGCATCCTGGATCTAACAAAATGTATCAGGACTTAAGGGATAAATTTTGGTGGTCCGGCATGAAAAGGGATGTGGCTCAGTACGTCAGCACTTGTCTGACCTGCCAGAAGGTGAAGGCAGAACACCAGAAACCTGGGGGATTACTGCAGCCGATACAGATTCCAGAGTGGAAATGGGAAGAAATATCTATGGATTTTATCTCGGGATTGCCCAGAACAACAAATGGTTACGATGCTATATGGGTAATCATAGACCGGTTGACAAAGTCTGCCCATTTCCTGGAAATTAAGATGACCTATTCGGTCGAGCAGCTAGCTTAATTATATGTCAAGGAAATTATCAAATTACATGGAGTGCCTAAGGCTATTATTTTTGACCGTGATGGTCATTTTACCTCCCATTTCTGGGAATGTGTTCAGAAGGCTCTTGGCACTAAGTTGAGATTCAGCACTGCGTTTCATCCTCAGACCGACGGTCAGACAGAAAGAGTGAACCAGGTGCTGGAAGATATGTTGCGGGCTTGTGCCCTAGACTTTAAGGGGAGCTGGTGCCGATATTTGTGCTTGGCAGAATTTGCTTACAACAACAGCATTATTGGAATGGCACCATATGAAGCTCTATACGGGAGAAGATGCAGGTCTCCTATCTGTTGGTACGAGGGTGGTGAAAGGAGGGAAATGGGTTTTCAGGCCGATATTATTGACAATACCACCCGCGCTATACAGAATATCCGCCAGAGAATCGAAACTGCTCAAAGCCGACAAAAGAGCTATGCGGATATGCGGCGTAGACCGTAAGAATTCGAAGTCGGGGACCTGGTATTCCTCAAAGTGACCCCTATGAAGGGAGTGATGAGATTCGGAAGGAAGGGTAAACTGAATCCACGCTACGTAGGACCGTATCCGATATTGCAAAGAGTGGGCAAGGTAGCTTACAAGTTGGAGCTGCCACAAGAGATGTCGGCTATACACGACGTGTTCCATGTCTCTGTGCTCAAGAAATGCTTATCCAGTGTGGACCAAGTGATCGAGCGACAAACTGTACCAGTTCAAGAGGACCTAAGTATGAAAAGTCGGCCTATCCAGATACTAGACCGAGAAGTCAAGAGGCTAAGGAACAAAGAGGTGCCCTTAGTAAAGGTCCTGTGGCAGAATCAACGATACGAGGAAGCTACCTGGGAACGAGAGGAGGACATGAAGCAGAAGTACCCAGAATTGTTTTAAGTTTCGAGGACGAAACCTTTACAAGGTATGAGGGATTGTAACGCCCGTAAAAAGTCTCCAACAATTTTATGAGAATTTTTGGCTTTACGATAATGGGCTTTATGTGGGTTTTCCGAAAATAAAAGGAAATAGCCAAAAAGAGATGCAAGGCCTAGGAATTGAACCCCAAACCTCTAGAGATAGCCAAGCCCTATAGATGCACCCACTAACCATAAGCCCAATAGGATTATATGATTAAGAGAAGATGGGAATTATAGATAAGGGTGATGAGGGTAAATGAAGGGGCATGGAAAAGAAAAGAGAAACTTCTCTTCCTCCCTTTATAAAGAAGAAGGAAGTTCCCATTTGGCCACTTCTTCCTCTCCTCTTCATCCTCACCGAAACCATCTTGCTCCCCCTCTCCATTTGCACCTTTGGCCGAACTTCATCCAAGCAAGAAGAAGTTAGTTCTTGGCTTCCATAAGGTCAACTACCCACCAAAAGCAAGCGAAGGATGTAAGATTTCCTCACCTGCAGTATATTAGTTTTGTAGGATAAATTACATGAAAGAAATATGAAGTTTGGAGCTTTATATGTTTCGGCCAACTAAGTTTTGGGCTAGGATTCATGAAAATGCTATTAGGGAAACCTTTTATAGGTTGTATTCTCCAAGTAGGGATCTTTAGGTAACAAAAGTCCAAAGGTTTTAACCCTATATGTTTTGGCCACCAAGGGTTTAGGGTTAGGGTTTCACGAAGAGCTCCCCCTTTTGAAGTTAGGTTATGATATATGCCTACATGAATAGATTTAGGTGACAAAAGTCCAAAGATCTTAACCTTACAAGTTTCGGCCAACCCATGAAATTAGGGTTAGGGTTGCATGAAAAATATTTCTAATGATATTATGATAGGTTATAAGGCTTCATGAATGAATTTTAGGGGACAAACCCAAGCTTGAGCCCTCACAAGTTTCGGCCAACCCATGAAATTAGGGTTAGGGCTGCATGAAAAATATTTCTAATGATACTATGATAAGTTATAAGACTTCATGAACGAATTGTAGGGGACAAACCCAAGCTTGAGCCCCTCACAAGTTTTGGCCAACCAATGAAACTAGGGTTAGGGTTGCAAGAAAAATGCTTCTAAGGGAACTAGGGGATGTTGTATGCCTCATGTAGGAGTTTTAGGTGACTAAACACTGTCATGTTGGAATACCTTACAGGTTTCGACCAATATTTGTTTTGGGGGTTAGGGCATCATGAAAACACCCCCCCCCTTATGTAGTTAGGCTATGTGATGAACGAGTTTTATGATTTAATATGCCATGAATATGCCTAGGAAATATGCTTCATGTTTATGATGTAATGTGCCATGAAATATTCTTAGGTGATGAACATGCTTTGTGATTTAATATGCCATGAATATGCCTAGGAAATATGCTTCATGTTTATGCTGTAATGTGCCATGAAATATGCTTAGATGATGAACATGCTTTGTGATTTAATATGCCATGAATATGCCAAAGAAATATGCTTCATGTTTATGATGTAATGTGCCATGAAATATGCTTAGGTGATGAACATGTTTTGTGATTTAATATGCCATGAATATGCCAAAAAAATATGCTTCATGTTTATGATGTCATGTGCCACGAAATATGCTTATGTGATGAACATGTTTATACTTTAGGACCCCTTTAGGGTACTCTTATGTTATGAATGCATGTGTCCTTGAGATAAGATGGAGATGCTTCCCTTTTAAGTAGGGATCAAGAGCTCTCCTTATGATAAGATGGAGATGCTTCCCTTTCAAGTAGGGATCAAGAGCTCTCCTTAAGATAAGATAAAATGGAGATGCTTCCCTTTCAAGTAGGAATCAAGAGCTCTCCTTATGATAAGATAAGATTAAGATGCTTCCCTTTTTATGTTGGGGATCAAGAGCATTCTTTATGATATGACAAGAAAAGAAAGGAATTAAGTATTTTACTTTGTAAGAGGTTAAGTACCCGACCTGTCAGGTGGTCGTTAATCAAATCCATAGGGACATAAGAAGACGTAAGAGGTCTTGCCCTGGTAAGACGTAAGAGGTCTTGCTCTGGTAGGTCTGGTGGCTCGCTACCTCAGCCTATTAGGGAACGCGCATTATGTGGTACTTAACTTGGGGCCCCCCAAACAAGTTATGATGATGTTGAAGTATCTATATGTATATGTTTTGAAAAGAAAAGACTTTTATGAAATTGTGTATGCTTATGTTAAAGATTATGAATGCTTACGAACTCGTCCTTTATGCATTTTAGATGTTATGAAGTTATGATGTTTAGAGTTAAGTTTAAGAATGTGGTGACTATGTACTTTATGCATGTTTCGAATTTATGATGTCGTGAATGCTTATGGTTAAGTTTAAGAATACTTGTGATTATGTACCTTATGCATGTTTAGGATTGATGTTATTATAAATGTTTATGCTCAAGTTAAAAATGCTTACGTCCTTTATGCATGTTAGACTCTATGAAGTTATGATGCTTACAGTAGTTTAAGAATACTTGTGATTATGTACCTTATGCATGTTTAGGATTTAAGTCATTATAAATGTTTATGCTCAAGTTAAAAAAAATGCTTATGATTATGTCCTTTATGCACGTTAGACTCTATGAAGTTATGATGCTTACAGTAGTTTAAGAATACTTGTGATTATGTACCTTATGCATGTTTAGGATTTATGTCATTACAAATGTTTATGCTCAAGTTAAAAATGCTTATGATTATGTCCTTTAAGCATGTTAGATTTTACTAAGTTATGATGCTTATAGTAAGTTAAGAACATTTGGGTTTATGTACTTCCTGCATGTCTAAGATTTATATCATGAATGCTTATGTTTAGATTATGCCCTGCTTGGTTTAATTATGCTTAGCATGCTGATGTAAACTCTATGCCATGCTTAGGTTTCATTACGTGGTATGTTGTTGATTAGTGTTACTATGGAATACTTAGGCCATTTATGCTAGCATGCTTATGTTTCTAATGGCTTGATGAAGTTCGTGGTTTTTTTGTGAGTAGGCAAGAAACTTACTAAGTTATATGCTTATAGTTTATGTTGTCCATATACTGCAGATCAAGGAAACTTGAACTAGAGGAAGTAGCAGGAAGGGCCCAGTGTGTGTGATAGTGGCATGGTGGAGAAAGACCCTATTACTATCTGCTTATATTTATATGCTCAATTAACAACTTAAGATATTGCTTCCGCTTATAAGACTTGTGAATTATTAGCACCATGTTGGATGTTGCTTAGTTATGTTATTGTTCAATTACTTAAGAAAGTTAATATGATAGAACTCACGAATGGATCCTTATGTTGGGCATGTTATGAAATGAGATAAGATATGGTAACATGCTAACTATGAATAAGATAGGTGATGCATGTAGAAAAGAAGGTTTATGCCATGATAACATGCTTAAGTATGATGGTGGAAGGATCCATGTGTGTTATGTTTTAAAAGAAAAAAAAAGAAAGGGGTAAAAGTAGCGTCACGCTGAGAGCAGATAAGGGCGGGCGCTACAGATCTGATCATGGTGGTGAGTACCTCTTGGGAGAGTTTAGGAACTACTTATCAGAGGTTGGGATTCAATCCCAATTGACGTCACCTAGCACACCCCAGCAGAACGGTGTAGCAGAGAGAATGAATAAGACTCTTATGGAAATGGTTAGATCAATGATGAGTTATTCTGACTTGCCAGATTCGTTTTGGGGATATGCTCTAGATATGGCGGTGTACATTCTGAACTTGGTTCCATCTAAATCAGCGTCTTCTACTCCCACAGAGTTGTGGACAGGGCAAAAGCCTAGTCTAAGACATATTCGGATATGGGGGAGTCTAGCACATGTGTTGAAGGCAGATGCTGGTAAGTTGGAACCTCGTACAGAAGTGCGCTTGGTCGTTGGCTATCCTAGAGGAACGAAGGGGGGATTGTTTTATAGTCCTAGATATTAGAGGGTGATCGTTAGCATGAACGCCAGATTTTTAGAGGAAGACTATGTGATGAGCCACAAGCCCAAGAGTAAAATTGTTCTAGAGGAGTTAAAAGGGGAAGTCACTTCTTTAGTACCACCGGTACAAGAGGATATACCACATGTCACTGCACCGCGTGTCACAGAGGATACACAGGTGATACCTCATCGTAGTGGGAGGGTTGTGAGACAACCTGATAGATTCATGTTCTTGGAAGAATCTTCTGATTTGCTCCCTGGCGAACATGAACCTGATCCCAGGACATATGACGAGGCAATCCAAGATAAAGATGCAATATCTTGGCAAAGTGCAATGAATGCTGAGATTGAATCTATGGATTCAAATCAGGTCTGGGAGCTAGTAGAACCACCCGATGGTGTAAAAACCATTGGATGCAAGTGGATCTACAAGAGAAAGAGAGGAATAGATGGGAAGGTTGAGACCTTCAAAGCGAGGCTTGTTGCGAAGGGGTATACTCAGAAAGAGGGTATCGATTATGAGGAGACCTTTTCGCCGGTAGCCATGCTTAAGTCTATCCGGATTCTCTTATGCATAGCAGCTCATATGGATTATGAGGTGTGGCAGATGGATGTCAAGATAGCTTTCCTTAATGGAAGTCTTGAGGAAAACATCTACATGAAGCAACCAGAGGGATTCATTGCTAAAGGCAAAGAGCATCTTATGTGTAAGCTTAATCGGTCCATTTATGAATTGAAGCAAGCTTCGAGGTCTTGGAACATCCGCTTTGATGAGGTGATCCAGTCTTATGGATTTATTCAAAGTCTGGATGAGTCTTGTGTATACAAGAGATGTTACGGAAACGTAATGGTATTTCTTGTACTATACGTAGATGATAGTTTGTTGATTGGCAACAATATCAAGGTGTTATCGGACGTAAGGTTATGGTTGTCCAAACAGTTTGATATGAAGGAATTGGGAGAGGTGGCACACATCCTTGGGATCAAGGTTTTAAGGGATCGCAGGAAAAGGATGTTGTGCTTATCCCAAGCTTCATACATAGACACGATTATGGAGCGTTCTAGCATGCAGAACTCCAAGAAGGGTTTTCTACCTTTCAGGCAAGAAGTTCCTTTATCTAAGGAGATGTGTCCTAGATCATCTGAGGAGATAGAGGAGATGATGGCATTTCCTTATGCTTCGGCAGTAGGAAGCCTCATGTATGCGATGCTCTGTACGAGACCAGATATCTGCTTTGTCATGGGCATGGTCAGCAGATATCAGAGTAATCCAGGACAGGGACATTGGACTACGGTAAAGCATATATTGAAGTACCTGGGAAGGACTAGGGATTATATGATGGTTTACCGGGCTGACCAATTACTCCCTGTGGGTTACACGGATTCCGACTTCCAATCTGATAGGGATAACAGTAAGTCTACCTTAGGTTTTGTGTTTACTTTGGGAGGTGGAGCCATTGTATGGAGGAGTGTCAAGCAGAAGTGCGTGGCGGACTCCACCATGGAAGCTGAGTATGTGGCAGCCTCTGAGGCGGCCAAAGAAGCTGCATTGCTCAAGAACTTCCTGATGGACTTGGATGTGATTCCTAGTTTGCCCAGAACTATCACAATTTATTGTGATAATAGTAGTGCAGTTGCAAACTCGAAGGAACCACGAGCCCATAAGGCTAGTAAACACATAGAGGGAAAGTACCACCTGATACGAGAAATCGTAAAGAGAGGAGAAGTTGTTGTGGCCAAGATTTCATCGGAGGATAACCTGGCAGATCCTTTCACTAAGGCCCTTCCGGCGAGAGCTTTTGATAGACATGTGGAGGGAATGGGGATCAGATGTATGGCACTTTGAGAATAGCATAGTCTTTTAGTATAAGTGGTAGATTGTAGGGATGTATACCGAAAAGTGTATCTTTTGTATGAACATCTTTTATTTTGAAATAAGAATCACATGATCATTGTTTGCATATTTTTATGGTTATGCAATATTGTCTATTACTTTACATTGTAGATAACATGGTGTGTGGTGTCACACAAGAGATCATGTTATCGACCCCTTGAAAAGTATAAGTAAAGGCTCACAACCGAGATGAGTTAGGACAAACCATCGGAATGGTTGTAGTGTGATTTGGTATTGGTTTGTCTTGACCATTGAATCACACTAGTGCACTTTGTGTGTATTGAGCAGGGCCGACTTAGAGGTGATTCGATTTATTGTTGACTACATAATATAATCGAACCTCAGATATTATTTATTACATGCTCTTGATCCCGATATAATAACGGGCACATATACTTAGTACTCATCTCTTTGATTTACCAATGGGCAAGATTTATAGATTAAATCGATATCGATAGGCTCGGTAAGTTGGGAGATGATATTATTTATATGGTGTGTCGTTGATTATAGGAGGAAACTGTGTCCTATATATTAGGATGATGATGTCCCCTTGAAGAGCTCATAAGGTTCATCATGTAAAACCTTCAGGTGGACTTGGTCCGGCATGATGAAAAGGTTGAGTGGTACTACTCAAGAAGTTAGGTGTTGATTAATTAATGGTCAGTAAATTAATTAATCGACGGACATTCGAGATCTTAAACACGGGGAGAAAATGTACAAATAATATATGGAGCCCAAACTATCATATGGGGTTGGTGAGGTAGATCAATGATGATCCTTTAGTGGATTGGATCATCATTAGTGGATCAGACTTTATGTGGGCTTGATCCATGGGTGGCAAAGATCCAACTCCTCCTCATGGTCCCTAATATAGCCTATAAACACCTCATGAAGCTTAGACCAAATGGATAGAAATGAAACTCTAAGATCCATAGGTAGAGATTAAATCTCTAAGATCCGACGGTTGAGATTAAATCTCTAGATCTAACGGTTGAGATTAAATCCCTAGAACCAATGGAGGAGATTAATTCATGACTTATCCCTAACTCTATAAAAGTAGGTCAAAGGGGTTGGCGTGAACTACATGAAAGGAGAGCTGGGGTTTGGGCGGCAAGAGAGGGAATCCTAGTTGAGATAGGATTAGGGTTAGGGTTTTGAGGCTAGGGCAGCACCAAATAAGGAAGGTGTTCTCTTCTTCTTCCTTCTCCATTGGCCGGCGTCCAGCTCTTTTCCAGCCCCTTCCCAGCCATTGGCCAGCGCCCAAAAGCTCTCTTCTCCTTCTCCTTAGGTGGTGGAAACAAGATATAGGGCTTCCCTTGGTGTCTTGGTGGTTTTCCACATCTTCTCCTCCTAGTTGGCCGACGGCAAGGAGTTTGTGTGCTCCTTGTTGGTTGGTTTTAGGGAGGAGAAAAACCTTGTTTCTATTCTTCCTCTTGCTTTGGATGAGCAAGGAAGGAAGATTTGCGATCTAGGAGCTTCGACTTTTGGTAGATCGTCGCCCACACGACCTCCAAAAGGAGGAAGGACATGCATTAGAAGATCAAGAGGTATATCTATTCTCTTTTCTCTTTTGTTTGTTGCTTGTTTTTGTTTTTCAATTATAAGCATGTTATAAATCTATAAATGGCTAAATAATACTTATATCCCGAGCATAAACACGAAAACCGTTGATCCGGACATCGTCTATTCCGCGGCTACTCGTAGAATAGAGGATGGTCGCTTGAACAACTAGTTTGTTCAAGTGACCTCTCTTAACGAATAGCACGACGATGACTTGGTGGTATGGGCAATCCGTTTTATCTAGGATTAAATTTTTTTAATCCGGGGACATCGAAGGGATCACCACGGACTCGATAAGCAAAACCCTTCAATACGGTGTCACACGGAGAAAGAGAAGGGTTTCTACGAGTTTTCTAAGGGAATTCTAAGATTTTGGTTTCGCTTGTGTGTCATAGAACATGCTATCAATTGGGTATTATCTAGATGTCTAACTATGCTCTTATGGAAGGGGCATCATACACTTCCTCGATGAGCCTTTGCATCTATCGATAATTACCTGCCATACCAAGTTGACCCCTAGCTTTAGGACGGGATAGGCGGTACGAGAATGCAAGATCAATCCCTGTGACGAGTTGGAACGTGTCCTATTTCTGACTCTATCACACCCTCCTATCCATGGTCACCGGAGATGAGGCCACCCGCTAGGTTTTGCTAGGAATGTTGCACCCGCTAGAGGGGGTGAATAGCATTGTCGTCGCTCGATTGGAACTCGATCGCATGCTTGCTACAAAACTTGTTATACGCAGCGGAATATACAATAATAAAACAAATACAACAAGAACACAAGCACAACATCAAATATAACGTGGTTCGGAACCGAATGGTTCATACTCCACGGGTTGGGCTCATAAGAGCCCTAGCGATGCAAATCACACACCACTATAACAATAACTCCGTCTCGACAAAAGTCGAAGGTGGAGAAACCTCATACAAATGATTACACTAAGTAATACAACAAATGCAAGAAAATACAAGTATGAAATACAATACAAGTAAAGAAAAACACTTTACAATTGCTCTTTTGGATGCTTGCTTTGTGGTTGATTGAAATGCACTTGAAGACCTTGATTTGCAGCAGCAAATCGCTTCAAAACTCCTCAAGAACTAATGCCAAATCTTCCCTCCACGAGCTCCATTTAAAGCTACTCCTTGGGCTGGATTTTGCCTAGCAGTCGACTGATCGAGACCATCAGTCTACTTCCCCTGTAGTCATTGTCTCACAAAGGCATGAAACATGTCGGATAAGTCCAACAAATACACCATCTATCACGCCCCGAGAGTATGCCATGTCGTAAAGCAAACAGATGACATCTCCCCTATACATGGCAACATATCTGGTTAATACAAAGCCCGTAAGCCCACAACAATAACATAATAAGCAAATATGAATATACTAAACACAACGGAAACATACTAACAGATAAACAAAATACAAAGACCCAACTGTGCACTCCGGAGTGACTTTGACACAACAAGAATCATAACAGAAATCTCATCAAAGACCAAATACATACAACACATCTGTATATCATAAATACGGAAACAATATAGGGTAAAATCCCAAAACGACAATCCACAAGAATACAATAATACGGAATAAATATCCATCCGTCCGGTGTGATATGGGATCACCAAGTGAGTCTCAATGTCCATGGAATCTTCTACTTACTGGCGATGTGAAACCTGTGGTCCGGGGTGGTGAGTATAAACTCAGGGGTAATATATAGAAAGTGCATGAACAACATATAAGGATATAGAGATCTACAAGTATACATGTGAAGATCTATAAGTATACAGCATGAGTCTAATAGGCATACAGTCCTATCCAAATCTAATAATCGGTAACCACAGTATAGTCATACTCAATGCATATACTAAACTGATCAACTGAACAAGAAGTAATGTACCAACGTACCTGACGGTCTACAACACCATAAGCTATATCATCCTGAACATATATACAATAACATAACCCATATAACGTACAAAGTCAATCACATATCCGACCAACACTCAGACATATGAATAGTATAGAATCACATGTAATAACAACCCGGTCCATACTACACTATGACATGACGCTAATCATATGCATACAACAGTCTGGATCAACACATATATCATGATCAACACACAACAGTATATAATATGAAAATGGCATGTATCATGATGTATAAACATATGCAGTAATCATAGTTCAATCAAATGCACTATCTCATAGGCATATGTAAAACGTATATCGAAAAACATGCATACATATATATATCAGCAATGCACATGCATGCATGGTCATGCCTGCGCACCCCTACTCGCTACCACGACCCCAGTGTGGCCTAGGTGGCACGACATGATAACTATCCCGACTCCAGCCGCCACCACTCTCGAGTGACCGAGTTGGGTAGTTTGAAATAGTAGCTAGCTGCCATAGAGCTATATGTACTCACACGGGGGGTCCCTGCTGCTAGCCACTCCGTCCCTACCCATGAGTAGACGAGCACTGCACCCTGGACAACTGCACATCACATGACCACCATCTATAGTGGGTGAGTGCGCTAACTACCACTCCGCACAGTGGCTAAGTGTGCATCTCCAGCTACCACCATCCATAGTGGCTGAGAATGGCACGCACAACAATGCTCTGCACTCAACCCTGCAACCACCATCCCAAGTGGTCAGGGAGGCAGGATGACTAACGATCCTCTCAACCACAAGGGCGACTTAATCGCCAGCATGCATGCAATTTAATGATGCATAGCTCCATACAAGTATCCTCGCCACACTCCCTATCCCACAAGGAGTCCTGGTCAATCAAAAGTCAAATATGCAAGGACTACAATCCACAAGACTCTCTCTATCGCACAAAGGGTTATACACATCTGATAGTCAACCACGCTAAGACCTCTAGTCAGTAACGAGATACTATCGATCGTCCATATAACCATACACTGGCACACAATCCATAATGGATATACCATCACGCTAGGACCTCTAGTCCATAGCCACATACTGATAACCACACACTTATCTATGCACAGACAACTAGATCCACCATAGATGCACAACTAATAAGTATACAATACAACAATCGACTCCATAATCTAATCCATCACTTAACCCTAGTGATGTAACACAACAACCTAATCTGAGCTCTTAAAGATAACCCTAACCACCTGTACTTACTGAACATCCATCAGCTAATACATAATAGGGTTTATAGTTCATATCCGTGCTAGATAATCAATGAAGTAATAGCAATATATCTCAAAGGTCAAGGCAGTACAAGCATATGATTAAATAAGAGTGAATCTAAGATCAAAGTAATAGCATAAGTCCAAATTCATGCACCAGATTCAGATAAAACTACCTGACTAGGGTAGAGATTACCCACCTGATACGAATCCTGTAACAATAGTCCTCAACCCCGAGAACCTGCCTCGTATCAAAGTCCTGAAACTAATCTCTACTTCAATCACAAACAACCTCTTAATCCATTTGATGGAATCTGATCTACCCAACCATTAACTGCAAGTAAATCCCATGACATTAACCAAAATCTAATTATGATTATCACACTGATCAATACTTCTAGCAACACAATTGTGCATTCTCCTTCAAGAATTAGTTACTCTAATCACACATCCAATGTATAACATACAATTCAAGGCATACCTTCAACCATTGCAATCAACCACAACTTCTTTATTCCCTCCAATGAACCCAGTTAATCTCACCAAAAATCCTGTAAATCCTAGCCTAGCATTTGTTAAACAGCTTCTGGATCCATAGCAACTTAGCCCTGTATAATTCATCAGCCAACTATAATTAAAATGCCATTTCAATAGCACTAAAATCCAAGCTTACCTCATTATATTACCATTGTTTACAGCCTATCTTGAAGCACAACCTTCTGTATCCATCACTGAAATTTCCAAATCTGGGACGATGGAACCTACCCAGCCGAAATGCCCTGCTCCAATCGGCCCTCTTGTCTATCCCTTGAAACATCCTCTGAGGAAGCAGGCGGTGACAAATCAAACTCAAACCGTCGGTGTTGGGTGGTGGCACAAGGGATAGAGATTAATCAAATTATCAGCACTCACCCTCATCATAGAGCACAGCAATATGACGTCATCACAGATCCTGCCGAGCTGAGCTCGCTACTGCCGGGATCAACAGAGGGCGACAATAGAGAGCTCCGGTGACGATCGCAGATAGAAGAAAGAAAGCGACCGGGGAAACAAGACAGAACAAGCGATCTATGAAAATGGGAACGACGATGGCGATCGCGTCGGTTGGAGGAGCACACTGCCGACGAGATCGGGAGTAATAAAGCTCGAGTGAGGGTAGGAGACCGTCGGTGAGGCAACCAATGGCAATGGCGATCGGCATGGCATCGACATCGCCGAGCTCGTGCAAGAAAGGGAAACGGAGAAACAGGATCGAGAAGAAAGTCGCGGATCAGGGGTCGGGTTTTGGGTTCGGAAGGTTTTTAAAAGTTGACCAATTGATCAAGCTAGCTTAAATCTAACCCAAAACTAACCTAGGTTTAACCCAATCTGCCATTAGGCTTTAATTTTCCTCGTATGAACTCCCTTTTAATCCGAAAAAAATTCTAAAAATTCTTGAAAATTCCATGAGCTAATTATCAATTAGCAAGGGCTATTATTTTATTTTATTTTATTTTTTTCCATATCTTACACCATCAGTCGACTGATGACTCAATCAGTCGAGTGGTCGGACCAATCACTCGACTGGAGAACCTTCTGTGCTCGAGATCCCGAGCATTAGTCGACTGATCACCAGATCAGTCGACTACTCAGGCCAGCAGTCGACTGGCCAACTCTAGAAGTTGACTGTCAGAGCACTTCCTACAGTCAAACCCTAGTTGACTCCCATCAGTTGACTGACTCATTGTCCCAGCTGACTGATACACCTCAAACATGAGGTTTTAACCCAAGTATGGTGCCCCCATACTTGTTAGACCACCCGTAGCCTAGACCTAAGGCATCTAGCCACCTCCGTCAGCCTCACGCCTATCGGATCTCTCCAAGTCATCCATGGCTTATTCATCCATACGCTAGCCTTCAGGTGCTTCCATCGGCTATTATCATGCTAACGGTGTCTACACCTCCAAGGCACATTGGACTTACGCTGCCAAGACTGCCGCTTGGACTTTACGCCACCAACCATTGGACTTATGCCGCCAAGACTCCCTCTTGGACTTTACGCCGCCGATATTCCCCTTGGACTTTCCAAATCCCAAGAATCAAGCTTAGACATTCCTTTGCCAACCCATGTTGGACTTCCCATGTCAAGACCCATGCTTGGACTTTCCTTTGCCAACCCATGTTGGACTTTCCCTTGCCAAGACCCATGCTTGGACTTTACATGCCAAGTACTCAAGACTTGGACTTTCCCAATGCCAAGTGTCCCACTTGGACTTTCCATGCCAATACCCTTGACTTGGACTTTACAATGACAATCACATTGCCATACATTTTTGTCGAACATCAAAACATCGCCCGAGTCAAACTCGAGTCCGGTCAATCGTGACCTGGGTCGATTGCACCAACAGGTCCCTGTTTAATTCTCCTAAATCTTTGATACGAGGGTTGTCACCCCTCGTAATGGCTACGCACAGTAAATAGAAGACCAAAATAAATAGCTATCGATCTAAACAATCACCAATTGCAAATATGAAATCAAGAACAGACATATATTTGAAATAGCATGTTCTATGCACACAAACTATTCCCTAATCCTAGAATTAGAGAATCTACTCCATAAATACAAGAAGAGAAACACAAAGCATGATTGAATTCATAGATACAATGCAAATTATGTAAGGAAAGCGAATTACAATGCACTTTAGTTCTTCTCCCCGACATTGAAGTGCAGAATTTAGTCCTCAAGCAGCTTCCTTCCTCCCCATTGAGAGTTTTCGGTGCTTTTTAGGGCACCGGTGCCTTACCGGCCGTCGTGCCTCTCCCTATGATTTGGGCGTAGCTTCCTTTATATAAACATAAGGCTGGAACTTCCCGAACCCTAGAAAAAACTAAATCACATCAAAATTTCCCCAACGCCACATGCCTATGTGGATTCATATGACCAGGTCGTGTGTGGCGCTAGTGTGTGCTCCAGGGTTGGTCGTGTGGATTCATAGGGCCAAGCTGTGTGTCCTTCGGTTCTAGCTGCCAAATACCTTTCTTTTGCTCCAAAAATGTGCCATTTTATTCGTAGAATGCTGGCACACAAAGTACAAAGAGCAGATCTCCGAACAAAAAAATAGAAAATGCCTGTAAAATAAAGTGAAATATGCAAGAATCAAATATAAAATGCAATGAGATGTGAGCAAAAACTACTCCTAAACCCTATATGTTTTTCTCACATCAATTCACCACTCATTGCGAGGAGAAGTATACCCTATGGCAACTTGTTATGATTGTTACTCAAATTCTTTGGCCAAAGCATTGCTTGTCAAGAGTATGGTACTCTTGGATGTAGGATTGAGATACTCCGAGAGAGGGGGGTGAATCTTAGAAGTTATAATTTTCTTTTGAAATTTAAAGCTTATTTTTATATTTTGAAATATTTAAAGAGTATGCTGTGGAAATAAAATGAAATAGAGACATCTTCTTTTACTTTGTTCACAACCATAACTGGGTTGCTACTCCAAGGCTCGTAGCTCTTTCGAGAGCTACCTCGATGGGCAATCACTATATACCCTTCGACTCGAGAACTCTCGACTTCGGAGGGGTTCACTCTTTACAAAAATATGAGATGGGTAACACTCTACCCTCTACCCTCTCTTTGAAGTTAAGTACATACAAGCAAAAATAAATACAAGAAATTAAGAGCTATGTTATACCAACACTAATGGAAGTTTTGAAGTAGGCACAGAGTGTCGGAGAGGCATCTTTGTGAGGAACTGAAGCTCTTGTGGACGAGGATAAATTTTACCAGCACTTCGATATGGTAGTAGTGTTCTTCTCGGTGCTGGTCGAGCACTTGTTTTATAAAGCTTTCTCAGTCGACAGGAATGCCCTCTAGTTGACTCCACATCAGCCCGTCGATATAGAACTTCTGGTCTTCCAATCAATTGAAAACTCCCAGTAGACTCCAGGTCACCTGGTTCCGCATCAAGAAGTTTGTCTCTCCAGTCGACTGAACCTTCCCTAATCGACTGAAACTCTTTCCATCTACGATGCCAGATCTTCGATCGATCATCAGCTAATCCGTCCAGTGTGTATCCAATCGACTGAACTAAATAGAGTCGACTGGAATCCATCCAGTTAATTGATCCCTACAAAACAAGATTAGCACAAATAGATAATACAACACAAGATAGTAGTAGTAATACTGCTCGATCTCGATTTCTAAGTCCCATGCGGACTATCCATCGAATCGACTCCTAGATTTGTCCCCCTATAGAGGACTCGGCCTCACCTCTCTACTCGAGGCTTACCTACTGGCTACCTGCCTGACTTACCGTCCTTGACATCCGATCTGACCCACCAGGGCTTCTACCAGCTGTCCAGTCTACCTGACCCAGCTAGACTTTTAGTCGATTTTCAGGACATTTGACCCAACCGGTCTTTATGCTAAATGTCTGGTCCACATGACCAATCTAGACTTTATGCCTGGTGTCCGGTCCTCCTGGTATGTCAAGTCATCTGCCTAGTATCCGATCAACATGACCTACTAGGACTTCTTATTAATTCTGCACACTTAACACTGATATTAGAACACAAGTAAGTCCTAACTTTAACTATGGTTCATACATCAAAACTAAGGAGTGATGCTCTCTGCATCAACAATATCCCCCTTTTTGATGTATAACAATACATCAATTAAAGTTAAGAGAATCAAACTGCAATATCCAATTAAAGCATATATCATAAATGCATTGAATATGCATGCCATGCTCATATGCATAAAGAACTTTAAATCTCCCTCTCTTTAAGTCTCTTCTTTCTAACTTTAAATCTCCTCTCTCCCCCTTTGGCATACATCAAAAAACAACATTAAGTTCAAAATGCCATAAATGAGAATTAAAATTTACAAACTAAAGATCAAGCTCTATAAAAAATGCTTAAGTTTTTGAAATAATAAATCAATACTCCCCTTAAATGAGATTTTCTTTTAAGGATGGGATCTCTCATTATATTTTTCGGATTCAAAATTTTCAAAAGATTAAATTTCTAAAATTTTCAAAACTTTTAATGTCTCAATTTTTAAAATTTATCAATGATCCCCTTAAAATGTTTTCAAAAAATATTTGAAATTCTTTAAAGGTCTAATTTTCAAAAATTGCCTTTAATAAAAATATTTTTCAAACTCTAAAATTTCAAAAATTCTAACTCCCAATTAATAACAACATTTTTCAAATTCCAAAATATCCAAAAATTCTAACTCCCACTTAATTACAATATTTTTCTCCCATACATCAAAACCTAAGTAGTAATTCTTGAAACAAGTCTTCTAACTTAAAAATATTAAATCTTTTAAAAATATATTCAAGTTTTACAAAAGACTTAATCTTTTTAGTGAGTTTTTCTCCCTCTTAATTTAAGTTTTAAATTTTCAATACTCTCAATTCATTACGATTTAAATTTTTAAAACTCTTCCTTAATTGAAACTTTAAATTTTCAAAACTAGTGTTCAATATTCTAAACATAGATTCTATCATGATTTGTTTAGATTTAAAAAGATATCTTAAGTTTAGATTTAACATAGCTAACTCTGATTTTCCAAATAATTCTAAGTTACTTAGAAAGGAAGTTGTTTGAGTATCAAGTAACTAATCATTACTTAGATTGATAAGTCCAATTTCAAGTTCAAGTAAATTACTTGAGTTGTTCTTTAAATTTTCCTCTCTCACCCTTAAGAATTTTTCTCATCCAATTTCAATTTAAAAAATAATTTTTGAAAAGATATTAAATATTTCATAATTTAGCAACACAAATCTTTTAGGCTTCCCCTATATTCTTGATCTCCCCATAAAGTAACATTGTTATGATTACATTTAATTTCTTTTGAAAATACTTAGAATAAAATTTTGAATGTGAAACTCCCCCTAGAATTATGTTTTTATTTTATGTTTTCAAAATAATATTTTCAAAAATATCTTTACTCTCCCTTAATCTCATGCTTATGTATGTAATCTTACATAAGGACTTTCCAAACATGGATCCTATTGAATCTTTTGAAAGTTTGAATAATGATAAACTAAATTCCCTTTGAAATATGTAGATTTACTTAGAATTATGTTGATTAGAATTGAGTTTATTAGGGTTGAGTTGATTGAGTTGAGTTGATTATGGTTTGAGTTGATAGGGTTGAGTTGATTGAGTTGATTATGGTCGAGTTGATTGAGTTGAGTTGATTGAGTTGATTAGGGTTGAGTTGTTTAAATTTGTCATGTTTAAGTAAATTTGTTAAGTTTAGTTAAATAAGTAAATTTGTTAAGTTATGTATATTGTATTAAACTAATTAAGCTTGATTAAATTCTAAATCATCTCACCCAAGCTAAGCTTTGAATAAACGTTACTCCTATGGGTTTTGTCAGATGAGGACCTATTTTTATCTTTATTAAATTTAATAAGAAATTTCAAAGTTTTAAAACTTGTATTAGATTCAAGCTTAGCTTGAGCTAGTCAAGTAGGTTTTCCAGCATTGACTTCCAGGTCGTGGCGAGGCACATGACCTTCTTGGATATTGAAACAATGACCACTTCCTAGACAAAGGAATGAAGGAATCAAGTACTTGATTCACTTTAGAGTAAACCTTGGTCTAACTAGTCAAAGACTTAGTGAGTAAGCTTCGGTCTGTTCCACTCGACTTAGTGCACCAGGTCGTGACGAGGCACATGGCCTTCTTGGATATTGGAGCAACGACCACTTCCTAGACATGCACTTCAAAGAGCTTTCCTAACTTACTATCAGTTCACTTTGTCTTAGTACTAGGTTGTTTAAGTTTAAACTACTTTGTTTCCTATCTAGTGCATTCTAAATTAAGCAAGTAAAGTAAACTAAATCATGCAAGAGTTTAACTAAACAAGGAAACAAGCAAAGTGTTAGGTCCCCCTAAGTGATAGCTAGGTTGAGTTTTGTTCACATAGTGAACTTGACTCTTGGGAAACCAAAATTGATTTGGTCCAACTTGGTTGACTAAGCTAGTCTTAGAAACCCATGCTTGGACTCGACCCTTAGCATTTCTATTAAATAAGGACATGTATGATCTATTTGTGTCTTTAGCCTTGTATCCGAGTCCAGACTTGTTGTACATGGCTCGTTGAGACCCAAGCATCATGTTTAGATACTTGGAGCTGAAGTGAACCTTTCCAACGATCCGGTGAGATCTTCTACTTGCCTTTTTAGGACAGAGTTCTCTTCCTCAAGCTTTGCAACTCGAGTTGAGTCTCTATCCTCAATGTGGCAAGTTGAAGTCTTCGAGTTGACTATTGGTGCAGGGGTACCAAATAATCGAACCTAGGTTTTGATTATGGAGACCCAAAGTTAAGTTCATATCATTATCTCACATGCTCTGTTAAGTGTACTGAAATGATTAAGCCGAGCTGAAGGTCGGTGACACTCAGAGAATCTCAAGTCGAGAAACCGCGATGGTCGGGCGACACCGAGATAACTTCGAAGGGAGTCGAAGAACCCAGGTGAAGACTAGAAGCTAAGCTACAAGTCACAAAGGACCAAAGGTAAGCTCTAGTGTGAGAGAAGGTAAGGTCGAGTCCTCTATACGGGGATGTTTTTAGGCTGCGATCCGACTAAGACTTCGAGTGGAAGGTCTTAGTCGATATCGGACGGTAAGTGATCATCGCTTTTAATTTTACTTGTATGTTTTGGACTAACTCTTTATTTCATTTGAGTAAACAATCATTGCGGCTATTAGTAATCGCTAGTGGCATCGATCATTCTTGGCTATCGCGATCATTGCTAGTGGCATCAGTCGATTGTTGGCTATCGGCAATCGACTGCTAGTGGCATTAGTCGATTGCAAAATAAAGTGAAATATGCAATAATCAAATATAAAATGCAATGAGATGTGAGCGAAAACTAATCCTAAACCCTATATGTTTTTCTCACATTAATTCACCACTCATTGCGAGGAGATGTATACCCTATGGCCACTTGTTATGATTGTTACTCAAATTCTTTGGCCAAAACATTGCTTGTCAAGAGTATAGTACTCTTGGATGTAGGATCGAGATACTCCAAGAGAGGGGGTGAATCTCGGATGTTATAATTTTCTTTTGAAATTTAAATCTTATTTTTATATTTTGAAACATTTAAAGAGTATGCTGTGGAAATGAAATGAAATAGAGACAACTTCTTTTACTTGGTTCACAACCCTAACTGGGTTGCAACTCCAAGGCTCGTAGCTCTTCCGAGAGCTACCTCGATGGGCAATCACTATATACCCTCCGACTCGAGAACTCTCGACTTCGGAAGGGTTCGCTCTTTACAACATTATGAGATGGGTAACACTCTACCATCTCTTTGATGTTAAGTACATACAAGAGAAAATAAATACAAGAAATTAAGAGCTACATTATACCAACACAAATGGAAGTTTTGAAGTAGGCACGGAGTGTCAAAAAAGTGTCTTGGTGAGGAAAAGAAGCTCTTGTGGACGAGGATAAATTTTAGCAGCACTTCGACGTCGTAGTAGTGTTATTCTCAGAGTTGGTCGAGCACTTGTTTTATAAAGCTTTTCCAGTCGACTGGAATGCCCTGTAACGCCCGTAAAAAGTCTCCAGCAATTTTACGAGAATTTTTGGCTTTACGATAATGGGCTTTATGTGGGTTTTCCGAAAATAAAAGGAAATAGCCAAAAAGAGATGCAAGGCCTAGGAATTGAACCCCAAACCTCTAGAGATAGCCAAGCCCTATAGATGCACCCACTAACCATAAGCCCAATAGGATTATATCATTAAGAGAAGAGGGGAATTATAGATAAGGGTGATGAGGGTAAATGAAGGGGCATGGAAAAGAAAAGAGAAACTTCTCTTCCACCCTTTATAAAGAAGAAGGAAGTTCCCATTTGGCCACTTCTTCTTCTCCTCTTCATCCTCACCGAAACCATCTTGCTCCCCCTCTCCATTTGCACCTTTGGCCGAACTTCATCCAAGCAAGAAGAAGTTAGTTCTTGGCTTCCATAAGGTCAACTACCCACCAAAAGCAAGCGAAGGATGTAAGATTTCCTCACCTGCAGTATATTAGTTTTGTAGGATAAATTACATGAAAGAAATATGAAGTTTGGAGCTTTATATGTTTCGGCCAACTAAGTTTTGGGCTAGGATTCATGAAAATGCTATTAGGGAAACCTTTTATAAGTTGTATGCTCCAAGTAGGGATCTTTAGGTAACAAAAGTCCAAAGGTTTTAACCCTATATGTTTCGGCCACCAAGGGTTTAGGGTTAGGGTTTCACGAAGAGCTCCCCCTTATGACGTTAGGTTATGATATATGCCTACATGAATAGATTTAGGTGAAAAAAGTCCAAAGATCTTAACCTTACAAGTTTCAGCCAACCCATGAAATTAGGGTTAGGGTTGCATGAAAAATATTTCTAATGATACTATGATAGGTTATAAGGCTTCATGAATGAATTTTAGGGGACAAACCCAAGCTTGAGTCCTCACAAGTTTCGGCCAACCCATGAAATTAGGGTTAGGGCTGCATGAAAAATATTTCTAATGATACTATGATAAGTTATAAGACTTCATGAATGAATTGTAGGGGACAAACCCAAGCTTGAGCCCCTCACAAGTTTCGTCCAACCAATGAAACTAGGGTTAAGGTTGCAAGAGAAAGGCTTCTAAGGGAACTAGGGGATGTTGTATGCCTCATGTAGGAGTTTTAGGTGACTAAACACTGCCATGTTGGAATACCTTACAGGTTTCGGCCAATATTGGTTTTGGGGTTAGGGCTTCATGAAAACACCCCCCCCCCCTTATGTAGTTAGGCTATGTGATGAACAAGTTTTATGATTTAATATGCCATGAATATGCCTAGGAAATATGCTTCATGTTTATGATGTAATGTGCCATGAAATATGCTTAGGTGATGAACATGCTTTGTGATTTAATATGCCATGAATATGCCTAGGAAATATGCTTCATGTTTATGATGTAATGTGCCATGAAATATGCTTAGGTGATGAACATGCTTTGTGATTTAATATGCCATGAATATGCCAAAGAAATATGCTTCATGTTTATGATGTAATGTGCCATGAAATATGCTTAGGTGATGAACATGTTTTGTGATTTAATATGCCATGAATATGCCAAGGAAATATGCTTCATGTTTATGATGTAATGTGCCACGAAATATGTTTATGTGATGAACATGTTTATACTTTAGGCCCCCTTTAGGGTACTCTTATGTTATGAATGCATGTGTCCTTGAGATAAGATGGAGATGCTTCCCTTTCAAGTAGGGATCAAGAGCTCTCCTTATGATAAGATGGAGATGCTTCCCTTTCAAGTAGGGATCAAGAGCTCTCCTTAAGATAAGATAAAATGGAGATGCTTCCCTTTCAAGTAGGGATCAAGAGCTCTCCTTATGATAAGATAAGATTAAGATGCTTCCCTTTTTATGTTGGGGATCATTCTTTATAATATGACAAGAAAAGAAAGGAATTAAGTATTTTACTTTGTAAGAGGTTAAGTACCCGACCCGTCGGTGGTCGTTAATCAAATCCATAGGGACATAAGAAGAAAGAGGTCTTGCCACTGGTAAGACGTAAGAGGTCTTGCTCGTAGTAGTCCGTGGCTCGCTACCCCTATTAGGGAGCAGCGCATTATGTGGTACTTAACACTGGCCCCCCAAACAAGTTATGATGATGTTGAAGTATCTATATGTATATGTTTTGAAAAGAAAAGACTTTTATGAAATTGTGTATGCTTATGTTAAAGATTATGAATGCTTACGAACTCGTCCTTTATGCATTTTAGATGTTATGAAGTTATGATGTTTAGAGTTAAGTTTAAGAATGTGGTGACTATGTACTTTATGCATGTTTCGAATTTATGATGTCGTGAATGCTTATGGTTAAGTTTAAGAATACTTGTGATTATGTACCTTATGCATGTTTAGGATTGATGTTATTATAAATGTTTATGCTCAAGTTAAAAATGCTTATGATTACGTCCTTTATGCATGTTAGACTCTATGAAGTTATGATGCTTACAGTAGTTTAAGAATACTTGTGATTATGTACCTTATGCATGTTTAGGATTTAAGTCATTATAAATGTTTATGCTCAAGTTAAAAAAATGCTTATGATTATGTCCTTTATGCACGTTAGACTCTATGAAGTTATGATGCTTACAGTAGTTTAAGAATACTTGTGATTATGTACCTTATGCATGTTTAGGATTTATGTCATTACAAATGTTTATGCTCTAGTTAAAAAATGCTTATGATTATGTCCTTTAAGCATGTTAGATTTTACTAAGTTATGATGCTTATAGTAAGTTAAGAACATTTGGGTTTATGTACTTCCTGCATGTCTAAGATTTATATCATGAATGCTTATGTTTAGATTATGCCCTGCTTGGTTTTAATTATGCTTAGCATGCTGATGTAAACTCTATGCCATGCTTAGGTTTCATTACGTGGTATGTTGTTGATTAGTGTTACTATGGAATACTTAGGCCATTTATGCTAGCATGCTTATGTTTCTAATGGATTGATGAAGTTCGTGTTTTTTTGTGAGTAGGCAAGAATCTTACTAAGCTATATGCTTATAGTTTATGTTGTCCATATACTGCAGATCAAGGAAACCTGAACTAGAGGAAGTAGCAGGAAGGGCCCAGTGTGTGTGATAGTGGCATGGTGGAGAAAGACCCTATTACTATCTGCTTATATTTATATGCTCAATTAACAACTTAAGACATTGCTTCCGCTTATAAGACTTGTGAATTATTAGCACCATGTTGGATGTTGCTTAGTTATGTTATTGTTCAATTACTTAAGAAAGTTGATATGATAGAACTCACGAATGGATCCTTTTGTTGGGCATTTTATGAAATGAGATAAGATATGGTAACATGCTAACTATGAATAAGATAGGTGATGCATGTAGAAAAGAAGGTTTATGCCATGATAACATGCTTAAGTATGATGGTGGAAGGATCCATGTGTGTTATGTTTTAAAAGAAAAAAAAGAAAGGGGTAAAAGTAGCGCCGCCCTGAGAGCAGATAAGGGCGGGCGCTACAGGTGGTATCAGAGCGGGTTCACCTTTCCACTATCACACATCAAGCCTCCATCCTGCTATTTCCAAGTAAGTAATTTTATGCATACTTAAGTTTCCTTTATAATGAAGAATGTCTTCTATCTAGAATGAAATAATACCTCATCATGCTTTAGTAGAATGGACTCACACTTGAGATTTAGATAGAAATAATACCTCGTCCTGTTTAGTATAATGGAATCATAGTTGTGACTTAGATAGTATACCTGACCAAGCTTTATACGATGGAAACATGACTCCAACCTAGAAGTATCACTAGAAAGGATACCTTACCTTGTTTATGATATGGGATGTTAGATGCCTGTATAGGAGTAGAAATTATAATAACACCTTAATTAAATTATTTATTTATCACTTAGATAACATGAACGGGAGACGTAGTGCTAGAGGGAATGACTCAGCACCCCCACCAGATTTGATGCATGTGGTTACCGAGCTACAGCGTCAGGTCGCAGAACAACAGCTGGTTATCAATGCTCTCACGAATCAACAAGGGAACCCTAGCACCACGCCAGGGATGCAGAACGTAACTCCTAACACGACCACTATGGTGCAAGCACCGCTAATCAATGCTGCCGGGCCCGCCGAAGCCTATCGATTCGAAGGTGAAGCTGTTAGAAAATTTCATCGTGCCGTGAACCTTGGGATGCCCAAGCTGGTTCAAAATAGTTGAGTTGGATTGGCCCGAGCACGAAAAGATAAAATGTGCCTCGTTCTGTCTTTCCGGAGATGCAAGGATGTGGTGGGAGAGAGTCAAAGCAAAGAGACAAGTAAATCAAATGAGGTGGACAGATTTTGAAGCGGAGTTCTTCGAGGAGTTCTTTCAGAGACGGATCACAAATAAGCACTACGATGAGTTCCTCGAGTTCCGACAAGGCGATCTATCAGTTAGTGAAGCTATGAAAAGGTTCAACCGACTGGCACGTCTCTGCCCAGAGTTAGTCGGTACTGAAAGGGAGAGGATCAGACTCCTGCTAAAAATGTTGCGACCAGAGATAGCCCTGAATGTGGCCGGCAGAGTCAATCGACCCCAGACCGCCGAAGAGCTATTCAAGATGTGCGTCACCGAGAGCACTACACCAAACACATCCCAGAGTAAGGCGCGGACCAGATCCTAAATCTCGAATACTAGCTAGAAGAGGGATCGCGGTGGCAAGAAGAAACATTGGGGGGCCGAATGGCGACAGGCATCGGGTATCCTAACTGCCCTACATGTGGGAAGAAGCATCCGGGGAATGTCGCTGGGGCACGAGGAAGTGTTACAGCTGTGGACTAGAGGGCACATAGCTTGAATCGCCCTACCCGAGTTCGAGCACCTTCTCAAGATATGTCCGATGCAGGAGCTCCTCCACAGCTTCACCAGATGAGCTATGATAGAGGGTCCCCGAGATAAGCCAAGGGAGACTGGAAGCCCGCCGTTGGGTCAAATGCCAGGGTGTTCTCCCTCACCAGGGAAGATGTGGCGAGTGCCTCGACGGTTGTCACAGGTCAGATATTTATTTTCAGTCAGTATGCTACTGTGTTATTTGACACTGGGGAAACCCATTCGTTCATCTCTACACCTTTCACAAGAAAGATAGATAGGCATCCCCAAGTCTTGGACTATAAATTCTTAACAACGTTACCTTCGGGAGAAGTGATGCCATCCACCCATATTCTGCGCGCTGCACCAATTATACTCATGAGACGAGGAGCTCTATTGTGACTGATAGTCCTAGATATGTGGGACTATGATGTTATATTGGGCATGGATTTTCTGCACAAGTACGGTGCTTCAATTGAGTGTCGTAAACGGAGGGTGACCTTCCGACCCGAAGCAGAGGTTTCATTTGAGTTTATCGGGGAGTCAAAGAAAGGAACGAGGAAATTTTTATCGGCGCTAAAAGCTCGAAAAATGATAGAAAATGGATGCATCGGATTTCTAGCCCAGGTGGTGGATACCATATCCGCAAAGAACCAGAAAATAGAAGAGGTCAGAGTGGTATGTGACCATCCGGAGGTATTCCCGGATGACCTACCCGGATTACCACCTGATAGAGAAATTGAGTTCGAGATCGAATTGATTCCCGGAACTAATCCGATCTCCAAGGCACCTTACCGTATGGCGCCGACTGAGTTGAAAGAACTTGAAAATAGCTACAGAGTTACTTGACCGAGGATTTATCCGTCCCAGTCACTCACCATGGGGAGCTCCAGTGTTGTTCATAAAGAAAAAGGATGGATCTATGCGAATGTGTATAGACTACCGGGCACTGAACAACGTGACCATCAAGAATAGGTACCCCCTTCCCAGGATCGACGACCTGTTCGACCAACTGAAGAGAGCTACTGTCTTTTCCAAGATCGATCTCAGGTCTGGCTATCATCAAGTAAAAGTAAAGGCCGGTGATATTCCGAAGACGGCCTTCCGGACGAGATACGGACATTATGAGTTCGTAGTTATGCCCTTCGGAGTAACCAATGCTCCTGCGATGTTCATGGACCTGATGAATCGAGTATTCTCGGCCTTCCTCGACAAATATGTAATCGTTTTCATCGATGATATTCTTATCTACTCGAGAAACCAAGAAGAGCATGCTGAACATCCAAGGCGTTACGGAGTTCTTCGAAAAGAGCAACTATATGCAAAATTCTCCAAATGTGAGTTCTGGCTCAATCAAGTGTCGTTCTTGGGTCATGTCGTCTCTAAAGAAGGACTCATGGTAGACCCAATAAGGATTGAAGCTGTGTTGAACTAGAATAGGCCAAGGAATGTGAGTGAAGTCAGAAGTTTTCTAGCGTGAGCTATTACAGAAAATTTGTAGAGGACTTCTAGAATTGCTCCTACATGACCCTCACCCGAAAGGACCAAAGAATACAAATGGACTGAGGATCGTGAGAGGAGTTTCTTCAATTGAAGAGGAGACTAACCAGCGCCCATTCGACACTCTCCTAAAGATAATGAAAGCCGATATGTATAGTGACAAATGTACTCATGCAAAATGGCAAGGTTATCGCTTACGCCTCTAGACAGCTCAAGGAGCACGAATGAAATTATCCTACCCATGACTTAGAACTAGCAGCCTGTTAGTAATATATGAGAGATGTCCTAAGGCAATCGCCTTATGTATGAACCATTTATATGATAAATGAAGATTCACTATTTGAGTATATATGTTTTATGTATTTGATTGGATCTTAAACTCATTTACTGAATGTCCACGATACGATTCACAGCATGAGAGAATTTGTGATTGGATCACAACTAGTGAGTATCTCTACATGTGTAATTGTGATGTATCGGAATTATCCCTAGTCGATGAATTGATGGATTTGGACACCATCAATTCTGTCGAGACTAGCACGAGGTATACTCCTTGGTGTATCCAAGCAGCTGATTCTCACTGGCTGGAGACATAGTGATGTCCGGAGTTAATCGTGGATGCTAGTTATGGTAACTAGTTCATTGGAGTGACCAGCCGTAAGACTTCATATGGTTCTGCATATATAGATATGTCAATGAAGTTCTCGCGGGCTTAAGTGCGATGTTCCTTTGACTTGCGGTATTCAAGTCATCTTGATCATGGAGACTTATGCTTTGACATCTTAAGCAAACATCTCTAAGGAGATGTGGACCCGGGATGATTGGGTATAAGTCAAAGTGATCGAAGGTGTTTGAATATCCTATAAAGGATTCACCACTCCTTGCGAGGAGATGTATACCCATGGCCTCTCGTCGGATTGTTACTAAAGTCTTTGGCCAAAGCATTACATGTTTAGAGTAAGGTACTCTTCGATACATGTGGAGTAACTAGAATCCGTAGGACGAGAAAATGATACTTGGGTTAGGTGTGACGTAGTCAGCCTAGTGGGGACTGACACTATAGACCATGTCCTGAACCAAGTGGGTATAAGATGAGTGAAGGAAATGGGGCATGAATCATTCGAGCTACTGAAGGGTTTCAGAAATAGTTCTGGATCAACCGTTGATCTTTTCGGTTAATTGGGGATCATGATGTATTACTAGGTGCCACTCATGATCGTTCTATAATTAATGGTTAATTATAGACGGCCAACATAAACCGAGAACCTATTTGGTCACATGCACAACGAGCGTAATCCAAAGGATTTAAAACGAGCTTGAGAATGGGATTCTCAGACCGAGAGAAACTAGGTTTGGTTGGACCAAACATAAAGCGAGCATGAAATCGTTTCAGTCGCAATGGAAGCGTGGATGGGCCGCGTCTTATGAAGACGTAATGGATGAACCAAAATGGTTTGGTTCTAATCCAATGGATGAGAATAAACCAAAGGGGTTTGGTTTATTTTAAACGAATGAACCAAAAGTTGGTTCGGTTCGTTTTAACTTAAAATAAACCATCATGGTTTGGTTTATTTTAACTTATCTTAATGGAGCGGGTTAACGGGCCTAATGGTTATGATCTAATAACCATTAAGAGAATTAGTTCTCTATAAAAGAGGGCTTAATGGATAATTAAGCCCTAATCCAAAACCCTAGATTAAGTTGCCGCCCACCTCATCTTCTCTTTGAGTTGGCGCCAATCTCCTTTGCCGCCCAGCCCATTGTGCCGCCGATCAAGTTGTTGTCGGTGTCCAAGCTTCAGTCGGTGAACCCTCCGGCGACCCTCCGGTGATCTTCCTAGGCCTCGGTGAAAAGGTGAGCACTTGGCTTCCTTGTTTTGGCCGGCGCCTACTCCTCCACCAAGCTGTCCAGTTTTCTAGACAGCTTCTTCTCCTCTCGTCGGAGCGTCGTTTAGACGACGGTTAGAGCTCCGACAGCGGCTAAATTACCGGGGATTCGATCTCCGGTAATCCTCTGAGGTGGAGGACGAAGGATTCGTCAATCGGTTGACGAATACCTCTCCGGAGAAGCGAGTTTTGAGGACTCGTCTTAGGATCCGAATTTGGATTCGGATCGTGATCATCTCTCGATCACGTCGTCTTCAACACGAGGCTAGTAACCCGTATGAAGAAGAAGCTCGTGGCTTAGCGAATTCATCCCGAGGAACTCAGCGTGGATACGGATAGAGACGATTCTAGCAAGGATCGTTCCGGTTGATGTCGTTCCCGCTACACGTCATACGAAAGGTATAACGTAGATAAATTTCCTTTTATTGCAAATTTAAATTTACGGTTATGTCTACACATGTTGTAATATGCATGCGTGTGTTGTGTGTGTTGTAATAAATAGGAGTATTTATTATTTTTATTGCTTCCGCTGTGTTCATGTTTACGAAACATGATCGAACACACACGCCGCGGTGCCGGAAACCCAACAGTGGTATCAGAGCCCAGGTTGTGTTTCGACATAATCGTAAAATGGTTTTGCGATAGTCATAATGTATTTCTGGAAATTTTCTAATTTTGGAAATTTAGAAGTATTTATGGAAATTTTTCAATTTTGGAAAGTCTAGAAGTATTTATGGAAATCTTCCACTTTTGGAAAGATGGAAGTATTTATGGAAATTGATATTTTCCATAAATAAAATATTTGATTAGATTCTGGAAATTTGTTTCCTAATTTAATCATGATTTGATTTGGGAAATCAAATCTTAAAATATTTTATTTCCATAAGTAGTTTTAATGATTTAGGAAATTGGTTTCCTAAATAGATTTTCCTTAATCAAATAATTCCATGAATAAAATATGTGATTAGATTTGGAAATTTATTTCCTAATTTAATTATGATTTGATTTGGAGAATCAAATCTTAAACATATTTTATTTCCATAAATAGTTATGACATTTAAGGAAATATATACATGACATAATTGTATGCCATGTAATTGCATTAGATGCATAACATTATGCCATGCGTGTCGTGACATGTAAATGTATGCCATGTATGCCATGCCATGTAGATAATAGTTATTTGCATGCAAAGAGGATGAGACATAAAAACCCTTAAACAATATTAAAGCCTACACCTTCCATTAATATGGTTAGAACCAGAGTTCCGTTTCTTGTTTGGGTTGTTGGACTCTCTCCAAGCCCGGCTCGAACCCGAATATGTTCAAACCATGGAATAGTTTAATATTAATATGGTAAGAGTCAGAGGTCAATCGTTAGCTTTGGTTGTTGGACTCTCTCCAAGCTGGGCTAATTGGTTGAATGCGCTCTAACCATATTAAAACTATGTCCCGATTAATGGGTTGGCTTTAACCTGGAGCATCGGCTTGTTGGACTCTCTCCAAGGTCGATGTAAAGGGAGGTGAAGTTGGGTGCTATGCATATGATGCATACTTGTTAATGTGTTAACAACCCGATGTATGTGTGAACATTCAATTAGTTGATAGCACATTGTGATAGTTGCATATACGTGATATGCAATCGGTATAGTTGATACCTACCATCGTAGTTATGAATGGCTTGTTGGACTCTCTCCAAGGTTGTTCTTAACTATGATGGATATCAGCCCATTCGGAGATGGACCTACGATCTCCCGAAGTGATTTTGGGGTTTTTGAAATTCGAAAAATGAATGGGATTTATAAATGTATATTGATGCATTTTAAAATCATTTTCTCATATATGCTCGTTTTGTATTTCTAGGTCAATAAATTGATCATGACGTCTTTGAATTTGCGCACTATTTTGGATTCGAACAAACTGACTAGGCCTAACTTCTTGGACTGGCTTAGAAACCTGAGAATTGTTCTCAAGGCGGAAAAGCTTGCATATGTCCTTGAAGAGCCTCTTCCTGACCGTCCTAAGGACGATGCAACCTGCATCAAATGTTGGTCTATCAGAAGCATGTGGCAGATTCTGAGCTGGCGAGTTGCATCATGCTAGCGGCGATGGTACCTGAGCTGCAAAAGCAGCATGAGCATATGGATGCTAATACTATGGTCTTCCATCTTCATGAGTTGTTCGATGAGCAAGCGAGATCCGAAAGGTTCGAGGTCTCTAGGCTCCTCTTCACCACGAAGATGCAAGAAGGTTCGTCTGTAGTGCAGTTTGTGCTAAAGATGAATTGGTACATCGAGCGGCTAGCTACCCTCGGTTTTGTGATGGATCATGAGTTAAGTATTGACTTAATTTTGCATTGTTTGCCCAAGAGTTTCTCGCAATTTGTGATGAACTATCGGATGAACAAATTGGAATCCACCATTCCCGAGCTCCTCAATATGCTGAAGACTGTGGAGCCTTCTGTGAAGCATGAGGAGAAGGCGGTTCTGTTAGTTGATTCCTCAAAGAAAGGTTCTAAGAGGAAGGCAAAAGAACAGAAGAAAGGAAAGAACAAAAAGGCAAAGAAGGCGGAACCAGCGCAAAAGGGCACTTGCCATCACTGTGGCAAGGAAGGCCACTGGCGAAGAAACTGCAAGATTTATCTTGAGTCCATGAAGAAGAAGAAGGCATCCGATGCCCCATCCTCTTCAGGTATCTTCGTTATTGATTGTCATTCTATTTCCTTGGACACTTGGGTATTGGATACTGGGTGTCGCTCACATATATGTAATGACATACAGGGGCTAAGGAATAGAAGAAGACTTGTCAGAGGGGAGTCAAATTTGCGAGTTGGCAATGGAGCAGAGGTTGTTGCGGTCGCCATTGGAACGCATTTGTTGAAACTCCCTACAGGACTTGTCTTAGAACTGGACAATTGCTTTTATGTTCCTTCATTGATAAAGAACATCATTTCTATTTCTTGTTTAAATAGAAATGGTTTCCATTTGACGTTTAGTAACAATTGTTGTTACATAACTTTGAATGAGGTTCTTTATGGGACTGGAACTTTAAGCAATGGTGTTTATACGTTGGATGTATCCAGTGACATTTGCAATATCGAAGCGAGCAACAAGCGTGCTCGAAAGGATAATCAAATAGACTCCTACATGTGGCATTGTCGTCTTGGCCATGTAAGCAAGAAATGCATGTCCGAATTACACCGATGTGGAATTCTGGAATCGTTTGAATTGGATTCATACGATACATGCGAATCATGCTTAAAAGGCAAGATGACTAAGTTACCTTTTACTGGAAAAGGTGAACGAATGGGAGAGTTACTAGGTCTAATACATACTGATGTATGTGGACCTATGTCAACTCAAGCTTTAGGAGGCTATAGCTACTTCATTACCTTCACCGATGATTACTCATGGTTTGGGTATGTGTTCTTGATGAAACACAAGTCTGAAGCCTTTGAAAGGTTCAAAGAATTCAGAAATGAAGTAGAGAAACAACATGACAAGAGTATTAAAATACTTCGATCGGATCGAGGTAGTGAATACTTAAGTCAAGAGTTTCTTGATTATCTAAGAGACAATGGCATATTGTCTCAATGGACTCCGCCATATACACCACAGCATAATGGTGTATCTGAGAGGCGTAACCGGACCTTGTTGGACATGGTCAGGTCAATGATGAATCATGCGAATCTTCCCATGTCCTTTTGGGGCTATGCACTTCAGACGGCTGTTTACTTGTTAAACAGAATGCCTACCAAGGTAGTCTCAACTACTCCATATGAGATTTGGAATGATAAGAAACCTCATGTATCTTACTTGAAGATATGGGGTTGTCCTGCTTATGTGAAGCGGACAGTATCAGACAAATTGGATGCTAAGTCTGATAAATGTCTATTTATTGGATACCCTAAGGAAACAAGGGGTTACCAATTCTATCATCCTGTGGAACAAAAGGTGTTTGTTTCAAGGCATGCTGTGTTTCTAGAGAAAGAGTTTCTCTTGCAAGAAAATAGTGGGAGTGTCGTCGAGCTTGAGGAGGCTCGAGAGACTCAAATAGACATTGATGAGATACCTGGTAAAGCACAATAGTCGACAACTCATAGTGATGAGCAATCGACTGGACATATTGTAACACCACATCTTCGTAGATATAGTAGAACACGCAATATTCCTGAGAGATATGGATTTCTCGTAAGTGAATCAAACGACGTGTTACTCATTGATGAAGAGGAGCCTACCAGTTATGAAGAAGTGCTGACAAGTTCAGAAAGGGATAAGTGGCTTGGTGCCATGAAGTCGGAAATGGATTCCATGTATGAAAACCAAGTTTGGAACTTGGTTGACCCACCTGAAGGCATTAAGCCTATAGGGTGCAAATGAGTTTTCAAGAAGAAAACCGACATGGATGGTAATGTGATTACCTATAAGGCTAGATTGGTGGCGAAAGGATATCGTCAAAAGCAAGGTGTTGATTATGACGAAACCTATTCGCTTGTAGCTATGCTTAAATCCATTCGGATGCTCCTGGCCATAGCGGCTCATTATGATTATGAGATATGGCAGATGGATGTGAAAACAGCTTTCCTTAATGGAAACCTGCTCGAGGACGTGTATATGATACAGCCTGAGGGTTTCACATCGGTTGATAAAACCAAGGTATGCAAATTGCGACGGTCAATTTATGGATTGAAGCAAGCATCTAGGAGCTGGAATATCCATTTTGATGAGACAATCAAAAAGTTTGATTTCTCACAAAATCTAGACGAACCTTGTGTGTACAAGAAGGTTAGTGGGAGTGCAGTCGTGTTCCTAGTATTGTATGTCGATGACATACTACTTATAGGAAATGATGTTTCAATCTTACAGTCAGTTAAGGTTTGGTTATCCAAGACATTCTCCATGAAAGACCTGGGAGAAGCAACCTACATCCTCGGGATTAAGATCTATAGAGATAGATCGAAACGGTTGCTTGGTCTTTCGCAGTCTACATATATAGACCGAGTGCTAAAGAGGTTTAGCATGTCGGAATCCAAGAAAGGTTTCCTACCCATCAGGCATGGGGTACACCTTTCGAAGTCTATGTGTCCGCGCATAGAAGACGAGAGGATTTGCATGAGTAAGATTCCCTATGCATCCGCAATAGGATCTATCATGTATGCTATGTTATGTACGAGGCCCGATGTATCGTATGCTCTGAGTGTCACGAGCAGATACCAGTCCGATCCAGGAATGGATCATTGGGCGGCTGTTAAGACGATCCTTAAGTACTTGAGAAGAACTAAGGATGTGTTCCTAATATATGGAGAAGGGTACATGGTGATACGTGGGTATACGGATGCCAGCTCCAGACAGACAAGGATGATTCCATGTCTCAGTCTGGATACGTGTTCACCTTGAATGGGGGCGCAGTGAGTTGGAAAAGTTCCAAACAAGAGACTGTAGCGGATTCTACCACTGAGGCAGAATACATTGCAGCTTCGGAAGCAGCAAAGGAAGCAGTTTGGATCAAAAAGTTCGTTCATGAACTTGGTGTGATTCCGGCCATTGTTGAAGCAATACCAGTCTACTGCGACAACAATGGAGCAATTGCACAGGCGAAAGAGCCAAGGTCTCATCAACGATCCAAACATGTGCTTCGCCGCTATCATCTTATCAGAGAGATCATCAGTAGGAACGAAATACAAATCGAGAAAATTCTCACTGAAAGGAACTTAACGATCCTTGACTAAAGCATTACCTCAAAGTAAGTTTGAGGGTCATGTTAGAGCTTATGGTATTGGATACCGTAGCGATTGGCATTAGGCCAAGTGGGAGTCTGTTAGTAATATATGAGAGATGTCCTAAGGCAATCGCCTTATGTATGAACCATTTATATGATAAATGAAGATTCACTATTTGAGTATACATGTTTTATGTATTTGATTGGATCTTAAACTCATTTACTGAATGTCCACGATACGATTCACAGCATGAGAGAATTTGTGATTGAATCACAACTAGTGAGTATCTCTACATGTATAATTGTGATGTATCGGAATTATCCCTAGTCGATGAATTGATGGATTTGGACACCATTGATTCTGTCGAGACTAGCACGAGGTATACTCGGTATATCCAAGCAGCTGATTCTCACTGGCTGGAGACATTGTGATGTCCGGAGTTAATCGTGGATGCTAGTTATGGTAACTAGTTCATTGGAGTGATCAGCCGTAAGACTTCATATGGTTCTCTGCATATATAGATATGTCAATGAAGTTATTACTGTGGCTTAAGTGCGATGTTCCTTTGACTTGCGGTATTCAAGTCATCTTGATCATGGAGACTTATGCTTTGACATCTTAAGCAAACATCTCTAAGGAGATGTGGACCCGGGATGATTGGGTATAAGTCGAAGTGATCAAGGTGTTTGAATAGCCTATAAAGGATTCACCACTCCTTGCGAGGAGATGTATACCCATGGCCTCTCGTCGGATTGTTACTAAAGTCTTTGGCCAAAGCATTACATGTTTAGAGTAAGGTACTCTTCGATACATGTGGAGTAACTAGAACTGTGAGGACGAGGAAATGATACTTGGGCTAGGTGTGAAGTCGACCTTAGTGGGGATCGACACTATAGACCATGTCCTGAACCAAGTGGGTATAAGATGAGTGAAGGGAATGGGGCACGAATCATTCGAGCCATCAAGGGTTTCGTAAATAGTTCTGGATCAACCGCTGATCTTTTCGTTAATTGGGGATCATGATGTACTACTAGGTGCCACTCATGATCGCTCTATAATTAATGGTTAATTATAGACGGCCAACATAAACCGAGAACCTATTTGGTCACACGCACAACGAGCGTAATCCAAAGGATTTAAAACGAGCTTGAGAATGGGATTCTCAGACCGAGAGAAACTAGGTTTGGTTGGACCAAACATAAAGCGAGCATGAAATCGTTTCAGTCGCAATGGAAGCGTGGATGGGCCGCGTCTTATAAAGACGTAATGGATGAACCAAAATGGTTTGGTTCTAATCCAATGGATGAGAATAAACCAAAGGGGTTTGGTTTATTTTAAACGAATGAACCAAAAGTTGGTTCGGTTCGTTTTAACTTAAAATAAACCATCATGGTTTGGTTTATTTTAACTTATCTTAATGGAGCGGGTTAACGGGCCTAATGGTTATGATCCAATAACCATTAAGAGAATTAGTTCTCTATAAAAGAGGGCTTAATGGATAATTAAGCCCTAATCCAAAACCCTAGATTAAGTTGCCGCCCACCTCATCTTCTCTTTGAGTTGGCGCCAATCTCCTTTGCTGCCCAGCCCATTGTGCCGCCGATCAAGTTGTTGCCGGCGTCCAAGCTTCAGCCGGTGAACCCTCCGGTGATCTTCCTAGGCCTCGGTGAAAAGGTGAGCACTTGGCTTCCTTGTTTTGGCCGGCGCCTACTCCTCCACCAAGCTGTCCAGTTTTCTGGACAGCTTCTTCTCCTCTCGTCGGAGCATCGTTTGGACGACGATTAGAGCTCCGACAGCGGCTAAATTACCGGGGATTTGATCTCCAGTAATCCTCTGAGGTGGAGGACGAAGGATTCGTCAATCGGTTGACGAATACCTCTCCGGAGAAGCGAGTTTTGAGGACTCGTCTTAGGATCCGAATTTGGATTCGGATCGTGATCATCTCTCGATCACGTCGTCTTCAACACGAGGCTAGTAACCCGTACGAAGATGAAGCTCGTGGCTTAGCGAAGTCATCCCGAGGACCTCGGCGTGGATACGGATAGAGACGATTCTAGCGAGGATCGTTCCGGTTGATGCCGTTCCCGCTACACGTCATACGAAAGGTATAACGTAGATAAATTTCCTTTTATTGCAAATTTAAATTTACGGTTATGTCTACACTTGTTGTAATATGCATGCGTGTGTTGTGTGTGTTGTAATAAATAGGAGTATTTATTATTTTTATTGCTTCCATTGTGTTCATGTTTATGAAACATGATCGAACACACACACGCCGCGGTGCCGGAAACCCAACACAGCCGTGGTGTTCGCTCTGAAAATATGGAGGCACTACTTATACGGAACTCGGTGCAGGATTTATACAGACCACCAGAGTCTGAGATATTTCTTCACTCAGAAAGATCTAAATATGAGGCAACGCCGATGGCTCGAGCTAGTCAAAGATTATGATTGTGAGATATTCTATCATCCCGGAAAGGCCAACAAAGTGGCAGATGCACTGAGCAGAAAGTCCGGTGCCGCTTTGATGTCCTTATCAATGCTATCGCAGCCCCTGAAAAGGGATATAATGAATTACGGAATAGAGATTATTTCTGGATAGCTTTCCGCCATGGCTATAGCGCCGACGTTGTTCGACGATATATTGGGAAAGCAAGATGGTGATTCGCATATCCGTAAAATCAAACAGAAGTCCGGAAGGAAGGGATAATGGATTCCGTGACGCCAACGGAGTATTATACTTCAGACCGCCTATGCATTCCGAACGCATCCGTAATTACTAAGAAGATACTCGAGAAATCCCATGGAACACCTTATACCATGCATCTGGATCTAACAAAATGTATCAGGACTTAAGGGATAAATTTTGGTGGTCCGGCATGAAAAGGGATATGGCTCAAGACGGACTTGTCCGACCCGCCAAGGTGAAGGCAACACCGTAAACCCGGGGATTACTGCATTACTGATTCCAGAGTGGAAATGGGAAGAAATATCTATGGATTTTATCTTGGGATTGCCTGAACAATAAATGGTTACGATGCTATATGGGTAATCATAGACCGTTGACAAAGTCCGCCCATTTCGCAATTAAGATGACCTATTAAATTGACGAGCTAGCTCAATTATATGTCAAGGAAATTATCAAATTACATGGAGTGCCTAAGGCTATTAGTTGAGAAGGCTCTTGGCACTAAGTTGAGATTGACCTGCGTTTCATCCTCGGGCAATGTGACGGAAAGAGTGAACCAGAGTCTTTGGAAGATATGTTGCGACTTGTGCCCTAGACTTTAAGGAGAGTGGTGTCGATATTTGTGCTTGCGAGAATTTGCTTACAACAACAGATTACAGGCTACTATTGGAATGGCACCATATGAAGCTCTATACGGGAGAAGATGCAGGTCTCCTATCTGTTGGTACGAGGGTGGTGAAAGAAGGGAAATGGGTTTTCGGGTTGATATTATTGACAATACCACCCGCACTATACAGAATATCCGTCAGAGAATCGAAACTGCTCAGAGCCGACAGAAGAGCTATGCGGATATGCGGCGTAGACCATTAGAATTCGAAGTCGGGGACCTGGTATTCCTCAAAGTGACCCCTATGAAGGGAGTGATGAGATTCGGAAGGAAGGGTAAACTGAATCCACGCTACGTAGGACCGTATCCGATATTGCAAAGAGTGGGCAAGGTAGCTTACAAGCTGGAGCTGCCACAAGAGATGTCGGCTATACACGACGTGTTCCATGTCTCTATGCTCAAGAAATGCTTATCCAGTGTGGACCAAGTGATCGAGCCACAAACTGTACCAGTTCAAGAGGACCTGAGTATGAAAAGTCGGCCTATCTAGATACTAGACCGAGAAGTCAAGAGGCTAAGGAACAAAGAGGTGCCCTTAGTAAAGGTCCTGTGGTAGAATCAACGATACGAGGAAGCTACCTGGGAACGAGAGGAGGACATGAAGCAGAAGTACCCAGAATTGTTTTAAGCTTCGAGGACGAAACCTTTACAAAGTATGAGGGAATGTAACGCCCGTAAAAAGTCTCCAACAATTTTATGAGAATTTTTGGCTTTACGATAATGGGCTTTATGTGGGTTTTCCGAAAATAAAAGGAAATAGCCAAAAAGAGATGCAAGGCCTAGGAATTGAACCCCAAACCTCTAGAGATAGCGAAGCCCTATAGATGCACCCACTAACCATAAGCCCAATAGGATTATATCATTAAGAGAAGAGGGGAATTATAGATAAGGGTGATGAGGGTAAATGAAGGGGCATGGAAAAGAAAAGAGAAACTTCTCTTCCTCCCTTTATAAAGAAGAAGGAAGTTCCCATTTGGCCACTTCTTCCTCTCCTCTTCATCCTCACCGAAACCATCTTGCTCCCCCTCTCCATTTGCACCTTTGGCCGAACTTCATCCAAGCAAGAAGAAGTTAGTTCTTGGCTTCCATAAGGTCAACTACCCACCAAAAGCAAGCGAAGGATGTAAGATTTCCTCACCTGCAGTATATTAGTTTTGTAGGATAAATTACATGAAAGAAATATGAAGTTTGGAGCTTTATATGTTTCGGCCAACTAAGTTTTGGGCTAGGATTCATGAAAATGCTATTAGGGAAACCTTTTATAGGTTGTATGCTCCAAGTAGGGATCTTTAGGTAACAAAAGTCCAAAGGTTTTAACCCTATATGTTTCGGCCACCAAGGGTTTAGGGTTAGGGTTTCATGAAGAGCTCCCCCTTATGAAGTTAGGTTATGATATATGCCTACATGAATAGATTTAGGTGACAAAAGTCCAAAGATCTTAACCTTACAAGTTTCGGCCAACCCATGAAATTAGGGTTAGGGTTGCATGAAAAATATTTCTAATGATACTATGATAGGTTATAAGGCTTCATGAATGAATTTTAGGGGACAAACCCAAGCTTGAGCCCTCACAAGTTTCGGCCAACCCATGAAATTAGGGTTAGGGTAGCATGAAAAATATTTCTAATGATACTATGATAAGTTATAAGACTTCATGAATGAATTGTAGGGGACAAACCCAAGCTTGAGCCCCTCACAAGTTACGTCCAACCAATGAAACTAGGGTTAGGGTTGCAAGAGAAAGGCTTCTAAGGGAACTAGGGGATGTTGTATGCCTCATGTAGGAGTTTTAGGTGACTAAACACTGCCATGTTGGAATACCTTACAGGTTTCGGCCAATGTTGGTTTTGGGGTTAGGGCTTCATGAAAACACCCCCCCCCCCTTATGTAGTTAGGCTATGTGATGAACAAGTTTTATGATTTAATATGCCATGAATATGCCTAGGAAATATGCTTCATGTTTATGATGTAATGTGCCATGAAATATGCTTAGGTGATGAACATGCTTTGTGATTTAATATGCCATGAATATGCCTAGGAAATATGCTTCATGTTTATGATGTAATGTGCCATGAAATATGCTTAGGTGATAAACATGCTTTGTGATTTAATATGCCATGAATATGCCTAGGAAATATGCTTCATGTTTATGATGTAATGTGCCATGAAATATGCTTAGGTGATGAACATGCTTTGTGATTTAATATGCCATGAATATGCCAAAGAAATATGCTTCATGTTTATGATGTAATGTGCCATGAAATATGCTTAGGTGATGATCATGTTTTGTGATTTAATATGCCATGAATATGCCAAGGAAATATGCTTCATGTTTATGATGTAATGTGCCACGAAATATGCTTATGTGATGAACATGTTTATACTTTAGGCCCCCTTTAGGGTACTCTTATGTTATGAATGCATGTGTCCTTGAGATAAGATGGAGATGCTTCCCTTTCAAGTAGGGATCAAGAGCTCTCCTTATGATAAGATGGAGATGCTTCTCTTTCAAGTAGGGATCAAGAGCTCTCCTTAAGATAAGATAAAATGGAGATGCTTCCCTTTCAAGTAGGGATCAAGAGCTCTCCTTATGATAAGATAAGATTAAGATGCTTCCCTTTTTATGTTGGGGATCAAGGGCATTCTTTATAATATGATAAGAAAAGAAAGGAATTAAGTATTTTACTTTGTAAGAGGTTAAGTACTCGACCCGTCAGGTGGTCGTTAATCAAATCCATAGGGACATAAGAAGACGTAAGAGGTCTTGCCCTGGTAAGACGTAAGAGGTCTTGCTCTGGTAGGTCTGGTGGCTCACTACCCCAGCCAATTAGGGAACGCGCATTATATGGTACTTAACCTGGGGCCCCCCCAAACAAGTTATGATGATGTTGAAGTATCAATATGTATATGTTTTGAAAAGAAAAGACTTTTATGAAATTGTGTATGCTTATGTTAAAGGTTATGAATGCTTACGAACTCGTCCTTTATGCATTTTAGATGTTATGAAGTTATGATGTTTAGTGTTAAGTTTAAGAATGTGGTGACTATGTACTTTATGCATGTTTCGAATTTATGATGTCGTGAATGCTTATGGTTAAGTTTAAGAATACTTGTGATTATGTACCTTATGCATGTTTAGGATTGATGTTATTATAAATGTTTATGCTCAAGTTAAAAATGCTTATGATTACGTCCTTTATGCATGTTAGACTCTATGAAGTTATGATGCTTATAGTAGTTTAAGAATACTTGTGATTATGTACCTTATGCATGTTTAGGATTTAAGTCATTATAAATGTTTATGCTCAAGTTAAAAAAAAATGCTTATGATTATGTCCTTTATGCACGTTAGACTCTATGAAGTTATGATGCTTACAGTAGTTTAAGAATACTTGTGATTATGTACCTTACGCATGTTTAGGATTTATGTCATTACAAATGTTTATGCTCAAGTTAAAAAATGCTTATGATTATGTCCTTTAAGCATGTTAGATTTTACTAAGTTATGATGCTTATAGTAAGTTAAGAACATTTGGGTTTATGTACTTCCTGCATGTCTAAGATTTATATCATGAATGCTTATGTTTAGATTATGCCCTGCTTGGTTTTAATTATGCTTAGCATGCTGATGTAAACTCTATGCCATGCTTAGGTTTCATTATGTGGTATGTTGTTGATTAGTGTTACTATGGAATACTTAGGCCATTTATGCTAGCATGCTTATGTTTCTAATGGCTTGATGAAGTTCGTGTTTTTTTGTGAGTAGGCAAGAATCTTACTAAGCTATATGCTTATAGTTTATGTTGTCCATATACTGCAGATCAAGGAAACTTGAACTAGAGGAAGTAGCAGGAAGGGCCCAGTGTGTGTGATAGTGGCATGGTGGAGAAAGACCCTATTACTATCTGCTTATATTTATATGCTCAATTAACAACTTAAGACATTGCTTCCGCTTATAAGACTTGTGAATTATTAGCACCATGTTGGATGTTGCTGTAGCGCCCGCCCTTATCTGCTCTCAGGGCGGCGCTACTTGTGTCTCTATATTTTTTTTTTTATTAGCATACTACATATGGATCCGTTCAAAGTCTACATGCTTAAACAGGTTATCATAACTGAAACCTTCTTTGGCACATGCATCACCTATCTTATTCATCATTAGCATGACCACATATCTTATCTTATTTCATAACATGAATAACGAAAGGATTCGTTCATGAGTTCTAACATGTCGAACCTCTTAAATTAAGGGATACTCATTAAACACAAGTCTTATAAGCGGAAGCAATGTCTTAAATTGTTCTTAGAGCATATAAATATAAGCAGATAGTGTAGGGTCTTCTTTCACCATGCCACTATCACACACGCACATGGCCCCTCCTGCCACTCCCTCTAGTGCAGACTTCCTTTATCTGCAGTATATGGACAACATAAACTATAAGCATATAGCTTAGTAAGATCCTTGCCTACTCACAAAAACCACGATTTCATCAAACTATTATAACATGAGCATGCTGGCATAGAAAATGACCTAAGCATTTCATAGCAACACTAATCAACAACATATCCAGGTAATAGTACAAAAGAACTAAGCATGGCATAGAATTGTTCATAAGCAGGTTAAGCATAATTAATCTAAGCAGGGCATACTTTGAACATGAGCGTTATAACTGCATAAACTAAGCGTGCATGAAAGAACGTAATCCTAAGCATTTGGTTAACTTGAGCATAAACATTTGTAATAACATAAACCCTAATCATGCAGAAGGAACATAGTCGCAAGTATTCTTAACCTTACCCTTAACCTTCACCACATCATAAATTCTAAACTAGCATAAAGTACATAGTCACCACATACTTAGACTTAACTCTAAACATCATAACTTCATAACATCTAGCATGCATAAAGAACCTAGTTCGTAAGCATTCAGAGCATTTAACATAAGCATACACAATATCATAGAAGTCTTTTCTTTTCAAACATACACTTATAATTAATTCAATATCATCGTAACTTCATAACATCTAGCATGCATAAAGAACCTAGTTCGTAAGCATTCAGAGCATTTAACATAAGCATACACAGTATCATAAAAGTCTTTTCTTTTCAAAACATATACTTATAAATACTTCAATATCATCATAACTTCATAACATCTAGCATGCATAAAGAACCTAGTTCGTAAGCATTCAGAGCATTTAACATAGGCATACACAGTATCATAAAAGTCTTTTCTTTTCAAAACATATACTTATAAATACTTCAATATCATCATAACTTCATAACATCTAGCATGCATAAAGAACCTAGTTCGTAAGCATTCAGAGCATTTAACATAGGCATACACAGTATCATAAAAGTCTTTTCTTTTCAAAACATATACTTATAAATACTTCAATATCATCATAACTTCATAACATCTAGCATGCATAAAGAACCTAGTTCGTAAGCATTCAGAGCATTTAACAGCAGCATACACAATATCATAGAAGTCTTTTCTTTTCAAAACATATACTTATAAATACTTCAATATCATCATAACTTCATAACATCTAGCATGCATAAAGAACCTAGTTCGTAAGCATTCAGAGCATTTAACAGCAGCATACACAATATCATATTCTTCACCTAGGTATATTTCATGGCACAATACTCCATAACTTGAAGCACATTCCCGAAGCATATACATGGCATATTACTTCACACAACATGTTCATCATGGCATATTACATGGCACATTACATCATAACAGGAAGTATATTTCCTAAGCTTATTCATGGCATATTAAATCGTAAAACATGCTCATCACATAGCCTAATTTCATGTTGCATTGAATCATAACATATTCATCACCCAAGCAAAGTTCATGTCATATTAAAAACTATACACATAGCACAATTACATATAGGGTGTTTTCATGAAACCCTAACCCTAAAACCATGGGTTGGCCGAAACTTGTAAGGGGGCTCAAGCTTAGGTTTGGTCCCCGAAAATTCATTCATAAAGCATTATAACCTAGCTTAGCATCATGAGGGATATTTTCATGCAACCCTAACCCTAATTACCTAGGGTGGCCGAAACCTACAAGGGGCTCAACTAGGGTTCTTGCCACCTAATATTCATTCATGAGCATTATCATCTAGCATAGCATCATTAGGGATATTTTCATACAACCCTAACCCTAATTACCTAGGGTGGCCGAAACCTACAAGGGGCTCAACTAGGGTTCTTGCCACCTAATATTTATTCATGAGCATTATCATCTAGCATAGCATCATTAGGGATATTTTCATGCAACCCTAACCCTAATTACCTAGGGTGGCCGAAACCTACAAGGGCCTCATCTTGGATGGTGGATACCCAAGGGTCTTACTTGAAACATACCAACCAAGAATATCACTTTAGGATCAAGTTCATGCAACCCTAACCCTAAAATCTTGGGGTGGCAACCATATAGGGTCATCACCTTTGCACTTTGGTCTCCTAAAGGTATCTACTTGAAACATATCACCAATAAAAACCTCCCTTAGTAGCATTTTCATGAATCCTAGCCCACCAACTTAGTTGGCCGAAACTTATAAGGCTACAATCTCATATTTCTTTCAAGCAACCAACCCTATCAAACTAATATACTGCAGGTGAGGGGAAAACTTACATCCTTCGCTTTGCTTGGGGAGATGACCTAATGGAGGTCACCTAGCTCTCTCCTAGCTTGCAAGGAGCTCTCGGCCAAAGGAGGAAGAAGAGCTTGGGGTTTCGGTGAGAATGAAGAGAAGAGGAAGAAGGAAGGAAGAAGTGGCCAAGTGGAACTTCTCTCTTCTTTATAAAGGGGAGGAAGAGAAGTTTCTCTTCTCCTTGTCAAGCCTCTTCATTTACCCTCCTCCCATTTATCTATAGGTTCCCCCTTTCCTCTAATGATATGATTCTATTGGGCTTATGGTTAGTGGGTGCATCTATAAGGCTTGGCTATCTCTAGAGGTGGGGGGTTCAATTCCTAGGCTTTGCATCTCTTTTTGGCTTATTTTCTTTTATTTCTCCAAAAAGGACTACATAAAGACCATCCTCATAAAGCCAAAAATTCTCGTAAAATTGCTAGAATTTCACGGGCGTTACAGTTGCTTAGTTATGTTATTGTTCAATTACTTAAGAAAGTTGATATGATAGAACTCACGAATGGATCCTTATGTTGGGCATGTTATGAAATGAGATAAGATATGGTAACATGCTAACTATGAATAAGATAGGTGATGCATGTAGAAAAGAAGGTTTATGCCATGATAACATGCTTAAGTATGATGGTGGAAGGATCCATGTGTGTTATGTTTTAAAAGAAAAAAAAAGAAAGGGGTAAAAGTAGCGCCGCCCTGAGAGCAGATAAGGGCGGGCGCTACATGCCCTCTAGTTGACTCCACATCAACCCGTCGATATGGAACTTCTGGTCTTCCAGTCAACTGAAAACTCTCCAGTCGACTCCAGGTCACCTGCTCTACATCGGGAAGTTTAGCTCTCTAGTCGACTGAACTTCCCCTAGTGGACTGAAACTCTTTCCATCTCCGATGTTAGATCTTCAATCGATCACCAACTAATTCTACCAAGTGTGCATCTAGTCGACTGAACTAAACAAAGTCGACTGAACTTCAATCGACTAGAATCCATTCAGTCGGCTGATCTCTACAAAATGAGATTAGCACAAATAGATAATACAATACAGGATAGTAGTAGTAATACTGCTCGATCTCAACTTCTAAATCTCACGCAGACTATCCGTCAGATTGACACCTAGCTTTGTCTACCTACAAAGGACTTGGCCTCACCTCTCCACTCGAGGCTTATCTGCCAGCTACCTGTTAGGCTTACCGTTCTTGACATCCGATCTTACCCACCAGGGCTTCCACCAACTGTCCGGTCTACCTGACCTAGTTGGACTTTTTGCCGATTGTCTTGTCTTTGTACCCAACCGGTCTTCATGCCAAATGTCTGGACCACATGACCCATCTGGACTTCATGCCTAGTGTCTGGTCCTCCTAATCTGTCAAGTAATCTACCTAGTATTTGATCAACATGCCCTACTAGGACTTCTTGTTAAGTCTGCACACTTAACACTGATATTAGAACACAAGTAAGTCCTAACTTTAACTATGGTTCATACATCAAAACCAAGGAGTGATACTCTCTCCATCAACATTGGATAGATGTAGTAGTAATTAGAATCTACTGGATGAGGAAGTAAGACTTAGGCTAGGTGTGATGTAGTCAGCCTAGTAGGGACTGACACATATACCATGTCCTGAACCAAGTGGATATAAGATGAGTGAAAGGAACGAGGCACGATTCACTATAGCTGCTAAAGGGTTCGGAAATGGTTTTGAGATCAACCATTGATTTTTCGCTAATTGGAGATCATGATGTACTACTAGGTTCCACTCATGATCATTCCATAATTAATGGTTAATTATGGACTACAAATAAAAAATGAGAACCTATTAGGTCACACGCACTACGAATCCTTTGAAGAGACTTAAAACGAGTTTGAGAATTTGATTCTCAAGATGGAGAGAGATCAAGTTTAGTTGGACCAAACACAAGAAAAATATAGAAATATTTGTCAAGTTTGAAATGCAAAAGGAGCACATCTTAAGAAGACGGGTTGGGCCTTAAAAGGTTTAATTATAAACCAAACCGATTTGGTTTTAATTAAAAGGGCCCCTCTTTTGATTATGGGCCCAATTAGGGTTTAATGGATGAGATAAAGCCTTAATGGTTATGGGCTTTGGGATTTTATCTACTAACCTATAACCCATTAGGATTAGTGCCTATATAAAGGGTTATAAAGGCTAAACCTAATGAATTATAACCCATTAGGATTAGTGCCTATATAAAGGGTTATAAAGGCTAAACCTAATGAATAGAAGTACTTAAGCCCCTCTTCCTCAACCTAGCCTAACTCTCTCCCCTCTTCCTTCTTCTTTTCTGTCGGCCCTAGCAAGGCTCCCTCTTGTTTAGGTCCAGCCAACTCCTCCCCAAGGAAGTGGTGAACTCTGGCCAAGTCTTCCTCATCTAGTAGTGAAGAGAAGGTCAAACTCGTGGCATTGAGAAGTCGTCTCTCCGATGATTTGGCGTGGATACAAGTAGAGACAAAGCTCCACGAGCATCATACGGTTGATGCCTTTCTGGCTCGCCATCATCCGAAAGATATACCTAGAGTAAAATTTATTTTATTCTTGTTGTATGTAAAATTTTATTTGGTGGATATTTCTGCATGTGTTGTAATCCTTCATGCGTAGGTGTGAGTGTTGTAATAATTTAGGAAATTATTACATTTTTCTTCCGTTGCTTTCGTTTGCGAATCGACAAAAGCGTATCTACACATCGACCATAACCTAACATTTTGAACTACAAAGAATTATGGGATCTAATACTCGAGTAAGAAATATGATAATGAATCCAACTCCTTATCAACCAAAGATTTGTTATGGCAGGGGCATCAATTAAGGCTTCCTATTAACCTATAAAATACCGGGAAAAAAAATTTGTATTGTTAAAAGTTAATTACATCTAACCTAGCTTAAGAAATTTTAATAGTTTAATTAACCTAGATTCAATTGAATCTAGGGTTAACGGCTTATTGGATTTAAACCCTACCCATTCTCAAACTGACCCGTTAACATACTTAACACCACACCGATTCTGCACCGTCCAACCTTTAATATCACAGAAAATCTTTTACTCCAAGCATTCCCATTCGCGCGACTTCACCTCCTTCCTCACCGCGACACCGATTTCCTTCTCATCGTAACTCTCAAGCTCCTTCTCACCGTGCTACGGCGGTCTCTGCTTCTCTTCTTCTCCGAAGCGCTCGGCTGCCGAGCCCCTTCTTCTTCTTCTCAACCATCTACCTCTCTGCCTTGTGGGCGACGCTTGGCCGGCGGGAGGGAAGGAAAGCCGACGTTGTTCTCGATGGAAGATCCGCCCGGAGGTCAGTTTGACTCCTTTTCCCATTGGCGTGTTGGGATGTATACTGAAAAGTCTATATTTTGTATGAACATCTTTATTTTTGAAATAAGAATCACATAATCATTGTTTGCATATTTATGGTTATGCATATTGTCTAATACATTACATTGTAGATAACATGGTGTGTAGTGTCACACGGGAGATCATGTTATCAGTTCCTTGTAGAGTATAAGTAAGGGCTCACAACCGAGATGGTTTTGGACAAACCATTGGTATGGTTGTAGTGTGATTTGGTATTGGTTTGTCTTGACCATAGAATTACACTAGTACACTTTGTATGTATTGAGCAGGACCGACTTAGAAGTGATTCGATTTATTGCTGACTACATAATTGAATCGGACCTCGGATATTATGGTGTACATGCTCCTAATCCCGATATAATAACGGGAACATGTACTTAGTATTTATTTCTTTGATTTACCAATGGGCGAGATTTATAGAGTAAATCGATAGGCTCGGTAAGTTGCGAAATGATAATATTTACATGGTTTGACGTTGATTATAAGAGGAAATTGTGTCCTATATATTAGGATGATGATGTCCCCTTGAGGAGCTCATAAAGTTCATCATGTAAACCCTACAGGTGGACTTGATCCGGCATGATGATAAGGTTGAGTGGTACTACTCATGAAGTTAGATGTTGATTAATTAATTGTCAGTAAATTAATTAATTGATGGACATTCGAGATCTTAAACACAGGGAGATATTTGTACAATTAATATATGGAGCCCATAATTATTTATGGGGGTTGGTGAGCTAGATCAATGATAATCCTCTAGTGGAATGGATTATCATTAATGGATCGGACTTTATGTGGGCTTGATCCATTGGGTGCCCAAGATCCAACTCCTCCTCATGGTCCCTATTGTAGCCTATTAAAACCGTCATGAAGCCTAGATCGGATGGTGGAAAATGGAACTCTAGATCCAACGATTGAGATTAAATCTCTAGATCCGACGGTGGAGATTAAATCTCTAGATCCAACGATTGAGATTAAATCTCTAGATCCGACGGTAGAGATTAAAAGGAGGTTTAAGCCCAACTCTATAAATAAGGGCTTGGGCGGCAAGCAGAGGATCATCCAAATAAGAGTTAGGGTTTTGGAGTTGGCTTGAGAGGAGAGGTGGGCGACTACCCTAGGGTTTCCTCTTCCTATTGGGCGGCGACAAAGATTCTAGGGTTTTGGCTTTTCTTTGCCGACAGCAACTTCACCCTCTCTCTCTCTAGATTGGCCGACAACTCCTCCCTCTCTCTCTCTCTCCTTTGGCCGGCGGCAACCTTTCTTCAAGGTTGGTCGGCGATCCTATTCTTCTCCTTGGCCGGCGGCAACATCAAGTCCCTTGACTTGGTGGCCGGTTCTAGATAGGAAGAATAGTTTTGTTTTATTCTTCCCTTTGTTCAAAGTGAGAAAGGAAGGGAAGAACGTGATCTAGGAGTCTTCGACTTTTGGAATATCGTCGCCCACATGACGTCCAAAAGGAGGAAGGACATATAACAAAAGATCAAGAGGTATAACAAGAGGTATAAGCTTGTTTACTTTGATTAGTCTTCTTTTGTATTATGTATATAATTGTTTACAATTGTATGTGGCTAATTTACTTGGACCCCGAAGACAAACACAAAAATCGACGATCCGTACATCATCTATTCCGCGGCTAATCGAAGAAAAGTGGTAGGTTGCTTAAACAACAAGTTTGTTCAAGTGACCACTCAAATCGAATAGCACGACGATGGAACGGTTGCTTGGGTAATCCCTCTTCATCAAGGATTAATTTTTTTTTAATCTGGGGACGTAGATGGGATCGCCATGTACTAGCGACTGAGTTGAAGTGGGAAGCAAAGTTTCTCCCCTTCAAGTGGTATCAGAGCCACGGTTTCTGATTTTGTGTGTTTAGGATTCGGTTAATTTTATGCACTTATCAAATATTGTATGTGTTGGATGATAGTAGGATGTGGGTAGGCTAACTTTTTGGTTGCAGGCATAAGATCCAACTATTATGGCCATATGTGTGTGTATGTGATAGCATGTGTGTAATATTATTTGAATCCTCGAGGTTGACGAGCCTAGTATTTAATTTTTGTAATTAAGTACAACATTGTTTAGCCACTCTTTTTATTTTAGTTTACTTTCGATCTAGATTTCATGTACACTTCTTCATGGAGTATAGGATCGATGGATGTAAATTAAAATAATTATTCTCGGCTCGGATCTTCGGATGGCGTGTACATGGCATAGGGAGGAGTGGACGAGATGATAATACGACGGGAGGTATATTGGAGAACAAAAGTCATAATAGTTGGAAAATATTTTTTCATATTTATTGCTTCTTGTTTGATATGCATGTCGTGTGCTAGGAAAATTCCTCAATTTTAAATTACTAAGTGGGAGAGGGATATTTTTTAAAAATTCCCACGGCCTCCATTACGATTTGACATATGATGCAAACAAACTTGCGCGTCGGCTCTAAGTGCCTTCCTCCCCATCGGATGAGTTTGCTTTGCGGATCATAGGGTCAAATATGGTTATAGAAAATTATTTAGGAGTGTGTGTACTTCTCCATTGCAAGGCACATAACCTGAGATAATTGCCTTGGTACCGAGTAATGGTGAACACTTAGATGCAAATAGGAGTGTCCTCCCCATCGGACTCACTACTTTTATTTGTAGGGCTGAAGAGGAACCAATTATTAATTTTATTTGTCAAAAAGTTAGGTTGACAAGATAGTAAAATTAATGGGTAAAACCTCTTCTTACAAATGTAGAATTCGTATATGTCCACACGATCGTGGCATACGATATTCTCGGTGTTTTGAGGTGTTGGTTGATTTTAAAATTTTATTGTTTGAGGAATCAATTATTTTTTGAAATCTAATATTTTGATCTATGTGATTCTTAAGATTTTCAAAAATTACTTTCAACCCGCTTGTTGTGATACTAAAAGAGAATAAACTTACTGGACCCAATTATGTTGATTGGAAGAGGAATCTTGATATTATCTTGACTGTTGAGGAGTACAAATATGTACTCTTCGAACAGTGTCCTCCTAAGCCTGCAGAAGATTTTGGGGAAAAGGAGGAGAGTTATAAGAAGTGGATAAAGGTTGATGAGATGGCGTGGTGTTACTGAAGGTAGGAAACTTCGCTTCCCACTTCAACTCAGTTACTTGTTAATGGCGATCCCATCTTCATCCCCGGATTAAAAAAATTAATCCATGACAATTAGGGATTACCCATGCTACCATTCCATCGTCGTGCTATCCGATTAGAGTGGTCACTTGAACAAACTTGTTGTTCAATCAACCTACCTCTATTCTTCGAATGGCCACGGAATAGACGATGTACATGAAGGTAGGAAACTTCGCTTCCCACTTTCAACTCGGTCGCTTGTTCATGGCGATCCCTTCTACATCCCCGGATAAAAAATTTATCCTTGACAAAGAGGGATTACCCAAGCTACCATTTCATCGTCGTGCTATTCAATTAGAGTGGTTACTTAATCAAACTTGTTGTTCAAGCAACCAACCTCTATTCTACGATTAGCCGCGGAATAAACGATGTACGGATCGCCAGTTTTTGCGTTTGTATTTGGGGTCCAAGTAAATTTAGCTACAAGCCATACATACAATATACAAATAAACAAACAAGGAAAACAAAATAAAATTTATACCTCTTGTTTACCTCAAGATCTTCTATCGTATGTCCTATCCTCCTCTTGGACGTTGTGTGGGCAACGGTCCTCCAAGAGATAAAGCCTCCTAGATCACGAACTTCTTTCCTTGCTTGATCTGAACAAGAGGAAGTGTAGAAACAAAACTCTTCTCTTATCTAGGACCAACCAACAAGCTCCAAGCTTGAAGCTTGCCGCCGGCCCAAAGAATGGTGGACGAGTGCCAGGCAACCTTGAAGGAAGGTTGCCGCCAGCTTCAAGGAGAGGTGAGGACTCCGACCAAGGAAGAATCAAGAGAGGGGATGGGCGCCGACCAAGGATGAATCAAGGAAGGTGATGGGCGCCGACCAACTCTTGAAGAAGAGAAAGGAAACCAAACCTCCACCTTGTTGCTGCCCAAAACCCTAACCCTAGCCGCCCAAAGCTTTCCGCCCCAACCCTAATCCCTTTCTAATTCTAATTGCCGCCCACCATAGGAGTCTTATTTATAGAGTTGGGCTTAAGCCTCCTTTTAATCTCCACCGTCAGTTCTAGGGATTTAATCTCAACCATCGGATCTAGAGATTTAATCTCAATCCTCGGACTTAGAGATTTAATCTCCACTGTCGGATTTAAAGATTTAATCTCCACCGTCGGATCTAGAGATTTAATCTCCACCATCAGATCTAGAGTTTCATTTTCCATCATCGGATCTAGGCTTCAAAAGGGTTTTAATAGGCTACAATAGGGACCATGAGGAGGAGTTAGATCTTGGCCACCCAATGGATCAAACCCACATAAAGTCCAATCCTTTAATGATAATCCCTTCCACTAGAGGATTATCATTGATCTACCTCACCAACCCCCATAAATTAATATAGGCTCCATATATTATTTGTACATATATCTCCTCGTGTTTAAGATCTCGAATGTCCATCGATTAATTAATTTACTGACAATAAATTAATCAACATCTAACTCCATGAGTAGTACCACTCAACCTTATCATCATGCCGGACCAAGTCCACCTGCAAGGTTTACATGATGAACCTTATGAACTCCTCAAGGGGACATCATCATCCTAATATATAGGACACGGTTTCCTCGTATAATCAATGACACACCATATAAATAATATCATTTCCCAACTTACTGAGCCTATCGATTTACTCTATAAATCTCGCCCATTAGTAAATCAAAGAAATGAATACTAAGTAAATGTGTCTGTTATTATATCGGGATTAAGAGCATGTACAACATAATATCTGTGATCTGATTCGATTATGTAGTCAGCAATAAATCGAATCACCTCTAAGTCGATCCTACTCAATACACACAAAGTGTACTAGTGTAATTCTATGGTCAAGACAAACCAATACCAAATTACACTACAACCATACCAATGGTTTGTCCATAACCATCTCAGTTGTGAGCCTTTACTTATACTTTACAAGGAATTGATAACATGATCTCCCGTGTGACACTACACACCATGTTATCTATAATGTAATGTATTAGACAAAATGCATAACCATAAATATGCAAACAATGATCATGTGATTCTTATTTCAAAATAAAGATGTTCATACAAAAGATAGACTTTTCAGTATAAATCCCAATAATCTCCCACTTATACTAAAAGACTATGCTGTCCTCTAATTGCCATATATCTAATTCTCATTCCCTCCACATGCCTATCAAAAGCTCTCGCTGGAAGGGCCTTAGTGAAAGGATCTGTCAGGTTATCCTCTGATGCAATCTTGGCCACAACAACTTCTCCTCTCTTTAGGATTTCTCGTATCAGGTGGTACTTGTGCTCTATGTGTTTACTTGCCTTATAGGCTTGTGGTTCCTTCAAATTTGCAACTGTACCACTATTATCACAATAAATTGTGATAGTTCTGGGCAAACCAAGAATCACATCCAAGTCCATCAAGAAGTTCCTGAGCCAAACAACTTCTTTGGTTGCCTCAGAGGTTGCCACATACTCAGCTTTCATGGTGGAGTCCGCCACGCATTTCTTCTTGACACTCCTCCATACAATGGCTCCACCTCCCAAAGTAAACACAAAACCTGAGGTAGACTTACTGTTATCCCTGTCTGATTAGAAGTCGGAATCTGTGTAACCCACAGGGAGTAATTGGTCTGCTTGGTAAACTAGTATATAATCCCTAGTCCTTCTCAGGTACTTCAATATATGCTTTATGACAGTCCAATGTCCCTGTCCTGAATTACTCTGATATCTGCTAACCATGGCGATGGCAAAGAAGATATCCGATCTCGTTCATAGCATAACATACGTGAGGCTTCCTACTGCCGAAGCATAAGGAACTCCCTTCACCTCCTCTATCTCCTCAGATGTTCTAGGACACATCTCCTTAGATAAAGGAACTCCATGCCTGAAAGGTAGAAAACCTTTCTTGGAGTTCTGCATGCTAAAACGATCCATAATGGTGTCTATGTATGAAGCTTGAGATAAGCAAAACATCATTTTCCTGTGATGCCTTATAACCTTGATCTCAAGGATGTGTCCCACTTCTCCCAAGTCCTTCATATCAAACTGTTTGGACAACCATACCCTTACGTCCGATAACACCTTGACATTATTTCCAATTAACAAAATGTCATCTACGTATAGTACAAGAAATACCACTACGTTTCCGTCACATCTCTTGTATACACAAGACTCATCCGGACTTTGAATAAATCCATAAGACTGGATTACCTCATCAAAGTGGGTGTTCCAAGATCTCAAAGCTTGCTTCAATCCATAATTGGATCGATTAAGCTTGCACACATGATGCTCTTTGCCCTTTGCAATGAATCCCTCTGGTTGCTTCATATAGATGTTTTCCTCAAGACTTCCATTAAGGAAAGTTGTCTTGACATCCATCTGTCATACCTAATAATCCATATGAGCAGCAATATATAAGAGAATCCGGATAGGCTTAAGCATGGCTTTCGGCGAAAAGGTCTCCTTACAATCGATACCCTCTTTTTGAGTATACCCCTTCGCAACAAGCCTCGCTTTGAAGGTCTCAACCTTCCCGTCTATTCCTCTCTTTCTTTTGTAGATCCACTTGCATCCAATGGCTTTTACACCATTGGGTGGTTCTACCAGACCTGATTTGAATCCATAGATTCAATCTCAGCATTCATTGCACTTTGCCAAGATACCGCATCTTTATCTTGGATTGCCTCGTCATATGTCCAGGGATGAGGTTCATGTTCACCAGGGACCAAATCAGAAGATTCTCCCAAGAACATGAATCTATCAGACTGTCTCACAACCCTCCCACTATGACGAGGTATCACCTGTGTATCCTCTGTGAGACGCGGTGCAATGACTTGTGGTATATCCTCTTGTACCGGTGGTACTGAAGTAGTGACTTCCCCTTTCAATTCCTCCAGAACAATCTTACTCATGGGCTTGTGGTTCATCACATAGTCTTCCTCTAGAAACCTGGCGTTCATGCTAATGACCACCCTCTGATCTCTAAGACTATAAAACAAACCTCCTTTCATTCCTCTAGGATAGCCAACGAACGTGTGTACTTCTATACGAGGCTCCAACTTACGAGCATCTACCTTCTGTTGGGTTTCTGACACCGCGGCGAGTGTGTGTTCGAACATATTTCGCAAACATGTGCACAGCGAAAGAAATAAAAATAATAAATCTACATTTATTACAACACACACATCACACGCATGCATAGTACAACATGTGTAGACATAACCGTAAATTTAAATTTGCAATAAAAGGAAATTTAACTACGTATGCCTTTCGTATCACGTGTAGCGGGAATGACATCAACCGGAACGATCCTCGCTAGAATCGTCTCTATCTGTAACCACGCCGAGTATCCTCGGGATGACTTCGCTAAGTCACGAGCCTCGTCTTCGTACGGGTTACTAGCCTCGTGTTGATAACGATGTGATCGAGAGATGATCACCATCCCAATCCAAATTCGGATCCAAAAACAAGTCCTCAAGACTCGCTTCTCCAGAGAGGTATTCGTCAACCGTTTGACGAATCCTTCGTCCTCCACCTCAGAGGATTACCGGGGATCAAATCCCCGGCAAGGCTACCACTGTCGGAGCTCTAAACGTCGTCCAAACGATGCTCCGACGAGAGGGAAACAAGCTGTCCAGAAAACTGGACAGCTTTGGTGGAGACCTTGCGCCGGCCAAATAAGGAAAGCGACTTGCTCACCTTGTCGCCGGAGCCAAGGAAGATCACCGGAGCTCCTCCGGCAGAAGCTCGACGCCGGCAATGGGAGAAGACAGCAGCAGCTGGTCGTCGGTTGGCGCTTCAAGGTGGGCAGTGGCAAGGAGGAGGGTTGGCGCCGAAATCTCCAAGGGGAGGTGGGCGGCAACTCTTAGGTTAGGGTTTTGGATTGGGGCTTAACAAACCCTTAAGCCCTCTTTTATAGAGAACTAATTCTCTTAATGGTTATTGGATCATAACCATAAGGCCCGCTAACCCGCTCCATTAATATAAGTTAAAATAAACCAAACCATGATGGTTTATTTTAAGTTAAAACGAACCGAACCAACTTTGGTTCATTCGTTTAAAATAAACCAAACCCATTGGTTTATTCTCCTCCATTGGATTAGAACCAAACCATTTTGGTTCATCCATTATGTCTTCAAAAGACACGGCTCATCCACGCTTCCATTGCGACTGAATCGATTTCATGCTCGCTTCTTGTTTGGTCCAACCAAACTTAGTTTCTCTCGGTCTGAGAATCTCATTCTCAAGCTCGTTTTAAATCCTTCGGATTACGCTCATTGTGCGTGTGACCAAATAGGTTCTCGGTTTATGTTGGCCGTCTATAATTAACCATTAATTATAGAACGATCATGAGTGGCACATAGTAGTACATCATGATCCCCAATTAACCGAAAAGATCAACGGTTGATCCAGAACTATTTCTGAAACCCTTCAGCAGCTCGAATGAATCGTGCCCCATTCCCTTCACTCATCTTATACCCACTTGGTTCAGGACATGGTCTATAGTGTCAGTCTCCACTAGGCTGACTACGTCACACCTAGCCCAAGTATCATTTTCTCATCCTACGGATTCTAGTTACTGCACATGTATCGAAGAGTACCTTACTCTAAACATGTAATGCTTTGGCCAAAGACTTTAGTAACAATCCGACGAGAGGCCATGGGTATACATCTCCTCGCAAGGAGTGGTGAATTCTTTATAGGCTATTCAAACACCTTCGATCACTTCGACTTATACCCAATCATCCTGGGTCCACATCTCCTCAGAGATGCTTGCTTAAGATGTCAAAGCATAAGTCTTCATGATCAAGATGACTTGAATACCGCAAGTCAAAGGAACATCGCACTTAAGCTACAGTAAGAACTTCATTGACATATCTATATATGCAGAGAACCATATGAAGTCTTACGGCTGGTCACTCCAATGAACTAGTTACCATAACTAGCATCCACGATTAACTCCGGACATCACAATGTCTCCAGCCAGTGAGAATCAGCTGCTTGGATACACCAAGGAGTATACCTCGTGCTAGTCTCAACAGAATTGATGGTGTCCAAATCCATCAATTCATCAACTAGGGATAATTCTGATACATCACAATTACATATGTAGAGATACTCACTAGTTGTGATCCAATCACAAATTCTCTCATGCTGTGAATCGTATCGTGGACATTCAGTAAATGAGTTTAAGATCCAATCAAATACATGAAGACATATATACTCAAATAGTGAATCTTCATTTATCATATAAATGGTTCAAACATAAGGCGATTGTCGTAGGACCCTCAAACTTACTTTGAGGTAATGCTTTAGTCAAAGGATCCGCTAAGTTCCTTTCAGTGGGAATTTTCTCGATTTGTATTTCATTCCTACTGATCATCTCTCTGATAAGATGATAGCGGCGAAGCACATGTTTGGATCGTTGATGAGACCTTGGATCTTTTGCCTGTGCAAATGCTCCATTGTTGTCGTAGTAGACCGGTATTGCTTCAACAATGGCCGGAATCACACAAAGTTCATAAACGAACTTCTTGATCCAAACCGCTTCCTTTGCTGCTTCCGAAGCTGCAATGTATTCTGCCTCAGTGGTAGAATCCGCTACAGTGTCTTGTTTGGAACTTTTCCAACTCACTGCGCCCCCATTCAAGGTGAACACGCATCCAGACTGAGACCTGGAATTATCCATGTCTGTCTGGAAGTTGGCATCTGTATACCCGCGTATCACCATGTCCCCTTCTCCATATATTAGGAACACATCCTTAGTTCTTCTTAAGTACTTAAGGATCGTCTTAACAGCCACCCAATGATCCATTCCTGGATCAGACTGGTATCTGCTCGTGACACTCAGAGCATACGATACATCGGGCCTTGTACATAACATAGCATACATGATAGATCCTATTGCGGATGCATAGGGAATCTTACTCATGCAAATCCTCTTGTCTTCTATGCACGGACACATAGACTTCGAAAGGTGTGCCCCATGCCTGATGGGTAGGAAACCTTTCTTGGATTCTGACATGCTAAACCTCTTTAGCACTCGGTCTATATATATAGACTGCGAAAGACCAAGGAACCGTTTCGATCTATCTCTATAGATCTTAATCCCAAGGATGTAGGTTTCTTCTCCCAGGTCTTTCATGGAGAATGTCTTGGATAACCAAACCTTAACTGACTGTAAGATTGAAACATTGTTTCCTATAAGTAATATATCATCGACATATAATACTAGGAACACGACTGCACTCCCACTAACCTTCTTGTACACACAAGGTTCGTCTGGATTTTGTGAGAAATCAAACTTTTTGATTGTCTCATCAAAACAGAAATTCCAGCTCCCGGATGCTTGCTTTAATCCATAAATGGACCGTCGCAATTTGCATACCTTGGTTTTATCAACCGATGTGAAACCCTCAGGCTGTATCATATACACGTCCTCGAGCAGGTTTCCATTAAGGAAAGCTATTTTCAAATCCATCTGTCATATCTCATAATCATAATGAGCCGCTATGGCCAGGAGCATCCGAATGGATTTAAGCATAGCTACAGGCGAATAGGTTTCGTCATAATCAACACCTTGCTTTTGACGATATCCTTTCGCCACCAATCTAGCCTTATAGGTAATCACATTACCATCCATGTCGGTTTTCTTCTTGAAAACCCACTTGCACCCTATAGGCTTTATGCCTTCAGGTGGGTCAACCAAGTTCCAAACTTGGTTTTCATACATGGAATCCATTTCCGACTTCATGGCACCAAGCCACTTATCCCTTTCTCGAACTTATCGGCCACTTCTTCATAATGGTAGGCTCCTCATCATCAATGAGTAACACGTCGTTCGATTCACTTACGAAATCCATATCTCTCGGGAATATTACTTGTTCTACCGGATCTGAAGATGTGGTGTTACAATAGGTCCAGTAGATTGCTCATCACTATGAGTTGTCATTTATTGCTCACCAGTATCTCATCAATGTCTATTTGAGTCTCTCGAGCCTCCTCAAGCTCGGCGACACTCCCCTTGTTTTCTTGCAAGAGAAACTCTTTCTCTAGAAACACAGCATGCCTTGAAACAAACACCTTTTGTTCCACAGGATGATAGAATTGGTAACCCCTTGTTTCCTTAGGGTATCCAATAAATAGACATTTATCAGACTTAGCATCCAATTTGTCTTATACTGTCCGCTTCACATAAGCAGGATAACCCCATATCTTCAAGTAAGATACATGAGGTTTCTTACTATTCCATATCTCATATGGAGTAGTAGAGACTACCTTGGTAGGCATTCTGTTTAACAAGTAAACAGTTGTCTGAAGTGCATAGCCCCAAAAGAACTTGGGAAGATTCACATGATTCATCATTGACCTGACCATGTCCAACAAGGTCCGGTTACGCCTCTCAGATACACCATTATTCTGTGGTGTATATGGCGGAGTCCATTGAGACAATATACCATTGTCTATTAGGTAATCAAGAAACTCCTGACTCAAGTATTCACCACCTCGATCCGATCGAAGTATTTTAATACTCTTGTCATGTTGTTTCTCTACTTCATTTCTGAATTCTTTGAACCTTTCAAAGGCTTCACACTTGTGTTTCATCAAGAACACATACCCAAACCGTGAGTGATCATCGGTGAAGGTAATGAAGTAGCTATAGCCTCCTAAAGCTTGAGTTGACATAGGTCCACATACATCAGTATGTATTAGACCTAGTAACTCTCCCACTCGTTCACCTTTTCCAGTAAAAGGTAACTTAGTCATCTTGCCTTTTAAGCATGATTCGCATGTATCGTATGAATCCAATTCAAACGATTCCAGAATTCCACATCTGTGTAATTAGGACATGTGTTTCTTGCTTACATGGCCAAGACGACAATGCCACATATAGGAGTCTAATTGATTACCTTTTCGAGCACGTGTGTTGCTCGCTTTGATATTGAAAATGTCACTGGATACGTCCAATGTATAAATGCCATTACTCAAAGTTCTAGTTCCATAAAGTACGTCATTTAAAGTTATATAACAACAATTGTTACTAAACGTCAAATGGAAACCATTTCTATTTAAACAGGAAATAGAAATAATGTTTTTTATTAGAGAAGGAACATAATAGCAATTGTCCAGTTCCAAGACTAGTCCACTAGAGAGCTTCAGCAAATAAGTTCCGATGGCGACCGCAGCAACCTTTGCTCCATTGCCAACTCGCAAATTTGACTCCCCTCTGACGAGTCTTCTTCTATTCCTTAGCCCCTATATGTCATTACATATATGTGAGCCACACCCAGTATCCAATACCCAAGTGTCTAAGGAAATAGAATGACAATCAATAACAAAGATACCTGAAGAGGATGGGGCATCGGATGCCTTCTTCTTCTTCATGGACTCAAGATAAATCTTGCAGTTTCTTCGCCAGTGGCCTTCCTTGCCACAATGATGGCAAGTGCCCTTTTGTGTTGGTTCTGCCTTCTTTGCCTTTTTGTTCTTCCCTTTCTTCTGTTCTTTTGCCTTCCTCTTAGAACCTTTCTTTGAGGAATCAACTAACAGAACCGCCTTCTCCTCATGCTTCACAGAAGGCTCCACAGTCTTCAGCATATTGAGGAGCTCAGGAATATTGGATTCTAATTTGTTCATCCGATAGTTCATCATAAATTGTGAGAAACTTTTGGGCAAACAATGCAGAATTAAGTCAATACTTAATTCGTGATCCATCACAAACCCGAGGGTAGCTAGCCACTCGATGTACCCGTTCATCTTTAGCACAAACTGCACTACAGACGAACCTTCTTGCATATTCGTGGTGAAGAGGAGCCTAGAGACCTCGAACCTTTTGGATCTCGCTTGCTCATCGAACAACTCATGAAGATGGAAGACCATAGTATTAGCATCCATATGCTCATGCTGCTTTTGCAGCTCAGGTACCATCACCGCTAGCATGATGCAACTCGCCAGCTCAGAATCTGCCACATGCTTCTGATAGACCAACATTTGGTCTAGAGTTGCATCGTCCTTAGGACGGTTGGGAAGAGGCTCTTCAAGGACATATGCTAGCTTTTCCGCCTTGAGAACAATTCTCAGGTTTCTAAGCCAGTCCAGGAAGTTAGGCCCAGTCAGTTTGTTTGAATCCAAAATAATGCGCAAATTCAAAGACGTCATGATCAATCGATTGACCTAGAAATACAAAACGAGCATATATGAGAAAATGATTTTAAAATGCATCAATATACATTTATAAATCCCATTCATTTTTCAAATTTCAAAACCCCAAAATCACTTCGGGAGATCGTAGGTCCATCTTCGAATGGGTTGATATCCATCATAGATATGAACAACCTTGGAGAGAGTCCAACAAGCCATTCATAACTACGATGGTAGGTATCAACTATACCGATTGCATATCACGTATATGCAACTATCACAATGTGCTATCAACTAATTGAATGTTCACACATACATCGGGTTGTTAACACATTAACAAGTATGCATCATATGCATAGCACCCAACTTCACCTCCCTTTACATCGACCTTGGAGAGAGTCCAACAAGCCGATGCTCCAGGTTAAAGCCAACCCATTAATCGAGAAATAGTTTTAATATGGTTAGAGCGCATTCAACCAATTAGCCCGGCTTGGACAGAGTCCAACAACCAAAGCTAACAATTGACCTCTGACTCTTACCATATTAGTATTAAACTATTCCATGGTTTGAACATGTTCGGGTTCGAGCTGGGTTTGGAGAGAGTCCAACAACCCAAACAAGAAACGGAACTCTGGTTCTAACCATATTAATGAAAGGTGTAGGCTTTAATATTGAGTAAGGGTTTTTTATGTCTCATCCTCTTTGCATGCAAATAACTATTATCTACATGACATACATCTACATGTCACGACACGCATGGGATAATGATATGCATCTAATGCAATTACATGGCATACAATTATGTCATGTATATTATTTCCTTATATGTCATAACTATTTATGGAAATAAAATATGTTTAAGATTTGATTCTCCAAATCAAATCATGATTAAATTAGAAAACAAATTTCCAAATCTAATCACATATTTTATTTAAGGAAATGGTTGATTAAATAAAGTCAATTTAGGAAACCAATTTCCTAAATCATCAAAACTACTTATGGAAATAAAATATTTTAAGATTTGATTTACCAAATAAAATCATGATTAAATTAGGAAACAAATTTCCAAATCTAATCAAATATTTTATTTATGGAAAATATCAATTTCCATAAACACTTCCAACTTTCCAAAAGTGGAAGATTTTCATAAATACTTCTAGACTTTCCAAAATTGAAAAATTTCCATAAATACTTCTAACTTTCCAAAAGTAGAAAATTTCCAGAAATATCATTATGACTATCGCAAAAAAATTTTATGATTATGTCGAAACACAACCTAGGCTCTGATACCACTTGTTGGGTTTCCGGCACCGCGGCGAGTATGTGTTCGAACATGTTTCGCAAACATGTGCACAGCGGAAGAAATAAAAATAATAAATCTACATTTATTACAACACACACATCACACACATGCATAGTACATGTGTAGACATAACCATAAATTTAAATTTGCAATAAAAGGAAATTTAACTACGTATACCTTTCGTATCACGTGTAGCGGGAACGACATCAACCGGAACGATCCTCGCTAGAATCGTCTCTATCTGTATCAACGCCGAGTATCCTCGGGATGACTTCACTAAGTCACGAGCCTCGTCTTCGTACGGGTTACTAGCCTCGTGTTGAAGACGATGTGATCGAGAGATGATCACGATCCGAATCCAAATTTGGATCCAAAAACAAGTCCTCAAGACTCGCATCTCCGGAGAGGTATTCGTCAACCGTTTGACGAATCCTTCATCCTCCACCTTAGAGAATTACCGAGATCAAATCCCCGACAAGGCTACCACTGTCGGAGCTCTAAACGTCGTCCAAATGACGCTCCGATGAGAGGGAAACAAGCTGTCCAGAAAACTGGACAGCTTTGGTGGAGACCTTGCGCCGGCCAAATAAGGAAAGCGACTTGCTCACCTTGTCGCCGGAGCCAAGGAAGATCACCGGAGCTCCTCCGGCAGCAGCTCGACGCCGGCAATGGGAGAAGACGGCAGCAGCTGGTCGCCGGTTGGAGCTTCAAGGTGGGCGGCGGCAAGGAGGAGGGTTGGCCCCGAAATCTCCAAGGGGAGGTGGGCGGCAACTCTTAGGTTAGGGTTTTGGATTGGGGCTTAACAAACCCTTAAGCCCTCTTTTATAGAGAACTAATTCTCTTAATGGTTATTGGATCATAACCATAAGGCCCGCTAACCCGCTCCATTAATATAAGTTAAAATAAACCAAACCATGATGGTTTATTTTAAGTTAAAACGAACCGAACCAACTTTGGTTCATTCGATTAAAATAAACCAAACCCTTTGGTTTATTCTCCTCCATTGGATTAGAACCAAACCATTTTGGTTCATCCATTATGTCTTCATAAAACACGGCTCATCCACGCTTCCATTGCGACTGAAACGATTTCATGCTCGCTTCTTGTTTGGTCCAACTAAACTTAGTTTCTCTCGGTCTGAGAATCTCATTCTCAAGCTCGTTTTAAATCCTTCGGATTACGCTCGTTGTGCGTGTGACCAAATAGGTTCTCGGTTTATCTTGGACGTCTATAATTAATCTTTAATTATAGAACGATCATGAGTGGCACCTAGTAGTACATCATGATCCCCAATTAACCGAAAAGATCAACGGTTTATCCAGAACTATTTCTGAAACCCTTCAGCAGCTCGAATGAATCGTGCCCCATTCCCTTCACTCATCTTATACCCACTTGGTTCAGGACATGGTCTATAGTGTCAGTCCCCACTAGGCTAACTACGTCACACCTAGCCCAAGTATCATTTCTTCATCCTACGGATTCTAGTTACTGCACATGTATCGAAGAGTACCTTACTCTAAACATGTAATGCTTTGGCCAAAGACTTTAGTAACAATCCGACGAGAGGCCATGGGTATACATCTCCTCGCAAGGAGTGGTGAATTCTTTATAGGCTATTCAAACACCTTCGATCACTTCGACTTATACCCTATCATCCCAGGTCCACATCTCCTCAGAGATGCTTGCTTAAGATGTCAAAGCATAAGTCTTCATGATCAATATGACTTGAATACCGCAAGTCAAAGGAACATCGCACTTAAGCTACAGTAAGAACTTCATTGACATATCTATATATGCAGAGAACCATATGAAGTCTTACGGCTGGTCACTCCAATAAACTAGTTACCATAACTAGCATCCAAGATTAACTTCGGACATCACAATGTCTCCAGCCAGTGAGAATCAGCTGCTTGGATACACCAAGGAGTATACCTCGTGCTAGTCTCAACAGAATTGATGGTGTCCAAATCCATCAATTCATCGACTAGAGATAATTCTGATACATCACAATTACACATGTAGAGATACTCACTAGTTGTGATCCAATCACAAATTCTCTCATGCTGTGAATTGTATCGTGGACATTCAGTAAATCAGTTTAAGATCCAATCAAATACATGAATACATGTATACTCAAATAGTGAATCTTTATTTATCATATAAATGGTTCATACATAAGGTGATTGCCTTAGGACATCTCTCATATATTACTAACACCTTCAGCACATGTGCTGGACTCCCCCAAATCTGAATATGTCTTTGACTAGGCTTTCGCCCAGTCCACAATTCTATGGGAGTAGAAGGCACTGATTTAGATGGTACCAAGTTCAGAATATACATTGTCGTATCTAGAGCATATCCCCAGAACGAATCTGGCAACTCATAATAAATCATCATCGATCTAACCATCTTCATAAGAGTCATATTCCTTCGCTCTGCTACACCATTCTGCTGGGGTGTGCCAGGTGCAGATAATTGGGATTGAATCCCAGCCTCTGATAAGTAATTCCTAAACTCTCCCAAGAGGTACTCATGACCATGATCAAATTGTGGTGTCTTGATACTTTTACCTTGACATTTCTCCACATTAGCCTTGAATTCTTTGAACTTGTCAAAGCATTCAGACTTGCACTGCATTAAGTAAATGTATCCATATCTTGAATAATCATCTACGAAAGAGACGAAATACTCAAAACCACCTCTAGCCTGGATAGACATAGGACCACATAAATCAGAATGAACCAATTCCAACACATCTTTGGCTCTATACCCCTTGGCCTTAAAAGGCCTCTTGCTTACTTTACCCTCCAAGCAAGATTCGCAGGTTGGGAAATCTTCCACTACTAATGAACCCAGAGGTCCATCAGCTATCAACCTTTGAATTATGCTTAGGTTAATATGACCTAGCCTTAGATGCCAAAGATATGTTTGGTTCATCTTCGAAGGTTCTTTTCTCTTATTGGAATTAGAGGATGAGTTATTCACTTCTATTTGCATCGTGGGAGCTTTTGGTTCAAGCGTATATAAATTTTCTATCAATGCACCAGAACAAATAATCTCTCTATTCCTTTTTATAACAACTCTGTCATTAAAAGAAATAGAATATCCATCCATAAATAATTTAGAAATCGAAATCAAATTCTTTCTAAATAAAGGTACATAAAGGAAATTTTTAAGAACCAAAACTTTATTCCTCTCAAAAGACAAATAGACATCTCCCACTGCAATAGCTGCCACCTTCGTCGCATTGCCCAAGTATATGGTAATCTCCCCCTCAACCAGTCATCTGGTTTCTTGGAACCCCTACAAAGTATTGCAGACATGATCAATGGCTTTCGTATCTACACACCAGGTGCCGGTAGATAACACCGCTAAACATGTTTCAACGACTAGACCAAAAGATATACCTTTGTTCTGCTTCCGGTTGGGGCAGTCCATCTTCCAATGTCAAGTCTGCTTGCAAGTGAAGCACTTGCCTTTCGACTTCTTCACTCCTCCCTGAGTTCCTCCCGCCACTTTTGCCCCAACTTGTTTCTTCTTCTTCTTGCCTTTTGGTTTAGAAGCAGAAACCTTTTGGGAAACCATGGCTTGTGCCTTAGCACTCTAACGAAAAAGCCCCTCTACCACCTGGAGTTCTGTCAGAAGCTCCGCCAACGAATACAACCTTTTGTTCATGTTGTAGTTTAGGCGAAACTACTCAAAACTCCTAGGTAGAGATTGGAGAATGATATCGACCTGGGTTTCCCCATCGACCTCAGCTCCGAGGACTTCCAGCTCATTTAAATGAGCCATCATTTTGAGAACATGATCCCTCACGGGTGTTCCCTCGATCATGGTGGTCGTCATCAAGTTCCTCATGGCTTCCTGCCTAGCAGCCCAATTCTGGTGTCCGAAAAGCTCTTTGAGATTGAGCATCATGTCATAAGCAGTGGGCATGGCTTGATGCTGATGTTGCAATACATTTGACATAGTTGCCAAAATGTAACATCGCGCCATCTCATCGACCTTAATCCACTTCTTATAACTCTCTTTCTCCTTTTCCCCAGAATCATCCACAGGCTTAGAAGGACACTCTTCGAAGAGTACATATTTGTACTCCTCGGCAGTCAAGACAATGTCAAGATTCCTCTTCCAATCAACATAATTGGGTCCAGTAAGTTTATTTTCTTTCAATATCACACCAAGCGGGTTGAAAGTCATTTTGAAAAAACCTAAGAATCACATAGATCAAAATATTATATTTCAAAAAATTATTGATTCCTCAAACAATAAAATTTTAAAATCAACCAACACCTCAAAACACCGAGAATATCATATGCCACGATAGTGTGGACGTATACGAATTCTACATTTGTAAGAGGAGGTTTTACCCATTAATTTTACTATCTTGTCAACCTAACTTTTTGACAAATAAAATTAATAGTTGGTTCCTCTTCGTCCCTACAAATAAAAGCAGTGACTCTGATGGGGAGGATACTTCTATTTGTATCTAAGTGTTCACCATTACTCGGTACCAAGGTAATTATCTCGGGTTATGTTCCTTCCGATGGGGAAGTACACATGCTCCTTAATATTTTCTTATAACCATATTCGACCTTGTGATTCACAAACAAACTCATCCGATGTGGAGGAAGACACTCAGAGCTGATGCGCAAGTTTGTTTGCATCACATGTCAAATCGTAATGGAGGCCGTGGGAATTTATAAAAATATTCCTCTCCCACTTAGTAATTTAAAATTGAGGAATTTTCTAGCCTATGACATGCATATCAAACAATAAGCAATAAATATGAAAAAGAAATATTTTTCAACTATTATGGCTTTTGTCTCCAATATGCTTCATGTCGTATCGCAATCTCATCTGCTCCTCTCTACGCCATGTACAAGCCATCCGGAGATCTGAGCCAATAATAACTATTTTAATTTACATCCATCGATCCTATACTCCTCGAAGGAGTGTACATGAAATCTAGATCAAAAGTAAACTAAAATAAATGAGTTGCTAAACTATGTCGTACTTAATTAAAAAATTAAATACTCGCCTCATCAACCCCGAGGATTCAAAAAATATACAATTACACACATATAATCACATACACACATATGGCCATAATAGTTGGATCCTATGCCTACAACCAAAAAGTTAACCTATGCATATCCTACTATTATTCGGCATATATAATATATGAAAAGTGCATAAAAGTAACCAAATCCTAAACACACAAAACTAGAAATCGTGGCTCTGATACCACTTGAAGGTAGGAAACTTCGCTTCCCACTTCAACTCGGTTGCTTGTTCATGGCAATCCCGTCTTCGTCCCCGGATTAAAAAAATTAATCCATAACAATTAGGGATTACCCAAGCTACCGTTCCATCGTCGTGCTATCCGATTAGAGTGGTCACTTGAACAAACTTGTTGTTCAAGCAACCTACCTCTATTCTTCGAATGGCCACGGAATAGACGATGTACGGATCGCCGGTTTTTGTGTTTGTATCTACATAATACAGCATACAACATGCATATAACAAGAAAATATCATAAACAAGCATTATACCTCTCGATCTTCTATTGTATGTCCTTCCCCCTTTTGGACATCGTGTGGGCGACGATCTTCCAAAGGTCGAAGCCTCCTAGATCACCAATCTTCCTTTCTTTGTTCACCCCGAACAAAGGAAGATTATAAAATAAAACTCTACTATATCTAGGACCAACGAACAAGATCAAAACTTGAAGCTTGCCGCTGGCCAAAAGAGAGGTGGAGGAGTGTCAGCCAACCTTGAAGGAAGGTTGCCGCCGACCAACCTAGAGAGAGAAAGAGAGAGAGAGGAACTGCTGCCGGTCTAGAGAGAGAGATAGATGGTGGAGTTGTCGCCGGCCAAAGATGGCCAAACCCTAGGATTGTCTTGTTGGTGCAGTAGACACCTAAGTCGAACCTGAGTTTTTATTATAGCAAACGATACAAAGTTAAGCTCATGTCGTTATCTCACGAGCTGAATCGAGTGTGCAGAAGATTGCTATAGCTGGAACTGAAGGCTAGCGACACCCGGAGGAATCTGCGATGGTCGAGCGACACTCGAGTGACTTCGGAGAGAGCTGAAGGAATCGAGTGGAAGGCCGGAAGCAAAAGCAACACGTAAGTATCGAGGTAAGCTCGTGTGTGCGAGCGTAAGTGAGGTCGTATCCTCGTCATGGGGATGATCTTAAGCGTAGATCCAACCAAAGACATCCTATAGATGGTCTAGGTCGAGATCGAACGGTCGACGACCGTCGAAATTATGTTTTTGTTAAGCTCGACTTGCGGCAAGCATCACCAATCGCCACCTTGAGGACTCGACCGCCAATCGGGCCGATCGCCGAGATCGCGACTGATCGATGTCGCATCACGATCGATGATGGCCATCAGTCGACTGATGGTCAATGATCAGATTCGAGGAGTCAAGGCTTATCACCCCATTTCAAGGAGATTGGTGCTCAATTGTGATTGGCTAGGGTTCCTCTCGAAAAGGGGCTCAAAGGCTATAAAAGGAGGTCCTAACCTTGGGTTTTCTTATCAATTCTAAGCTTCCAAAAGCCTCCGCAAAGCTACAACTTCTCCGACAACGAAGTACTTCTTCCCCGACGTCTAGGTTTAATTGTTTTCATTTTATTACGTCGGTTAGAGTTTTATTTCAGTTTAGTACTTTCATTTTCGTAGCTTTTATCGTAACGAGGAGAGGGGGAGTGTCCCTCTACCTCAAGCTTTGTGCTTTACTTGTATCGATTAAACTCCTACCTCTAACGGGGAGGAGTTCTTTAGTGTTTTTGCCCTCCGTACGTGGTCGACGACCGCTAGGGCCTTGGAGTAGTAGCCGAAGGCTACGAACCAAGTAAAACTCCTTTGTCTCTTTTTACTTTATATTTACATTTCCACTGCAATTAATTATCTACTCGGTTTTTGATATGAACTCGAAAAAAAAAGTTTTATCGCTATTCACCCCGCCTCTAGCGATCCGCTTCGATCCAACAATTGGTATCAGAGCCGGGGGTGCTAAGATTTGGTGAAACTACCAATCTAGCATTTTCATAGATTTTTTTTCTTTTTTTCTGTTTATTTCGAATTTAATTTGTTCGCTTAGTTTTTCTACCGCACTACTAATCCAAGACGCGAGTCTTGCTACTTTCTTGTGTGTTTTTGTCATTGCTAGTTTTTTGTCTACTTGTTTCTTTTGTTCTAATGGCCCATCTCGAGGGTTTTAGCACCGTCCGACCTCCGTTTTACAATGGAGATGACTTCCGTTATTGGAAGGGTCGGATGGAATGCTTTCTCAAAACCCAAATCGAGATGTGGATCATAATCCAAACGGGTTTCACACTTCCGACTAATGAAGTGGGTGACTCCTTGGATTATGATCAATGGACCATTGCGACAAAATGACAAGTCGAAGCCGATGCCAAGGCAACACAAATCCTCCAATGCGTCTTGTCCAAGGAGGAGTTAAATCGCGTCGGCCCCTTCATCAGTGCAAAGGACCTTTGGACAAAGCTAGTGGAGCTACACGAAGGGACCGATAAAGCCAAGGTATGTAAGCGTGATCTTATATTCAATAAACTATATAACCTAAAAATGCAGGAACATGAGTCCGCGACGCAACTTCACGCCCGAGTCCAGGACATCATCAACAATCTACACGCAATCGGGCAAAAGGTCGAAAAATGCAATCTTATAAGGTATGTCCTAAACTCCTTTCCAAGGACTACCTTGTGGGCATCCATGGTCGATGCCTACAAGGTCTCCAAGGATCTTTCTAAACTTAGATTAGATGAACTTTTTTCTGATTTTGAACTTCATGAGCAGTCTAATTCGGAACCCGAGAAAGGTATAGCATTATTTGCAGGTTCAAAGAAGAAAACCGCTAGCAAGCCACCTCTGAAGGAAGAAGAGGATGAGTCCGATTCGGAGGTTAACTCGGAAATGGAGGCCGAACTAGTCAACCTAGTTCGGAGGATAGTCAAGGGTCGAAAATGAGCCATCACTCGACCCAACGAAGGTAAGCCTAAAAGTTCAAACATAAGATGTTATGAATGCAACAGGTTTGGACACATTAAGTCTGAATGCCCAAAACTCAAGAGCAAGGCACCAAAATACAAAAAGGCACTTAACGCTACTTGGGAAGAAGCTTCCGAGGAAGAAGATAACGATCGAGTCCTCATGGATAAATCGGTGGAATCGGAGACGGAGTCAGAACCGGAACTTGAATCGGAAATTGAAGACGAGTCGGACTGCGAAGCACTATTCAAGACGAGCCACGGATACGCATCCGGTTCAAAAGATACACTCAAGGTAAGTTAGTCTCTTATTACTACACTTTATAGTGTAATTAAGTTTTTAAATAGAAAGTTAGCTAAGTCCGAGTCCAAGGTCGAGACCCTGGTTGAGGAAGTTAAACTCCTCAAACACGAGGTCTCCCTAACCTCTTCGACTAGTCGAGTTCAAGAGAAGGACTCAACTCGGGTTGAGAAACTCGAAGTTGAGAACTCACTCTTGAAGTGTCAAGTCGAAGATCTTAGGAATACGTTGGAAAGGTTTACTTTGAGATCCAAAGGACTTGACCTCCTATTTGGATCGCAAAGGGCCGTGTACATCAAGGCCGGGCTAGGGTTTAGCTCAAACACGACCAATAAGTCATATATGTCAATCGTAAGTCGACATAAAAAACGTGTCCAAGCATGGGTCCCTAAGACCACCTTGATTTCAAACTTAGGATCAAACTAGTACTGGGTTCCCAAGGACCAAATCCACTATGTGGAGAGACCGAATCGATTCAACGGTCTAGGGGGAGCTAGTACGAAATTTGTTTGTGTTTTAACTTAGAAATTGCATGCTTAGGTTTTTATTTAGTTTGATTTTACTTCTTAGAATGGTTAGATAGGACTATAACTCATCAATACTTGATAACATAGTACCAGGACGCGGCGAGATGATAGTACGCTAGGAAAGCAGAGTCTTGTGTATTCGGGCTAGATAAGGCGTATCTAGTTCGGTGCACTTGACCGAGCGGAACTAGCTGAAGCTACCTCGCCGTATCCTAGACTAGTTAGACCAGGAAGTGGTCTCAGGTGAGTCAAGTCTCTATTTTCTTGAAAATGGCTTTGTCTAAGGAAGTGGTCGTTGTTCCGATCAAAGAAGGCCTCTGTGCCTCGCCACGACCTGGAAGCCATGATCTTGAAAAGGTGACTTGATGAGCCTAAGGTCAAATCCGAATCTAACGCAAGGTTGACAAGTGTTTAAGTCATTAAATTTAATTCAACTAAAATTGGAAGTCATCTCACAATAACATATAGGATTAACATGTTTGATCATGTAAACATGGGTGAGATGATTTAGGTTAATAATTTTCAACCAATTTTTAATAAATCCAATATCCGATCCAACTACCTTGCGTGTAGGATCAATGGATGTTGGACAGTGGTTGCTCCCGACACATGACCGGGGATCAACTCAAGTTTTCGAAGCTTCGATTCAAACGACAAGGATCGGTAGCCTTCGGAAATAACGGCAAGCTCAAAATCATCGAATCAGGTGATATTGAGCTTAACTCAAATTTTGTCATTCAAAACGTTTTATTAGTAGAAAATTTTCAATATAATCTTCTCAGTGTAAGCCAATTGTGTGATAATAATTATAAGGTCATATTTCTAGAAAACGAATGCGTAATTAATACAAATGAAACCTCTAAAACAATTCTTAAGGGAACTAGAAATAACAACATTTACACTATTAACTTAACTAACTCCTCAACTAAGTGTCTTATGACACGGCAAGAGGAATCATGGTTGTGGCACCGACGACTCGGTCACTCACACCCAAGACTCATCCACAAGATGAGTCAGAGTGACTTAGTTAGAGGTTTGCCTAACCTCAATAACTTGGATAATAAAATATGTAATGCTTGTCAACAAGGTAAACAATCTAGGACACAACATCAACTAACTAGTCGAGAACGAACCAAAAGTATTCTTGAGCTCCTACACATGGATCTATTTGTTGGGTTTCCGGCACCGCGGCGTGTGTGTGTTCGATCATGTTTCGTAAACATGAGCACAGCGGAAGCAATAAAAATAATAAATACTCCTATTTATTACAACACACACAACACACGCATGCTATTACAACAAGTGTAGACATAACCGTAAATTAAAATTGCGATAAAAGGAAATTAAACTACGTTATACCTTCCGTATGACGTGTAGCGGGAACGGCATCAACCGGAACGATCCTCGTAAGAATCGTCTCTATCCGTATCCACGCCGAGCTCCTCGGGATGACTTCGCTAAGTCACGAGCTTCGTCTTCGTACGGGTTACTAGCCTCGTGTTGAAGACGACGTGATCGAGAGATGATCACGATCCGAATCCAAATTCGGATCCAAAATGAGTTCTCAAAACTCGCTTCTCCGGAGAGGTATTCGTCAACCGTTTGACGAATCCTTCGTCCTCCACCTCAGAGGATTACCGGAGATCAAATCCCCGGTATGTTAGCCGCTGTCGGAGCACTAACCGTCGTCCAAACGACGCTCCGACGAGAGGAGAAGAAGCTGTCCAGAAAACTGGACAGCTTGGTGGAGGAGATAGGCGCCGGCCAACAAAGGAAGCCAAGTGCTTACCTTGATGCCAAACCTAAGGAGGATCGCCGGAACTCTTCCGGCAGCAGCTCGACGCCGGCGAGGAGGAAGGAAGCCGCCTTCTGGACGCCGGTTGGAGGAGCTAGGGTGGCAACACAAGTTGGCGGCAACTGGATGATTGGATTAGTTAGAGTTTAACAATCCCTTAAGCCCACTTTTATAGAGAACTAATTCTCTTAATGGTTAATGGATCATATCCATAAAGCCCGTTAACCCGCTCCATTAAGATAAGTTAAAATAAACCAAACCATGATGGTTTATTTTAAGTTAAAACGAACCGAACCAACCTTTGGTTCATTCGTTTAATATAAACCAAACCCTTTGGTTTATTCTCATCCATTGGATTAGACCAAACCATTTTGGTCCATCCATTATGTCTTCATAAGACACGCCCATCCACGCTTCCATTTGCGAAACAATTTCATGCTCGCTTTATGTTTGGTCCAACCAAACATAGTTTCTCTCGATGCGAGAATCCCATTCTCAAGCTCGTTTTAAATCCTTTGGATTACACTCGTTGTCGCGTGTGACCAAATAGGTTCTCGGTTTATGTTGGCCGTCTATAATTAACCATTAATTATAGAACGATCATGAGTGGCACCTAGTAGTACATCATGATCCCCAATTAACCGAAAAGATCAGCAGTTGATCGAACTATTTCAAACCCTTGATGCTCGAATGAATCGTGCCCCATTCCCTTCACTCATCTTATACCCACTTGGTTCAGGACATGGTCTATTGTCGATCCCACTAGGTGACTATGTCACACCTAGCCCAAGTATCATTTCCTCGTCCCTCAGTTCTAGTTACTCCACATGTATCGAAGAGTACTTTACTCTAAACATGTAATGCTTTGGCCAAAGACTTTAGTAACAATCCGACGAGAGGCCATGGGTATACATCTCCTCGCAAGGAGTGGTGAATCCTTTATAGGCTATTCAAACACCTTGATCACTTGACTTATACCCAATCATCCGGGTCCACATCTCCTCGGAGATGTTTGCTTAAGATGTCAAAGCATAAGTCTCCATGATCAAGATGACTTGAATACCGCAAGTCAAAGGAACATCGCACTTAAGCCCACAAGAAGAACTTCATTGACATATCTATATATGCAGAGAACCATATGAAGTCTTACGGCTGGTCACTCCAATGAACTAGTTACCATAACTAGCATCCACGATTAACTCCGGACATCACTATGTCTCCAGCCAGTGAGAATCAGCTGCTTGGATACACCAAGGAGTATACCTCATGCTAGTCTCAACAGAATTGATGGTGTCCAGATCCATCAATTCATCGACTAGGGATAATTCCGATACATCACAATTACACATGTAGAGATACTCACTAGTTGTGATCCAATCACAAATTCTCTCATGCTGTGAATCGTATCGTGGACATTCAATAAATGAGTTTAAGATCCAATCAAATACATAAAACATGTATACTCAAATAGTGAATCTTCATTTATCATATAAATGGTTCATACATAAGGCGATTGCCTTAGGACATCTCTCATATATTACTAACAGACTCCCACTTGGCCTAATGCCAATCGCTACGGTATCCAATACCATAAGCACCAACATGACCCTCAAACTTACTTTGAGGTAATGCTTTAGTCAAAGGATCCGCTAAGTTCCTTTCAGTGGGAATTTTTTCGATTTGTATTTCGTTCCTACTTATGATCTCTCTGATAAGATGATAGCGGCGAAGCACATGTTTGGATCGTTGATGAGACCTTGGCTCTTTCGCCTGTGCAATTGCTCCATTGTTGTCGCAGTAGACCGGTATTGCTTCAACAATGGTCGGAATCACACCAAGTTCATGAACGAACTTCTTGATCCAAACCGCTTCCTTTGCTGCTCGGCCGCAATATATTCCGCCTCGCGGTAGAATCCGCCTATCTCTTGTTTGGTACTTTTCCAACTCATCGCCCCATTCAAGGTGAACACGATCGCATCGAGACCTGAATCATCCTTATGCACGAAGCCGCATCCAGTATACCCGCGTATCACCATGTCCCCTTCTCCATATATTAGGAACACATCCTTAGTTCTTCTCAAGTACTTAAGGATCGTCTTAACAGCCGCCCAATGATCCATTCCTGGATCAGACTGGTATCTGCTCGTGACACTCAGAGCATACGATACATCGGGCCTCGTACATAACATAGCATACATGATAGATCCTATTGCGGATGCATAGGGAATCTTACTCATGCAAATCCTCTCTCATCTTACGTGTGCGCGGACACATAGACTTGAAAGGTGTACCCCATGCACGATGGGCGATAACCTTTCTTGGATTCCGACATGCTAAACCTCTTTTAGCACTTTCGGTCTATATATATGCTGCGAAAGACCAAGCAAGCAGTTTCGATCTATCTCTATAGATCTTAATCCCAAGGATGTAGGTTGCTTCTCCCAAGTCTTTCATGGAGAATGTCTTGGATAACCAAACCTTAGCGGTGTAAGATGGACACATCTAATATGTCATCGACATACAATACTAGGAACACGATTGCACTCCCACTAACCTTCTTGTACACACAAGGTTCTGCGGATTTTGTGAGAAATCAAACTTTTGATCGTCTCATCAAAAGCGGATATTCCGACTCTGGATGCTTGCTTCAATCCATAAATGGATCGCCGCAATTTGCATACCTTGGTTTTATCAACCGATGTGAAACCCTCGGTCATATCATATACACGTCCTCGGCAGTTTCCATTAAGGAAAGCTGTTTTCACATCCATCGCCATATCTCATAATCATAATGAGCCGCTATGGCTAGGAGCATCCGAATGGATTTAAGCATAGCTACAGAATAGGTTTCGTCATAATCAACACCTTGTTTTTGGCGATATCCTTTCGCCACCAATCTAGCCTTATAGGTAATCACATTACCATCCATGTCGGTTTTCTTCTTGAAAACCCACTTGCACCCTATAGGCTTTATGCCTTCAGTGGGTCAACCAAGTTCCAAACTTGGTTTTCATACATGGAATCCATTTCCGACTTCATGGCACCAAGCCACTTATCCCTTTCTGAACTTGTCAGCACTTCTTCATAACTGGTAGGCTCCTCATCATCAATGAGTAACGCGTCGTTCGATTAAACTTACGAAATCCATATCTCTCGGGAATGTTGCGTGTTCTACCGGATCTCTGAAGATGTGGTGTTACAATAGGTCCTAGATTGCTCATCACTATGAGTTGCCGGTGTTGTGCTTCACCGGTATCTCATTAATGTCTATTTGAGTCTCTCGAGCCTCCTCAAGCTCGCGACACTCCCCTTGTTTTCTTGCAAGAGAAACTCTTTCTCTAGAAACCACATGCCTTGAAACAAACACCTTTTGTTCCACAGGATGATAGAATTGGTAACCCCTTGTTTCCTTAGGGTATCCAATAAATAGACATTTATCGGACTTAGCATCCAATTTATCTCTGATCAGCTTCACATAAGCAGCGAGACAACCCCATATCTTCAAGTAAGATACATGAGGTTTCTTACCATTCCATATCTCATATGGAGTAGTTGAGACTACCTTAGTAGGCATTACATTTAACAAGTAAACAAAAATGGTGCATAACCCCAAAGGACTTGGGAAGAGTTGCATGATTCATCATTGACTGACCATGTCCAACAAGGTCCTAATTCGCCTCTCGGATACACCATTATTCGTGGTGTATAGGGCGGAGTCCATTGAGACAATATGCCATTGTCTCTTAGATAATCAAGAAACTCTTGACTTAAGTATTCACCACCTCGATCCGATCGAAGTATTTTAATACTCTTGTCATGTTGTTTCTCTACTTCATTTCTGAATTCTTTGAACCTTACAAAGGCTTCAGACTTGTGTTTCATCAAGAACACATACCCAAACCGTGAGTGATCATCGGTGAAGGTAATGAAGTAGCTATAGCCTCCTAATGCTTGAGTTGACATAGGTCCACATACATCAGTATGTACTAAACCTAGTAACTCTCCCACTCGTTCACCTTTTCCCGTAAAAGGTAACTTAGTCATCTTGCCTTTTAAGCATGATTCGCATGTATCGTATGAATCCAATTCAAACGATTTCAGAATTCCACATCGGTGTAATTCGGACATGCATTTCTTGCTTACATGGCCAAGATGACAATGTCTCATGTAGGAGTCTATTTGATTATCCTTTCGAGCACGCTTCTTGCTCGCTTCGATATTGTAAATGTCACTGGATACGTCCAACGTATAAACACCATTGCTTAAAGTTCCAGTCCCATAAAGAACCCCATTCAAAGTTATGTAACAACAATTGTTACTAAACGTCAAATGGAAACCATTTCTATTTAGACAAGAAATAGAAATGATGTTCTTTATCAACGAAGGAACATAAAAGCAATTGTCCAGTTCTAAGACAAGTCCTACAGGGAGTTCCAACAAATACGTTCCGATGGCGAGTGCAGCAACCGTTGCTCCATTCCCAACACGTAAATTTGACTCTCCCCTTGGCGAGTCTTCTTCTATTCCTTAGCCCATGTATGTCATTACATATATGTGAGCCACACCCAGTATCAAATACCCAAGTGTCTGAGGAAATAGAATGACAATCAATAAAGAAGATTTCTGAAGAAGATGGGGCATCCGATGCCTTATCCTTCTTCATGAACTCAAGATAAATCTTGCACTTTCTTCACAAATGGCTCTCCTTGCCATAATGATGGCAAGTTTCCTTTTGTGCTAGTTCTACCTTCTTAGCCTTTCTCTTCTTTCCCTTCTGTTGTTCTTTTGACCTCCTCTTAGAACCTTTCTTCGAGGAATCAACTAATGACTGTCCCCCTCGCTCATGCTTCTCGAAGACTCCACAATCTTCAAAGATGTTGAACCTTCTTGCATCTCAGAGGTGAAGAGGAGCTTGGAGACTTCGAACCTTTCGAATCTCACTTGCTCATCAACCAACTCATAGAGATGAAGGACTACGATATGAGCATCCATATGCTCATGCTGCTTTCGTAGCTTGGGTTCCATCGCGGCTAGCATGATGCAACTCATTTGTTCAGAATCACTCACATGTTTCTGATAGGCCAACAATTGGTCCAAAGTTGCATCGTCACTAGGACGGGCGGGAAGAGGCGCTTCGAGGACATACACAAGCTTTTCATCTTGAGAACAATTCTCAAGTTTCTAAGCTAGTCCAAGAAGTTCGGCCCAGTCAATTTATTTGAATCCAAAATGGAACGCAAATTCAAACACATCATGATCAATATATTAACTTAGAAATACAAAACGAGCATATATGAGAAAGATGATTTTAAAATGCATCAATATACATTTATAAATCCCATTCATTTTTTTTTCGAATTTCAAAAATCCCAAAATCACTTCGGGAGATAGTAGGTCCATCTCCGAATGGGCTGATATCCATCATAGTTATGAACAACCTTGGAGAGAGTCCAACAAGCCATTCATAACTACGACGGTAGGTATCATCTATACCGATTGCATATCCCGTATATGCAACTATCACAATGTGCTATCAACTAATTGAATGTTCACACATACATCGGGTTGTTAACACATTAACAAGTATGCATCATATGCATAGCACCCAACTTCACCTCCCTTTACATCGACCTTGGAGAGAGTCCAACAAACCGATGCTCCAGGTTAAAGCCAACCCATTAATCAGGACATAGTCTTAATATGGTTAGAGCGCATTCAACCAATTAGCCCAGCTTGGAGAGAGTCCAACAACCAAAGCTAACGATTGACCTCTGACTCTTACCATATTAGTATTAAACTATTCCATGGTTTCAACATATTCAGGTTCGAGCCGGGCTTGGAGAGAGTCCAACAACCCAAACAAGAAACAGAACTCTGGTTCTAACCATATTAATGGAAGGTGTAGGCTTTAATATTGATTAAGGGTTTTTATGTCTCATCCTCTTTGCATGCAAATAACTATTATCTACATGGCATTGCATACATGGCATACATCTACATGTCACGACACGCATGGCATAATGTTATGCATCTAATGCAATTACATGGCATACAATTATGTCATGTATATAATTTCCTTATATGTCATAACTATTTATGGAAATAAAATATGTTTAAGATTTGATTCTCCAAATCAAATCATAATTAAATTAGGAAACAAATTTCCAAATCTAATCACATATTTTATTCATGGAATTATTTGATTAAGGAAAATCTATTTAGGAAACCAATTTCCTAAATCATTAAAACTACTTATGGAAATAAAATATTTTAAGATTTGATTTCCCAAATCAAATCATGATTAAATTAGGAAACAAATTTCCAGAATCTAATCAAATATTTTATTTATGAAAATATCAATTTCCATAAATACTTCCAACTTTCCAAAAGTGGAAGATTTCCATAAATACTTCTAGACTTTCCAAAATTGAAAAATTTCCATAAATACTTCTAAATTTCCAAAATTAGAAAATTTCAGAAATACATTATGACTATCATAAAACCATTTTACGATTATGTCGAAACACAACTGGGCTCGATACCCTTTGTTGGGTTTTAAACGCATGGCGTGTGTGTGTTCGATCATGTTTCGTAAACATGAGCACAGTGAAGCAATAAAATAATAAATACTCCTATTTATTACAACACACACAACACACGCATGCTATTACAACAAGTGTAGACATAACCGTAAATTAAAATTGCAATAAAGGAAATTAAACTACGTTATACCTTCCGTATGGCGTGTAGCGAAACGGCATCAAGCGGAGCGATCCTCGTAAGAATCGTCTCTATCCGTATCCACGCCGAGCTCCTCGGGATGACTTCGCTAAGTCACGAGCTTCGTCTTCGTCACGGGTTACTAGCCTCGTGTTGAAGGCGGCGTGATCGAGAGATGATCACGATCCGAATCCAAATTCGGATCCAAAAGCGAGTTCTCAAAACTCGCTTCTCCGGAGAGGTATTCGTCAACCGTTTGGCGAATCGCCGTCCTCCACCTCAGAGGATTACTGGAGATCAAATCCCGGTATGTTAGCGCTGTCGGAGCACTAACCGTCGTCAAGCGGCGCTCCGACGGAGAGAAGAAGCTGTCCAGAAAACTGGACAGCTTGGTGGAGGAGATAGGCGCCGGCCAACAAAGGAAGCCAAGTGCTTACCTTGATGCCAAACCTAAGGAGGATCGCCGAACTCTTCCGGCAGCAGCTCGGACGTGGCGAGGAGGAAGGAAGCCGCCTTCGGGCGCCCGGTTGGAGGAGCTAGGGTCGGGCGGCAACACAAGGTGCGGCAACTTTGTGTTGGGCGGCTAGGGTTTGGATGATTGGATTAGTTAGGGTTTAACAATCCCTTAAGCCCACTTTTATAGAGAACTAATTCTCTTAATGGTTAATGGATCATATCCATAAAGCCCGTTAACCCGCTCCATTAAGATAAGTTAAAATAAACCAAACCATGATGGTTTATTTTAAGTTAAAACGAACCGAACCAACCTTTGGTTCATTCGTTTAATATAAACCAAACCCTTTGGTTTATTCTCATCCATTGGATTAGGACCAAACCATTTTGGTCCATCCATTATGTCTTCATAAGACACTGCCCATCCACGCTTCCATTGCATTTGAAACAATTTCATGCTCGCTTTATGTTTGGTCCAACCAAACATAGTTTCTCTCGATGCGAGAATCCCATTCTCAAGCTCGTTTTAAATCCTTTGGATTACACTCGTTGTCGTGTGACCAAATAGGTTCTCGGTTTATGTTGGCCGTCTATAATTAACCATTAATTATAGAGCGATCATGAGTGGCACCTAGTAGTACATCATGATCCCCAATTAACCAAAAGATCAGCGGTTGATCGAACTATTTACGAAACCCTTGATGCTTCGAATGAATCGTGCCCCATTCCCTTCACTCATCTTATACCCACTTGGTTCAGGACATGGTCTATTGTGTGCCGATCCCCACTAGGTGACTCGTCACACCTAGCCCAAGTATCATTTCCTCGTCCTCACAGTTCTAGTTACTCCACATGTATCGAAGAGTACTTTACTCTAAACATGTAATGCTTTGGCCAAAGACTTTAGTAACAATCCGACGAGAGGCCATGGGTATACATCTCCTCGCAAGGAGTGGTGAATCCTTTATGGGCTATTCAAACACCTTCGATCACTTCGACTTATACCCAATCATCCCGGGTCCACATCTCCTCGGAGATGTTTGCTTAAGATGTCAAAGCATAAGTCTCCATGATCAAGATGACTTGAATACCGCAAGTCAAAGGAACATCGCACTTAAGCCACAGTAAGAACTTCATTGACATATCTATATATGCAGAGAACCATATGAAGTCTTACGGCTGGTCACTCCAATGAACTAGTTACCATAACTAGCATCCACAATTAACTCCGGACATCACAATTACACATGTAGAGATACTCACTAGTTGTGATCCAATCACAAATTCTCTCATGCTGTGAATCGTATCGTGGACATTCAGTAAATGAGTTTAAGATCCAATCAAATACATAAAACATGTATACTCAAATAGTGAATCTTCATTTATCATATAAATGGTTCATACATAAGGCGATTGCCTTAGGACATCTCTCATATATTACTAACACTATTTGATTCACACGGAGCTAAGTCACTTAACGGAAGTAAATTCTTCTTAGTCATAATTGATGACTATTCTAGATTTACTTGGGTTAGGTTCATCAAACACAAAAGTGATGCCCTAGATCAATTAATCAACCTATTTAAGTTAATAGAAAATCAACAAAACATTAAAATCAAAAGACTTAGGACTAATCATGGTGGTGAATTCGAAAACCATAGGTTTATAGAATTCTGTAACCTAAATGGATACCACCATGAGTTCTCTTGCCCTAGAACTCCACAACAAAATGGCCTAGTAGAACGCAAAAAAAGAACCCTACAAGAAACCGCTAGGACAATGCTTAATGAGTATAATCTACCCGATAGGTTTTGGGCGGAAGTCGTGAGTACGACATGTTATGTCCAAAATAGGATCCTTATGGTAAAAAGGCACCTTAAGACCTCATACGAGATTTATCATGATAAAATACCTAACATCAAGTACTTTAGGGTATTTGGGTGTAAGGTACATATCCTAAACACTAAAGATTACCTAGGGAAATTTACATCCAAAACCACGACCGGAATCTTTCTAGGATACTCGACTACAAGTAGAGCTTATAGAGTATATAACCATGACACCCTTAGAGTCGAGGAAACTATCAATGTAGTGTTCGATGAAGGACACGAACCTACAAAACCCCCGGCAACCCCAATTAGCGAGCCGATTCATACTAGACCTAACTCTGATCTGGAGATCAGGTCTAGTGTTAATCCTAACCTAAGTCAACCAAGTCACTCTATTGATCAAGTGATAGATGACTCCAACCAAACTAGAACTCAAACAAGCCATCCTATGGATCAAGTTGCAGACTCAAACCCAAATCCAACTAGGACTCAAACGAATCATCATATCGACCAAGTGATAGGTGATCCAAGTCTAGGAGTTCGAACTAGAGCCTCATACAGAAACCTTAGTCAAATATCTTTGATTTCTAAAATTGAACCCAAAACTATTGACCAAGCTCTTCTTGATCCCGATTGGATTATTGCAATGCAAGAAGAGTTGGCTCAATTCACTAGGAATGAAGTATGGGAATTAGTACCACCACCTAAAGATAAAACAATCATTGGAACAAGGTGGGTGTTTAGAAATAAAATTGATGATAAAGGTGAAGTAGTTAGAAATAAAGCTAGACTAGTTGCTAAAGGGTTTAGTCAAGTCGAAGGTTTAGATTACGACGAGACCTATGCCCCAGTAGCTAGATTAGAGTCCATTCGAATGCTATTAGCATATGCAGTACATCGAGGATTTAAGTTGTTTCAAATGGATGTGAAATCTGCGTTCTTAAATGGATACATTAAAGAAGAAGTTTATGTTAGTCAACCGGTTTCGAAAGTTTAGACAAATCCGACCATGTCCTTAGGTTAAAGAAAGCTCTCTATGGACTTAAACAAGCTCCTCGAGCTTGGTACGAGAGACTTTCGATTTATCTTAAGTCCAAAGATTTTAACCAAGGTGTAGTTGACCCAACCCTTTTCGTAAAAACCTTAGGTAAAGACATATTCATAGCCCGAATCTACGTAGATGATATTATTTTCGGAACCACCAACTCAATCCTACTAAATGAGTTTATTTCACTTATGGAATGCGAATTTGAAATGAATTTAGTAGGCGAATTAAGTTTCTTCTTTGGATTACAAATTAAACAAACTAAAGATGGAATATACCTACATCAACGCAAATATACTAGGGAATTAATTAAACGCTTTGGAATGCAAGACGCTAAAATTATTAATACCCCAATGGCAACAAATGTTAATATAGAAGAAGATATAATCGGAAACCAAATTGATTTAAAATACTATAGGAGCGTAATAGGGAGTCTCCTTTACTTAACTGCAAGCCGACCTGATATCTTATTTGCAGTAAGTATGTGCACCAGGTTTCAAACCTATGCCAAGGAGTCTCACCTAACTCTAGTCAAGCACATCCTTAGATATCTAAAGGGTACACTTAATGTCGGTATTTTGTATCCTAGATCTACCGAGTTCGAACTAACCGGCTACTCCGATTCGGACTATGCCGGTAGTAAGCTCGATAGAAAGAGTACGAGTGGTTGTTGTCAACTTCTCGGCTCAAGTCTAGTGAGTTGGTGCAGTAGGAAGCAACACTGTGTTGCCTTATCTACCACCGAAGTCGAATACATCGCGATGGGTGAGTGTGTCACTCAGCTTCTTTGGATGAAGCACACTCTCCGCGACTTATAGTTAGACTTTACGAACACAAAACTCCACGTAGATAACATTAGTTCAATTAACCTTACTAAAAATCCTATATGTCACTCTAGGACCAAACATATAGAGGTTAAACACCATTTCATTCGAGAACATGTGGCCAACGGAGCCATACAACTCGAATACGTCGAATCGAAGTCTAACTTAGCAGACCTATTTACTAAACCCCTACCCGAAGCCGAATTTAGTCTATTAAGATGAAAATTGGGCATGTGCGTAGTAGAATAGGAACTTGAAAATTATATTTTCTTACTACTATTTCTTAATTTTCATTTTTATGGAACTAGCATAGGACATACTTTAGATATCATGCACCTATAGATTTAAGGAGCCAATACATCTCACAACACAGAGGACTAATGTGTTTGTGTACTTAGCCACGTAGATGGGCGTGAGATGTTAGGACCTTACTCCTGGTTCCAGATGTAGAGCTAGTGCATCGCCATGAACCACGGAGTATAATCATACATACTAACCGACTCTGATCAGGACTGGTTGATCTTTTATATCAATCAAGCCAAATATGAGTCGAACATTTTATAGATGAACTTATTTTCAGTATATTATTTTCAAAATTATGTGGAACATGCTTGGACTTTAAATTTAACACTTATTTTTGTTTTCCACACACACACTCACTCTTTTCGATATATGGCAAAAGGGGGAGAAAAGGCCAAATTTTAAAAGTTAAGAAAAGGCCAAAGTTAAAAAGTTAAGGGGTCAAAAATTTTTTTGATAACCTAACTCTTACTTTATATTTAAACCAAAAGTTATTACTTATTTGTGCCGTCAACGTTTTTATGCCATCAACGCTTTACTTAAACATTATGCCCTTAATGTTTTACTTAAGGGGGAGAAAGGGCCAAGTTAAGAAGAACTCTTAACTTAAACGTTTTACTAAGGCCAACTTTAAGTAATGTTAATTGCTTAAAGAAACCCTCAAAGGGGAGGATCAAGGTCTTTCTGATGGCAATGTGCTATTCCTCGGAGGCTCATCGGCTCCCATGTCCCCGGATTAAAATTTTCAACAAATGAAAACTAATCTAGATGGGATGAGTTTCCTAAGCACAACCAATTCGTCGTCGTGCTAACGACACGAGCGATCGCTTGAACAAAATAGTTGTTCAAGCAACACAACTCTTCTAGTCGGTTAGCCACGGAAGAGACGACGGACGGATCGGCGGTTTTTGTGTTTATCTTCGGGGTCCATGATTATACAAATACATACAAATGTAAACTAGTATAATCAACACATACATAAAGTAAGCATCCACACAAAACATGCATATAATTGTAAAGCAATTATAAACATAATACAAAAGAACATTAATCAAAATAAACAAGATTATACCTCTTGTTATACCTCTTGATCTTCTATTGTATGTCCTCCCTCCTTTTGGACGTCGTGTGGGCGACGATCTACCAAAAGTTGAAGCCTCCTAGATCACCAATCTTCCTTTCCTTGTTAACTAGGAACAAAGGAAGATCCTAAAACAAAACTCATCTTCCTTTCTAGAACCGAACACCAAGTCAATAAACTCGATGTTGCCGCCGGCCAAAGAAGATATAATGGAGTATGGAAACCAACCAAAAGAGAAACACCAAGGGTATGGGCGCCGGCCAACACTTGGAGAAAAGAAAGGAAAACAATCCTCCTCCTTGTTGCCGCCCAAACCCTAGACAAAGCTCTCCTAATTTCCGGCCAAGGATGAAGGGAAGGAGAATAGGTTGAGCTCCGGCCAAGGTAGAGGGAACAAGGATAGTGGCCGGCCAACACTTAGAAGGAAGAAGAAAAGGATCTTCATCTTCTTGTTGCCGCCCACCCTAATCCCAAAACCCTAACCCTAGCCGCCCAACCCCAATCCTATCCCAACTAGGACTTGATTGCCGCCCAAGGGAAGCTATCCTAATGCCATCCAAACTAAGCCATAGAAGGAAGGGAGAAGCTTGGGCGCCGGCCAAACCAAGGAGGAAAGAGGAGAAAAGGGTTGTCGGCCATCATTGGGAAGAAGAAGAAGAAGCTTGTTCTTCTTGTTGCCGCCCAACACAATGAACCAAACCCTAACCCTAACCTTATCCTATTTCTTGCCGCCCAAGCCACCTTGTCTCAATTAGGTTTTTCCATTTTTTTTCTCTCTATTTTTGCCGCCCAAGCCTAATCCCATATATATAGAGTTAGGTTTAGGCCTTGGTTTAATCTCCTTTATTGGTTCTAGGGATTTAATCTCAACCGTCGGATCTAGGGTTTCATCCCAACCGTCGGATCTAGGGTTTTGTTTTCCATCATTTGATCTAGACTTCATAAGGTGTAAATAGGCTACAATAGGGACCATGAGGAGGAGTTAGATCTTGGCCACCCGATGGATCGGAACCACACAAACTTGATCCATCAATGATGTTCCATTCCACTAGAGGATCATCATTGAATTACCTCACCAACCCCCATAAATTAATATGGGCTCCATATATTATTTGTACATCCATCTCCCGTATTTAAGATATCGATGTCCGTTAATTAATTGATTTATCGACCATCAATTAATTAACATCTAACTCCTCGAGTAGTACCACTCAACCTTATCATCATGTTGACTAAGTCAACCTGCAGGGTTTACATGATGAACCTTATGAGCTCCTCAAGGGGACATCATCAACCTAATATATAGGACACGGTTTCCTCCTATAATCAACGGCACACCATGTAAATAATATCATTTCCCAACTTATCGGGCATATTGATTTAATTCATCTAAATCTCACCCATTGGTAAATCAAAGAAATAAATACTAAGTACACGTGTCCGTTATTATATTGGGATTAAGAGCATGTACAACATAATATCCGAGGTCTGATTCAATTATGTAGTCAGCAATAAATTGAATCACCTCTATGTCGGTCCTGCTCAATACACCTAAGTGTACTAGTGTAACTCTATGTTCAAGACAAAACAATATCAAGCTACACTTCAACCATGCCAATGGTTTGTCCAAAACCATCTTGGTTGCGAGCCTTTACTTATACTCTACAAGGGACTGATAACATGATCTTCTGTGCCACACCCAAGCACCATGTTATCTACAATATAAAGTATTAGACAATATGCACATATATAAATAAAGTGCAAACAATGATCATGTGATTCTTATTTCAAAATAAATATGTTCATATAAAAGAGATAGGCTTTCAGTATACATCCCAACACTTTCTTCAAGACTCACCCTCGGTCAAGGGGGAGGTTTCCTCAAGGGGGAGTACTTGAAGAAAATCCTTACTACTCCAACTTAATCTTCTTTATTTCTTGTTTGTTTTTAATGCACATTATTCTTCATGCTTGCTATTTACTTAACTTTGTATGTGGGTTTGCCATAAATCAAAAAGGGGGAGATTGTTGGTGCAGTAGACACCTAAGTCAAACCTGAGTTTTGATTATAGCAAATGATACAAAGTTAATCTCATGTCGTTATCTCACGAGCTGAATCGAGTGTGCAGAAGATTGCTATAGCTGGAGCTGAAGGCTAGCGACACCCGGAGGAAGCCGCGGTGGTCGGGCGACACTCGAGTGACTTCGGAGGGAGCCGAAGGAATCGAGTGGAAGGCTGGAAGCAAAAGCAACACGTAAGTATCGAGGTAAGCTCGTGTGTGCGAGCATAAGTGAAGTCGTATCCTCGTTACGGGGATGATCTTAAGCGTAGATCTGACCAAAGACATCCTATAGATGGTCTAGGTCGAGATCGGATGGTCGACGATCGTCGAAATTATGTTTTTGTTAAGCTAACTTTGACTTGCAGCAAGCATCAGTCGACTGCCAGCTTGGAGGACTCGACTGCCGTCAATCGATCATCGGAGGTCGGCACTGATCGATTTGCCATCGATCGTGATGATGGCCATCAGTCGACTGATGGTCAATGATCAGATTCGAGGAGTCAAGGCTTATCACCCCATTTCAAGGAGATTGGTGCTCAATTGTGATTGGCTAGGGTTCCTCTCGAAAAGGGGCTCAAAGGCTATAAAAGGAGGTCCAAACCTAGGGTTTTCTCATCAATTCTAAGCTTCCAAAAGCCTCCGCAAAGCTACAACTTCTCCGACAACGAATTACTTCTTCTCCGATGTCTAGGTTTATTTGTTTTCATTTTATTACGTCGGTTAGAGTTTTATTTTAGTTTAGTACTTTCATTTTCGGAGCTTTTATCGTAACGAGGAGAGGGGGAGTGTCCCTCTATTTTAAGCTTTGTGCTTTACTTGTATCGATTAAACTCCTACCTTTAACGGGGAGGAGTTCTTTAGTATTTTTGCCCTCCGTACGTGGTCGAGGACTACTAGGGCCTTGGAGTAGTAGCCAAAGGCTACGAACCAAGTAAAACTCCTTTGTCTCTTTTTACTTTACATTTACATTTCCGCTGCAATTAATTATCTACTCGGTTTTTTATACGAACTCGAAAAAAAAAGTTTTATCGCTATTCACCCCCCCCCCTCCTCTAGCGATCCACTTCGATCCAACATGTCTTGCCGCCACCCACTAGGAAGAAGCAAACCCTAGGTTAGCTGCCCACCTCTCCTCTAAAGCCAACTCCAAAAACCCTAGTCTCCCAAAGTGTCATCCACGCCCAAGCCTTGGCCTCCTTTTATAGAGTTAGGCTTAAGCCTCCTTTTAATCTCCACCGTCGAATCTAGGGATTTAATCTCAACTGTCATATCTAGAGATTTAATCTCAACCGTCGGATCTAGAGATTTAATCTCCACCGTCGGATCTAGAGTTTTATTTTCCATCATCGGATCTAGGCTCCTTGAGGTTTTAATAGGCTACAATAGGGACCATGAGGAGGAGTTGGATCTTGGCCACCCAATGGATCAAGGCCACAAAAAGTCTGATCCATTAATGATAATCCATTCCACTAGAGGATTATCATTGATCTACCTCACCAACCCCCATAAGTTAATATGGCCTCCATATATTATTTGAACATTTATCTCCCCGTGTTTAAGATCTCGAATGTCCCCGGCCGACAATTAATTTACTAACACCACTGATCAACATCTAATTTCCTGAGTAGTACCACTGGCCTTATCATCATGACTTCAGTTCACCGCAGGCTTCATGAACGATGAACTCCATACGAAAGCCTCTCAAGGGGGACATCATCATCCCAATATATAAAGATACAATTCTCTCCTATAATCAAACGGCACACTCTATAACAGATATCACTTCCTGGTCTCAAGCCTATCGATTTACTCTATAAATCTCGCCCATTAGTATATCAAAGAAATGAATGCTAAGTATATGTGCCCGTTATTATATCGGGATTAAGAGGATGTACAACATAATATCTAAGGTTCGATTCGATTATGTAGTCAGCAATAAATCGAATCACCTCTATGTCGGTCCTGCTCAATACACACAAAGTGTACTAGTGTAATTCTATGGTCAAGATAAACCAATACCAAATTACAGTACAACCATACCAATGGTTTGTCCATAACCATCTCGGCTGTGAGCCTTTACTTATACTTTACAAGGAACTGATAACATGATCTCTCGTGTGACACTACACAACCTATTATCTATAATGTAATGTATTAGACAAAATGCATAACCATAAATATGCAAACAATGATCATGTGATTCTTATTTCAAAATAAAGATGTTCATACAAAAGATAGACTTTTCAGTATACATCCCAACAGTTACATTTTGGCTTCTATGTCAAATGTCTTGCAACATCATCATCAAGCCATGCCCATTGCTTATGACATGATGCTCAATCTCAAGGAGATTTTCGGACACTAGAATCAGGCTTCTAGGTAGGAAGCCATGAGGAACTTGATGACGACCAACATGATCGAGGGAACACCCATGAGGGATCATGTTCTCAAGATGATGGCTCATTTGAATGAGCTGGAAATCCTTGGAGATGAGATCAATGGGGAAACCCAGGTCGATATCATTCTCCAGTCTCTACCTAGGAGTTTTGAGAAGTTTCGCCTGAACTATAACATGAATAAAAGGTTGTATTCGTTGGCAGAGCTTCTGACAGAACTCCAGGCGACAGAGGGGCTTTTTCGTTAGAGTGCTCAGGCTCATGTTGGGATGTATACTGAAAAGTCTATCTTTTGTATGAACATCTTTATTTTGAAATAAGAATCACATGATCATTGTTTGCATATTTATGGTGATGCATATTGTCTAATACATTACATTGTAGATAACATGGTGTGTGGTGTCACACGGGAGATCATGTTATCGGCTCCTTGTAAAGTATAAGTATAGGCTCATAACCGAGATGGCTTTGGACAAACCATTGGTATGGTTGTAGTGTGATTTGGTATTAGTTTGTCTTGACCATAGAATCACACTAGTACACTTTGTGTGTATTGAGCAGGACCGACTTAAAGGTGATTCGATTTATTGCGGACTACATAATCGCATCGGACCTCAGATATTATATTGTACATGCTCTTAATCTCGATATAATAACGGGCACATATACTTAGTATTCATTTCTTTGATTTACCAATGGGCGAGATTTATAGATTAAATCGATAGGCTCGGTAAGTTGGGAAATGATATTATTTATATGGTGTGCCGTTGATTATAGGAGGAAACCATGTCCTATATATTAAGATGATTATGTCCCCTTGAGGAGCTCATAAGGTTCATCATGTAAACCCTGCAGGTGGGCTTGGTCCGGCATGATGAAAAGGTTGAGTGGTACTACTCATGGAGTTAGATGTTGATTAATTAATGGTCAATAAATTAATTAACCGACGGACATTCGAGATCTTAAACACGGGGAGAAAATGTACATATAATATATGGAGCCCATATTAACTTATGGGGCTTGGTGAGGTAGATCAATGATAATCCTTTAGTGGATTGGATTATCATTAATGGATCAGACTTTATATGGGCTTGATCCATTGGGTGGCCAAGATCCAACTGCTCCTCATGGTCCCTATTGTAGCCTATTAAAACCTCATGAAGCTTAGATCCAATGGATGAAAACAAAACTCTTGATCCAAAGGTAGAGATTAAATCTCTAGATCCGACGGTTGAGATTAAATCTCTAGATCCGACGGTTGAGATTAAATCCCTAGAACCAATGGTGGAGATTAAAACAAGGCTTATCCCTAACTCTATAAAAGGAGAGGAGGGGGTGGGCGGCAAGAAGGAATCCCATTAGAGATAGGATTAGGGTTAAGGTGGGTGGCAAGCTTGGAGATTAGGGTTTGGGGTTTGCAGCACCAAATAAGGAAAGCCTTTTCCTTGTCTTCTTCTTCTTCCTTGGTGGCCGGCACCCATACAAGCTCTTCCCTCCTTTGGCCGGCGTCCAAACTCCCTCAATCTCTTCTCCTTGGCTGGTGGAAACAAGGGTTAGGGTAATTCCTTGGAGTCCTTGGCCGGCGCCCACTTCCTTTCCTCCTCTTCTTCTTGGCCGGCGGCTAGCACCTAGCTTGGAGCTTGGTGGTTGGTTGAAAGAAGGAGAAGTGCCTTGTTTCTATACTTTCTCTTGTTCGGAGTGAGCAAGGAAGGAAGATTGGTAATCTAGGAGCTTCAACTTTGGGTAGATCGTCGCCCACACGACGTCCAAAAGGAGGAAGGTCATACAATAGAAGATCAAGAGGTATATCACTTATCTATCTTCATATGAAAAATGTTTGTAATTGTTTTTCAATTATATGTGCATGATATATTCTGTTTTATGGCTAATATAACTTGGACCCCGAACATAAACATAAAAGTCGGCGATCCGTACATCGTCTATTCCGTGGCTATTCGTAGAATAGAGGTTGGTTACTTGAACAACAAGTTTGTTCAAGTGACTACTCTAATCGAATAGTACGACGATGACACAGTTGCTTGGGGGTAATCCCTCTTGTCAAGGATAAATTTTTTTATCCGGGGATGTAGAAGGGATTGCCATGAACAAGTGACCGAGTTGAAGTGGGAAGCGAAGTTTCCTACCATCAGCTCAGGCCATGGTTGCCCAAAAGGTTTCTACTTCTAAGCCGAAAGGCAAGAAGAAGAAGAAACAAGGTGGGGCAAAAGTGGCGGGATGACCTCAGGGAGGAGTGAAGAAGTCGAAAGGCAAGTGCTTCACTTGCAAGCAGACTGGACATTGAAAGAATGACTACCCCAATCGGAAGCAGAACAAAGGTATATCTTTTGGTCTAGTCATTGAAACATGTTTAGCGGTGTTATCTACCAGCACCTGGTGTGTAGATACGGGAGCCACTGATCATGTCTGTAATACTTTACAGGGGTTCCAGAAAACCAGACAACTAGCTGAGAGAGAGATTACCATTTATTTGGGCAATGCTACTAAAGTGGTGGTTGTTGCAGTGGGAGATGTTTTTTTGTCTTTTGATTGAAAAAAAACTTTGGTTTTGAGAAATTCCCTTTATGTACCTTTATTTAGAAAGAATTTAATTTCGGTTTCTAAATGATTTATGGATGGATATTCTATTTCTTTTAATGACAGAGTTATTATAAAAAGGAATAGGGAGATTATCTGTTCTGGTGAATTGATAGGAAATTTATATAGCCTTGAATCAAAAGTTCCCACGATGCAAATAGAAGTAAATAACTCATCTTCTAATTCTAATAAGAGAAAAGAACCTTCGAAAATGAACCAAACATATCTTTGGCGTCTAAGGTTAGGTCATATTAACCTAAGTAGAATTCAAACGTTGTTAGCTGATGGACCTTTGGGTTCATTAGTGCTGGAAGATTTCCCAACCTGCGAATCTTGCTTGGAAGGTAAAATGACCAAGAGGCCTTTTAAGGCCAAGGGGTATAGAGCCAAAGATGTGATGGAATTGGTTCATTCTGATTTGTGTGGTCCTATGTCTATCCAGGCTAGAGGTGGTTTTGAATATTTCATCTCTTTTATAGATGATTATACAAGATATGGATCCATTTACTTGATGCACCACAAGTCTGAATGCTTTAATAGGTTCAAAGAATTCAAGGCTGATGTGGAGAAACGTCAAGGTAAAAGTATCAAGACACTACGATCTGATCGTGATGGTGAGTACCTCTTGGGAGAGTTTAGGAATTACTTATCAGAGGTTGGGATTCAATCCCAATTGTCTGCACCTGGCACACCCCAGTAGAATGGTGTAGCGGAGCGAAGGAATAGGACTCTTATGGAGATGGTTAGATCGATGATGAGTTATTCTAAGTTGCCAAATTCATTTTGGGGGTTTGCTCTAGATATGACAGTGTATATTCTGAACTTGGTACCATCTAAATCAGTGCCTTCTACTTCCATAGAATTGTGGACTGGGCGAAAGCCTAGTCTGAGACATATTCGGATTTGGAGGAGTCCAACACATGTGCTGAAGGCAGATGCTGGTATGTTGGAACATCATACAAAAGTGTGCATGTTCGTTGGCTATCCTAGAGAAACAAAAGGTGATTTGTTTTATAGTCCTAGAGATCAGAGGGTGATCATTAGCACGAATACCAGATTTCTAGAGGAAGACTATGTAATGAACCACAAGCCCATGAGTAAGTTTATTCTGGAGGAATTGAGAGGGGAAGTCACTACTTCAGTACCACCGGTACAAGAGGATATACCACAAGTGACTGCACTACGTGTCACAGAGGATACACAAGTGATACCTCATCGTAGTGGGAGGGTTGTTAGACAGCCTGATAGATTCATGTTCTTGGGAGAATCTTCTGATTTGGTCCCTGGCAAACATGAACCTGATCCCTAGACATATGACGAGGCAATCCAAGATAAAGATACGGTATCTTGGCAAAGTTCAATGAATTATGAGATTGAATCTATAGATTCAAATCAGGTCTGGGAGCTAGTAGAACCACCCAATGGTGTAAAAACCATTGGATACAAGTTGATCTACAAAAGAAAGAGAGGAATATATGGGAAGGTTGAGACCTTCAAAGCAATGCTTGTTGCGAAAGGGTATACTCAGAAAGAGGGTATCGATTATTAGGAGACCTTTTTGCCGGTAGTCATGCTTAAGCCTATCCGGATTCTCTTATGTATTGCTGCTCATATGGATTATGAGGTATGACAGATGGATGTCAAGATAGCTTTCCTTAATGGAAGTCTTGAGGAGAACATCTATATGAAGCAACCAGAGGGATTCATTGCAAAGGGAAAAGAGCATCTTGTGTGCAAGCTTAATCGGTCCATTTATGGATTGAAGCAAGCTTCGAGATCTTGGAACATCCACTTTGATGAGGTAATCCAGTCTTATGGATTTATTCAAAGTCCGGATGAGTCTTGTGTATACAAGAGATGTGACGGAAACGTAGTGGTATTTTTTGTACTATACGAAGATGACATTTTTTAATTGGTAAAAATATCAAGGTGTTATCGGACGTAAGGGTATGGTTGTCCAAACAGTTTGATATGAAGGACTTGGGAGAAGTGGGAAACATCCTTGGGATCAAGGTTATAAGGGATCGCAGGAAAAGGATGTTGTGCTTATTTCAAGATTCATACATAGACACCATTTTGGCTCGTTTTAGCATGCAAAACTCTAAGAAAGGTTTTCTACCTTTTAGGCATGGAGTACCTTTATCTAAAGAGATGTGTCCTAGAAGATCAAAGGAGATAGAGGAGATTGTTAGTGCTTATAAGCTCCACATATCTCCACAATGGTATGATATTGTCCACTTTGGGTCTAAGCCCTCATGGTTTTATTTTTGGGCTTTACCCAAAAGGCCTCATACCAATGGAGATATCTTTTTTCTTATAAGCACATGATCTTTTCCATGTCTTACCAATGTGGGACTTTGATTGTATTCACCATACTCCCAACAATCCCCCCCTCAAACGAAGGACCACATTGGGCCCCCCCTCAAGCCTATCCCTCCTCGAAGGATTTTCTCTGCTTGATGTCCGATCTTCAACCCACCAGGACTTCCTTGTTCCGGTCCCCACCCAACTAGACTTCCTTCCCGATGTCCGCCTCTTGATCCGGACGTGGGAGCTCAACTTCCTTCGTTCGAGGTTCATGGCTTGACATGGACCATGGCTCTGATACCAATTGTTAGTGCTTATAAGCTCCACATATCTCCACAATGGTATGATATTGTCCACTTTGGGTCTAAGCCCTCATGGTTTTATTTTTGGGCTTTACCCAAAAGTCCTCATACCAATGGAGATATCTTTTTTCTTATAAGCACATGATCTTTTCCATGTCTTACCAATGTGGGACTTTGATTGTATTCCCCATACTCCCAACAGAGATGAAGGCTATTCCTTATTCTTCGGTAGCAGGAAGCCTCATGTATGTCATGCTATGTACAAGACCGGATATCTGCTTTGTCGTTGGCATGTTTAGCAGATATCAGAGTAATCTTGGACAGGGATATTTGACTGCGATAAAGCATATATTGATGTACCTGAAAAGGACTAGGGATTATATGCTAGTTTACCAAGCAAATCAATTACTCCCTATGGGTTACATAGATTCCAACTTCCAATCAGATAGGGATAACAGTAAGTCTACCTCAGGTTTTGTTTTTACTTTGGGAGGTGGAGCCATTGTATGGAAGATGTCTCAAGAAGAAATGCATGGCGGACTCTACCATGGAAGTTGAGTATATGGCAGCATCTGAGATGGCCAAAGAAGTTGTATGGCTGAGGAACTTCTTGATGGACTTGGATGTGATTCCTGGTTTGCCCAGAACTCTCACAATTTATTGTGATAACAGTGGAGCAGTTGCAAACTCGAAGGAACCACGAGCCCATAAGGCAAGTAAACACATAGGGCGCAAGTACCATCTGATACGAGAAATCGTAAAGCATGGAGAAGTTGTTGTGGCCAAGATTGCATCAGAGGATAACCTGGCAGATCCTTTCACTAAGGGCCTTCTAGTGAGAGCTTTTGATAGGCATGTGGAGGGAATGGGAATCAGATGTATAGCAGTATGAGGATAGCATAGTCTTTTAGTATAAGTGGGAGATTGTTGGGATATATACTGAAAAGTCTATCTTTTGTATGAAAATCTTTATTTTTGAAATAAGAATCACATGATCATTGTTTGCATATTTATGGTTATGCATATTATCTAATACATTACATTGTAGATAACATGGTGTGTAGTGTCACACGATAGATCATGTTATCAGTTCCTTGTAGAGTATAATTAAGGGCTCACAACCGAGATGGTTTTGGACAAACCATTGGTATGGTTGTAGTGTGATTTGGTATTGGTTTATCTTGACCATAGAATTACACTAGTACACTTTGTGTGTATTGAGCAAGACCGACTTAGAGGTGATTCGATTTATTGTTGACTACATAATTGAATTGGACCTCGGATATTATGGTGTACATGCTCTTAATCCCGATATAATTACGGGCACATATACTTAGTATTTATTTCTTTAATTTACCAATGGGCGAGATTTATAGAGTAAATCGATAGGATCGGTAAGTTGAGAAATGATATTATTTACATAGTGTGCCGTTGATTATAGGAGGAAACCGTGTCCTATATATTAGGATGATGATGTCCCCTTGAGAATCTCATAAGGTTCATCATGTAAACCCTGCAGGTGGACTTGGTCTGACATGATGATAATGTTGAGTGGTACTACTCATGGAGTTAGATGTTGATTAATTAATTGTCAGTAAATTAATTAATTAATGAGCATTCGAGATCTTAAACACGGAGAGATATTTGTACAATTAATATATGGAGCTCATAATTATTTATGGGGGTTGGTGAGGTAGATCAATGATAATCCTCTAGTGGAATGGATTATCATTAATGGATCGGATTTTATGTGGGCTTGATCCATTGGGTGGCCAAGATCCAACTCCTCCTCATGGTCCCTATTGTAGCCTATTAAAACCCTCATGAAGCCTAGATCCGATGGTGGAAAATGAAACTCTAGATCCGACGGTTGAGATTAAATCTCTAGATCCGACGATGGAAATTAAATCTTTAGATCTGACGGTTGAGATTAAATATCTAGATCCAACGGTAGAGATTAAAAGGAGGCTTAAGGCCAACTCTATAAATAAGGTCTTGGGCGACAAGGAGAGGATCATCCAAATAAGGGTTAGGGTTTTGGAGTTGGCTTGAGAGGAGAGGTGGGCGGCAACCCTAGGGTTTCCTCTTCCTATTGGGCGGCGACAAGGATTCTAGGGTTTTGGTTTTTTTTGGCCGGCGGCAACTCCACCCTCTCTCTCTCTAGATTGGCCGGCAACTCCTCCCTCTCTCTCTCTCTCCTTTGGTCGGCGGCAACCTTTCTTCAAGGTTGGCCGGCGATCCTATTCTTCTCCTTGGCCGGCGGCAACATCAAGTCCCTTGACTTGGTGGCCGGTTCTAGATAGGAAGAAGACTTTTGTTTTATTCTTCTCTTTGTTCGGAGCGAGCAAGGAAGGGAAGAACGTGATCTAGGAGGCTTCGAGTTTTGGAAGATCGTTGCCCACACGACGTCCAAAATGAGGAAGGACATACAATAGAAGATCAAGAGGTATAAGCTTATTTACTTTGATTAGTGTTCTTTTGTATTATGTATATAATTGTTTACAATTGTATGTGGCTAATTTACTTGGACCCCAAAGACAAACATAAAAACCAACAATTCGTACTTCGTCTATTCCGCGGCTAATCGAAGAAAAGAGGTAGGTTGCTTGAACAACAAGTTTGTTCAAGTGACCACTCAAATCGAATGGCACAATGATGGAACGGTTGCTTGGGTAATCCCTCTTCGTCAAGGATTAATTTTTTTTAATCCGGGGACGTAGATTGGATCACCATGCACAAGCGACCGAGTTGAAGTGGGAAGCAAAGTTTCCCTCTCTCTCTCTCTCCTTTGGCCGGCGGCAACCTTTCTTCAAGGTAGGCCGGCGATCCTATTCTTCTCCTTGGCCGGCGGGAACATCAAGTCCCTTGACTTGGTGGCCGGTTCTAGATAGGAAGAAGAGTTTTGTTTTATTCTTCCATTTGTTCAGAGCGAGCAAGGAAGGGAAGAACATGATCTAGGAGGCTTCGACTTTTGGAAGATCGTTGCCCACACGACGTCCAAAACGAGGAAAGACATACAATATAAGATCAAGAGGTATAAGCTTGTTTACTTTGATTAGTGTTCTTTTGTATTATGTATATAATTGTTTACAATTGTATGTGGCTAATTTACTTGGACCCCAAAGACAAATATAAAAACCGGCGATCTGTACATCGTCTATTCCGTGGCTAATCGAAGAAAAGAGGTAGGTTGCTTGAACAATAAGTTTGTTCAAGTGACCACTCAAATTGAATAGCACGACGATGGAACGGTTGCTTGGGTAATCCCTCTTCGTCAAGGATTAATTTTTTTTAATCCGGGGACGTAGATGGGATCTCCATGCACAAGCAACCGAGTTGAAGTGGGAAGCGAAGTTTCTCCCCTTTATGGTGCTCGTTGACCTTTGCTTGAGCTGAGCAGTGGCCTCGTCGCCGCGACAAGGAGCGTCTTCCACAAATCTTTCTAGGTTGAGGGAGCTAGGTAAGCCAAATCTCTCCTTATCTTGGACGAAATCAACTCCATGATGTGATTTTTCCCTTCACTGAGCTTGATCGGTCAATATGGGCAGTGATCTGGGAGCCGATGAACAAGGGATAAGGGGATTGATGTCGGTGGAGTCTTCTAAGGTTGTGGTTTCTGCCGGTGGAGTTCTAAGATAGGTAAGTGGTATTACTACTTTAATCTGGGTACATTTCCCTTTCATTTGAGCTCGATCTGTTTGTGGGCAGTGGTTGTTCTTGTCGGGTGAATAGAGCATCAAGGCGTGTTATTATCGATGGAGTCCCAAGTGCAGGTAAAACTCAAACAACCTCCTTTTCTTTGCTGTTGTAAATTAGGTTTGCTATGATAGTTTGGTATGGGTTGCATATTCTGTGGAGGGGGGCTATGAGATGGAATTCTTTTTGGTGGAGATGGCTGTGGGATTGGTTTGTGAAGTGTTGACTGGGAATTATTAGATATATGGTTGGGTAATTGAATTTAGAAAATAAGGTGACTTATGATGTGATTGAGGGTCTAATGTGAAGGTTAGTTATAGTGAATCAACCTTGGATAGTTTGGGGGATTTTCCTAAATCATATTCGATAAAAAGGATGCGACTATAAGAACGATATAGTAATTAATTCATATTTTGTAGTCTGCTTGTACAAAAAGGTAATTGATGATATTTGTAGGACGAGGATACGAGACAGGTTCGCGGTCGTGAGCACTTCATTTTTTCGAGCATTGCAGCAGGTGGGTAATTTCCTACCCTGGTCAGGTAGATGTAATTGCATTCAGATTTAGACATAAATATGAGCATGTTATATGTTCATATTCTCTTGACCCTTCTCTTATTTATCCGTATGCTTGATACTTGTAGTTGGCTATATATGCTCAAATGTTGATATCACATTTTCTTTTATCATGATTTAGGAGTTATAGATGTGATGTAAGTAATCAAGAGTTTGTTTAGTTAAGTGCAAATAGTAAAGTCCGGATGACGACCTGATTGTAAATTGGGCAAAAAGGTCATCCGTAGGTAGATAATGTCTTGAACGTAGGGTTATTTTAGTACCTTAGGTTGCATGTTTACCACCGACCATGTATTATGTAAATGGTCAGGTGAATGGTACATGTGTGTCGCTACAGACCAATGGTCCTAGCTTATTATAATCAGTTGAGTACGACTTTCTACAGGATAGAGAGTGCGTCGATCAGTAAGTATGACTCTCTATAGGATAGAGAGTGCATCGATCAGTTGAGTATGATTCTCTACAGGATAGAGAGTGCGTCCATCAGTTGAGCATGACTCTCTGCAGGATAGAGAGTGCATCGATTAGATTGATATGACTTTCTACAGGATAGAGAGTGTTATGATCAGTTGAGTATGACTCTCTACAGGATAGAGAGTGCATCGATCAGTTGAGTACGACTCTCTATAGGATAGAGAGTGCGTCTATCAATTGAGTATGACTCTCTACAGGATAGAGAGTGCGTTGATCTGATTAGTATGACTCTCTAGAAAATAGAGAGTCTGTGGTGGATATCTGTATGTGGGACATTGCATTCATATCATTTGCATGCACGCTGGCAACGTGGTCTCCCTTATGGTTGAGAGGGTCGCCAGTCATCCTGCCTCCACGGTTACTCATAGGAGAAGTAACCGGTGTAAGGGCAGAGCATTGTGGTGCCGCACTCTACCACTATAGACAGTGGTAGTGAAATTTGTGTGTCGTAGTTTTGCGTGTGTGGCACTCGACCACTCATGGGTAGTGACTGTCGAAGTGACCAACAGTAGGGACCTCCATCGTGTAGCTTGCTCTTCACACTTATATGCTACTCGATCATACTGTCCACTCGGCCACTCGAGAGTAGTGGTTGGTGTTGAGTTGGGAAAGTTGTCATGCTCGAGCCACCGAGGCCACACTGGGGTCGTGGTAGCTTTAGGGTGAGCCGACATGACCATGCATGTTGCATTGCGACTTATGACATTTTTGCATATTGTCATATATATACATATATGCATGTATATATATATATGGATGGTTGTGATTAATATATATATATATAGATGCAGCCTATATATATATGCTTATTGTGATATTGCATTTAATTGTACTATGCTTGTTGCATTTGATTGTACATCATATTCATGCATGCTTCTTGCATCTGTTATACGGTTGTGTCAGATACTTGTATATTTGTTGGACAGACCATTAGATACCTTGACCTGTATCATGAGTATATTGTGAGTTAGTATTACTCTTCCTGTTATATATGTTGGATATATTCTCAAGTTAGATCAGAGTAACATAGCAGACTTTCAGGTATGTCTGTGTTATACGTTGTTTATTTTGTTAGACGGTATATGCATGTATTTATATACTATGTTATTATACCTGTGGTACCTTTAGGTTATGCTGTTGAATTACATGTGATATTTGATATATACATGTTTTTCCTATTACCTGCTGAGTTTTACTCACCACCACGGACCCTAAGTTTTTGTGTCACCCAGGTAACAGGTAGCCGACTTCGTGATGGACTTGGAGCACCGCTGGCTGGCATCTTCTCATCTCAACTCCGAGAGTCCGGGTTTTTTGGGTTTTCATTGGTGTTCCGATATGGATTTGGTTTATGTGATGTTTTTTAGTGATTGGACGCTATAAATGTTGTACCTTTCTTTTTCTGGTTTTGGTATGGTGTTCTGAGTCAATGTTAGTCATACCGGTATGCATGTGTGTAGTTTGTGATGTTGATGTATTATGTTTCCACTGTGTTTTGTGTATTTGTTGTATTTACCTTTATGTGTTATGTTTATTGTAGGCCCAAGGGCCTTGTATTAACACGAGATGTTGCCACGTACAGGGGAGATGTTGTCTGTTTACTTTTCGGCACGGCATGCTCTCGAGGCGTGACATAACCAACCTGCATAGCCTATGCAGCCTGTAGGAGAAATAATTCCTAACAGAGTAATGCCTGCAGGCCAACCTCCATTGAGAGGGTCTATTAATATGATTTCTAGAGGTTCCACTAATGGAAACTCTAATAGGGCTCAGAAGAGACACAATAGAGAAGAATGTGTAGATGTTACAACTCTTTCTAGAGCAAGAGGACCTATGTTGGGTTTTGATTCTAGTGACTTAGATGGAGTAATGACTCCTTACACTGATGCTTTAGTTATCTGGGCCCTTATTATTAATTTTGATGTAGGGAGAGTTTTTGTAGACCCAGGCAATTCAGTGGATATTCTCTATTGGTCAGCTTTAGAGCAAATGGGAGTCAATATTACTGATTTATAGTCGGTCTACACCTCTTTATTTGGGTTTTCTGGTCATGAGGTGCAGCCAATGGGTTGAATCAAATTACCTCTATCTTTAGGAGAGAAGCCGAGGAGAAGGACAACACTTATTAATTTTATAGTAGTTGACTAGCCTTCTTCTTATATTTCTATCTTGCTAGACCTGTTATGGGCAGTTTACAGATAGTAACTTCTCCTTATCATCAGAAAATTAAGTTTCCCATTAAGAATGAAGTGGAAGAAGTCAAAAGTGATCAACAATTCTCTCGGAGGTGTAATGTTGATACTATTCGAATAGGGTAGAAGGGAAAATTTACTGGTAAATCTTTTTAGAAATCTAATCTATATGAGGGTATTCTGTGTATCATCCAGGGGAAGAATGCTGAGTCTGATTTCTGCAATTGAAGATTTCTTTAATTTTGGCATGAGGAGGTGTTCTGTGGTATTTTAAGTAGTTATTAGGGGGAGTATTGTTGGGAGATAGTCATGGGTAGTGGTCTTTCCTTAAGTGCAGAGGGGTTTCAGAGTTAAAAAATGAAGTATATTGTTGTCTCTGGAATTTTACTATTTTTTCAGGAAAAAGAAATATAGTGTTATATTTTACTCGGATGTATCAACCGTTTGTACCAGTGATTTTGGGTTATCTATTACTCCTTGCGCTTATTGGTTTTCTGATTCGTGTGAAAATGAGCTGAGGGCAGTTGGTATTCCATAGTTCACCTTGTATGATTACTGGTTTGATTCTTATACCCCCTAAGGATGTTCTTATATCTTCATTACTTGATATTTCTTTTTCATTTATAATGCTTAGGGTGCATATGTAGAGAATATATAACTCTTTATATAAACCAATTGAAAATACAGATGACATAAGGAGAACATTCTCATTTACAAGAGGCTAAGGGGGAGAGGAATCCATAGAAGACTCTCCTTCTAGGTAGGGTGGTGGAATTCTTAGAGGAGGGAGGATAGATGATGGAGGAGGGGGAGCCGTCTGGAGTTTCCATTGAAGAGTGGGAGGATTGAACAAATGATTGCTGAAGGAAGGAAAAGGGGATTGAAAGGGTCCTCTTTGGGATGGAGCCCTTTCATTCTCTCTGGGAAGTGGCTGATATGCTGAGGTTGCTGTGGAATGAGTGTCTGAGTCAGAGGTTCAGGTGGTATCATTGCTTATGAGGATAGGGTGTGAAGGGGATGCCATGAAAAGGTATAGAGTAGAGATGAGGGGAGGGGAATGATAGAGTTTAATTTTTATAGAGGAGTTTGGGGAGAAGACAAGGTGAAATATAGGTTCTCCATGATTAAGGTGATGGGAATTGGCTACTTCGGAGGCTCGTCGGCTCTCATGTCCCCGGATTAAAATTTTCACTAATGAAAACTAATCTGGATGGGATGAGTTTCCTAAGCTCAACCAATTCGTCATCGTGCTATCGACTTGAGCGACCGCTTGAACAAACTAGTTGTTCAAGCAACACAACTCTTCTAGTCGGTTAGCTGCGGAAGAGACGACGGACGGATCGCCGGTTTTTGTGTTTATCTTCGGGGTCCATGATTATACAAATACATACAAATGTAAACTAGTATAATCAACACATACAAACATATAAATAAGAACATGCAAAGATCAATAATAAAAGTTATAAAACTTTTATATCTCTTGATCTTCTATCGTATGTCCTAACCTTCTTGTAGACTTCGTGTGGGCGAAGATCTTCCACAAGTTGAAGCTTCCTAGACCTTCTTCAATCCAAAGAAAGAAGAACTCTCCTTCCTTTCTTGCTTGAGCCAACCACCAATCCACAAAGGATTGATGCCGCCGGCCCCAAGAATAGAGAGAACAAAATGGAAACCACCAAGGAACCAAACTAGGGACAAACCCTAGCTTCTAGTGCCGCCGGCCAAGATGGAGTGAAGAGGAGAAAGGGAATATGTTTGGCGCCGGCCAAGGTATAGGGAAAAGAGAAGGAGCCGGCAACACCCTAGGAAGAAGAAGAGCTCCTCTCCTATAGTTGCCGCCCACCTTCTTGCAAACCCTAGCCGCCCAACCATAAGAGCCAAACCCTAATCTAATTAGGGTTTCCTCCTTAGGCTTTCTTGCCGCCCAACCAAGGTGGAAGGAAGAGATCTAGGAACCGGCCACCTTCCCTAGGAAGAAGAAGAGCTCTTCTCCTATAGTTGCCACCCCTCTCCTTCCAAACCTTGCCGCCCAACCAAAGGAGACAAACCCTAATCTAATTAGGGTTTCCTCCTTAGGGTTTCTTGCCGCCCAAGCCATTGATGGGCAAAACCCTAATCTCCAAAAAACCAAAATCACCCTTGCCGCCCAACCCATTCTCCCATATATATAGAGTTAGGTTTAGGCCTAGGTTTAATCTCCTCCATTGGTTCTAGAGATTTAATCTCAACCGTCGGATCTTAGAGATTTAATCTCAACCGTCGGATCTTAGAGATTTAATCTCCACCTAGGGATTTAATCTCAACCATCGGATCAAGAGATTTAATCTCAACCATCGGATCTAGAGATTTAATCTCAACCGTCGGATCTAGAGATTTAATCTCAACCGTCGGTTCTAGGGATTTAATCCCAACCGTCGGATCTAGAGATTTAATCTCAACCGTCGGTTCTAGAGATTTAATCTCCATCGTCGGTTCTAGGGATTTAATCTCCACCGTCGGTTCTAGAGATTTAATCTCAACCGTCGGTTCTAGGGTTTTGTTTTCCATCATTGGATCTAGAGTTCATGAGGTTTATATTAGGCTACGATAGGGACCATGAGGAGGAGTTGGATCTTGGCCACCCGATGGATCGGAACCACACAAACTTGATCCATCAATGATGTTTCATTCCACTAGAGGATCATCATTGAATTGCCTCACCAACCCCCATAAATTAATATGGGCTCCATATATTATTTGTACATCCATCTCCCCGTGTTTAAGATATCGAATGTCCGTCAATTAATTGATTTACTGACCATCAATTAATTAACATCTAACTCCTCGAGTAGTACCACTCAACCTTATCATCATGTTGACTAAGTCAACCTGCAGGGTTTACATGATGAACCTTATGAGCTCCTCAAGGGGACATCATCAACCTAATATATAGGACACGATTTCCTCCTATAATTAACGGCACACCATGTAAATAATATCATTTCCCAACTTACCGGGTATATTGATTTAATCCATCTAAATCTCACCCTTTGGTAAATCAAAGAAATAAATACTAAGTACATGTGCCCGTTATTATATCGGGATTAAGAGCATGTACAACATAATATTCGAGGTCTGATTCAATTATGTAGTCAGCAATAAATTGAATCACCTCTATGTCGGTCCTGCTCAATACACCTAAGTGTACTAGTGTAACTCTATGTTCAAGACAAAACAATACTAAGCTACACTACAACCATGCCAATGGTTTGTCCAAAACCATCTTGGTTATGAGCCTCTACTTATATTCTACAAGGACTGATAACATGATCTTTTGTGTCACGCCAAGCACCATGTTATCTACAATGTAAAATATTAGACAATATGCACACATATAATAAATATAAAGTGCAAACAATGATCATGTGATTCTTATTTCAAAATAAAAATGTTCATACAAAAAGAGCTAGGCTTTCAGTATACATTCCAACATAAGGGTGTTACCGAGGAGGTTTAAAGAATTAAAGCGGGTAAGGGGAAGGGTCAACTTACTTTAATAGAGGGAGAGAGGTGGTTGCTCAGGAAATTTCTTAAGGCGGTGAGTTCGAAAGGGGGGATATAAGCAGGTTATTTAGTAGGAAGGCGGTCATCCAAGCAGGGTTGTTTGAGGAGATCGGAATGGAGTTTGCTCGAGTCGTTGACTTATATCCCGAGCAATAATAGTGTGGCTTGACACATGGAGTTATACAATGATGAGAGGTATAGGTCACAAGTAATTAAATTTTGTAATAAAAAGGTAGTGCCTCGCTCTTTTCTGCTAGGAGATTTGGTGCTAAGGAAGGTGTTGGCTGAGGGGTGTAAGGGTAAGCTAGGACCCAAATGGGTAGGACCCTTCCGTGTGGAGAGCTGAGTGGGAACAAGAGCCTATTACTTGAAGGATGCTCAAGGGGACTTTTAGTAAGGCTCTGAAATGTGTATCACTTGCATCCTTATTTCAGTGGATAAAGCATTGTAAAATATATGTTTTTGTTCTTTTAAGAATAGTATAGTGTCGGCAAGTCATGTATTGTATTGCAAATGTTAAGATAAATACAAGTTACAATTTTTTTCAACATTGGAAGGGAAAGGAAAAGATAGTAAATCAGAAGGAGTGCAGTGAATTGTATTGGCGATGTCTAAAAAGTTGGTAGAATGGCCAGGAGGTAAATAGTCGACTGCCTTGAATTGATTAATACAATCTTGGAAACCCCATTGAAGAAAGGCAAAGCCTTAGTCTTGGAACATATCATTGATAGCAGCTGAAGTCATGGAGTTTTTATGAGAAGCACTAGTTCCTTTTTCAAGTGGTCTGGCTTTTAAAATATCTAGAGTATTCTATAAGAAAGAAGTCTGGTAATGAAGGGATGATAGTTCTGCTCGGTTGGCTTGTGCTTTTATATAGGAAGCTTGCAATTCTCTTTCAAGTCTTTGATAAGCCTGTTGTAATGCCAATTGTCTGGTTTGGCACTCTTGTAGTTCTTTTTTGAGAATGTTAGTGTATTGAGCCCATTGTTTGTTTAAGTGACTTATACTTGTGATACGTTGCAGAAATAAATGTCAGTATCAAGAAAAGTAGGTAAACGAAATTGTATGCTAACCTCCTTAATGCTGGATAATAGAGAATCTAGTAGTTCGGGTATGGAGGGACAAGAGAGAGGTTTGGGAAGTTTGACAAGTGGGTAGAGGTTGGATGGAAAGTGTTGGCTGACGGGGATGGAGTTGGATGGGATTTATGTGGGAAGGTGGTTGAGTATGGCTAGCAACCTAAAGTAATAATGATTCTGAAAAAAAAGAGAGACAAGTAAAACATACATATATCATAACAAGTATGCAGGGGTATAGTTAGAGGGAGATATTATCGAGTGTGCCAATCGTCTACAGTGGATAACTAGTCTTGATTAATGATAGTACCGATCTAGTCAATAGTTGATTCATGTTGAAGCACTCTTCTAATAATAATAATGTCATCATCTGATACTCTTCATTATCTCGGTACGAACCTAAGGAAGGGCAAGGAGGAAGATGGTTAACCATATAGGGGGAAAAGGAAAGGGAGAGGGAGAATGCACAAAGAAGTAATGCTCCTTCCATCCTTTGTGTCAGGAAGGGATGTCGGTAAGGAATTGAAAGCCCGATCGAGCTTGTAAGTAGAAAATGCCTATTTCTGATTATTTTGCTTGGAAAAAATAGTGGAAGAGAAAGGTCGAAGGGGTAATTCATAAGAAGGATGTGATAAGATAAAAGCCTAGAATAAAATGGAAGGAGTTAGGACTTAGTTGATTTAAGGGGATAGAGAAATATTCAAAAACTTCTAAGAGGAAGGGATGAATGGGGAAGAATAGCCCAGCCTCTACTTACTCTGAGAAGAAGGCCTTGGTACGTCTAGGAGGTAGATGGGATGCTCGATTGAGTTGGCTGCAATTATGTGGTAGCCTGAGGGATGTTGTATGCCAGAGGAAAGGGATCAGTAGTCCTCTCCTGTCATTTTGGAGCATGTGGAAGCAAACCATGGATGGGGTATTGAAGAAAGAGGTTGCATTTTCTTGAATATAGATGGTAATGGTTCGTGAAGGTTGCTTCTGTATTTATAGTGAGGGAAGGGGGAGGAAAATGGGGGGAAATAACAACTTTTTTGCTCAATTTGAGACAAGTGAATGTATGAAATCATAAAACATTAGTTTGTTAGGGTAAAAAAGATGGGTACATAAAGAATTCAGCTTTTAATGAGCTGAGATTTAGGTATATCAGTTTCTGTGGGGGGGGGGGGGATGAGTTGTGTGGATAGTTTCTGAAACAACAGATGATGTATCAGTTTTTCTGAGCTTCATTATAGGGCATGTATGCAAATTATAAGTAGAAGTTTGGAAAATGAATGATCATGGTATGAATCTGAAAGTAAGACATTTAATACAAATAAAAGTTAATCTGAGAAAATATGGGCAGTGTGTGTAAGGCAGACTCAAGAAGGATATGGTGAAATAAGTTAGGCATTACTAACAGTAAGACTCATTCAGGTTGTGATGTAAGGGTACAGAAATTGCATTTGCAGTGTATTAATAGAGTATGAAAGTAAATTTTTATTGCATGATGATATAAAACTCTATGCGGATAGACACAGTGCAAATATGAAAGGCTAAACATTCATTGCAAAACATGTTCATGAACATTTAGTGTTACAGAAGTAATTCTTCATTATATATGTGCATGAATTAAAGAATATTCATTACAAATATTACTTCTCGGAATTAGTATCCGAGTCAGTATTGAAGGCCTCCGGGGGGAATTTCATATAAACTTCTTCTATGTTAATTTCAAGGTTGGGCAGACCTGGTGGGAGAAGCTTCTTCTCATTTGCTACTTGTAATGTACCTTCGAACCCTCTCTGAAGTGAGGATCTTTCTTTGTTCATTTGCCCATCTTTCAGCTTTTGTTTCTTTTAGTTGGGACAACTCTTGGTTACAATGGCTGGCTCGTTTAGTTTGCTCGTGGGCAACATTTGTCAGTTTATAAAAGTGTTGCTTTAATATATTGAAGTGAAAATGGAATTCATCTAGACTATTGAAAATTGTGTCTTTGAGGTCAATGTGGGCATCTATGAGATCTTCCATAGGATGGAAACACTCGCCTGACTAGAGGTGTCAATCCCCCTCTTTCTGTATCCATTTTTGAATTTCTGATTGTTGGGAGACTATCATTCGATATGATACTTCAGTGTGTTCTTGTAACCATTTAATATGTGTATCTCTAAGGGAAAGTTCTTTTTTCATCTTTTGAGTGTCTTGCTTGTGTTGAGCAGAAATTTTTTCTTTCTCAGAGGTTAGCTGATCCCGTTTGACAAATAAAGTTTCTATTTGAAGTTGTAACCATCGTATTTGTTGTTGGTACTCAGTTTTTTTTATAGTTCGATCAAGAGAGGCAGGAGGACTCGTCTGTAATTCTAGTGAGGAAGTAGATTGTGTGTCAGGGATGGTCTGGATACCCTTTGTGAAAATTGAGGGGACGGGTGCCATAGTAGGTTGAGGCATTTTTTTGTAGGACGTCGAGGGTTTATACTATTGCCTCTGAAATTCATCAAACCAATGCCTAAATGTCTAATGTTTGGAAGTACTCTAAAAAATGGATAAAAGTAATATGAAATAGTTTATTTGTATAAGTAAATTCAGTTATTAAATAAGGGAAAACATAGTGTTTGGAGGTTTTCTTGAAATTCTTGAAGGATTGGGGGAATTTTAGAAGAAGAGAAGAGGGGTGTAGTCTGCGATAGGGCAAAATCTGATATGGAGGGAAGAGTAGCAGAAGGAATGATATGTAGGGAAGGTGTTGGAGGAGAAATTGGAATAGGGGGAGATATGGGGAGTTCAGGAAGGGAAGAAAGAAGATGGCCAAGATAAGAATTTGATACAGCTTGTACCAGAAGGTCTAGAGGAGTGGTTTGAAATTCAAGAATTATAGGACTGGAGGGAGATATGGGATGTTGTTGTCTAATAGGAAATAAGGAGGCTAAGGGAAGATCATCTGTGGAAGAAGAGGGGGAAGAAGAGGAAGAAAGTTCAATAGGGTCATAGGAAGTGTTAGGGGGTAGACTGTGGATCGATGTGTCAGAAGGGGGTTGGGTTTCTAAAGGAGGGATTGAAGAAGAGGGTTATGTGAAGGGTACAAGAAAAGGATAGAGGTTGGGAATTGGTTCTGGTGAAGGAGGGATAAGGTCAGAAGCTATTAGGGTAAGAGTTAGCTGATTCGGTTTAGTGATAGTTATGATTAGGGCTACAGGATATTCAAGGGGAACTTGTGATATAGAATATAAGTTACTTTTTGTGAAACTGAATCAAGATAATTAAAATAAGAAATAGTGGATGAGTAAGGGTTATTTACTAATGAAGAGGACTCAGGGATGGTAGTGGAGGTGGAGGTTGCTTGAGCTCTTTTCTTTTTCTTTTGGGTTTTTGCCAGAGTCCTTGCGATGGCAGTGTGCATCATATCCTTTGCCAAGTAGGGTATCAGTATAAATTTAACTATAAAGTTAGTAAGTATACATGGTACAACACTAATATGCATTGGAAGACAAAAATAGTAACTATGTGGCATGAAGTATCAGCATGCATAAATTCAGTGTTTATGTATGTTTGTAACGCCCGTAAAAAGTCTCCAGCAATTTTACGAGGATTTTTGGCTTTACGATAATGGGCTTTATGGGGGTTTTCCGAAAATAAAAGGAAATAGTCAAAAAAGAGATGCAAGGCCTAGGAATTGAACCCCAAACCTCTAGAGATAGCCAAGCCCTATAGATGCACCCACTAACCATAAGCCCAATAGGATTACATCATTAAGAGAAGAGGGGAATTATAGATAAGGGTGATGAGGGTAAATGAAGGGGCATGGAAAAGAAAAGAGGAACTTCCCTTCCTTCCTTTATAAAGAAGAAGGAAGTTCCCATTTGGCCACTTCTTCCTCTCCTCTTCATCCTCACCGAAACCACCTTGCTCCCCCTCTCCATTTGCACCTTTGGCCGAAATCCCTCCAAGCAAGAAGAAGGCTAGGGTTGGCTTCCATTAGGTCATCTTCCAACTAAAAAGCAAAGCGAAGGAAGTAAGATTTCCTCACCTGCAGTATATTAGTTTTGTAGGATGAATTACATGAAAGAATATGAGTTTGGAGCTTCATATGTTTCGGCCAACTAATGTCTTGGGCTAGGATTCATGAAATATGCTATTAGGGAAACCTTTTATATGTTGTATGCTCCAAGTAGGGATCCTTAGGTAACAAAAGTCCAAGGGTTTTAACCCTATATGTTTCGGCCACCAAGGGTTTAGGGTTAGGGTTTCATGAAGAGCTCCCCCTTATGAAGTTAGGTTATGATATAGGCTTACATGAATAGATTTAGGTGATAAAAAAATCCAAAGATATTAACCCTACAAGTTTCGGCCAACCCATGAAATCAGGGTTAGGGTTGCATGAAAATATTTCTAAGGATACTATGATAGGTTATAAGGCTTCATGAATGAATTTTAGGGGACAAACCCAAGCTTGAGCCCCTCACAAGTTTCGGCCAACCCATGAAATTAGAGTTAGGGTTGCATGAAAATAATTCTAATGATGCTATGATAGGTTATAAGGCTTCATGAATGAGTTTTAGGGGACAAACCCAAGCTTGAGCCCTTCACAAGTTTCGGCCAACCAAGGAAACTAGGGTTAGGGTTGCAAGAAAAAGGCTTCTAAGGGAACTAGGGGATGTTGTATGCCTCATGTAGGAGTTTTAGGTGATGAACATGCTTTGTGATTAATATGCCATGAATATGCCAAAGAAATAGGCTTCATGTTATGATGTAATGTGCCATGAAATATGCTTAGGTGATGAACATATTTTTTTTATGATTTAATATGTCTTGAATATGCCTAGGAAACATGCTACATGTTATGATGTAATGTGCCATGAAATATGCTTAGGTGATGAACATGTTTTTATAATTTTATATGCCTTGAATATGCTTAGGAAACATGCTACATGTTGATGATGTAATGTGCCATGAAATATGCTTAGGTGATGAACATGTTTTTGTGATTTAATATGCCATGAATATGCCAAGGAAATATGCTTCATGTTTATGATGTAATGTGCCACGAAATATGCTTGTATGATGAACATGTTTATACTTTAGGACCCCCTTTAGGGTACTCTTATGTTATGAATGCATGTGTCCTTATGATAAGATGGAGATGCTTCCCTTTCAAGTAGGGATCAAGAGCTCTCCTTATGATAAGATGGAGATGCTTCCCTTTCAAGTAGGGATCAAGAGCTCTCCTTAAGATAAGATAAAGTGGAGATGCTTCCCTTTCAAGTAGGGATCAAGAGCTCTCCTTATGACAAGATAAGATTAAGATGCTTCCCTTTTTATGTTGGGGATCAAGAGAATTCTTTATACTATGACAAGAAAAGAAAGAAATTAAGTATTTTACTTTGTAAGAGGTTAAGTACCCGACCCGTCAGGTGGTCGTTAATCAAATCCATAGGGACATAAGAAGACGTAAGAGGTCTTGCCCTGGTAAGACGTAAGAGGTCTTGCTCTGGTAGGTCTAGTGGCTCGCTACCCCAACCTATTAGGGAACGCGCATTATGTGGTACTTAACCTGGGGCCCCCCAAACAAGTTATGATGATATTGAAGTATCTATATGTATATGTTTTGAAAAGAAAAGACTTTATGAAATTGTGTATGCTTATGTTAAAGATTATGAATGCTTACGAACTCGTCCTTTATGCAATTTAGATGCTATGAAGTTATGATGCTGAGTTTAAGAATACTTGTGATTATGTACCTTATGCATGTTTAGGATTTATGTCATTATAAATGTTTATGCTCAAGTAAAAATGCTTATGAGTATGTCCTTTATGCCTTTTAGATGCTATGAAGTTATGATGCTTACCGTAGTTTAAGAATGCTTGTGATTATGTACCTTATGCATGTTTAGGATTTATGCCATTATAAATGTTTATGCTCAAGTTAAAAAAAAAATGCTTATGAGTATGTCCTTTATACATTTTAGATGCTATGAAGTTATGATGCTTACAGTAGTTTAAGAATGCTTGTGATTATGTACCTTATGCATTTTTAGAATTTATATCATTATAAATGTTTATGCTCAAGTTAAAAATGCTTATGATTATGTCCTTTATGCATGTTAGACTCTATGAAGTTATGATGCTTGGGTGAGTTTAAGAATACTTGTGATTTTGTGCCTTATGCATGTCTAGGATTTATGTCATTATAAATGTTTATGCTCAAGTTAAAAATGCTTATGATTATGTTCTTGAAGCATGTTAGATTTTACTAAGTTATAATGCTTATAGTAAGAACATTTGGGGTTTATGTACTTCCTGCATGTCTAAGATTTATATCATGAATGCTTATGTTTAGATTATGCCCTGCTTGGTGTTAATTGTGCTTAGCATGCTGATGTAAACTCTATGCCATGCTTAGGTTTCATTACATGGTATGTTGTTGATTAGTGTTACTATGGAATACTTAGGCCATTTATGCTAGCATGCTTATGTTTCTAATTGCTTGATGAAGTTCGTGTTTTTTTGTGAGTAGGCAAGAATCTTACTAAGCTTTATGCTTATAGTTTATATTGTCCATATCGATCAAGGAAACCTGAACTAGAGGAGGTAGCAGGAAGGGCCCAGTGTGTGTGATAGTGGCATGGTGGAGAAAGACCCTACTACTATCTGCTTATATTTATATGCTCAATTAACAACTTAAGACCTTGCTTCCGCTTATAAGACTTGTGAATTATTAGTACCATGTTGGATATTGCTTAGTTATGTTATTGTTCAAGTACTTAAGAAAGTTGATATGATAGAACTCACGAATGGATCCTTATGATGGGCATGTTATGAAATGAGATAAGATATGGTAACATGCTAACTATGAATAAGATAGGTGATGCATGTAGAAAAGAAGGTTTATGCCATGATAACATGCTTAAGTAAATGGTGAAATGATCCATGTGTATTATGTTTTAAAAGAAAAAAAAAAGAAAGGGGTAAAAGTAGCGCCGCCCTGAGAGCAGATAAGGGCGGGCGTTACAGGTGGTATCAGAGCGGGTTCACCTTTCCACTATCACACATCAAGCCTCCATCCTGCTATTTCCAAGTAAGTAATTTTATGCATGCTTAAGTTTCCTTTATAATGAAGAATGTTTTCTATCTAGAATGAAATAATACCTCATCATGCTTTAGTAAAATGGACTCACACTTGAGATTTAGATAGAAATAATACCTCATCCTGTTTAGTATAATAGAATCATAGTTGTGACTTAGATAGTATACCTGACCAAGCTTTATACGATGGAAACATGACTCTAACTTAGAAGTATCACAAGGAAGGATACCTTACCTTGCGAGATTAAGAATTGTTCTTTTTGGTTTTAGCTTAAATATGCATGAATCCCTTTAGAGTAATCTTATGCTAGCCTTAGTTTAATTACACTCCAAAAAAAAAACTCCTAAAATTACGAAGATTTGATTTTCGTAATTAGTTGTGAAAGGTCTATGTTCATCTGAATTGAATTAAGCCGGTTTCGTACGGGTTAGTCGGTTTTGTACTGACTTCATTTATTTCACTTTCAGATGGCATGGACGATGACTACCATGACCCGTCGTGATGTGTCACGAAACCGATTAAGGGAAGCTATTGAAGAGATAGTCTATAAACCAGATGGTGGGGTCATCGGACACATAAGAAGGCTCGATGGTCTTTTTAGGAAACTCGAGCGGCAGGAGTTTCCATTACTGGACAATTATAGGATATGGGCCTTGGTCCGCTCCCTGCCAAATGAGTCCATGGTAGTTGCACATCACGTGTGGGGCCGTTATGAAGGGCGGATAACCTATGAGGAGTTGTGCTGGGAATTGCTGGAGCACAAGGTTCAAGAGAAGCCTGTGGTAGAGAATCTGGTGGTAGCTGGCCGCGAGAGGAAGGAGGAGGGTTAGAACTCAACTTATTGGACTAAATAAGACCACCCTAGTGAGGCCAAGGAAGATAGGACTAAAAATAATTACAACTGCACTAGGGTTTGTCCTAGTGGGAGTCATAATGAACTATCTTCTCAAATAGTTTCTGTGGTAAATTAGAAATAAGGAATGTTATATTTTAACGTTTTTCCTTCTGGTCGGAAAATATGAATAAGAGATATGAATAAGAGATGATAAGTCGTTTACTTTTTGAAATGGATAATGAGTTCATTGCCTAGGATGTGTATGGTATAATTGAACAATGTTGGGTAGACTGGAACGTACGAATAAGGAGTGGAAACAAAATGGCCGCTTTGATGCCCTTATCAATGCTATCACAGCCCCTGAAAAGGGATATAATGAATTACGGAATAGAGATTATTTCTGGACAGCTTTTCACCATGGCTATAGCGCCGACATTGTTCGACAATATATTGGGAAAGCAAGATGGTGATTCTGACATCTAGAAAATCAAACAGGAAGTCCGGGAAGGAAGGGATAATGGATTCGTGACGCTAACGGCGAGTATTATACTTCTAGGACCGCTATGCATTCAACGATCCGAGTTACTAAGAAGATACTGAGGAATCCTATGGAACACCTTATACCATGCATCCGGATCTAACAAAATGTATCGTGACTTAAGGGATAAATTTTGGTGGTCCGCATGAAAAGGATGTGGCTCAAGAACAAGATTTGTCCGACCGCTGTAAGGTGAAGGCAAAACACCGTAAACCGGGATTACGCAAATTATACAGATTCTAGAGTGGAAATGGGAAGAAATATCTATGGATTTTATCACAGGATTGCCCAGGACAACAAATGGTTACGATGCTATATGGGTAATCATGGACCGGCTGACAAAGTCTGCCCATTTCCTGGCAATTAAGATGACCTATTCGGTCAAGCAGCTAGCTCAATTATATGTCAAGGAAATTATCAAATTACATGGAGTGCCTAAGGCTATTATTTCGATCATGATGGTCGCTTTACCTCCCATTTCGGGAATGTGTTGAAGGCTCTTGGCACTAAGTTGAGATTCAAGATCCTGCGTTTCATCCTCGTAATCGACTACGGCCGAAAAGAGTGAACCAGGTGTTGAAAGATATGTTGCGGGCTTGTGCCCTAGACTTTAAGGGGAGCTGGTGCCGATATTTGTGCTTGGCAGAATTTGCTTACAACAACAGTTACCAGGCTACTATGGGAATGGCACCATATGAAGCTCTGTACGGGAGGAGATGCAGGTCTCCTATCTGTTGGTACGAGGGTGGTGAAAGGAGGGAAATGGGTTTTCGGGCCAATATTATTGACAATACCACCCACGCTATACTAATATCCGGCCAGAGAATCAAACCGCTCGTGAGCCGACAAAAGAGTTATGCGGATATGCGGCGTAGACCGTTAGAATTTGAAGTCGGGGACCTGGTATTCCTCAAAGTGACCCCTATGAAGGGAGTGATGAGATTCGGAAGGAAGGGTAACTGAATCCACGCTACATAGGACCGTATCCGATATTGCAAAGAGTGGGCAAGGTAGCTTACAAGCCGGAGCTGCCACAAGAGATGTCGGCTATACACGACGTGTTCCATGTCTCTGTGCTCAAGAAATGCTTATCCAGTGTGGACCAAGTGATCGAGCCACAAACGCAGACTACCAAGAGGACTGAGTATGAAAAGTCGGCCTATCCAGGATACTAGACCGAGAAGTCAAGAGGCTAAGGAACAAAGAGGTGCCCTTAGTAAAGGTCCTGTAAGGCGTAATCAACGATACGAGGAAGCTACCGGGAACGAGAGGAGGACATGAAGCGTATACCTGTAATTGTTTTAAGTTTCGAGGACAAAACTTTTACAAGGTATGAGGGATTGTAACGCCCGTAAAAAGTCTCCAGCAATTTTACGAGGATTTTTGGCTTTATGATAATGGGCTTTATGGGGGTTTTCTGAAAATAAAAGGAAATAGCCAAAAAAGAGATGCAAGGCCTAGGAATTGAACCCCAAACCTCTAGAGATAGCCAAGCCCTATAGATGCACCCACTAACCATAAGCCCAATAGGATTACATCATTAAGAGAAGAGGGGAATTATAGATAAGGGTGATGAGGGTAAATGAAGGGGCATGGAAAAGAAAAGAGGAACTTCCCTTCCTCCCTTTATAAAGAAGAAGGAAGTTCCCATTTGGCCACTTCTTCCTCTCCTCTTCATCCTCACCGAAACCACCTTGCTCCCCCTCTCCATTTTCACCTTTGGCCGAAATCCCTCCAAGCAAGAAGAAGGCTAGGGTTGGCTTCCATTAGGTCATCTTCTAACTAAAAAGCAAAGCGAAGGAAGTAAGATTTCCTCACCTGCAGTATATTAGTTTTGTAGGATGAATTACATGAAAGAATATGAGTTTGGAGCTTCATATGTTTTGGCCAACTAATGTCTTGGGCTAGGATTCATGAAATATGCTATTAGGGAAACCTTTTATATGTTGTATGCTCCAAGTAGGGATCCTTAGGTAACAAAAGTCCAAGGGTTTTAACCCTATATGTTTCGGCCACCAAGGGTTTAGGGTTAGGGTTTCATGAAGAGCTCCCCCTTATGAAGTTAGGTTATGATATAGGCTTACATGAATAGATTTAGGTGATAAAAAAATCCAAAGATATTAACCCTACAAGTTTCGGCCAACCCATGAAATTAGGGTTAGGGTTGCATGAAAATATTTCTAAGGATACTATGATAGGTTATAAGGCTTCATGAATGAATTTTAGGGGACAAACCCAAGCTTGAGCCCCTCACAAGTTTCGGCCAACCCATGAAATTAGAGTTAGGGTTGCATGAAAATAATTCTAATGATGCTATGATAGGTTATAAGGCTTCATGAATGAGTTTTAGGGGACAAACCCAAGCTTGAGCCCTTCACAAGTTTCGGCCAACCAAGGAAACTAGGGTTAGGGTTGCAAGAAAAAGGCTTCTAAGGGAACTAGGGGAGGTGGTATGCCTCATGTAGGAGTTTGCCTAGGAAACATGCTACAAGTTATGATGTAATGTGCCATGAAATATGCTTAGGTGATGAACATGTTTTTATGATTTAATATGCCTTGAATATGCTTAGGAAACATGCTACATGTTGATGATGTAATGTGCCATGAAATATGCTTAGGTGATGAACATGTTTTTGTGATTTAATATGCCATGAATATGCCAAGGAAATATGCTTCATGTTTATGATGTAATGTGCCACGAAATATGCTTGTATGATGAACATGTTTATACTTTAGGACCCCCTTTAGGGTACTCTTATGTTATGAATGCATGTGTCCTTATGATAAGATGGAGATGCTTCCCTTTCAAGTAGGGATCAAGAGCTCTCCTTATGATAAGATGGAGATGCTTCCCTTTCAAGTAGGGATCAAGAGCTCTCCTTATGACAAGATAAGATTAAGATGCTTCCCTTTTTATGTTGGGGATCAAGAGCATTCTTTATACTATGACAAGAAAAGAAAGAAATTAAGTATTTTACTTTGTAAGAGGTTAATACCCGACCCGTCAGGTGGTCGTTAATCAAATCCATAGGGACATAAGAAGACGTAAGAGGTCTTGCCCTGGTAAGACGTAAGAGGTCTTGCTCTGGTAGGTCTGGTGGCTCGCTACCCCAGCCTATTAGGGAACGCGCATTATGTGGTACTTAACCTGGGGCCCCCCAAACAAGTTATGATGATATTGAAGTATCTATATGTATATGTTTTGAAAAGAAAAGACTTTATGAAATTGTGTATGCTTATGTTAAAGATTATGAATGCTTACGAACTCGTCCTTTATGCAATTTAGATGCTATGAAGTTATGATGCTTACAGTAGTTTAAGAATACTTGTGATTATGTACCTTATGCATGTTTAGGATTTATGTCATTATAAATGTTTATGCTCAAGTAAAAATGCTTATGAGTATGTCCTTTATGCATTTTAGATGCTATGAAGTTATGATGCTTACCGTAGTTTAAGAATGCTTGTGATTATGTACCTTATGCATGTTTAGGATTTATGCCATTATAAATGTTTATGCTCAAGTTTAAAAAAAAAATGCTTATGAGTATGTCCTTTATACATTTTAGATGCTATGAAGTTATGATGCTTACAGTAGTTTAAGAATGCTTGTGATTATGTACCTTATGCATGTTTAGGATTTATATCATTATAAATGTTTATGCTCAAGTTAAAAATGCTTATGATTATGTCCTTTATGCATGTTAGACTCTATGAAGTTATGATGCTTGCAGTAGTTTAAGAATACTTGTGATTTTGTGCCTTATGCATGTCTAGGATTTATGTCATTATAAATGTTTATGCTCAAGTTAAAAATGCTTATGATTATGTTCTTGAAGCATGTTAGATTTTACTAAGTTATAATGCTTATAGTAAGAACATTTGGGGTTTATGTACTTCCTGCATGTCTAAGCTTTATATCATGAATGCTTATGTTTAGATTATGCCCTGCTTGGTGTTAATTGTGCTTAGCATGCTGATGTAAACTCTATGCCATGCTTAGGTTTCATTACATGGTATGTTGTTGATTAGTGTTACTATGGAATACTTAGGCCATTTATGCTAGCATGCTTATGTTTCTAATTGCTTGATGAAGTTCGTGTTTTTTTGTGAGTAGGCAAGAATCTTACTAAGCTTTATGCTTATAGTTTATGTTGTCCATATACTGCAGATCAAGGAAACCTGAACTAGAGGAGGTAGCAGGAAGGGCCCAGTGTGTGTGATAGTGGCATGGTGGAGAAAGACCCTACTACTATCTGCTTATATTTATATGCTCAATTAACAACTTAAGACCTTGCTTCCGCTTATAAGACTTGTGAATTATTAGTACCATGTTGGATATTGCTTAGTTATGTTATTGTTCAAGTACTTAAGAAAGTTGATATGATAGAACTCACGAATGGATCCTTATGATGGGCATGTTATGAAATGAGATAAGATATGGTAACATGCTAACTATGAATAAGATAGGTGATGCATGTAGAAAAGAAGGTTTATGCCATGATAACATGCTTAAGTAAATGGTGAAATGATCCATGTGTATTATGTTTTAAAAGAAAAAAAAAGAAAGGGGTAAAAGTAGCGCCGCCCTGAGAGCAGATAAGGGCGGGCGTTACAATGTTAGAGTATCAATTGGTATTCAAGAGTAAATTTAGTGAGCATGTGAAGTAAGATGCTATTATGTCTTTGAGGGAGAATTCAGTAGGTATGCAGAATGATGTATTAGTATGTATTGGAAGATCAATACAAAGTATGCAAATTAAAATGTAAAATAGAGTAGGAAAGATACATTGTTATTATACATTTAAAGGCAGATTACGTAAATGAGCAGTTAGATAAAAACTTACCAATTGGATGAGCCTCTACTGATTGAATGGGTGATAGTCCATAATAGGACAAGATGGGTTCTTAAAGAAGCTCGTTGATACTAAATTACTTGTTCTTAAGTATGACTTCAATAGATGGGAAATTGATGGCAGTTTTAACAGTTTTTAGGTCAGGAAGAGGTCGAAGGGTGGTTTTCCAGGTCAGGGAAAATTGTAGGACTAGATCTAAGGGGACATAGAAATAAAGATCCTTCTATCCCTTGTGAGAAGTGGGCATATCAGACAGGAATTGGTACCCTTGGTGTGCCATGAAGTAAAACATGCCTGAGTAAACCATTTTCAATTGGTAGAAACAGTAGAATATGTGAAGAATTTAGGTAATATTGAGATGCTGGAATACAATTATAGTTCCAACAAGAACGCAGATAAAATTGGGGGTTAGTTGGTTGATAGGAAAGTCATAGTAGGTTAAGAAGTGGAAGAGAGGCTTTGGGATAAGAACACGAAGACCTCCTTCTAGTTGCCCTATGAAGAGGGTGCTAGTGTCGTTCGGAGGTCGATGTGGTCGTTGGTGGGGAGTGGGGATGATGGCGGTGAAACCCTCGGGGATGTATTTGGGTTCATGCAGGAAGAATGGATGGTTGGGTGTCAGTTGGCTGGGTATGCTTTCGTACTAGGGAATGGTGGAATACGAGGAGGCCATGACGAGGAGATGGTGGCAGAGAAGTTGAAAGTGTCAGAGAAGAGGGTAGTTGGGATTTTGAGGGAAGAAAGCAGAATGGAAGCGGTAAAGATAGTATTGGGAGAATAAGTATGGTGTGCAGTAAAGGTAAAAAGGAAGTTAAGACATTTTTATTAACCCTAATGTTTTCTTGAGAATTTTTCCCTTGCAGAAGTCCTTCAAATTTTTTCTAAGGAATTGTTACGTCTAATACAGAGCTAGAAAATTAATTACTACTCTCTTGAAGAAGTTAAAAACATTTCTTCTAAGGCATTTTACGCTTATAATGGAGCTAATACTCTTGTGCAGGGAGCAATGGTTTCTTCTAAGACATCTCATGCCTAATATAGAGCCTAAGGGCTATTTAGTATGTTTTTGCAGGGGTTATTCAGGGTTCTTGATGCCTAATCAAATTTTCTCTGATGATACTCTAGGGGATTTATTCTATGGGTTTTTATGCTTAATCAGAATTTCCTCTGGCAGGCATTGTGACATGTTTATCTATGGTTTTTATGCATAAAGTAAGGACTTCGAAGGTAATGTGTTTTTTCCTTATTGAGCTATGATGTGCAAAACTAACTCAAGGCTCTAAGCCTACTATAACAACCTACGGGATAGATAGCTACCTTCCACCACAGGGACTATAACACCACTTATATGACATATGTAAAATTTTCTCAAGGCCCTACACCTACTATAACAGCCTATAGGCTAGGTAGCTACATTCTCCCACAGAGACTATAACGCCAATTATATGACATATGTACATGTTCTTAAGGATCTTAAGCCTCCTATAATAGCCTATGGGCTATGTAGCTATCTTCCCCCATGGGGAATTATAACGCCAGCTATAATGGGTAGATAAATTGCTAACACTTAAGGCCCTGTGCCTAACATGAGAGTTTAAGGCTCTGTGCCTAACATGAGAGTTTAAGGCCCTACACCTAATATGAGAATTTAAGGCCCTACACCTAACATGAGAGTTTAAGGCCCTGTGCCTAACATGAGAGTTTAAGGCCCTATGCCGAACATGAGAGTTTAAGGTCTTGTGCCTATTGTGAGAGTTTAAGGCCCAACACCTACTATGACACCTTGTGATTCTTGGCATAATCTGTATTAGTTAGTACTTGTGAAACTTCATTTGACTTTGCTCTTTAGTTTCACTAAAGATGGGGAACTTATGATGGGTGTGGGGTTTTTAGTTAAGGCAGTAAAGTCTTTTGTTATTTTCAGTTAAAGTAGTGAAATTTTTATTGGCATATAAGGTAGAGAAGTTTTTAATCAACAGAGGCAATTTCAGTAAGAATTTGTGAAACTTCACTTGACTTCGCTCTTCAGTTTCACTAAAGAAAGGGAACTTATGATCCGGTCGGGGTTTTCTGATTAAGTAGAGGGGTTTTCGAGCAATTCCTGAGCAGTATAGGTGATGTCTAGAGCGTGTATAGTAGTTGTGTGGGCAGAGTAATTTGTGTGTTGGTAGAGCACTATATGCAATTTCCGAGCATAGTAGGGGGAAACGAGGTAGTTGTATTTAGAAGTGTTGTAGACAGAACAGTCTATATTATTCCCAATATCTTTACTTGTAAAATTTCACTCGACTTCGCTCTTCAATTTTACTAAAGAGGGGGAACTTATGATGGGGTCAGAGATTTTTCTAAGCTCTTCTCGAGCAGTTTGTGTGTTGGCCGAGCAGTAAGAGCATTTCCCAAGTAGTTTATGTTCTTCCCAAGCAGTGTATATGGTTTCTAAGCCCAGCATGGGTGAGTAGTGCAGTGGTGTTCAAAAGTGAATTATAAAGTTAACCGAGCAGTAAGAGTACTTCCCAAGCAGTGTATGTGGTTTCCGAGCCCAATAGGGGAAAGTAGTGCAGTGGTGTTCAAAAGTGAAGTATAAAGTTGGTTGAGTAGTAAGAGTACTTCCCGAGCAGTTTATGTTCTACACAAAGCAGTGTATGTGGTTTCCAAGCCAAGAAAGGGAAAGTAGTGCAGTGGTGTTAAGAAGTGAAATATAGTGTTGGCAGAATAGTTTATTCTTCTCCGGAGTAGTGTCTATTTTTCCCGAGAAGTTTATATGTTTCCCGAGCAATATATATAATTCCCGAGCCCAATAGGGTGAGTAGTGCAGTATTGGTCAAGTATAGCATTGACTGGGCAGTGTATGCTTTTCCTGAGCAGTCTATATGTTTCCCAAGCAATGTATATAATTCCCGAGCTCAGTAACGTGACTAGTGCAGTATTGCTCAAGTATAGTATTGACAAGGCAGTGTATGCTTTTTCTGAGCAGTCTATGTGTTTCCCGAACAGTATTATTATTTCCTGAGTAGTATGTTTATTTCTCGAGCCATATGTGGGTTTCAAAGGTTCCTTCTGTACATGGTGAAATAAGGAGGAATGGATATTTTAAAGTATCAGGGATGGCAAGAAGAGTTTGAGGAGGATAAAAGTGATTAATATAAGATATGTTGCCATTTGTTTATATATTTTATTTAATTAATATTTTGCTGGGGAAATATAAGATATGTGAAACATTTGAAAGAGATATTTTTAATATAGGCAGGAAAAGAGGGTTACACTTGATAGCTAGGCAAGGGTATTAGAGTAAATTCACTTTAAGGAGGTGGCGGGATGAAGCATCCATAAAAGGGCAGAGAAGGAAGGAAGAAGGGATAGTTGTTTCTTGGCTATTTGCTATCTCAAATATTTTCTTCTCACTTCTTCATCATTCTTTCTGCATTTCTATTTTCCTCATTCTACTGTTCCTGGCTAGAGCGTCGGAGGGGCAGTGATGGGAAGCTGGCTCATCTCTAATACTTTCTTGTGAAGTGACAGATCTATCTTGGCAAGGTGAGCGAAGGAGATTTAGCTAGGAGTTTCTAGATTTGAGGCAATCAGAGGACATCTACAAGAAGGGGGAAGGGGATCTTAGCAGGCCGAAGAAGTGAACACAATCAATACCAAACTCCCAAGTGTGTCGAAAATCCAAAATGACACACTATGACTCTAAAACCTAACTTGGCCGAATTTGATCAATTCTTTAAACTTCTCAAATTTAATTGGCACATCCTAAAATCTTTTAGGAAATAAATCCAAACTTACTTTCAAGGTATCCCATAACCTTGAAATTATCCTAAAGTGGCATCTTTGATATGCTTAGGTTAACTACCGTACCAATTCAAGTTGACATATCCTAATCCATTTAGCATGAAGGGATCACGCTCCTAGGAACCCAATACCCATTGGAGCTCTTGGGTTAACTAGGTAGTCACTAGGGATATCCTCCCTTAGTACCTTCCAAATGACCCTTCTAGGCTTTGAAGTCTTGGTCATTTTGGCCTTGTCAAGGTCAACTCTAGAGCTAACTCCCCTTGTAACCTTGCTAGTGACATTCTTAGACTTCTTTGAAGCCTTAGTCACTTAACACTTACCATAGTTAGTGATGTGAGCAAAACATATAGGGTTTTAGGATTAGTTTTCACTTACATCTGATCGCATTTTATGTTGGTTACATGCATATTTTACTTTGTTTTCCATGCATTTCCTGTTTTCTGGTTTGAAGATCTGCTCTGTATACTTTTGTGTGTAGGATAATATTTCGTAGGGAAAACAGTGCACTTTTAGAGCAAAAAGAAGACATTTGGCAGCTGGACATAGAAGAGAACATGGCCAGGGCGTGTCCCTACACACGCCGTGTTCAAAAGGAAAAAATGGCCCACACAGCCTGACACACGGCCAGGCCATGTGTTTTCACACAGTTGTGTGGTGGCCCAGCGATTTGACGCGACTAGGGTTTTTTCCAGATTTCACAGTGATCCGGCGTGATGTCTATATAAAGAAAGTTCTGCCCAAAACCCTAGGGGGGAGGCACGCCGGCCGGGACGGCACTCCGAAGCCCTAAAAATCTTTGGGAACTCACATCGGGGAAGGAGAGAGTTGCTCGAGGATCAAGATCTACACCACAACGTCAAAGGGAAGAGCTGCAACTACATTGTAATTCATATTTCTTGTACATTTATCGTTTTATTCATAAATTCTATAATGTATTGTGACTCTTTTCTCGTATTCATGGAGTAGATTCTCCAATTCTAGGATTAGAGAGTAGTTTTGTTGAGTAGAACATTGCTATTTCAAATATGTTTCCATTCTTGAAATCGTATTTGTAGTTGAATGATTATTTAGATCTATAGCTTTGTGTTTTGGTTTTCTATCTTCTGTGCGTAGATGATACAAGGAGTGACAGTTCTCGTATCTAGGATTTAGGAGATAATATGAGGAACCTATAGGTTGGCCTCATCGCCTAAAACTGTGGATAGAAGGATGCGATAGAGTCAGTAACGTGTCTCATTTTCGACTCATTGCAAGGATGGATTAGGCATCCTTGTACTATAGTGTATGATGTCCTTTCCACAAAACCCTAGCTAGAAAATCTTGTTATATTCGATTGATAGCATGTTCTGCAACACATAAATGAAACCAAAGTCCTAGAATTCCATTCAAATCCTCTTAGAAAACTTTTTCTCTTCTTCCGTGTGACACTGTACTGAGTTCGAACCACCGACGACCTCTCATTCGTGAACCCTCAGATTTCCAATCCGAACAACAACACATCCACTGGACAAACTGATACTTGAAATCTTAGTCCCTATGGGATCTATATTTTTTATTACTTGATGACATTCGTGCACTTGCTGGCATTAAGCATGAGCGTGCACTTCGAGTCCTCAATGGTTTCCGTAACGAGATTTGAGGTCGTGTTTGTGTGCATTAAGTTTTTGGAGTCGTTGTCTGGGATTGATTGATTCGATATCGAGTCAAGAAAGTGGATAGTTGGATCGAACTTAGGTTAGATTTATTTACTTGCTTATTTTTATTTTATTTGAATTTTTTTTATTTTCCATTTCTAGATTTTGTTTTTAATTTATTCTAGCAGTGATTCTCTATTTATTATTTGTTCTTTGATTATTTAGTTAGATTAGTTTATTTCCTGTTTCAAAACCTTAGGTAAATACTCTTAATTTTGTGGCTCGGTTCTTTGTATGCTTAGACGCTTAGGATCTGAAGGCCTGATTCTGATCGATTTAGAAATCGAACGAACCTATCATTACCGAAAAGCTGAACAGAAGAGGATGGAGGATTAAGCTGCATTCGAAGTGAATATAGGTATCTGACCCTTGTGGGATTACGCAAACCCTAGTGCTAGAGGATTTAGGTCGAGTATAGCTGGACCATCCATTTCGGCAAACAACTTTGAACTGAAGCCGGCACTCATACATATGGTCCAATAGAGTCAATTCGGGGGAGCTGTGACTAAAGACCCGAACCAACACCTGGAGTCATTCTTAGAAATCAGCTTGACGATGAAGATAAATGGAGTCCCTACAGATGCGATCCACCTGAGCTTATTCCCATTCTCATTGCGGGATAAGGCTAAGGCATGGCTTCACTCCCTGCCTGTGGGAAGCATTACTAAATGGGAGCAATGTGAGCAGCAGTTTTTGAATAAATACTTCCCACCAAGCAAAACTGCTCACATGCGCCATCTGATCACAAGCTTCCGTTAGAAGGAGGGGGGTCCCTATTTGAAGTCTGGGATCGCTACAAGGGGCTACTTTACCAATGCCCCCACTATGGATTGGAAAGGTGGTTGGTGATCCACAACTTCTACAATGGGATCACGTACGCCACAAAGATGTCCCTCGATTCTACTGTAGGAGGAGCACTTATGAATAAGACCATAGAGGAAGTTGAGGAGCTAATAGAAGAGGTGGCCCAGAACCACCATCAATGGGCTTCCAAACGTGGTCACCCAACTCCTGCAACGGGACGATATGCTGTCAACTCCATGAATCACCTAGCAACAAGAATGGATGCGCTTAGTAGATGATTCAACTCTTTAAATCCTACATCTGCATGTGCGGCCATTGACTTTGGAAAAGGAGCAGCAGCATAACAGAGGACTACTATGGAGGGCAAGGTGGCTTAGAAGAGCAGATTGAGCATTGTGATGCGGTTGGGGACTACAATCAAAGGTCCAAGAATCCATACTTCAGTAGTTACAACCCCGGATGGAAGAACCACTCAAACTTTTCCTATCGGAATAACTCGAGGAACTTCCAATCATCAGGAGGGTATGGACAGTAGCAGGGCAATGGGCAGTATCAACCATAGAAGTCTAGGTTAAAATTGATTATAGAAGACTTTATTGCTACCCAAATAAAGGCCAATTAAGTGTTTCGTCGCCAAAATTAGAAAACAGAGAAGTCACTCAGAGACTTGACGGCAACTGTTGACGGTCTTGCAAGTCACACAAGGATGTTGGAGACACAGGTGGCCCAGATAGCCCAAACCATGTCACAACCTATGGAGAGCTCTCCAGCATTACCCGAGCTGGGTAAATTTACGGAAGAAGGAGGGTGCAGCGAGAAAAGAGCGCAAAGAAACAGATTCGCCAAGGGGTGTGTAGCCATGATTTCCACACTACTATACCAAGATGAAATTGAAGATAAAATTCAACCCCAGCTTGAGGACCCTGGTGAATTTGTTATCCCTTGTTCAATTTATGGGGAAAGCTTCAATAAAGCATTGTGCGACTTAGGTTCATCAGTAAGCGTGATGCCCTACGCATTCTACCTAGAGATGGGACTGGGAAGTATACAACCAATGGGCATAGGCATTCGCATGGCGGATGACACAATCAAGAAGCTCGTTGGCATGCTAGCACATGTGTCTGTGGTTGTCGAGAACTTTGTGATATATACGGATTTTATCGTACTCGACACAAGACCATATCCCTAGAATCCCATCATCTTGGGAAGACCCTTTCTGGCAACTGTAGGGGCGGGTATAGATGTAAAGGCACACCAGATCACCTTAGAGGTAGATGGGGAGATCATTATTTTTAGCCTATCAGAGTGTAGATCTCCCTACCTAGACGACTTTACTTTCAGCAGGATAAACCCGAGCCCACCGGATGTAGACACCGAGATGGAAGAATGGAGGTCTACAGAACCTCCAGAGCCAAGTTGATAATGGAGTGTGGTCGAGCTAAATGATCATAATCAAAGCGCTTCTTGGGAGGCAACCTAAGTTTAGCTTTTAGGTTTTCTTTTGATTGTATTGCATTCATTTAGTTAATTTACACTTTGATTTCCATTTCGTTTAGCATTAGGACCAAAAAGAACTTGCTAGGTAAAAATAGAATAAATTTTTAGCTTACATGGCGAAGCGTGTGAGAAAATTCTGACTGTTGTGCACAAAAGGAGAGAAATAGGGGACACACAGTCGTGTGTTTTCCCATGGTCGTGCTCGACTAACCCGAGCCACGCACGACCTGGCTATTTTCACACGGTTGTGTCGCGTGAGGTTAAAAAAGGTACGTCGTGCATTTTTTCCCCAAATGTGTCGTGTGTTTCGATTTTTCTTGCCCTAGCTATATGGATCCTTCATCCCCACCACCTAAGAGCTTTTCCAACCATCAAAGAAGCCAAAAGGTGCAAGGATGAGGAGGACCAAGCAAGTGGTATCTCAAACTGGTGCTTCGGAGAGACGAGCAAGGAGAATCGACGCCCCTCAAGCTCCGGAGGAGGGCAACGCTCTTCCAACCCTTCTTTTTCGCAACAATGAGCATAGGGATAGATATAACATGCTTTCTACTCCTAAAATCACTGCAACTAGGTATCTTGATGAAGATTTACTAGAGTCCTTAAGGTTGTTGGGTGACATTCAAGCCTTATTTGCAAAAATAGGGTGGGAAGAGATAATGGGGATAAGACACCCAACCTACCCTAGGATAGTATTGGAATTTTAATGTTATTTAGAAACTGAGGTTTTAACGGGTAGAGAGAGCAAAGAGGGTAGGATTACCTTTAGTATATTTAACATTGAGCATGAATGGACACTACACTAATGGAACTCATGATTTGGCTTGCCAAGTGGGGGAGAGAGAAGAACTCCTATAGGATTCAACTCTAGAATATTTTGGTTTGAATTGAGAGGAGAGAACGCTTACGACCCATCTAGGGACAAAGCATCACGCCTCCAAACCCCCATTTTTTGATACCTCCACCGAATCATGGCAAGCACTATTTTTGGTCCTGGGGAGAGTGATGGTGTAGTGAGAGCTAGCGAGCTGCTTTGCCTATGGAACATGCTACAAGAAAGGAGTAGCATCGATGTAGGGTCTCATTTCATTAAACACTTAGTGAAAATGGGCAAAGCAATGAGAGGAGAGATTAATGTGGGGGCCTACTTACCCACATTTGTCATAGGATGGGGTACGACTACACTGCACTAGATAGCATAGAGGGGAGCCCTAGGATCGACCTGGGAGTATGTATAGCCATGAAGATGATTGTAAGAGAGGGACACTCCTTATGCTTTGTAAGGAAAAACCTGACAACCCTTAGGCTCCCCGACCCCAATCGTACCACCATCACCACACGCGCCAACTGGCGCTTAGACCTGATCGTGGAGTCCCCGCCATATGAGGGACCATCCACATCGGTGCCATCTCTCCCACTTTACCTCATGCTCCCTCCAGTCCATACATACATAGGAGCCCATCTAGTCCATGCCGACATGAGCCTGCACCTATACCGCCACCTTTTTCTACTTTTGAGCAGGATACAGGTACATCTACCTATGATTTTTTGGAGTTCCGATCGTGCCTCAATGACATATATGCCGAGCAACAGACACAAAGGCAACGATGGGAGTGTTAGGGCAATCTCTTGCCGTAATATGGTTTTGATGGTGTGGCAAAGGGTTTAAGTTGGTTTGATATGTTGATGTGATATGTGCGTTGAAGTCGTGCAGGACTTAGTAATTCGCACATGGAGCCGTGGCGAGTTTCACATCTCATGACTCGTGCCTTGAGTCGGTGAAGGATAGCTTTGCGGAAGCCGTGCGCTTGGAGCATCCGAGGGACCGCCGGACGAGAAGCTTGGAGTGAAGCCGGAGGAAGTAGACTTCGAGGCAAGAGACGCGAAGGAGCATTGCAGAGCCATGCGCCTGATGCTGCCGAGGGACGTGGCCGAGAACGAAGAGAACTTCGAAGGCGAGGGACTCCGAGAAATGAGAGTGAGCGATTGTAACCCGGGGAAGGGTAGCTCTTAGGTGAAACTTGGTCATTTGGCCAAGTGTCAGATGGGTTTTCGACACCGCCGATCGCTATGTCATGGCAATGATCGCTCGAGTCGAGTGATTTCGATCCGTATACGATCGATCGGATTGCGCCGCTGATCGCATCGTGGGCGCTGATCGCCAAGACCATCGATCGGCCAAGGCGCGCAGCTGATCGATCAATAGGGTTTCGACCAGAACCATTCGTAGCCGATCGGCGGCCGATTATCGAGGGCATCACCAATCATGAGGTCCATCAGTCGACTGCCAAGAGTTCCGTTGGACTACAACGGTCGGGATCCGACGTGTTCGGAGGCCATTGTAGGATGCGCAGCGATCGCCAAGAGCGGCAATGATCGGGTGGCGCTAACGGAAGAAAACAGCCCTCTCTATAAAAAGAGAGGGTGTAAGCCTTTTAGAGGCTAATGCTCATACTCCAAACGATCTTCCTAGTGCCCCACAAGCTCTAAACTCTTCTTACCCGTTTTTACTCCATTCTATTTGTAAGAAGAGTGATCTTGGTTGTAAAGGTTACCTCCACCTAGCTTGGTGCAAAGGAGAGACCATTTAGTGGATTGGTTTAACGAGTGATCGAATCGGGGACCGTGGATTAGCGGCGAGAGCCGTGAACCACGTTATACCATCGTGTTAGCGCTTGTTTTATTGTTTGTCTTTTGCTTTGTATGCGCTAATCTTTTGTAGACGAGCAATTTACGACGTCCAACGTACGAGGGCTATTCACCCCCCTCTAGCCGGCCATCCGATCCCCTACAAGTGGTATCAGAGCAGAGGAAAGCTTGTCGAGGACTAACCGCCACAACAAGCAATTTTCAAAATGGCCGGCTCCAACATTCATCCTCCGAAGTTTGAAGGAGAATTCGCTTGGTGGAAGAAGCGAATGGAGGTATTTTTCGAAACGGATTTTGATATAATGATTACAATGGAATCCGGTTTCGTTTTGCCTAGGGATGAAGAAGGGAAACCAATCGAAAAATCACGATGGACTAAGAAGCAAAGAGAGGAGCACCTTGCGAACTCAAAGGCAAAACATCATCTTTTCAATGTGCTCCCCCAACAAGAAATCAACCGAATAGGAGAATGCCTAAGTGCTAAGGAGATGTGGGAGAAGCTAGTAGAGCTTCATGAAGGTACCTCGGAGGCTAAGCTAGCAAGAAGAGACCTCCTCCGCTCCCAATTATCCAACATCAAATTAGAAAAGGGAGAAAAGGTAATTTCTTTGCATTCTAGATTCAAAGAAATTTTAAATGGACTAACAAGTGTAGGTGAGAAGCTAACAAACCGGGATATGGTAATGAAGGCCATAGATGCCTTTCCCCGGTCCTCAAAGTGGAGCTCCATGGTGGACTCATTCTATATCTCAAAGAATTTAGAAGTGAGCACCTTGGAGGAGTTCTTCTCAACAATGGAACTCCACGAAACTAGGCTTGAGGGAATACAAGAGGAGCCTAAAATTCAACCCTCAAGAGGAGTAGCATTATTGGCAAATAAGGGGAAGAAGAAGATGGAAATCCCCTCCTCCTCCGATGACGAAGCATCTTCCTCCTCCTCCATGGATAGCACCGAAGAAGCCTATATGGTAAGGAGGGTAAGACGAGCATTTAAGAATTTTAGATTTGATAAATCTAATGATAGGAATAGAAGACCAAGGGGGAAGGTCATATGCTACAATTGCCAAGGAGAAGGGCACATAAGGGACAATTGTCCTCTCCTAAACAAGAGCAAGGAAGAAAGGAAAAAGAAAGAAGAAAAGAAGAAGAAAAAGGGGAGCAAGAAAAAGAAGGAAGAGGAGAAGAAGACAAAGGAGAAGGGAAAGGCTAAGGCTCTCAAGGCCAAGACATGGGATGATCCTTCCTCATCCTCCTCCTCATCATCGGATGAGGAGAATGCTTTTGTCACCAATTTGGCCTTGATGGCCTTTGATGACTTGGATTGCTCTTCATCCGAAAATGAAGGATCAAGCTCAAATGGGGAGAGCTCAAATGAAGGGGGAGCTTCTACATCCTCCTCATCCGAAGAAGAAGAGGACATGGAAACTATGGTAACAAATCTAACCCCTAAGAAAATAGTTTCCATGGTTTCTAGCTTAACTAGAGATTTATTTAGAGCTAAGAAGAAAAACAAAAGCATGCTAGATCAAATTAAGGACCTAGAAAACAATCTAGAAAATGCATGCTTAAATGAAAGTATTTCTTCTAGCTTAAATGAAGCATGCTCACATGACCTTTATATGCCTTTAGATGTAAATGATGCATGCATAGAGGAAAATAGGGCATTAAGGGAAAAGGTAGATTATCTAACCAAAGCCCTAGAGAAATTCACAATTGGCTCCAACACATTGAACATGATCTTAGGGAGCCAAAGAGCTAGTTTCAACAAGAAAGGCCTAGGATACAAAGAAAAGAAAAATGAAAAGGCCTATAAATGCCTAATAGCTAGGGGACAAGATAAAAAGAAAGTAATTGCTAGGAAATGGATCCCCAAGGAGTATTTAGTGAACCCAATAGGAAAGAATTTATTTTGGGTTCCAAAATCCATCCTTAAGGGTTAGAAAACCCCTAGGGTAGTCAACCACATGGTCCTAATCTATATCATATTTTGGTTGACTTAGGATGACGGGACAACATTTTTTAGATAGTGTTGGGTGATGATAACGTGCCCATAAATAGGTAATAATGCTTAAATCATGATGATTGATGTAATTCCTATGTATATTTACAATCATGATTTATGTTTTTGATATTTGGCATGTTATCATGAGAAATAGGTTTGAATCATGCTTTAGGTGATAATTTGTTTATTATCATCGTATAATACCTAATGCATGACTATAATTTGATGAAAACATGTATTTCATGATCATAATGTAGAATTCATTCATATATATCATAATGATCATGTTAATTGTTAGGATGATACTTAACCATGATAGAATTGCATGAATATATTGGTTAAGTATATACAAATACCCCCTAGGATGCATCTCACACTCAATATAGGCTAACTTGATTGCAAACTTAGTATGGGTGAGATATTAGGATGATACAAATGTCCACTAATGCCTATGGCATTTAGATGGTCATTTAAAGTATCAACATAGCAATAATAGACCAATCATGGGGAAGGCTTTTGTTTAATTCATAGACATATTGCCCAAAGATCATGGTTGGATATTTCATATGTTTTCAAAATAATTTCTTACCTTAAAATACATGTATTCATGTTTTGAAACAATTGGATGCAAAACTAGGTAGCTAACTTGATACTAGAATGATCAAAAACCTAGTGGTTTTTAGAGCTTTTGGATTTTTGGCAAAAACAAGAAAATATAATGAGTTTTCATGAAAAACTATTTTTCATTGATAGATATACTTAAAAGAAATATGTTCCCCAAATTTCATGATTTTTCGAATTTTCTGGAATTTATAATGCATTTAAAATTCGTCAGGAAAATCAAAATTGGATTCCTTTGTGCGATCATTGCCATCTTGATAGCGATCATTGGTGGCTATAAATCAGAACATTGAAGGCCGAATTCAGTTTGTAAACCTACAACAAGTGGTAGAAATATACTTGATGCCATCAACAAGTGGTACCCAATTTTAAATCAACTTGTCATATTTTCCCTCCATTATACTTGATGCCATGAGCTTATAACTTAGTGTTAATCTTTTTTGATGGTGTCAAAGGGGGAGAAATAATTATGTTTAAGTTAATTATTTTAAGGGGAGAAATATATGATAAGGTAGAAAATGTGCATAGAGAGTTTCATGGATTAAGGGGGAGTTGCATGTTGTTATATCATGTTTATCTTTACATGCTTTCTTACCTTAGAATTTATATCAAATGTTTTTACCTAACTTAAACGGATTGCCACACATCAAAAAGGGGGAGATTGTTAGGGCAATCTCTTGCCGTAATATGGTTTTGATGGTGTGGCAAAGGGTTTAAGTTGGTTTGATATGTTGATGTGATATGTGCGTTGAAGTCGTGCAGGACTTAGTAATTCGCACATGGAGCCGTGGGTGAGTTTCACATCTCATGACTCGTGCCTTGAGTCGGTGAAGGATAGCTTTGCGAGCCGTGCGCTTGGAGCATCCAGGGACCGGACGAGAAGCTTGGAGTGGCCGGAGGAAGTAGACTTGAGGCAAGAGACGCCGAAGGAGCATTGCGAGCCGTGTGCACGATCTTTGCCAGGGGCGTGGCCGAGAACGAAGAGAACTTCGGCGAGGACTCCAGAAATGAGAGTGGCGATTGTAACCGGGAAGGGTAGCTCTTAGGTGAAACTTGGCCCATTTGGCCAAGTGTCGGATGGGTTTCGACACGATCGGCCATTGCCATGTCATGGCGATCGGCCTCCCAGTCGAATGAGTTCGACCGTATATCGACGGATTGTGGCGTGATCGGCGCCGCCATCGTGGGCGATTGACTACCAAGACCATCGATCGGCTGAAAGCGGCCGATCGATCAATAGGGTTTCGGCCACAGAACCATTCGTAGCCGACTGGGCAGTCGACTATGGAGGCATCAGTCGACTGATGAGGTCCATCAGTCGACTGCCAAGAGTTCCGTTGAACTACAACGGTCGGGATCCGACGTGTTCGGAGGCCGTTGTAGTGACGGCAGTCGACTTCCAAGAGCGGCAGTCGACTGGTGGTGGCCAACGGGAAGAAAACAACCCTCTCTATAAAAAGAGAGGGTGTAAGCCTTTGAGAGACTAATGCTCATACTCCAAACGATCTTCCTAGTGCCCCACAAGCTCTAAACTCTTCTTACCCGTTTTTACTCCATTCTATTTGTAAGAAGAGTGATCTTGGTTGTAAAGGTTACCTCCACCTAGCTTGGTGCAAAGGAGAGACCATTTAGTGGAATGGTTTAACGGAGTGATTCACCGAGGATGAATCGGGGACCGTGGATTAGCGGCGTAGCCGTGAACCACGTTATACCATCGTGTTAGCGTTTGTTTTATTGTTTGTCTTTTGCTTTGTATTTGTATATTCCGCTTGCGCTAATCTTTTGTAGACGAGCAATTTACGACGTCCAACGTACGAGGGCTATTCACCCCCCTCTAGCCGGCCATCCGATCCCCTACAGGGTGGAGCAGAGCGCCTACACGTAGGCTGAGTTTCAGGGCTTCCGGGAGAACTTCCAGAAGAGGTGGCTACCCATCGTCAGGTAGAGGCCGCCTACCACCAGGAGATGCGACAGCATATGCGAGCCCAGAAGGCAAAGTGGGCTAGGGAGGAGGAGCACCGAGCAGTTGCTGCATCCATCATCTCTCAGATCGACCACATGTACATGTGGCATCAGTGGCTTAGCAGCAGATTCTCCCAGGATCCCGAGGTGTCGAGGCTATCAAACTTTCCACCTCATCCACAATATTAGAGGTATACTTCACTTAAGTCTGGGGGGACCCCAAATTTTGTTTTGTTTCTAGCAGTAGTTTCTTTCCTAATGTTCGCATTTTAGATAGCATTCATTTATTCATGCATAGTGTGATCAGTTTCTTCCTATACTTAATCTTGGCTAACTTTAAGCTGCCACAGTAGTGTTTTTAAAGTTACTTTCATGAGTTGTTCTCATAGGTAGCTTAACTTTATTTATCTCATGGTATTTTATTTTATTTGCTCTAATGAATGTTCTATACTTACATTGGTTAACTTTTACTTTTACACCTACACATGTTGAACATTTTGAAAGGCAGAGTCTAGTACATACCTAGTTATAATTCATCTCAGTAGTCTAGTACATTGGATTTCCCAGGTGACCCTAAGTTTAGCATTTTAGTTACTGGAGATGCTAGGATTGTGTAAGCCCATTCAGAAAAATCAAAATCCCAGTGAGCAAAAATAATAAAAAAAGAGAGAAAAGAAAAAGAAAAATAGAGAGAAAAAGAAAAGAAAAAAGAAAAAAAGATTATGAGGGATAAAAAAATAGTTGTCGTGGGTGGAAATAGTTAGGTGCCCCTTTGAGACCGAGATAGGTTACTGAGGAAATACCTACCAATTTCTCTCAATACCGAGCACGCCTTTGAGACTTTGTGCTAGATCTAGGGAAAGACCCTCGCTTTGGGCAAGTAAGTTCCTAAGAGCTGGAGACCTTAGGAAAGCTATAAGATGATGACTTAACTCACCATGGAATGAGTATCCCCTAAGAAGATTTGCATAGCACGAGCACGAGAAGCTAACTTAGTGAATTTCTAGAACATATCTATTTTGGTTTGATTGCAAATACCACTTGATAAATCTAGTTAACATGCTAAGTATGGAACAATACCTTTTTAAAATTTCATGGAACTGAGGTTTGCTTGAGGACAAGCAAAGATCTAAGTCTGGAGGAATTGATGTGAGCAAAACATATAAGGTTTTAGGAGTAGTTTTCGCTCACATCTCATCTCATTTTATGTTGGTTTCATGCATATTTTACTTTGTTTTCCATGCATTTCCTGTTTTCTAGTTTGGAGATATGCTCTGTATACTTTTGTGTGCAGGATAGCATTTCGTGGGAAAAACGATGCACTTTCGGAGAAAAAAAAAAGACATTTGGCAGCTGGACGCAAAAGGGAACATAGCCAGGGTGTGTGCCTACACATGCCCGTGTTCAGATGGCGAAAATGGCCGCCACAACCAAACACATGGTCAGGCCATGTGTTTTCACATGATCGTGTGGTCACCCAGTGATTTGACGTGACTAGGGTTTTTCTAGATTTCGCAGCGATCCGGCGTGATGTCTATATAAGAAAAGCTCCACCCAAACTCTAGGGGGAGGCACGCCCGCTGGGATGGCACTCTGAAGCCCTAAAAAGCTTTGGGAACTCGAATCGGGGAAGGAGAGAGTCGCTCGAGGATCAAGATCTACACCACAACGCTAGAGGGAAGAGCTGCAACTACATTGTAATTCATATTTCTTGCGCATTTATCATTTTATTCATGAATTCTATAATGTATTGTGACTCTCTTCTCATATTCATGGAGTAGATTCTCCAATTCTTGGATTAAGGAGTATTTTGTGTTGAGTAGAACATTGCTATTTCAAATATGTTTCCGTTCATGAAATCGTATTTGCAATTGAATGATTATTTAGATCTATAGCTTTGTGTGTTTGTTTTCTATCTTCTGTGTGTAGACGATACGAGGAGTGACAGTCCTCGTATCTAAGATTTAGGGAATATTAGGAGGAACCTATAGGTTGGCCTCATCGCCTGCAACTGTGGATAGAAGGATGCGATAGAGTAGGTAACGTGTCTCGTTTTTGGCTCATCGCAGGGATCAATTCGGCATCCTCATACCATAGTGTATGATGTCCTTTCCATAAAACCCTAGCTAGAAAATCTGGATATATTCGATTGATAGCATGTTCTACAACACACAAACAAAACCGAAGTCCTAGAATTCCATTCAAATCCTCGTAGCAACTTTTTCTCTTCTTCCTTGTGACACCATACTGAGTTCGAACCACCAACGACCTCTCATTCATGAACCCTCAGATTTCTAATCCGAACAACAACACATCCACTGGACAAACCGATACTCAAAATCTCAGTCCCTATGGGATCGATATTTTTTATTACTTGACGACATCCATGCACTTGCAGGCTTTGAGCTTGAGCGCGCACTTTGAGTCCTCAATGATCTCCGTCGCAAGATTTGAGGTCGCATTTGTGTGGTTAGCCTTAGGGATGTCTTTCCTAGTAACCTTGGTTTTTCGAGACCTATGGGTGGTTTCATAGTCAAATGGAATGTTATGGAAGGTTGGCATAACCTCCATGGGCTTAGGCTTGTGACCCAAGCCTTTCCTATCCTTAGAAGACTCTTGCCTCCTAGACCATAATTTTTTATCATTAGACCCATTAATTGAATTTGTCATTCTTCTAAGGGTCTTCTCTAATTTCTCAAACCTTGACCTCAAGGCTTGATTTTCTACCACTAATGCCTCAAATTTTGAATTTTCATATGTTCTTTGGGCATTGTTCTTCCTTTTAGGCATATGCCTACCCTTCTTAGGATTAATGCCTAAATGGTTTAGCTTCCTTACGTATGATAGTTCTAAAGTTATTGGTTATAGGTTTGTCCTTAGGTAAATTAATATGTTTGACACCTAAGCAAAAATACTTGTTATTTCTAGCATGCTTTTCATGAGTAATAGTAAGGAAATTTCTAGCATGCTTCATATCATTATGTAAAGTGAGAACATTATTTAAATTTACCTTAGGGTTTGCTTTAGAAGCTCCCCCTATATGTGATGCTCCTCCTTTGCCCTTGGTTTGCTTCCTCCCCCTAGGGCATTGAGTCATATAGTGGCCCCTTTGATTGCACTTGAAGCAAATAATATGCTCCTTGCTCTTAATTGTTAGGGCTCCGACATCTTTAGGCTTTTCATTGACCTTTAGTGTCGGTTCAGCCTTCTTGACTCTTTTTGAACATTTTCTCTTATAGTATTCTACTTTTCTACACTCAAAACACGTTATATTATTTTTATTACTAATCATGTATTTGAGTTACCTAAGTAGGTAAGGGAATTTTGGTCTTGTCCTTGGCTCTTGGAGTTGGATGGTTCATCTTCTTGCTCCGGCATTGAGGATGATCTCTCCTCCCCCTCAATCCTAGAGGTGGACTCTTCCACAATTTCTTCTACCACTTCCTCAGATGTTGAGCATCTCTCAACTTCCAATTCTTCATGCTCTTGAGATGATGGTGGTTTTTCTTCCTCTTCGGGCTCCTTCTCTAATTGAGTCGATGTTGGATCTTCATGAAGCTTGATCAACTTGCTCCATAATTCTTTAGCATCCTTACAATCTCCTACCTTATGAAAGATATTACTAGGCATAAAGTTAGTCAAAATTAACATTACATTTTTATTAATTTCATATTTCTTGTTTTTCCCCTCGGTCCACTTCTTCTTCTTGAGGACTCTTCCTTTCTTGTCCTTGGGATGTTCAAAATTACAACACTACACCAATAATCTATATCTTTATTTAAAAAATATTCCATTTTACCTTTCTAAATTGCAAAATCTTTGTCGTTCAAGAAAATTGAAACCGTGGTGTCATCCCCCAATCTATCATTTGATAATTCCATTTTGTCTCTAGCATGCTTCCTTAGTTATTAAGCCTTGAAGAGTGTCCTTGCTCTAATACCACTTGTTAGGAAAGTTGGTGTCGCTAGACGAGGGGTGAATAGTATTTTTGCTTTGTCACTTGGAATTCGATTGTATTTGTTCGATTACTTATCTATAATAATGTCAGTGCACAGTGGAATAAATAATAAATACAAATACACAACAAGAATACACAAGCACAACACAAGATATAACGTGATTTAGAACTTAGAGTTCCTACTCCACGGAGTGAGCTCAATAGCAAACTTTAGTGATGCACACCACCACTAATAAACTTCTCTTTCTCGAAAAACACTCTGGAGGTGGAGAAACCTCTTACAACAAGAGTACAAAAGTAATACACCAAGCAAATACATGTATACAAATGAAATGCAAAGAAAACTTTACAAGAGTGCTTTTGATGGCTTGTTTGTTGATTGCTTTGGATTTCTCTTGAAGGTTGGAATGCAACATCAATTCCCCTTCAAAATCTCCCTAAAAATTGATGCAAAATCCTCCATCTCGAGCTGCTTTTATAACCTGCATCTAGTTGATTTCGTGCATAGTAGTCGACTGTCAAAAGGCACCAGTCGACTACTCATAGTGTCATTGTCTCATATTGTCTCAATCCATGCTGGAAAAACTCCAACGGATAGCACATCAGTCAACTGATGCTCGGTAGTCGACTGACCAGTCGACTACCAAAGCTTCTATGCTCATGTCCAATTAAATCAGTCGATTGATCAAGAATAATCGACTTCCCATAATGAAACTCGACTACTAGTGCTTTACCCGAGCAGTAGAAGCTCAGTTGACAACTTGACCAGTCAACTGATCCAAGTTGACTGGGCTGTCAAGTGTCAAACACTCAACCAGTCAACTGATAAACATCAAACATGAGATTTAACTCAAGTATGATCCCCTCATACTTGATAGCCCACACTTAGCCTAGAACTAAGCCTTCTAGCCACCTCCATCAACCTCATGTCTATTGGATCCCTCCAAGTCCTCCATGACTTGTTCATCCATACGCTAGCCTTCAACTGCTTCCATTGGCTATTGTAATGATAATTGGGTCTACTTTGCCAAGGTACATTTGGAATTATGTTGCCAAGACAAATGCTTGGACTTTACTTTGCCAAACACATCCTTGGACTTCCCAATTGCCAAGTATCCATACTTGATCTTTCACTGCCAAAGTTCACTTGGACTTTATGCCGCCAAGACTATATACTTGAACTTATAGTGCCAAGACTATACCTTTGGACTTTCCTTGCCAAGTACCAATGACTTAGACTTTCCATTGCTAAAACACTTGCTTGGACTTTTCCTTTGCCAAGACCCATGCTTGGGCTTTCCATGCCAGGACCCATGCTTGGACTTCCAATTGCCAAGTACCCACGACTTGGACTTTACCATTGCCAAGACCTATGCTTGGATTTTTCACGCCAAGTACCCATGACATGGATTTTACAATTGCCAAGTACACATGAATTGGACTTCTCAAATGCTAAGACCGTTCTTGGACTTCCCATGACAATCACATTGCCAATTGTTTTGTCAAACATCAAAAAACTACTCGAGTCAAACTTGACTCTGGTCAATCGTGACCTGGGCCAATTGCACCAACACATGTGTCCAAGAAGACTATCTTCTTACCATGCTTTCTCTAGCCAGAGACTTCTGAGTAACAATATTGACAAGAGGCCTTGGGTATACATCTCCTTTTAATAGGAGTGTTGAATCCTCTATGGGCTATTCAAACATCTTCGATCACTTTAACTTATACCCAATCAACTCGGAGTGACACCTCCTATAGAGATGGCTGCAAAGAAGTCAAAGAATAAGTTGTCATGATCAAGATGACATGAATACTTCAAGTCTAAGGAAACTTGCACACAAGCTGCAATGAAACATCATCGCCATAAGAACCATGTGAAGTTTCATGGCAAGTCACTCCAATGAACTACTTACCCTAACTAGAATCCACATGTTCACTCTTAGCATTCCTATGGTTTCATTCAGTGAGTACCGAATGTTTGGATAAACCAAGAAGCATAACATGTGCTAGTCTCACTCAATAGATGATATCCAATATCATCAATTCATCCACTGGGGATATTTTCAATACTTAATAACTTAATAATTACACATGATGAGATACTTACTAATTATCATCTGTTGGATCAAAAATCACGCTAGAGGGAGGGGGGGGTGAATAGCATGTTTAAAAATAATTTATTTATCATTTGTAAAACTAGTAAAACACAAAGTAATTACAATGGAATAAGTAAAAACACAAACACAATATTTTTTACTTGGTTCACAGCTTAACGACTTCTAGTCCAGGGTCTGGGATCCTTGATCACTTAAGATGAGAAATCTACTATAAGATCAATTCCTTGTTGGAGGTAAGAGACACGAGCTTACAAAAGATAAAGGAAGCGGTAACAACCTTAACGCTCCTTTTAGAGATTAAGTACATGGAAATCAAAAAGATAAAGGAGGCAATAACAATCTTACCACTCCTTTTACAGATTAAGTACATGAAAAATAATAAGAGCTAAGATATACCGACAAAGTAACTTAATGATGAAGGCTGGGTGGAGTTGTGGCGTTGTAGCACAAAGTTTTGAGAGCAAGAGCACTTGAGTGTAATTCAAATCCTTGATCCTAGGGTTTGTGTCTAATCCTTCTTTTATAGACCTTCCTAAGCCCTTGAAATTGTCCATTTCATCCAGATCTAGACCTAGATCGAGATCTAGATCCTACTTATCCAGAATTCTTATCTCTACATGGTGACTTGCCTTTTAAACAAGGGCTCCAATCGACTGTTCCTTTTGTTAGTCAACTGATGGTTCATCCCAGTCAACATCTATACTTGTGTTTCCATCTAGTCACTTGCATCACAAGATTAGTGCAAGGTATACAATAATAGTGATCATGATAGTCCATCGAACATCCAATCTCGACTTCGGCCTTCCCTGGGAACCCTTAGTTGGATCAATGCCTAAGGTTGTCCTCATATTGAGGATGCAACCTTACTGTCACTCCTCACAAGTAGCTTATCTTTGCCAAACCCCTGGTCCTCTAATCTATTGATCTTCTATGCTTAGCTTTTGATCCTGCAAACTTACTAAGACTTGACACATAATATAAGATATAATATAACTTAACTTTAAACCATTGTCATTATCAAAACTCATGTTCGATTATCTAGTGCCCCTACACCAATAATCTCCCTCTTTTTGATTTATGACAACATGATTCAAAGCTACGGAAATAAATGCATTAATCAAATATTTTTTCAAAAGACTCCCCCTCAATAATACCTCCCCCTTAATATTTGGTGAATTTTTGATGAAATTATTATTTATTAACTTAACATCTCTCCCCCTTTGACATATATCAAAAACAAAGTAATAAAACGTCTAATAGGTCTTATGCCAATGTAGAGGTGGCTAGAGATATAAGATTTGTCTACCTTAAGTCTTCTATCCCTCTTGGCATAAAAACAATGTGATTTTAGGTTCTTTAGGTCTTGCACCAATAATGACATTATCTTTTGAAAAGATTATATACTTAAAAATATTTTCCTTTAAAATATATTTTTAATTTAAGGCTTCTCTCCCCCTTTAATATGAATGAATAAAAAAATGTAATTTAAATATTAGAAAATAAATAATATTTTTTAAGTACTTAACAAGAATATTTTGAAGGCTTATTTTCAAAGAATATATTTTAAAAAAACTGCAAGAATAATTTTCAAATAATTTTGAATTAATAAAGAGTATCCTAAAATTTTTGAAATTTTTTTAATTTTCAATGCAACATTTTTCAAATAAAAAATTTTAAAATAACATTTTAAAAGCTTCTATAAATAATGATTATCCAATTAGAATCTACCCTTAATCTAACACACTCTTAGGACATCCTTGTTAGCCACAAGGAAGACTTATCTAAGTATCTAAAGTTGACCTAAAGATCTTGAAGTTTATTATTGGTCAACTAATCATCATTTTAAGAAAATATAGATTTCAATAACTAAGTATAACTACACACAACAAACATTACAACCCATAAATTTAGAAAAAATAGTTTTAAGAAACTATTTACATGTAAATTTTTAAACCATTTTCAAAAATATTTTGAATTTGATTATTCTTAACATCTCATCCATTCTATATGTCTCAGTATAGACAAATCATGTTATCCTTATGGATTTAGTGAGATGACTTTCAATTTTACTTAGTTAATTTTAATGACTTAAAAATTAATTAAACTTTGGCTAGATTCGGATTCAACCATTAGTTAGTTAAGTGAATATTTCGAAAGAGGGCTTTGAGGTTGTGGCGAGGCATAGAGGTCTTCTTTAATCGGAACAACGACCACTTCCTTAAACAAAGCCAACTTAAGAAATTATATACTTAATTCACTTAGGTAAGTGTACCAAGCTAGATACTCCTTATCTAGTCTGAATACAATTAACTTCATTTTCCTAACATACTATCATCTCACCGTTTTGAGACTATATTGTCAAGGTTAATTAACCATTTTCTATCTAATCGTTCTATGATAATTCATTTAAGGCTAGTATGTATGACATGATATGATAATTAATAATTAATTAAACATGATATGAATGTGTGAATGAGAATGTCATATTCAATCAATTCAAAAAAGTAGTTGGTTTCTTAGATAGAATTTTATTTGTTTCATAGTTATTCGGTAGTCTATGATAATTAAGTTTACAAACTTTAGGATCTTGATCTTTGGTTAACTTAGACTTGTAACCCAAGTCTATATATTTAGTAGTTGAATTTTCAAGAGTTGAAGGTTTAACTTTTAAATTACTAATATGTGTATAATCAAATGATACTCTATTATAATTAATTTTATTAGTTTGATTAATTAAGTTTGAATTCATAATTAAGTTAGATTTAGACTTTTTCAAATTAGGATTTAAATTTTTTAAAATAGGATTATTAGAATTTTTCAAATTTCAAATTTTCAAAATAGGATTATTACAATTTTTCAAATTAGAAATTTTCAAAATAGGATTAGAATTTTTCATATTTGAATTTTCGAAAATAGTATTATATTTTTTCAGATTAGAAATTTTTGAATTTAAATTTTTAAAATTAGAATTAGATTTTTTGAGATTTTAATTTTTTAATTCAGAATTATCTTGATTAATCGGTTCTAGAGTTTGATAATTCTTTTTTTTATTTACATCAGGTATCAGGTAGGATTTCTCTTCACTACTAATCCTGATGGCCAGCCGCCTCGGCCCCATGTAAATTCCCCAACGACTGACGAGGGTAAATCAGGATGACGGGTGGTCAGAGCACGTTTGAACCCATGCTACACCAGAAGGGACGACCACGCTGGGACGAGGGGGCATCGTGCACCACCACTCGCACAACGTGCACAGCCAGGGCGGAATTGACCCCTGGAAGCGCAGAGGGGAGCCTTGTGAGTTACCACCACGCCGTTGCCCTGGGGGCTAGAGTTTCATAATTCTGACTTAGTTTCTGATGGTTCTGATCTAGTGTTTAATCATTTTGATTAACTCCTAGATTGGTTTTAGTCTTAATTTGATCTAGGTCTATGTTGACATAACTAAAAATTTGATCAAGTTCTCGATTAATTTTCTCAAAGGTCAAATTGATTTGATCATTTACTTCAATATTTTTTTTATTATTTAAAGTAATTAAATATGATTTTTTAAATTTTTTATTAATTGAGTTAATTAACTGACCATTATTGTTTGAACAAAACTCAACTAATTTGGTAGCTTGATTATAACTAGTAATACTAGAGTTAACACACAATTTATCTAAATTATCATGTGTTTTAAAACTTAAATTCTCAAAACCTTTAACGTTAGTAAACTTAGCGACATCCCCTAATTATGTAGACTTCTTCTTTCTCTTCGAACACCGATTCTTGTAATGCCCGAACCTCCAACACCTGCAGCACATGATGTGCTCCTTGTTCTTTCGGACTCTTGGTATTGGTGCCTCCTTTGATGTTGGTTGTGTCATTTGAGTTTTATGAGTAGGACACTTATTTTTGTAGTGTCCTTTCTCCCTCCACTTGAAACAAATAATATGAAACATAAAATTTACTTTCACATTGTTACCTTTCTCCCCCTCAATTCTATGCCTTGTGGGATACTCCTCCATGGTTAGTTTGGTCGAGGAACTTATGATACTTGCATGTATGAATGCAAAAAAAAAAAAAAAAAATCCCAAGACTTGGTCTTGGATTAGTAGTGCAGGGGAAAAAGCAAAAAATAAAAAATAAATGAAAGAAAAAAAGTTACTCAGTCGGTGGTTGCATCGAATTTGAGCGCCCCTGCTCCGATACCACTTGTTTGATAGAAAATCATGCTAGAGGAGGGGGGGGTGAATAGTGTGTTTAAAAATGTTTTCTTTCTTGTTTGTAAAACTCTTAAAACACAAAGTAATTACAGCGGGATAAGTAAAAACATGAATACAATATTTTTTACTTGGTTCATAGCCAAACGATTGCTAGCCCAAGGTCCGCAATCCTTGATCGCTTATGATGGGCAATCTACTATAAGATCTCTTCCTCGTTGAAGGTAAGAGACATGAGCTTACAAAAGATAATGGAAGAGGTAACAACCTTACCACTCCTTTTAGAGATTAAGTAAATGGAAATCAAAAAGGTAAAGGAGAAGGTAACAACCTTACATCTCCTTTTGGAGATTAAGTACACAAAATAATAAGAGCTAAGATATATCGACAAAGTAACTCAATGATGAAGCTCGGTTAGAGTTGTGGCATTGTAGCACAAAGTTTTGAGAGGAAGAGCACTTGAGCATAATTCAAATCATTGATCCTAGAATTTATGTCCAACCCTTCTTTTATAGACCTTCCTAGGCCCTTAAAACAATCCATTTCTTCCAGATCTAGACCTAGATCTAGTTCTAGATCCTACTTATCAGGAATTCTTATCTCGACATGGTGACTTGGCTCTTAAACGTGTGCTCCAGTCGATTGGATCAGTCGAATGTTGGTTCATCCCAGTCGACTGCAGTACTTGTGTTTCCATCTAGTCACCTACATCACAAGATTAGTGTAAGGTATACAATAATAGTGATCACGACAGTTCTTTGACTATCCTATCTCAACTTCGGCCATCCTTTGGAACCCTTAGTCGGATCAACACCTAAGTTTGTCCTCATATTGAGGATGCAACCTTACCATTACTCCTCATAAGGAGTTTTCCTTTGCCAACCCCCTGGTCCTCTAACCTTTTGGACTTCTTTTCTTAGCTTCTGATCCTGCAAACTTACTAAGACCTGCAGGCTTGACACATAATATAAGACATAATATGACTTAACTTTGAACCTTTTCCATTATCAAAACTCAGGTTTGATTATCTAGTGCCCCTGCACCAACATAATCCAAGCATAATTTCTCTCATGTTACGTATTGTATTGTAAACTTCAGTATATCAATTTAAGATCCAATCAAATACATATAAAATGTTTACTCAAATAGTGATTTTTATTAATCATCTAAGGCAATTGCCTTAGGACATCTCTCTATTGCAACATACTCCCGCTTAGCCTAAAGCCAATAGCCTTGATATCTTATATCATAGTCTTCTAGATGCCTCTGAAACTTTTCTTCGGGAAGAGGCTTTGTCAAGGGATTTTCTAGATTCTTATCAGTTGAAAGTTTCTCTATTTGTAGATATCTCTTACCTATGATCTCTCTGATCAAATGATATCGACATAGTACATGTTTGGATCATTGATGAGACTAGGGTTCCTTTGCTTGTGCAATGACACCATTGTTGTCGCAGTACACCAATAGTGCTTCAACAATACTCAACCACACCAAGTTCTGAAATGAACTTCTTAATCCAAACCACTTCCCTAGTTGCCTAAGAAGTTGCAATGTATTTTGCCTCTGTGGTAGAATCTGCAAGGGTCTCTTATTTGGAACTTTTCAAACTGACCGTACCTCCATTCATGGTAAATATGTTTCCAAACTAGGATTTGGAAACGTCCTTATTCGTCTAGAAGCTGACATTAGTATGCCCACTTACAACCATATCCCCTCCTTCATATACGAAGAATAAATCCTTTGTTCTTTGCAAGTACTTAAGGATTTCATTGATAGTCACAATGGATAACTGTCATTTTGTCAGGTTTTTTTGGTCCTTAATATCGCTGTTTTAATCCTCTCATGTGCTTATTTATCGATTATTTACATGTTTTATGAGTTGGATATATTTTTAGACCTTATTGTAAATTCTCTTAATTTTGGACTTATATGTAAATTGTATATCTTAATTATAGGAGATCGAGATGAGCCACTGGACTAGACTCAAATTGGATCAAATATGGCTTCATCTAGGGAAAGAAGGATATTTTAAGCTGGATCAATCTAGACCTTTTATCATGATCGAGGGAAATTTAATCAAGAGATCAGATCTGAGCGATATGGACCGTCCATTGAAAGCGGCTTGATTCTGAGCCATCTACCCAGATCTGGAGAGATCTGGTCTGTACATATTGATCTGTACATCTGAGCCCTTCATCCAGATTCGATCGATCATGATTATCCCTTCAGATGGATCAGATCCATTCATTCAAAATCATAGAAATTTCAACCGTTAGATGCACAAACCTTAATTGGATTAATCAGCTTCATTTGTTTTCCTTTACTACTTTTGTTGTCACATGCTACTCAAATAATTTTCTTATCATACGCCATGTCATTTTCATTAGTCATTCTACTGTCATTTTATGCTTTCATCATGTCCTTTCTTTCTATTCCTATTTTGTTGGATAGGGAATATTGGATGTTTCATGATGAGTGTATTGTAGGAGATTTGAGGCCGCTAGAGGGGGGTGAATAGCGTCGTGCTAAGCGTGATGGAATTCGCTCGCGTATCGTCTCTACAAATTTCGTTAGCGTAGCGGAAAATAGATAATAATGACAATAACGAAATGGACAATCACACACGAACACGAGTATATAACATGGTTCGGAACTGCACGGTTCCTACTCCATGGATCGAGCTCTACGAGCTCTAGTGATGCACACGCAACCACTAATAAACCAATACTCCTCGACACAAGTCGGAGGTGGAGAAACCTCGTACAATAGTTTACAACAATAAACTAAATACAACAAGAAATTATAATGAAATACAATGCAATACAAGTAAAGAAAACACTTTACGAATGCCTTTGGATTGCTTGCTTTTGGTTGCTTGAAGAATGGTCTTGGAGACCCTGATTTGCAGCAACAAATCGCCCCAAGGATGCTCAAGAAACCATATCCATTTTCCTCCATCACGAGCTCCTTATAAAGCTTCAACCTGTGCTAGAAAAAGTCGATCAGTCGACTGATCCAGACCATCAGTCGACTGATGCCACTGTTGTCATGAGACAACGGCTAGATCCACGCTGGATAAGTCCAACGGATCCATCATCAGTCGACTGATGGAGCCTTACTCGACCAGTCGAGTCTCGACTCCATTCTGTGCCCGATTTCACGATCACCAGTCGACTGATCACAAGATCAGTCCGTCAGTCGACTGCCCACCTATGGCAATCGACTGCTAGAGAAATTCTCGCAGTCAAACCCTAATTGACTCAGTCCAATCGACTGACACATGGCACCAGTCGACTGGTACATCTCAACCATGAGGTTTTAGCCCAAGTATGGTTCCCCCATACTTTCTAGACCACCCTTAGCCTAGACCTAAGCCTTCTAGCCACCTCCATCAGCCTCACGCCTCTCAGATCCCTCTAAGTCATCCATTACTTGTTCATCCATCGGGCTAGCCTTCAGGTGCTTCCATTGGCTATGTCATGCTAACGGTGTCTACACCGCCAAGGCACATTGGACTTATGCCGCCAAGACTCCGCTTGGACTTTACGCCGCCAACCATTGGACTTATGCTGCCAAGACTCCCACTTGGACTTTACGCCGCCAATATCAAACCCCTTGGACTTCTCAAATGCCAAGACTAAAGCTTGAACTTTCCCTTGCCAACCCATGTTGGACTTTCCATGCCAAGACCCATGCTTGGACTTTATCTTGCTAAGACTCATGCTTGGACTTTCCCAAATGACAAGTGTCCCACTTGGACTTTCCATGCCAAGTACCAATGACTTGGACTTTACCATGACAATTACATTGTCATATGTTTTTGTCTAACATCAAAACATCTCTCGAGCCAAGCTCCAACAATCTCCCCCTTTTTGATGTTTGACAAAAACCAAACAAAACAAACCATTGAGTTAGACCACTAACTCAGAACTCTTACCAATTATTCCAAATTGGTAATCCCAAACATTTACCCCCATAACATTCTCCCCCTTTTTGACATACATCAAAAAGGTTATCTCGCCAAGGAGGTCAATGTCTCATGTCCCAATGAGATCTTACAATCTTCTCCTTGATCCAAAAATACCTAGGATGCCTACCATCTTCCTAGTGATAAGTCTCATATCACTCAAGAAAGGCAATCCTATCCACTCTCCCAATTTCCAAATTGGGTCTCTCAAAATCCCATTAATTTTCCAATTGATGTCCTTTTTCCATAACTTCTGCACTTCAAGAAGAAAAACACATCCATCATCCCAAGATGGATAACTCCCCTTAAAGGCTTGCTCCCCCTTGACCATTGCACCAACAATGTCCTTGGGAAGTCCCTAAGCCAATAGGAACTCTAAACCATCAAGGATAAGGTTAGAAATTCAACATTGAACTTTCCAACACCTTAAATTTGATACAAACCCTAAACAACTCTCCAAATCCATATCCAATGGATCTTAACCCTTTATAATGCCTCCCAAAGCATATCCTTGGGTTAGGAGTGGTTAGGGACCTTAACCGCAGCTGAATACGGGCTAACCAAACCTAGTTTTCCCGAAATCGACTGGCTGATCGACTAACTCAGTTAGCTACGATCGACTACCACTCACATCGATCGCCACCCGGGTGATCGATAATCAAAAAATCTGATTTTCAATTATTAGAAACGAATTTCAAAAAATCATAAATAATTATACTTATATCGAAAAATCACGAAATTTGGTACGTATAATACCTATGACCAATACAATGGGTGAAAAATATTTGAAAATTATTTTATCCATAAAATATCGAAATTGATACAAAATCCAAAAGTGACTAAAAACTTTAAAGTTTAAGCTCACTTTGTATCAATCTCATCAATGATGATTGCTATCAAAAGATAGACTTCACCAAGGTTTTTCAAAATAATTTTAAAATGTTTTCAAAACCTTATTTTTGATCATATTCCTTGGGCTCTAAGTACATGACTTGTACATAAGCTTTCCCAATGATCCACATTGAATTAAGATGAGTTTTGGTTCAACTAGATGCAAAAACTATGCACCTTGAACTTAACTCATATCCTAGCATCTCACATGTATCTAGGGTGTATAAATACACATACATGTCAATTTGGATGTGAGATGTGGGTTTTGGTTCATTTAAACTAGGGTTTCATGCATTTTTCTAGGCAACACTACTTGATTCCCTTATAAATGGGACTCCAAGTCATGTCATTGTCCTTAGTTCAATTTTAAATCAAGTTAATGCATGAATGTATGATCATGGCATAATGATAGCAATAATTAAGCATGGCCAATGATCATGATGTCATGGCATAATATAAAAACTAAAACACATGACATTTACCTGAACCTAAGCATACTCATGACATATAAATGATAGAAAATAAACATGATGTCATGTCATGGCATATGACAATCAAAGCATGGAAAATAAGATATCAAGGTATATAATACCTAAATTTTAATATTAATTGTCATTTCATATAATTAATTACATTTTGCCATATTTCTACTTTTCTCCCAAGTGTGCCAAAAACCCAAAATGACACACTAACCTCTAAACCTAAATTGTGCCAATTTGATCATTTTATCAAACTTCTCAAATAATATTGACACATCCTAAAATCTTTTAGGATTAAAGCTCAAATGTATTTTCAAGGTAACCATAACCTTGAAAATAACCTAAAGTGCCACCTTTGCCATGGTTGAGTTAACTACCCATCCAATCAAGGTTGACACACCCTAATCCCATCTAGCGTGAATCAATCACGCTCTTAGGAACCCAAAACCGATTTGAGCTCCTAGGGTTAATTAGGTATTCCTTAGGGATAACCTCCCTAGATACCCTCCTAATGACCCTCCTAGGCTTGTTAGCCTTGATCATTGTGGTCTTACCTAGGTTGACTCTAGGGGTAACTCCCCTTGCAACCTTCTTAGTGGTCACCCTAGGTTTCCTAGAAACCCTAGCCACTAGGCACAAACCTTGGTTACTCTTAGGGATAACTTCCCTAGTAACCTTGGTCTTCCTAGACCTAGTTAGTGTTCCATAATCTAATGGAACACTATGATAAGCCACCTTAGGCTTAGGTTTGTGACCCAAACCTTGCTTGCCCTTGGTTGACTTTTGACTATTAGGTCCTAGGTGTTGACTTTGACTTTTGGACCTAGAAGTTTGACTAATTGACCCCTTGCATTTGATTTTGCATAACCTTAAGGGTCTTTTTCAAGTTTTTCAAGACTTGACCTCAAGGCTTGGTTCTCTAATTCTAATTTCCCAATTTTAGAATTTTGATTTATTCTTTGGGCATGTTTTTTCTTAGGCATATGCCTAGTCCATTTAGGATTAAACCCTAGGTGATCCTTTATTTTTCTAATAGATGCCTTAGGTAAGATATTTTTAGCGACATTAGTCCCAAATTTCTCCTTACTCCTAAGGTTAACATTTTTAGCTCCTAAGCAAATATATCTATTATTCCTAGCATGCTTTTCATGAGCGATTGCAAGATTACTTAAGTTATTTCTAGCATGCTTTTTGACATTAAACCTAGAAGAATGAGCATTATTGAAATGATATACCTTAGGGTTTGCCTTAGTAGCTCCCCCTACTTGTGATGCTCCTTCTTGGGTCTTTTTGCTCCCCCTAGGACATTGATTCCTATAATGTTCTTTTGAATTGCACTTGAAGCATATGATGTGCTCCTTGCCTTTAGGTGATGGGGAATCGGCATCCTTGACTTTTGGTGTCAGTGGAGCTTTTCTAATCTTCTTTGGGCACTTGCTCTTGTAGTGCCCATGCTCCCTACACTCAAAACACATTATATGAATTTTATTTGAAATTAGAGTGTTTGAGTTACCTAGGGTGGTTGTGGTGATTGGAGTGGATTCTTCATTCCTCTCGAAGGTTGAGACTTCTTCTTGAATTGGTTCCGGCTCCGGTGTGGATGGTCTCTCCCCCTCAATCCTAGAGGTGAATGCCTCCTCCACTTCTTCCACCGCTTCTACCTCTTCAGATCCGGATGTTGATTCCCTATCAACCTCCGAATCCTCTAGCTCTTTGGATGTTTCTTCTTGAGCTAGAGAGGGTGATGGTCCTTCTTCTTGGACCGATGATAGACTTTCATGGAGCTTGGCCAAATCGCTCCATAGCTCCTTGGCATCCACATAGTCACCTAGGCTACACAAGAGGTCATTAGGAATTAAATCAAAAATGAATTTGATTACCTTCTTATTTTTATCGAATTGTCGAAGTTGCTCCTTACTCCATTTCTTCTTCTTGAGAAACCCTCCCTTTGGTCCCTTAGGATATTCAAATCCTTCCATCAAAGCGGACCACTCCTCAAGGTCTCTCATCATCAAAAAATCCTCTATTCTTCTCTTCCAAGAATTGAAGCCTTCTCGTCCATATAGGGTGCAGGGCACCGGTGTGTTAATGTCCCATCCTAATTATTCTTCCATCTTCACCCTCTAGCTTTTTGTCTTAGCTCTCGGCGATTAGTCTGTATAAGAGCCCCGGGCTCTGATACCAATTATAGGAGATTTGAGGCCACTAGAGGGGGATGAATAGCGTCGTGCTAAGCGTGATGGAATTCGCTCGCGTATCGTCTCTACAAATTTCATTAGCACAGCGGAAAATAGATAATAATGACAATAACGAAATGGACAATCACACACGAACATGAGTATATAACGTGGTTCGGAACCGCACGATTCCTACTCCACGGATCGAGCTCTACGAGCTCTAGTGATGCACACGCAACCACTGATAAACAAATACTCCTTCTCGACACAAGTCGGAGGCGGAGAAACCTCGTACAATAGTTTACAACAATAAACTAAATACAACAAGCAATTATAATGAAATACAATGCAATACAAGTAAAGAAAACACTTTACGAATGCTTTTGGATTGCTTGCTTTTGGTTGCTTGAAGAATGGCCTTGGAGACCCTGATTTGCAGCAACAAATCACCCCAAGGATGCTCAAGAAACCATATCTATTTTCCTCCATCACGAGCTCCTTATAAAGCTTCAACATGTGCTGAAAAAAGTCGATCAGTCGACTGATCCGGACCATCAGTCAACTGATGCCACTGTTGTCGTGAGACAACGGCTAGATCCACGCTGGATAAGTTCAACGGATCCATCATCAATCGACTGATGATACCCATCAGTCGACTGATGGAGCCTTACTCGACCAGTCGAGTCTCGACTCCATTCTGTGCCCGATTTCACGAGCACCAGTCGACTGATCACAAGATCAGTCGACTGCTGAGCCCATCAGTCGACTGCCCACCTATGACAGTCGACTGCTAGAGCAATTCTCGCAGTCAAACCCTAGTTGACTCAGTCCAGTCGACTGCCACATGACACCAGTCGACTGGCACACCTCAACCACGAGGTTTTAGCCCAAGTATGGTTCCCCCAGACTTGCTAGACCACCCTTAGCCTAGACCTAAGCCTTCTAGCCACCTCCATCAGCCTCACGCCTCTCGGATCCCTCTAAGTCATCCATGACTTGTTCATCCATCGCGCTAGCCTTCAGGTGCTTCCATCGGCTATGTCATGCTAATGGTGTCTACACCGCCAAGGCGCATTGGACTTATGCCGCCATGACTCCGCTTGGACTTTACGTCGCCAACCATTGGACTTATGCTGCCAAGACTCCCACTTGGACTTTACGCCGCCAATATCAAACCCCTTGGACTTCTCAAATGCCAAGACTCAAGCTTGGACTTTCCCTTGGCAACCCATGTTGGACTTTCCATGCTAAGACCCATGCTTGGACTTTATCTTGCCTAGACCCATGCTTGGACTTTCCCAAATATCAAGTGTCCCACTTGGACTTTCCATGCCAAGTACCCATGACTTGGACTTTACCATGACAATTACATTGTCATATGTTTTTGTCTAACATCAAAACATCTCTCGAGCCAAGCTCGAGTCCTGGTCAGTTGTGACCTGGGCCGATTGCACCAACATGTATTGCCCAGGACGGTCAAAAATTTAAGTGTGGGGGAGAGAGTAGCTCAGGATAATTTAATATAAGCATAGGCATGTCGTGCTATATCACCATGGACAAGCCGTGTTTTTATTTTATATAGCTGAGCTTGATGTATTTTTTTAGAGCATAGGGATGTGCACTACATGTTAGAAAAAAAAAGAGTTTGAAAAAAAAGCTAAGAAAAAAAAAAGAAAAAAAAAGAGAGAGAGAAAAAGAATAAACATTTGGGTGCCCATGAAATAAAAAAAAAATATTGTGAAAATTTTGACATGTTATGCCATTTGTGTGATAGTATTTTTGTTAGTGACATCTCTTGTTGTAATCATTGAGAGATTTATTGTATATCATTAGTAGATTTGTATTAAATAATGTGATAAGGGTTGTTTACATGTTTATTGGGTTGGAAGAAAAACTTTTGGGGCATTACTTTCTTTGTACTCATTTATGTAGCATTCCAGTATTTACATATCTTCCTCTTGCATTTCTTTAGCTATTTCATTTCTTATCTTTCTTTTCTTTCACATATATTATCATTTTTCTTGTATTCATGTTTCCCTTACATTCTTAATAAGCCTTCAGTAATTGTGCATTCTTATATATATATAGTGGTGAAGGTAGAAGAAAAGCAAGCATATGGTAGTTCATAAACCATGAGTAGCTTGAGTGAACTCCACTATTACATGCGTATGAGAGCGAGAGAAACCATCACTTATCTTATGAGGCTTAGTCATTCTTAGTCTATTCATGATGGATTGAAGTCACCATGTTTGTTAAGATGTGTAAGATTTGAGTCCATGATTGCTTGAGTCTTTGAGAGTTGACAATCCTGGGTAACTTTCTTTCACGATTTTCTATGTATGCTTGGGAATTGCTAGGGAAACATATTAGTGTCAGCCCTTAGTGTCAATCATGAGATGATTGAGTAGGGATCATGTGTATCATATTTCATTAATAAAAAGGCAAGGATTATTTATTATATTTACTTTATGCATGTGCCAGCTAAAATAAATATAATAATGCCCTTGAATAGTAGATTCTAATCTACAGTATATCAATTGGTAGAATTGATTATGAGAAGCTGTAGAAAATACTATTCTTAATATTCCTAGTCAAGTATTAATATACAAGGGCAATATTAATACATTGAGACTAGCATGTAGGTCAATGGATGACTTGATCTCACAAGTCATGGATATGTAATATCACATTAACACATGGGTATATATATTGGAGAATATATATACTGAATTGACCCGCCATGAGAAAGTATCATGGATCGTTATATGTGTGTCATATACTTTCTAATGTGACTATTGGTATGAATAGTCCTTAGACCTGAAGTCACTACGGTTTCCTACATAAGGAGTTATGTACTTTGGTATCGTCTAACATCACACCGTAATAGGGTGACTATAACAGCGATCACTAGGTATGTAACGAATTATGCAGAGGGATGTGAGTGATGTAGATGGGATCTATCCCTCCTATATGACAAGAGTGATATCTTTGGCCTCTTGATAGAGTAGGACCACGAAATGCATGGCCATGCTCAAATGAGTCAATATGAGATATTGAGCTCATTTTTTTGAGTGAGTCTACTTGGGGATCAAGAAACATAAAGATCGATAAGAGGATGACACGATCTATGCCTCATTGATCGATCTAAGATATCAGAGATAGAAGGACATCGTCATACATAATAATAGTCACGGAAAGGTTGTAGGATCTTGACGATCTTGTAACTAGGGTAGCAATGATGTATTGCTAGATGTCGCTTATTGCTTATGTATCTAAAATGATTTTAGATACATTGCCAACGTTACAAGAGTCTATAGGGTCACACACAAATGACATTCTGTTTTAGAGATAGTTTCTTTTAGTTGGACTAAGAGGACAATTGAGCATATGACCAAGATTTGAATTAGACTCAAACTGGTTAAACTTGAGTTAGACTCAAGTTGAACCATGGAAGATGATTCATCATCATGCATTATTAATTTGATTAATCATGCACATGAATACCAAGGGGCTTGGTATTCATGATGAGAATTAAAGAAGAGAATACCAAGGGTCTTGGTATTAAGAGATGTCTTAATGAGGAGATAATGGTATTGATGGCTTGAGCATAAAATGGGTTTTGTGCTCAACGTGAAAAGAAGAGATGTAATTTTTTGTGTTTGGGCGTGAAAGCCACAAGGGCCAAGAGAGAAAGTGTTCTCTCATCTCCTTCTTCCTCTCCTTCTTCTTCCAAAGAGTTCTTAGCATTTTGCTAGGGGTTGCTAGCACAACGTGACTCCAAATCGTGTGGGTATCAGTGTGGATACCATATATGTACGATTACCCTTACCGTATTGAGATCTGACAGCGTTTGAAAAAGCGGGATTGCGAAGGGCACGCACCGAAGGTATATTTCTCATCTAGATAAGATCTAGACTAGATTAAAGAAAATGACTTGTATAGTTTTGCATGGATCTCCGGTGGGATCCAGTTTAATTATTGTTTCCGCTACGGTTGTGCAAAGTATTCGCCCGCGATGTTGTGAACATCAAATCCGTAGTTTTCCTAACAAAACATACTTTCAATTTACTTTTAGTTTTCTTTACTTGCTTGGGACGTGCAAGAATAAGTGTGGGGGAATTGATAACTATCATTTTGTCAGGTTATTTTGGTCCTTAATATCACTGTTTTAATCCTCTCATGTGTTTATTTATCGATTATTTACATGATTTATGAGTTAGATATATTTTTGGACCTTATTGTAAATTCTCTTAATTTTGGACTTATATGTAAATTTTATATCTTAATTGTAGGAGATCGAGATGAGCCACTGGACTAGACTCAAATTGGATCAAATATGGCTTCATCTAGGGCTAGAAGGATATTTTAAGCTGGATCAATCTGGACCTTTTATCATGATCGAGAGCAATTTAATCAAAAGATCATATCTGAGTGATATGGACCGTCCGATGAATGCAGCTTGATTCTGAGCCATCTACTCAGATCTGGAGAGATCCGATCCGTACATATTGATCTGTACACCTGATTCCTTCATCCAGATCTGACCGATCGTGATTATCTCTTCAGATGGATCAGATCCATTCATTCAAAATCAGATAAATTTCAGCTGTTGGATGCACAGTCCTTAATTGAACTAATCAGCTTCATTTAGCCCTAGGTCTAATGGACGGCTGGGATTGAAGGATGCTTGAATCGGACGGCTAAGGAAATGCATTTAATTAAACAACATCTTCTAAGTTAGGCAACCGACACTTCTTCACACACGCATCGGACGCAGCCCTCTTCATCGCCGAGCTCACCCCTTTCCTCGCCGGTCGCCGGAGAGGAAGGGGATCCCCTCCTTCTCCGGTGATCGGTGCCTATCCACCTCCTTTATCGCCGGGAGCCACACCACCTCATCCGCAGCCGAGTTCTGTCGTCGCCGATCGGTCCGGCAGCTCCATCTCTACCTCTGCCGAAGCTACCACCACCTCCGGTATCATCTCATTCCATCCGACCAGCAGATCCGGCAGCCCTGTTCTAGCTCCGGCTAAGCCAGCTCCACCACCGGTAGCAGCTCCACAGCACCGCCGGCAGCTCCACCTTCATCGATCAGCAGCTTCATCGCAGCTCCAATTTCAGCTTTTTTCCAGCAATTTCCAGCCAGATTTCCTTTGATTATTTCTTAATTTAGTTTGGATTGAGCGTTTGTAATCAATTTTACCTTCCATGTTTAATTTGCACGTAGTTAGTTTAATTTGCTTCATGCCTATTTAGTGTGTGATGAAATGTTTCTATGGGTAATTAGATTGTAGTTAGTTAGGTTAGATTTAGTTTCAAGCTTTACTTTAATTGCTTTCTTTTAATCATGTTTTCATTAGGTTGTTAGTTAAATCTTTTCTTCCCTTGAGCCTTAGCAGTCGCCCCCACCTTTCTTCTATCCATTGTCCTCCACGGATTCGAGGAGAAACCACTTCATCGAGTGATTTCGGCGACGTCCTTCACCTCCACAGCTCATCCCCCTTCTCCTTCGGATTCGAGGAGTCCACCCCGACGACACTTCTTCGAGCTCAACCGGATCCGCGAGAGTTTGGAGTATCCATCAAACTACTAGATTCACAAGTTTTTACCATCCCACATCCACTGCCATTTGCAGAGTCTCGATCGAGCTTCGTTGGATTTTGCCGAAGAACCTTGTTCATTCACTGGGCCTATCTTGGATTGATAAAATTAGTTCCTTTTCCAGTTTTTATTGCTTTAATTCTTGCACTGTTTGATTTAATTGTCGCATGTTAGTTTAGACTTTTAATTATCTTACAACAGTAGGATTAGTCTTTCAAAAACTCAAACCCCCAATCTTCAATAGAAACCCCAAAGTAATAATTAGAAATCCTAAGTTTACTATTCTGTCGATTACACTCGTTGGGAAACGATCTGGGCCATTCACTATGCTATATTAGTGTAGAGGGGGTTCGGTAATTAATTTGAAACTGTACCACGATACAAATTCGTCGTTATCAATCACCCAATGGTCCATACCAGGATTCGACTAGTATTTACTCGTAACACTCAAAGCATATGATACATCAGATATTGTACATAACATACCATACATGATCGATCCTATAGTTGATGCATACGGGATCTGTCTCATGTGAATCCTCTTGTCTTATGTGCTAGGGCACATAGACTTTGAAAGGTGAATCCCATGCCTGATGGAAATGAAATATGTCTTAGATTCATACATGTTAAATCGGTTTAGCACTCTATCTATGTATGTAGACTGTAAAAGATCAAGCAACCGATTCGACCTATCTCTATAGATCTTAATCCCAAAGATTTATTTTGCTTCTCCCATGTTTTTCATGGAAAACATTTTAGATAACCAACTCTTAACTATTTGTAAAATAGGAATATAATTTCCTACGAGAAATGTCATCTACATATAGCACTAGCAACACAATTACACTCCCACTAACCTTTTTATATACACAGAATTCATCAGCATTTTGTGAGAAATCAAACTATTTGATTGCCTCATCAAAATGGATGTTCCAACTCCTGGATGCTTGCTTCAATCCATAAATGAATCTCTAAAGTTTGCATACTTTGTTCTTGTCATCATACATGAAACCTTCAAGTTGTATCATGTATACATCCTCAAATAGATTTCCATTCAAGAAAGTTGTTTTCATATCTATCTGTCATATCTCATAATCATAATGAGCTGTTATGACCAGAAGTATACAAATGGATTGAAGCATAGCTACTGGTGAAAAGGCTTCGTCATAGTCAACACCTTGTCTTTAACGATGTCCTTTCGCCACTAATCTAACTTTATAAATAATTATATTACCATCCATGTTCATTTTCTTCTTGAAAACCCATTTTGACCTTATAGGCATTATGCCTTCGGGTGGGTCCACCATGTTCCAAACTTGATTTTCATACATGAAATTCATATCTGACTTCATGGCTATAATCCATTTTTCCCTATCTAAACTATTCAAAATTTCTTCGTAACTAGTAGGCTTCTCATCTTCAATAAGAAACACGTCATTCGATTCACTTATGAGAAATCCATATCACTCAGGACTCTTACGTGTCTTACTAGATTTACGAAGAGGTTGTATATTTTAAGTTCAACTGCTTCCTCATCCCTATGAGTGATTAACTGTGGTTCATCACTAGACATCTCTTCTGTGTATATTGGAGTCTCTTGAACTACAATTAGTTCAACCTCACTCCCACTATTTTCCTATAAGAGAAACTCCTTTTCTAAAAAAATAGCATGCCTTGAAATAAAAACCTTTTTTACTAAGGGATGATAAAATTGATAATCCTTTGTCTCCTTAGGGTAACCAATAAATAGACAATTATCAGACTTAACCTCCAACTTATCTGATATTGTCCTCCTCATATAAGCAGAACAACCCCATATCTTCAAGTAAGATAAATGAGATTTCTTACCATTCCATATCTCATATAGAGTAGTAAAGATTGCTTTAGTAGGGACTTTGCTTATCAAGTAACCAACTCTCTCGAGTGCATAACCTCAAAAGGTCTTTGGAAGATTTGTTTGTTGTATACCGACTTGACCATGTCTAACAAGGTTCGATTTCACCTTTCTGCCACACCATTATGTTGTGGCATATAAAGTGGAGTCCTTTGAGACAAAATGTCATTTTCTCTTAGATAATCATGAAACTTTTGGCTTAAGTATTCACAACCTCAATCTCATCGAAGTATTTTGATACTTTTCTCAAGTTGTTCCTCTACTTCATTTCTAAATTCTTTGAACCTTTCAAAGACTTCATATTTGTATCTCAATAGATACACACACCCATATCGTAAGTTATCATTGATAAAGGTAAGGAAGTAGTTATTACCTCCTCGAGAATGAGTTGACATTGGACAACATACATCAGTATGTATTAGGCCTAATACTTTAACTGCTTGATCATCTTTTCTAGTAAAACGTAAATTTGTCATTTTTCCTTTTAAGCATGACTTGCATATATCTAATGAATCTGATTCAAAAGATTCCAAAATGCCCAACTTGTGCATTTAAGACATGTGATCCTTGCTTATATGGCCAAGAGGATAATGCCATAGTCGAGAGGTTAATTGATTATCTAATCTAACTTGTTTGCTACTATTTTCAATGTTGAATATTTCGTTGGACAAATCTAACATGTAGATTCCATTGTTTAAAGTTCTAGTTCCATAAAGAACACCATGTTGGATCGATTTGAGCGCTAGAGGGGGGGGGTGAATAGCGATAAGAAAAAACTTTTCGTAATCGTTCGAATTGGCACGAGTAAACGCAGCGGAAAGATAGCAATAAATAAATAAAAACACGAGGGGTTTTTACTTGGTTCGTAGCCTACGGCTACTACTCCAAGGCCCTAATGGTCCTTGACCACGCACGGAGGGCAAATATTAAACGAACTCCTTCTCGATAGAGATAGGAGTTAAGCGAATACAAAAACTCAATAAAGATTCAAGGTAGAGGGACACTCCCCCTCTCCTTGATATGATTTAAAGCTTGAAAATAAAGACAACTTATACAAAATTAAAGATTATACCGACGACTTCAAGGATTGGAGGTTGAAGCTTTAGTCGTCGTCTCGGCAGCGCTTCGTCGTAGGGATGTCGGAGAGTCGGAGCGTATCGGAAGCACTTGGAAGCTTTTGAATTGATGAAAAACCCTAGGTTTGGCCCTCCTTTTATAGCCTTTAAGCCCCTCAACGAATGGGTCTTCAACCAATCACAAATGGGCACAAAACTCCTTGAAAAATGGTGATAAAGCTTGACTCCTCGAGGCTGATTTTTGACCACCGGTTGAACTGATTTCTTGGCCGGTTGAACTGATGGCTCAGCAGTTGAACTGATTTTTGGCCGGTTGAACTGATGGCTTAGCAGTTGAACTGATTTTTGGCCGGTTGAACTGATTTTTAGACTTTTCGACAATAATAAAGAGTTACCTCAAAATATAAGTGGATTCGACGGCCACTTGCGGTCCGATCTCAACATAGACCTTCCATGGGAAGTCTTGGGTCGGATCGTCGCCTAAGATCATCCCCGTAAAGAGGATTCGACCTCACTTACGCTCGCACACACGAGCTTACCTCGATACTTATGTGTCGCTTTTGCTTCCGGCCTTCCACTCGATTCCTTCGGCTCCCTCCGAAGTAACTCGAGTGTCGCCCGACCACCGCGGCTTCCTCCGGGTGTCGCTAGCCTTCAGCTCCAGCATTGAGACTTTTCTGCACACTTGATTTAGCTCGTAAGATAACAATATATGCTTAACTTTGTATCGTTTGCTATAATCAAAACTTAGGTTCGACTTAGGTGCCTACTGCACCAACAATCTCCCCCTTTTTGATTTATGGCAAACCCACATACAAAGTTAAGTAAATAGCAAGCATGAAGAATAATAATGTGCATGAGAAACAAAAAATATGAAGATTAAGTTGGAGTAGTAAGGATTTTCTTCAAATACTCCCCCTTGAGGAAACCTCCCCTAGGCCAGGGTGAGTCTTTGAAGAAAGACCTTAATCCTCCCCCTTGAGGGTTGCTTTAAGTAATTAACATTACTTAAAGTTGGCCTTAGCAAAACATTTTAGTTAAGCCCTTTCTCCCCCTTAAGTAAAACATTAATGACATAAAGTTTTGTTAAAAGTTATAGAATACGTTTAAGTAAAGCGTGAGGCACAAATCGTTTAAGTTAAGAATTATTTAACTTTTGTCAAAAGTTAAATAAGTTTTAACTTTTGGTAAAAAAATTGTTTTGACCCCTTAACTTTGGCCTTTTCTCCCCCTTTTGCCGTATATCGAAAAGAGTAAGGGGTGTGTGTGGAAAAAAGTTAATTTTAGAATCCAAGCATGTTCCACATTATTTTGAAAATAATATACTGAAAATAAGTTCATCTATAAAATGTTCGACTCATATTTGGCTTGATTGATATGAAAGATCAACCAGTCCTGGTCAGAGTCGGTTAGTATGTATGATTATACTCCATGGTTCATAGCGATGCACTAGCTCTACATCTGGAACCAGGAGTAAAGTCCTAACATCTCACGCCCATCTACGTGGCTAAGTACACAAACACATTAGTCCTATGTGTTGTGAGATGTATTGGCTCCTTAAATCTATAGGTGCATGATATCTAAGGTATGTCCTATGCTAGTTCCATGAAAAAAAGTAAGAAATAGTAGTAAGAAAATATAATTTGCAAGTTCCTATTCTATTACGCACATGCCCAATTTTCGTCTCAAGAGACTAAATTCGGCTTCGGGTAGTGGTTTAGTAAAAATGTCTGCTAGGTTAGACTTCGAGTCAACATATTCGAGTTGTATGGAGCCATTGGCTACATGTTCTCGAATGAAATGGTGTTTTACCTCTATATGCTTTGTTCTTGAATGACATATAGGGTTCTTAGTTAGATTTATCGAACTTATGTTGTCTACGAAAATTTTAGTTTTGGTGAAGTCCAACCTAAAGTCTCGGAGAGTGTGCTTCATCCAAAGAAGCTGAGTTACACACTCACCCATCGCAACGTATTCGGCTTCGGTGGTAGATAAGGCAACACAATGTTGCTTCCTACTGCACCAACTCACTAGACTCGAGCCGAGTAGTTGACAACAACCACTCGTGCTCTTTCTATCGAGCTTACTACCGGCATAGTCCGAATCGAAGTAGCCGGTTAGTTCGAACTCGGTAGATCTAGGATACCAAATACCGACATTAAGTGTACCCTTTAGATATCTAAGGATACGCTTGACTAGGGTTAGATGAGACTCCTTAGCATAGGTTTGAAACCTTGCGCACATACTTACTGCGAATAGGATGTCGGGTCGACTTGCAGTTAAGTATAGGAGACTTCCTATCGCACTCCTATAGTACTTTAAGTCAATGGACTTACTTTCTAGGTCTTCTCCTATGTTAACATTAATCGCCATCGGGGTGTTTATTATCTTAGCGTCTTGCATTCCAAATCTTTTAATTAACTCCTTAGTGTATTTTTGTTGATATAGGTATATACCATCCTTAGTTTGTTTAATTTGTAGACCTAAAAAGAAACTTAACTCGCCTACCAAGTTCATTTCGAACTCACTTTCCATGAGTGAAACGAACTCATTTAGTAAGGCTGAGTTAGAGGTTCCAAAAATTATATCGTCTATGTAAATTTGAGCTACGAATATTTCTTTACCTAAGGTTTTTACGAAGAGAGTTGGGTCAACTAAACCTTGGTTAAACCCTTTTGACTTGAGATGGATTGAAAGTCTCTCGTACCAAGCTCGAGGAGCTTGTTTAAGTCCATAGAGAGCTTTCTTAAGTTTTAGAACATGGTCGGGTTTATCTAGATTTTCTAATCCAGTTGGTTGGCTAACATAAACTTCTTCTTTAATGTATCCATTTAGGAATGCCGACTTAACATCCATTTGAAACAGCTTAAATCCTCGATGTGCGGCATAAGCTAGCAACATTCGAATGGATTCGAGTCTAGCTACTGGGGCATAGGTTTCGTCGTAATCTAAGCCTTCGACTTGACTAAACCCTTTGGCGACTAACCTAGCCTTGTTTCTAACTACTTCACCTTTATCATCAAGCTTATTCCGAAACACCCACCTTGTTCCAATTATCGTTTTGTCTTTTGGTGGTGGTACTAATTCCCACACTTCATTCCTAGTAAATTGAGCTAGCTCTTCTTGCATTGCAATAATCCAATCGGGATCAAGAAGAGCTTGTTCAATTGATTTGGGTTCTATCTTTGAAATTAAGGAAATTTGGCTAAGGTTCCTATAGGATGCTCTAGTTCGAACTCCTAGATTAGGATCACCTATCACTTGGTCGATAGGATGATTCGTTTGAGTCCTAGTTGGATTTGGGTTTGAGTCTACAACTTGATCCATAGGATGACTCGTTTGAGTTCTAGTTTGGTTGGAGTCATCTATCACTTGATCAATAGAGTGATTTGGTTGACTTAGGTTAGGATTAACACTAGAGCTAATCTCCGGATCAGAGTTAGGTTTAGTATGAATCGGCTCGCTAATTGGGGTTGCCGGGGGTTTTGTAGGTTCGTGTCCTTCATCGAACACTACATTAATGGTTTCCTCGACTCTAAGGGTGTCGTGGTTATATACTCTATAAGCTCTACTTGTAGTCGAGTATCCTAGAAAGATTCCGGTCGTGGTTTTGGATGTAAATTTACCTAGGTAATCCTTAGTGTTTAGGATATGTACCTTACACCCAAATACCCTAAAGTACTTGATGTTAGGTATTTTATCATGATAAATCTCGTACGAGGTCTTAAGGTGCCTCTTTACCATAAGGATCCTATTCTGGACATAGCAAGCCGTGCTAACGGCTTCTGCCCAAAACCTATCGGGTAGGTTGTATTCATTCAACATGGTCCTAGCGGCTTCTTGTAGAGTTCGGTTTTTCCGCTCCACTAGGCCATTTTGTTGAGGGGTCCTAGGGCAAGAGAATTCATGGTGGTATCCGTTTAGGTTACAGAAGTCGGTGAACCTTTGATTTTCGAATTCACCACCATGATCACTTCTAAGTCTTTTAATCTTAAGGTCTTTTTGATTCTCGATTAATTTGAATAGATTAATTAATTGATCTAGGGTGTCATTTTTATGTTTGATGAACCTAACCCAGGTAAACCTGGAGTAGTCGTCAATTATGACTAAGCAATATTGACTTTTATTGAGTGACTTGGCTCCATGTGAATCGAATAGATCCATATGCAGGAGCTCAAGTACACTTGAGGTTCGTTCTTTGTTAGTTAACTTGTGTTGTGTCCTAGGTTGTTTTCCTTGTTGACAAGCATTATAGATTTTATTAACCAAGTTGTTGAGGTTGGGTAAACCTCTGACTAAGCCACTCTGACTCATCTTGTGGACGAGTCTTGGGTGCGAGTGACCGAGTCGTCGGTGCCACAACCATGATTCCTCTTCCTGTGTCATAAGACATTTGGCTGAGGATTTGATTAAGTTCATTGTATAAATGTTATTTGTCCTAGTTCCTTTGAGTATTGTTTTAGCTGTTTCATTTGTTTTAATTACACATTCATTTTCTAAAAATACGACCTTATAGTTATTGTCACACAATTGGCTTACGCTAAGCAGGTTATATTCAAAATTCTCTACAAGTAATACATTTTTAATAACAAAATTCGAGTTAAGCTCGATATCACACGATCCAGATGATTTTGAGCTTGCCGTTATTCCCAAAGGCTACCGATCCTTGTCGTTTGAATCGAAGCTTTGTGAATTTGAGTTGATCCCCGGTCATGTGTCGGGAGCAACCACTGTCCAACATCCATTGATCCTACACACAAGGTGGTTGGATTGGATGTTAGATTTTTATTTTTAAATTGGTTGTAAGTTGTTAAACCTAGGTCATCTCACGAGTCTATATGATCAAGCATGTTATACTTATGTGTTTTTGTGAGATGACTCCCAATTAAATTTATTAAGTGGATTTAGGTTTAAGTGATTTTATGTTGAGATGATTTTCAATTAAATTGATTAAGTGGATTTAGGTTCAAGTAATTAGGATTTAGGTTCAAGTAATTTTATATTGAGATGATTTTCAATTAAGTTGATTAAGTGGATTTAGGTTCAAGTAATTTTATGTTGAGATGATTTTCAATTAAGTTTGATTAAGTGGATTTAGGTTCAAGTTAGATTTGGATTTAACCCAAGGCTTGTCAAGTTTACCTTTTCAAGATCATGGCTTCCAGGTCGTGGCGAGGCACAGGGGCCTTCTTTTATCGGATCATCGACCACTTCCTTAGACAAAGCCATGTTCAAGAAAATGATGACTTGACTCACCTAAGACTATTTCCTAGTCTAACTAGTTATTTTGAAAAGAGGCTCCGGAGGCTCAATCTTTTCGAAGGATTTTAGTTGGTTATTTGAAAAGAGGCTCCCCGAGGCTCAATCTTTTCGAAGGATTTTTTAGTTGGTTATTTGTGTATTCCAAGTGAGTTAAAAAAAACAACAAAAAAAAAAACTAAGCATGCAATTTCTAAGTTAAAGCACAAACATGTTTTGTACTGGCTCCCCCTAGACGATTGAATCGGTTCGGTCTATCCACATAGTGGATTTGGTCCTTGGGAACCCAGTACTAGTTAGATCCTAGAGTTGAAATCAAAGTGGTCTTAGGGACCCATGCTTGGACACATTTTTTATGTCTACTTACGATTGACATATACGACTTATTGGTCGTGTTTGAGCTAAACCCTAGTCCGGCCTTGTTGTACACGGCCCTTTGCGATCCAAGTAGGAGGTCAAGTCCTTTGGATCCCAAAGTAAACCTTTCCAACGTATTCCTAAGATCTTCGACTTGACTTTTCAAGAGTGAGTTCTCAACTTCGAGTTTTTCAACCCGAGTTGAGTCCTTCTCTTGAACTCGACTAGTCGAAGAGGTTAGGGAGACCTCGTGTTTGAGGAATTTAACTTCCTCAACCAGGGTCTCGACCTTGGACTCGGACTTAGCTAACTTCCTAGACAAAAACCTAACCGTATTATGTAAAGTATTAAATAAAGTACGACTCACCTTAAGGGTATCTTTTGAGCAGGATGCGTGTCAGTGGCTTGACTTGAAGGTTGCCGTGGTCCGAATCATCCTCCGGTTACGACTCAAGTTCGGGTTCGGTCTCCGTGTCTGACTCAATTGATTTCGCCATGAAGACGTGGTCTTCGTCTTCTTCGGATGACGCTTCTTCCCATGTCGCGTTGAGGGCCTTCTTGTGCTTAGGTCCTTGGTGGTTGAGCTTGGGGCTCTCGGACTTGATATGTCCAAACCTGTTACACTCATAACACCTAATATTAGAACTTTTAGGTTTACCTTGATTGGGTCGAGTCATGGTTCGCTTTCGTCCCTTGGCTATTCTTCGAGCTAGGTTCATTAGTTGTCGATCAATTCGGGTCAACTTCTTCTTGGACTCGTCTTCCTCCTCGGTTGGTGGTGGCTTGCGATTTTCTTCTTCTTTGATCCAAATAAAGCTATACCCCTCTCGGGTTCCGAGTTGGATTGTTCATGTAATTCGAAATCGGAAAAGAGTTCATCTAACCTAATTTTAGAAAGATCCTTGGAGACCTTGTAGGCATCGACCATGGATGCCCACAAGGTAGTCCTCGGAAAAGAGTTTAGAACATACCTTATAAGGTCGCGGTTTTCGACCTTTTGCCCGATTCGTGTAAGTTGTTGGCGATGTCCCGACACGGGCGTGGAGTTGCGTCGCGGATTCGTGTTCCTGCATTTTTAGTGTGTACAATTTATTGAATAACAAATCACGCTTACATACCTTGGCTTGATCAGATCCTTCGTGTAACTCGATTAGTTTAGTCCAAAGATCCTTTGCGCTTATGAAGGGGCCGACGATTTAACTCCTCCTTGGATAGGCCGCATTGGAGGATTTGTGTTGCCTTGGCGTCGGCCCGACTTGTCGTTTTGTTACAGCGGTCCATTGATCATAATCCAGGAGTCACCCACTTCATTAGTCGGAAGTGTGAAACCCGTTTGGATTATGATCCACATCTCGAGTTGGGTTTTGAAAGCATTCCATCCGACCCTTCCAATAGAAGTCATCTCCGTTATAAAGCGGAGGTCGGACGGTGCTAAAACCCTCGAGATGGGCCATTGAAACAAAAAGACAAAAGAGGCGAAGACCAGAAAAGCTAGCAAAGACAAAAACTCAAAAACAAGTACCAAGACTCGTGTCTTGGATTAGTAGTGCGTGAGAGAATTTAACAAACAAAATAAATAGAAATAAACAGAATTAAAAGAAAATAAATCTGTAAAAAAAAGCTAGATTGGTGGTTTCACCAAATCTTAGCAACCCGACTCGATACCAATTGTTGGATCGATTTGGCGCTAGAGGTGAATAGCGATAAGAAAAAACTTTTCGTAATCGTCAATTGGCACAGTAAGCATGGCGGAAAGATAGCAATAAATAAATAAAAACACGAGGGGTTTTACTTGGTTCGTAGCCTACGGCTACTACTCCAAGGCCCTAATGGTCCTTGACCACGCACGGAGGAAAATATTAAACGAACTCCTTCTCGATAGAGATAGGAGTTAAGCGAATACTAAAAACTCAATAAAGATTCAAGGTAGAGGACACTCCCTCTCCTTGATATGATTTAAAGCTTGAAAATAAAGACAACTTATACAAAATTAAAGATTATACCGACGACTTCAAGGATTGGAGGTTGAAGCTTTAGTCGTCGTCTCGGCAGCGCTTCGTCGTAGGGATGTCGGAGAGTCGGAGCGTATCGGAAGCACTTGGAAGCTTTTGAATTGATGAAAAACCCTAGGTTTGGCCCTCCTTTTATAGCCTTTAAGCCCCTCAACGAATGGGTCTTCAACCAATCACAAATGGGCACAAAACTCCTTGAAAAATGGTGATAAAGCTTGACTCCTCGAGGCTGATTTTTGACCACCGGTTGAACTGATTTCTTGGCGGTTGGCTGATGGCTTTCGGCCGTTGAACTGATTTTTGGTTTTGGCAGTTGAACTGATTTTTAGACTTTTCGACAATAATAAAGAGTTACCTCAAAATATAAGTGGATTCGACGGCCACTTGCGGTCCGATCTCAACATAGACCTTCCATGGGAAGTCTTGGGTCGGATCGTCGCCTAAGATCATCCCCGTAAAGAGGATTCGACCTCACTTACGCTCGCACACACGAGCTTACCTCGATACTTATGTGTCGCTTTTGCTTCCGGCCTTCCACTCGATTCCTTCGGCTCCCTCCGAAGTAACTCGAGTGTCGCCCGACCACCGCGGCTTCCTCCGGGTGTCGCTAGCCTTCAGCTCCAGCATTGAGACTTTTCTGCACACTTGATTTAGCTCGTAAGATAACAATATATGCTTAACTTTGTATCGTTTGCTATAATCAAAACTTAGATTCGACTTAGGTGCCTACTGCACCAACACACCATTTAGCATTATATAACAACAATTGTTATTGAAAGTTAAATGGAAACCATTTCTTTTTAAATAAGAATTAGAAATAATATTCTTTATCAACACAGGAATAAAATAATAATTATCCAACTCTCTGACTAATCTATTAGGAAAATGCAATACATAAGTTCCTATGGCTACGTAAGCAATCTTTGCTCCGTTGCCAACTCTTAAGTCTGCTTCTCCCTTAACTAGTCATCTACTATTCTTCAACCCATGAATGTCATTACATATGTGGGAGGTGTTGGTGCAGGGGCACTAGATAATCAAACCTAGGTTTTGATAATAGCAATGGTTCAAAGTTAAGTTATTATGGTTATCTCACATGCTGTGTTAAGTGTGCAGCCAAGGTCAATGACACCCAGAGAATCTCGGGATGAGAAACCGTGGTGGTCGAGTGACACCAGGAGAACCTCATTTGAGTCGAGAAACCTCGGTGATGACCGAAAGCTAAGTGACAGGTCAAGAAAACCAGAGGTAAGCACTGGGTGAAGAGTGATGGTAAGGGCGTGTCCTCTGTACAGGGGCGATCGTAGGCAGCGATTCAACTAAGACTTCCAAAGGAAGGTCTAGGTAGTGGTCGGACGGTAAGGAACCATTGTAATTGCTATTACTCAATATTTCTATGCCAACTCTATGTTGCAGGTGAGTAATCAAGCTAGAAGTCGACTGAAGGCTAATAGCGGTCGATTGATACTACCATCAGTCGACTACTGGTAAAGATGATCACTTTGAAGATGGTCAAGATAAGATCCCCTCAAAAGTGGGGTGATATGGAGATTTGACCCAGATCTAGATCTCAATGAGCTAGGGTTCAAGTGGATATAAAAGAAGAGGCTTTTCACCTCTTTGGATCATCTAAGTGTGCTCCCAAAGTGCTCCAACAACACCGAGACATCTTTGACAATGCTATGTCATTGTAACGCCGACATCGTGCCTAACTTCTGATCTTCTAGTAAGTAGTTTTAATTTAAGTTGTCTTTTTTACTTTACTTGTGCTTTCCATTTCTAAGAGGAGAGGTAGGCTTATTGCCTCTTCCTCTATATTTGATTTGTAACTGTCGTCTCTTACCTTCAACGAGGAAGAGACACTTCTAGAGAATTGCCTCATCAAAAGTGGTCTAGGATCACGAGACCTTGGATTAGCAACCTTTTGGTTGTGAACCAAGTAAAAAAGAAAAAGTATAACTTTCTTTATTGATTTTATTTCCACTGTGCTACTTGGGTTTTCAATTGATGAAAATAAATATTTTACTTATATTATTCACCCCCCTTTCTAGCGTGTCTCTTCGATCTAACAATTGGTATCATAGTGGGGGTGCTTAGATTTGGTGCAACCACCGGTCGGGTAATTTTCTTTTCATATTTTTGCATTATCATTTAAATTTTTTATTCCCGCACTACTAATCCAAGACCAAGTCTTGGTATATTGTTTTTGGTTGTGTATTTGCAAGTATCTAAAGTTCTACAATCGAACTAATCACTACTAGAGTAGCTCACGGTAAAATAGGCATAACTTTTGATACAAGTGGAGTCACAAAATGTTCAACCCACTAAATCGAAGCTCTCTCAAAGATCTATATTTCTTATAGGGGTATACCCTAATAACAAGCTATTTTCGACCCAAAAAAATGACGTTTAGTACCTTTTCGGGGACATCGAAGGTCATAAGTGCTTAGTTCATTGTTTAGATTTTTATTTCTCATTTATTTCTTGTTATTACCTGCATTACTAATCCAAGATGAAGTCTTGGGATTTTTTGTTGTTTGAATTTTTGTGCAAGCTTCTTTTTTGATGGCCCATCTTGAGGGGTTAACGCCGCTTGACCTCCATTCTATAGTAGAGATGACTTTCGTTATTGGAAGGGTCGGATGAAATGCTACCTCAAGACCCAAGTTGAGATGTGGATAGTCATTCAGACGAGCTTTACTCTACCAACTAATAAATACGGTGAGTTTGTGGATTGTGAAAAGTGGACGAATGCCATGAAGCGACAGGTAGAGGCCGATGCGAAAGCTACGCAAATCCTGCAGTGCAGTCTCTCCAAGGAAGAACTCAACCACATTGGCCCCTTCATCAGCGCAAAGGACTTGTGTAACAAACTCATCAAACTACATGAAGGGATGACCGACACAAAGGTATGTAAACGAGATCTTCTTTTAAATAAATTATTTAATCTTAAGATGCAGGACAACGAGACGGCGACGCAACTCCACGCGAGGATCCAAGACATAATGAATGTTCTCCATTCAATTGGGAAAAAGGTGGAGAACCGAGACGTAATAAGATACACATTAATGCCTACAAAGTATCTAGAGACCTTTCGAAAATTAGATTAGATGAGTTATTTTTGGAATTTGAGTTGCATGAGCAGTCTAACTCGACCTCGGCCGAGAAAAGTGTTGCTTTGGTTGCAGGTTAAAGAATAAAGGGAAAGAGCAAGTCACCGCCCGAAGAAGAAGAGTCTGAATCCGAGTTCGAATTCGAGTCGGAATTAGAGGAAGAAATGGAGACAGAACTAGTCAACCTAGTTCGGAGAATGATTAGAAAGGGAAGAAGGTATACAAAGCAATCAAAGGACAAGAAAGCCAAGAGAAACACAAAACCCCCATAAAGCTACTAGTTCCATGAGTGCAACAAGAAGGGGCACTTTAAGTCAGACTGCCCAAATATGAAGTCGAGACAAAAACAACCAACGAAAGTATTCCGAGCAACTTGGGAAGAAGAAGAATACCGAGTTGATGACTTGGCTTTCATGGCGAGACCAATAGAGTCCGAGTTCGAATCTAAAGCCAACTACGAATCCGAATTCGAGGATGAATTCGAGTCAAGACTCAAAGTCTGATCAAAGGAGAAGATCAAGGTAAGTCATTCAGTAATCGACAATTTATATCGTGTAATTAAATTATTAGACAAGAAGTTATCTATGTCCGAGTCTAGGGTCGAGTTACTGCTTAAGGAGGATAAACTCCTCAAGCATGAGGCTACCCTAGCCTCTTCAACGAGTCAAGTTCGAGAGAGAAACTCAACTCAAGTTGAAAAACTTGAGGAAGAGAATTCTCTATTGAAAGGACAAGTTCAACAACTGAAGGCTAAGTTGGAAAGGCTCACATTGGGATCCAAGGGTCTTAACCTACTTCTTGGATGACAAAGAGTCGTGTACAATAAGGCCGAACTTGGGTTTAGGACAACTACGAACGAATCGTATATGTCAATTGTCAATCATAGTAATCGAAGAGTCCAAGCATGGGATCCTAAGATCTTGTTAATTTCATATATAGGTATTACTAAGTTATGGATTCCCAAGGATCAAATCCACTATGTGGATAGACCGCATCAGTTCAATGATCTAGGGGGAGCTAATACTAAATTTGTGTGCTTGATCTCTTAGGGTAACTTTACATGCTTAGTTTTTTAATTTTTAGAACGGCTAGATATTACCAATAATTATTCAACCTTGACAACATAGTATCAAGATGCGATAAGATGATAGTACGTTAGGGAAATGAGGTCTTGTGTGTCAGAGCCAGATAAGGAGTATCTAGCTTGGTGCACTTGGCTAAGTGGAACTAGCTGAAGCTACCTCATCACGTCCTAAACTAGTTAGACTAGGGCATAACCCTAAGTGAATTAAGTGAGCATTTTCTTAAAATTGGCTTTGTCTAAGGAAGTGGTCGTTGTTCCGATCAAAGAAGGCCCCTGTGTCTCGCCACTACCCAGAAGCCATTTTTTGAAAAGTTCACTTAACTAACTAAAGGTTAAATCCGAATCTAATCCAAGGTTGATTAATCTTCAAATCACTAAAATTTAACTAAGTAAAAATTGAAATCATCTCACAAAAACATATAAGGTGAACATGCTTTGAGACACATACAATGGGTGAGATGATAAGGACAATTAAAATAAACATAATATTCAAAATGTGCTCAAAACCTATAAGAATATTTATCTTCATGATTGATGTGTTCATTCTTTAAATATCTATAGTTACTTGGCCAATACTAGACATATAAGCTTTAGGCAAAATTTAGACCCTTAAACCTTCTAGGTTTCGTGTGATTAACCTTAATGATAAGTTAAGGGGGAAATACTAATCTTAAAGGTTAAAATTTTTATACAACTCTTTTAAAATTAATAAAGACTTCAAGGTATTTTGAAAACATACTTATGATTATAACTTTTAAGTATTTTGAAATCTTAGATTATGTTTGTAGTAGTTTTCAAAAATTTATTTTACCAAAACTAGCTATTATACACTCTCTCACGAAAAGCTAGTTTAATATTGTTGGTGCAAAGGAATCATAAAAACTTAAATTAATCCTACACCTATAGTTACACCTAGGGTGTTATACGATCTTTAGGACTCAAATTAATAAGTCAAGAGTTAACCTTAAAGGGACACATGCTTGGATTCTTATACTTATTTCTTGTATTTTTTGTTAAAAATGAAATTTCTTTTCTCTTAAATCTTATAAATATACCCCTTATTTTTCGATATATGGCAAAAGGGGGAGAAGAGACTAAAAGTTAAGGAACAAAAAGTTTTTTTTTCAAAACTCACCTGGGGTTAAGGGGGAGGTAACCTTGAGGGGGAGGGTTTGAAAAAGAACTTATTCATGTTTCATTCGTACTTACTTACTACATTTATATTTACTCATACTTTTTATTCATGCTTACTTATTCATACTTACTATTCATATTTCATTCATACTTATTATTCATATTTACTTACTATTCATATTTCATTCATACTTATTATTCCTATTATTCATGCTTACTCATGCTTAGTACTACATGCTTACTCCATGCTTATAATTCCTTAACTTTGAATCAGTTTGCCATAGATCAAAAAGGGAGAGATTGTTTGTGCAGGGGCACCAAATAATTGAACCTAGGTTTTGATAATGGAAAAGGTTCAAAGTAAAGTTATTATGGTTATATCACAAGCTATGTTGAGTGTGTAGGAAATGAATTAAGCTATGAAAAGGTCAACGACACCCGGAGAATTTCAGGACAAGGAACCGTAGTGGTTAGGTGACACCAGGAGAACCTTGTTAGAGTTGAGGAACCTCGGTGATGACCGAAAGCTAAGTGATAGGTCAGGAGGACCAGAGGTAAGCACCGGGTGCGGAGTGATGGTAAAGACATGTCCTCTGTATGGGGACGATCGTTGGCGGTGATCTAACTAAAACTTCCAGAGGAAGGCCTAGGTCGAGGTCGGACGATAAGGAACCGTCGTAATTATCATTACTCAATATTTCTATGCTAACTCTATGTTGTAGGTGAGTGATCAAGCTGGCAGTCGACTGAAGGGGAGTAGCAGTCAACTGATCCTACCATTAGTCAACTACTGGTCAAGTAAATCACTTCGAAGATGGTCAAGATAAGATCCCCTCAAAGTGGGGTGATGTGGAGCTTTGACCCAGATCTAGATCTCAATGAGCTAAGGTTAATGTAGCTATAAATGAAGAGGCTTTTCACCTCTTTGGATAATCTAAGTGTGCTACCAAAGTGGTCCAATAATGCAGGGACATCTTTAACAATGCTACACCATCGTAACGACAATGCTATGTCGTTGTAACGCCGACATCGCGCCTAACTTCTGATCTTCTAGTAAGTAGTTTTAATTTAAGTTGTCCCTTTTACTTTACTTATGCTTTCCATTGCTAAGAGGAGAGATAGGCTTGTTGCCTCTTCCTCTATCTTTGTTTTGTAACCGTTGTCTCTTACCTCAAATGAGGAAGAGACACTTCTAGTGATTTGCCTCATCAAAAGCGGTCTAGGATCATGAGGCCTTGGATTAACAACCTTTTGGTTGTGAACCAAGTAAAAAGAAAAAGTGTCACTTTCTTTATTACTTTTATTTCCACTGTGCTACTCGAGTTTTCAATCGACAAAAAGAAAGATTTTACGTACGCTATTCAACCCCCCTCCCCCCCCTCTGACATGTCTCTTCGATCCAATAGGAGGCACACCCAGTATCCAATACTCAAGTGTTGGAAGCTACAATATGACATTCAATCATTAAAATATTTGAGGTAGATTGGGCATCAAATGCCTTCTTCTCTTTCAAGGACTCTAGTGATGCTTACAATTTCCTTTCCAATGTCCCATCTTTAGTGTATGCTACACTGCCGATGAATCCTCTTGCATCTTCGAGTGAAAGAGCAGCTTAGTGATCTCGAACCTTTCGGATCTATCGTGCTCATCAAATCGCTATCGAAGACGAAAGACAATTGTATAAGCATCCATATTCTTATGTTGCTTTTGTAGATCTAGAGACATCGATGCTAGCATAGTGTAGCTTGCCATCTCAGAATCATTAATATATTTCTGGGAAGGCAACTTTTGGTCACTAGAAGCATTTTCTATAGGATGTTTGGGAAAACCCTCTTCAAGGGCATAACCTAGCTTCTTAGCCTTGGGCACTATTCTCATGTTATGAAGCCAATCCAAGAAGTTTGCCCAAGTTAAATTATTGTTATCTAAATCGACCTTAAGTTAATGGAGGTTGACATTCTTTCTCTACCTTAAAACCTAGACATACCGATAGAGTGTATTAGAGAGATGAATTGTTAATGTAAACAATTTACATTAAATTAATCTCCCACTATTTTATCCGAATTCAAGAGCCCTAACTTTGAATTTGAGAGATAGTAGGTTTTCTCCTAGAGGGATGATATCCACTATGGCTAAGAACAAACCTTGGCGAAGATCCAACAAGTCATTCTTAGTTCTAGTGGTAGATATCAAAAGTACCAATTGTATAACAATTATACAAAGATCATTTGATGCTATCAACTAATTGAATGTTCAAATCTACATTAGGTTGATAACTCATTAACAAGTATGCATCATATGTTGGTGCAATCGGCCTAGGTCACGATTGATCGGACTCAAGTTTGACTCGAGTAGTAGTTTGATGTTTGACAATGGATTTACTATATGATTGACATGGAGTTGACCATATGATTGAGAAGTCCAAGTGAGACACTTGGCAATGGTAAAGTCTAAGTCATGGCTACTTGGCATGGAAAGTCCAAGCATGAGTCTTGACAATGGTAAAGTCCAAGTCTTGGGTACTTTGCAATTGGAAAGTCCAAGAATGGGTCTTGGCAATTAGAAAGTCCAACATGGAGTTGGCAAGGGAAGTCCAAGAGTGTGATATTAGTGGCATAAAGTTCAAGCATGAGTCTTAGCAGCATAAGTCCAATTGTTGGCAGCGTAAAGTCCAAGCGTGGGTCTTGGCAGTATTAGTCCAAATAGATCTTGGAAATTGGGAAGTCCAAGGGTGTGATATTAGCGGCGTAAAGTCCAAGTTTATGTTTAGGGTTAAACCTCATGTTTGAGGTTTAATAGTCGACTGAACATTTTTCCCAGTCGACTGGCCCAGTGTTGCCGACTCACACTGTGTGACTCGCCATTCAGACTAATTGCTCTGCATTCAGACTGAGTGCCGATGTGAGCAAAACATATAGGGTTTTAGGAGTAATTTTCGCTCACATCCTATTACATTTTATGTTTGTATCATGCATATTTCACTTTGTTTTGCATGCATTTCATATTATCTAGTGTGAAGATCTACTTTTTATACTTTTGTGTGGAGGATAGCATTTCATGGGAAAACGGTGCATTTTTGGAGCAAAAATGGAGCAATTTGTGGATCACGAACCTTAGGGAACACGCACTAGCCATGTCCCAAGACTTGGGCATGTTTCCGAAGCAAAACGGATAAAAATGGAGGCTCCAGGAAAAGACACGGCCAGGTCGTGTGAAAACACATGGTCGTGCCTTTTTTCCAACTCAATTTCCAACCAGATTTCATTTGTTTTCTAGCCTTGCACATGGCTAGGCCATGTGAAATTCACATGGTCGTGTGGCGGCACCACGAATTCAAGAAAATAAGGTCTTTAAGCATTTATGGAAAGGCGGAGCTAGCTCTATATATAGGAAACTCATCCAAGAGGTGAGGGATCACAAGGGAGCCGCCCTAGGGCTTCCAAACCCTTGGAGGAGCCACGACGGCTAGGATGGAACACCGTAGCCCTAAAAAGCTTCGGGAACTCGCAACGGGGAGGGAGAACGCCGCCGGAGGTTCACACTTGCACTTCAATGCTGGAGAGAAGACCACGAAGGCATTGTAATCCCTTGTTCCTATGCATTATTTCTAATGTATTCGAACATGTACATGCCTTGTGATTCCTCCCTTATATACATGGAGTAGTTCCTTTGATTCTAGGATTAGGGAGTAGCTTGTGTGCATATTACATGTTGGTTCACGTTAAATTCTGTATTTGAGTTTAATTTGGCATTTGGAAGTTGTTTATATTGTATCAATGCGTGTTTGGATTTCTACCTGCTGTGCTTAGGCGATACGAGGGGTGACAACCCTCGTATCTAAGATTTATGGGATTTTATACAAGGAGCCTAGGGGTAAACCTGATCTCCTGTAACTGTGGATAGAAGGATGCGATGGAACTAGAAACGGTTCATCGTAGGGATTGATTCGGCATCCTCGTACCGTCTATCTCGTCCTTTTAAGGCGGAGATAGCTCCCTGTAGATGCGGTGGCTCATCGGGAGAGTGTATGATGTCCCTTTCATAAAACCATAGCTAAACGTCTAGGCAACGCCAGTTGACAACATTGTTTTACGACACACAAGCGAAACTGAAGTCCTAGAATCACTTTCGAAGACCTCGGGACGCTCCCTTCTTCCTCCGTGTGACACCGTATAGAGTATAGTCCACCGACAACCCTCACAAATCGAAACGTCTTAGAGTTTACTTTCGAACAATTTCAACCACTGAACATATCGATATTCGAATCCCAGTCCTTGTGGGATCGATAATCGTTTATTACTTGACGACATCCTTGCACTTGCGGGTGTTGAGCGCGAGCGCGTGCTTCGAGTCCTCAACAGCCTCCGTCGTGAGATTTGAGGTCGCGTTCGCGTGCATAAAGTTTTTGGCGCCATTGTCGGGGACTGATCGATTCGATATCAAATCGAGAAGTGGATAATGTAGGGGTTTTTTTTTTATGCAAAATAGCATAAGCGCAACGGAAAAATAGGATCCCTTCCAAGTGATCATTGCAAAAGAAAACCTCGTACAAAAAAATAAATTTCTCTAAAAGAAAAAAAAACTTATCTTATAGGAGAATATTACCTTTGTTGCATGCCCTTTTTAATCCCACTTCTCCTTGGGTTTGTTGGATCTTTTAGCACGTTCAAATGTCCGTGCCTCTATATGTATCCACACGAGCAAGCTCTTGTCTCACAAAAGAAACTAGAAGTGCACTCCTTTACTTCTTGCTAGAGAAGTCCCTAAAGGAGAGGAAGGTAGGGAAAAAGAGAAAGGAAGAAGAAGACCACTCTTCTTGTCAAAACCCTTTGTCTCCTTCCACCTCATCAAGCTTAGGTGGCATGCTTATGTGGCATTCATGCATGTTGAATTAATCTTATTAATTCAATAAGCTTATGTTATCATATTGAATTAATCTCATTAAATCAATAAGGTAACATATTGAATTAATCTTATTAAATCAATTAAGCTTAGGCTATCATGATAACATATTTATTTAATCTTATTAAATTAATAAGCTTAGCATATTGAATTAATCTCATTAAATCAACAAGCTAAAATTCTCATTAAGCTTAAAGTCCAAAAACCATTTTGTACTTAAGCTTATTCCCAAATTATTCTAGTCAAACTAGAATGCACTAATTCTTCTAATCATCATGCTCTTTGTGTGTGACCCTATAGGCTCTCATAACGTTGGCAGTGGATCTAAACTCTTTTAGATACACAAGCAATGAGCGGCATCTAGCAATACATCATTGCTACCCAAGTTACGAAATAAGTCAAGATCCGACTAACCTTTCCGTGACTACTATAATGTATGACCGTGTCCTTCTATCCTTGATATCAGATTGACCAATGAGGCATAGACCGTGTCATCCTCGATCAATCTATGTGTTTCTTGATCCCTGAGTAAACTAACTCAAACAAATGAGCTCAATATCTCATATTGACTCATTCGAGCATGGCCATGCGTTTTAGTAGTTCTACTCAATCAAGGGGCCCACAGATATCACTCCCGTCATATGGGAGGGATAGATCCCATCTACATCACTCACATCCCTCCGCATAATTTGTTATATACCCAGTAATCGCCTTTATGGTCTACCCTGTTATGGGTGACGTTTGACGTTACTAAAGTACATAACTCCTTATGTAGGGAACCGTAGTGACTTAAGGTTTGAGGACTATTCATACCAATAGTCACATGAGAAAGTTTATGACACTCATATGATGATCCATGAAACTTTCTCATGGCGGGTCAGTTCAGTATATATTCTCTAATATATACCCATGTGTCAACTTGATATCATATATCCATGACTTGTGAGATCAAGTCATCAATTGACCTACATGCTAGTCTTTATGTATTAATATTGACCTTGCATATTAATACTTGACTAGGAACATTTAGGAAAGTGTTCTCTACAGCCTCTCATAATCAATTCTGCCAATTGATGTGCTGTAGATAAGAACCTACTTTTCTAGGGTATTATTATATTTAATTTAGCTAGCACAAGCAAGACGTAAATATAATAACTAATCCTTTGCCTTTATAGAATATGATACAAAATGTTCCCTATTCAACCATCACATGATTGGTTCTAGGGCTACAACTAACAATCTCCCACTAGCACTAGTACCAATCACTATAATATCTTATACCTAGTGACCTAGTGTGACCATCATTCTTCATCTGTGCCAAAGCCTTGGTCAATGGATCTGCGATGTTAGCTTCTGTCGGTACTCTGCATATCCTCACATCTCCTCTATCGATGATCTCTCGAATGAGATGGAAGCACCGCAGTATGTGTTTGGTCCGCTGATGTGATCGAGGTTCCTTATCTTGTGCAATAGCCCATTATTGTCACAATAGAGGTCTATTGGATCTGCAATGCTAGGAACTACCCCAAGTTCACTGATTAACTTACGGAGCCAAACAGCCTCCTTTCGCATCGACGCGACAATATACTCGCTTACATTGTAGAATCAACAAGCGTGTCTGCTTGAACTCTTCCACTCACGGCTCCACCATTCAGCAAAACACGTACCGATTGCGATCTATAGTCATCCTTGTATGCTTGGAAGCTTGCATCACGTAACCCTTCTGATTAGCTCCTCATTGCCTCCAAATATCAGGAAATATTCTTTCGTTCTTCGTAAGTATTTAAGAATATTTTTGACTGCTATCCAGTGACTTTCACCTGGATCCGACTGGTATCTACTCGTCATGCTCAAAGCATACGAGACGTCAGGACGAGTACAAAGCATGACGTACATGATAGACCCTATAGCAGATGCATAAGGGATCTTATCAATGCGATCTCTCTCCTCCTTAGAAGAGGGACATTGAGTCTTCGAAAGACTCACACCATGTGATAAAGGCAGAAATCCTTTCTTGGAATTTTGCATAGCAAAACGATCTAGCACTTTATCAATGTATGTACTCTGACTTAGGCCAAGTAATCTTTTAGATCTATCTCTATAGATGTTGATGCCTAGAATATAGGCAGCTTCACCAAAGTCTTTCATCGAGAAACAATTCCCTAACCACATCTTCACAGACTGGAGTGAGGGAATATCATTTCCGATGAGAAGTATGTCATCTACATATAAGATAAGAAATACAACTGTGCTCCCACTATTTCTCTTGTAGACACAAGGTTCATCTTCATTCTTGATGAAACTAAACTCCTTGATTGCATCATCGAATCGAAGATTCCAGCTTCGAGAGGCTTGCTTTAGTCCATAAATAGACCTTTGCAGTTTGCATACCTTTCCAGGATGCTTTGGATCTTCAAAACCCTCAGGCTGTGTCATGTACACATCCTCGAGTAGCTTTCCATTCAGAAAAGCGGTTTTGACATCCATCTTCCAAATCTCATAATCGTGGTAGGCTGCAATAGCAAGTATGATTCAAATGTATTTAAGCATCGCAACTGGTGAAAAGGTTTCATCATAGTCAATACCATGAATTTGTTTGAATCCTTTAGCCACCAATCTACCTTTATAGGTATGCTTATTACCATCCATATCAGTCTTTACTTTAAAGACCCACTTACACCCAATGGGTTTTACCCCTTCGGGTGGATCAACCAAAGTCCATACTTGGTTAGTGTACATGGATTCCATTTCGGATCTCATGGCCTCTAGCCATTTCTCGGAATCTGGGCTCATCATAGCTTCTTGATAGGATGTAGGCTCGTCAAGATCGACAAGCAATACATCACCGTTGTCAATTCTTGGCTCAGTGGAAAACCTAGTCTTTCAAGGTTCTCAACGTACCCTATCATTTTAAGTACGTGAGTTCCTACAGGTGTTCCTTCTTGCATCTTGCATGCAAAAAGAGCCTTAGACACTTCAAAACGCTCATGCCTAGCTTGTCCTTGATATAGTTGTTTCAAATGCTCAACCATACCATAGGCATCCATGTTCTCATGTTGCTTCTGAAGCTCAGAGTTCATGGTGGCAAGCATAAGACATGACACATCTAATGTGTCATCTTGATGCTTCTTATAAGCATCCTTTTCAGCACGAGTGGCCGCAGGGGCGGGTGTTTCAGAGATAGACTGCTCTAGGACATACAGTTTACGTTCTTGCTTGAGGATAATCCTCAAGTTCCTATACCAGTCTAGAAAGTTAGCTCCATTGAGCTTGTCTTTCTCAAGGACAGATCGCAAGTTGAGGGGGTGTGTCGTGTTAGATGACATGGTGATCTACAACATTAAAATGCAAAATTAAGTATCATACCTAAGTCATTTAATTAGGCCTTTAATTAAATGAGGCTCCCACTAAATTCTCATAGCTTTGATATGAGCTAATCATTGATGTAGGCAAACACATTTTGCTTACATCATTAGCTTCTATTTAGCTATAAATTTATATGGGATAAAGATCCACATCATACTTCATCTTGAGTTAGCTTTGGCTAATCACCCAAGACGTAGTATGATTAGGTAGGCAATCTTTTGCCAATTACATCTGATGTAACTCTTTAATAGCTTTAAGTTTAGATTAGTTTAGTGCTTATTCCTAAACCAGCTTCCAGGCCGTGGCGAGGCACAGAGGCCTTCTTTGATATCAGAGCAATGACCACTTTCTAAGACAAAGCTGATGTTCGGAAATCACACAAAACTAATTTTTAAAACTTATGTTCAAAGCTAATATATGCCTCTACTTTCTTAATTAATTAAGAAAAACTTAATTAAGTCTTAACCAAGTTTGATAGTGGGACATCACGATTGTCCACTTGCACTCTTCCAAGATATAATGCATTGCTTTGCTTTGGCAAACCCAACAACAAATGATCGAGGAAGTAGTGAGTACCAAACTTTGGTAGGCATATCGTTTTTGACTTATTAAGAAATAAACTTAAACATGCATCACATACATATTAGCATACATCACATATAAGCTAAATTAACATGCATCACATACATATTAAACTAAGCATGTCATGGTTATGACCCTTATTCTACAATCTTCTCAAGCTAATGAAAAGATTGATTGGTCAACCTAGGGATAGCATCTTCTCCCAAGTGCTTCCTTTTGGTTGTCTTGTGTTGTCGACTTCCTCCTTGTAATGTCATCTTCCAACGGACCCTCCATCTTTATTTTGTATATTACAAAAGGAGAAATACTCGAGTTACATTCGAGTCTAAAACTAATTTTTACAACAAGAATTTTAGGAGAAAGGCACGACACGCAGGCCGTATTAAGAATTACAACACACACATTCACAAACTTTTTGGGACTAGGCTATAACCATGCACCATGTCAATTTTAACTTTTAAAAGACATCGGATATTTTATTATGTTTGAAAAATTGCTAATGCAATTATCAACTCATAATAAAATTTATCCTACTTCTATATCATATATAAAATAGAGAAAACCTTTTTTTTTTATACGATCTTTCGCAAGTGGCTCTGATACCACTGCAGGGGGTTTTTTTATGCAAAATAGCATATGCGCAATGGAAAAATAGGATCCCTTCTAAGTGATCCTTGCGAAAGAAAACCTCGTACAAAAAAATAAATTTCTCTAAAAGAAAAAAAAACTTATCTTATAGGAGAATATTACCTTTGTTGCGTGCCCTTTTTAATCCCGCTTCTCCTTGGGTTTGTTGGATCTTTTAACACGTTCAAATGTCCGTGCCTCTATATGTATCCACACGAGCAAGCTCTTGTCTCACAAAAGAAACTAGAAGAGCTCTCCTTTACTTCTTGCTAGAGAAGTCCCTAAAGGAGAGGAAGGTAGGGAAATAGAGAAAGGAAGAAGAAGACCACTCTTCTTGCTAGCCTACACTCACAAAAGCCACACAACCAAAGCCTCTCACCACCAAGCTCTCTCCAAGCCTCAAGCTTCCACCACTTTGGCCGGCCACCCCATGGAGTGTTTTATAGGATTGAAAAAACCTTTCACCTCCTATCACATTCAATGCAATCAATTGCATGGCCGCCCACATGTGGAGAAATTCCAAAGGTCAAAACCCTTTGTCTCCTTCCACCTCATCAAGCTTAGGTGGCATGCTTATGTGGCATGCTTATGTGGCATTCATGCATGTTGAATTAATCTTATTAATTCAATAAGCTTATGTTATCTGAAAAGACCCAACCTGATACATATATATAGACCCTTAGCCTGACCCCTAATAATCACATAAACCACATACACATGATTGGATAATCCTCTTTATTTTATTCACTTTCAAGTAAGAGTCTCAATTACAGCCTTTACACTCAGCACTTCACCGAAGTAATTCATCCATTTCAACCCTGCTCACTCAGACAGTTCTGCATCGTTGAAGTCCCGGACAGTGTGTGGCATGCTCATCGTCATCTCCTCAGTTACACCACCCCCCGCTTCTTACAACTCAATCTGAGGAACTCAGTTCCCTACCTGTAAATATTTAGTGACATCATGAGTTCACAGCCCAGTAAGTAAATTAAGGATAAATACACGGCGTAGGGAGGAAAAATCAAAACATGAATCGTAAAGTTATATATATCTAGCATGCAACTCAGGCCTAGCATCAATAACTCATAACAAGACATGCAAATATAACACCATGGTAGGCTCAACCTCAAATTCCCAGTTCACTTTCTGTACCTAAACATGAAGCGCAACCAATTCCTATAAAAGAACATGTAAATATAACAAAACAGTAACCGAATTCATGTTTTTCTATCATGCTAACTGTATATAACATAAATCTTCGTGGTACCTCACATTTTGCATTTTAAATGCGGAGCCAGTCAAAAACCTTATTTTCTTGTGCAATCCTGAGGTACCTCTAGAAAGAAACTAAGGGAATCACCATCAACAATCGGTCAATTGGGTGGGCCCTTCCCGGAGCTCATCCCGGGAAGCCCAACTCGTCCAGGCACCACTAATGCTCATGTACATACAATTAGCTAGATAAAGAAAATCTGTCATTTTTATCATAGTCAATCATATCTCTCACTTCATATACAGTTGAACATTTAAAAGCTAGCATTTAACTCAGTATACGGATGGATGATATAACAGAACATTATAAAGTAGCATCTAACTTTAGGTACAGATGGATGAACATACATATATATATATATATATATATATATATATATATATATATATATATATATATATATATATATATATATATATATATAGCATCTAACCTCATACACAGGTAGATGTTAGTTATAACTGATTCACATAGCATATAGGCATTTGAAAGATTTGATGAACAATGAACTAAAATGATAACATGGCACATCATGGTGATCATAAATATCTATACATAGCATCCAACCTCATACACAGGTAGATGGTAATTACACACATTTACATATAGCATCTACATTCATACACAGATAGATGGTAATGACACCCATTTACATATAGCATCTAACCTCATACACAGGTAGATGATAATTATAACATTTTACATAGCATCTACACCATAGAGAAAAATCTTCTGAACAGTTAGCTAAGCATGTGGAGGGATAAAGAATATAACAGAATTCCTCTACTAACATTGACGTCTCATCTATAAACCAGCATTCCCAACTTTCCCCATGACTCCAACATTTATACTAACAATTAGCTCCTACCTAAAGCGATTCCACTGTTATACCCATCGGTAGAGCTAAGAGAATTTCCAGGAAACATAAAGCAGCCCCTCCGAGACCCTTAATTGGAGTTGTCCTACACCATAGCTACAACCGGACTGCACCCTCTTCCCATCCCTGCAAAGGCTCCAACAGAATCGATCAATCACAAAAGCCGATCACCAACACAGAACCAGCTGTGCCGATTCCCAATCCAACCAGATGGCAGTATTCATCCAGTTTCTACCGTTCCATCTGTCGCTAAACCCACAAGGGTAAATCCCTAACCACATCTAGCAATCCATCCAAGAAAAACACCCAGCGTAAACCCACGTAAACTAGTGGAAATCCATAGCTCAATTAACACTGGTTTAAATGCCTAAAACTAGCTGCATACACCCAGAAATCAGTTCGAAAAACCCCAATCTTAAACACAAACAAAACCTGAAATCCCCAGTTCAAACACCACGGATTCAACCCTCTAAAACCGATCTACATCCCTCCATCGGTAGTCATTTTCCAAAGATTTACTTACCGTACAGCCAACGGAGGACGATCGGATGGCCGCCGACAGCGTTGAGTCGATCTTCGGCGGAAGAAATCGCTGAGCACAGCTTATCTGGGAGCTGGCGGCGATAGGTGATGGAGGGAGTAGCTCGCGGAAGCAAAGGGAAAGAAATGGATCGGGCTTGCGGCTTATAAATGCTGTTTCCTTTAGGGTTAAACCAACTCAAGTTAATTCCATGCTAGCCCAAATTTAACCTAAGGCTAACCTCAGTTAATCCAAACACCCCTTCAGGCCCTAATCTTTCTCCGAAACGATCATATGAACTCCTTTTGACTCAGACTTCCCATTCCGACTATACATACCCGTTTATTTCTATTATTGTTATATATATATATCTTGATTTTTTTACAACTCTCCTCCTTAGAAGAATTTCGTCCTCGAAATTCGACTTACCAAATAATTGAGTAGCGATTATCGCGCATGTCCCGCTTCGGTCTCCCGGTAGCTTCCTCCTTTTCTTGATTTCTCCATAAAACTTTCACCATTCCGATTTCTTTATTTCTCCCGCCACTTGATGATCCAAAGATTGCTCGTATTGCCTCGTAAGATAGGTCCGTGTCCATCAGATGGCCTCATGCCCAATTACATGTGCAGGGTTGGATAGGTACCTCCGAGCATGGATACATGGAACACATTATGAACTCCTGCCGAGGTTTGGTGGTAGTGCAACTCTCGGTATGCCCGTCCCAATCCAGGTCTAGAATCTCAAAAGGCCCAATATACCTCGGACCGAGTTTGCCCTTCTGCCAAACCTCGCACTCTTCATAGGTGACACTTTGAGAAATACATGGTCTCCCACCGTGAACTCCAAGTCCCTCCTTCGACAATCTGCGTAACTCTTTTGGCGACTTTGGTCGATCAGATACATCTCGGATCTTTGCCACCAATTCCACAACAGTTTGTGCCGCATCTCGGACCAGGCTGCCCTTTCTCCTACCTCTTCCCAATGCAATGGAGTTCTACACCTTCTTCCATATAGCGCTGCATAGGGAGCCATACCGATGGTGGCTTGATAAATATTATTATAGGTGAACTCCACCAAGGGCAATTTAGACTCCCAGCTCCCTTCGAAATCTATAATGCAAGCTCGTAGCATATCTTCTAAAATCTGAATTACTCGCTCAGATTGACCGTCGGTCTGGGGATGGAAAGCGGTGCTGAAAGTAAGTTTCGTACCCAATCCCCGGTGCAAACTCTTCCAGAATTCGGATGTAAATTTTGGATCTCTATCTGACACAATCTGATCCAGAATTCTATGTAACCTTACTATTTCCCGTATATACAGCTCTGCGTATTGTATCGTAGTGAAAGTGGTTTTCACTGGCAGGAAGTGTGCTGACTTCGTCAATCGATCCACAATGACCCACACTGCATTTGATCCCTTAGTCGAGATCGGTAATCCTACCACGAAATCCATGGCAACATTTTCCCACTTCCAGACGGGTATCGGAAGCGGTTCAAGCAATCCAGCGGGCCTCTGGTGCTCAGCTTTCACCTGTTGACAGGTAAGGCACTCATGGACCATCTTGATTATGTCTCTCTTCATGCCCGGCCACCAATATAATAGCTGCATATCTTTATACATCTTCGTGCTGCCGGGGTGAACCGAGTACGGGGTAGTGTGGGCTTCCATCATGAGATTCTCTCTCAGAGATCCTTCTTTAGGCACCCATATGCGGCCCTTGTATCTCACAATCCCATCAACCACTGAGTAGATGGTGCCACCCTTTGCTTCATCTCTGCGTTTCCATTCCATTAACTGTTGATCCGATGCTTGTTCTGCCCGAATCTGATTCCGTAAGTCCGATTTAACCGTCAGTGCCGCCAATCTAGCCTGCTCACCTGGTGCTATCACCTCCACTCTCAGCTGTTGGAATTCTGATATCAACCTTTGCTGGGTGGTCAACTGTGACAGCGTCGCCAACTTGCGACTCAGCGCATCCGCCACCACATTTGCCTTACCCGGGTGATAGTTAATATTGCAATCATAATCCTTTACCAACTCCAACCATCGTCTCTGTCGCATATTCAGTTCCTTCTGAGAAAAAAAATATTTCAAGCTTTTATGATCTGTGTAGATCTCACAACGTTCTCCGTAAAGATAGTGTCGCCAAATCTTCAAAGCAAATATAACTGCTGCTAATTCCAGATCATGTGTAGGATAATTCTGCTCATGCACCTTCAACTGGCGTGATGCATAGGCGATGACCCTCCCATTCTGCATCAGTACAGCCCCTAGCCCGGTGTTGGAGGCATCAGTGTACACCACAAACTGCCCAGAATTGTCTGGAACCGCAAGCACCGGTGCCATCGTCAGCCTTTCCTTTAACTCCATAAAACTCCTCTCACACCGAGCAGTCCATTCATACCTCACCCCCTTCTTGGTCAGTAGTCGTGGGTAGCGCAATCGTGAAATTTTTAATGAATCTGTGATAATACCCACTAGTCCTAAGAAACTCGAATTTACAGTAACATTTCTTGGAGTAGCCCAACTCTGGATTGCCTCCACTTTGACTGGATCCACCTCTATTCCCTTCTCTGAGACTATATGCCCTAGAAATGATATCTGCCTCAACCAAAAATCGCATTTGCTGAACTTAGCGTATAACCGTTTATCCTTCAAAGTCTGCAGCACCAGCGTCAGATGTTGTCGGTGTTCTTCCCGACTTTGGGAGTAAATTAGTATATCATCAATAAAGACAATCACAAACTGATCCAAGTATGGCTAGAAGATCCGGTTCATCAAATCCATAAAGGTCATGGGCATTAGTAAGCCCAAACGGTAGATAAAAACTCGTAATGGCCATATCGAGTTCTGAACGCAGTTTTATGAACATCCTCTCCTTTCACCCGCAGTTGGTGGTACCCCGACCTCAAATCAATCTTTGAGAATACAGTTGCTCCCTGTAGTTGATCAAACAGATCATCGATCCTAGGCAACGAGTACTTATTCTTAACTGTAACCCGGTTCAACTCTCGGTAGTCAATGCACAGCCGCATCGACCCGTCCCTCTTACGGACGAACAATACTGGCGCTCCCCATGGTGACACACTGGGTCGGATGAAACCCTTATCCAATAGTTCTTGTAGTTACTCCTTCAGTTCCTTCATTTCAGTAGGTGCCAGGCGGTATGGTGCTTTAGACACAGGGGTGGTTCCCGATATTAGTTCTATCCCAAACTCAACTTCCCTGATAGGGGGTAAACCTGCAATGTCCTCTGGAAACACCTCGGGAAAATTTTGAACTACCTCTACTTCCTCCAGATTTGGTCTATGGGCCTCAGCACTACTCATTATGTTGACTAGGAATCCATTACACCCCTTACTCAACATTTTATGAGCTTTACATGCGGATACAATATGAGGAAGACTCAGTGTGGAGGTTGCATTGAAGATGAAAAATTCATCATTTTGTAGTTTCAGTTTAACCGTCCTTTGTCTACAGTCAATAATTGCCTCGTACCGGGTCAGCCAATCCATACCCAGAATCACATCGAAGTCCACCATTTCCAACACAATAAGGTCGGCGTACACTGTAGAGTTCTGCATCTTCATCGGACAGTTCCTCACTATTCTATTGCTGGGCAGTTCTTCCCCAGAAGGCAAGGACACGCGATAGCCGGTATCCATCCAATCACATGAAATGTCCAGTCTTGCAACATAAGCCACGGATATGAAAGAGTGTGTAGCTCCAGAATCAATTAAGGCATGAGCGGGTAGATTGACAATAGAAATTCTACCTGTGATGATGGTCGAATCTGGATCCACCTGCTCCTGTGTCATGGCATACACCCTTCCTCTGGTTGGCTCTGTGAGCTGAGGGCAGTTCATAGCAAAGTGCCCCGACTTCTTGCACTTGTAGCACACGTCTGTACCCACTAAACATTGACCTGCATGAGCCTTCTCACACTTGGGACACTGAATTTTTCTTTCGCCCTTGGAAACAGTATGGTCAACTGGTCGAGGTTCTGAGTCATTGCCGTGGTCGCTCAGTCATCGTGGTATGCTTGCCTGGCAGGCGCAAACTTCTTCTGACTCGGTGCCTGAGGTTCCCTTCCCTGGTAACTCGGTCTCTTGTTCGGTACTTCCCTTATCATGTCATTCCTGTCCCTCTCTGACATCAGAGCCTGATCCACAGCCTCCCTGAAGGTGGTAACTCGGCTCACCCTGACATCATGTCGAATCGCTGCCCTCAGTCCCTCAGTAAAATGTTTCAGCTCCTCTACTGGTTGACTTGCAATCATAGGTACAAAATACCGCCCCTTCTCGAATTCTCTGACATACTCAGCCACTGTCCGGTCCCCTTGGCGAAGCTCTAGGAATTCCCTAGCCATTCGAGTTCTGGTGTCAGCAGTGAAATATTTACCATAGAATACCTCTTTGAATTCAGCCCAAGTAACTGTAGCTAGGTCCACTGCTGCGCGTGCCCCCTCCCACCATATCCGAGCATCGCCACGCAACATGAATATGGCGCACCTCACCTTGTCAGCATCCATAAGCTGCATGAAGTCGTATATCGTCTCCAATGATCGAATCCATCCTTCTGCAGCGATAGGATCTGTATTTCCCTTAAACTCCGTCGGACCAAGATCCTTGAACTACTTGTAAACCGGGTTCACACTGGCTGTAGGTGTTGGGTTTTCGGCACCGCGGCGTGTGTGTGTTCGATCATGTTTCGTAAACATGAGCACAGCGGAAGCAATAAAAATAATAAATCTACATTTATTACAACACACACAACACACGCATGCATATTACAACAAGTGTAGACATAACCGTAAATTTAAATTTACAATAAAAGGAAATTTAACTACGTTATACCTTTCGTATGACGTGTAGCGGGAACGACATCAACCGGAACGATCCTCGCTAGAATCGTCTCTATCCGTATCCACGCCGAGTATCCTCGGGATGACTTCGCTAAGTCACGAGCTTCGTCTTCATACGGGTTACTAGCCTCGTGTTGAAGACAACGTGATCGAGAGATGATCACGATCCGAATCCAAATTCGGATCCAAAATCGAGTCCTCAAAACTCGCTTCTCCGGAGAGGTATTCGTCAACCGTTTGACGAATCCTTCGTCCTCCACCTCAGAGGATTACCGGAGATCGAATCCCCGGTAGTTTAGCCGCTGTCGGAGCTCTAACCGTCGTCCAAACGATGCTCCGACGAGAGGAGAACAAGCTGTCCAGAAAACTGGACAGCTTTGGCGGAGGAGATAGGCGCCGGCCAACCAAGGAAAGATAAAGCTCACCTTGATGCCAAACCTAAAGAAGATCACCGGAGGGTCGCCGGAGGATCACCGGCTGAAGCTTGGTCGCCGGCAAGGACTTGGACGGTGGCACAAAAGCTGGGCGGCAATGGAGTTGGCACCGAAAACTCCAAGGAGAGGAGGTGGGCGGCAACTAGGTTTAGGGCTCTTCAATTAGGGCTTAATTATCCATTAAGCCCTCTTTTATAGAGAACTAATTCTCTTAATAGGTTATTGGATCATAACCATTAGGCCCGTTAACCCGCTCCATTAAGATAAGTTAAAATAAACCAAACCATGATGGTTTATTTTAAGTTAAAACGAACCGAACCAACTTTTGGTTCATTCGTTTAAAATAAACCAAACCCTTTGGTTTATTCTCATCCATTGGATTAGAACCAAACCATTTTGGTTCATCCATTACATCTTCATAAGACTCGGCCCATCCATGCTTCCATTGCGACTGAAACGATTTCATGCTCGCTTTATGTTTGGTCCAACCAAACCTAGTTTCTCTCGGTCTGAGAATCTCATTCTCAAGCTCGTTTTAAATCCTTTGGAATACGCTCGTTGTGCGTGTGACCAAATAGGTTCTCGGTTTATGTTGGCCGTCTATAATTAACCATTAATTATAGAACGATCATGAGTGGCACCTAGTAGTACATCATGATCCCCAATTAACCGAAAAGATCAAGCGGTTGATCCGAACTATTTACGAAACCCTTCGAGTACGAATGAATCGTGCCCCATTCCCTTCACTCATCTTATACCCACTTGGTTCAGACATGGTCTATTGTGTCGATCCCACTAGGTGACTACGTCACACCTAGCCCAAGTATCATTTCCTCGTCCCTACGGATTCTAGTTACTCCACATGTATCGAAGAGTACCTTACTCTAAACATGTAATGCTTTGGCCAAAGACTTTAGTAACAATCCGACGAGAGGCCATGGGTATACATCTCCTCGCAAGGAGTGGTGAATCCTTTATAGGCTATTCAAACACCTTCGATCACTTTGACTTATACCCAATCATCCCGGGTCCACATCTCCTTAGAAATGCTTGCTTAAGATGTCAAAGCATAAGTCTCCATGATCAAGATGACTTGAATACCGCAAGTCAAAGGAACATCGCACTTAAGCTACAGTAAGAACTTCATTGACATATCTATATATGCAGAGAACCATATGAAGTCTTACGGCTGGTCACTCCAATGAACTAGTTACCATAACTAGCATCCACGATTAACTCCGGACATCACTATATCTCCAACCAGTGAGAATCAGCTGCTTGGATACACCAAGGAGTATACCTCGTGCTAGTCTCGACAGAATTGATGGTGTCCAAATCCATCAATTCATCGACTAGGGATAATTCTGATACATCACAATTACACATGTAGAGATACTCACTAGTTGTGATCCAATCACAAATTCTCTCATGCTGTGAATCGTATCGTGGACATTCAGTAAATGAGTTTAAGATCCAATCAAATACATAAAACATGTATACTCAAATAGTGAATCTTCATTTATCATATAAATGGTTCATACATAAGGCGATTGCCTTAGGACATCTCTCATATATTACTAATAGACTCCCACTTGGCCTAATGCCAATCGCTACGGTATCCAATACCATAAGCTCGAACATGACCCTCAAACTTATTTTGAGGTAATGCCTTAGTCAAGGGATCCGCTAAGTTCCTTTCAGTGGGAATTTTCTCGATTTGTATTTCGTTCCTACTGATGATCTCTCTGATAAGATGATAGTGGCGAAGCACATGTTTGGATCATTGATGAGACCACATCAAGTTCAGAGATGAACTTCTTGATCCAAACCGCTTCCTTTGCTGCTTCCAAAGCTGCAATGTATTCTGCCTTAGTGGCAGAATCCGCTATAGCGTCAAGCTTGGAACCTTTCCAACTTATTGCGCCTCCATTCTAGGTGAATACATACCCAGACTGAGACATGGAATCATCCTTGTCTGTCTGGAGCTGGCATCCATATACCCACGTATCACCATGTACCCTTCTCCATATATTAGGAACACATCCTTAGTTCTTCTCAAGTACTTAAGGATCGTCTTAACAGCCACCCAATAATCCATTCTTGGATCAGACTGGTATCTGCTCGTGACACTCAGAGCATACGATACATTGGGCCTCGTACATAACATAGCATACATGATAGATCCTATTGCGGATGCATAGGGAATCTTACTCATGCAAATCCTCTCGTCTTCTGTGCGCGGACACATAGACTTCGAAAGGTGTATCCCATGCCTGATGGGTAGGAAACCTTTCTTGGATTCCGACATGCTAAACCTCTTTAGCACTCGGTCTATATATGTAGACTGCGAAAGACCAAGCAATCGTTTCGATCTATCTCTATAGATCTTAATCCCGAGGATGTAGGTTGCTTCTCCCAGGTCTTTCATGGAGAATGTCTTAGATAACCAAACCTTAACTGACTGTAAGACTGAAACATCATTTCCTATAAGTAATATGTCATCGACATATAATACTAGGAACACGATTGCACTCCCACTAACCTTCTTGTACACACAAGGTTTGTCTGGATTTTGTGAGAAATCAAACTTTTTGATGGTCTCATCAAAATGGATATTCCAGCTCCTGGATGCTTGCTTCAATCCATAAATGGACCATCGCAATTTGCATACCTTGGTTTTATCAATCGATGTGAAACCCTCAGACTGTATCATATACACGTCCTCGAGCAGGTTTCCATTAAGAAAAGTTGTTTTCACATCCATCTTCCATATCTCATAATCATAATGAGCCGCTATGGCTAGGAGCATCCGAATAGATTTAAGCATAGCTACAGGCGAATAGGTTTCGTCATAATCAACACCTTGCTTTTGATTATATCCTTTCGCCACCAATCTAGCCTTATAGGTAATCACATTACCATCCATGTCGGTTTTCTTCTTGAAAACCCACTTGCACCCTATAGGCTTTATGCCTTCAGGTGGGTCAACCAAGTTCCAAACTTGATTTTCATACATGGAATCCATTTCCGACTTCATGGCACCAAGCCACTTATCCCTTTTTGAACTTGTCAGCACTTCTTCATAACTGGTAGGCTCCTCATCATCAATGAGTAACACGTCGTTCGATTCACTTACGAGAAATCCATATCGCTCAGGAATATTGCGTGTTCTACCAGATCTACGAAGATGTGGTGTTACAATAGGTCCAGCCGATTGCTCATCACTATGAGTTGTCGGCTGTTGTGCTTCACCAGGTATCTCATCAATGTCTATTTGAGTTTCTCGAGCCTCCTCAAGCTCGACGACACTCCCACTGTTTTCTTGCAAGAGAAACTCTTTCTCTAGAAACACAGCATGCCTTGAAACAAACACCTTTTGTTCCACAGGATGATAGAATTAGTAACCCCTTGTTTCCTTAGGGTATCCAATAAATAGACATTTATCAGACTTAGCATCCAATTTGTCTGATACTGTCCGCTTCACATAAGTAGGATAAACCCATATCTTCAAGTAAGATACATGAGGTTTCTTACTATTCCATATCTCATATGGAGTAGTAGAGACTACCTTGGTAGGCATTACATTTAACAAGTAAACAAATGCAGTGCATAGCCCCAAAAGGACTTAGGAAGATTCGCATGATTCATTATTAACCTGACCATGTCCAACAGGTCCGGTTACGCCTCTCAGATACACCATTATGCTGTGGTGTATATGGCGGAGTCCATTGAGACAATATACCATTGTCTCTTAGATAATCAAGAAACTCTTGACTTAAGTATTCACCACCTCGATCCGATCGAAGTATTTTAATACTCTTGTCATGTTGTTACTCTACTTCATTTCTGAATTCTTTGAACCTTTCAAAGGCTTCAGACTTGTGTTTCATCAAGAACACATACCCAAACCGTGAGTGATCATCGGTGAAGGTAATGAAGTAGCTATAGCCTCCTAAAGCTTGAGTTGACATAGGTCCACATAAATCAGTATGTATTAGACCTAGTAACTCTCCCACTCGTTCACCTTTTCCAGTAAAAGGTAACTTAGTCATCTTGCCTTTTAAGCATGATTCTCATGTATCGTATGAATCCGATTCAAACGATTCCAGAATTCCACATTTGTGTAATTCGGACATGCGTTTCTTGCTTACATGGCCAAGACGACAATGCCACATATAGGAGTCTATTTGATTATCCTTTTGAGTACGCGTGTTTCTAGCTTCGATATTGAAAATATCACTGGATACGTCCAACGTATAAATTCCATTACTCAAAGTTCCAGTTCCATAAAGTACGCCATTCAAAGTTATATAACAACAATTGTTACTAAACGTCAAATGGAAACTATTTCTATTTAAACAAGAAATAGAAATGATGTTCTTTATCAACGAAGGAACATAAAAGCAATTGTCCAGTTCTAAGACAAGTCCTGTAGGGAGTTTCAACAAATGTGTTCCAATGGCGACTGCAGCAACCTTTGCTCCATTCCCAACACGCAAATTTGACTCTCCCTTGACGAGTCTTCTTCTATTCCTTAGCCCATGTATGTCATTACATATATGTGAGCCACACCCAGTATCCAATACCCAAGTGTTTGAAGAAATAGAATGACAATCAATAACGAAGATATCTGAAGAAGATGGGGCATCCGATGCCTTATTCTTCTTCACGGACTCAAGATAAATCTTGCACTTTCTTCGCAAATGGCTCTCCTTGCCATAATGATGGCAAGTTTCCTTTTGTGCTAGTTCTACCTTCTTAGCCCTTCTCTTCTTTCCCTTCTGCTGTTCCTTTGACTTCCTCTTAGAACCTTTCTTCGAGGAATCAACTTGTTGGGATGTATATTGAAAGCCTAGCTCTTTAGTATGAACATCTTTATATTGAAATAAGAATCACATGATCATTGTCTGCACTTTTATATTTATTATATGTTGTTCATATTGTCTAATACTTTACATTGTAGATAACATGGTGCTTGGGTGATGGCACAGAAGATCATGTTATCAGTCCCTTGTAGAGTATAAGTAGAGGCTCACAACCAAGATGGTCTTGGACAAACCATTGGCATGGTTGTAGTGTAGCTTTGTATTGTTTTGTCTTGAACATAGAGTTACACTAGTACACTTAGGTGCATTGAGCAGGACCGACATAGAGGTGATTCAATTTATTGCTGACTACATAATTGAATCGGACCTCGGATATTATGTTGTACATGCTCTTAATCCCGATATAATAACACATGTACTTAGTATTTATTTCTTTGATTTACGAGGGTGAGATTTCTATGGATTAAATCAATATTCTGTGAAGTTGGGAAATGATATTATTTACATGGTGTGCCGTTGATTATAGGAGGAAACCGTGTCCTATATATTAGGTTGATGATGTCCCCTTGAGGAGCTCATAAGGTTCATCATGTAAACCCTGCAGATTGACTTAGTCAACATGATGATAAGGTTGAGTGGTACTACTCGAGGAGTTAGATGTTAATTAATTGATGGTCAGTAAATCAATTAATTGACGGACATTCGATATCTTAAACACGGGGAGATAAATGTACAAATAATATATGGAGCCCATATTAATTTATGGGGGTTGGTGAGGTAGTTCGATGATGATCCTCTAGTGGAATGGAACATCATTGATGGATCAAGTTTGTGTGGTTCCGATCCATCGGGTGGCCAAGACCCAACTCCTCCTCATGGTCCCTATCGTAGCCTTATATAAACCTCATGAAGTCTAGATCAAATGATGGAAAACAAATAAATCCGGTTAGGATTAAATCCCTAGAACCGACGGTGGAGATTAAATCTCTAGATCCGACGGTTGGATTAAAATTCCTAGAACCGACGGTTGATATTAAATCTCTAGATCCGACGGTTGGGATTAATTCCTAGAACCGACGGTTGAGATTAAATCTCTAAATCCGACGGTTGGGATTAAATTCCTAGAACCGACGGTTGAGATTAAATCTCTAGATCCGACGGTTGGGATTAAATTCCTAGAACCGACGGTTGAGATTAAATCTCTAGATCCGACGGTTGTGATTAATTCCTAGAATCGACGGTTGAGATTAAATCTCTAAATCCGACGGTTGAGATTAAAACCCTAGAACCGACGGTGGAGATTAGACCAAGGCCTAACCCTAACTCTATAAAAGGATGGCTATGGGTTGGGCGGCAAGAGGGGTTAATGGTTCATGATGGATGCTAAGGAAATTAGGGTTTTGCCTAGTATGCTTGGGCAGCAAGCAACCTCATGGAGGAAACCCTAATTTGGGTTTTGGCTCCTTAGGTTGGGCGGCCAAGGTGATGAAGGATGTTGGGCGGCAACCTATGGAGGAGGTTGTCTTCTTCATTGAAGGTGGCTAGCTCCTAGATCTCTCTTCTCCACCATGCTTAGGCGGCAAGAAACCTATGGAGGAAACCCTAATTAGATTAGGGTTTGGCTCTTTGGATTGGGCAGCTAGGTTGGAAGTTAGGTTGGGCGGCAACTATAGGGGAAGGGCTCATCTTCTTCCTTCTAAGGGTTGGCCGGCCACTACCTTCTCTTCCTCTACCTTGGGCGGCATGAAATCCAAAGGAAGCTTGGTTGGGCGGCTAGGGTTTGGAAGGTAAGGTAGGTGGCAACTATAGGGGAAGTGTTCTTCTTCTTCCTAGGGTGTTGGCCGGTTCCTATCCTTTTTCCTATACCTTTTGGTGGTGCCCAACCTATTCCTCTTTTCCTCTTGTTTTCCTCTTGGCCGGCGGCACAAGGAGCTAGGGTTTGTCCCTAGTTCGGTTGCTTGGTTGTTTCCATTATGTTCTCTCTATTCTTGGGGCCGGTGGCATCAATCCTTTGTGGATTGGTGGTTGGCTCAAGCAAGAAGGGAAAGAGAGTTCTTCTTTCTTTGGATTGAAGAAGATCTAAGAAGCTTCGACTTGTGGAGGATCTTCGCCCACACGAAGTCTACAAGGAGGTTAGGACATACGATAGAAGATCAAGAGGTATAAAAGTTTTATTAACTTTTATTTATGATCTTTGCATGTTCTTATTTGATATGCTAGCTTATGTTCTTTATGTTAGTATATGTTGATTATACTAGTTTACATTTGCATGTATTTGTATAATCATGGACCCCGATAAGAAACACAAAAACCGGCGATCCGTCCGTCGTCTCTTCCGCGGCTAATCGACTAGGAGAGTTGGTTGCTTGAACAACTAGTTTGTTCAAGTGATCACTCGAGTTGTTAGCACGACGACGAATTGGTTGTGCTTAGGAAACTCATCCCATCCGGATTAGTTTTCATTAGTGAAAATTTTAATACGGGGACATGGGAGCCAATGAGCATTCCGGGACCAGCACATTGCCAACACAACTAACAGCACCGTCCCCTGCTCATGCTTCTCAGAAGGCTCCACAGTCTTCAGCATGTTGAGCAGTACCACAGATGAACCTTCTTGCATCTCAGAGGTGAAGAGGAGCTTGGAGACTTCGAACCTTTCGAATCTCACTTTCTCATCAAACAACTCATAAAGATGAAGGACTATGGTATGAGCATCCATATGCTCATGCTGCTTTCGCAACTCGGGTACCATCGCCCCTAGCATGATGTAACTCACTTGCTCAGAATCACTCACATGTTTCTGATGGGCCAACAATTGGTCCGGTGTTGCATCATCACTAGGACGGGCGGGAAGAGACGCTTCGAGGACATACTCAAGCTTTTCTGCCTTGAGAATAATTCTCAAGTTTCTAAGCCAGTCCAAGAAGTTCGGCCCAGTCAATTTATTCGAATTCAAAATAGAGCGCAAATTCAAAGACATCATGATCAATCTTAGAAATACAAAACGAGCATATATGAGAAAATGATTTTTTAAAATGCATCAATATACATTTATAAATCCCATTCATTTTTCAAATTTCAAAAACCCCAAAATCACTTCGGGAGATCGTAGGTCCATCTCCGAATGGGCTGATATCCATCATAGTTATGAACAACCTTGGAGAGAGTCCAACAAGCCATTCATAATTACGACGGTAGGTATCAACTATACCGATTGCATATCACGTATATGCAACTATCACAATGTGCTATCAACTAATTGAATGTTCACACATACATCGGGTTGTTAACACATTAACAAGTATGCATCATATGCATAGCACCCAACTTCACCTCCCTTTACATCGACCTTGGAGAGAGTCCAACAAGCGATGCTCCGTGTTAAAGCCAACCCATTAATCGAGAAATAGTTTTAATATGGTTAGAGCGCATTCAACCAATTAGCCCAGCTTGGAGAGAGTCCAACAACCAAAGCTAACGATTGACCTCTGACTCTTACCATATTAGTATTAAACTATTCCATGGTTTGAACATGTTCGGGTTCGAGCCGGGCTTGGAGAGAGTCCAACAACCCAAACAAGAAATGGAACTCTGGTTCTAACAATATTAATGGAAGGTGTAGGCTTTAATATTGTTTAAGGGTTTTTATGTCTTATCCTCTTTGCATTCAAATAACTATTATCTACATGGCATGACATACATGACATACATCTACATGTCACGACACGCATGACATAATGTTATGCATCTAATGCAATTACATGACATACAATTATGTCATGTATATATTTCCTTATATGTCATAACTATTTATGGAAATAAAATATGTTTAAGATTTGATTCTCCAAATCAAATCATAATTAAATTAGGAAACAAATTTCCAAATCTAATCACATATTTTATTCATGGAATTATTTGATTAAGGAAAATCTATTTAGGAAACCAATTTCCTAAATCATTAAAACTACTTATGGAAATAAAATATTTTAAGATTTGATTCCCCAAATCAAATCATGATTAAATTAGGAAACAAATTTCCAGAATCTAATCAAATATTTTATTTATGGAAAATATCAATTTCCATAAATACTTCCAACTTTCCAAAAGTGGAAGATTTCCATAAATACTTCTAGACTTTCCAAAATTGAAAATTTTCCATAAATACTTCTAAATTGCCAAAATTAGAAAATTTCCAGAAATACATTATGACTATCGCAAAACCATTTTTACGATTATGTCGAAACACAACCTGGGCTCTGATACCACTGTTGGGTTTCCGACACCGCGACGTGTGTGTGTTCGATCATGTTTCGTAAACATGAGCACAGCGGAAGCAATAAAAATAATAAATCTACATTTATTACAACACACACAACACACGCATGCATATTACAACAAGTGTAGACATAATCGTAAATTTAAATTTGCAATAAAAGGAAATTTAACTACGTTATACCTTTCGTATGACGTGTAGCGGGAACGGCATCAACCGGAACGATCCTCGCTAGAATCGTCTCTATCCGTATCCATGCCGAGTATCCTCGGGATGACTTCGCTAAGTCACGAGCTTCATCTTCGTACGGGTTACTAGCCTCGTGTTGAAGACAACGTGATCGAGAGATGATCATGATCCGAATCCAAATTCGGATCCAAAATCGAGTCCTCAAAACTCGCTTCTCCGGAGAGGTATTCGTCAACCGTTTGACGAATCCTTCATCCTCCACCTCAGAGGATTACCGGAGATCGAATCCCCGGTAGTTTAGCCGCTGTCGGAGCTCTAACCGTCGTCCAAACGATGCTCCGACGAGAGCAGAACAAGCTGTCCAGAAAACTGGACAGCTTTGGTGGAGGAGATAGGCGCCGGCTAACCAAGGAAAGATAAAGCTCACCTTGATGCCAAACCTAAAGAAGATCACCGGAGGGTCGCCGGAGGATCACCGGCTGAAGCTTGGTCGCCGGCAAGGACTTGGACGGCGGCACAAAAGCTGGGCGGCAATGGAGTTGGCGCCGAAAACTCCAAGGAGAGGAGGTGGGCGGCAACTAGGTTTAGGGTTCTTCAATTAGGGCTTAATTATCCATTAAGCCCTCTTTTATAGAGAACTAATTCTCTTAATGGTTATTGGATCATAACCATTAGGCCCGTTAACCCGCTCCATTAAGATAAGTTAAAATAAACCAAACCATGATGGTTTATTTTAAGTTAAAACGAACCGAACCAACTTTTGGTTCATTCGTTTAAAATAAACCAAACCCTTTGGTTTATTCTCATCCATTGGATTAGAACCAAACCATTTTGGTTCATCCATTACGCCTTCATAAGACTCGCCCATCCACGCTTCCATTGCGATCAAACGATTTCATGCTCGCTTTATGTTTGGTCCAACCAAACCTAGTTTCTCTCGGTCTGAGAATCTCATTCTCAAGCTCGTTTTAAATCCTTTGGATTACGCTCGTTGTGCGTGTGACCAAATAGGTTCTCGGTTTATGTTGGCCATCTATAATTAACCATTAATTATAGAACGATCATGAGTGGCACCTAGTAGTACATCATGATCCCCAATTAACCGAAAAGATCAACGGTTGATCCAGAACTATTTCTGAAACCCTTCAAGAGCTTCGAATGAATCGTGCCCCATTCCCTTCACTCATCTTATACCCACTTGGTTCAGGACATGGTCTATTGTGTCAGTCCCCACTAGGCTGACTACGTCACACCTAGCCCAAGTATCATTTCCTCGTCCTACGGATTCTAGTTACTCCACATGTATTGATGAGTACCTTACTCTAAACATGTAATGCTTTGGCCAAAGACTTTAGTAACAATCCGACGAGAGGCCATGGGTATACATCTCCTCGCAAGGAGTGGTGAATCCTTTATAGGCTATTCAAACACCTTCGATCACTTCGACTTATACCCAATCATCCCGGGTCCACATCTCCTCAGAAATGCTTGCTTAAGATGTCAAAGCATAAGTCTCCATGATAAAGATGACTTGAATACCGCAAGTCAAAGGAACATCGCACTTAAGCTACAGTAAGAACTTCATTGACATATCTATATATGCAGAGAACCATATGAAGTCTTACGGCTTGTCACTCCAATGAACTAGTTACCATAACTAGCATCCACGATTAACTCCGGACATCACTATGTCTCCAGCCAGTGAGAATCAGTTGCTTGGATACACCAAGGAGTATACCTCGTGCTAGTCTCGACAGAATTGATGGTGTCCAAATCCATCAATTCATCGACTAGGAATAATTCCGATACATCACAATTACACATGTAGAGATACTCACTAGTTGTGATCCAATCACAAATTCTCTCATGCTGTGAATCGTATCGTGGACATTCAGTAAATGAGTTTAAGATCCAATCAAATACATAAAACATGTATACTCAAATAGTGAATCTTTATTTATCATATAAATGGTTCATACATAAGGCGATTGCCTTAGGACATCTCTCATATATTACTAACAGTAGGCCCACTGTGCGCATTTCCTTGCGGGGCTCTCAATAGCTGTTGGATCTGTTCTCCCTGAATCCGACTCTGTTCCTGCATGATTGCGGCAAGCTTAGCGAGAAACTGACTATTTTGCCCAACTTCCCCATTGTTCCTTCGACCCGCCATTCCCCTATAAATGCAATACCTGCACCGTTATCTCCAGTTTTGTACATAAACTGTGGGGATGAATGTATCCGAGTCCTTGATGAGATGGCATGCCAACACTGTCCTTTAGAATCGACGCTCTGATACCAACTGAAAAGACCCAACTTAATACATATATATAGACCCTTAGCCCGACCCCTAATAATCACATAAACCACATACACATGATTGGATAATCCTCTTTATTTTATTCACTTTCAAGTTAGAGTCTCAATTACAGCCTTTACACTCAGCACTTCACCGAAGTAATTCATCCATTTCAACCCTACTCACTCAGACAGTCCTGCATCGTTGAAGTCCCGGACAGTGTGTGACATGCTCATCGTCATCTCCTCAGTTACACCACCCCCCGCTTCTTACAACTCAATCTGAGGAACTCAGTTCCCTACCTGTAAATATTTAGTGACATCATGAGTTCACAGCCCAGTAAGTAAATTAAGGATAAATACACGGCGTAGGGAGGAAAAATCAAAACATGAATCGTAAAGTTATATATATCTAGCATGCAACTCAGGCCTAGCATCAATAACTCATAACAAGACATGCAAATATAACACCATGGTAGGCTCAACCTCAAATTCCCAGTTCACTTTCTGTACCTAAACATGAAGCGCAACCAATTCCTATAAAAGAACATGTAAATATAACAAAACAGTAACCGAATTCATGTTTTTCTATCATGCTAATCAGATATAACATAAATCTTCGTGGTACCTCACATTTTGCATTTTAAATGCGAGCTATCAAAAACCTTATTTTCTTGTGCAATACCTCTAGAAAGAAACTAAGGGAATCACCATCACAATCGGTCAATTTGGGTGGGCCCTTCCCGGAGCTCATCCCGGGAAGCCCAACCCGTCCAGGCACCACTAATGCTCATGTACATACAATTAGCTAGATAAAGAAAATCTGTCATTTCTTATCATAGTCAATCATATCTGTCACTTCATATACAGTTGAACATTTAAAAGCTAGCATTTAACTCAGTATACGGATGGATGATATAACAGAACATTATAAAGTAGCATCTAAAATATATATATATATATATATATATATATATATATATATATATATATATATAGCATCTAACCTCATACACAGGTAGATGTTAGTTATAACTGATTCACATAGCATATAGGCATTTGAAAGATTTGATGAACAATGAACTAAAATGATAACATGGCACATCATGGTGATCATAAATATCTATACATAGCATCCAACCTCATACACAGGTAGATGGTAATTACACACATTTACATATAGCATCTACACTCATACACAGATAGATGGTAATGACACCCATTTACATATAGCATCTAACCTCATACACAGGTAGATGATAATTATAACATTTTACATAGCATCTACACCATAAAGAAAAATCTTCTGAACAGTTAGCTAAGCATGTGGAGGGATAAAGAATATAACAGAATTCCTCTACTAACATTGACGTCTCATCTATAAACCAGCATTCCCAACTTTCCCCATGACTCCAACATTTATACTAACAATTAGCTCCTACCTAAAGCGATTCCACTGTTATACCCATCGGTAGAGCTAAGAGAATTTCCAGGAAACATAAAGCAGCCCCTCCGAGACCCTTAATTGGAGTTGTCCTACACCATAGCTACAACCGGACTGCACCCTCTTCCCATCCCTGCAAAGGATCCAACAGAATCGATCAATCACAAAAGCCGATCACCAACACAGAACCAGCTGTGCCGATTCCCAATCCAACCAGATGGCAGTATTCATCCAGTTTCTACCATTCCATCTGTCCCTAAACCCACAAGGGTAAATCCCTAACCACACCTAGCAATCCATCCAAGAAAAACACCCAGCGTAAACCCACACAAACTAGTGGAAATCCATAGCTCAATTAACACTGGTTTAAATGCCTAAAACTAGCTGCATACACCCAAAAATCAATTCGAAAAACCCCAATCTTAAACACGAACAAAACCTGAAATCCCCAGTTCAAACACCACGGATTCAACCCTCTAAAACCGATCTACATCCCTCCATCGCCAGTCATTTTCCAGAGATTTACTTACCGTACAGCCAACGGAGGACGATCAGATGGCCGCCGGCAGCGTTGAGTCGATCTTCGGCGAAAGAAATCGTCGAGCACAGCTTATCTGGGAGCTAGCAGCGATAGGCGACGGAGGGAGTAGCTCGCAGAAGCAAAGGGAAAGAAATGGATCGGGCTTGCGACTTATAAATGCTGTTTCCTTTAGGGTTAAGCCAACTCAAGTTAATTCCATGCTAGCCCAAATTTAACCTAAGGCTAACCTCAGTTAATCCAAACACCCCTTCAGGCCCTAATCTTTCTCCGAAACGATCATATGAACTCCTTTTGACTCAGACTTCCCATTCCGACTATACATACCCGTTTATTTCTATTATTATTATATATATATATATCTAGATTTATTTTTTTTTCCGAGACCTGACATTATCATATTGAATTAATCTCATTAAATCAATAAGGTAACATATTGAATTAATCTTATTAAATCAATTAAGCTTAGGCTATCATGATAACATATTTATTTAATCTTATTAAATTAATAAGCTTAGCATATTGAATTAATCTCATTAAATCAACAAGCTCAAATTCTCTTTAAGCTTAAAGTACAAAAACCATTTTGTACTTAAGCTTATTCCCAAATTATTCTAGTCAAACTAGAATGCACTAATTCTTCTAATCATCATGCTCTTTGTGTGTGACCCTATAGGCTCTCATAACGTTGGCAGTGGATCTAAACTCTTTTAGATACACAAGCAATGAGCATCATCTAGCAATACATCATTGCTACCCAAGTTACGAAATAAGTAAAGATCCGACTAACCTTTCCGTGACTACTATAATGTATGACCGTGTCCTTCTATCCTTGATATCAGATTGACCAATGAGGCATAGACCATGTCATCCTTGATCAATCTATGTGTTTCTTGATCCCTGAGTAAACTAACTCAAACAAATGAGCTCAATATCTCATATTGACTCATTCGAGCATGGCCATGCGTTTTAGTAGTTCTACTCAATCAAGGGGCCCACAGATATCACTCCCGTCATATGGGAGGGATAGATCTCATCTACATCACTCACATCCCTCTGCATAATTTGTTATATACCCAGTAATCGCCTTTATGGTCCAGCCTGTTACGGGTGAAGTTTGACGATACAAAAGTACATAACTCCTTATGTAGGGAATCGTAGTGACTTAAGGTTTGAGGACTATTCATACCAATAGTCACATGAGAAAGTTTATGACACTTATATGACGATCCATGAAACTTTCTCATGGCGGGTCAGTTCAGTATATATTCTCTAATATATATCCATGTGTCAACTTGATATCATATATCCATGACTTGTGAGATCAAGTCATCAATTGACCTACATGCTAGTCTTTATGTATTAATATTGCCCTTGCATATTAATACTTGACTAGGAACATTTAGGAAAGTGTTCTCTAGAGCCTCTCATAATCAATTCTACCAATTGATGTGCTGTAGATAAGAACTTACTTTTCTAGGGCATTATTATATTTAATTTAGCTGGCACAAGCAAGACGTAAATATAATAACCAATCCTTTGCCTTTATAGAATATGATACAAAATGTTCCCTATTCAACCATCACATGATTGGTTCTAGGGCTATAATTAACAGATAATTTGATCGGACTTAGGATTATATTTACTTACTTGCTTTATTTTCTTTTTATTTATTTTACTTTAGTTTTAGATTTTTTCCATATCTAGATTTAGTTGTTATTTCATTTTATATTTTTTTTATTCAATTTGAAGTTTAGATTAATTACATCTTTCTTTCTTTCAGTTTTTAGTAGTGCTCTAGTTTAATAAAAAAAAAGAGAAAAAATGAAAAAAAAAAGGGAGACTCCTGCTAACCCACTGCTATTCCTTTCCTTACCTATAATTTCCTGTGTATAACGATGCATGCTTTTACTCATGATTATGGTCAATTTAATACTGTAAGTTTTGGTAACATTTATTGTGAGCATTGTGGTGAAACATGACATACTATTAATGATTGTCCGGATATTTTCGATCCTTAACAATTTGAATAGGAAGATGTCACCTACAATTACAACCAGTGGCCACAAGATGATTCCTATTCATATAGTTATGACCCTGGGTACTTAAACCCTCAATATTGTCCACCTAAATCCTGACTTGAGCAGATGATGGAAGATTTCATTCGAACAAAACAAGCGACGAACACTGAATTCCAACGGTGGCATTCGCAGACAAAGACTCAATATTGTTTTCCAAGTGAGAATGAGAGCTATGAATCACCATGCGAATTTTATCAAAAATCAAGTCCCTACTTAGAAGCCTTGCTAAATAATTCTACTAGGGAATGCAAGGAGCATAGTCTACAATTCGTGGAGATTATGCAACGGAAAGAAGAAACCAAAGAACTAGAAGGTGCCTTCAGTGACTGGATTACACCTAATATGGTGGAGACTCACTTTGAGCGAATGGATGAGGAAGACATAGATGACATAGGAAGTAAAGAAGGGCAATCCATTCAATCACCACTTGAAGAAGAACTTGAGGATTATTTAATTAATACTTTAATCGAAGAGTGCATTGCTTCAATCAAAACACCTCCTAACCTCAAGGATCTAGAAGAACCTACCTTAACCCTACCTGAAAGTTTAGTTACTAGTAACAAAACCCTTTTGGTGATTGATAATAATAAAATTTCATTCGACATAATAGAATCTACTAATCAATCTTTTGGTGAGGATGTCTATGGTGAGTTAAATTATTTACAACATTTAGAATATAATGATCAAACTATTGATGATTCGTTGAGACTAAGCATGTTCAACCTCGAGTCAAGGAAAGCAGCGCACAAGTATCTTGCCCCTCCACGAGGAAGATTTAAAAGATATAGTAATGGAGGACCAAAAGGCAAGAAAAGAAAGGTGGGAAAGTATCTAGCCCCTCCATGAGCATGATTTAAGGGATATAACGATGGAGGACCACCAGGCAAGAGGCATAAAGTGAGCAAATATCTTGCTCCCCTACGAGCAAGATTCAAACACATCAAATGAAACGTAGGGGTATGGTCGAGCTAAAAGACCTTAAAAAAAGCGTTTCTTGGAAGGCAACCCAAGTTTTGTTTTTAGGTTTTCTTTTTACTCTATTGCATTCATTTTTATAATTTGAACTTTGATTTATAGTATTTAGCATTTTTAAGAAAGGAAAGAACTTGCTAGGTAGAAATAAGAGTCATTTTTAGCTTGCGTAGCAAAGAGGGAGAGAGAAACTAGACCATTGTGCACCACAGGGAAGAAACAAAGGGCACACGGCCTAGCCGTGTGTTTTCACACGGTCGTGCCCCACATTCCAGCAGAGCACATGGCCTGGCCATGTGTTTTCACACGGCCATTTTGCGCAAGGGATAAAGGGCACTGCACCATGCATTTTGCCCCTATACATCACTCTCCCTCCGGTCCATGCATGTATAGGAGCCCACCTAGTCCACATCGACATGAGCCTCCACCTACACCACCACCTTTTTCTACTTTTGAGCAAGATGCAGGTACATCTACCTATGATTTTTTGGAGTTCCGATCACGCCTCGACAACATATATGTCGAGCAGCAGACGCAGAGGCAGCGATGGGAGGAGTAGAGCGCTTACACGCAGGCAGAGTTTCAGAGCTTTTGGGAGCACTTCCAGCGGGCTGAGGAGTTCTACGATGAGGCCCACGTCTACTTCCAGGAGGAGGCTGCCCGTCACCAGGATGAGGCCACCTATCGCCAGGAGATGCTACAACACATGCATGCCCAGCAGGCATAGTGGGCCCGATAGGAGGAGCACAGAGCGGTTGCTACATCCACCAGCTCTCAGATTGACCACATGTACATGTGGCATCAGCGGCTGAGCACTAGGTTTTCCCAGGAGCCTGACATGCTGAGACTGTCAGACTTCCCACCTCGGCCACCATATTAGCGGTATGGTCTCATATAAGTCTGAGGGAGACCCCAAGTTTTGATTTATTTTGTTTCCAACAGTAGTTTCTTTCATGATATTTGCATTTTATTTAGCATTCATTTGTTCATGCATAGGTTGTTCAGTTTCTTTCAGCACTTAGTTTTTGCTATCTATAAGCTGCTTCAGTAGTATTTTTAAAGTTACTTACATGAGTTGTTCTCATAGGTAGCTTAACTTCATTTATCTCGTGGTATTTTATTTTATTTGCTCTAATGAATGTTCTAGACTTACACTGGTTAGCTTTCATTTTTACACCTACACATGTTGAACATTCTGAAAGGGAGAATCTAATATGTACCTAGTTATGATTCATCTTAGTAGTCTAGTACTTTGGAATCCATAGGTGACTCTAGGTTTAGCATTTTAGTTATTGGAGATGCTCGGATTATATAAGCCCATTCGAAAAAATCAAAATCCCAGTGAAAAAAATAAATAAAAGAGAAAAAAAAGAGAGAGAAAAAGAGAGAGAGAGAAATGAAAGAAAAGGAAAAAAATATATAAATATTTTGAGGGATATAAAAAACAGTTTCTGTGGGTGGAAATGGTGAGGAGCCCCTTTGAGACCGAGTTAGGTTATTGGGGAAACATCTACCAATTTCTCTCAATACCGAGTATGTCTTTGAGACTTTGTGCAAGATCTAGGGAACGACCCTCGCTTTGGGCAGGTAAGTGCCTAAGAGCCGGAGACCTTAGGAAAGCTATAGGATGATGACTTAACTCACCATGGAATGAGTATCCCCTAAGAATGATTCGCTTAACACGAGCACGAGGAGCTAACTTAGTGAATTTCTAGAATATATTTATTTTGCTTTGATTGCAAATACCACTTGATAAATTTAGTTAACATGCTAATTATGGAATAATATCTTTTTAAAACTTCATGGCACTGAGGTTTGCTTGAGGACAAGCAAAGATTTACGTCTGGGGGAAGTGATGTGTGCAAAACATATAGGGTTTTAGGAGTAGTTTTCGCTCACATCTCATTATATTTTATGTTTGTTTCATGCATATTTCACTTTGTTTTGCATGCATTTCATATTTTCTAGTGTGGAGATCTACTTTTTATACTTTTGTGTGCAGGATAGCATTTCATGGGAAAACAACACATTTTTGGAGCAAAAAAGGAGCAATTTGTGGATCACGGACCTTAGGGAACACGCACTAGCCATGTCCCAAGACAAGGGCATGTTTTCGAAGTGAAACAGATCAAAACGGAGACTCCAAGAAAAGACACGGCCAGGCCGTGTGAAAACACATGGCCGTGCTTTTTTTCTAGCTCAATTTCCAGCCAGATTTCATCTGTTTTCCAGCCTTGCACATGGCTAGGCCATGTAAAATTCACACGGCCATGTGGCGGCGCTAAGAATTCAAGAAAATAGGGTTTTCAAGAATTTATGGAAAGCCGGAGCCGCCTCTATATATAAGAAACTCATCCATGAGGCGGGGGATCACGAGGGAGCCGCCCTAGGGCTCCCAAACCTAGGAGGAGGCACGACGGCTAGGACGGCACACCGAAGCCCTAAAAAGCTTCGGGAACTCGCAACGGGGAGGGAGAATGCCGCCGGAGGTCCACACTTGCACTTTAACGCCGGAGAGAAGACCACGAAGGCATTGTAATCCCTTGTTCCTACACTTTATTTCTAACGTATTCGAACATATACATGCCTTGTGATTTCTCCCATATATACATGGAGTAGTTCCTTCTATTCTAGGATTTGGGAGTAGCTTGTGTGCACATTACATGTTGGTTCACGTTAAATTCTGTCTTTGAGTTTAATTTGGCAATTGGAAGTTGTTTATACTGTATCTATGCGTGTTTGGTTTTCTTCTTGCTGTGCTTAGGCAATACGAGGGGTGACAACCCTCGTATCTAAGATTTAGGGGATTTTATACAAGGAACCTAGGGGTAAGCCTGATCTCCTGTAACCGTGGGTAGAAGGATGCGATGAAACCAGAAATGGTTCATCGTAGGGATTGATTCGACATCCTCATACAGTCTATCCTGTCCTTTTAAGGCAGAGATAGCTCACGGTAGATGCGGTGGCTCATCGAGAGAGTGTATGATGTCCCTTCCACAAAACCATAGCTAAACGTCTAGACAACGCCAGTTGACAACATTGTTTTGCGACACACAAGCGAAACTGAAGTCCTAGAATCACCTTTAAAGACCTTGGCACCGTCCCTTCTTCCTCCGTGTGACACCATATAGAGTATAGTCCACTGATAGCCCTCACAAATCGAAACCTCTTAGAGTTTACTTCCGAACAATTTCAACCACTGAGCATATCAATATTCGAATCCCAGTCCCTGTGGGATCAATAATCTTTTATTACTTGACGACATCCGTGCACTTGCGGGCGTTGAGCAAGAGAGCGTGCTTCGAGTCCTCGACGGCCTCTGTCGTGAGATTTGAGGTCGCCTTCGCGTGCATCAAGTGCTCAACATTATGTGGCTCGACATTCAAGATGAGTGCTCGACATTAAGGTTGATTGTTCGACACAGTGTGGCTTAGCATTCAAACTAAGTGTCAGTGATATATGAGAGATGTCTTAAGGCAATCGCTTTATGATTGTATCATTTATTTGATAAATGAAGATTCACTATTTGAGTATACATGTTTTCATGTATTTGATTGGATCATAAACTGATTTACTGAATGTCCACAATAAGATTCACAGCATGAGAGAATTTAAGATTGGATCACAACTAGTGAGTATCTCTACATGTGTAATTGTGATGTATTGGAATTATCCCTAGTCGATGAATTTATGTATTTGGACACCATCAATACTGTTGAGACTAGGACAAGTTATTCTCCTTGGTTTATCGAAGCAGCTATCCTCATTGGCTGAAGACATTGGGATGTCGAGAGTTAATCGTGGATGCTAGTTATGGTAACTAGTTCATTGGAGTGACTAGCTGTAAGACTTCATATGGTTCTCTAAATATATGGATATGTCAATGAAGTTCTTACAACAGCTTAAGTGTGATGGTCCTTCGACTTGCTGTATTCAAGTCATCTTGGTCATGTAGAGTTATGCTTTGACATCTTAAGCAAACATCTCTGAGAAGATGTGGACCCGGGATGATTGGGTATTAGTCGAAGTGGCCGAAAGTATTTGAATATCCTAGAGAAGATTCACCACTCCTTGTATGGAGATGTATACCCTATGGCCTCTCCTTAGATTGTTACTAAAGTCTTTGGCCAAAGCATTACATGTTTAGAGTATGGTACTCTTGGATACATGTGTAGTTGTTGGAACGTCGGTGGCCGGCTAGAGGGGGGTGAATAGCCCTTTATCGCGTATACGATGGAATTCGCTCATTCTTGATCGTCTACGAATATGATTAGCGCAAGCGAAAATATAGACAAGGAAGGAAAATGCAAACACGAAGATGTAACGTGGTTCACGACCTTGCCGCTAATCCACGGACCGATTCGTTCCAGGTGAATCATGCCTAAACCTTCTATTCTCTCCTTGGCACCAAGCAAGGTGGAGGTAAATCTTTTCTTACAAGAAATCACTCCTCTTACAATATGATTGAAATAAACTCAAGAAAGAGAAGGAAAACCATTTGGGAAATTTTGGGAGATGTTTGGAAGCTAAGCATTATCCATCCCAAAGCCCAAACCCTCTCTTTTTATAGAGAAGGTTGATTCCTTCCCGTTGGCCGCCCATCAGTCAACTGCTTCCTTTGGTAGTCGACTACCGCCATTGCAACAACTTTTGAACACATCAGATCCTGATCGTTGTAGTCCAACAAGAGACTTGGCAGTCGACTGATGTATCCATTAGTCGATTGATGCCTCCGTAGCCGACTGATAAGTCGACTACGGAAGGTTCTGTGCCCGCAACTGCCTTCATTAGTCAACTGTCGTCCTTGGCAGTCGACTGATGGTCTGGCCATCGAATGCTGGCAAGAAATCCACCAATCGAACACTAGTCGAACCCATTCGACTTGGAGCAGTCGACTGTCATGATATGTCAGTCGACTGATGTTGGGAAAACCCATCTGACACTTAGCCAATTGGCCAAGATCAGCTAAGAGCTATGAAGGGTTTTGCTTATCGAGTCCGTGAGGGGAAACTTCGCTTCCCACTTCACCTTGGTTGCTTGTTCATGGCGATCCCATCGATGTCCCCAGATTAAAAAAATTTAATCCTAGACAAAAGGATTATCCAAACAACCAAGTCATCATCGTGCTATTCGTTTAGAGAGGTCACTTGAACAAACTCGTTGTTCAAGCGACCAACCTCTATTCTACGAGTAGCCGCGGAATAGACGATGTCCGGATCGCCGGTTTTTGTATTTATATTCACGATCCAAGTATTATTTAGCCACAAACAGATTTATATCATGCTCATAATTGGAAAAACAAATACAAGCAAGTAACAAAAGAGAATAGAGAATAGATATACCTCTCGATCTTCTAATGTATGACCTTCCTCCTTTCGGACGTCGTGTGAGCGACGATCTACCAAAAGTTGAAGCTCCTAGATCGCAAATCTTCCTTCCTTGCTCTTCCAAAGCAAGAGGAAATATAGAAACAAGGCTCTTCTCCTTTCTATAGCCAACCAACAAACAACAAGGGGAATCCTTGCTGTCGGCCAACTAAGAGGAGGAGATGATGATGGAAACCGACCAAGACACTAAGGGAAAGCCCTAAGTATTGTTTCCACCACTCAAGGAGAAGGAGAAGAGAGGTTTGGACACCGGACAATGGCTGGAAAAGGCTGGAAAAACCTGCTGGACGCCGGCCACCTTGAAGGAAGAAGAAAAAAGGAATTACCTTCCTTATTTGGTGCCGCCAACCCCTAAACCCTAGCTTCCAAGCCTTGCCGCCCAAAACCCTAGCTCCTCTTGGATTATTCTCCATGCCAACCCCTTGCCCTCCTTTTATAGAGTTAGGGATAAGCCATGTTTTAATCTCCACCATTGGTTCTAGGGATTTAATCTCAACCGTCGGATCTAGAGATTTAATCTCAACCATCGGATCTAGAGATTTAATCTCTACCTTTGGATCTAGAGTTTTGTTTCTATCCATTGGATCTAAGCTTCATGAGGTGTTAATAGGCTACATTAGAGACCATGAGGAGGAGTTGTATCTTGGCCACCCATGGATCAAGCCCACATAAAGTCCGATCCACTCATGATAATCCAATCCATTAAAGGATTATCATTGATCTACCTCACCAACCCCCATAAGATAATATGGGATCCATATATTATTTGTACTTTTTCTCCCCGTGTTTAAGATCTCGAATGTCCGTCGATTAATTAATTTATTGACCATTAATTAATCAACATCTAACTTCATGAGTAGTACCACTCAACCTTTTCATCATGCCGGACCAAGTCCACCTGCAGGGTTTACATGATGAACCTTATGAGCTCCTCAAGGGGACATCATCATCCTAATATATAGGACACGATTTCCTCCTATAATCAACGGCACACCATATAAATAATATCATCTCCCAACTTACCGAACCTATCGATTTAATCTATAAATCTCGCCCATTGGTAAATCAAAGAGATAAATACTAAGTATATGTGCCCGTTATTATATCGGGATTAAGAGTATGTACAATATAATATCTGAGGTCCAATTCGATTATGTAGTCAGCAATAAATCGAATCACCTCTAAGTCGATCCTGCTCAATACACACAAAGTGCACTAGTGTAATTTTATGGTCAAGACAAACCAATACCAAATCACACTACAACCATTCCGATGGTTTGTCCAAAGTCATCTCGGTTGTGAGCCTTTACTTATACTTTATAAGGAGCCGATAACATTATCTCCCGTGTGACACCACACACCATGTTATCTACAATGTAATGTATTAGACAATATTGCATAACCAAAAAAATGAAAACAATGATCATGTGATTCTTATTTCAAAATAAAGATGTTCATACAAAAGATAGACTTTTCAGTATACATCCCTACAAGCTACCCGTCCTAGTTTACAATCGCTCACTCTCATTCCCTTGAAGTCCCTTGCTTTTGAAGTTCTTGTTAGTAATATATGAGAGATGTCCTAAGGCAATCGCCTTATGTATGAACCATTTATATGATAAATGAAGATTCACTATTTGAGTATACATGTTTAATGTATTTGATTGGATCTTAAACTCATTTACTGAATATCCACGATACGATTCACAGCATGAGAGAATTTGTGATTGGATCACAACTAGTGAGTATCTCTAAATGTGTAATTGTGATGTATCGGAATTATCCCTAGTCGATGAATTGATGGATTTGGACACCATCAATTCTGTCGAGACTAGCACGAGGTATACTCCTTGGTGTATCCAAGCAGCTGATTCTCACTGGCTGGAGACATTGTGATGTCCGGAGTTAGTTGTGGATGCTAGTTATGGTAACTAGTTCATTGGAGTGACCAGCCGTAAGACTTCATATGATTCACTGCATATATAGATATGTCAATGAAGTTATTACTGTGGCTTAAGTGCGATGTTCCTTTGACTTGCGGTATTCAAGTCATCTTGTTCATGGAGACTTATGCTTTGACATCTTAAGCAAACATCTCTAAGGAGATGTGGACCCGGGATGATTGGGTATAAGTCGAAGTGATCGAAGGTGTTTGAATAGCCTATAAAAGATTCACCACTCCTTGCGAGGAGATGTATACCCATGGCCTCTCATCGGATTGTTACTAAAGTCTTTGGCCAAAGCATTACGTGTTTAGAGTAAGGTACTCTTCGATACATGTGGAGTAACTAGAATCCGTAGGACGAGGAAATGATACTTGGGCTAGGTGTGACGTAGTCAGCCTAGTGGGGACTGACACAATAGACCATGTCCTGAACCAAGTGGGTATAAGATGAGTGAAGGGAATGGGGCACGATTCATTCGAGCCATTGAAGGGTTTCGTAAATAGTTCGGATCAACCGTTGATCTTTTCGGTTAATTGGGGATCATGATGTACTACTAGGTGCCACTCATGATCGTTCTATAATTAATGGTTAATTATAGACGGCCAACATAAACCGAGAACCTATTTGGTCACACGCACAACGAGTGTAATCCAAAGGATTTAAAACGAGCTTGAGAATGGGATTCTCAGACCGAGAGAAACTATGTTTGGTTGGACCAAACATAAAGCGAGCATGAAATTGTTTTAGTCGCAATGGAAGCGTGGATGGGCCGTGTCTTATGAAGACATAATGGATGGACCAAAATGGTTTGGTTCTAATCCAATGGATGAGAATAAACCAAAGGGTTTGGTTTATATTAAACGAATGAACCAAAGGTTGGTTCGGTTCGTTTTAACTTAAAATAAATCATCATGGTTTGGTTTATTTTAACTTATCTTAATGGAGCGGGTTAACGGGCTTTATGGATATGATCCATTAACCATTAAGAGAATTAGTTCTCTATAAAATAGGGCTTAAATCCTAATCCAAAAACCCGAATTGGAGTTGCCGCCCAACCTAGTTGTGCCGCCCCTCCCTCTCCTCCACTAGTCGGCGCCAACCCTAGGTGTGCCGCCGCCCAGCCTTTGTGCCGCCGTCCAAGTCATTGCCGGCGACCAAGCTTCAGCCGGTGAACCTCCGGCGACCCTCCGGTGATCTCCTCTAGGTTCGGTGATAAGGTGAGCTTCCATCTCTCCTTGGCCGGCCTCTATTCCTCCACCAAAAGCTGTCCAGTTTTTCTGGACAGCTTGTTTCTTTGTTGTCGGAGCGTCGTTTGGATGACGGTTAGTGCTCCGATAGCGCCTAACTTACCGGGGATTTGATCTCCGGTAATCCTCTGAGGTGGAGGACGAAGGATTCGTCAAACGGTTGACGAATACCTCTCCGGAGAAGCGAGTTTTGAGAACTCGTTTTAGGATCCGAATTTGGATTCGGATCGTGATCATCTCTCGATCACGTCGTCTTCAACACGAGGCTAGTAACCCGTACGAAGACGAAGCTCGTGACTTAGCGAAGTCATCCCGAGGAGCTCGGCGTGGATACGGATAGAGACGATTCTTACGAGGATCGTTCCGGTTGATGCCGTTCCCGCTACACGTCATACGGAAGGTATAACGTAGATAATTTTCTTTTATTGCAAATTTTAATTTACGGTTATGTCTACACTTGTTGTAATAGCATGCGTGTGTTGTGTGTGTTGTAATAAATATATATTTATTAATTTTAATTGCTTCCGCTGTGCTCATGTTTGCGAAACATGATCGAACACACACACGCCGCGGTGCCGGAAACCCAACAGTGGTATCAGAGCCCAGGTTGTGTTTCGACATAATCGTAAAATGGTTTTGCGATAGTCATAATGTATTTCTGGAAATTTTCTAATTTTGGAAATTTAGAAGTATTTATGGAAATTTTTCAATTTTGGAAAGTCTAGAAGTATTTATGGAAATCTTCCACTTTTGGAAAGTTGGAAGTATTTATGGAAATTGATATTTTCCATAAATAAAATATTTGATTAGATTAAATTTGTTTCCTAATTTAATCATGATTTGATTTGAAATCAAATCTTAAAATATTTTATTTCCATAAGTAGTTTTAATGATTTAGGAAATTGGTTTCCTAAATAGATTTTCCTTAATCAAATAATTCCATGAATAAAATATGTGATTAGATTTGGAAATTTGTTTCCTAATTTAATTATGATTTGATTTGGAGAATCAAATCTTAAACATATTTTATTTCCATAAATAGTTATGACATATAAGGAAATTATATACATGACATAATTGTATGCCATGTAATTGCATTAGATGCATAACATTATGCCATGCGTGTCGTGACATGTAGATGTATGCCATGTATGCCATGCCATGTAGATGATAGTTATTTGCATGCAAAGAGGATGAGACATAAAAACCCTAACTCAATATTAAAGCCTACACCTTCCATTAATATGGTTAGAACCAGAGTTACATTTCTTGTTTGGGTTGTTGGACTCTCTCCAAGCCCGGCTCGAACCTGAACATGTTCAAATCATTGGAATAGTTTAACTCTAATATGGTGAGAGTCCGAGGTCAATCGTTAGGTGGGGGTGTTGGACTCTCTCCAAGCTGGGCTAATTGGTTGAATGCGCTCTAACCATATTAAAACTATTCGCGATTAATGGGTTGGCTTTAACTTGGAGCATCGATTTGTTGGACTCACTCCAAGGTCGATGTGAAGAGAGGTGAAGTTGGGTGCTATGCATATGATGCATACTTGTTAATGTGTTAACAACCCAATGTATGTGTAAACATTCAATTAGTTGATAGCACATTGTGATAGTTACATATACATGATATGTAATCGGTATACTTGATACCCACCATCATAGCTAAGAATGGCTTGTTGGACTCACTCCAAGGTTGTTCTTATCTATGATGGATATCAGCCCATTCGGAGATGGACCTACGATCTCCCGAAGTGATTTGAAGGGTTTTTGACAGTCGAAAAATGAATGGGATTTATAAATGTATATTGATGCATTTTAAAATCATTTTCTCATATATGCTCGTTTTGTATTTCTAGGTCAATAAATTGATCATGACGTCTTTGAATTTGCGCACTATTTTGGATTGAACAAAGTGTGGGCCTAACTTCTGGGTGGCTTAGAAACTTGAGAATTGTTCTCAAGCGGAAAAGCTTGCATATGTCCTTGAAGAGCCTCTTCTGACCGTCTAAGGGCGATGCAACTCGGACCAAATGTTGGTCTATCGAAACATGTGGCGGTCTACGGTGGCGAGTTGCATCATGCTAAGCGGCGATGGTACGGTGCAAAGCGGCATGAGCATATGATGCTAATACTATGGTCTTCCATCTTCATGAGTTGTTCGATGAGCAAGAGATCCTAAAGGTTCGAGGTCTCTAGGCTCCTCTTCACCACGAAGATGCAAGAAGGTTCGCTCAGAGTGCGCTTTGTGCTAAAGATGAACGGGTACATCGAGCCTAGCTACCCTCGGTTTTGTGATGGATCATGAGTTAAGTATTGACTTAATTCGCATTGTTTGCCCAAGAGTTTCTCGCAATTTGTGATGAACTATCTGATGAACAAATTGAATCCACCATTCCCGAGCTCCTCAATATGCCGAAGACCGTGGAGCCTTCAGAAGCATGAGGAGAAGGCGGTTGTCTCATAGTTGATTCTCAAAGAAAGGTTCTAAGAGGAAGGCAAAAGAATGTAAGAAAGGAAAGAAAAGGCAAAGAAGGCGGAACTACAAGAAAAGGGCACTTGCCATCACTGTGGCAAGGAAGGCCACCGCGAAGAAACTGCAAGATTTATCTTGAGTCCATGAAGAAGAAGAAGGCATCCGATGCCCCATCCTCTTCGTATCTTCGTATTGATTGTCATTCTATTTCCTTAGACACTTGGGTATTGGATACGGGTGTAGCTCACATATATGTAATGACATACAGGGGCTAAGGAATAGAAGAAGACTTGTCGAGGGGAGTCAAATTTGCGAGTTGGCAATGGAGCAAAGGTTGTCATGGCCGCCATCGGAACTTATTTGTCAAGCTCCTAGTGGACTAGTCTTGAATCGACAATTGCTATTATGTTCCTTCTCTAATAAAGAACATTGTTTCTATTTCCGCTTAAATAGAAATGGTTTCCATTTAACGCTTAGTAACAATTGTTGTTATATAACTGAATGGCGACTTTATGGAACGAACTTTGAGTAATGGCATTTATACGCTGGACGATCCAAAGGACATTTTCAATATCGGGCGAGCAACACGCGTGCTCAAAGCGATAATCACATAGACTCCTATATGTGTCATTGTCGTTGGCCATATAAGCAAGAAACGCATGTCCAAATTACACCAATGTGGAATTCGAATCGCTTGAATTGGATTCATACGATACATAATCATGCTTAAAAGGCAAGATGACTAAGTTACCTTTACCGAAAAGGTGAACGAGTGGGAGAGTTACTAGGTCTAGTACATACCGATGTATGTGGACCTATGTCAACTCAAGCTTTAGGAGGCTATAGCTACTTCATTACCTTCACCGATGATCACTCACGGTTTGGGTATGTGTTCTTGATGAAACACAAGTCTGAAGCCTTTGAAAGGTTCAAAGAATTCAGAAATGAAGTAGAGAAACACCATGACAAGAGTATTAAAATACTTCGATCGGATCGAGGTGGTGAATACTTAAGTCAAGAGTTTCTTGATTATCTAAGAGACAATGGCATATTGTCTCAATGGACTCCGCCCTATCCACCACAGCATAATGGTGTATCTGAGAGGCGTAACCGGACCTTGTTGGACATGGTCAGGTCAATGATGAATCATGTGACTCTTCCCAAGTCCTTTTGGGGCTATGCACTTCAGACAGCTGTTTACTTGTTAAACAGAATGCCTACCAAGGTAGTCTCAACTACTCCATATGAGATATGGAATAGTAAGAAACCTCATGTATCTTACTTGAAGATATGGAGTTGTCCTGCTTATGTGAAGCGGATCGACGTATAAACTGGATGCTAAGTCTGATAAATGTCTATTTATTGGATACCCTAAGGAAACAAGGGGTTACCAATTCTATCATCCTATGGAACAAAAGGTGTTTGTTTCAAGGCATGCTGTGTTTCTAGAGAAAGAGTTTCTAATGCAAGAAAACAGTGGGAGTGTCGTCGAGCTTGAGGAGGCTCGAGAGACTCAAATAGACATTGATGAGATACCTGGTGAAGCACAACAACCGACAACTCATAATGATGAGCAATCGGCTGGACCTATTGTAACACCACATCTTCGTAGATCTGGTAGAACACGCAATATTCCTGAGAGATATGGATTTCTCGTAAGTGAATCGAACGACGTGTTACTCATTGATGATGAGGAGCCTACCAGTTATGAAGAAGTGCTGACAAGTTCAGAAAGGGATAAGTGGCTTGGTGCCATGAAGTCGGAAATGGATTCCATGTACGAAAACCAAGTTTGGAACTTGGTTGACCCACCTGAAGGCATAAAGCCTATAGGGTGCAAGTGGGTTTTCAAGAAGAAAACCGACATGGATGGTAATGTGATTACCTATAAGGCTAGATTGGTGGCGAAAGGATATTGTCAAAAACAAGGTGTTGATTATGACGAAACCTATTCGCCTGTAGCTATGCTTAAATCCATTCGGATGCTCCTGGCCATAGCGGCTCATTATGATTATGAGATATGGCAGATGGATGTGAAAATAGCTTTCCTTAATGGAAACTTGCTCGAGGACGTGTATATGATACAGCCTGAGGGTTTCACATCGGTTGATAAAACCAAGGTATGCAAATTGCGACGATCCATTTATGGATTGAAGCAAGCATCCAGGAGCTGGAATATCCGTTTTGATGAGACGATCAAAAAGTTTGATTTCTCACAAAATCCAGACGAACCTTGTGTGTACAAGAAGGTCAGTGGGAGTGCAGTCGTGTTCCTAGTATTGTATGTCGATGACATATTACTTATAGGAAACGATGTGTCAATCTTACAGTCAGTTAAGGTTTGGTTATCCAAGACATTCTCCATGAAAGACCTGGGAGAAGCAACCTACATCCTTGGGATTAAGATCTATAGAGATAGATCGAAACGGTTGCTTGGTCTTTCACAGTCTACATATATAGACCGAGTGCTAAAGAGGTTTAGCATGTCGGAATCCAAGAAAGGTTATCTGCCCATCAGGCATGGGGTACACCTTTCGAAGTCTATGTGTCCGTGCACAGAAGACGAGAGGATTTGCATGAGTAAGATTCCCTATGCATCCGCAATAGGATCTATCATGTATGCTATGTTATGGACGAGGCCCGATGTATCGTACGCTCTGAGTGTCACGAGCAGATACCAATCCGATCCAGGAGTGGATCATTGGGCGGCTGTTAAGACGATCCTTAAGTACTTGAGAAGAACTAAGGATGTGTTCCTAATATATGGAGAAGGGGACATGGTGATACGCGGGTATACGGATGCCAGCTTCCAGACAGACAAGGATGATTCCAGGTCTCAGTCTGGATACGTGTTCACCTTGAATGGGGGCGCAGTGAGTTGGAAAAGTTCCAAACAAGAGACTGTAGCGGATTCTGCCACTAAGGCAGAATACATTGCAGCTTTGGAAGCAGCAAAGGAAGCGGTTTGGATCAAGAAGTTCATCTCTGAACTTGATGTGGTTTCATCAATGATCCAAACATGTGCTTCGCCGCTATCATCTTATCAGAGAGATCATCAGTAGGAACGAAATACAAATCGAGAAAATTCCCACTGAAAGGAACTTAGCGGATCCTTTGACTAAAGCATTACCTCACAGTAAGTTTGAGGGTCATGTTAGAGCTTATGGTATTGGATACCGTAGCGATTGGCATTAGGCCAAGTGGGAGTCTGTTAGTAATATATGAGAGATGTCCTAAGGCAATCGCCGTATGTATGAACCATTTATATGATAAATGAAGATTCACTATTTGAGTATACATGTTTAATGTATTTGATTGGATCTTAAACTCATTTACTGAATGTCCACGATACTATTCACAGCATGAGAGAATTTGTGATTGGATCACAACTAGTGAGTATCTCTACATGTGTAATTGTGATGTATCGGAATTATCCCTAGTCGATGAATTGATGGATTTGGACACCATCAATTCTGTCGAGACTAGCACGAGGTATACTCCTTGGTGTATCCAAGCAGCTGATTCTCACTGGTTGGAGACATTGTGATGTCCGGAGTTAGTCGTGGATGCTAGTTATGGTAACTAGTTCATTGGAGTGACCAGCCGTAAGACTTCATATGGTTCTCTGCATATATAGATATGTCAATGAAGTTCTTACTGTGGCTTAAGTGCGATGTTCCTTTGATTTGCGGTATTCAAGTCATCTTGATCATGGAGACTTATGCTTTGACATCTTAAGCAAACATCTCTAAGGAGATGTGGACCCGGGATGATTGGGTATAAGTTGAAGTGATCGAAGGTGTTTGAATAGCCTATAAAGGATTCACCACTTCTTGCGAGGAGATGTATACCCATGGCCTCTCGTCGGATTGTTACTAAAGTCTTTGGCCAAAGCATTACGTGTTTAGAGTAAGGTACTCTTCGATACATGTGGAGTAACTAGAATCCGTAGGACGAGGAAATGATACTTGAGCTAGGTGTGACGTAGTCAGCCTAGTGGGGACTGACACAATAGACCATGTCCTGAACCAAGTGGGTATAAGATGAGTGAAGGGAATGGGGCACGATTCATTCGAGCTACTGAAGGATTTCAGAAATAGTTCTGGATCAACCGTTGATCTTTTCGGTTAATTGGGGATCATGATGTACTACTAGGTGCCACTCATGATCGTTCTATAATTAATGGTTAATTATAGACGGCCAACATAAATCGAGAACCTATTTGGTCACACGCACAACGAGTGTAATCCAAAGGATTTAAAATGAGCTTGAGAATGGGATTCTCAGACCGAGAGAAACTATGTTTGGTTGGACCAAACATAAAGCGAGCATGAAATTGTTTTAGTCGCAATGGAAGCGTGGATGGGCCGTGTCTTATGAAGACATAATGGATGGACCAAAATGGTTTGGTTCTAATCCAATGGATGAGAATAAACCAAAGGGTTTGGTTTATATTAAACGAATGAACCAAATGTTGGTTCGGTTCGTTTTAACTTAAAATAAACCATCATGGTTTGGTTTATTTTAACTTATCTTAATGGAGCGGGTTAACGGGCTTTATGGATATGATCCATTAACCATTAAGAGAATTAGTTCTCTATAAAATAGGGCTTAAACCCTAATCCAAAACCCGACTGGAGTTGCCGCCCAACCTAGTTGTGCCGCCTCCCTCTCCTCCACTAGTCGGCGCCAACCCTAGGTGTGCCGCCCAGCTCTTTGTGCCGCCGCCCAAGTCATTGCCGCCACCAAGCTTCAGCCGGTGAACCTCCGGCGACCTCCTCGGTGATCTCCTCTAGGTTCGGTGATAAGGTGAGCTTCCATCTCTCCTGGCGGCCTCTATTCCTCCACTCAAAAGCTGTCCAGTTTTTTCTGGACAGCTTGTTTCTTTGTTGTCGGAGCGCTGCTTGACGACGGTTAGTGCCCGATAGAGCCTAACTTACCGGGATTTGATCTCCGTAATCCTCTGAGGTGGGGACGGCGATTCTGCCAAACGGTTGACGAATACCTCTCCGGAGAAGCGAGTTTTGAGAACTCGCTTTAGGATCCGAATTTGGATTCGGATCGTGATCATCTCTCGATCACGTCGTCTTCAACACGAGGCTAGTAACCCGTACGAAGACGAAGCTCGTGACTTAGCGAAGTCATCCCGAGGAGCTCGGCGTGGATACGGATAGAGACGATTCTTACGAGGATTGTTCCGGTTGATGCCGTTCCCGTTACACGTCATACGGAAGGTATAACGTAGATAATTTTCTTTTATTGCAAATTTTAATTTACGGTTATGTCTACACTTGTTATAATAGCATGCGTGTGTTGTGTGTGTTGTAATAAATATAGATTTATTAATTTTAATTGCTTCCGCTGTGCTCATGTTTGCGAAACATGATCGAACACACACACGCCGCAGTGCCGTAAACCCAACAGTTCTCTTCGTCCAACCATGTCCCTCAGATGCACCAAGCACACGGCTTCGCAGTGCCATCCTTCACGTCTCGCCCTGAAGTCTACTTCCTTCGGCTTCACTCCAATGCTCCTCGTCCGACGGTCCCTCGGATGCACCAAGCGCACGACTTCCGCAATGCATCTTTCACCGACTCAAGGACCGAGTCATGAGATGGTAAATCTTGCCAATGCTGCATCCATGTGCGAATTACTAAGTCCTGCATGACTTCAATGCACATATCAAATCCATAACAATCCTAACTTAAACCCTTTGCCACACACATCAAAACCTCATCACATGGGTTGATAGACCTAACAATATCCCCCTTTTTAATGTGTGGCAATCCGTTTAAGTTAGGTAAAAACATTAACACAAATACATAAGACAAGAGAGCATGTTGATGTGAGCAAAACATATAAGGTTTTAGGAGTAGTTTTCGCTCAAATCTCATTACATTTTATTTTAGTTTCATGCATATGTCACTCTATTTTGCATGCATTTCCTATTTTTTGGTTCGGAGGTCTGCTCTTTATACTTTTGTGTGCAGGATAACATTTCATGAAAAAACAGTGCATTTTTGGAGCAAAAATGGAGTAATTTGTGGAGCACGGACCTTAGGGAACATACATTGGCCATGTCCCAAGACTTTGGCATGTTTTCGAAGCGAAACGAATCAAAACGGAGGCTCAATAAAAACACATAGCCAGGCCGTGTGAAAACATACGGTCGTGCCTTTTTTTCTAGCTCAATTTCCAGCCGAGATTTCACCTATTTTCTAGCCTTGCACATGGCCAGGCCATGTGAAATTCACACGACCATGTGGAGGCACTGCGAATTCAAAGAAATAGGGTTTTTCAAACATTTATGGAACGTTGGAGTCGTCTCTATATATAGGAAACTCATCTAAGAGGCGAGGGATCACAAGGGAGCCTCCCTAGGGCTCCCAAACCCTAGGGGGAGACACAACGGTTAGGACGACACGCCGAAGCCCTAAAAAGCTTCGGTAACTCACAGCGAGGAAGAGGAATGCCGTCGGAGGTCAACAACTTGCAATACAACGCCGGAGAGAAGATCATGAAGCATCGTATATCTCTATTTCTACGCTTTATTTTTATTGTATTCTAACTTAAACATGTTTTGTGATTCTTCCTTCATATTTATGGAGTAGTACTTTCGATTCTAGGATTAGGGAGTAGCTTGTGTACATAAATAATGTTGGTTCATATTAAATTCTCGCCAAAAGTTTGATTTGATAATTGGTAGTTGCTCTCTATTATATCTACGTGAGTTTGGCTTTCTTTCCACTGTGCTTAGGCGATACGAGGTGGTGACATCCCTCGCAATCAAAATTTAGGAGGTTTGATCCAAGAAACCTAAGGGTAAACTTGACCTCCCGTAACTGCTGGGAGAAGGGAGCGGTGGAATCGGAAACGGTCCACCGCAAGGATTGATTTGGCATCTTCGTACCCTCTATCCCGTCCTTTTGGGCGGAGGTAGCTCCCGGTGAATGCGGCAGCTCTGCGGGAGAGTGTATGATGTCCCTTCCCCAAAACCGTAGGTAGACGTTTAGATGACACCAATTGACAACATTGTTCTATGGTACACAAGCGAAACCGAAGTCCTAGAATCGCCTTTTAAGACCCCGACACACTCTTTTCCTCCTTCGTGTGACACCGTATAAAGTAGGGTCCACCGATAGTCCTCACCAACTGACTCTCTCAGAGATTTCATCCGAACAATCACAACCACTTAGTGTATTAGTATTCGAATCCCAGTCCCTGTGGGATCGATAAATCTTTATTACTTGATGACATTCGTGCACTTGCGGGCATTGAGCGCGAGTGTGCACTTTGAGTCCACGACGATATCTGTCACGAGATTTGAGGTCGCACCCGTGCGCATCAAGTTTTTGGTGTCGTTGCCAGGGACTGAGCGATTCGATATCAAATTGGGAAGTGGATAATTAGATCGGACTTAGGTTAGATTTACTTTTCTTGTTTTATTTTATTTTATTTCAGTTTTGTTTATTCAGTTGCTCTTTCCTTATTTATAATTTTCTGCATATAACAATGAATGCTTTTACTCATTATCATGGTCAATTTAATGTTGTAAGTTTTGGTAATATTTATTGTGAACATTGTGGTGAAACATGACATACCATTAATGATTGTCCGGATATATTCGAACCTTCACAATTTGAACAAGAAGATTTCACCTACAATTACAACCAGTGGCCACAAGATGATTTCTATTCATATAGTTATGACCCTGGGTAATTAAACCCTTAATATTGTCCGCCTAAATCCCGACTTGAGCAGATGATGGAAGATTTCATTCAAACAGAACAAGCGGCGAACAATGAATTCCGACGGTGGAATTTGCAGACAGAGACCCAATATCGTTTCCAGAATGAGAACGAGAGCTATGAGTCATCATGCAAATTTTATCCAGAACCAAGCCCGCACTTAGAAGGCCCACTAGATAATTTTACTAGGGAATGCAAAGAGCATAACCAACAATTTGCTGAGATGATGGAACGGGATCTGTCTAGAATAGAAACCAAATGACTAGAAGGTGGCTTTAATGACTGGATCACACCTAATAGGGTGGGGACTCACTTTGAGCGAATCAATGAGGAGGGCGTAGATGACATAGGAAGTGAAGAAGGACAATCAATTCAATCACCACTGGAAGGAGAACTTGAGGATTATATAATTGATACTTTAATCGAGGAGTGCATTGCTTCGATCAAAATACCTCATAACCTCAAGGGTATAGAAGAGCTTTCCTTAACCCTCACCAAAACTTTAGTTACCAATAACAAAGCCCACCTAGTGATTTGTAATGATAAAATTTCATTTGACATGATAGAATCTGCTAATAAATCTTTCTGTGAGAATATTTGTGGTGAGTTACATTATTTACAGCATATGGATGAAACAGAATATCTTGACCAAACTTCTGATGATTCTTTAAAGATAAGCATGTTCACTCTCAAACCAAGGAAGACAACCAATAAATATCTTACCCCTCCACGAGCAAGATTTAAGAGATATGGTGATAAGGGATCACAAGGAAAGAGGCATAAAGTGAGCAAGTATCTTGCTCCCCCACGAGCAAGATTCAAATGCCTCAAATGAAACATAGGAATAAGGTCGAGCTAAAAGACCTTAAACAAAGCGCTTCTTGGGAGGCAACCCAAGTTTAGTCTTTAGATTTCCCTTTGATTTTATTGCATGCATTTAGTTAATTCGAACTTTGATTTATGGTATTTAGCATTTGTAGGTAAGGAAAGAACTTGCTAGGTAAAAACAAAAGTCATTTTAAGTTTATGCGGTGAAGTGAGTGAGAGAAATCAGACCATGGTGTGCCACAAGAAAAGAAACAAAGGGCGCATGGCCAGACCGTGTGTTCTCACACGGTCGTGCCCTGACTTCCAGAGTTGCACATTGTCAAGCCATGTGTTTTCACACGGTCGTGCCCTGACTTCCAGAGGCGCACACAGTTAGGCCATGTGATTTCACACGATCATGTCGCACCCCCTAGTCCATGTGAAAAGCCTACATCTACACCGTTTCCTTTTTCTACTTTTGAGCAGAATGCAGGTACTTCTGCCAATGATTTCTCAGAGTTTCGATCGTGCCTCGATGACATATACACCGAGCAGCAGACACAGAGGTAGCAATGAGATGATCATAGCTCCTATACGCAGGCAGAGTTTATAGGCTTACGGGAGCACTTCCAGTGGACCGAAGACTTCTACGACGAGGCCCGTATTTACTTTCAGGAGAAGGATGCTTGATGCCTGGAGGAGGAGCACAGAGCAGCCATTGCATCCACCATCTCTCAGATCAACCACATGTGCATGTGGCAGCAACGACTTAGCACCAGGTTTTCCTAGAGCCTGACATGCCGAGACTACCAGACTTCCCGCCTCGACCATAATATTAGAGGTATTATTTCGTATAAGTCTAGGGGGCCCCAAATTTTATTTTGTTTCTAGCAGTAGTTTCTTTCTTGGTATTTGCATTATTGTTATTATTCATTTGTTCATGCATAAGTTGTTGAGTTTCATTCATCACTTAGTTTTTGTTATTTGTAAAGCTTCATCAGTAGTATTTTTGTTAAAGTTACTTACATGAGTTGTTCCCATAGGTAGCTTAACTTCATTTATCTCATGGTATTTTATTTTATTTGCTCTAATGAATGTTCTAGACTTACACTAGTTAGTTTTTGTTTTTGCACTTACACATGTCGAACATCCTGAAAGGGAGAATCTAGTACATACCTAATTATGATTCACTTCAGTAGTCTAGTACTTTGGAATTCATAGGTGACTCTAGGTTTAACATTTTAGTTACTGGAGATGCTCGGATTATGTAAGCCCATTCAAAAAAAATCAAAATCCCAGTGAGCCGAAAAGAAAAAGAGAAGCAAAAGAAAAAGAGAAAAAGAAATGAGGAAAAAAAAAGAAAAAAAAGGGGATTATGAGGGATAAAAAATAGTTGTCGTGGGTGGAAATGGTTAGGTGCCCCTTTGAGACCGAGTTAGGTTACTGGGGAAACACCTACCAATTTCTCTCAATACCGAGCACGCCTTTGAGACTTTATACTAGATCTAGGGAACGACCCTTGCTTTGGATAGGTAAGTGCCTAAGAGCCGGAAACCATAGGAAAGCTTTGGGGTGACGACTTAACTCACCATGGAACGAGTATCCCCTAAGAATGATTCGCTTAGCACGAGCACGAGGAGCTAATCTAGTGAATTTCTAGAACATATTTATTTTGCTTTGATTGTAAATATCACTTGATATATTTAGTTAACATGCTAAGTATGGAACAATATCCTTTTTAAAAAAAATCATGGCACTGAGGTTTGCTTGCGGACAAGCAAAGATTTAACTCTGGGGGAAGTGATGTGAGTAAAACATATAGGGTTTTAGGAGTAGTTTTCGCTCACATCTCATTACATTTTAAGTTAGTTTCATGCATATGTCACTCTATTTTGCATGCATTTCCTATTTTCTGGTTCGAAGGTCTGCTCTTTATACTTTTGTGTGTAGGATAGCATTTCATGGGAAAATGGCACATTTTTGGAGCAAAAATGGAGTAATTTGTGGAGCACGGACCTTAGGGAACATGCACTGGCCATGTCCCAAGACTTGGGCATGTTTCCGAAGCAAAACAGATCAAAACGGAGGCTCCATAAAAACACATGGCCAGGCCGTGTGAAATCACACGACCGTGCCTTTTTTCTAGCTCAATTTCCAGCCGAGATTTCACCTGTTTTCCAGCCCTGCACACGGCCAAGCCGTGTGAAATTCACACGGCCGTGTGGCGGCGCCGCGAATTCAAAGAAATAGGGTTTTTCAAGCATTTATGGAACGTCGAAGTCGTCTCTATATATAGGAAACTCATCCAAGAGGTGAGGGATCATGAGGGAGCCTCTCTAGGGCACCCAAACCCTAGGGGAAGGCATGACGGCTAGGATGGCACACCGAAGCCTGAAAAAGCTTCGGTAACTCGCAGCGGGGAGGAGGAACACCGTCGGAGGTCCACAACTTGCAATACAACACCGGAGAGAAGATCACGAAGCATCGTATATCTCTATTTCTGCCCTTTATTTCTATTGTATTCGAACTTAAACATGTTTTGTGATTCTTCCTTCGTATTTATGGAGTAGTACATTCGATTCTAGGATTAGGGAGTAGCTTGGTTACATAAATAATGTTGGTTCATATTAAATTCTGGCAAAAAATTTGATTTGACAATTGGTAGTTGCTCTCTATTATATCTACGTGAGTTTGGCTTTCTTTCTGCTGTGCTTAGGCGATACGAGGTGGTGATAGCCCTCGCAATCTAAATTTAGGAGGTTTGATCCAAGGAACCTAGAGGTAAACCTGACCTCCCGTAACTGCGGGGAGAAGGGAGCGGTTGAATCAGAAATGGTCCACCGCAAGGATTGATTTGGCATCCTCGTAGCCTCTATCCCGTCCTTTTGGGAGGAGGTAGCTCATGGTGAATGCGGTGGCTCTGCGGGAGAGTGTATGATGTCCCTTCCCCAAAATCATAGGTAGACGTTTAGACGACGCCAATTGACAACATTGTTCTGTGGTACACAAGCGAAACCGAAGTCCTAGAATCGCCTTTTAAGACCCCGACACACTCTTTTCCTCCTCCGTGTGACACCGTACAGAGTAGGGTCCACCGATAGTCCTCACTAAATGACTCTCTCATAGATTTCGTCAGAACAATCGTAACCACTTAGTGTATTGGTATTCGAATCCCAGTCCTTGTGGGATCGATAAATCTTTATTACTTGACGACATCCATGCACTTGCGGGCATTGAGTGCGAGTGCACACTTTGAGTCCATAATGATATCCGTCGCTCTATTTGAGGTCGCGCTCGTGTGCATCACATGTAAATAACATGAGTATAAAAACTCCCCCTTAAACATGCAACTTCCCCTTAAGGCATGCTAAAATTTCCCCTTTAGCATGTTTAACTTAAACATACCCATTTCTCCCCTTTTGACACCATCAAAAGCATTATACAAATGTTATACACGCATGACATCAAGTCTAATGGAAGAAAATATCAAATTCAGATTCAAAACCTAATAAAACAGGTTACTATGCTCGTGCACAGTACATCAGTCGACTGGTTCAGACTACCAATCGATTGGCACCTAGTTTTCAGAAATTTTGATTTTCGAAGTCCATATTCATAAATGCATTAAAAATTATAGAAAATTAAAAAAATCATGAAATTTGGAGCACATATTTCTAATAAGTTTGTCTATCAGTGAAAAATGATTTTTTTTATGAAAATTCATTTTATTTTTGAAAATTAGGCAAAACTCAAAAGTTGTAAAATGTCTAAAGTTTGTATCATCTTTAAAGCCTAGTTTTGCCTTGAAACTTTTCAAAACTTGAACTCACTGTTTATCAAACATAAAATGTTTTTAAATCATTTAAAATATCCAACTATGATCTATGATCAATATGCCCATTGATTAATCATTTTCTTTCCCCATAGTTGGTCTATGATTGCTCTATTGATACACTTAATCACCCATCTAAATGCCATAAGCATTAGTGGACCATTTGTATCATCCTATCATCTCAATGTTGGGAGATCGAATGGATACGAATGGCCGGCTAGAGGGGGGTGAATAGCCCTCGTTCGTTGGATGTCGTATTTTGCTCGTCTACGAAAACGTTAGCGCAAGCGGAAGCAATAAACTAAGACAAGCAAATAGAAGTAAAACAAAGACAATACAAACACGGAGATATAACGTGGTTCACGGCTACGCCGCTAATCCACGGTCCGATTCGTCCACGGTGAATCACTCCGAAACCCAATCACTATTGGTCTCTCCTTTGCTCCAAGCTAGGTGGAGGTAACCTTTACAAACACTCCTCTTACAAATAGAATGGAAATAAGCTTGAGTAAGAGGATGGAAAGCTTTAGGGAACTTTTGGGAGAGTATTAGAGCATAAGCATTAGGCTCCCAAACCCTTACCCCCTTCCTTTTTATAGAGGAAGAGGATTTCTTCCCGTTGACACAGAGCAATGATCGATGCCCTCGATCACCGATCGATCCGTAGCCGCTGCCCAATAACGGCCGCTTTCCACGCTGGATTCCATCCAGCGGTATTGGCATCACGATCGTGATGGGACCATCGATCGATTGATGCTCGATCGATCGAGTGCTCACCGAGTCGACTCCATTCGTCGTCTGCAGTTCCATCACCGATCCCTTCGCCGCGATCATTGCACATCACCGATCGCAGTTCCATGGCATCGATCGCCAAGCCCTAAACCGGTCTTATACTCGATCAATCCATCGACTAGAGCGATCGACCGCCATGACATGGCAATGACCGTGTCGGAAAACCCATCCGACACTTGGCCAAATGGCCAAGTTTCACCTAAGAGCCACCCTTCCCGGGTTACAATCGCTCACTCTCATCTCTCGGAGTCCCTCGCCTTCGAAGTTCTCTTCGTTCTCGGCCACGTCCCTCGGCAGCATCAGGCGCACGGCTCTGCAATGCTCCTTCGCGTCTCTTGCCTCGAAGTCTACTTCCTCCGGCTTCACTCCAAGCTTCTCGTCCGGCGGTCCCTCGGATGCTCCAAGTGCACGGCTTCCGCAAAGCAATCCTTCACCGACTCAAGGCCCGAGTGATGAGTTGGTGAAACTTGCCATGGCTCCATGTGCAAATTATTAAGTCTTGCACGACTTCAACGCACATATCAAATCAACAATCCCAACCTAACTTAAACCCTTTGCCACACCATCAAAACCATATCGCGGCAAGAGATTGCCCTAACAATCTCCCCCTTTTTGATGTGTGACAATCCGTTTAAGTTAGGTAAAAACATTTGATATAAATTTTTAAGGAAAGAAAGCATGTAAACATAAACATTTGATAGCAACATGCAACTCCCCCTTAATCCATGAAACTCCCCCTTAATCTCTCCCCCTTAATCTCTCCCCCTATCATAAATAGCTTAAACATATTCATTTCTCCCCCATTGACACCATCAAAAATATGAATACTAAGTTAGAAACATATGGCATCAAGTCTAATAGAAAGAAAATACCACAAGTTGATAAAAATTGAATTCAGCATCGTCGAATGTAGCATCAATCGGCGTTCAGATACTACCGACACGTTTTCGGAATTTCTGATTTTTTTGGCCGAATTTCAGAAATGCATAAAAAATTCTAGAAAATTTTAAAAATCATGAAATTTGGGAAACACATTTAATTTAAGTATATCTATCAGGGAAAAATAGTTTTTCATGAAAAATCATTATATTTTCATGTTTTTGCCAAAAATCCAAAAGATTTAAAAAACTACTAGGTTTTGGATCATGATAGTATCAAGTTTAACACCTAGTTTTGGGTCCAATTGTTTCAAAACATGAAAAAAATGTATTTAAAGGTAAGAAATTGTTTTGAAAACATATGAAATATCCAACCATGATCTTTGGGCAATATGTCTATGAATTAAACATAAGCCTTCCCCATGATTGGTCTATTATTGCTATGTTGATACTTTAAATGACCATCTAAATGCCATAGGCATTAGTGGACATTTGTATCATCCAAACATCTCACCCATGCTAAGTTTGCAATCAAGTTAGCCTATAGTGAGTGTGAGATGCATCCTAGGGGGTATTTGAATATACTTAACCAATATATTCATGCAATTCTATCATGGTTAAGTATCAACCTAACAATTAACATTATCATAAAGACATATATGAATGAATTCTACATTATGATCATGAAACTCATGTATTCATCAAATAATAGTCATGCATTAGGTATTATATGATGATAATAAACAAAGTATCACCTAAAGCATGATTCAAACCTATTTCTTATGATAACGTGCCAAATTTCAAAAACATAAATCATGATTGCAAATATACATAGGGATTACATTAATCATCATGATTTAAGCATTATTACCTATTTATGGGTACGTTATCATCACCCAACACTATCTAAAAAATGTTGTCCCGTCATCCTAAGTCAACCAAAATATGATATAGATTAGGTCCATGTGGTTGACTACCCTAGGGTTATTCTAACCCTTAAGGATGGATTTTGGAACCCAAAATAGATTTTTGCCTATGGGGTTCACTAGAAATTCCTTGGGGATCCATTTCTTAGCTATTACTTTGTTTTTGTCTTGTCCCCTAGCTATTAAGCATTTGTAGGCTTTCTCATTTTTCTTCTCTTTATATCCTAGGCCTTTTTTGTTAAAACTTGCCCTTTGGCTCCCAATTATCATGTTAAGGGTGTTGGAGCCTATTGTGAATTTTTCTAGGGCTTTGGTTAAATAATCTACCTTTTCCCTTAATGCCCTATTTTCCTCTATGCATGCATCATTAACATCTAAAGGCACATAATTATCATGTGAGCATGCATCTTCTAAGCTAGAAGAATTATTATCATTTAAGCATGCATTTTCTAGCTTATTTTCTAAATCCTTAATTTTATCTAGCATGCTCTTATTTTTCTTTTTCATGCCAAATAAGTCCTTAGTTAAACTAGAGATTATGGAAACTATTTTCTTAGGAGAAGCATTCGTTACCATAGTTTCCATGTCTTCTTCTTCTTCTTCGGATGATGAGGATGTAGAAGCTCTCCCTTCATTTGAGCTCTCCCCACTTGAGCTTGATTCTGCATTTGAGGAGGAGGAGGAGCAATCCGAGTCATGAAGAGCCATAAGTGCTAGGTTGGAGTAGACATGCTCTTCTTCTTCGGATGAGGAGGCGGGGGCAACGTCATCCCATGTCTTGGCTTTGAGTGCTATGGCCTTCCCTTTTCCTTTTGCCTTCTTTTCTTCTTCCTTTTTCTTGCTCCCCTTCTTCTTCTTTTCTTCTTTCTTGCTCTTATTTAGGAGGGGACAATTATCCCTTATGTGCCCCTCTCCTTGGCAATTGTAGCATATGACCTTCCCCCTTGGTCTTCTATTCCTATCATGAAATTTATCAAATCTAAGATTCTTAAATGCACGCCTTACCTTCCTTACCATGTAGGCTTCTTCCGTGCTATCCATGGAGGAGGTAGAGGCTTCATCGGATGAGGAGGAGGGGACTTCCATCTTCTTTTTCCCCTTATTTGCCAACAAGGCTACTCCCCTTGAATTTTGGACTCTAGGCTCTTCTTGTATAACTTCAAGCCTTGTCTCATGAAGCTCCATGGTTGAAAAGAATTCCTCCAAGGTGCTTACTTCTAGGTTCTTGGAGATGTAAAATGAGTCCACCATGGAGCTCCATCTTGAGGACCGGGGAAAGGCATCTATGGCCTTCATTACCATATCCCGGTTCGATAGCTTCTCACCTACGCTCGTTATCCCAATTAAAATTTCTTTAAACCTAGAGTGTAGTGAGGTTACCTTTTCTCCCTTTTCTAGTTTTATATTGGATAGTTGGGAGCGGAGGAGGTCTCTTCTTGCTAGCTTAGCCTCCGAGGAACCTTCGTGAAGCTCCACTAGCTTCTCCCACATCTCCTTAGCACTAGAACATTCCCCTATCCTATTGACTTCTTGTTGGGGGAGGACATTGTATAGGTGGTGCTTGGCCTTTGAATTTGCCAAGTATTCTTCTCTTTGCCTTTTGCTCCACCTTGATTTCTCCAATGGCTCCCCATTTTCGTTCCTAGGCAACTCGAAACCATTTTCCATGATTAACAATATTTCAAAGTCGGTTTCGAAGAATACCTCCATTCTCTTTTTCCACCAAGAGAATTCGCCGTCGAACTTCGGTGGGTGGATGTTTGAGCCGGCCATCTTTAGATGAAGTGTTTGTTGCGGCAGTTAGTCCTCGACAAACGACTTGGCTCTGATACCACTTGTTGGGAGATCGAATGGATACGAATGGCCGGCTAGAGGGGGGTGAATAGCCCTCGTTCGTTGGATGTCGTATTTTGCTCGTCTACGAAAACGTTAGCGCAAGCGGAAGCAATAAACTAAGACAAGCAAATAGAACTAAAACAAAGACAATACAAACACGGAGATATAACGTGATTCATGGCTACGCCGCTAATCCACGGTCCGATTCATCCACGGTGAATCACTCCGAAACCCAATCACTATTGGTCTCTCCTTTGCACCAAGCTAGGTGGAGGTAACCTTTACAAACACTCCTCTTACAAATAGAATGGAAATAAGCTTGAGTAAGAGGATGGAAAGCTTTAGGGAACTTTTGGGAGAGTATTAGAGCATAAGCATTAGGCTCCCAAACCCTTACCCCCTTCCTTTTTATAGAGGAAGAGGATTTCTTCCCGTTGACACAGGAGCAGTCGATTGATGCCCTCGATCGGTCATGATCCGCAGCCCTGCCCAATAACGGCCGCTTTCCACGTTGGATTCCATCCAACGGTATTATCACGAATCGGCCCGATCGGTGATGGACCTCATCGATCGATGCTCGATCAATCGGGCTCGATCGAGTCGACTCATCGGTCGCCCTGCATCACGATCATTGCTTTGTCGGCAATGATCGTGCATTATCGACCAAATGGCCAAGTTTCACCTAAGAGCCACCCTTCCCGGGTTACAATCGCTCACTCTCATCTCTCGGAGTCCCTCGCCTTCGAAGTTCTCTTCGTTCTCGGCCACGTCCCTCGGCAGCATCAGGCGCATGACTCTGCAATGCTCCTTCGCGTCTCTTGCCTCGAAGTCTACTTCCTCCGGCTTCACTCCAAGCTTCTCGCCCGGCGGTCCCTCGGATGCTCCAAGCGCACGGCTTCCGCAAAGCAATCCTTCACCGACTCAAGGCCCGAGTGATGAGTTGGTGAAACTCGCCATGGCTCCATGTGCGAATTATTAAGTCCTGCACGACTTCAACGCACATATCAAATCAACAATCCCAACCTAACTTAAACCCTTTTCCACACCATCAAAACCATATCACGGCAAGAGATTGCCCTAACACTCAACTATTGCTATCTTCTCAATCAAGTTAGCCTATAGTGAGTGTGAGATGAACCTAAAGGTATTTATACTTAACCAAAATTTCATGCAATTCTATCAAGGTTAAGTATCATGCATCCTAAAACCATCAATATGATCATAAAAGCACACATTATCTATCATGATCAAATATTATTATGATTTCCATATTATGATCATATTATTATCACCCAACACTCATAAATCAAAAATTGTCATCCACATCCTCCTAGGTCAACCATTTAATATGATGTAAGTTAAGTCCACTATGGTTGACTATCCTAGGGTTTTTCTAACCCTTGAGGATGGATTTGGGAACCCAATACAAATTCTTTCCTATAGGGTTCACTAAGTATTCTTTAGGGATCCATTTCCTAGATACCATTTTATTCTTAGTTTGACCCCTAGCAATTAGGCAATGGTAGGCCTTTTCATTTTTGTTCCCCTTGTAACCTAGGCCTTTCCTATTGAAACTTGCCCTTTGGCTCCCTATGCTTATGTTCAATGTGTTGGAGCCAATAGTGAATTTTTCTAAGGCTTTAGTTAGGTGATCTACCTTGTCCCTTAAAGCCTTATTTTCCTCAATACATGCATCATTAACATCTAGAGGAATATAATCATTAACATTTAAGCATGCATTTGCTAGTTTTTCTTCTATAGCCTTAATTTCATTTTGCATGCATTTATTTCTATTTTTCATTTTAAATAAGTCCCTAGTTAAACTTGAAACCATGGAAATAATTTTCTTAGGGGAAAGATTTGTTACCATAGTTTCCATGTCTTCTTCCTCCGATTCCGACGAGGATGAAGATGAGGCTCCCCCTTCACTTGAGCTCTCCTCACTAGAACTTCTTTTTCTTGTTCGGAGGAGGAGGTGGAGTCCAAATCTTCTATTCCCATTAAGGCAAGGCTTGTGGAGGCTTCTTCTTCTTCCGATGAGGATGATGGATCATCCCATGTCACCACTTTTTGTGCCTTAGCCTTCTCTTTTTCTTTTGTTTTCTTTTCATCCTCCTTCTTCTTGTTCTCTTTGTTCTTTTCTTCTTTCTTCCTCCTTTCTTCTTTGCCCTTGTTCAAGAGGGGACAATCATCCCTTATGTGTCCCTCTCCTTGGCAATTGTAGCATATAATATTCCTTCTAGGCCTTCTTCTCCTATCATTAGATTTTTTAAATTTAAAATTTTGTAATGCACACCTTACCTTCCTTACCATATAGGCCTCTTCATTGCTATCCATGGATGAGGAGGAAAAATCTTCATCCGATGAGGTAGGTGGCATCTCCTTCTTCTTCTTCCCCTTGCTCACTACTAGTGGTACTCCCCTTGTTGGCTTGATTTTCTATTCTACTACTCCTTCAAGCCTTGTTTCATGAAGTTTCATGGTGGAGAAAAAAATTCTTCTAGGGTGCTCTGTTGGGTTTCCGGTACCGCGGCGTGTGTGTGTTCGATCATGTTTCGCAAACATGAGCACAGCGGAAGCAATTAAAAAATAATAAATCTATATTTATTACAACACACACAACACACGCATACATATTACAACAAGTGTAGACATAACCGTAAATTAAAATTTGCAATAAAAGAAATTTATCTACGTTATACCTTTCGTATGACGTGTAGCGGGAACGGCATCAACCGGAACGATCCTCGTAAGAATCGTCTCTATCCGTATCCACGCCGAGCTCCTCGGGATGACTTCGCTAAGTCACGAGCTTCGTCTTCGTACGGGTTACTAGCCTCGTGTTGAAGACGACGTGATCGAGAGATGATCACGATCCGAATCCAAATTCGGATCCTAAAACGAGTTCTCAAAACTCGCTTCTCCGGTGAGGTATTCGTCAACCGTTTGACGAATCTTTCGTCCCCCACCTCAGAGGATTACCGGAGATCAAATCTTCGGTAAGTCAGCCGCTGTCGGAGCACTAACCGTCGTTCAAACAACGCTCCGACAACAAAGAAACAAGCTGTCCAGAAAAACTGGACAGCTTTTTGTGGAGGAATAGAGGCCGGCCAAAGGAGATGTGGAGCTCACCTTATCACCGAACCCACAAGAGATCACCGGAGGGTCGCCGGAGTGTTCACCGGCTGAAGCTTGGTCGCCGGCAATGACTTGGACGGCGGCACAAAAGCTAGGCGGCGGCACAATTAGGTTGGGCGGCAACTCTAATTTTGGGTTAGGGTTAGGGTTTAAGCCCTATTTTATAGAGAACTAATTCTCTTAATGGTTAATGGATCATATCCATAAAGCCCGTTAACCCGCTCCATTAAGATAAGTTAAAATAAACCAAACCATGATGGTTTATTTTAAGTTAAAACGAACCGAACCAACCTTTGGTTCATTCGTTTAATATAAACCAAACCCTTTGGTTTATTCTCATCCATTGGATTAGAACCAAACCATTTTGGTCCATCCATTATGTCTTCATAAGACACGGCCCATCCACGCTTCCATTGTGACTGAAAAAATTTCATGCTCGCTTTATGTTTGGTCCAACCAAACATAGTTTCTCTCGGTCTGAGAATCCCATTCTCAAGCTCGTTTTAAATCCTTTGGATTACACTCGTTGTGCGTGTGACCAAATAGGTTCTCGGTTTATGTTGGCTGTCTATAATTAACCATTAATTATAGAACGATCATGAGTGGCACCTAGTAGTACATCATGATCCCCAATTAATCGAAAAGATCAACGGTTGATCCAGAACTATTTCTGAAACCCTTCAGTAGCTCGAATGAATCGTGCCCCATTCCCTTCACTCATCTTATACCCACTTGGTTCAGGACATGGTCTATAGTGTCAATCCCCACTAGGCTAACTACGTCACACCTAGCCCAAGTATCATTTCCTCGTCCTACGGATTTTAGTTACTCCACATGTATCGAAGAGTAGCTTACTCTAAACATGTAATGCTTTGGCCAAAGACTTTAGTAACAATCCGACGAGAGGCCATGGGTATACATCTCCTCGCAAGGAGTGGTGAATCCTTTATAGGCTATTCAAACACCTTCGATCACTTCAACTTATACCCAATCATCCCGGGTCCACATCTCCTTAGAGATGTTTGCTTAAGATGTCAAAGCATAAGTCTCCATGATCAAGATGACTTGAATACCGCAAGTCAAAGGAACATCGCACTTAAGCCACAGTAAGAACTTCATTGACATATTTATATATGCAGAGAACCATATGAAGTCTTACGGCTGGTCACTCCAATGAACTAGTTACCATAACTAGCATCCACGATTAACTCCGGACATCACTATGTCTCCCCGGAGAATCACCGCTTGGATACACCAAGGAGTATACCTCGTGCTAGTCTCAACGAAATTGATGGTGTCCAAATCCATCAATTCATCGACTAGGGATAATTCCGATACATCACAATTACACATGTAGAGATACTCACTAGTTGTGATCCAATCACAAATTCTCTCATGCTGTGAATCGTATCGTGGGCATTCAGTAAATGTGTTTAAGATCCAATCAAATACATAAAACATGTATACTCAAATAGTGAATCTTCATTTATCATATAAATGGTTCATACATAAGGCGATTGCCTTAGGACATCTCTCATATATTACTAACATGCTCACCTCTAGATTCTTCAAAATGTAGAAGGAGTCCACCATGGAGCTCCACTTTGATGATCGGGGAAAAACATCTATAGCCTTCATGATCATGTCCCGATTGGAGAGCTTTTCACCTACACTTTACAATCCATTAATTATTTCTTTGAACGTAGAGTGTAGTGATAATACCTTCTCCCCTTTATCGAGTTTGATGTTGTTGAGTTGGGAACGGAGAAGGTCCCTTCTTGCAAGCTTCGCCTCGGAAGTGCCTTCTTGAAGTTCTACAAATCTTTCCAACATCTCCTTGGCGCTTGCACACTCTCCAATCTGGTTGATCTCTTGTTGGGGGAGAACATTGAAGAGGTGGTGTTTCACTTTTGAGTTTGGAAGGTGCTCTTCCCTTTGCTTCTTGGTTCACCTTGATTTTTTTATTGGTTCACCCTCTTCGTCCCTAGGTATATTGAAACTGGATTCCATGATTAACATAATATCAAAATCCGTTTCCAAAAATATCTCTATACACTTTTTCCACCATGCGAATTTGCCCTCGAACATAGGTGGATGAATGTTGGAGTCGGCCACTGTAGTTGTCATGCTTGTTGCGGCGGTGAGTCCGATGACAAGCAATCTTGGCTCTGATACCACTCGTTGGAACATCGATGGCTAGCTAGAGGGGGGTGAATAGCCCTTTATCGTGTATGCGGTGAAATTCACTCATTCTTGATCGTCTACGAATATGATTAGCGCAAGCAGAAATATAAAGCTAAAGTAAAACAAATAAGACAAGGAAGGCAAATGCAAACACAAATACATAACGTGGTTCACGGCCTTGCCGCTAATCCACTGATTGATTCGTTCCAAGTGAATCACGCCTAAACCTTCACTATTCTGTCCTTGGCACCAAGCAAGGTGGAGGTAAACCTTTTCTTACAAGAAATCACTCCTCTTACAATATGATTGAAATAAACTCAAGAAAGAGGAGGAAAACCATTTAGGCACTTTAGGAGATATTTGGAAGCTAAGAATTAGCCATCCCAAAGCCCAAACCCTCTCTTTTTATTGAGAAGGCTGATTTCTTCCTGTTGGCCGTCCATTAGTCGACTGATGCCTTTGGCAGTCGACTGATGCCTTTGGCAGTCGACTGCTGCCATTGCAATGGCTTCTAAACACGTTAGATCCCGACCATTATAGTCCAACGGGAAACTTGGCAGTCGATTCATGCCTCTGTAGCCAACTGATCAGTCGGCTATGGGAGGTTCTGTGCCCGCGACTACCTTTATCAGTCAATTGCCATCCTTGGCAGTTAATTGATGTTCTAGCAGTCAACTGCCATTCCTTGGCAATCGACTGCTAGGACAGAAACTCACCAGTCGAACACTAGTCGAACCCATTTGACTTGGAGTAGTCGACTACCATGATATGGCAGGCGACTGATGTCGGGAAAACCCATCTGACACTTAGCCAATTGGGCAAGATCACCTAAGCGCTACCCATCCCAGGTTATAATCGTTCACTCTCATTCCCTTGGAGTCCCTCGCCTTTGAAGTTCTCTTCGTCCAACCACGTCCCTCGGATGCGCTAAGCACACGACTTCACAGTGTCATCCTTCGAATCTCGCCCTGTAGTCTACTTCCTTTGGCTTCACTCCAATTCTCATCGTCCAGCGGTCCCTCAGATGCACCAAGCACACGACTTCTGCAATCCATCTTTCATCGACCCAAGGACCGAGTCATGAGATGGTGAATCTTGCCAATGCTACATCCATGTGTGAATTACTAAGTCCTGCATGACTTCAATGCACATATCAAATCTATAACAATCCTAACTTAAACCCTTTGCCACACACATCAAAACCTCATCACATGGGTTGATTGCCCTAACAGTAGTAACTAGAATCCGTAGGACGAGAAAGTAATACTTGGGCTAGGTGTGACGTGGTCAGCCTAGTGGGGACTGACACAATAGACCATGTCTTGAACCATGTGGGTATAAGATGAGTGAAGGGAACGGGGCATGTTTCACTGTAGCTGCTGAAGGGTTTTAAAAGCATTCTGGGATCAACCATTAATTTTTCGTATAATTGGGGATCATGATGTACTACTAGGTGTCACTGATGATCGTTCTATAATTAATAGTTAATTAAAAATGACCAACATAAATCGGGAACCTATTTGGTCACACACACAATGAGCGTAATCCGAAGGATTTAAAACGAGATTGAGAATAGGATTCTCAGATCGAGAGAGACTTGGTTTGGTTGGACTAAACAAAGAGAGAGCATAAAATTGTTTTAGTCGCAATGGAAGCATGGATGGGCTGAGTCTCATGAACACATGATGGATGAACCAAATTGGTTTGGTTATAATCTTATGGTTGAAAATAAACCAAAGGGGTTTGTTTTTTTTTAAACGAATGAATCGAAATTTGTTTGGTTCGTTTTAACTTAAAATAGATAAATGTGGTTTGGTTTATTTTAACTTAAGTTATTAGAGCGAGTTAATGGATTTTTGTTATGAACCAATAACCATTAGGAGAATGTGTTCTCTATAAAAACACGGCTTAAGGGTTTTTCGTTAAGAATGAATCGGTTCAAGGTTTTGGAAATCCTAGCCGTTTTCCCATCTTCTCCTCCTTGCTCTTGCCGTCCAAGCCAAGGAGCCACCCAAGATTAGTTGTCGTCCAACCTTGCTACTGCCGCCTCCTTATCATCGGCCAACCACTAGCCATTGGCAGTCCTTGGGCTACCCTCATCTGCCGGCCAACCACCCCTGGCCACCGACGACCAAGGAGCAGCCAGCCAAGCATTGGTCGGCCATCCCTTCCTCCACAACAAGCTGTCCAGTTTTGGACAGCTTGTTCTCCTCTTGTTGGAGAGGTCGTTTGCTAGAAGTTTTGTGCTCCGACAGTGACCTACTATCCAGGGATTGGATCTCCTGCAATCCTCATAGGTGGAGGGTTGAAGTTTCATCAATCGGTTGATGAAAACCGCTTCCGAGAATCAAGTTTGTGGAACTCGATTTTCGGATCCGAATTTGATTCGGATTGTGATCATCTCTCGATCACAACGTCTTCGATTCGAGACTAGTTTCTTGTGAGAAGGCGGGGCTCGTATCTTGGTGAAGCTATCCCGACGATACTCGGCATGGATACAGGTAGAGACGAAACTTACGAGGGTCGCTAAGGTTGATGCCATTTCTGCTTCACGTAATTCGTCAGGTATACCTAGAGTAGTTTCTTTATTGCAAAATTAGAAATAGCGATTATGTCTACACTTGATGTATCCTTGTATGCATGTGGTGTGTGTGTATTGTAATAAGTTAGTTATTACTCGTTTTATTTTCTTCCGCTATGCATGTTTACGAAACATGTTCGAATGCACACCCACGTCGGTGTCGGGGAAACCCAACAGTGGTATCAGAGCCCGACAATGTTTCAACATAATCGTAAAATTGTTTTGCAATAGTCATAATTGTAATTTTGGAAATTTTCTACTTTTGAAAACTTAAGAAATAATTATGGAAATTTTAATTAGTAAAGAAATTCAAATTGAAAATTTTCTAATGTGATTAGGAAATTTGTTTTGTAAATTAAATTTGAATTTCCTTAATTAATATTTTCATAAATAAAATATATGATTAGATTGTTGGGATGTATACTGAAAAGTCTATCTTTTGTATGAACATCTTTATTTTTGAAATAAGAATCAAATGATCATTATTTGCATATTTATGGTTATGCAAATTGTCTAATACATTAGATTGTAGATAACATGGTGTGTGGTGTCACACGGGAGATCATGTTATCAGCCCCTTGTAAAGTATAAGTTAAGGCTCACAACCGAGATGGCTTTGGACAAACCATTGGTATGGTTGTAGTGTGATTTGGTATTGGTTTGTCTTGACCATAGAATCACACTAGTGCACTTTGTGTGTATTGAGCAGGACCGACTTAGAGGTGATTCGATTTATTGTTGACTACATAATCGAATAGGACCTCAGATATTATATTGTATATGCTCTTAATCCCGATATAATAACGGGCACATATACTTAGTATTCATTTCTTTGATTTACCAATGGGCGAGATTTATAGATTAAATCGATAGGCTCGGTAAGTTGGGAAATGATATTATTTATATGGTGTGCCATTGATTATAGGAGGAAATCGTGTCCTATATATTAGGATGATGATGTCCCCTTGAGGAGCTCATAAGGTTCATCATGTAAACCCTGCAGGTGGACTTGGTCTGGCATGATGATAAGGTTGAGTGGTACTACTCATGGAGTTAGATGTTGATTAATTAATTATCAGTAAATTAATTAATTGATGGATATTCGAGATCTTAAATACGGGGAGATATATGTACAAATAATATATGGAGCCCATATTAACTTATGGGGGTTGGTGAGGTAGATCAATGATAATCCTCTAGTGGAATGGATAATCATTAATGGATCGGACTTTATGTGGGCTTGATCCATTGGGCGGCCAAGATCCAACTCCTCCTTATGGTCCCTATTGTAGCCTATTAATACCTCATGAAGCTTAGATCCAATGGATGAAAATAAAACTCTAGATCCAATGGTAGAGATTAAATCTCTAGATCCAACGGTTGAGATTAAATCTCTAGATCCGACGGTTGAGATTAAATCCCTAGAACCAATGGTAAAGATTAAAAGGAGGCTTGAGCCCAACTCTATAAATATAGGACTATGGCTTGGGCGGCAAGCGGATGGATGAGGATTAGGGTTAGCTTCCCTTGGGCGGCAAGCAATCCTAATTAGGTTAGGATTGTGTTTTGGGCGGCTAGGGTTTTGGTGTTGGGGTGGGCGGCAACAAGAGGAGAAGGAGCTTTCTTCTTCTTCCTAAGATGTGGCCGGCAACCTATCTTTCCTCCCTATACTTTGGCCGGTGCTCAACCTATCCTTCTTCCCCTCTTCCTTGGCCGGCAATTAGGAGAGCTAGGTTTAGGGTTTTGGGCGGCTACAAGGAGAAGGGTTGGTTTCCTTTCTCTTCTCCAAGTGTTGGTCGGCGCCCATGCTCTTATTGATTCCCCTTTGGCCGGTTCCCATACTCCGTGTTCTTTTCCTTGGCCGGCGGCAACATCGAGTCTATTGACTTGGTGGCCGGTTCTAGATAGGAAGAAGAGTTTTGTTTTATGATCTTCCTTTGTTCGGAGTGAACAAGGAAAGAAAGATTGGTGATCTAGGAGGCTTTGACTTTTGGAAGATCGTCGCCCACACGACGTCCAAAAGGAGGAAGGACATGCAATAGAAGATCAAGAGGTATAACAAGAGGTATAATCTTGTTTATTTTGATTAGTGTTCTTTTGTATTATGTCTATAATTGTTTTTCAATCATATGTATGTTGAATGTGGTTGTTTACTTTATGCTTGTGGCTAAATATACTTGGACCCCGAACATAAACACAAAAGCCAGTGATCCGTACATCGTCTATTCCGCGGCTAGTTGAGGAATAGAGGTTGGTCGCTTGAACAACAAGTTTGTTCAAGTGACTACTCTAAATGAATAGCACGACGATGACGAGGTTGCTTGGGCAATCCCTCTTGTCAAGGATAATTTTTTTTTATCCGGGGACGTAGAAGGGATCTCCATGAACAAGTGACTAAGTCGAAAGGGGAAGCGAAGTTTCTCCTACCTTCAAGTGGTATCAGAGCTTCGGTTCCGGGCAAAACCCTTCATAGATTTGGAAATTTGTTTCCTAATTTACTCAAGATTTGATTTGGAAAATCGAATCTCAAACATATTTTATTTCCAAAATTAGTTATAACAAATATAGAAACTACTTGTACATGTATAATTATATGTCATGTAATTGCATTAGATGCATATCATTATGCCATGCATGTCGTGACATGTAGATGTATGTCATGTGTGCTATGTCATGTAAATAATAATTATTTGCATGCAAAGAGGATGAGACCTTAAATCCCTTATACAATATTAAAGCCTACACCTTCCATTGATATGGTTAGAACCAGAGTTCCATTTCTTGTTTGGGTTGTTGGACTCTCTCCAAGCCTAGCTCAAACCTGAATATGTTCAAACCATTGGAATAGTTTATTACCAATATGGTAAGAGTCAGAGGTCAATCGTTAGTTTGGGTTGTTGGACTCTCTCCAAGACTGGCTAATTGGTTGAATGCACTCTAACCATATTAAAACTATTTCACGATTAATGGGTCGGCTTTAACTTGGAGCATCGGTTTGTTGGACTCTCTCCAAGGTAGATGTGAAGGGAGGTGAAGTTGAGTGTTATGCATATGATGCATACTTGTTAATGAGTTAACAACCCGATGTATGTGTGAACATTCAATTAGTTGATCACACATTGTGATAGTTGCATACATGTGATATGCAATTGGTATACTTGATACCTACTATCGTAGCTAAGAATGACTTGTTGGACTCTCTCCAAGATTGTTCTTATCTATGTTGGATATCAACCCATTCGGAGATGGACCTACGATCCCTCAAATTGATTTTGAGAGTTTTGATTTCAAAAAATGAATGAGATTTGTAAATGTATATTGATGCATTTTAAAATCATTTTCTCATATATGGTTGATTTGTATTTCTAGGTTAATCAGTTAACCATGACGTCTTTGAGTTTTGCGATCTATTTTGGATTCGAATAAATTGACTAGGCCAAACTTCTTGGACTAGCTTAGAAACCTGAGAATTGTTCTCAAGGCAGAAAAGCTTATGTATGTCGTCAAAGATCCTCTTCCCACTTGCCCTAAAGATGATGCAACTCCGAACCAATTGTTGGCCTATCAGAAACATGTGAATGATTCTAAACTGGCGAGTTGCATCATGCTAGCTGTGATGGTACCTGAGTTGGCCTAAAGATGATACAACTCCGGACCAATTGTTGGCCTCTTCACCTCTAAGATGCAAGAAGGTTCATCTGTAGTACAATTTGTACTAAAGATGAATGGGTACATTGAGCATTTAGCAACACTTGGTTTTGTGATGGATTATGAATTAAGTATTTACTTGATTATACATTGTTTTTCCAAGAGTTTCTCACAATTTGTGATGAACTGCCGGATGAACAAAATTGAAACCACGATTCCTGAGCTCCTCAACATGCTGAAGACTGTAGAGCCTTCTATGAAGCATGAGGAGAAGACAACGTTGTTAGTTGATTCCTCTAAGAAAGGTTCTAAGAGGAAATCAAAGGAACAACGCAAGGGCAAGAAGAAGAAGGCTAAGAAGACAGAACCAACTCAAAAGGACACTTGCCATCATTGTGGCAAAGAAGGCCATTGGCGAAGATACAACAAGATTTATCTTGAGTCTGTGAAGAAGAAGAAGGCATACGATGCCCCATCCTCTTCAGGTATCTTCGTTATTGATTGTTATTCTATTTCCTCTGATACTTGGGTATTAGATACTGGGTATGGCTCACATATATGTAATGACATATAGGGGCTAAGGAATAGAAGAAGACTCATCAAGGAAGAGTCAAATTTATGTGTTGGGAATGGAGCAAAGGTTACTGCACTCGCCATCAGAACGTATTTGTTGATACTCCCTACAGGACTTGTCTTAGAACTAGACAATTGCTTTTATGTTTCCTTCGTTGATAAAGAACATCATTTCTATTTCTTTTGTAAATAGAAATGGGTACCATTTAACTTTTAGTAACAATTGTTGTTACAAAACTTTGAATTGCGTTCTTTATGGGACTGGAACTTTAAGCAATAGTATTTATATGTTGGATGTATCCAATGACATTTTCAATATCGAAGCGAGCAACAAGTGTGCTCGAAAAGATAATCAATTATACTCCTACATGTGGCATTGCCGTCTTGGCCATGTGACACTACAAGAAAAATAAAAAATAGCGACGAAATATTAGCAACGAAGTAAAAATTCATCGCTAAATCTAGGAGTTTATGATGAATATCTTCATTGTCATAAACAATATTACTTTTTTGATGAAATAGTAATATTTTTTCGCTAATATAAAAAATATTAGTGACGTATAATTTTATTTCATCGTTAGACTATGAATTCACGGAAAAATATATTTTACCTCGCTAATATATGAAGTTTTGCGACAATATTTATAAATTCGTTGCCAATAATAACAGTCGAATTGACGACTCAATTGATACTTAGCAATGAAATAAGTAATTATTCGTCGCCAACTATTCAGTCGAGTGTCCAGTCGAGTGAAGTGGATTTTGTGGATCGACATTTTTGATTTAGCAACGAAAATATATATATATATATATATATATATTCATCGCCAATAATAGCAGTCGAATTGGCGACTCGACTGATACTTGGCGACAAAATTAGTAATTATTCGTTGCTAACTATTTAGTCAAGTGGCCAGTCGAGTTAACTCGATTCTGTAGCCAACCAAATTATCGACAGTCGAGTGGTTGATACCACCAGTCGACTACTGATGTGCCTATTTTTGCGATGATATGTATTGTTCGTCGCCAATATGTCATATATTAGTGACGAAAATTTAGTGTTTCATCGCTAAGATCATAAATTTTAGCGACGAAATGATATATTTCGTAGCTAAGATACGTAAAAAAACCCTCGTTGCCACTGATTTCTTCCAAAACTGTACGCGACTCCTCTCTTTCGGCGATTCTCACTCCCAGTGTTTCTTCCACTTCGACTCCCATACTCCAGCAATTCCTCCACTTCCGACACCTCCGACTCCTGCTCGTTAGTCTCCGATGTCCTGCATCTCTGACTCCCTTCTCTGATCCAAGGTCCTATAGCTCCGATCGAATCCCTTCTCCGCTCCAACATCCTGCTGCTCATACTCTGACGTCCTGCTCAAATCGTCTCCGCTCCAACATCCTACCGCTCAAACTGTGACGTCCTGCTCGGCTCGTCTCCAGCTCGATCGACCTTCGTCTTAGCTCCAACCTTCGACTTAGGTTTTCTACTCGACTAAGTAATTTTCTTAAACAATTATACATGCTTGAGTTTATGAATTGTACCTAAGTTGATTGCTAGCTAGTGATAGATTTGTTCAAAAGTGAATAGATGTATGCAATAATTTTTGAATTTGCTATACATTCATTCATGTACACAAATCCATTTTAGATAAGTTGATGATTACTTAACTAAGTTAGCTCATATATAGTTATATCTATCTACCTTTTCATCTCTATAGTTTTAGCTAGAAGCAAAAGGGCATTAGGATGCTAGTAATACTCCATGGGTGCAATTCTTTTGGTATATATGCACATACTCTTTATATGTCATTTGTTGGTATAGTAAGATATATCAAGTTTATTGGATAATTGTACAATATTTTAATTCTCATATTAAATAATTTTACAATTAATATATGTTTCACCATAGTTCAAAAATATGGATAAAAGTTATATAATAATTCAGAATCGGATTAGTCCTGAATATATAAATGGGTTGAATTAGTTTATAAGTATGGAAGAAAATTACACGATCAATCTGAATCTATCAAAAATTCATTGTCCATGTCTACGGGGTGACAATTTGTTTCAATATGAATTAGATTATGTGCGAGGACATCTTTATAGGTGGGGATTCGATAGATTATATAAAGTCTGAAATTTTCATGGAGAAGCTTCTATATCATCTGGTAGTATAAATATTGTCAATCCAGATTGAAATGATTTTGATGTTGAAGTAGATGATTTCGAAGATGATTTTGAGGGTTCACCACCGAGAAATATACAAAGTAACTGATGTTGATAAAGTATCAGACGATTTTGAGGGTGATAATATCTTGAATATGGAGCCAAACCAAGAGATTTAATCCAATGATTCAGCTTTAGTAGTCAGTGAAGACTTAGTGATAACTCAACTATGTCGAATAGATGTTGAGCATCAACAAATAAATATGGCAAATGCACAATTGGATCTGGATATGGGCGCTAAAAATAATCATATTGCTGAGGGTGAAGATAGTGAAATTGACAGTGAGGCCGATGATTATTTATCCTTTTCAGATGATGATAGCGATTAGATGTATTTACATGGTATTTATATTGTTCTTCATTTATAATTCATGTATTTAATATAATCTTTTATTATACTTCGATCTGTATATAATGATTTATGTCACAGCTATGCCGCCTAAGAGAATTGAGCACCCCCCAGTTGTGCCTACGCCTGACGATGATAGTGCTCCTGCTCCTACTGGTTTGTTATGTGGTTTTATATATGTATATTTTGTTTGCTATTTTTTAACTTGTTAATTGTTAACATTCTTTGATTTACAGTTCATCCGACACATAGAGAGACACGAGGCACACACTCTGATCGGCTCAGACGACAAATCGAGGAATGGGGTAGATTACCCATTACCTTCCGTAAGAACGATGGTCACCCTATCAGGACAAATGACAGAGTTAGGGCTGTTAATTAAGAAATTCTCTCCCTTACAAGCTAAGATCTTGAAGCATATCCCTACGAAAAATAAACAGATGATATATGACCGATTAGCAGTAAGTACAAGTAATTTGATATTTATATAATCAACCATCATTTGTTAATAAATTTTAATATTGGTATTTTTTTAGGCTGCTTTCGATATCAGTTTTGCCGAGGAGGCAACGTCAGTAAGAAAGGAGACCGACAGGTTAATGAGTGAAAGGTATAAAGACAATAGAAATAAGATGCACACTCATTATAAGAGCCTACTGCATCTTCCCCCTACCGAGCGGCGACATCATATGTCGATCGAGTATTGTGAGATACAGGAAGATTGGAACTATATGTGCGATTTGTTTGAATCAGAGAATTTTTAGGTAACTCAATATATACAAATTAAAATATTTGTTCTATAACTCATGTTTTATGTTTTATCTTAACAAATTTTTATATTGTAGACATGATCGGTAATAAATGCTCAAAATCAAGCACAACTACCATTTACCCATCGAGGTGGCTCTAAATCATTCATCCAATACAGTTACGATGGTGTAAGTACAAACTTTATAGTTACAGTATATTGTTTGATATTTTTAATATTAACACATTATAATATTTTTCAAACCGATCAGTCTCAGAGAAAAGATCGGATTAGTGTCTTTAATACAATCCACTGTAACTCGTCAAAAGAGTGGAGTGGGGAGAGAGCCGAGGTTGCATATGTAAGATATAATCGATAAAATTTAGTAAAGTTATTTTTAAATTTGCATAATTATTTGTAAATATATTAATAATATGTTTGTTATTCTTAGGGTGATATGGTGATACTGCAAGATGAACATATCCAATCACAAGAAATCGGAGATGACATCGATGTTGTTCAGATTGCAGATCAGATTTGTGATCAAGTCCTTAGTGTTCACTCTGAATATATTAGAGGACTTGGAAGTGGTCTAAAACTAGTTAGGTCCACTTCTTCATATGCCAGTTCCTCTTCTAGAACAACTAACATAGCACTGCGTGAATAACTCCAATCCGCTAAGCAAAGATTAGAAGGGATGTAAGAGGAGCTAGCAAACACTCGGGCTCAATTAGCTAGCACCTAAGATGAGTTGGCATCAATGAGATCAAGACAAGATATGTTTGAAGCAATTATGAATCGGCTTGCACCTGGAGCATTACAATCATTGATGCACGCGTCATCTTTAGCTCCACATCCTCCTCCATCTTAGAGTTTGTAACATTTATATTTTAAGCTACTGAAATTGTGAATTTGAATGTTTTTGCATTTGAATACTATGAATTTGTGAAATTTGATGTTTTGGACTTTAAATTGGATGTTTTTGACTTTAAATTCGATGTTATGTTTATTGTTTTTAAATGTATATGTTAGTTGTATTGTTTGAGTTGTATATTGTTAAGTTAAATTGTGGTTGATATTGTATTATAGGATTTCGAATACAAATTAAATGAATTCAGGAAATTTGTATTTTCATAGTTAGCGATGATTTTTTCCCATTTCGTCGCAAATCGTCGATATACGATATCAGGAATTTGAGGTTTAACAACGAAATTACTAATTTCTTCACTAGAGTTTGGTGTATCAGTCGAGACACCAGTTGATGCGCTCGCCTGCTGTAGAACATTAGTGATGAAATTTATATATTTCATCGCAAATAAGTCTCTAGTCAAGTCGTCAGTCGAGGGTCTCCCGATTCTGTGGCTAGCCAAAAAATAGATTGTCGAGTCATTTCTTGTGTTAGCCGACTGATATTTAGCAACGAAATATATAAATTTCATCGTTAACATGTCAGTCGAGTTGCTAGTCAAGTCTCTCCCAATTCTGTGGTGGGCCAAAAAAATAGACAGTCGACTGCTTTATTTGCGTCACTCGACTGATAGTTGGCGATGAATTTGTGATATTTCATCGCTAATATCGGTGATTTTCCTCTTTCCGACATTCTAGATTTTGCGTCGAAAATTTTTTTTTTAGCGATGTTTTTTATTTTGTTAGTAATTTTAACCATGAAAAAGCCTTAATTTGCCACTAATTTGTCTTTGCGTCAAGCTTATTACGACGACTCTAGCGACGAAATTATTTCATCGTAAAATGTATTTAGTGGCGAATATTTGGTATTAGCGATGAAAAAAATTCGTCGCTATTTTCCATTTCTATTGTAGTGTGAGCAAGAAACGCATGTCCGAGTTACACCGATGTGGAATTCTGGAATCGTTTGAATTAGATTCATATGATACATGCAAATCATGCTTAAAGGGCAAGATGACCAAGTTACCTTTTACAAGAAAAGGTGAACCAATGGGAGAGTTGCTTGGTCTAATACATACTGATGTATGTGGACTATGTCAACTCAAGCTCTAGGAGTCTATAGCTACTATATTACCTTCACCGATAATCACTCACGATTTGGGTATGTGTTCTTGATGAAACACAAGTCTGAAGCCTTTGAAAGGTTCAAAGAATTCAGAAATGAAGTAGAGAAACAACTTGGCAAGAGTATTAAAATACTTCGATCGGATCGAGGTGGTGAATACTTGAGTCAAGAGTCTCTAGATTATCTAAGGGACAATGGTATATTGTCTCAATGGACTCTACCGAATACACCATAACTTAATGGTGTGTCTGAGAGGCGAAATCGAACCTTGTTGGACATGGTTAGGTCAATGATGAATCACGTGAATCTTCCCAAGTCCTTTTGGGGCTATGCACTTCAGACTGCTGTTTACTTGCTAAACAAAGATCCGACCAAGGTAATCTCTACTACTCCATATGAGATATGGAATAGTAATAAACCTCATTTATCTTACTTGAAGATATGAGGTTGTCCTACTTATGTGAAGCGAACTGTATCAGACAAACTGGATGCTAAGTCTGATAAATGTCTATTTATTGGATATCCTAAGGAAATGTGGGGTTACAAATTCTATCATCCTGTGGAAAAAAGGTGATTGTTTCAAGGCATGTTGTGTTTCTAGAGAAAGAGTTTCTCTTGCAAGAAAACAGTGGGAGCGTTGTTGAACTTGAGAAGATTCAAGAGACTCCAGTAGACATTGAGGAGATACCTAGTCAAGCACCACAACCGACAACTCATAGTGATGAGCCATCGGCTGAACCTATTGTGACACCACATCTTCATAGATCTGGTAAGACACACAACATTCCTGAGAGATATGAATTTCTCGTAAGTGAATCGAACGACGTGTTACTTATTGATGATGAGGAGCCAACAAGTTATGAAGAAGTTCTAAAAAGTTCAGAAAAGGACAAATGGTTTGAAGCCATGAAGTCAAAAATGGATTCCATGTATGAAAATCAAGTTCGGAACTTGGTGGACCCACCTGAAGGCATTAAGCCTATAGGTTACAAGTGGATTTTCAAGAAGAAGACCGACATGAATGGTAATGTAATTACCTTTAAGGCTAGATTAGTGGCGAAAGGCTATCGTCAAAAGCAAGGTGTTGATTATGACGGGACCTATTCACCAGTAGCTATGCTTAAATTCATTCGGATGCTCCTGGCCATAGCGGCTCATATGACTATGAGATATGGCAAATGAATGTGAAAACAACTTTCCTTAATGGAAATCTACTCGAGGACATGTATATGATACAACCCGAGGGTTTCACATCGATTAATAAAACCAAGGTATGCAAGCTTCGACGGTCCATTTATGGACTGAAACAAGCATCCAGGAGATGGAATATCCATTTTGATGAGACAATCAAAAGGTTTGATTTCTCATAAAATCCAGACAAACCCTGTGTGTACAAGAAGATTAGTGTGAGTGCAGTCGTGTTCCTTGTGTTGTATGTCGATGATATATTACTTATATGAAACGATATATTTGTCTTACAGTCAGTCAAAATTTGGTTATCCAAAATATTCTCCATGAAAGACATGGGAGAAGCGACCTACATCCTCTAGATAAAGATCTATAGAGATAGATCGAAACGGTTGCTTGGTCTTTCGCAGTCTACATATATAGACCGAGTGCTAAAGAGGTTTAGCATGTCGGAATCCAAGAAAGGTTTCCTTCCCATCATGCATGGGATACACCTTTTGAAGTCTATGTGTCCGCGCACAAAAGATGAGAGGATTTGCATGAGTCAGATTCCCTATGCATCCACAATAGGATCTATCATGTATGTTATGTTATGTACAAGGCCCGATGTATCTTATGCTCTGAGTGTCATGAGTATATATCAATCTAAGCTAGGAATGGATCATTGGGAGACTGTTAAGACAATCCTTAAGTACTTAAGAAGAACTAAGAATGCGTTCCTAAAATAAGGAGAGGGTGATATGGTAATACGCGAGTATACGGATGTCAGCTTCCAAACATACAAGGATGATTCCAGGTCTAAGTCTGGGTACATATTCACTTTGAATAGAGCCACAATAAGTTGGAAAGGTTCCAAACAAGACACTATAGCAAATTCTGCCACTGAGGCAGAATACATTGCAGCTTCGGAAGTAGCAAAAGAAGCGGTTTGGATCAAGAAGTTCATCTTTGAACTTGATGTGGTTGTTAGGGCAATCTCTTGCCATGATAAGGTTTTGATGTGTGTGGCAAAGGGTTTAAGTTAGTGTGTTATGTTGATTTGATATGTGCGTTGAAGTCGTGCAGGACTTAGTAATTCGCACATGGAGCCGTGGCGAGTTTCACATCTCATGACTCGTGCCTTGAGTCGGTGAAGGATAGCTTTATGGAAGCCGTGCACTTGGAGCATCCGAGGGACCGCCGGACGAGAAGCTTGGAGTGAAGCCGGAGGAAGTAGACTTCGAGGCAAGAGATGCGAAGGAGCATTGCAGTCGTCGCTGATCTTTGCCGAGGGGCGTGGCGAAGAGAACTTCAAAGGCGAGGGACTCCGAGAGATGAGAGTGAGCGAATGTAACCCGGGAAGGGGTAGCTCTTAGGTGAAACATGGCCATTTGGCCAAGTGTCGGATGAGTTTTCCCGACACCAGTCGACTGCCAAGGAATGGCAGTCGACTGATCTGAGTCGATGGGTCCATCGACTTGTATAATACCAGTTTAATGCTTGGCAGTCGATTGCCATGGGTGGCGATCGATGTCGACAATGACGATCGTGATGACAACGATCATTGCCGAGGAATGGCGATCGGTGATGGCATTGTGCACGCGCAGAATGGAGTCGACTCGGTTGAGCACTCGACTAATCGAGCATCGGATCGATTGATGGTAGGATCGGTCGGTGATGCGATCTGGATGGATGGTATCCAGCGTGGAAGCGGCCGTTATTGGGCCTGCGGCTACGGGATCGATCGGTGATCGAGGGCATGGTCGTGATCTGTGTCAACGTGAAGAAACCCTCTTCCTCTATAAAAAGGAAGGGGATGGGGCTTTGGGAGGTTAATGCTTGAGCAGCAACTACTCCCAAAGTGCCCTAAACAATGTCCCACTCTTCTACTTGCTCTAATCTTCAGTCCATTGTAGAAGAGTGATCTGTGTGTAAAAGAGGTTACCTCCACCTAGCTTTGTGCAAAGGAGAGATCTAATGGATAGATTGCGGAGTGATGCACCGTGGCCGCCTCGGACCGTGGCTTCGCGGCGTAGCCGTGAACCACGTTACATCTCGTGTTTGTATTGCTTGTCTATCTTTTGTGTTGTCTTTATTTGTATTTGTATATTCGCTTGCGCTAACGTTTTGTAGACGAGTAAAATACGACATCAAACGAACGAGGGCTATTCACCCCCCTCTAGCCGGCCAATCGATCCCCTACAAGTGGTATCAGAGCAAGGTTGCTTGTCACCGGACTAACCGCCGCAACAAGCTCTACATCAAAAATGATCGACTCAAACATCCACCCATCGAAGTTCGACGGTGAATTCTCTTGGTGGAAAAAGAGAATGGAGGTATTCTTCGAAACCGACTTTGAAATTCTATTAATAATGGAAAATGGTTTCGAGTTGCCTAGGAACGAAAATGGGGAGCCATTGGAGAAATGAAGGTGGAGCAAGAGGCAAAGAGAAGAATATTTGGAAAATTCAAAGGCCAAGCACCACCTATACAATGTACTCCCCCAACAAGAAGTCAATAGGATAGGGGAATGTTCTAGTGCTAAGGAGATGTGGGAGAAGCTAGTTGAACTTCATGAAGGCACGTCGGAAGCCAAGCTAGCAAGAAGGGATCTCCTCCGCTCCCAACTATCAAATATTAAGCTTGAAAAGGGAGAAAAGGTAACTTCCCTACATTCTAGATTTAAAGAAATATTAATTGGGCTAACAAGTGTAGGAGAAAAGCTCTCCAACCGGGATATGGTAATGAAGGCCATAGATGCCTTTCCCCGGTCCTCAAGATGGAGCTCCATGGTGGATTCGTTTTACATCTCCAAGAACTTGGAAGTAAGTACCTTGGAGGAATTTTTCTCAACAATGGAGCTCCACGAAACTAGGCTTGAAGGAATACAAGAAGAGCCTAGAATTCAACCCTCAAGAGGAGTAGCCTTGATGGCAAATAAGGGGAAGAAGAAGATAGAGATCCCCTCCTCCTCCGATGATGAAGCCTCTACCTCTTCCATGGATAGCACGGAAGAAACCTACATGGTAAGGAAGGTAAGGCGTGCATTTAAGAATTTTAGATTTGATAAATCTCATGATAGGAATAGAAGACCAAGGGGGAAGATCATTTGTTACAATTGTCAAGGGGAGGGACACATAAGGGACAATTGTCCCCTCCTAAACAAGAGCAAAGAGGAAAGGAAAAAGAAGGAAGAAAAGAAGAAGAAGAAGGGGAGCAAGAAGAAAAAGGAAGAAGAAAAGAAGGCCAAGGAAAGAGCACAAGCCATGGCTCTCAAAGCAAAGACATGAGATGACCTTGCTTCCTCATCCTCATCCGAAGAAGAAGAGCATGTCTATTCCAACCTAGCACTAATGACTCTTCATGACTCGGATTGCTCCTCCTCCTCCTCAAATGAAGAATCAAGCTCAAGTGGAGAGAGCTCAAGTGAAGGGGGAGCTTCTACATCCTCCTCATCCGAAGAAGAAGAAGAAGACATGGAAACTATGGTAACGAATGCCTCTCATAAGAAAATAGTTTCCATAATTTCTAGTTTAACTAGGGACTTATTTGGAATGAAAAAGAAAAATAAAAGCATGCTTGATCAAATTAAGGCATTAGAAAATAAGCTAGAAAATGCATGCTTAAATAATAATGATATTTCTTCTAGCTTAAATGATGCATGTTCACATGACTATATGCCTTTGGATGTTAATGATGCATGCATAGAGGAAAATAGGGCTTTAAGGGAAAAGGTAGACTATTTGACAAAAGCCCTAGAAATTCACTATTGGCTCCAACACATTGAACATGATTATAGGGAGCCAAAGGGCAAGCTTCAACAAAAAGGGCCTAGGATACAAAGAAAAGAAAAATGAAAAGGCCTATAAATGCCTAATTGCTAGGGGACAAGATAAGAAGAAAGTAATAGCTAGAAATGGATCCCCAAGGAATACTTAGTGAACCCAATAGGAAAGAACTTATTTTGGGTTCCAAAATCCATCCTTAAGGGTTAGGAAAACCCTAGGGTAGTCAACCATATGGAATTGACCTATATCATATTTTGGTTGACTTAGGATGGCGGGACAACATTTTTAGAATAGTGTTGGGTGATGATAACGTGCCCATAAATAGATAATAATGCTTAAATCATGATGATTAATGTAATTTCTATGTATGTTTGAAATCATGATTTATGATTTTAATATTTGTACGCAATAATGAGAAATAGGGTTGAATCATACTTTAGGTGATACTTTGTTTATTATCATCATATAATACCTAATGCATGATTATTATTTAATGAATACATGTATTTCATGATCATAATGTGAAATTAATTCATATATGTCATTATGATCATGTAGGTTGTTGGGTTGATACTTAACCATGATAGAATTGCATGAATACAAGGGTTAAGTATATACAAATACCCCCTAGGATGCATCTCACACTCACTATAGGCTAACTTGATTGCAAACTTAGCATGGGTGAGATGTTAGGATGATACAAATGTCCACTAGTGCCTATAGCATTTAGATGGTCATTTAAAGTATCAAAATAGCAATAATAGACTAATCATGGGGAAGGCTTATGTTTAATTCATAGACATATTGCCCAAAGATCATGGTCGGATATTTCATATGTTTTCAAAACAATTTCTTAATCTAAAATCTATGTATTCATGTTTTGAAACAATTCAAAGCAAGACTAGGTGTTAAAATGGATACTCTTATGATCAAAAACCTAGTAAATTTTAAAGCTTATGGATTTTTGGCAAATACGTGGAAATATAATGATTTTTCATGAAAACCTATTTTTTACTGATAGATATACTTAAAAGAAATGTGTTTCCCAAATTTCATGATTTTTCGAATTTTTTGTAATTTTTAACGCATTTCTGAAATTCGGTCCAGAAATCAGAAAACCCGAAAACAGCGTGCCAGTCGATTGGTAGTCTGAACCAGTCGACTGATGACCTGAATATCAGACTAATAAAGGCTGAATTCCAATTTTAAATCAACTTGTGGTATTTTCTTTCTATTAGACTTGATGCCATGTGTTTTTAACTTAGTGTTAATCTTTTTGATGGTGTCAAAGGGGGAGAAATAATTATGTTTAAGTAAATTGTGATAGGGGGAGAAAATTTGTATGAGGAGTTTCATGGGTTAAGGGGGAGTTGCATGTTGCTATATCATGTTTATGTTTACATGCTTTCTTTCCTTTAAAATTTATATCAAATATTTTTACCTAACTTAAACGGATTGCCACACATCAAAAAGGGGGAGATTGTTAGGGCAATCTCTCGCCATGATAAGGTTTTGATGTGTGTGGCAAAGGGTTTAAGTTAGTGTGTTATGTTGATTTGATATGTGCATTGAAGTCGTGCAGGACTTAGTAATTCGCACATGGAGCCGTGGCGAGTTTCACATCTCATGACTCGTGCCTTGAGTCGGTGAAGGATAGCTTTGCGGAAGTCGTGCGCTTGGAGCATCCGAGGGACCGCCGGACGAGAAGCTTGGAGTGAAGCCGGAGGAAGTAGACTTCGAGGCAAGAGGCGAAGGAGCATTGCGTCGTCGTCGCTGATCTTTGGAGGCGTGGCGAGAAGCGAAGAACCGAGCGAGGACTCAGGATGAGAGTGAGCGAATGTAACCCAGGAAGGGGTAGCTCTTAGGTGAAACTTGGCCATTTGGCCAAGTGTCGGATGGGTTTTCGACACGATCATTGCGAGAATGGCAATCGGTCGTCGATCGAGTCGATCGGTCGATCATCGGGTATAATACCGATTTAATCAGCGTCGCCGCCATGATCGTAGCGATCGGCCCGATGTCGATAGCGGATCATTGCCGAGAATGGCGATCGATCGATAGCACTGCTGCACGAATGGAGTCGAACTTCGGTTGAGCACTCGTGATCGAGCATCGATCGTGATGGTAGGATCGGTCGATGCGATCTTGGATGGTATCCAACGTGGAAAGCGGCCGTTATTTGGCAACGGCTACAAGACCAGTCGACTGATCGAGGGCATCAGTTGATTGATCCTGTGTCAACGGGAAGAAACGCTCTTCCTCTATAAAAAGGAAGGGGATGGGGCTTTGGGAGGTTAATACTTGAACGCCCAACTACTCCCAAAGTGCCCTAAACGATTTCCCACTCTTCTACTTGCTCTAATCTTCATTCCATTGTAGAAGAGTGATCTTTGTGTAAAAGAGGTTACCTCCACCTAGCTTTGTGCAAAGGAGAGATCTAGTGGATAGATTGCGGAGTGATTCACTGTGGACGAATCAGACCGTGGATTAGCGGCGTAGCCGTGAACCACGTTACATCTCGTGTTTGTATTGCTTGTCTATCTTTTGTGTTGTCTTTATTTGTATTTGTATATTCCGCTTGCGCTAACATTTTGTAGACGAGTAAAATACGACATCAAACGAATGAGGGCTATTCACCCCCCTCTAGCCGGCCAATCGATCCCCTACAGTGGTCTCATAAACAATCTAAACATGTACTTTGTTGCTATCATTTGATCAGAGAGATTATAAGTAGGAAGGAAATACAAATCGAGAAGATTCCCACTGAAAGGAACTTAGTGGATCCTTTAACTAAGGTCTTATCCCAAAGTAAGTTTGAGGGTCATGTTAGATCTTATGGTATTGGATACCGTGGCGATTGGCATTAGGTCAAGTGGGAGCTTGTTAGTGATATATGAGAGATTTCCTAAGGCAATCGCCTTATGGTTGTACCATTTATTTGATAAATGAAGATTAACTATTTGAGTATACATGTTTTCATGTATTTGATTGGATCTTAAACTCATTTACTGAATGTCCGCAATATGATTCACAGCATGAGAAAATTTGTGATCGCATTACAACTAGTGAGTATCTCTACATGTGTAATTGTAATGTATTGGAATTATCCCTAGTCGATGAATTGATGTATTTAGACACCATCAATTCTTTTAAGACTAGAACGATTTATACTCCTTGGTTTATCTAAGCAGTTGTTCCTCATTGGTTGGAGACATTAGGATGTCCGAAATTAATCATGGATGCTAGTTATGGTAACTAGTTCATTGAAGTGACTAGCTGTTAGACATCATATGGTTCTTTGCATATATGGATATGTCAATGAAGTTCATACTGCAGCTTAAGTGTGATGTTCCTTTGACTTGCGGTATTCAAGTCATCTTGGTCATGTAGAATTATGCTTTGACATCTTAAGCAAACATCTCCGAGGAGATGTGGACCCAGGATGATTGGGTACAAGTCGAAGTGGCCGATGGTGTTTGAATAGCTGAAAAAGGCACACTTTCAGAGCAAAAGAAGGACATTTTACAGCTAGATGCAGAATTGGACATGGCCAGGGCATGTGGCTACACACGACCATGTCCAATAGGCGAGATCAGCCACCCTAAGGCCTCACACGGCCTAGCCGTGTGGAAACACACGACCATGTGGCGACCCGATAGATTGACGCGACTAGGGCTTTTTCCAGATTTTGCAGCGGTCCGAGGTGATGTCTATATAAGGATGGCTCCGCCCAAACCCTAGCGGGGAGGCACAATGGCTGGGATGACACACCGAAGCCCTAAAAAGCTTCGGGGACTCGCAACGGGGAGGAAGAACACCGTCGGAGGTCCATGTTTTGCACTTCAACGCCAGAGAGAAGACCACGTAGGCATTATAATTCCTTGTTCCTGCACTTTATTTCTGATGTATTCGAACATGTACATGCCTGTTAGGGCAATCAACCCATGTGATATGGATTTGATGTGTGTGGCAAAGGGTTTAAGTTAGGATGATTAGATTTGATATGTGCGTTGGAGTCTTGTAAGACTTAGTAATTCGCACATGGAGCTTAGGCAAGTGTCACCAACTCACAACCTCATGCTTGAGTTGGTGAAGGAGCATTATAGAGTCATGCGCTTGATGCATCCGAGGGACCGCCGGACGAGATGACTTGAAGCGAAGCCAAGTAAGCAGACTTTGAGGGCAAGAGACGCGAAGGAGCATTGTAGAGTCATGCGCTTGATGCTGCCGAGGGACATGGCCGCGAACGAAGAGAGCTTTAGCGAGGGACTTCAAGTGAAATGAGAGAATGAGTGAATTGTAAGTAGCTCATTAGGTGAACTTGGTCGAATGGCTAAGTGTCGAAGGCTCGACTGCAAGGGTTGAGGTTTACCCGACAGCCGGACGCTCAAACAGATGTTAAGTTTGAGGTTTACCCGACACCAGTCGACTGCCATGTCATGGCAGTCAACTACTCCAAGTCGATCGTTAATCGACTGGTGTGTGGCTGATGAATCAAGTTGACATCAGTCGACTGATCGCACTGTGCACGGGCACAAAAGCTAGTTGTCACTCGACTGGAAGTCGACATCAGTCGACTGATAATCCGACTGTTGGAGAAGGCGGCCACGGATCCCGCAAATTTGGCCTGGTCAGAAGCCGTTGGAGTCGACTGATGAAAGCATCAGACGACTGATAGTGTCCAACGGGAAGATTTGCTTCCTCTCTATAAAAAGAGAGGGTGGGGGCTTTTAGATGGTTAATGCTTATGCTCTAAGTGATCATCCAAGTGCCCCACAAAGCTTAAACTCCTTCTTCTAGTTTTCTTTCATATCTATTGTAAAAGAAGGAGTGTTCTCATTGTTGTAATGGTTTACCTCCACCTTGCTTGGGCTAAAGGGAGAGACTAATAGTGGATTGGTTTCAGAGTGATTCACCGGAGATGAATCGGACCGTGGATTAGCGGCAAGGCTGTGAACCACGTTATATCATGTGTTAGCATTGTTTTATCCTTTTGTTTGTTCTTAATTCTCTTTTCTTTATATTTCTGTTGCGCTAATATTATTTGTAGACAAGCAATTCCATTCATACGACGAAAGAGGGCTATTCACCCCCTCTAGCTGGCCACTGATGTTCCTACAAGTCGTATCAGAGCCAAGGTAGCTTGTCGAGGACTAACCACCGCAGCAAGCACTATATCAAGGATGGTCGACTCTAATATTCATCTGTCGCTATTTGAAGGGGAATTTGCATGGTGGAAGAAACACATGGAGGTATTCTTTGAAACCGACTTTGAAATTCTATTAATAATGGAAAATAGTTTCAAGATACCTAGGGATGAAGATGGGGAGCAAATAGAGAAGACAAGATGGACTAAAAGGCAAAGGTAGGAGTACTTGTCGAACTTAAAGGCAAAGCACCATCTCTACAACGTACTCCCCCAACAAGAAGTGAATCAGATAGGGGAGTGTGCAAGTGCCAAAGAAATGTGGGAGAGGTTGGTGGAACTCCATGAAGGCACTTCCGAGGCCAAGCTTGCGAGAAGAGATCTCCTTCGCTCCCAATTAAGCAACATTAAACTTGAAAAGGGAGATAAGGTAAATTCTTTACATTCTAGGTTTAACAAGTGTAGGAGAAAAACTTTCAAACCAGGATATGGTAATGAAGGCTATAGATGCCTTTCCCCGGTCCTCGAAGTGGAGCTCAATGGTGGACTCCTTCTACATCTCCAAAAATTTATAAGTTAGCACCTTGGAGGAGTTCTTCTCAACAATGGAGCTCCACGAAACCAGGCTTGAAGGAGTAGTAGAAGAGCAAAGAATTCAACCATCAAGAGGAGTAGCCTTAGTAGCCAACAAGGGAAAGAAGAAGAAGAAGATAGAGACTCCCTCCTCATTTGATGAAGCATCCTCATCATCTTCCATGAATAGCAATGAAGATGCCTTAAGAAATTTAAAATTTAACAAATCTTATGATAGGAGAAGGCACAAGAGGAAGATAATATGCTATAATTGCCAACAAGAGGGACATATAAATCTTGAACAAGAGCAAAGAAGAAAGGAGGAGAAATGAAGAAAAGAAGAAGGGGAGCAAGAAGAAGGAAGAAGAGAAGAAGGCCAAAGAAAAAGGGAAGGCCAAGACACTCAAGGCAAGGACATGGGATGATCCTTCCTCATCATCATCGGAGGAAGAAAATGCTTTTGTCACAAACTTTGCCCAAATGGCATTTGACGATTTGGACACCTCCTCCTCTGAGCAAGAAAAATCAAGCACAAGTGAGGAGAGATCTAGTGAAGGGAGAGGCTCATCATCATCCTCTTCATCCGAAGAAGAAGACACGGTGACTATGGTAAAACATCTTCCCACTTAAGAAATAGTTGCCATGATTTCTAGCTTAACTAGGGAATTATTTAGGGCCAAAAAGAAAAATAAGAGCATGCTAAATCAAATTAAGGCCTTAGAAAATAAATTAGAACAAGCATGTTTAAACGTTAATGATGATGATGCATGCTCACATGATAATTATATGCCTTTTGATGTTAATGATGCATGCATTGAAGAAAATAGGGTCTTAAGGGAAAAGTTAGACCATTTGACTAAAGCCCTAGAAAAATTCACAATTAGCTCCGATACATTAAACATGATCATAGGGAGCCAAAGGGAAAACTTCAATAGAAAAGTCCTAGGATATAAGGGAAAGACAAATGAAAAGGCCTATAAATGTTTGATTGCTAGGGGTCAAGCCAAGAACAAGATAATTGCTAGAAAATGGATCCCTAAGGAATATTTTGTGAACCTCATAGGAAAGAACTTGTATTGGGTTCCTAAATCCATCCTTAAGGGTTAGGAAAACCCTAGGTTAGTCAACCATAAGGATTTTACTTATATCATATGTTTTGGTTGACTTAGGATGGCGGGACTAAATTTTTGAAATAGTGTTGAGTGATGATAATGCACCCATAAATAGTTTAAATCATGCTATAGGTGATACTTGACTTATCATCATAATTTTATACCTAATGCATGATTACAAATTGATTGATACATGTTGGTGATCGATTTGAAGCTAGAGGGGGGGTGAATAGCTTGTTTTTCGTCTCTACAAAAATATTAGCGGAACCACAACAAAAATAATAATAACGCAAATGAAAAACACGCTAACACGATTCTTTTACGTGGTTCGGAGATAACGCTCCTACTCCACGATGATCCTTGAGGTGGATCAACCCTAATCAAATCACTATGAAGCTTTCCTTTACAACAATCCTCCTCTTCTTACAAAGAATGAAACTTGAGCTTAGAGAGAGGAGGAGAGGATTCAAAATAACTAGAAAGCTTGAAAACTCGTGGAGGCTTGAGAGTATTATCAGAGAATAAGCATTGACCCCAAAAACCTCCACCATCCCTCTTTTTATAGAGAGAAGGCTGATTTTCCCGTTAGACATCGATTGCCGTCGGCGATTAACGGCTTCTGAATAGCCGAATTCACAGGATTCAGAGTCGTTTCCTCCAACGACATTCTCATCAGTCGACTGATCCATCCATCAGTTGACTGATGGAGTGATCAGTCGAGTGATCACAGGTCGCAGTCGAGTGTGACTCCACTCTGTGCCCGTATTTAACTTGATCAGTCGACTGCCACTGTTGGTAGTCGACTGATCGCAACATCAGTCGACTTCCACGACCAAAGAAGTCGACTGATGGTCAAGGTTTCATCCTGACTCAGTCGAGCACTTAACCATTCGACTGATACATCGTATCAGTCGACTGATACTCATCAAGTATGTGTAATTCATACTTGATTTCACCCCCTAGACCTAGACTCAACCTTCTAGCTCTTCCTTAAGCCTTGTGCCTCTAGGATCCCTCTGAGTCCGTGACTTATTCATCCTTTGCGCTTTGCTTCCAAGAGCTTCCTTCGGTTTTGTCATGTCTTAGGTTTCCCTTTGCCAAAGCTTGCTTGGACTTTACGCCGCCAAGTCTACATTCTTGGACTTACGCTGCCAAGACTTGCCTTTGGACTTCCTTTGCCAAGGTCTGTTTGGACTTAATGCCGCCAAGACAACATGCTTGGTCTTATGCCGCCAAACCTTTACCTTGGACTTCTCTTGCCAATATCATACTTGGACTTTGCCTTTACCAAGTCTTCATACTTGGATTTTCCTGTCACTTGAACATGGTAACAATTATATCACAAATTGTTACCTAACTTAGATGATTATCCAAACATCAAAACATATAAATGCTTGGGGCATTGTTGCACCAACAATCTCCCTCTTTTTGATGTTTGGCAATCATTTAAGTTAGGTCTTTCAAGGATACGCACATAATCATATTTCCAAATCATACATCCAATTCTAACTTAAACATTTCTTCTCCCCCTTTGACATACATCAAAAAGAGAAGAAAGAAAAAATCATATATTTCATAAAAAAATCGAATGTGTTATAATCTTGAACTAAGGTATAGAATTGACACTTAGCTCCCCCTTAATCCAAGATATAGTTCATGATGAGTGAAATACATATAGAGCAAAAGCCTATCAAACAATTTGAAGGTTTAAATCCTAACTTTGCACCAACAATGTAAATTTGGGAATGAAAAAAATATATCTTATGAAACTCCCCCTAAAACACCGCATTAAACGGTCCTAAACATTTGTTTATACTCAATATTATTATGCTAAAGTTTTAGGAAATCCAGAATACACTAAATATAAAAAAATGGAGCTATTTATCAGAAAACACAGCGTATCAGTCGACTGGTTTCTGAACCAGTTGACTGCTACACCTGAAATCCGAATTTCAGCTTTTTCATCTCAAATTCAGAAATGCGTTAGAAATTCCAGAAACCTCGAAAAATCACAAAATTTTGTGTACACATTTCTGAAATCATAATTTATCAAGGAAAAATATTTTAAAAAATATAGGTTTTCCAGATTTCAAGATTGATACAAACTTGGAAACCAACAAAAGTTCTAATGTTTTAGCAAACTTTGTATCACTTTTGTGTTTCACTTGAAGACTATTTTTCAGAATGTGATAAACATAGTTTAAAATATGTTTTATTTGAAATTTCCAATCATGTTCTTGGAGCTATATGCACATCAATTGTGTATAAGCCTTCCCAATGATTGGTCCAATGAAGGATTAATGTCTCTAGATGACACTTTGGTCCATAGTAATGCATCATAACAAGCATGATGAACCAAGTGCATCTTCCTAACATCTCACATGTTGTCTAAGTGGCTCAATACAAAAATCATGGTTTCCTAGGTATTTTGTGAGATGCTTAAAGGTATAAATCCTAGTATTTCTATAGGATAATGCAAACCTACACCTTTACTCAACCAAGAACATTCCAAGTTCTCTCCTAAGTGATGAAAATTCTATCTCGGGGAGAGCCTTGGTAAATATGTCGGCTAGGTTGGACTTGGATTCAATGTAATTTAGCTCAATGTCCCCCTTAGTCACATGATCTCTAATGAAGTGATGTTTCACTTCAATGTGCTTGGTCCTAGAGTGATGCACTGGATTTTTGGTCAAGTTTATGGTGCTCACATTATCACAAAATACTTTCATGTTGGAGTAAGATAGCTCATAATCTTCTAAGGTATGTTTCATCAATAGTAATTCAGCTACACAATCACCCATAGCCACATACTTGTTAGGGCAATCTCTTGCCATAATATGGTTTTGATGGTGTGGCAAAGGGTTTAAGTTAGTGTGTTATGTTGATTTGATATGTGCGTTGAAGTCGTGCAGGACTTAGTAATTCGCACATGGAGCCGTGGCGAGTTTCACATCTCATGACTCGTACCTTGAGTCGGTGAAGGATAGCTTTGCGGAAGCCGTGCGCTTGGAGCATCCGAGGGACCGCCGGACGAGAAGCTTGGAGTGAAGCCGGAGGAAGTAGACTTCGAGGCAAGAGACGCGAAGGAGCATTGCAGAGCCGTGCGCCTGATGCTGCCGAGGGACGTGGCCGAGAACGAAGAGAACTTCGAAGGCGAAGGACTCCGAGAAATGAGAGTGAGCGATTGTAACCCGGGGAGGGGTAGCTCTTAGGTGAAACTTGGCCATTTGGCCAAGTGTCGGATGGGTTTTCCCGACACGGCATTGCCATGTCATGCGATCGCTCTAATCAGTGAGTTCGACCGTATCCGTGATGGGTTTATGCCCGGTAGTAGTGCCGCCATGGAATGCGATCGATTGCGAAGGATATCGCGGGCACAGAACCACTCGTAGCCGACTGGGCAGTCGACTACGGAGGCAGCAGTCAACTGATGAGGTCCATCAGTCGACTGCCAAGAGTTCCGTTGGACTACAACGGTCGAGATCCGATGTGTTCGGAGGCCATTGTAGTGACGGCAGTCGACTGGTGGCGGCCAACGGGAAGAAATCAGCCCTCTCTATAAAAAGAGAGGGTGTGAGCCTTTGAGAGAAAAATGCTTATGCTCTAAGTGATCTTCCTAGTGCCCCACAAGCTCTAAACTCTTCTTACTTGTCTTTACTCCATTCTTATTGTAAGAAGAGTGATCTTGATTGTAAAGGTTACCTCCACCTAGCTTGGTGCAAAGGAGAGACCAATAGTGATTGGCTTTGGAGGAGTGATTCACCTCGGACGAATCGGGATCGTGGATTAGCGGCGTAGCCGTGAACCACGTTACATTCCTTTGTTAGCATTTGTATTTTCGTTTATTGCTTTGTCTTTATTTTTTATGCTTCCACTTGCGCTAACGATTGTGTAGACGAGCAAACGAACGAGAGAATTCCGACATCCATCGGAAGAGGGCTATTCACCCCCCTCTAGCCGGCCGTTCGATCCCCTACAAGTGGTATCAGAGCCGAGGAAAGCTTGTCGAGGACTAACCACCACAACAAGCAACTTTCAAAATGGCCGACTCCAACATCCATCCTCCGAAGTTTGAAGGAGAATTCGCTTGGTGGAAGAAGCGAATGGAGGTATTTTTCGAAACGGATTTTGACATTATGATTACAATGGAATCCGGTTTCGTTTTGCCTAGGGATGAAGAGGGAAAGCCAATAGAGAAATCTAGGTGGACCAAAAGGCAAAGGGAAGAGCACCTTGCAAATTCAAAAGCCAAGCATCATCTCTTCAATGTGCTCCCCCAATAAGAAATCAACCGAATAGGAGAATGCCTAAGCGCCAAGGAGATGTGGGAGAAGCTAATTGAGCTTCATGAAGGCACATCCGAGGCAAAGCTAGCAAGGAGAGATCTTCTCCGCTCCCAACTATCCAACATTAAATTAGAAAAGGGAGAAAAGGTAACTTCTTTGCATTCTAGATTCAAATAAATTTTAAATGGACTAACAAGTGTAGGAGAAAGGCTCTCCAATCGCGACATGATAATGAAGGCCATAGATGCTTTTCCCCGATCATCCAAGTGGAGTTCAATGGTGGACTCATTTTACATCTCAAAGAATCTAGAGGTAAGTACTCTAGATGAATTTTTCTCCACTATGGAATTACATGAATCTAGGCTTGAAGGAATACAAGAAGAGCCTAGAATTCAACCCTCAAGAGGAGTAGCTTTGATAGCGAACAAGGGGAAGAAGAAGATGGAAATCCCCTCCTCCTCCGATGACGAAGCGTCTTCCTCCTCCTCCAGGATAGCACCGAAGAAGCCTATATGGTAAGGAAGGTAAGACGTGCATTTAAGAATTTTAGATTTGATAAATCTCATGATAGGAATAGAAGACCAAGGGGGAAGGTCATATGCTACAATTGCCAAGGAGAAGGGCACATAAGGGACAATTGTCCTCTCTTAAACAAGAGCAAGGAAGAGAGGAAAAAGAAAGAAGAAAAGAAGAAGAAAAAGGGGAGCAAGAAAAAGAAGGAAGAGGAGAAGAAGACAAAGGAAAAGGGAAAGGCTAAAGCTCTCAAGGCAAGGACTTGGGATGATCCATCCTCATCCTCCTCATCATCATCGGATGAGGAGAATGCCTTTGTCACCAATTTGGCCTTGATGGCCTTTGATGGCTTGGATTGCTCTTCATCCGAAAATGAAGGATCAAGCTCAAGTGGGGAGAGCTCAAATGAAGGGGGAGCTTCTACATCCTCATCATCCGAAGAAGAAGAGGACATGGAAACTATGGTAACGAAAGCCTCTCCTAAGAAAATAGTTTCCATAATTTCTAGTTTAACTAAGGACTTATTTGGAATGAAAAGAAAAAAAAGGCATGCTTAATCAAATTAAGGCATTGGAAAATAAGCTAGAAAATGCATGCTTAAATGATAATATTTCTTCTAGCTTAAATGATGCATGCTCACATGACCTTTATGTGCCATTAGATGTTAGTGATGCATGTATAAATGAAAATAGGGCCTTAAGGGAAAAGGTAGATTATTTAACAAAAGCCCTAGAAAAATTCACAATTGGCTCCAACACATTGAACATGATCTTAGGGAGCCAAAGAGCTAGTTTCAACAAAAAGGGCCTAGGCTACAAGGAAAAGAAAAATGAAAAGGCCTACAAATGCCTAATAGCTAGGGGACAAGATAAGAAGAAAGTAATAGCTAGGAAATGGATCCCCAAGGAATACTTAGTGAACCCAATAGGAAAGAACTTATTTTGGGTTCCAAAATCCATCCTTAAGGGTTAGGATAACTCTAGGGTAGTCAACCATATGCAATTGACCTATATCATATTTTGGTTGACTTAGGATGGCGGGACAACATTTTTAGAATAGTGTTGGGTGATGATAACGTGCCCATAAATAGATAATAATGCTTAAATCATGATGATTAATGTGATTCCTATGTATGGTTGCAATCATGATTTTTGATTTTAATATTTGGCACGTAATCATGAGAAATAGGGTTGAATCATGCTTTAGGTGATACTTTGCTTATTATCATCTTATAATACCTAATGCATGACTATTATTTGATGAATACATGAGTTTCATGATCATAATGTAGAATTTATTCATATATGTCTTTATGATCATGAGGATTATTAGGTTGATACTTAACCTTGATAGAATTGCATGAATATATTGGTTAAGTATACACAAATACCCCCTAGGATGCATCTCACACTCACCATAGGCTACCTTGATTGAAAACTTAGCATGAGTGAGATGTTAGGACGATACAAATGTCCACTAATGCCTATGACATTTAGATGGTCATTCAAAGTATCAAAATAGCAATAATAGACTAATCATGGGGAAGGCTTATGTTTAATTAATAGACATATTGCCCAAAGATCATGGTTGGATATTTCATATGTTTTCAAAACAATGTCTTACTTTAAAATACATGTATTCATGTTTTGAAACAATTGGATGCAAGACTAGGTGTTAAAATGGATACTCTTATGATCAAAAACCTAGTAGTTTTTAAAGCCTTTAGAATTTTGGCAAATCTCAGAAAATATAATGATTTTTCTTGAAAAACTATTTTTCATTGATAGATATACTTAAAATAAATATGTTCCCCAAATTTCATGATTTTTTGAATTTTCTGGAATTAATAATGCATTTTTGAAATTCATCCAGAAAATCAAAAATTCGGATTCCTTTGTGCTAGTCGACTGCCATACTGATAGCAGTCGACTGATGGACTGTGAACAAGTACAGTAATCTGATTTTATCAGGTTTTGACTGATTTTAATATATGTTTCTCTTTATACTTGATGCCATGAGTTTATAACTTAGTATTAATATTTTTGATGGTGTCAAAGGGGGAGAAATAATTATGTTTAAGTTAATTATGATAGGGGGAGAAATTAAGGGGGAGTTTCATGGATTAAGGGGGAGTTGCATGTTGCTATATCATGTTTATGTTTACATGCATTCTTTCCTTTGAAATTTATATCAAATTTTTTTACCTAACTTAAACTGATTGTCACACATCAAAAAGGGGGAGATTGTTAGGGCAATCTCTTGCCGTAATATGGTTTTGATGGTGTGGAAAAGGGTTTAAGTTAGTATGTTATGTTGATTTGATATGTGTGTTGAAGTCGTGCAGGACTTAGTAATTTGCACATGGAGCCGTGGCGAGTTTCACATCTCATGACTCGTGCCTTGAGTCGGTGAAGGATAGCTTTGCGGAAGCCGTGCGCTTGGAGCATCCGAGAGACCGCCGGACGAGAAGCTTGGAGTGAAGCCGGAGGAAGTAGACTTCGAGGCAAGAGACGCGAAGGAGCATTGCAGAGTCGTGCACCTGATGCTGCCGAGGGACGTGGCCGAGAACGAAGAGAACTTCGAAGGCGAAGGACTCTGAGAAATGAGACTGAGCGATTGTAACCCGGGGAGGGGTAGCTCTTAGGTTAAACTTGGCCATTTGGCCAAGTGTCGGATGGGTTTCGACACGATCATTGCCATGTCATAGCGGATCGGCCTGTCGAGTGAGTGAGTTCGACCGTATCCGATCGATGGATTTATGTCGGCAGCCGATCGCATGGAATGCGCATGATCGCCGAAGGATATCGCGGCGCAGAACCACTCGTAGTGGGGCGGCCGATTGACGGAAGCGTGATCGATGAGGTCCATCAGTCGACTGCCAAGAGTTCTATTGGACTACAGATCGGGTCGGATCCGGCGTGTTCGAAGAGCGTTGTAGCGATGATCGCCAAGGCGGCGCATGATCGGTGGCGGCCAACGGGAAGAAATCAGCCCTCTCTATTAAAAGAGAGGGTGTGAGCCTTTGAGAGAAAAATGCTTATGCTCTAAGTGATCTTCCTAGTGCCCCACAAGCTCTAAACTCTTCTTACTTGTCTTTACTCCATTCTTATTGTAAGAAGAGTGATCTTGATTGTAAAGGTTACCTCCACCTAGCTTGGTGCAAAGGAGAGACCAATAGTGATTGGCTTTGGAGGAGTGATTCACCTCGGACGAATCGGGATCGTGGATTAGCGGCGTAGCCGTGAACCACGTTACATTCCTTAGCATTTGTATTTTCGTTTATCGCTTTGTCTTTATTATTTATGCTTCCGCTTGCGCTAACGATTGTGTAGACGAGCAAACGAACGAGAGAATTCCGACATCCATCGGAAGAGGGCTATTCACCCCCCTCTAGCCGGCAGTTCGATCCCCTACAATACTCGGCCTCAGTGGTGGATAGGGCAACACAAGGTTGCTTCCTACTACTCCAACTAACTAGGGACAACCCAAGGAATTGGCATCCACCACTAGTACTCTTCCGATCCAATTTGCAACCGGCATAATCGGAATCGGTGTACCCAACCAAATCAAAAGACCTAGTCCTAGGGTACCATAGTCCTACATTTAGTGTGCCTTTAATATATCTTAATATTCTCTTAACGACAACTAAATGAGATTCTTTTGCACAAGATTGATACCTAGCACACATACCAATCGCAAATAATATGTCGGGTCTACTAGCGGTTAAGTACAAAAGGCTACCAATCATGATCCTATAGAGTGTAAGATCAATTTATTTTCCTTCAATATCACTATCTATTTTAGTATTTGTTGCCATTGGAGTTGAAACTACCTTAGCATTTTCCAAACCAAATTTCTTAATCATTTCCTTAGCATATTTGGTTTGGTAAATATAAATTCCTTCACTTGTTTGTTTAACTTGTAATCCTAGGAAGAAATTTAATTCCCCAACTAGACTCATTTCAAACTCTTTTTCCATATTCTTAATAAAATCTTGTAGAAGTTCATCATTTGTTGACCCAAAGATAATGTCATCAACATATACTTGGTCTACAAAGATGTCCGTTGATGTTGACTTTATAAATAGAGTTTGATCTACACTACCCCTTTTAAAGTCCTTAGAAATTAAGAAAGATGATAACCTTTCATACCAAGCTCGGGAAGCTTGTTTCAAACCATACAAAGCTTTTCTAAGCTTGTATACATGGTTTGGATAGTCCATATTCTCAAACCCGGGAGGTTGTTCTACATATACCTCTTCCTTAATAAACCCATTTAGAAATATTGATTTAACATCCATTTGATGGAGTTTGAAACCCATATAGGAGGCATATCCTAATAGAATTCTAATAGACTCTAACCTAGCAACCGGGGCATATGTTTCATCATAGTCAAGTCCTTCAACTTGATTAAAGCCCCTTGCAACTAATCTTGCCTTATTCCTAGTAATATTCCCTTGGTCATCTAGTTTGTTCCTAAAGACCCATCTTGTAGTAATGATGGTGTTTTCATTAGGTCTAGGAACTAACTCTCATACTTGACTCATTTCAAATTGAGCCAATTCATCTTGCATTGCTAAGATCCAATCTGGATCAAGTAATGCATCTTTGATTGTTTTGGGCTCAATTTGTGAAATTAGAGCTATATGACTAGTGGGATCCCTATGAAATGACCTAGTCCTAACACCTTGAGATAATTCACCCACAATTTGATCTAAGGGGTGATTTTGATGAATTCTTATGGTTCTAGGAGGTGTATTAATTTGAGTTTGATCATAATTAATCTCAATCCTTTTCTCATCATCGGAATCACCTCTTACTCCCCCTTGATTAAATCCTCCCCCTTGATCATTACCCCCTAAGGTTAAATCTTGAAATTGTTGGATAATTTCTTGATTTTCATTATTAATATCATCATCAATAGGGGATTTTCTAGGGTATGTATTGGAAGTTTCATCAAATTGGACATTTGAAGATTCCTCAATCTTTTGAGTCTTTTTATTGTAAACTCTATACCCTATACTAGTGGATGAGTATCCTACTAGGATTCCCTCATCCGTTTTGGACTCAAACTTACCTAGGTTGTCTTTGGTATTTAAAATGTAGACTTTGCATTTAAAGACCTTAAAATAATGAATTGTTGGAATTGTACCATTCCACAACTCAAATGGAGTTTTTCCTAAAAAGCTATGAATTAATACCCTATTTTGGATATAGCAAGCGGTGTTAACTGCTTCCGCCCACAAGTAGCTAGGTAAGGAGTATGCATTAAGCATTGTCCTAGCCGCTTCTTATAGGGTACGATTTTTCCTTTCCACAACCCCATTTTGTTGGAGTGTTTTAGGACAAGAAAACTCATGCTTGTACCCTTGTTCTAAGCAAAATGTTGAGAAATTAGAATTCTCAAATTCTCTACCATTATCACTACGGATCTGGTTGATTTTGAGTTTTCTTTCATTTTCTACTCTTTTGCTAAATCCTATGATTATTCCTAGGGTTTCATCTTTACTTTTCAAGAAAAATACCCAAGTGAACCTAGAGAAATCATCTACTATTACTAGGCAATATCTACTGCCAATCATAGAAGGGGTACTATGACAATCAAATAAGTCCATATGTAAAAGTTCTAAAGGTAAAGCGGTACTAAGTAAATTTTTACCTTTGTGTGATGTTTTTGATTGTTTCCCTTCTTGGCATGCATCACACATTTTATCCTTGAGAAATTTGACTTTAGGCAACCCTTTAACTAACTTCATTTTTGCTATTTTGGCTATGTTCTTCATGTTTATGTGTCCTAGTCTCCTATGCCAAAGCCAACTTTCCTCCTCTTTTACAATAAGACACTTAGTAGAAGCATTAGTAGCATAGGATAAATCAACATAATATATGTTTGATTTCGTAAAACCTACTAACATGCAATCATTTAGAGTTTTGTGTCTTATAAAACATTTTGAGGAATCAAATTTAACATCAAAATTTGCATCACATAGTTGGCTTACACTAAGTAAGTTAAATTTCATATTTTTAACTAATAGCACTTTATGAATGGCAAGATTGGGGGATACCTCAATTGTGCCCTTTCCTAGAATCTTAAGTTTGCCGCTATTACCAAAAGATACCTTTCCCTTGCTAGTGTAGTTGATAGTGGAGAATATTCTCTCATCACCGGTCATGTGTTTTGAGCACCCACTATCAATGATCCACAAGCTTGGTTCTTCTACCTATATCACATGAAAAATACAATCCTTAGGTACCCAAATCTTAGGACCACTAGAATCAATTAGAAATTTCTTAGGAACCCAAGCCTTTCTACCCTTGCTTTTAATAATGGTTTTTCTACTAATAAGGGATGTAAATGCTACTTCCTTTTCCTTAGGTCTATATATTATTCCGGCCTTGTTGTAAATAGCCCTTTGATCCTTAATTATTATGTCTAGGTATTTAGAACCATTAGTGAATTTTTCTAAGCATGCTCTTAAGTTACCTATTTCTTTTCTTAATTCATCATTTTCATCCCTAAGGGTACATGCATCATAATCACAAGATAATTTACTACAAGAAGGTTCTACACTCTCTTAAGTGATTTCATCTCTACTTTTAAATTCTTAATCCTAGTTTTCGATCTATTCAATGCATTTTGAAGACATGCAATTGTCTTGTAAAGTAAATCTACCCTAGGGGAGTTGTTTACCTCATCATCATCACTTGATGATGATTTTCTTGAAGAGGAAGATGAGGACTCCTCACTTGAGCTCCCGGCTTCTTCCTCCAATGCCATGAGGGCTAGATTCCGGGTGGCATGACATCTTCATCGTCGAAAGAATCCTCCATGCTTAGGGTGTCCCATGTTTGTGCCACCATTGCCTCCTTCTTTTTCTTCTCCTTCTTTTCCTTCTTTTTCTTTTCCTTCTCTTCCTTCTTCTTTAGTTCTGGGCAATTTGGCTTTATATGCCCTTTCTTGTTGCAACCAAAGCAAGTAACGTTAGGTATATAATTTGAACTATTTGAAGCCTTACCTCTTGAGGATTGGAACATCCTCCTCACATCTTTCTTGGTGAGTTTCCTTGACTTCCCACCAAATTTCTTGACGTAATGAGCCACCTCGCTTGCCGATAGCTCATCTTCACTACTTGATGAGTCTTCCTCAGATTCGGATGAGGAGGACACTTCTTTCTTCTCCTTCTTCTTCTTGTCCTTCTTTCTTACAAAAAGAGCTATACCCTTCTCTTTGGATGAAGTGTTAGCTTATTCATGTAATTGAAATTCACAAAATAGCTTATCTAACTTAACCAAAGAGAGATCCCTAGAGACCTTATAGGCATCTGCCATTGAAGCCCATAAGGTTGTTCTAGGGAAAGCTTGGAGCACATACCTTACAAGGTCTCGGTTGTCGACCTTCTCACCTATAACATGTAGTCCGTTGACTACTTCTTTGAAGCGACCATGCATTTGGCTCACAGTTTCATTGGTCTTCATGGAGAAGCTTTGAAGTTGGCCAATTAGGAGATCTCTCTTGGCCCTTCTTGTTTCCTTGGATCCTTCGTTGAGCTCTATCAACTTCTCCCAAAGCTCCTTTGCCGATTAAAATGGCCCCCACCTTGCTTAATTACTCTTTTGACAAACCACATTGAAGTGTGGTTGTTGCCTTGGCATTGGCTTGAGCCTTCTTGGCCATGTCTCTCGTCCAATCTTTCATCGGTATGGGTGCTCCGTGTTCATCGACCGACTTTTCAAAACCATCTACAATACTAAACCAATTCTCAATATCATTCATTAAGTAATACTCCATCCTGCCTTTCCAATAGACGAAGTCGTTGCCGTCGAAAAATGGAGGCCTCGCCGTCCTATACCCCTCTTGGAAAGCCATTTTTGTTCCGGTTGATTGTTAGATCTTCCGATGTGATCCGGGCTCTGATACCACTTGTTGGTGATCGATTTGAAGCTAGAGGGGGGGTGAATAGCTTGTTTTTCGTCTCTACAAAAATATTAGAGGAAGCACAACAAAAATAATAATAATAACACGCTAACACGATTCTTTTATGTGGTTCAGAGATAGCGCTCCTACTCCACGGTGATCCTTGAGGTGGATCAACCCTAAACAAATCACTATGAAGCTTTCCTTTACAACAATCCTCCTCTTCTTACAAAGAATGAAACTTGAGCTTAGAGAGAGGAGGAGGGGATTTAAAATCACTAGAAAGCTTGAAAACTCGTGGAGGCTTGAGAGTATTATCAGAGAATAAGCATTAACCCCAAAAACCTCCACCAACCCTCTTTTTATAGAGAGAAGGCTGATTTTCCCATTGGACCACGATCGTCGATCGATTGTCAACATCGACCGATTGCCGGTCGCGATTAACGACTTCTGAATAGTCGGATTCACGGGATTCAGAGTCGTTTCCTCTAATGGCATTCTCATCAGTCGACTGATCCATCCATCAGTCGACTGATGGAGTGATCAGTCGAGTGATCACAGGCCACAGTCGAGTGTGACTCCACTCTGTGCTCGTATTTAACTTGATCACCGATCGCCACTTTGCGGCGATCGCAACATCACCGATCGCCACGACCAAAGCGATCGATGGTCGTGGTTTCATCCGACCCGATCCGAGCACTTAACCGGGCCATCGATACATCATATCGATCGTGATACTCATCAAGTATGAGTAATTCATACTTGATTTCACCCCCTAGACCTAGACTCAACCTTCTACCTCTTCCTTAAGCCTTGCGCCTCAAGGATCCCTCCGAGTCCGCGACTTGTTCATCCTTTGCGCTTTGCTTCCAAGAGCTTCCTTCGGTTTTTTCATGTCTTGGGTTTCCCTTTGCCAAAGCGTGCTTGGACTTTATGCCACCAAGTATACATGCTTGGACTTACGCTGCTAAGACTTTCCTTTGGACTTCCTTTGCCAAGGTCTGTTTGGACTTAATGCCGCCAAGACAACATGCTTGGTCTTATGCCGCCAAACCTGTACCTTGGACTTCTCTTGCCAAGATCATACTTGGACTTTGCTTTTACCAAGTCTTCATACTTGGATTTTCCTGTCACTTGAACATGGTAACAATTAGATCACAGATTGTTTCCTAACTTAGATGATTATCCAAACATCAAAACATATAAATGCTTGGGGCATTGTTGCACCAACATTTATACCTAATGCATGATTACAAATTGATTGATACATGTGTTTCATGATCATAATGTGAAATCAATGCATATATGCCTTTATGATCATGTGGTATTTTAGGATGATACTTAACCATGGGTAGAAATGCATGAATTTGAAGGTTAAGTACATAAATACCTTTAGGAACATCTCACATTCACCATAAGGATAACTTTGATTGAAAACATAGTATGGGTGAGATGATAGGATGATATAAATGGTCCACTAATGCCTATGGCATTTAGATGATCATTTTAAGTATCAAAATAGTAATAATAGACCAATCATGGGGAAGGCTTATGTTTAATTCATAGACATTTTGCCCAAAGATTATGGTTGGATATTTCATATGTTTTCAAAACCATTCCTTACTTTAAAATCTATACTTTCATGTTTTGAAACAATTTAAAGCAAAACTAGGTGCTAAAATTGATACAAACTTGATCAAAATACTAGTTGTTTTTAAAGCTTTTGAATTTTTGGCAAATCATTGAAAATATAAGTAATTTTCATGAAAACCCATTTTTCACTGATAAAGGACTTTAAAAGAAATGTGTTTTCAAAATTTCACGATTTTTTTTAATTTTTTAGAATTTCTAGTGCATTTCTGAAATTGATTCGAAAAATCAGAAATTCTGATCTTTAAGTGCAAGTCGACTGGTAGTCTGAACCAGTCGACTGATGTAGTGTGCACGAGCACAGTAACATGGTTTTATCAGGTTTTGTTTGGGTTTTGGGTATTTTTCCTCCTTAGAGTTGATACCTTGGTTTATAACATTTGGATAATGTTTTTGATGGTGTCAAAGGGGGAGAATTGATAGGTTTAAGTTAATCATGCTAAAAGGGAAAATTTAGCATGTCTTAAGGGGGAGTTGTTATACTCATGTTTTTATTTAAATGCTTTCCTTACTTATGTTATTGTTATTTGTTTACCTAACTTAAACGGATTGTAACACATAAAAAAGGGGGAGATTGTTAAGGCAATCAACCCATGTGATATGGTTTTGATGTGTGTGGCAAAGGGTTTAAGTTAGGATGATTGGATTTGATATGTGCGTTGGAGTCTTGCAGGACTTAGTAATTCGCACATGGAGCTTAGGCAAGTGTCACCAACTCACAACCTCGTGCTTGAGTCAGCGAAGGAGCATTGTAGAGCCGTGCGCTTGATGCATCCGAGGGGCCGCCGGATGAGATGACTTGAAGCGAAGCCAAGGAAGCAGACTTCGAGGGCAAAAGATGCGAAGGAGCATTGCAGAGCCGTGCGCTTGATGCTGCCGAGGGCCATGGCCACGAATGAAGAGACCTTCGGTGAGGGACTTCAAGTGAGATGAGAGAATGAGTGAATTGTAAGTAGCTCATTAGGTGAACTTGGTCGAATGGCTAAGTGTCGGAGGATCGACCGCAAGGGTTGAGGTTTACCCGACCGCCGGACGCTCAAACAGATGTTAAGTTTGAGGCTTACTTGGCACCAGTCGACTGCCATGTCATGGCAGTCGACTGCTCCAAGTCGATCGTTAATCGACTGGTGTGTGGATGATGAATCAAGTTGACATCAGTCAACTACTTAAGGGAAGCAGTCGACTGATCGCATTGTGCACGGGCACAGAAGCTAGTCGTCACTTGACTGGAAGTCAACATCAGTCGACTGATAATCTGACTGTTGGAGAAGGCGATCACGGATCCCGTGAATCCAGCCTGGTCAAAAGCCGTTGGAGTCGATATCAGTCGACTGATGAAAGCATCAGTCGACTGATAGTGTCCAATGAGAAGATTTGCTTCCTCTCTATAAAAAGAGAGGGTGGGGGCTTTTAGATGGTTAATGCTTATGCTCTAAGTGATCATCCAAGTGCCCCACAAAGCTTAAACTCCTTCTAATTTTCTTTCATATCTATTGTAAAAGGAGTGTTCTCATTGTTGTAAAGGTTTACCTCCACCTTGCTTGGGCTAAAGAGAGAGATCAATAGTGGATTGGTTTTGGAGTGATTCACCGGAGACGAATCAGATCGTGGATTAGCGGCGAGGCCATGAACCATGTTATATCGTGTGTTAGCATTATTTTATCCTTTTGTTTGTTCTTAATTGTCTTTACTTTATATTTCTGCTGCGCTAATATTATTTGTAGACAAGCAATTCCGTTCATACGACGAAAGAGGGCTATTCATCCCCCTCTAGCCGGCCACCGACGTTCCTACAATGCCTTGTGATTCCTCTCTTATATATATGGAGTAGTTCCTTCAATTCTAGGATTAGGGAGTAGCTTGTATGCACATGACATGTTGGTTCAAGTTAAATTCTATTTTTGAGTTTAAATTGGCAATTGGAAATTGTTTATACCCATATCTATGCGTGTTTAGTTTTCTACCTGCTATGCTTAGGCGATACGAGGGGTGACAACCCTCGTATCTAAGATTTAAGGGATTTTATACAAGGAACCTAGTGGTAAACTTGATCTCTTGTAATCGTGGGTAGAAGGATGCGATGGAAACAGAAATGGTTCATCGCAGGGATTGATTTGGCATCCTCATACCGTCTATCCCGTCCTTGTATAGCAGAGTAGATCTCGGTAGATGCGGTGGCTCATTGGGAGAGTGTATGATGTCCCTTCCACAAAACCATAGCTAGACGTTTAGACAACGCCCAGTTGACAGCATGTTTTGCGACACACAAGCGAAACCGAAGTCCTAGAATCCCTTTTAAAGATCTCGGCACGCTCCTTTCTTCCTCTGTGTGACATCGTATTAGAGTTTAGTCCACCGACAACCCTCGTAATTGAAACCTTTTAGAGTTTAGTTCCCAACAATTTCAACCACTGAACATATCGATAATCGAATCTCAGTCCTTGTGGGATCGATAATCTTTTATTATTTTATGATATCCGTGCACTTGCAGGCGTTGAATGGCCTCCACCGTGAGATTTGGGATGCGTTTGTGTGCATCAAGTTTTTGGCGCCGTTGCTAGGAATTGATAGATTCGATATCGAATCAAATAGTGGAAAATTGGATCGGATCTAGGATTAGATTTATTTACTTGCTTTATTTTCTTTTTAGTTTGCCTTATTTACTTTAGTTCTAAATTTTCCATATTTAGATTTAGTTTTAGATTTTCATATTTTTTTTAGAAGTAGGTTTCTATTTCCTTATTGCATCTTAGATTTTATTAGCTAGATTGTTTTATTTCTTGCTTCTTAGGATTAGGTAGTACTCCTAATTTTTTTTGTGTGGCTCAGTTCGTCATATGCTTAGACGCTTAGGATCGGAAGGCCCAATTCCGATTGACTTAGAGATCGAACGAACCTTTCATCGTCGGAAAGCAGAACAGCAAAGGATGGAGGATCAAGCCGCATCCGAAGTGAACATAGGTAGCCGACCTCTGTGGGATTACACAGCTCCTAGTGTTATAGGATTTAGCCCGAGTATAACTGGATCATCTATTGCGGCAAACAACTTTGAACTTAAACCATCACTTATATATATGGTCCAGCAGAGTCAATTCGGGGGAACTACGACTGAAGACCCGAATAGGCACCTAGAGGCATTTTTAGAAATCTGCTCGACAATGAAGATGAACGGAGTCCCTACTGACGCGATCCGCCTTAGCCTATTCCTATTCTCATTGCGGGATAAGGCTAAGGCATGGCTTCACTCCCTACCTTCGGGAAGCATCACCACATGGGAGCAATGTGAGCGCAGTTTCTGAATAAATATTTCCCACCAAGCAAGATTGCTCACACGCGCCATCTCATCATGAGCTCCTGCCAGAAAGAGGGGGAGTCCTTATTCTAAGCTTGGGATCGTTACAAGGGGCTACTCTACCAATGCCCCCACCACATACTGGAAAGGTGGATGGTGATCAATATCTTCTACAATCGGATCACGTACGCCACGAAGATGCCCCTGGATTCTACTACAGGAGGAGCACTAATGAACAAGATCATAGAGGAATCAAAAGAGATAATAGAAGAGGTGGCCCAGAACCACCATCAATGGACTTCCGAACATGGTCAACCAACACCTAGAGCGCGATGATACACTGTCAACTCCATAGACCACTTGTCAGCAAGGATGGACGCACTTAGCAGACATTTTGAATCTTTGAATCCTTCATCTGCTTACGTGGCCATTGACTTTGGAGAGGAAGTGGCAGCGTATCGAGAGTACCACTATGGAGGGCAGGGAACCTCAGAGGAGCAGATTGAGCATATTAACGCAGTTGGGGACTATAATCAAAGGCCCAACAACCCATACTCCAATACCAACAATCCCGGATGGAGGAATCACTCAAATTTCTCCTATAGGAATAACTCGGGAAATTCCCAACCATCAGGAGAGTATGGGCAGCAACAGGACAATGAGCAATAACCACAGAAGTCCAGACTAAAACTGATGATGGAGGACTTCATTGCTACCCAGACTAAGGCCAATGAGGAATTTCATCGCCAGCATTAGAAATCTAAAGAATCACTCAGAGACTTGAAGGCCACCGTTGACGGCCTTGCAAGTCACATAAGGATGTTGGAGACGCAAGTGGCCCAGATAGCCCAAACCATGTCACAACCCATGAAGAGTTCTCCGTCATTACCCGAGCGAAGTCAAGCTAAAGAGGAAGGAATGGGTCAGAGTAGAAAATTCACCAAGGGATGTGCAGCCATGATTTCCACCCTACCTGACCAAGCTGAAATCGAAGACAAGATTCCACCACAGCTTGAGGACCTCGGTGAATTTGTTATCCCCTGCTCAATTTATGGGGAAAGCTTCAACAAAGTGCTATGTGACTTGGGGTCATCAGTCAGTGTGATGCATTATGCATACTATCTGAAGATGGGATTGAATGAGCTTCAACCAGCGAATCTTGGTATTTGTATCGGGGATGACTCAGTCAAGGAACTAGTCGTCTTGCTGGCACACGTGCCTATGGTGATTGAGGATTTTGTTATACCCATGAACTTCATCATACTGGACACAGGACCCAATTTCTAGAATCCCATCATTCTGGGAAGGCCTTTTTTGGCAACTGTAGGGGCATGCATAGATGTGAAGGCACACTAGATCTCCCTGGAGGTAGATGGAGAGATCATCCTCTTCAGCCTTTCGGAGCACAGAGCCCCCTACCTCGATGGCTTCACGTTTAGCAGAATGAAGCCGAAGCCACCATATGAAGCTTCCGAGATGGATGAATGGAGGTTCACTGAACCTCCAGAGCCAAGTTGATAGTGGAGTGCAATCGAGCTAAACGACCTTAAACCAAGAGCTTCTTGGGAGGCAACCCAAGTTTAGTTTTTAGATTCCCCTTTGATTGCATTGCATGCATTTATTTAATTTGAGTTTTGAATTCCATCTCATTTAGAGTTAGTACTAGAAAGGAACTTCGCTAGGCAAAAATAAAATTAATATTAGCTTACAAGGCGAAGTGTATGAGGAAATTCGGACCGTGTGTTTTCCCACGGCCATGCCCGACTGACCCGAAGCACACACGGCCTAGCCATGTGTTTTCACACGGCCGTGTCACGCAAGGTTAAAAAGGAGAGCCGTGTGTTTTCACCCCATTTTGCACCATGTGGTTCGATTTCTCTTGCCCTAGCCATGTGGTTTCATCTTCCCCGCCACCTAGAAGTTCTTCTAGCCTCAAAGGAAGCCAAAAGAAGCAAGGATGTGGAGGACCTAGTATGTAGCACCTCGATCTGGTGCTTCAGAGCGACGAACAAGGAGAGCCGACGCCCCTCAAGCTCTGAAGGAGGGTAACGCCCTACCAACTCTTCTTTTTCACAATAATGAACATAGAGATAGATATAATATGCTTTTTACCCGTAAAATCACTGCTACTAGGTACCTTGATGAAGATTTTCTAGAGTCTTTAGGGTTGTTGGGTGACATTCAAGCCCTATTTGCAAAAATGGGGTAGGAAGAGATGATGGGAATAAGACACCCAACCTACCCTAGGATAGTTCTAGAATTTTTGAGTTCCTTAGAGGCAGAAATTTTAACGGGTAGAGAGAGTGAAGAGGGTAGGATAACTTTTAGGATTTTTAACATTGAGCATGAATGGACCCTTTACCAATGGAATTCATGTTTTGGCTTGCCTAGTGGGGGAGAGAGGAACCCCTATTGGCTTTAACCCTCGGATATTTTGGACCGAGTTGACGGAGGAGCACGCTTATGACCCTTCTAGGGCCAAAGCGTCGCGCCTCCAAAACCCTGTCTTCCGATACCTCCACCGCATCATGGCCAGTACTATATTTGGTCGTGGAGAGAGTGACAATGTGGTTAGAGCTAGAGAGCTGCTTTTCTCTGAGACATGCTACAAGAAAGGAGTAGCATCGATGTAGGGTCCCAGTTCATCAGATACTTAGTGAAGATGGGCAAAGAAGCACGAGGTGAGAATAATGTGGGGGGCCTACTTACTCACATTTGTCATAGGATGGGGTACGATTACACTGCATTAGAGAGTATAGAGGGGAGCCCTAGGATCGACCTAGGAGTGTGCATGGCCATGAAGATAATTGTGAGAGAAGGACACTCCTTATGCTTTGTAAGGAAAAATCTAACGGCCCTTAGGCTCCCCGACCCTTGTCGTACCACCATTACTACACGCGCCAACTAGCGCTTGGACCTGATAGTGGAGTCCCCTCCACATGAGGGACCACCCACATCGGCGCCCATCTCTCCCCCTTTACATCACTCTCCCTCCAATCCACACATGCATAGGAGCCCACCTAGTCTACGCTGACATGAACCTGCACCTACACCACCACCTTTTTCCACTTTTGAGTAGGATGCAGGTACATCAGCCTATGATTTCTCGGAGTTTCGATCATGCCTCGACGACATATATGTCGAGCAGCAGATCCATAGGCAGCGATGGGAGGAGCAGAATGCCTACACGAAGGCGGAGTTCCAGAGTTTCCAGGAGCACTTCCAGCGGGCTGAGGAGTTCTACGACGAGGCTCGGATATACTTCTAGGAGGAAGCTGCTCGTCGCCCGGATGAGGTCGCCTACCGCCAGGAGATGCGGCAGCACATGCATGCCCAGCAGGCACAGTGGGCTAGGGAGGAGGAGCACTGAGCAGCCGATGCATCCACTAGCTCCTAGATCAACCACATGTACATGTGGTATCAGTGGCTCATCAGCAGGTTCTCCCAGGATCCCGAGATGCTGAGGCTCCCAGATTTTCCACCTCGTCCACCATACTAGGGGTATATTTTCATTTAAGTCTGGGGGACCCCAAATTTTGTTTTGTTCCTAGCAGTAGTTTCTTTCCTGGTATTTTCATTTTTATTAGAATTCATTTATTCATGCATAGGTTGTTGAGTTGCTTGCAGTACTTAGTTTTTGTTATCTGTAAAGTTGCCTCAGTAGTATTTTTAAAAGTTACTTACATGAGTTGTTCCCATAGGTAGCTTAACTTCATTTATCTCGTGGTATTTTATTTTATTTGCTCTAATGAATGTTCTAGACTTACACTGTTTAGTTTCTATTTTTGCACACATGTCGAACATTCTGAAAGGGAGAGTCTAGTACATACCTAGTTATGATTCATCTCAGTAATCTAGTACTTTGGAATCCATAGGTGACCCTAAGACTAGCATTTTAGTTACTGGAGATGCTCGGATTGTGTAAGCCCATTTGGAAAAATCAAAATCCCGGTGAGCCGAAGAATAAAAAAGGGAAAGGAAAAGAAAAGAAAAAGAAAACAAAAAAAAAAGAGAAAAGATTATGAGGGATAAAAAAATACTTATCGTGGGTGGAAATGGCTAGGTGTCCCTTTGAGACCGAGTTAGATTACTAGAGAAACACCTTCCAATTTCTCTCAATACCGAGCACGCCTTTGAGACTTTGTGCTAGATCTAGGGAACGACTCTCGCTTTGGGCAGGTAAGTGCCTAAGAGCCGGAGACCTTAGGAAAGCTATAAAATGATGACTTAACTTACCATGGAACGGGTATCCCCTAAGAATGATTCGCTTAGCATGAGCACGAGGAGCTAACATAGTGAATTTTTAGAACATATTTATTTTGCTTTGATTGCAAATACCACTTGATAAATTTAGTTAACATACTAAGTATAGAACAATATCTTTTTAAAATTTCATGTCACTAAGGTTTGCTTGAGGACAAGCAAAGATTTAAGTGTTAGGGAAGTGATGTGAGCAAAACATATATGGTTTTAGGAGTAGTTTTCGCTCACATCTCATTACATTTTATGTTAGTTTCATGCATATGTCACTCTATTTTGTACGCATTTCCTATTTTCTGGTTCAGAGGTATGTTATTTGTACTTTTGTGTGCAGGATAGCATTTCGGGGGAAAGGCGCACTTTCGGAGCAAAAGAAGGACATTTTGCATCTAGACGTAAAATGGGACATGACCAGGGCATGTGGCTATACACGACCATGTCCAATGGGCGAGATCAGGCAGGCCAAGGCTGCACACGGCCTAGCCGTGTGGAAACACATGGTCATGTGGCGGCCCGACAGATTGACGTGACTAGGGATTTTTTCGAATTTTGCAACGGTCCGAGGTGATGTCTATATAAGGATGGCTCCGCCCAAACCATAGGGTGTTGGATTGAGTCCTCGAGTCCGTGAGGGGAAACTTCACTTCCCACTTCACCTCAGTCGTTTGTTCATGGCGATCCCATCGATGTCCCCAGATTAAAAAAAAAATTATTCCTAGACAAAAGGGATTACCCAAACAACCAAGTCATCGTCGTGCTATTCGTTTAGAGAGGTCACTTGAACAAACTTGTTGTTCAAGCGACCAACCTCTATTCTACGAGTAGCCGCGGAATAAACGATGTCTGGATCACCGGCTTTTGTGTTTATGTTCGGGGTCCAAGTATTATTTAGCCACATACATAAAGTAAACATCCACATAAAACATGCATATAATTGAAAAGCAATTATAAACATTATACAAAGGAACACTAATCAAAATAAACAAGATTATACCTCTTGATCTTCTATTGTATGTCCTTCCTCCTTTTGGACGTCGTGTGGGCGACGATCTTCCAAAAGTCGAAGCCTCCTAGATCACAAATCTTCCATTCTTGCTCATTTCGAGCAAGAGGAAGAATATAAACAAAGCTCTATTCCTTCTTTCAACCAACCAACAACCTCCAAGGATGGAGCTTTGCCGCCGACCATGAAGGAAGAAGAGATTAAGGGTTGCCGGCCAAAAGCTTCAAGGGAGAACCCTAAACCTTTGTTCCACCGGCCAAGGAGAAGGTGAAGAGGGAGTTTGGACGCCGACCAAGGGCTAGAAGAGCTTCAAGGGGCGCCGACAGCTTTAGGAAGAAGGAGAAGTCAAGGAAAACTTTCCTTATTAGGTGCCGCCCAAGCCCAAACCCTAGCTCCTCTTCTTGCCGCCAACTCCAAAACCCTAGCTCCTCTTGATTAATTCTCCATGCCAACCCCTTGTTCTCCTTTTATAGAGTTAGGGATAAGCCTCCTTTTAATCTCCACCATTGGTTCTAGGGATTTAATCTCAACCGTCGGATCTAGAGATTTAATCTCAACCGTCGGATCTTAGAGATTTAATCTCTACCTTTGGATCTAGAGTTTTGTTTCTATCCATTGGATCTAAGCTTCATGAGGTGTTAATAGGCTACAATAGGGACCATGAGGAGGAGTTGGATCTTGGCCACCCATGGATCAAGCCCACATAAAGTCCGATCCATTAATGATAATCCAATCCACTAAAGGATTATCATTGATCTACCTCACCAACCCCCATAAGTTAATATGAGCTCCATATATTATTTGTAGATTTTCTCCCCGTGTTTAAGATCTCGAATGTCCGTCGATTAATTATTTTACTGACCATTAATTAATCAACATCTAACTCCATGAGTAGTACCACTCAACCTTTTCATCATGCCGGACCAAGTCCACTTGCAGGGTTAACATGATGAACCTTATGAGCTCCTCAAGGGGACATCATCATCCTAAATATAGGACACGGTTTTCTCCTATAATCAATGACACACCATATAAATATTATCATCTCCCAACTTACTGAGCTTATCGATTTAATCTATAAATCTCGCCCATTGGTAAATTAAAGAGATGAATACTAAGTATATGTGCCCGTTATTATATCGGGATTAAGAGTATGTACAATATAATATCTGAGGTCCGATTCAATTATGTAGTCAACAATAAATCGAATCACCTCTAAGTCGGTCCTGCTCAATACACACAAAGTGCACTAGTGTGATTTTATGGTCAAGACAAACCAATACCAAATCACACTACAACCATTCCGATGGTTTGTCCAAAGTCATCTCGATTGTGAGCCTTTACTTATACTTTACAAGGAGCCAATAACATGATCTCCCGTGTGACACCACACATCATGTTATCTACAATGTAATGTATTAGACAATATTGCATAACCAAAAAAAATGCAAACAATGATCATGTGATTCTTATTTCAAAATAAAGATGTTCATACAAAAGATAAACTTTTCAGTATACATCCCTACATAGGGGGGAGGCACGATGGCTGGGATGACACACCGAAGCCCTAAAAAGCTTCGGGGACTCACAACGGGGAGGAAGAACGCTACCGGAGGTCCACATTTTTCACTTCAACGCCAAAGAGAAGACCACGTAGGCATTGTAATTCCTTGTTCTTGCACTTTATTTCTGATGTATTCGAACATGTACATGCCTTGTGATTCCTCTCTTATATATATGTAGTAGTTCCTTCGATTCTAGGATTAGGGAGTAGCTTGTGTGCGTATGACATGTTGGTTTATGTTAAATTCTATTTTTGAGTTTAAATTGGCAATTGGAAATTGTTTATACCCATATCTATGCGTGTTTCGTTTTCTACCTGCTGTGTTTAGGCGATACATGGGTGACAACCCTCATATCTAAGATTTAGGGGATTTTATACATGGAACCTAGGGGTAAACTTGATCTCCTGTAACCGTGGATAGAAGGATGCGATGGAACCGGAAACGATTCTTCGCAGGGATTGATTTTGCATCCTCGTGCCATCTATCCCATCCTTGTAAGGCAGAGATAGCTCCCGGTAGATGCAGTGACTCATCGGGAGAGTGTATGATGTCCCTTCCATAAAACCATAGTTAGACGTTTAGACATTGCCCAGTTGACAACATATTTTGCGACACACAAGCGAAACCGAAGTCCTAGAATCCCTTTTAAAGATCTCGGCACGCTCATTTCTTCCTCCGTGTGACACCATATTAGAGTTTAGTCCACCGATAACCCTCGTAATCGAAACCTTTTAGAGTTTAGTTCCGAACAATTTCAACCACTGAACATATCGGTATTCGAATCCTAGTCCATATGGGATCGATAATCTTTTATTTCTTGACGACATCCGTGCACTTGCGGGAGTCGAGCACGAGCGTGTGCTCCGAGTCCTCGACGACCTCCATCGTGAGATTTGGGGATGTGTTCACATGCATCAATAACCTACAAAGGATTCACCACTCCTTGCGAGGAGATGTACCCCCTATGGCCTCTCATCGGATTGTTACTAAATTCTTTGGCTAAAGCATTACATGTTTAGAGTATGGTACTCTAGGATACATGTGCAGTAACTAGAATCCATAGGACAAGGAAGTAATACTTGAGCTAGGTGTGATGTGGTTAGCCTAGTGGGGACTGACATGATAGACCATGTTCTTAACCAAGTGGGTATAAGATGAGTGAAGGGAACAAGGCACGTTTCACTGTAGCTGCTAAAGGGTTTCAAAAGCGTTTTGGGATCAACCGTTGATTTTCAGATTAATTGGGGATCATGATGTACTACTAGGTGCCACTCATGATCGTTCTATAATTAATGGTTAATTATAAATGGCCAACATAAATTGGAAACCTATTTGGTCACACACACAATGAGCGTAATTTGAAGTATTTAAAACGAGCTTGAGAATAGGATTCTCAGATCGAGAGAGACTTGGTTTGGTTGGACTAAACAAAGAGCGAGCATAAAATTACTTCAGTCACAATGGAAGCATGAATAGGTCGAGTCTTATAAAGACATGATGGATGAACCAAATTAGTTTGGTTCTAATCCTATGGTGGAAAATAAACCCAAGGGATTTGGTTTTTTTAAACGAACGAACCGAAATTGGTTCAGTTCGTTTTAACTTAAAATAGACCAACACAGTTTGGTTTATTTTAACTTAAGTTATTGAAGTGGTTTAATGGGTTTTGGTTATGAACCAATAACCATTAGGAGAATGTGTTTTCTATAAAAATAAGGCTTAAGAGTTTTTTGTTATAAATGAATCGGTTCAAGGTTTTGGAAACCCTAGCCGTTTTCCCCTCTTCTCCTCCTTGCTCTTGCCACCCAAACTAAGGAGCCGCCCAAGATTGGTTGTTGCCCAACCTTGTTGCTGCCACCTCCTTGCCGTCGGCCAACCACTAGCTGTCGGCAGTCCTCGGGCCACCCATAGCCGCCGGCCAACCACCCTTGGCCGCCGGTGACCAAGGAGCAACCGGCCAAGCATTGGCCGGCCATCCCTTCCTCCGCAACAAGCTGTCCTGTTTTGGACAGCTTGTTCTCCTCTTGTTGGAGCAGTCGTTTGGTTAACGTTTTGTGCTCCGACAGTGACCTACTTGCCGGGGATTGGATCTCGGGCAATCCTTATAGGTGGAGGGTTGAAGTTTTGTCAATAGGTGTCAGAAAACCGCTTTCGAGAAGTGAGTTCGTGGAACTCGGTTTTCAGATCCGAATTTGATTCAGATTGTGATCATCTCTCGATCACAACGTCTTCGATTTGAGACTAGTATCTCGTGAGAAGATGGGGCTCATAGCTTGGTGAAGCTATCTCGACGATACTCTGCGTGGATACGAATAGAGGCAAAACTTACGAGTGTTGCTAAGGTCGATGCCATTTCCACTTCACGTAATTCGTCAGGTATACCTAGAGTAGTTTCTTTATTATAAAATTTGAAATAACGATTATGTATACACTTGATGTATCCTTGCATGCGTATGGTGTATGTGTTGTAATAAGTTAGTTATTACTCATTTTATTTTCTTCCGCTGTCCATGTTTACAAATCATATTCAAACGCACACCCACGTCAGTGCCGGGGAAACCCAACACTAAGTTATTGGCATAGTGTGGCCCGACATTTAGGCTGAATGCTCGGCACTGTGTGGTTTGGAAAATATCTTAAGTGCTCGACAGTCAAATGTTGTATATTGGCAGTCGACTAGCTAATGTGAGCTCAAGAAAGCTGTTGGTGCTCGAGAAGTCTGAAGGAAGGTGTTGGGTTTCCGGCACCGCGGCGTGTGTGTGTTCGATCATGTTTCGTAAACATGAACACAGTGGAAGCAATAAAAATAATAAATCTACATTTATTACAACACACACAACACACGCATGCATATTACAACAAGTGTAGACATAACCGTAAATTCAAATTTGCAATAAAAGGAAATTTATCTACGTTATACCTTTCGTATGACGTGTAGCGGGAACGGCATCAACCGGAACGATCCTCGCTAGAATCGTCTCAATCCGTATCCACGCCGAGTTCCTCGGGATGACTTCACTAAGCCACGAGCTTCGTCTTCGTACGGGTTACTAGCCTCATGTTGAAGACGACGTGATCGAGAGATGATCACGATCCGAATCCAAATTCGGATCCTAATACGAGTTCTCAAAACTCGCTTCTCCGGAGAGGTATTCGTCAACCAATTGACGAATCCTTCGTCCTCCACCTCAGAGGATTACCGGAGATCGAATCCCCGGTAAGTTAGCCGCTGTCGGAGCTCTAACCGCCGTCCAAACAACGCTCCGACTACAGGAGAAGAAGCTGTCCAGAAAACTGGACAGCTTGGTGGAGGAGTAGGCGCCGTCCAAAATAAGGAAGCCAAGTGCTCACCTTCGACGCGGCAGGGGAAGGAAGCAGGCTCTGACGCCGGTTGGAGGAGGAGAGGGCGGACCTAGGGTTGGCGCCAATCCTTCAAGGGGTGGGCGGCAACTCTTGAGGCTAGGGTTTTTGGATTAGGGCTTAATTATCCCTTAAGCCCTCTTTTATAGAGAACTAAGTCTCTTAATGGTTATTGGATCATAACCATTAGGCCCGTTAACCCGCTCCATTAAGATAAGTTAAAATAAACCAAACCATGATGGTTTATTTTAAGTTAAAACGAACCGAACCAACTTTTGGTTCATTCGTTTAAAATAAACCAAACCCTTTGTTTTATTCTTATCCATTGGATTAGAACCAAACCATTTTGGTCCATCCATTATGTCTTCATAAGACACTGCCCATCCACGCTTCCAATGCGACAGAAACGATTTCATGCTCGCTTTATGTTTGGTCCAACCAAACCTAGTTTCTCTCGGTCTGAGAATCTCATTCTCAAGCTCGTTTTAAATCCTTTGGATTACGCCACAGCGTGTGACCAAATAGGTTCCTGCTTATGTTGGCCGCCTATAATTAACCATTAATTATAGAACGATCATGAGTGGCACCTAGTAGTACATCATGATTCCCAATTAACCTAAAAGATCAACGGTTGATCCAGAACTATTTCTGAAACCCTTCAGTAGCTCGAATGAATCGTGCCCCATTCCCTTCACTCATCTTATACCCACTTGGTTCAGACATGGTCTATAGTGTCCCCTCACTAGGTCGACTACGCCACACTAGCCCAAGTATCATTTCCTCGCCCTACTGATTCTAGTTACTCCACATGTATCAAGAGTACCTTACTCTAAACATGTAATGCTTTGGCCAAAGACTTTAGTAACAATCCGATGAGAGGCCATGGGTATACATCTCCTCGCAAGGAGTGGTGAATCTTTATAGGCTATTCAAACACCTTCGATCACTGACTTATACCCAATCATCTCGGTCCACATCTCCTTAGAGATGTTTGCTTAAGATGTCAAAGCATAAGTCTCCATGATCAAGATGACTTGAATACCGCAAGTCAAAGGAACATCGCACTTAAGCTACAAGAAGAACTTCATTGACATATCTATATATGCAGAGAACCATATGAAGTCTTACTACCGGTCACTCCAATGAACTAGTTACCATAACTAGCATCCACGATTAACTCCGACATCACTATGTCTCCACCAATGAGAATCACCGCTTGATACACCAAGGAGTATACCTCGCTAGTCTGGAATAATTGATGGTGTCCAAATCCATCAATTCATCGACTAGGATAATTCTGATACATCACAATTACACATGTAGAGATACTCACTAGTTGTGATCCAATCACAAATTCTCTCATGCTGTGAATCGTATCGTGGACATTCAGTAAATGAGTTTAAGATCCAATCAAATACATAAAACAAGTATACTCAAATAGTGAATCTTCATTTATCATATAAATGGTTCATACATAAGGAGATTGCCTTAGGACATCTCTCATATATTACTAACAGACTCCCACTTGGCCTAATGCCAATCGCTACGGTATCCAATACCATAAGCTCGAACATGACCCTCAAACTTATTTTGAGGTAATGTCTTAGTCAAGGGATCCGCTAAGTTCCTTTCAGTGGGAATTTTCTCGATTTGTATTTCGTTCCTACTGATGATCTCTCTGATAAGATGATAGCGGTGAAGCACATGTTTGGATCATTGATGAGACCACATCAAGTTCAGAGATGAACTTCTTGATCCAAACCGCTTCTTCGCCCTAAAGCCGCAATGTATTCTCGCCTTAGTGGCGTAATCCGCTATAGTGTCAAGCTTGGAACCTTTCCAACTTATTGCGCCCATTCCGTGAATACATACCTGCACAAGACATGGAATCATCCTTGTCTGTCTGGATCTGACATCCATATACCCACGTATCACCATGTACCCTTCTCCATATATTAGGAACGCATCCTTAGTTCTTCTTAAGTACTTAAGGATCGTCTTAACAGTCACCCAATGATCCATACCTGGATCAGACTGATATCTGCTCATGACACTCAAAGCATACGATACATCGGGCCTCGTACATAACATAGCATACATGATAGATCCTATTGCGGATGCATTAGGAATCTTACTCATGCAAATCCTCTCATCTTCTGTGCGCGGACACATAGACTTCGAAAGGTGTATCCCATGCCTGATGGGTAGAAAACCTTTCTTGGATTCCAACATGCTAAACCTCTTTAGCACTCGGTCTATATATGTAGACTGCAAAAGACCAAGTAACCGTTTCGATCTATCTCTATAGATCTTAATCCCGAGGATGTATGTTGCTTCTCCCAGGTCTTTCATGGAGAATGTCTTGGATAACCAAACCTTAACTGACTGTAAGATTGAAACATCGTTTCCTATAAGTAATATGTCATCGACATACAATACTAGGAATACGACTGCACTCCCACTAACCTTCTTGTACACACAAGGTTCATCTGGATTTTGTGAGAAATCAAACTTTTTGATGGTCTCATCAAAACGGATATTCCAGCTCCTGGATGCTTGCTTCAATCCATAAATGGACCATCGCAATTTGCATACCTTGGTTTTATCAACCGATGTGAAACCCTCAGGCTGTATCATATACACGTCCTCGAGCAGGTTTCCATTAAGGAAAGCTATTTTCACATCCATCTGCCATATCTCATAATCATAATGAGCCGCTATGGCCAGGAGCATTCGAATGGATTTAAGCATAGCTACAGGCGAATAGGTTTCGTCATAATCAACACCTTGTTTTTGACGATATCCTTTCGCCACCAATCTAGCCTTATAGGTAATCACATTACCATCCATGTCGGTTTTCTTCTTGAAAACCCACTTACACCCTACAGGCTTTATCCCTTCAGGTGGGTCAACCAAGTTCCAAACTTGGTTTTCATACATGGAATCCATTTCCGACTTCATGGCACCATGCCACTTATCCCTTTCTGAACTTGTCAGCACTTCTTCATAACTGGTAGGCTCCTCATCATCAATGAGTAACACGTCGTTCGATTCACTTACGAGAAATCCATATCTCTCAGGAATATTGCGTGTTCTACCAGATCTACGAAGATGTGGTGTTACAATAGGTCCAGCCGATTGCTCATCACTATGAGTTGTCGGTTGTTGTGCTTCACCAGGTATCTCATCAATGTCTATTTGAGTCTCTCGAGCCTCCTCAAGCTCGACGACACTCCCACTGTTTTCTTGCAAGAGAAACTCTTTCTCTAGAAACACAGCATGCCTTGAAACAAACACCTTTTGTTCCACGGGATGATAGAATTGGTAACCCCTTGTTTCCTTAGGGTATCAATAAATAGACATTTATCGGACTTAGCATCCAATTTATACGTCTGATCCAGCTTCACATAAGCGAGGACAACCCCATATCTTCAAGTAAGATACATGAGGTTTCTTACTATTCCATATCTCATATGGAGTAGTTGAGACTACCTTGGTAGGCATTACATTTTAACAAGTAAGCGGTATGCGAAGTGCATAGCCCCAAAGGACTTGGGAAGAGTTGCATGATTCATCAATGACCTGACCATGTCCAAAAAGGTCCGGTTACGCCTCTCAGATACACCATGATGCTGTGGTGTATAGGGCGGAGTCCATTGAGACAATATACATTGTCTCTTAGATAATCAAGAAACTCTTGACTTAAGTATTCACCACCTCGATCGATCAAGTATTTTAATACTCTTGTCATGTTGTTTCTCTACTTCATTTCTGAATTCTTTGAACCTTTCAAAGGCTTGGACTTGTGTTTCATCAAGAACACATACCCAAACCGTGAGTGATCATCGGTGAAGGTAATGAAGTAGCTATAGCCTCCTAATGCTTGAGTTGACATAGGTCCACATACATCGGTATGTATTAGACCTAGTAACTCTCCCACTCGTTCACCTTTTCATAAAGGTAACTTAGTCATCTTGCCTTTTAAGCATGATTACATGTATCGTATGAATCCAATTCAAGCGATTCGAATTCCACATCGGTGTAATTCGGACATGCGTTTCTTGCTTATATGGCCAAGACGACAATGCCACATATAGAGTCTATTTGATTATCCTTTTGAGCACGCTTGTTGCTCGCCCGATATTGAAAATATGTCTTTGGATCGTCCAGCGTATAAACACCATTGCTTAAAGTTCCAGTCCCTTAAAGAACTCCATTCAAAGTTATGTAACAACAATTGTTACTAAAAGTCAAATGGTACCCATTTCTATTTAAACAAGAAATAGAAATGATGTTCTTTATCAACGAAGGAACATAAAAGCAATTGTCCAGTTCTAAGACAAGTCCTACAGGGAGTTCCAACAAATATGTTCCGATGGCGAGTGCAGCAACCGTTGCTCCATTCCCAACATGTAAATTTGACTCTCCCTTGACGAGTCTTCTTCTATTCCTTAGCCCATGTATGTCATTACATATATGAGAGTCACACCCAGTATCAAATACCCAAGTGTCTGAGGAAATAGAATGACAATCAATAAAGAATATTTCTGAAGAAGATGGGGCATCCGATGCCTTATCCTTCTTCACGGACTCAAGATAAATCTTGCACTTTCTTCGCAAATGGCCCTACTTGCCATAATGATGGCAAGTGCCCTTTTGTGCTAGTTCTACCTTCTTAGCCTTTCTCTTCTTTCCCTTCTGCTGTTCCTTTGACTTCCTCTTAGAACCTTTCTTCGAGGAATCAACTAATAGCACCGTCCCCTACTCATGCTTCTCAGAAGACTCCATAGTCTTCAGCATATTGAGCAGTACCACAGATGAACCTTCTAGCATCTCAGAGGTGAAGAGGAGCTTTGAGACTTCGAACCTTTCGAATCTCTCTTGCTCATCAACCAACTCACAAAGATGAAGGACTACGATATGAGCATCCATATGCTCATGCTGCTTTCGTAGCTTGGGTTCCATCGCGGCTAGCATGATGCAACTCATTTGTTCAGAATCACTCACATGTTTCTGATAGGCCAACAATTGGTCTAGAGTTGCATCGTCACTAGGACGGGCGGGAAGAGGCGCTTCGAGGACATTTGCAAGATTTTCAACCTTGAGAACAATTCTCAATCTTCTAAGCTATCATGAAACTTCGGCCCGATCAATTTATTGAATCCAAAATGGAGCGCAAATTAAAAGACAACATGATCAATTTTAGAAATACAAAGCGAGCATATGAGAAAGATGATTTTAAAATGCATCAATATACATTTATAAATCCCATTCATTTTTGAATTTTAAAACCCCAAAATCACTTGGAGATCGTAGGTCCATCTCGAATGGATGATATCCATCATAGTTATGAACAACCTTGGAGAGAGTCAACAAGCCATTCATAACTATGACGGTAGGTATCAAACTATACGATTGCATATCACGTATATGCAACTATCACAATGTGCTATCAACTAATTGAATGTTCACACATACATCGGGTTGTTAACACATTAACAAGTATGCATCATATGCATAGCACCCAACTTCACCTCCCTTTACATCGACCTTGGAGAGAGTCCAACAAGCCGATGCTCGAGTTAAAGCCAACCCATTAATCGGAAATAGTTTTAATATGGTTAGGCGCATTCAACCAATTAGCCCAGCTTGGAGAGTCCAACAACCAAAGCTAACGATTGACCTCGACTCTTACCATATTAGTATTAAACTATTCCATGGTTTGAACATGTTCGGGTTCGAGCCGGGCTTGGAGAGAGTCCAACAACCCAAACAAGAAACGGAACTCTGGTTCTAACCATATTAATGGAAGGTGTAGGCTTTAATATTGTTTAAGGGTTTTTATGTCTCATCCTCTTTGCATGCAAATAACTATTATCTACATGGCATGACATACATGACATACATCTACATGTCACGACACGCATGGCATAATGTTATGCATCTAATGCAATTACATGGCATACAATTATGTCATGTATATATTTCCTTATATGTCATAACTATTTATGGAAATAAAATATGTTTAAGATTTGATTCTCCAAATCAAATCATAATTAAATTAGGAAACAAATTTCCAAATCTAATCACATATTTTATTCATGGAATTATTTGATTAAGGAAAATCTATTTAGGAAACCAATTTCCTAAATCATTAAAACTACTTATGGAAATAAAATATTTTAAGATTTGATTTCCCAAATCAAATCATGATTAACTTAGGAAACAAATTTCCAGAATCTAATCAAATATTTTATTTATGGAAAATATCAATTTCCATAAATACTTCCAACTTTCCAAAAGTGGAAGATTTCCATAAATACTTCTAGACTTTCCAAAATTGAAAATTTTCCATAAATACTTCTAAATTTCCAAAATTAGAAAATTTCCAGAAATACATTATGACTATCGCAAAACCATTTTTACGATTATGTCGAAACACAACCTGGGCTCTGATACCACTGTTGGGTTTCCGGCACCGCGGCGTGTGTGTGTTCGATCATGTTTCGTAAACATGAACACAGCGGAAGCAATAAAAATAATAAATCTACATTTATTACAACACACACAACACACGCATGCATATTACAACAAGTGTAGACATAACCGTAAATTTAAATTTGCAATAAAAGGAAATTTATCTACGTTATACCTTTCGTATGACGTGTAGCGGGAACGGCATCAACTGGAATGATCCTCGCTAGAATCGTCTCTATCCGTATCCACGCCGAGTTCCTCGGGATGACTTCGCTAAGCCACGAGCTTCGTCTTCGTACGGGATACTAGCCTCGTGTTGAAGACGACGTGATCGAGAGATGATCACGATCCGAATCCAAATTCGGATCCTAATACGAGTTCTCAAAACTCGCTTCTCCGGAGAGGTATTCGTCAACCAATTGACCGTTTGGCCTTCGCCGTCCTCCACCTCAGAGGATTACCGGAGATCGAATCCCCGGTAAGTTAGCCGCTGTCGGAGCTCTAACCTCCGTCCAAATGATGCTCCGACTAGAGGAGAAGAAGCTGTCCAGAAAACTGGACAGCTTGGTGGAGGAGTAGGCGCCGGCCAAAACAAGGAAGCCAAGTGCTCACCTTATCGCCAAACCAAGGAAGATCACCGGAGCACCAACCGGCGAGGATCACGGCTGAAGGGGAAGGAAGCAGGACGCGTTGGAGGAGGAGGGGGGCAGCCTAGGGTTGGCGCCGAAATCCTTGGTGGGCGGCAACTCCAGGCTAGGGTTTTGGATTAGGGCTTAATTATCCATTAAGCCCTCTTTTATAGAGAACTAATTCTCTTAATGGTTATTGGATCATAACCATTAGGCCCGTTAACCCGCTCCATTAAGATAAGTTAAAATAAACCAAACCATGATGGTTTATTTTAAGTTAAAACGAACCGAACCAACTTTTGGTTCATTCGTTTAAAATAAACCAAACCCTTTGGTTTATTCTCCTCCATTGGATTAGAACCAAACCATTTTGGTTCATCCATTACGTCTTCATAAGACTCGGCCCATCCACGCTTCCATTGCGACTGAAACGATTTCATGCTCGCTTTATGTTTGGTCCAACCAAACCTAGTTTCTCTCGGTCTGAGAATCCCATTCTCAAGCTCGTTTTAAATCCTTTGGATTACGCTCGTTGTGCGTGTGACCAAATAGGTTCTCGGTTTATGTTGGCCGTCTATAATTAACCATTAATTATAGAACGATCATGAGTGGCACCTAGTAGTACATCATGATCCCCAATTAACCGAAAAGATCAATGGTTGATCCAGAACTATTTCTGAAACCCTTCAGCAGCTCGAATGATTCGTGCCCCATTCCCTTCACTCATCTTATACCTACTTGGTTTAGGACATGGTCTATAGTGTCAGTCCCCACTAGGCTAACTACGTCACACCTAGCCCAAGTATCATTTCCTCGTCCTACGGATTCTAGTTACTCCACATGTATCGAAGAGTACCTTACTCTAAACATGTAATGCTTTGGCCAAAGACTTTAGTAACAATCCGACGAGAGGCCATGGGTATACATCTCCTCGAAGGAGTGGTGAATCCTTTATAGGCTATTCAAACACCTTCGATCACTTCGACTTATACCCAATCATCCCGGGTCGACATCTCCTTAGAGATGTTTGCTTAAGATGTCAAAGCATAAGTCTCCATGATCAAGATGACTTGAATACCGCAAGTTAAAGGAACATCGCACTTAAGCTACAGTAAGAACTTCATTGACATATCTATATATGCAGAGAACCATATGAAGTCTTACGGCTGGTCACTCCAATGAACTAGTTACCATAACTAGCATCCACGATTAACTCCGGACATCACTATGTCTCCAGCCAGTGAGAATCAGCTGCTTGGATACACCAAGGAGTATACCTCGTGCTAGTCTCGATGAAATTGATGGTGTCCAAATCCATCAATTCATCGACTAGGATAATTCGATACATCACAATTACACATGTAGAGATACTCACTAGTTGTGATCCAATCACAAATTCTCTCATCTTGTGAATCGTATCGTGGACATTGATAAATGAGTTTAAGATCCAATCAAATACATAAAACATGTATACTCAAATAGTGAATCTTCATTTATCATATAAATGGTTCATACATAAGGCGATTGCCTTAGGACATCTCTCATATATTACTAACAGAAGGTCAGGTGATATGAGAAATAGTAGCCGAAATGAGTGGACGACTGATGTGGTATATCAGTGTTGGAGATTTCAGGATCATGCACAGTGGAATAAAGCGAATAAAAATAATTTTTATTACATCGCAGACATCCCCTGGGGGCCAGGAAAACTTGTTTTGGCATAATCACATGAAAACACGCAAGGAGAAGGTGAAGTTATGCCTTCAGGATTCTTTTGAATCCATCGAAACCACAAGCAAGACCAACGGGCCTTGCCTTTATCAGTATCCACACTGGGATTACCTGAGACAACTCATAGAGAAGCAAGTATTTATCTCCGATTGGTGCTAGGTAACCGGTGGAGACAAGGGAAGAGGAGAGAGGAGAGAGCAACGACGACTACCAAGGGTGAAAACCTAAAACCAAAACCTTAGCCAAAGATTATCAAGGGATCCTTTTATAGATCTCTTGATTAGATCATCTTATGAGTCTTAAACGAAACATATCTTACCATAATTATCCCATAATTAAGGTAAGAACAACCCAAGAAATTTTCTTAAGAGAAAATCTCCAAAATCAACGGAGACGCGACGCGACCGTGTGGATTCGCATGGCCTGGCCATGTGGATTCACACGACCTGGCTATGTGTCTCTCTGGGCATAGCCCAGACTTTGCCAATTTGTTGCCAAAGCCAGGAACGACTCGTGCCAAGTTAGGCACGGCCGTGTGAGGCTCTGTATGGTCCGTTTGACTTCGTTTAAGTGCGATACAGCCATGCTAAGTCCGACAAGGCCATAGGAGGTTTCATAACCTTGGTTTCGCACCCCCTTGGTCTGGTCCAACCAGACATATCCTCTCTCAACGAGAATCTCATTCTCATACTTGTTTTACATCTCGAGATCACCTGTAGTGTGTGTGACCCAATAGGTTCCCGGTTATGTTGGTCATTCATAATTAATGCCTTAATTATAAATAGATCATGAGTGACACCTAGAAGTACATCATAACCCCCAATTGATCGAAAAGTCTAAATTGACTTCAGAATATTTTTTGAACCCTTTAGCAGCTTCAGTTGCTCGTGCCTTGTTCCTTTCACTCATCCTATACCCACTTGGTTTAGGACATGGTCTCTGTGTTCGTCCCCACTAGGCTGACTACATCACACCTAGCCTAAATTAGTTTCCTTGTTCTGTGGATTTAAGTTACTCCTATATGTTCCCAAGAAGACAATCTTCTTAACATGCTTGCACTGGCCAGAGACTTCTGAGTAACAATCCTGACAAGAGGTCTAGGGTATACATCTCCTTTATCAGGAGTGGTGAATCCTCTGTGGGCTATTCAAATATCTTCGATCAGTTTGGCTTATACCCAATCATCCCAGAGTTACACCTACTATGTAGATGGCTACGAAGAAGTCAAAGTATAAGGCACCATGATCAAGGTGACTTGAATACCTCAAGTCTAAGGAAGCTCACACTCAAGCTGCAATGAGATCTTCAACGACATATAGAACCATATGAAGTCTTATAGCAGGTCACTCCAATGAACTAGTTACCATAACTAGCATGCACATGTTCACTCTCAACATCCCTATGCTTCAATTCAATGAGTACCGAATGCTTGGATAAAACAAGGAGCATAACATATGCTAGTCTCACAAAATTGATGATGTCCAATCTCATCAATTCATCGACTAGGGATACTTTCAATACTTGCATATTTACACATGATGAAATACCCACTAATTGTGATCATATCACAATTTCTCTCATGCTATGCATCATATTGTGGACTTCAGTATATGAGTTTAAGATCCAATCAAATACATAGATAATGTACACTCAAATAGTGAATTTTATTAATAACTTCTAAGGTGATTGCCTTAGGAAAACTCTCAATTACATCAATCAGTTGACTTGAGGCAGGTCAGAAGCGAGGAAGGCTCGACCAATGCCTCAACTGGGCTAGTAGTCAAGGCAATGCCTCGACTGATTGGCTTTCTGTTGGAGTTTTTCCAATGTGGATTGAACCGTTGTGAGATAACGACTACAGGAGTAGTCAACTATTAGGTATAGGTAGTTGACTACCAGACACAAAATCAGCTTGATGTTTAAGAGGAGCAGTTCGTGGAGGATTTTGGTCGTCGGTTCCTTGAGCGATTTGAAGGGTAATAGTTAGTGATTTCTAGTCCTTCAAAGCAAGTCCAAAGCAATCAACAAGCAAGCAATCCAAAGCTCTTTGTGTAAAGTTTTCTTTACTTGTATTTGTGTATTGCTTAGTTTACTTGTTGTATTTTGTTGTATTAATTTTGTAATAATTTGTAAGAGGTTTCTCCACCTTCGGATTGTTCTGAGGAGTGTATTAGTGGTGGTGTGCATCATTAGAGCTAGCTATTGAGCTCGCCCCATGGAGTAGGAACTAGGGTTCCGAACCACGTTACATCTTGTGTTCGTGTGTGCTTGTTTGATTTTGTTTATTCTTTATTATTTCCTTTGCGCATACTAATGAATCATAGACAAGCAACTGAACAAATTCCATCAAGCAATGAAGGAAGATGCTATTCACCCCCTCTAGCGATCAATGATTCCTTCGCAATTGGTATCAGAGCATGGAGCATTTCACCGAACTCATCATCATAGGAGCAAACATGCTAGAGAAGAAGGAGAAGATGGATTCTCAGGAAAGATCGAGAGATGACACAATGGTTCCATTTTTCTTCGACAACGAAGATTTCGTTGTTTGGAGAGGTAAAATGGAATGTTTTAAATTAAAAATATAGATTATTGGTGTAGTATTGTAGATGGTTTTGATCCTCCCAAAGACAAGAAAGGAAGAGTTCTCAAGAAGAAGAAGTGGACCAAGGGGCATAACAAGAAACACAAAATCAATGAAAAGGTAATGATAATTTTGACTAATTTAATGCCTAGTAATATCTTGCATAAGGTAGGAGATTGCAAGGATTCTAAGAAGTTATGGAGTAAGTTGATCGAGCTCCATGAATATTCCTCATTGGTCCAAGATGACAAGGATAAATCAAAGGAGGAAGTGGAGTGTTCCTCCTCTCAAGCTCAAGAAGAAAAAAGTACATCATCATCTCAAAATCTTGTAGAGTCAGAAGTTGAGAGGTGCTCAATGTTCGAAGGAGAAGAGGTAGAGGAAACCTCCACCTCTAGGATTGAGGGGGAGGAGAGACCATCCTCAATGCCAGAGCAAGAAGAGGTGCCACCTCCGGGAGAAGTGATGAACAAGTTCAAGAGGCTCCTACTAGCACTCTAGGTAACTCAAATGAAATTCATAAAAATAAAGATTTCATCATATATTTTCAGTGTAGGGAAGTCGGGCATTACAAGAGTAAGTGACCAAAAAGAGTCAAGAAGACTCAACCGACATCAAAAGTTCATGAAAAGTCAAAGGATGTCGGAGCCCCAACAATTAAGAGCAAGGAGCACATAATTTGCTTCAAATGCCAACAACGAGACCACTATAAAAGGCAATTCCCTAGGGGGAGGAAGCAAACCAAAGGCAAAGGACAAGTCTCACATGTAGGGGGAGCTAAGGTAAACCAAAGGCAAAGGAGAAGTCTCACATGTAGGGGGAGCTAAGGCAAACCCTAAGGTAAAATTTAGTATTGGACCTTCTTTGTTTCATAATGAAAATCATGCTTTTAATTCACTTGCAATTGTGCATAATCATAAGGAGCATGCTAGAAATAGACCCTATTGCTTAGGTGCTAAATCTTGTGATATTAGGGCTAAGAATAAATCTAGAACAAACAACCTTAAAACAAATCTACCTATGGAAGCAATTAGGAAGGTAGAGAACCACTTAGGCATTAACCCTAAGAAGGGTAGGCATATGCCTAAGAGGAGGAACAATGCCCACATAATAGATGAAAATTCAAAAATTAGGCAATTAGAATTAGAAAACCAAGTCTTGAGGTCAAAGCTTGAGAAATTAGAGAAGACCCTTAGGAATATGCAAAATCCAATTCAAGGGTCTAGAAGTCAAAACCTAGGGTCTAGAAGACAAGAACCATCTAGGGGCAAGGAAGGTTTGGGTCACAAACTTAAGCCCAAGGAGACCTACCATAGTATTCCATTCGATTTTGGAACCATCCATAGTTCGAAGAAAACCAAGATTAATAGGGAAGTCATCCCTAAGGATAACCATGGTGTGTGTATAGTGGCCAAGGTTTCAAAGAAACCTAGGAAAGCCACTAAGAAGGTCACAAGGGAAGTTATCCCTAATGTTGACCAAGGCAAGACCAAATTGACCAAGGCTTCCAAGCCTAAAAGGGTCATTAGGAAGGTACTAAGGGAGGATATCCCTAGTGGGTACCTAGTTATCCCAAGGAGCTCCAATAGGTATTGAGTTTCTTGGAGTGTGATTCCATCATGCTAAATGGTTTAGGTTGTGTCAACTTGAATTGGTGGGGTAGTTAACCTAACCATATCAAAGTTGGCATTTTAGGACATTTTCAAGGTTATGAGATACCTTGTGAATGAAGTTTAATTTTATATTCTAAAGGATTTTAGGATGTGCCAATGATGATGCTCCACATCATCATGGACTTATCATGTGGTGCCACCTCATGAGGGAGACCAAGAGCCATTGGCTCTTGGAATTACATGCATGCATGTAACCCCCCATCTAAGAGTGGCCGGCCACTTTAGCATTAGTGGGAAGTTATTTGGATTAACTTCATCTTCTTCCTTGCTCTCCTCTCTCAAGTTTTCTCTCCCAATCCACTATCTTGGCCGAACAATCCAAGGAGTGCTAACACACTCTAGGTTGTGTTTTCTCCACCACCAATAGAGGAGTGCAGGATAGTTAAAGCTTTGGAGCACTTGACACTCTTGAGTTAATGCACTATTTTTGTAGATCTAGGATCTTTAAACACATACATGTTTTATTTTATATATCTTCATACGGATCCGTGGCCGGGCTTCTGAGGTTTCCGCAATGCAAAAAGCGATTTTTGTGGCTCAGAAATCCCAACAGTGGTATCAGAGCCATGTGCGAAGCTTGTATGCATTTAGTATTTGTAGTTTTGTATTAGATATGAAAATTACATATTTTTAAGTTTCTGTAAATTTCCTATTTTTATAGAATTTTTGGGTATTTTTCTCAAAGTGTCGAAGCAACAAGTGTTGGGACACTTGTAGGCTTCAACCGTCGAGAAAAACTCTCCGAAACAGTGAGTTCTCGCATTAGGTTTTTGGAACAGCGACTTAAGTCACTGTAAGATCTAGTAGGGACACTCGCAAAGTTTATTTTTGTGAGTAGGGGCGCTGCCCCTATCCCCGAGAGGGGCCTTGTCCCGCGATCATGCCCGGAAACCGCTTAGCGGGACCGTTATAGAGAGGTGACTCATAAAATTGAAAACAAAATAGGAAAAATTATAAAAATTTTATGTAAAATACATAATTTAGTATTATGTATAATTCTGTAGTGGTCATGGCCCAAGAACCCCAATATGATTGGACGTTAATGTGTTGTAATTCATAATACGGCCTGCGTGCCATTTTTGTGATTGTGCTTGTTATATAGGGTATGCGACCTGTGTGTCGTGCCTCTTCTTTTAAAATTCTAGTTGTAAATAGTTTTAGACTCGAATGTAACTCGAGTTTCATGTTTGTAATGTACAAAAATGGAGAGGTGGAAGGTCCACTTTGTAGGGATGTATACTGAAAAGTCTATCTTTTCTATGAATATCTTTATTTTTGAAATAAGAATCACATGATCATTGTTTGCATATTTTTATGCATATTGTCTAATACATTACACTGTAGATAACATGGTGTGTGGTGTCACACGGGAGATCATGTTATTGGCTCCTTGTAAAGTATAAGTAAAGACTCACAACCGAGATGGCTTTGGACAAACCATCGGAATGGTTGTAGTGTGATTTGGTGTTGGTTTGTCTTGACCATAGAATCACACTAGTGCACTTTGTGTGTATTGAGCAGGACCGACTTAGAGGTGATTCGATTTATTGTTGAATATATAATCGAATCGGACCTCAGATATTATTATGTACATGCTCTTAATCCCGATATAATAACGGGCACATATACTTAGTATTCATCTCTTTGATTTACCAATGGACGAGATTTATAGATTAAATCGATAGGCTCGGTAAGTTGGGAGATGATATTATTTATATGGTGTGTCCTTTATTATAGGAGGAAACTGTGTCCTATATATTAGGATGATGATGTCCCCTTGAGGAGCTCATAAGATTCATCATGTAAACCCTGCAGGTGGACTTGGTCCGGCATGATGAAAAGGTTGAGTGGTACTACTCAAGGAGTTAGATGTTGATTAATTAATGGTCAATAAATTAATTAATCGACGGACTTTCGAGATCTTAAACACGGGGAGAAAATGTACAAATAATATATGGAGCCCATATTATCATATGGGGGTTGGTGAGGTAGATCAATGATGAACCTTTAGTGGATTGGATCATCATTAGTGGATCGGACTTTATGTGGGCTTGATCCATGGGTGGACAAGACCCAACTCCTCCTCATGGTCCCTAATGTAGCTTATTAACACCTCATGATGCTTAGATACAAAGGATAGAAACAAAACTCTAGATCCAAAGGTGGAGATTAAATCTCTAGATCCGACGGTTGAGATTAAATCTCTAGATCCGACGGTTGAGATTAAATCCCTAGAACCAATGGAGGAGATTAATCCAAGGCATAAACCCAACTCTATAAATAAGGCTTATTGGTTTGGATGGCAACTTAATGATAAGGGGATTAGGGTTTGCTTCCTTTGGAGGCTAGGAATCCTAGTTGGTTTAGGATTAGGTTTGGGTGGCTAGGGTTTTGGGAGCTAAGGGTGGGCAGCCACAAGTGGATGAGGGTTTCCTTCTTCTTCCTAAGATTGGTCGGCCACTATTCTTCTCCTCTCTACCTTGGCATGAGCTTATCCTATTCTTCTTCCTCTCTTACATGGCCGACCAAAAAGGAGAGCTAGGATTAGGGTTTGGAGGCTTAGGGTTTAGGAGGCTTGGGTGGCACCAAATAAGGAAGGTTTCTTTCTTCTTCATCCCTTGGTGGCCGGCACCCACAGCCCTATCCCAGCCCTTGGGTGGCATCCAAAGACCCCTTCTCCTTCTCCTTAGGTGGTGGAAACAAGATATAGGGCTTTCCCTTGGTGTCTTGGCCGGTTTCCACCATTATCTCCTTCTCCTTGTTGGCCGGCGGCAAGCATTTCTTATGTTGCTTGTTGGTTGGCTATAGGAAGGAGATGAGCCTTGTTTATATTCTTCCTCTTTCTTTGGAAGAGCAAGGAAGGAAGATTTGCGATCTAGGAGCTTCGACTTTTGGTAGAGCGTCGCCCACACGACGTCCAAAAGGAGGAAGGACATACATTAGAAGATCGAGAGGTATATCGATTCTCTAATTTTATATGTTACTTGCTTGTTTTTGTTTTTCAATTATAAGCATGTTATAAATCTGTAAATGGCTAAATAATACTTGGATCCCGAGCATAAACACGAAAACTGGCAATCCGGACAACGTCTATTCCGCGGCTACTCGTAGAATAGAGGATGGTCGCTTGAACAACTAGTTTGTTCAAGTGACCTCTCTAAACGAATAGCACGATGATGGCTTGGTTGCTTTGGCAATCCCTTTTGTCTAGGATTAAATTTTTAAATCCGGGGACATAGAAGGGATTGCCATTGAAGGAAGCTACCGAGGTGAAGTGGGAAGCGAAGTTTCCCCTCACGGACTCGATAAGCAAAACCCTTCAATTGGTATCAGAGCCAAGGTTTCTGGTTTTGTGTGTTTAGGATTCGGTTAATTTTTATGCACTTTTCCATATATTATATGTGCCAGATAATAGTAGGATATGCGTAGTTTAACTCTTTGGTTGCAGGTATAAGATCCGACTATTATGGCCATATGTGTGTATGTGATTGTATGTGTGTAAATATTTTTTTTGTTGAATCCTCGGGGTTGACGAGACTAGTATTTAGTTTTGTAAATTAAATACAGCATTGTTTAGCCACTCTTTATTTTATTTTACTTTCGATCTAGATTTCATGTACACTCCCTCGTGGAGTATAGGATCGATGGATGTAAATTAAAATAGGTTTTAGTCTCGGCTCGGATCTCCGGATGGCTCGTACATGGCGTAGGAGGAGCGGACGAGATGGCGATGCGATGGGAGTCATATTGAAGACAAAAGCCATAATAGTTGGAAAATAATTTATTTTTCATATTTATTGCTTTTTGTTTGATATGCATGTCGTAGGCTAGGAAAATTCTTCAATTTCAAATTACTAAGTGGGAGAGGGATATTTTTATAAATTCCCGCGGCCTCCATTACGATTTGACAAGTGATGCAAACAAACATGCGCGTCGACTCTGAGTGCCTTCCTCCATATCGGATGAGTTTGTTTGCGGATCACAAGGTCGAATATGGTTATAGGAAATTATTAAGGAGCGTGTGTACTTGCCCATCGTAAGGCACATAACCCGAGATAATTACCTTAGTACCGAGTAATGGTGAACACTTAGATATAAATATAAGTATCCTCCCCATCGGAGTCACTGCTTTTATTTGTAGGGCCAAAGAGGAACCAACTATTAATTTTACTTGTCAAAAAGTTAGGTTGACAAGATAGTAAAATTAATGGGTAAAACCTCCTCTTACAAATGTAGAATACGTATACGTCCACACTATCGTGGCATACGATATTCTCGGTGTTTTGAGGTGTTGGTTGATTTTAAAATTTTATTGTTTGAGGAATCAATAATTTTTTGAAATCTAATGTTTTGATTTATGTGATTCTTAGGTTTTCTTTCAAAATGACTTTCAACCCACTTGCTGTGATACTGAAAGAGAACAAACTTACTGGACCCAACTATGTTGATTGGAAGAGGAATCTAGACATTGTCTTGACTACTGAGGAATACAAATATGTACTCCTCGAAGAGTGCCCTCCCAAGCCTGCAGATGATTCTGGGGAAAAGGAGAGAGAGAGCTATAAGAAGTGGATCAAGGCCGATGAGATGGCGCGGTGTTACATTTTGGCATCTATGTCAAATGTACTGCAACATCAGCATCAAGCCATGTCCACTGCTTATGATATGATGCTCAATCTCAAGGAGCTTTTCGGACACCAGAATCGGGCTGCGAGGCAAGAGGCCATGAGAAACTTGATGACGACCACCATGATCGAGGGAACACCCGTGAGGGATCATGTTCTCAAGATGATGGCTCATTTGAATGAGCTGGAGGTCCTAGGAGCTGAGATCGATGGGGAAACCCAGGTCGATATCATTCCGCCTCTACCTAGGAGTTTTGAGCAGCTACCAACTACAACATGAACAAGAGGTTGTATTCACGGAACTTCCGATGTAACTCCAAAGCACAGAGGGACTATTTCACAGAGTGCTCTGCGCATGCCATGGTGACCCAAAAGGTTTCTACTTCTAAGCCGAAAGGCAAGAAGAAGAAGAAACAAACTGGGGCAAAGGCGGTGGAGGTACTCAGGGAGGAGTGAAGAAGCCGAAAGGGAAGTGCTTCACTTGTAAGCAGGCTGGACACTGGAAGAAGGACTTCCCCAACCGCAAGAACAAAGATATATCTTTTGGTCTACTCGTTGAAATATGTTTAGCGGTGTTATCTACCGACACCTAGTGTGTAGATACGGGAGCCATTGATCATGTCTGCAATACTTTGCATGGGTTCTAGGAAACCAGACGACTGGCTGAAGGGGAAATTACCGTGTACTTGGGCAATGCCACGAAGGTGGCGGCTGTTGCAGTGGGAGATGTTCATTTATCTTTTGAGAAAAATAAACTTTTGGTTCTTAAGAATTGCCTTTATGTACCCTTATTTAGAAAGAATTTAATTTCGGTTTCTAAATTATTTATGGATGGATATTCTATTTCTTTTAATAACAGAGTTGTTATAAGAAGGAATAGGGACATTATCTGCTCGGGTGCATTGATAAAAAATTTGTACACACTTGAACCAAAACCTCCCACGATGCAAATTGAAGTTAATAACTCATCCTCTAATTCCAATAAGAGAAAAGAACCTTCGAAGATGAACCAAACATATCTTTGTCATCTTAGGCTTGGTCACATTAACCTAAGCAGAATTCAAAGGTTGATAGCTGATAGACCTTTGGATACATTAGTGGAGGAGGATCTCTCAACCTGTGAATCTTGCTTGGAAGGTAAGATGACCAAGAGGCCTTTTAAGGCCAAGGGGTATAGAGCCAAAGATGTGTTAGAATTGGTTCATTCTGATTTGTGTGGTCCTATGTCTATCTAGGCTAGAGGTGGTTTTGAGTATTTCGTCTCTTTTAAAGACGATTACTCAAGATATGAATACATTTACCTGATGCGCCGCAAGTCTGAATGCTTTGACAAGTTCAAAGAATTCAAGGCTGATGTGGAGAAACGTCAAGGTAAAAGTATCAAGACACTACGATCTGATCGTGGTGGTGAGTACCTCTTGGGAGAGTTTAGGAACTACTTATCAGAGGCTAAGATTCAATCCCAATTGACTACACCTGGCACACCCCAGTAGAACGGTGTAGCAGAGCGAAGGAATAGGACTCTTATAGAGATGGTTAGATCGATGATGAGTTATTCTGACTTGCCAGATTCGTTCTGGGGATATGCTCTAGATACGGCGGTGTACATTCTGAACTTGGTTCCATTTAAATCAGTTCCTTCTACTCCCACAGAGTTGTGGACTGGGTGAAAGCCTAGTCTAAGACATATTCATATATGGGGGAGTCTAGCACATGTGCTGAAGGCAGATGCTGGTAAGTTGGAACCTCGTACAGAAGTACACATGTTCGTTGGCTATCCCAGGGGAACGATTGATGGATTTTTTTATAGTCCTAGAGATTAGAGGGTGATCGTTAGCACGAATGCCAGATTTCTAGAGGAAGACTATGTGATGAGCCACAAGCCCAAGAGTAAAATTGTTCTGGAGGAGTTAAAAAGGGAAGTCACTTCTTTAGTACCATCGGTACAAGAGGATATACCACATGTCACCGCACCACGTGTCACAGAGGATACACAGGTGATACCTCGTCGTAGTGGGAGGGTTGTGAGACAGCCTGATAGATTCATGTTCTTGGGAGAATCTTCTGATTTGGTCCCTGGTGAACATGAACCCGATCCCTGGACATATGACGAGGCAATCCAAGATAAAGATGCAGTATCTTGGCAAAGTGAAATGAATGTTGAGATTGAATCTATGGATTCAAATCAGGTCTGGGAGCTAGTAGAACCATCCGATGGTGTAAAAACCATTGGATGTAAGTGGATCTACAAGAGAAAGAGAGGAATAGATGGGAAGGTTGAGACCTTCAAAGCGAGGCTTGTTGCGAAGGGGTATACTCAGAAAGAGGGTATCGATTATGAGGAGACCTTTTCGCCGGTAGCCATGCTTAAGTCTATCCGGATTCTCTTATGCATAACAACTCATATGGATTATGAGGTGTGGTAGATAGATGTCAAGACAGCTTTCCTTAATGGAAGTCTTGAGGAAATCATCTACATAAAGCAACCAGAGGGATTCATTGCTAAGGGCAAAGAGCATCTTGTATGTAAGCTTAATCGGTTTTTTTATGAATTGAAACAAGCTTTGAGGTCTTGGAACATCCGCTTTGATGAGGTGATCCAGTCTTATGGATTTATTTAAAGTCCGGATGAGTAGTGGTATTTCTTGTACTATACGTAGATAACATTTTGGTGATTGGAAACAATATCAAAGTGTTATCGGACGTAAGGGTATGGTTGTCCAAACAGTTTGATATGAAGGACTTGGGAGAAGTGGGACACATCCTTGGGATCAAGGTTATTGTGCTTATCCCAAGCTTCATACATAGACACGATAATGGATCGTTTTAGCATGCAAAACTCCAAGAAAGGTTTTCTACCTTTCATGCATGGAGTTCCTTTATCTAAGGAGATGTGTCCTAGATCATCTGAGGAGATAGAGGAGATGAAGGCGGTTCCATATGCTTCGACAGTAGGAAGCCTCATGTATGCGATGCTATGTATGAGACCAGATATCTGCTTTACTGTGGGCATGGTCAGCAGATATCAGAGTAATCCAGACATAGTGACATCGGATCATGGTAAAGCATATATTGAAGTGCCCTAGAAGACTAGGGATTATATGCGTTTACGGCACCAATTACTCCTCGTGGTTACATGGATTTTTGACTTTCCAATCGATAGGATAATGTAAAGAAGTCATCACCTCGTGTTTTGTGTTTACTTTGGGAGGTGGAGCCATTGTATGGAGGAGTGTCAGCAGTAAATGCGTGGCGGACTCCACCATGGAAGTCCGAGTATGTGGCGCCTCGAGGCGGCCAAAGAAGTCAGATGGCTTAGGAACTTCCTGATGGACTTGGATGTGATTCTTGGTTTGCCCAGAACTATCACAATTTATTGTGATAATAGTGGTGCAGTTGCAAACTCGAAGGAACCACGAGCCCATAAGGCTAGTAAACACATAGAGCGCAAGTACCACCTGATACGAGAAATCGTAAGGGAGGTAGAAGTTGTTGTCGCCTAGATTGCATCAGAGGATGACCTGGTAGACCCTTTCACTAAGGCCCTTCTAGTGAGAGCTTTGATCGGCATGTGGAGGGAAGGGGAATCAGATGTATGGCAGTATGAGGACAACATAGTCTTTTAGTATAAGTGGGAGATTGTAGGGATGTATACTGAAAAGTCTATCTTTTCTATGAACATCTTTATTTTTGAAATAAGAATCACATGATCATTGTTTGCATATTTTTATGCATATTGTCTAATACATTACAATGTAGATAACATGGTGTGTGGTGTCACACGGGAGATCATGTTATCGGCTCCTTGTAAAGTATAAGTAAAGGCTCACAACCGAGATGACTTTGGACAAACCATCGGAATGGTTGTAGTGTGATTTGGTGTTGGTTTGTCTTGACCATAGAATCACACTAGTGCACTTTGTGTGTATTGAGCAGGACCGACTTAGAGGTGATTCGATTTATTGCTGACTACATAATCGAATCGGACCTCAGATATTATTATGCACATGCTCTTAATCCCGATATAATAACGAAAACATATACTTAGTATTCATCTCTTTGATTTACCAATGGGTGAGATTTATAGATTAAATCGATAGGCTTGGTAAGTTGGGAGATGATATTATTTATATGGTGTGTCGTTGATTATAGGAGGAAACCGTGTCCTATATATTAAGATGATGATGTCCCCTTGAGGAGCTCATAAGGTTCATCATGTAAACCCTGCAGGTGGACTTGGTCCGGCATGATGAAAAGGTTGAGTGGTACTACTCAAGGAGTTAGATGTTGATTAATTAATGGTTAGTAAATTAATTAATCGACGGACATTTGAGATCTTAAAAATGGGGAGAAAATGTACAAATAATATATGGAGCCCATATTATCATATGGGGGTTGTGAGGTAGATCAATGATGAACCTTTAGTGGATTGGATCATCATTAGTGGATCGGATTTTATGTGGGCTTGATCCATGGGTGGCCAAGACCCAACTCCTCCTCATGGTTCCTAATGTAGCCTATTATGAAGCTTAGATCCAAAGGATAGAAACAAAACTCTAGATCCAGAGGTGGAGATTAAATCTCTAGATCCGACGGTTGAGATTAAATCTCTAGATCCGACGGTTGAGATTAAATCCCTAGAACCAATGGAGGAGATTAATCCAAGGCATAAACCCAACTCTATAGATAAGGCTTATTGGCTTGGACGGCAACTTAATGATAAGGGGATTAGGGTTTGCTTCCTTTGGAGGCTAGGAATCCTAGTTGGTTTAGGATTAGGTTTGGGTGGCTAGGGTTTTGGGAGCTAAGGGTGGGCGGCCACAAGTGGATGAGGGTTTCCTTCTTCTTCCTAAGGTTGGACAGCCACTATTCCTCTCCTCTCTACCTTGGCATGAGCTCATCCTATTCTTCTTCCCCTCTTCCATGGCCGACCAAAAAGGAGAGCTAGGATTAGGGTTTGGAGGCTTAGGGTTTAGGAGGCTTGGGTGGCACCAAATAAGGAAGGTTTCTTTCTTCTTCATCCCTTGGTGGCTGGCGCCCACAGCCCTATCCCAGCCCTTGGGTGGCTTCCAAAGACCCCTTCTCCTTCTCCTTAGGTGGTGGAAACAAGATATAGGGCTTTCCCTTGGTGTCTTGGTCGGTTTCCACCATTATCTCCTTCTCCTTGTTGGCCGGCAGCAAGCATTTCTTATGTTGCTTGTTGGTTGGCTATAGGAAGGAGATGAGCCTTGTTTCTATTCTTCCTCTTGCTTTGGAAGAGCAAGGAAGGAAGATTTGTGATCTAGGAGCTTCGACTTTTGGTAGAGCGTCGCCCACACGACGTCCAAAAGGAGGAAGGACATACATTAGAAGATGGAGAGGTATAACGATTCTCTAATTTTATATGTTACTTGCTTGTTTTTTTTTTCAATTATAAGCATGTTATAAATCTGTAAATGGCTAAATAATACTTGGATCCCGAGCATAAACACGAAAACCAGCTATCCGGACATCGTCTATTCCGCGGCTACTCGTAGAATAGAGGATGGTCTCTTGAACAACTAGTTTGTTCAAGTGACCTCTCTAAACGAATAGCACGATGATGGCTTGGTTGCTTTGGCAATCCCTTTTGTCTAGGATTAAATTTTTTAATCCGGGGACATAGAAGGGATCCCCATTGAAGGAAGCTACCGAGGTGAAGTGGGAAGCGAAGTTTTCCCTCACGGACTCGATAAGCAAAACCCTTCATACTTCTAGACGGAGTTACGAGAAGGGTGCCGACGACACATGACGGTCAAAGGAGGCGCTTAGAGAAGCCGCTACCCCTAGGTTGACCGTCCGATCTTCTCATTGGCTTGAGAAGATCGTAGTAGGGTCATGACCTAATCACACACACACACAAACACACACACACACACACACACACACACACACACATATATATATATATATATATATATATATATATATATATATATATATATATATATATATATATATATATATATTTGTTATGCTTGTATGTATGTGATGCATGCTAATAGAATAATGCTTGTATGTATATGATGCATGCTAGGATATTTTTCTTGTATGTATATGATACATGCTAGAATAATGTTTGTATGTATTCGATGCATGCTATTATAGGATAATAAAGGCCTCAATGCGTATATGATACACATTCCAATTAGATTAGATCTTAATCGAATCAACTCAAAAAAAATACCTACCAAGTCCTTGATGTTGGTGCAATCGGCCCAGGTCACGATTGACCAGGACTCGAGTTTGGCTCGAGTGATGTTTTGATGTGTTTTGATGTTTCGACAAAAACATATGACAATATAATTGTCAAGGAAAGTCCAAGCATAGGTCTTGGCAAATGGAAAGTCCAAGCATGGGTCTTGGCAAATGGAAAGTCCAACATGAGTTGGCAAGGAAAGTCCAAGCATGGTCTTGGCATGGAAAGTCCAACATGGGTTGGCATTTGAAGTCCAAGGGGATTAATATTGGCGGCGTAAAGTCCAAGCGGTAGTCTTGGCAGCATAAGTCCAATGGTTGGCGGCGTAAGTCCAATGTGCCTTGGCGGTGTAGACACCGTTAGCATGACATAGCCGACGGAAGCACCTGAAGGCTAGCGCGATGGATGAACAAGTCATGGATGACTTGGAGGGATCCAAGAGGCGTGAGGCTGATGGAGGTGGCTAGAAGGCTTAGGTCTAGGCTAAGGGTGGTCTAGCAAGTATGGGGGAACCATACTTGAGTTAAAACCTCATGTTTGAGGTTTGCGGTCGGCCAGTGCCATATGGCGTCAGACCGAAATCAACTAGGGTTTGATTTGCGGGTTATGGCCTAGCGGTGATTGCCATAGGTTGGCGATCGGTGATGGCTCGGCGATCGGTGATCGTGTGATCGATCGGTGGTGCTCGAGAATTCGCCGCGCGAGAATGGAGTCGAGACTCGCCTGGTCGAGTGAGGACTCCATCAGTCGACTGATGGTCACAATCAGTCGACTGATGGTAGTTCCGTTGGACTTATCCAACGTGGAACTAGCCGTTGTCTCACGACAACAGTATCATCAGTCGACTGATCAACTTTTTCCAGCACAGGTTGAAGCTATATATGGAGCTCGTGACGGAGGAAAAAGAAATCGGTTCTTGAGGGCTATTGGGGCGATTTGTTGGTGCAAATCAGGTCTCCAAGTGCAAGCAAGCAACCAAGCATTCAAGCAATCAAAACAAGTGTTGTAAAGTCTTTTCTTTACTTGTATTTCATATTCATTATTGTAATTGCTTGTATTTGTATCTTATTGTTGTAAGATTACTTGTAAGGGGTTTCTCCACCCTTGACTTGTGTCAAGAAGGAGTTTTATTGGTTAGTGGTGTTTGTGGCATCGCTAGGTTTCGTACGAACCCAATCCGTGGAGTAGGAACCGGTTCGGTTCCGAACCACGTTATATGCTCTTGTTGTGATTTGTGTGGTGTCCATTTCGTTATTGCTTTTATCATTATTTCTATTTCCGCTGCGCACTAACGAAATTGTAGACACGAACGGGATCGAATTTCATCTACGCTATTCACCCCCCTCTAGCCATTCCAATATTCCTAACAAGTGGTATCAGAGCCCGGGGCTCTTCTACGGATTAACAACCGAGAGCTAAGGCAAAAGGCTAGAGGGTGAAGATGGAATTCCAAGACAAGCTTGGATGGGAAATCAACACTCCACCTCCATATGATCCAAAAGATTTTCTGGCATGGAGAGCAAGAATGGAAACATTCTTGATGATGAACATAGAGGATTGGTTCATCCTCATTGAAGGCCTTGAACCCCCTAGGGATAAGAAGGGGAATGTCCTAAAATTGAAAAAGTGGACCCAAGAGCAACGCCAAAAGCTCAAGACCGAAGTTAAGGTAACGAAACTTTTGAAAGATTTAATCCCTAATGATGTTTGTGCAAGCTAGGGGATTACATGTATGCCAAGGAGCTATGGAGAAAATTGGAAAGATACCATGAGGAGAGTTCATCCTCAAGTGAAAGTGAGGAATCAGAAGTTGAGATGGAGTCAACTTTCGAATCGGAGAAAGAAGAAGTAGAAGAGGTGGAAGAAGCATCTACTTCTAGGATTGAGGAGGAGAGACCATCCTCTACACCGGAGCAACCTCAAGAAGAGCTCTCAACATCCGATCAAGATGAGGAAGCTCAAAATTCAACTCCGGCACCTACCACCACCCTAGGTAACTCAAACACTTTATTTTCAAACAAAAATCATATTATGTGCTTTGAGTGTAGGGAGTATGGGCATTACAAGAGCAAATGTCCAAAGAGGATCAAGAAAGCTCCTCCGGCGCCTAAAAGTCAACAAAAGTCAACGGACGCCGGTTCTCCAAGACAAAAGAGCAAGGAGCATGTCATTTGCTTCAAATGCCGACTACCGGGTCATTACCGGAGTCAATGCCCAAAGAAGAAGAAGAAGAAGGGGCAAAGGGAGCATCACAAGTAGGGGAGCCACTAAGGCAAACCCTAAGGTATATTTAAATAATGCTCCGTCTAATTTAATTATTAAAAAGCATGCTAGAACTAATTTTAGCAATTTTGTTATGTATCATAAAGAGCATGCTAGAAATAACAAACATATGTGTTTAGGAGCTAAAAATGTTCACCTTAAGAATAAGGAGAAATTTGGGACTAATGTCCTTAGAAAAACAATACCTAGGAAATCTATTAAGAAAATCCAAGAACATCTAGGTTTTAATCCAAAATGGACTAGGCATTTGCCAAGAAAGTCAAATGCCCAAGATTTAAATAAAAATTCTAAAATTGGGCAATTAGAATTAGAGAACCAAGCCTTGAGGTCAAGGCTTGAGAAATTGGAAAAGACCCTAAACAAGATACAAAATCAATTTCAAGGGTCAAATTGTCAAACTCTTAGGTCAAGAAGTCAAAGTCAACATCTAGGATCTAAGAGTCAAAAGTCAACCAAGGGCAAGAATGGTTTGGGTTACAAACTTAAGTCCAAGGTGACTTACCATAGTGTTTCATTCGACTATGGGACACTAACTAGGTCTAGGAAGACCAAGGTAAATGGGGAAGTCATTCCTAGAGTTGACCAAGGTTTGTGCCTATTGGCCATGGTTTCGAAGAAACCTAGGAGGGCCACTAAGAAGGTTGTTAGGGAGGCAATCTCCAAGATTAACCTAGGTAAGACCAAAATGACCAAGGCTAATAAGCCTAGGAGGGTCTTTAGGAAGGTATCTAGGGAGGTTATCCCTAAGGAATACCTAATTAACCCTAGGAGCTCAAATCGGTTTTGGGTTCCTAAGAGCGTGATTGATTCACGCTGAGATGGGTTTAGGGTGTGTCAACCTTGATTGGATGGGTAGTTAACTCAACCATGATAAAGGTGGCACTTTAGGTTACTTTCAAGGTTATGGTTACCTTGGAAATATCCTTGAGCCTTAATTTTAAAGAATTTTAGGTTGTGTCAATATATATCTTGAAAACATGAAAATCAATAAAATTGACATGATCTAGATTTAGAGGTCATAGTGTGTATCTTTGATTATTGGCACACTTTGGAAGGTCATGTATCAAGAAATGTGTGGTTAAGATGTAAAGGTAACATCTAGAGTGATACTCAAGTGTCACACAACTTGATGTCTTGTATTCACCATGCTTCATATGTTTTACCATATGTTTGCATGGAAGGAATGTCTAGGATAGATTACATCTCGCAAAACAAGTCTTTTACTTTGATTGTGTATTTCAACACTTAGAAAGGGTGAGATGTTAGGTTTTGGAAATCATTGAATGTTAATGTTTGCAAAAATGAAATAAAACATTAAAATACATTAACAAATACATGAATAAAAGTATAACATCAAAACATTCGATATACAAGATCTAACGTGATAAAATGGAATAATTAAGATGATGAAATCGAGATCTTCTAATTTTAGAACTAAATCGAGTCGGAAATCAGATATCGGGCCGATCGATAACCGATAACACCGAGCGCGATACGATACCATCCCGAAAGAAGCTCCATGACTCGATCGATCAACATCACGACCGATGAGGTCCATCACCGATCGATGGTATCGCTCACCGAGGCCGAAGGCCATCAATGAGTGCTCGACAGCCGAGTGATGTGCACATCACCGATGATGGAGCAACATCACGATCGATGCTATCGTGAGCACGCCATGTAAGGTTCTAAGCCGATTGCTGAGCCGACGGATGCCGATCGCCGGTAAAAACCCGTAATAAATCGATCACCGATCGATGCTCCACATCACCGATCGAATCATCGCTTTTTTTATAACGCCAACCGCTTAGGGTTCTGGCGTCTTCACGCGATTTTTTCTTCCTTCTCCGATCGCCATCCCTCTCCGACCAACTCTTCCGTGCTAACCTTCCCAAAGTCCTAGGTTTGATAGACAAAGCCTCTCCTCTTCCATTTTCACCTATTCGAGCCCTAGTTCACGCGATTTAGGTTTATTTCTTCGTTCCGATTAGGTTCCTACAAGCCTCCTGACTTTTTCCGGCGATCCTCAAGAACATTTGAGTCTTCCTCCCAAGACACACATTCAAATGGTGCCTAAGTAACGATTTTTCTTTCCGAGCCCTAATTTTCATTTCCATTACAATTTAGGTTTATCTAATCGTGTATTGTTGCCATTGCATGTCATATCATCACATTGCATTCATAATAGGAGAGCCCGTAGGAATGATCCACCCGAGGGTGAATCTCGATTGTACCAACCTATGTTGGTTAGGTACATCGATAGGGACTTTTTCAATAGGCATTGTAGTGATGTCATGGAATTAATTACATACTATAATCTGATGAAAATCGTCTTGTGCACGCATCCAATTAATGATGACCTTATTAAGGAATTCTATCAAAACCTTAAAAAGGTGGATGACTAATTTACTTACACTACTCGCGTAAAACGCGAGTTAGAGTTCACTCCTACGATACTGCAGGAGTTTCTCGAGTGTAGGCCTTCAGATGACACCTTTATCTTTTACCCTACCATGGACTTTCCTCTACCTGAGCCTTTTGACCATATCTCTATGGAGTCCATGCATGAGCATATCTTTGGTTATCCTTGTCCCACCGCCCAATCTATTTCCTATCATCGAAGTTGTCTCAGACTGACAATGTCCTTTACAAGGTCATTGTTGGGTGTTTTCTTCCCATTGTCACTGGTCCGCCAAGATTCGCCTCCCCATCTTTTTCTTCTATATGCCATGCGTCATCGCTAGATATAAACTTTGCATTAAACATTTTCCATCTGATTGCACTTTTACTTCGCATAAGGGAAAGTGCATATGCCATTTGGTCATATCATCACAAAGAAGGCGTCAACATCCATAGGGGCTCTGCGAGCGCTATCGAGGTGTACGATCAGATATCGGTTCAGAACTCTCGTTAGCAAAGCTACGGATGGGCATTGGACAGATGGAGTTGGCGCCTCGACCACCCCCCGGGCACGCAGAGAGCCTCCTCCGGTACCCCGAGAGGCGACAGAGGACCACGAGGATGCAGACCACTGATGAGGATGACCAGATGCCGGCAGACACATCAGCGGCGGGTCCATCAGATCGTCGTGGCGGGCCGAGTCCGAGATTTCAGACTATCGCAATGGTTGGACTCTAGGTCGCCGAGCTATTGCTAGGCTGCATCCTTCGACGCCTCGATCGGATGGAGGAGTCCCAGAGCGCGATAGAGCAAAGATCAACCGATATGCTAGAGATGATGCGCCTCGACTCGAAGTCACTGCCTCCTCCACCGCCACCTCCTGCGGACGATTAGAGGATATTAGATTTTTTTGTGGTTGTTATTTTTTTTGTGAGATTGAGCATAGTCAATCTCCATTTTGAATGTAAAAGACAAGTTTTAAGTTAAATGAAATCTTTGTTTCTGAAAAATCTTGTGTGTATGGATGAATATTTTTATAATGGTATTGCTTATGAAAGTTGATATATTATGACATGAAATTGCATCCTATCATATACCATGTCATTGGCCATGTTTTAATAATGCTATTATTTATGCCATGATCATACATTCATGCATTAACTTGATTAAAATTGATTTAAGGACTATGGCATGACTTGGAGTCCCAGTTATAAGGGAATCAAGTAGAGTTGCTTTAGAAAATGCATGAAACCCTAGTTTAGGGAGAACAAAACCCACATCTCACATCTAATTGACATGTATGTGTATGTATACACCCTAGATACATGTGAGATGCTAGGATATGAGTTAAGTTCAAGGTGCATAGTTTTTGCATCTAGATGAACTAAAACTCATCTAATTTTAGTTGTGGATCATTGGGAGAGCTTGTGTACAAGTCACGTACATAGAGCCCAAGGAATATGATCCAAGATAACATTTTGAGAACATTTGAAAATCAATTTAGAAAACCTTGGTGAAATCTATCTTTTGATAGTCATCATCATTGTAGAAGTTGGTACAAAGTAGATCAAAAACTTTAAAGTTTTTAATAGTTTTTAACTTTGTACCAATCTCCTATTTCAATGGTAAAAATATTTTTCGAAAATTTTTCACTGATTGTATGTGTGTTAAGTAATATACGTATCAAGTTTCGTGATTTTTTGATTTACGTAGAATTACTTATGCATTTCCAGAAGTCGAGTCTGATTCAAAATCGTTTTCGATTATCACGATCGCTTCTACGGCATGATCGATGGAAGCGTTTGGACTCGACTGCAGTGCTTTATCACTCGCCTGTTGCTTCGCGCTACCGATCGATGGACACATCACCGATCGTAGTCGACAGAGTCGATCGATATTCGATTTCGGGGTAACCAAAAGTTGTTTAACCCGATTTCAGCTACGGTTATGGTCCCTAATCACTCCTAACCCTGGGATATGCTTTGGGAAGCATTATAAAGGGTGAAAATCCATTGGATATGGATTAGGGGAAGTATTTAGGGTTTGTATCAATTTTAAGGTGTTGGAAAGTTCAATGTTGAATTTCTAATCTTAATTTTGATGGTTTAGAGTTCCTATTGGCTTAGGGACTTCCCAAGGACATTGTTGGTGCAATGGTCAAGGGGGAGCAAGTCTTTAGGGGGAGGTATCCATCTTGGAATGATGGATGTGTTTTTCTCCTTGAAAAGGAGAAGTTATTGGGAGAATATGACATCAATTGGGATATTGATGGGGACTTTTGAGAGACCCAATTTGGAAATTGGGAGAGTAAATAGGATTGTCTCTCTTGAGTGATATTGGACTTATCACTAGGAAGATGGTAGGCATCCTAAGTATTTTTGGACCAAGGGGGAGATTGTAAGATCTCATTGGGACATGAGACATTGACCCTCTTGGGGAGACAACTTTTTGCTGTTAGTCAAAAAGGGGGAGAATGTTTGGGGGAAAACATTTGGAGATCATTTACCAATTTGGGATAATTGGTAAAGGATTGGAGTTAGTATTCTAACTCAATTATTTGTTTGGTTTTTGTCAAACATCAAAAAGGGGGAGATTGTTAGTGCAATCGGCCCAGGTCACGATTGACCAGGACTCGAGTTTGGCTCGAGTGATGTTTTGATGTGTTTTGATGTTTCGACAAAAACATATGACAATATAATTGTCAAGGAATGTCCAAGCATGGGTCTTAGCAAATGGAAAGTCCAACATGTGTTGGCAAGGAAAGTCCAAGCATGGGTCTTGGGAAATGGAAAGTCCAACATGAGTTGGCAAGGAAAGTCCAAGCATGGTCTTGGCATGGAAAGTCCAACATGGGTTGGCATTTGAAGTCCAAGGGGATTAATATTGGCGGCGTAAAGTCCAAGCGGTAGTCTTGGCAGCATAAGTCCAATGGTTGGCGGCGTAAAGTCCAAGTGGAGTCTTGGCGGCGTAAGTCCAATGTGCCTTGGCGGTGTAGACACCGTTAGCATGACATAGCTGACGGAAGCACTTGAAGGCTAGCGCGATGGATGAACAAGTCATGGATGACTTGGAGGGATCCGAGAGGCGTGAGGCTGATGGAGGTGGCTAGAAGGCTTAGGTCTAGCCTAAGGGTGGTCTAGCAAGTATGGGGGAACCATACTTGAGTTAAAACCTCATGTTATGGCGATCGACCGAGTCAACTAGGGTTTGACCGCGGGTTATGGCCTAGCGCCGACCGCCATAGGTCGCGGGGCCGATCGATGAGTGAGCGACCGATCGATCGTGATCACCGACCGGGTGCTCGAGAATCGCCACGAATGGAGTCGAGACTCGACTGGTCGAGTGAGGACTCCATCAGTCGACTGATGGTCACAATCAGTCGACTGATGGTAGTTCCGTTGGACTTATCCAACGTGGAACTAGCCGTTGTCTCACGACAACAGTGGCATCAGTCGACTGATGGTCCCGATCAGTCGACTGATCGACTTTTTCCAGCACAGGTTGAAGCTATATATGGAGCTCGTGATGGAGGAAAAAGCAATCGGTTCTTGAGGGCTATTGGGGCGATTTGTTGGTGCAAATCAGGTCTCCAAGTGCAAGCAAGCAACCAAGCATTCAAGCAATCAAAACAAGTGTTGTAAAGTCTTTTCTTTACTTGTATTTCATATTCATTATTGTAATTGCTTGTATTTGTATCTTATTGTTGTAAGATTACTTGTAAGGGGTTTCTCCACCCTTGACTTGTGTCAAGAAGGAGTTTTATTGGTTAGTGGTGTTTGTGGCATCGCTAGGGTTCGTACGAACCCAATCCGTGGAGTAGGAACCGGTTCGGTTCCGAACCACGTTATATGCTCTTGTTGTGATTTGTGTGGTGTCCATTTTGTTATTGCTTTTATCATTATTTCTATTTCCGCTGCGCACTAACGAAATTGTAGACATGAACGAGATCGAATTTCATCTACGCTATTCACCCCCCCCTCTAGCCATCCAATATTCCTAACACTTGATACCCATCACTACCTCGATCATTTGTAGTTATTAAATCTGTCAAAGCAGAGCAACGCATATTATCTTGGTAGGGTGCGGAGGGACAATCTTGGTCTCGCCTATCACGGCTTGGGTTAGAGTAAGCTCAATTAGATTGAGTAAAACTAGTTAACTCAATTGGATCGAGTAGAACTATAGGCATATTCTAATCGTTGGAAAGATAGGATAAGATCACATTTACACTAAATCTTGGGCGATTTAGCCAAAGCTAACTCAAGGTCTTTTGTAAATATTGGTCTTGATCCTATAAACAAGAGTTGCATAGAGATGTAATCGGTAATGTGTTACCCACCGATCATACTAAGTCTTGGGCGATTTAGCCAAAGCTAACTCAAGGCTTAGTATGATGTGGATCTTGTCCCGTAGGAATTATAGCTAGTTTGTATGAATCTAGTAATGTGGTTTGACCGCATCCATAACTCGATTCTACAAAATTCCTATAATTCAGTGGGAGCATCATTTGATTAAAGGCCTAATTAAATGATAAAAGGAATATAATATTAATTCTCTGCATTGTATGTTGTAGATTACTATGTCGACAAACACGAACACTCTCTCTCTGCGTTCTGTCCTTGAGAAGGACAAGCTCAATGGAGCAAATTTCCTGGACTGGTACAGGAACCTAAGAATTGTTCTCACCTAAGAATTGTTCTCACCCAAGAAAGGAAACTGTACGTCCTGGAGCAGCCCATTCCAGAGGCACCTCCTACCACTGCCTCGCGAGCTGACAAAGATGCTTACAAGAAGCATCAAGATGATGCATTAGATGTGTCATGTCTAATGCTCGCGACCATGAACTCTGAGCTTCAGAAGCAACACGAGTTCATGAATGCTTATGATATGGTTGAACATCTTCGTCAACTATATCAAGGAAAAACAAGGCACGAGAGATATGAAGTCTCTAAGGCATTGTTTGGGTCTAAAATGCAAGATGGGACTCCCGTAGGTCCATATGTACTCAAGATGATTGGGTACGTAGAAAACCTACAGAGATTGGGATTCCCACTTGGCCAAGAGTTGGCCACTAACTTAATCTTGCAGTCTTTGCCACAAAGCTACAATCAATTTGTCATGAATTATAACATGAATGAAATTGATAAGCCACTGCCTGAGATGCTCAACATGTTGAGAACTGTTGTGCTCAACCTTAAGAAGGGAAAATCTAACTCCATTTTGATGGTGCAAAAGAAGAAAGGCAAGGGAAAGCCTAAAGGTAAGAGAATGTCCCAAGCCAAGGGCAAAGGCAAAAAACTTAAACCCAAAGGAGGGGTGGCCAAGGAAGGGGCTTGCTTCCACTGCAAGGAAGCTGGACACTGGAAGCGTAACTGCAAAGCTTACTTGGAAGATCTTAAGAAGAAGAGAAGTGAGACTCTACTTTAGGTATAAATGTTATAGAAGTCAATCTATCTATTTCTTCATCATGGGTATTAGATACCAGATGTGCATCACACATTTGTACCAATGTGCAAGCATTGAGAAATAGCAGGGCATTGACAAAGGGCGAGATAGACCTACGAGTAGGCAATGGAGCAAGGGTTGTTGTTGTTGCTGTAGGAACTTATGATCTATCACTGCCCTCTGGGCTTGTACTAGAATTATATGAATGTTGTTATGTGCCTGCTTTGACTAAGAACATAATTTCGGTTTCTTGTTTGGACAAGAAAGGATTTACATTTATAATAAAGAACAAATGTTGTTCAGTTTATTTAAATGATATGTTCTATTATAGTGCACCTCTAATGAACAGACTCTACTTTCTAGACTTAGAGAGCCCTATCTATAACATAAGTACCAAAAGGTTCAAGTCAAATGAGTTGAACCAAACCTATCTCTGGCATTGTTGCTTAGGTTACATAAATGAGAGTCGCTTATCTCAGCTCCATAAGGATGGGCTGCTAGACTCATTTGATTTTGAATCATATGAGACATGCGAGTCTTGCCTTTTAGGCAAGATAACCAAGACTCCCTTTAGTTGACACAGCGAAAGAGAAACAGACTTGTTAGGACTTATACATAGTGATGTATGTGGCCCTTTCAATGTTGCTGCTAGAGGTGGTTACAGGTACTTCATTACATTTATTGATGACTTCAGTAGATATGGTTATGTGTATCTCATGACACATAAATCAGAATCCTTTGAAAAGTTCAAATAATTCAAGAATGAAGTACAAAATCAGTTTGGCAAGAGTATTAAGATACTTCGATCAGATCTAGGTGGGGAATACCTTAGCCATGAGTTTCATGACTATCTAGCTGAGTGTGAGATTCTATCCCAACTCACTCCTCCTGGAACACCACAGTGGAATGGTGTATCCAAAAGGAGGAATCGTACCCTATTAGATATGGTACGATCTATGATGAGTCACACAGATCTTCCTATATCCTTTTGGGGATATGCTCTAGACACACCAGCCTTTACCCTTAACCATGTACCATCCAAGGCTGTGATAAAGACACCATATGAGATATGGACAGGGAGAAATCCCAAGATGTCTTTCATGAGGATTTGGGGTTGTGAGGCTTACGTTCGACGTCAAGTCTCAGAAAAACTGGGACCCAAATCCGATAGGTTCTATTTTCTTGGATATCCCAAGGACACGAAGGGATATTACTTCTACATTCCCAGTCAGCACAAAGTGTTTGTGGCAAAGACTGGGGTTTTTCTAGAAAGGAATTTTGTTTCTAGAAAAACTAGTGGGAGTACGTTCGATCTTGAAGAAATTCAAGATAAGGACCATAGCACTGAGGCCTTGATGGAGGTTGAACAGGAACCATAAAGTGTTGTGGATAATGAGATTGTTGCACAAAGAGTTGTGGAACAACCACCTGTTCAAGTAGACCTACCTCTTTGCAGGTATGATAGGGTACGTCGTCAGCCTGAGAGATACTTATTTCTCTTGTCTGAACATGATGACGTTATGCTCATTGAGAATGAGCCTACCTCCTATCTGGAAGCTGTGATGAGCCCAGACTCTGAGAAATGGCTAGAGGCCATGAGATACGAGATGGAATCCATGTACACCAACCAAGTATGGACTTTGGTTGATCCACCTGAAGGGGTCAAACCCATTGGGTGTAAGTGGGTCTTTAAGAGAAAGACTGACATGGATCGACTTACGCATACCTATAAGGGTCGATTGGTGGCTAAAGGTTTCAAGCAAATTCATGGTATTGACTATGATGAAACCTTTTCTCTAGTGGCGATGTTTAAGTCCATTCGAATCATGCTTGCTATTGTAGCATACCATGATTATGAGATCTGGCAGATGGATGTCAAAACTGTATTTCTGAATGGAAACTTACTCGAGGATGTGTACATGACACAACCTGAGGATTTTGTAGATCCACAACATACTGGGAAAGTATGCAAGATGCAAACATCTATTTATGGGCTAAAGCAAGCTTCTCGGAGCTGGAATCTTCGATTCAATGATGCGATCAAACAGTTTGGTTTGATCAAGAATGAAGATGAACCCTGTGTCTATAAGAGGGTTAATGGGAACATAGTTATCTTCCTTGTATTGTATGTGGATGAAATACTACTCATTGGGAAGGACATCCCTTCTCTACAGTCTTTGAAGACTTGGCTGGGGACGTGCTTCTCAATGAAGGACTTAGGTGAAGCAGCCTGTATTCTAGGCATCAAGATCTATAGAAATAGATCTAAGAGATTGCTTGGCCTAAGTCAGAGTACATACATTGACACAGTATTACTACGGTTTGCCATGCAGAATTCCAAGAAAGGACTTCTTCCGATGTCACATGGTGTGAGTCTTTCGAAGACTCAAAGTCCCTCTTCTAGAGAGGAGAGAGACCGCATGGATAAGATCCCTTACGCATCTGCTATAAGATCTATCATGTATGTCATGCTATGTACTCATCCTGATGTCACGTATGCTTTGAGCATGACGAGAAGATACCAGTAAGATCCAGGTGAGCATCACTGGATAGCAGTCAAGAATATTCTTAAGTACTTGAGAAGGACTAAAGAATATTTCTTGATATTTAGAGGCGATGAGGAGCTAGCTATAAAGGGTTACAACGATGCCAACTTCCAAACTGACCAGGATGATTATAGATCGCAGTCAGGGTTCGTGTTTTGCTTGAATGGTGGCGCTATGAGCTGGAAGAGTTCGAAGCAGGACATAATTGCTGATTCTACAACAGAAGCTGAGTATATCGCTGCATTTGAGGCAGCAAAGGAGGCAGTTTGGATGCACAAGTTCATTACTGAGCTTGGGGTGGTTCCTAGAATAGCAGATCCCATAGAGCTCTATTGTGACAACAATGGAGTGATTGCACAGGTTAAGGAACCTCGCTCACACCAGCAGACCAAACACATACTACGACGCTTCCATCTCATTCGAGAGATTATCGATAGAGGAGATGTGAAGATTTGCAGAGTACCCACATAGGCTAACATCGCAGATCCCTTGACTAAGGCTTTGACACAAAAAATGCATGATGGTCATAATAGGTCATTGGGTATTAGATACTACGGTGATTGACACTAGTGGTAGTGGGAGATTATTAGTGAAAGCCCTAGAGCCAATCATGTGATGATTATTGTATGGACTTTATTGTATCATATTCCTATTAATAAAGGCATGATTATTATATTTACTTGTATTGATGCCAAATAACTAAGTATAATAATGCCCTTGAGTAGTAGGTTCTTATCTATATCAATCGATTGGTTGAATCGATAATGAGATGATATAGAGAACACTACTCTTAATAATTCCTAGTCAAGTATTAACATTCAGGGACAATGTTAATGCGTAGAGACTAGCATGTAGGTCAACACAATGACTTGATCTCACAAGTCATGGATATGAGATATCAAGTTGATAAATGGGTATGCATTGGATAATGTATACTGAATGACCCGCCATGAGAAAGTATCATGGATCGTTATATGAGTGTCATATACTTTCTCATGTGGCTATTAGTATGACTATTAGTCCTTGGACCTGAAGTCACCATGGTTCCCTACATAAGGAGTTGCATACTTTGGCTTCGTCAAACATCACCCGTAAATGGGTGGACTATAATGGCGATTACTGGATATGTAACAAATTATGCGGAGGGATGTGAGTGATGTAGATGTGATCTATCCCTCCTATATGACGGGAGTGACATCGTTATTCTTGATAGAGTGAGAGCACGAAGTGCATGGCCATGCCTAAATGAGTCAATATGAGATATTGAGTTCATTTGATTAGAGTGAGTCTACTTGGAGTTCAAGATATAGATTGTACTGAGGATGACATGGTCTATGCCTCAATTGGTCAATCTAGATGTCAAGGATAGAGGGACATTGTCACATATTGTGTGAGTCACAATTAGCAGTCACAAAGGTGATGTTGGAGCTCAACATTCTTGTAACTTGGGTAGCAATGATGTGTTGCTAGATACCGCTCATTGCTTATGTTTCTAAATCGGTTTAGGGACATTGCCAACGTTACAAGAACCTATAGGGTGACACACAAAGGGCAATTAGATAGAGATTAGGTTAATATGATGAACCATGAGGATTAGGTTCATGGGATGAACCAAATTGGATTAAGAGTAATCCAAATTAGACTAATTGAGTAAGACTCAAGTTGATTCAAGTGTTGAATGAGTCTAATTTAGATTTGATTCATTGAGTCAATTTAAATTAATGAATAGAGATTCATAAAATCAAATTGACTTGAGTCAAGTGGTTAGATTTGATCAACCATGGGAGATAAGAGGTCAAGTTTGACTTGACTTGAGAGGGAAGATGAATGGTCAATTTTGACTTGACCAATTGCCATGTCATGGTGACATGGCATGGGGGTCGACCAATGATGATGCTCCACATCATCATGGACTTATCATGTGGTGCCACCTCATGAGGGAGACCCAGAGCCATTGGAACTTGAAATTACATGATTGCATGTAACCCCCCATCCAAGAGTGGCCGACCACTTTAGCATTAGTGGGAAGTTATTTGGATTAACTTCATCTTCTTCCTTGCTCTCCTCTCTCAAGTTTTCTCTCCCAATCCTCTATCTTGGCCGAACCATCCAAGGAGTGCTAGCACACTCTAGGTTGTGTTTTCTCCACCATTTGTCCGTGTGGATACCAATAGAGGAGTGTGCACTTGACACTCTTGAGTTCCGGCAAAGCTTTTGGATGAGCGAGATAAGCGAAGGGCGTCGCTATGAGGATAACGCTCTATATTGTAGATCTAAGGTAGATCTTGTCACGCCCGCCCTTTCCTAGGGTCCGGAGGGGCGGCGCGTGACGCGACCGTACATACATACATCGTACTACTTACAGCGGAAGACTTTAGACATATTTTTTTTTTCTTTTAAACATAACATGCATCGTCATTTATAGATACTTCTTCTTAACATAGAGCATGCATCATTATTCCATAAGTACTTAGTGCTTAGTTCCAGTCCATAGACATCATCATCATAAGGAAACATTTATAAGGACATAACAGATCTCCTCCACCATGCCACTACCACACACACTTGGCCCCTCCTACTGCTCCCTTTAGTTTATCCATCCCTTACCCTTATCTACAGTACAAGGGAAAAATAAACTATAAGCACATAGGCTTAGTAAAATCCTGTCCTACTCACAAAAACCATACATCGACATTAAGCATGACATGTAACATTCATAACATATAAGCAACATAACATGTAACATATATGACGTAAGCAAACATAACATGTAGCATAAGTAACATGAGCAAACATAACATGTAACATATATAACATAGCAACATATCATGTACATAATCAAACATAACATACAACATATGTAACATAGCAACATATCATGCACATATATGACATAATCAAACATAAATACAACATGTGTTGGTGCAATCGGCCCAGGTCACGATTGACCAGACTCGAGTTTGACTCGAGTGATGTTTTGATGTTTGACAAAGGGATTTGACAAAATGGATTGACATTGATGTTGGACATTGATGTCGGTTAATATGTTGGGGAGATTGTTTATACAATCGACCCAGGTTATAATTGACTTTGATGGTTGACTAGGGTTGACCATGTGATTATGGGAAAGTCCAAGCATGAGTCTTGGCAAATGGAAAGTCCAACATGGGTTGGCAAAGGAAAAGTCCAACATGGGTTGGCAAGGAAAAGTCCAAGCATGGGTCTTGGCAATGTAAAAGTCCAAGCATGGGTCTTGGCAATGTAAAGTCCAACATTGGTTGGCAAGGAAAGTCCAAGCATGGTCTTGGAATAAAAAGTCCAAGCATGGTCTTGGAATAAAAAGTCCAACATGGGTTGGCAAGGGAAAGTCCAAGCTTGAGTCTTGGCATTTGAGAAATCCAAGGGTTTGATATTGGCAGCGTAAAGTCCAAGCGGGAGTCTTGGCAGCATAAGTCCAATGGTTGACGGCGTAAAGTCCAAGCGGAGTCTTGGCGGCGTAAGTCCAATGTGCCTTGGCGGTGTAGACACCGTTAGCATGACATAGCCGATGGAAGCACCTGGAAGCTAGCGCGATGGATGAACAAGTCATGGATGACTTGGAGGGATCCGAGAGGCGTGAGGATGATGGAGGTGGCTAGAAGGCTTAGGTCTAGGCTAAGGGTGGTCTAGCAAGTATGGGGGCACCATACTTGAGTTAAAACCTCATTCTTGAGGTTGGCAGTCGACTGGCATTATGGCTGGTTCGACTTCCGTGAGTCGACTTGAGTTATTGCCCGGAGTTAGCTGGGATTGCTCGCGGTGATCGCTCATGGGAGCGATCGTGATGGCTCGCGATCGGCCGCTAAGGGATGGCGATCGCCAGTCGAGTGTCGAGCACAGAACGCTCCGTAGCCGACTGGGCAGTCGACTACGGGCGTTGGCAGTCGACTGCCAATGTTGGCAGTCGACTGCCAAGAGATCCGTTGGAGTTTTTCCAGCGTGGATCGATCCGTTGTCTCACGACAACAGTGGCATCAGTCGACTGGTGACTTATGGCAGTCGACTGATAGGCGGAAATCCAGCCCGATGCAGGTTATAAAGGCATCTCGGAATGAGGGTTTTAGCAGCGATTTCTTGGACGTTTTTGAGGCGATTTGCTGCTGCAAATCAGGGTCTTCAACCACGATTCAAGCGATCAACAAGCAAGCGATCTAAAGAGTTTTTGTAAAGTGTTCTTTACTTCTCTTATTGTATTTCCTATTATATTTGCTTGTTGTATTTAGATTATTGTTGTAATCTTATTGTAAGAGGTTTCTCCACCTCCGACTTGTGTCGAGAAGGAGTTATTTGATAGTGGTGTGTGTTTGGCATCGCTAGGGCTCGTTTGAGCCCGATCCGTGGAGTAGGAACCGTTACGGTTCCGAACCACATTATCTCATCGTGTTCGTGTGTGATTGTATTTCGTGTATTGCTTTTATTATTATTATTCCGCTGCGCTAACACGAATTGTAGACAAGCACGCGAACGATTTCCATCTACGTACGGGTCACACGCTATTCACCCCCCCTCTAGCGGCGTCAAATCCCCAACAAGTGGTATCAGAGCCTGGTGGCTCTTCAACGGATTAACAACCGGGAGCAAGACGCTAGAGGGTAAAAGATGGAAGTCCAAGATCAATTAGGATGGGACATCAACACACCGGTCCCTTATTCATTCTATGGACGAGAAGGTTTCAATTCTTGGAAGGCGAGAATTGAAGAGTTTTTGATGATGAGAGACCTTGAGGAATGGTCCGCCTTGATGGAAGGATTTGAGTATCCTAAGGGACCAAAGGGAGGGTTTCTCAAGAAGAAGAAATGGAGTGAGGAGCAACTCCGGCGATTCGAGAAAAATAAGAAGGTAATCAAATTTATATTTGATTTAGTACCTAATGACATCTTGTGTAGCCTAGGTGACTATGTGGATTGTAAAGACGCCAAAGAGGTATGGAACATTTTGGCGAAATTCCATGAAGAACCTCATTCAATCCAAGAAGACAAGGAGGATGAAGAAGAGAGCTCATCCTCAAGTGAAAGTGAGGAATCGAAAGAAAGTGAGGAGTCAACTTCCGGATCAGAAGAGAAAATAGAAGAGGTGGGAGAAGCATCCACCTCCGTGATTGAGGGGGAGAGACCATCTACACCGGGGCAACCTCAAGAAGTGCCTTCAACATCCGCCAAGATGAGGAAGCTCAAAATTCAACTCGGCACCTACCACGGACCTAGGTAACTCGAGCATTTCAAATAATAATAAAATTCATATTATATGCTTTGAGTGTAGGAGCAAGGACACTACAAGAGTAAGTGTCCTAAACGGGTTAAGAAGGCTCCACCGGCACCAAAAGTCAAGGATGCGGTTCCCCAACACCTAAAGGCAAGGAGCACATCATATGCTTCAAGTGATTTGAAGGGCATTATCGAGTCAATGCCCTAGGGGAAGAAGAAGGGCAAGAAGGATCATCATATGTAGGGGGAGCCTCCAAGGCAAACCCTAAGGTATATTTCAATAATGCACCTTCTAGATTTAATAGGCAAAAGCATGCTAGAAATAATTTTAATTCTCTTGCAATTTATTAAAAGCATGCTAATAGGAATGAATATTGCTTAGGAGCTAAAAATATTCACTTAGATAATAGGAAGAAATTTGGGACTAATGTCCCTAAAAATAATTCATCTAAGGATAAACCTAGGTCAAATAACACTAGACCAATTTTACCTTGGGAGACCATTAGAAAGGTGCAAGAGCACCTAGGTATTAACCCTAAATGGACTAGGCATATGCCTAGAAAGTCCCATGCCCATGGTCTAAATCAAAATTCTAAAATCGGGCAATTAGAATTAGAGAACCAAGCCTTGAGGTCAAGGCTTGAGAAATTGGAGAAGACCCTTAAAATTATACAAAATCAATTTAAGGGTCAAATGATCAAAAGTCAAGGTCCAAAAGTCAAAGTCAACACCAAGGACCTAAGAGTCAAAAGTCAACCAAGGGCAAGCAAGGTTTGGGTCACAAACCTAAGCCTAAGGTAGCTTATCATAGTGTTCCATTAGATTATGGAACACTAACTAGGTCTAGGAAGACCAAGGTCAATAGGGAAGTCATCCCTAGAGTTGACCAAAGGGTGTGTCTAGTGGCTAGGGTTTCTAGGAAACCTAGGGTGACCACTAAGAAGGTTGCAAGGGGAGTCACCCCTAGAGTCAACCTAGGTAAGACCCAAATGACCAAGGCTGACAAGCCTAGGAGGGTCATTAGAAAGGTATCTAGGGAGGTTATCCCTAGGGAATACCTAATTAACCCTAGGAGCTCAAATAGATTTTGGGTTCCTAAGAGCGTGATTGATTCACGCTAGGTGGGTTTAGGGTGTGCCAACCTTGATTGGATGGGTAGATAACTCAACCATGGCAAAGGTGGAACTTTAGGTTATTTTCAAGGTTAGGATTACCTTGGAAATACATTTGAATTATGATCCTAAAAGGTTTTAGGATGTGCCAATACTATTTGAGAAGTTTGATAAAATGATCAAAATTGGCACAATTTAGGTTAGTTTGCCATTTTGGGTTTTTGGCACATTAGGGAATTTAGACTAATATGGCAAAATAAACCTAATTATGTCAAATGGAAATTAATATTAAAATGTAGGTATTCTTATACCTATATATTTTATATGCCATGCTTTGTTTGCCATATAACATACCATGACATCATACTTAGTTTTAATTTTATAAAATGTCATGTTCATGTTTAGGAGTTAAGTTAAATGTCATGTGTTTTTAGATTTCATATTATGCCATGACATCATGATTATGAGCATATGCTTATTTATATCATCATAAATGCCATAATCATTTCATGCATTTAATTTAATTGATTAAAATTGAACTAAGGACAATGACATGACTTGGAGTCCCATTTATAAGGGAATCAAGTAGAGTTGCTTTAGGAAAATGCATGAAACCCTAGGTTAGGGAGAACAAAACCCACATCTCACATCCAATTGACATGTATATGTATTTATACACCCTAGATACATGTGAGATGCTAGGATATGAGTTAAGTTCAAGGTGCATAGTTTTTGCATCTAGATGAACTAAAACTCATCTAATTCTACTGGTGGATCATTGGGAAAGCTTGTGTACAAGTCATGTACTTAGAGCCCAAGGAATATGATCCAAAATAAGGTTTTGAAATCATTTTAAAATCAATTTAGAAAACCTTGGTGAAGTCTATCTTTTGATAGCAATCACCATTGATGAAGTTGATACAAAATAGGGCCAAAACATTGAAAATTTCAATGGTTTTGAGTTTTGTATCAAACTCACTATTTTATGGGTAAAATATTTTTCAAACATTTTTCACCCATTGTTTTGATCATAAGTATTATACGTATCAAATTTCGTGATATTTCGATATACATATAATTAGTTATGATTTTCTAAAATTAGATTCTGATAGCTGAATTTCGGAAAATTCAGCTACCGATCAGCCATTAGTGGCGATCGATGATATGTAATTGATTCTTGTCGAGTCATTGCCAGGTCTGATTTCGGGTTAACAAGGTTGTTTAGCCCATTTTCAGCCATGGTAAAGGTCCCTAACCACTCCTAACCCTAGGATATGCTTTGGGAAGTATTATGAAGGGTGAAAATTCATTGGATATGGATTTGGAGAGGTGTTAGGTCAAAGTATCAATTTGAGGTGGTGGAAAGTTCAATGTTGAATTTCCAACCTTAATTTTGATGGTTTAGAGTTCCTATTGGCTTAGGGACTCCCCAAGGACATTGTTGGTCCAATGGTCAAGGGGGAGCAAGCCTTTAGGGGGAGGTATCCATCTTGGGATGATGGATGCGTTTTTCTCCTTGAAAAGGAGAAGTTATTGGGAAAGTATCATCAATTGGGAAAATTGATGATTTTTGATACCCAATTTGGAAATTGGGAGAGTGAATAGGATTGCCTCTCTTGAGTGATATGAGACTTATCACTAGGAAGATGGTAGGCATCCTAGATATTTTTAAATCAAGGGGGAGATTGTAAGATCTCATTGGGACATGAGACATTGACCTCCTTGGAGAGATAACCTTTTTGATGTTAGTCAAAAAGGGGGAGAATGTTTGGGAGAACATTTGGTGAGTATTTACCAATTTGGGATAATTGGTAAGGGATTTGAGTTAGTGTTCTAACTCATGATTTGATTTGGTTTTTGTCAAACATCAAAAAGGGGGAGATTGTTGGTGCAATCGGCCCAGGTCACGATTGACCAGACTCGAGTTTGACTCGAGTGATGTTTTGATGTTTGACAAAGGGATTTGACAAAATGGATTGACATTGATGTTGGACATTGATGTCGGTTAATATGTTGGGGAGATTGTTTATACAATCGACCCATGTTATAATTGACTTTGATGGTTGACTAGGGTTGACCATGTGATTATGGGAAAGTCCAAGCATGGGTCTTGGCAAATGGAAAGTCCAACATGGGTTGGCAAAGGAAAAGTCCAACATGGGTTGGCAAGGAAAAGTCCAAGCATGGGTCTTGGAGGGAAAGTCCAAGCATGGGTCTTGGCAAATGGAAAGTCCAAGCATGGGTCTTGGCATGGAAAGTCCAACATGGGTTGGCAAGGGAAAGTCCAAGCTTGAGTCTTGGCATTTGAGAAATCAAAGCGGGAGTCTTGGCAGCATAAGTCCAATGGTTGGCGGCGTAAAGTCCAAGCGGAGTCTTGGCGGCGTAAGTCCAATGTGCATTGGCGGTGTAGACACCGTTAGCATGACATAGCCGATGGAAGCACCTGGAAGCTAGCGCGATGGATGAACAAGTCATGGATGACTTGGAGGGATCCGAGAGGCGTGAGGCTAATGGAGGTGGCTAGAAGGATTAGGTCTAGGCTAAGGGTGGTCTAGCAAGTATGGGGGCACCATACTTGGGTTAAAACCTCATTCTTGAGGTTGGCGATGGAATTATGGTGCCGGTTCGACTTGTGAGTCGACTTGAGTTCGACCAGTTAGAGCCGATTGCTCCTGGCCGATCGCTCATGGGAGCGATCGATGGCTCGCAAGAATCGCCAAGGATGGCGATCGACTTCGGTCGAGTGTCGAGAACGCCCGTAGCCAATCGAAGTCGACTACGGGCGCTGGCGTTATCGATCAATGTTGGCCGATCGCCAAGAGATCCGTTGGAGTTTTCGGCGTGGATCGATCCGTTGTCTCACGACACAGGGCATCACGATCGTGACTTATGGCGGATCGATAGGCGGAAATCCAGCCCGATGCAGGTTATAAAGGCATCTCGGAATGAGGGTTTTAGCAGCGATTTCTTGGACGTTTTTTAGGCGATTTGCTGCTGCAAATCAGGGTCTTCAACCACGATTCAAGCGATCAACAAGCAAGCGATCTAAAGAGTTTTTGTAAAGTGTTCTTTACTTCTCTTATTGTATTTCCTATTATATTTGCTTGTTGTATTTAGATTATTGTTGTAATCTTATTGTAAGAGGTTTCTCCACCTCCGACTTGTGTCGAGAAGGAGTTATTTGATAGTGGTGTGTGTTTGGCATCGCTAGGGCTCGTTTGAGCCCGATCCGTGGAGTAGGAACCGTTACGGTTCCGAACCACGTTATATCATCGTGTTCGTGTGTGATTGTATTTCGTGTATTGCTTTTATTATTATTATTCCGCTGCGCTAACACGAATTGTAGACAAGCACGCGAACGATTTCCATCTACGTACGGGTCACACGCTATTCACCCCCCCCCTCTAGCGGCGTCAAATCCCCAACAACATGTGTAACATAGCAACATATATATGACATATCAAACATAACATACAACATATGTAACATAGCAACATAGCATGTAAACATAACAATCATAACATGTGAACAAAACAATCATATCATGTAAACATATGCAAGATGCTCTTTGAAAACATATATTATAGGTACGTAAACATAAATCTCAACATATTTGGGCCCGGAATTGTACCACATCATCATCATCATAGTGCGCATCCCTAAATAGACCCGAGGTAGCAAGTCTCAAACCTACTAGGTTACTGGCCCGATCTTAGTCCGTCGACCTAGGGCCATCGTCATAGAGTAGAAGCCATCCTAGGCCCGATCTTAGTCCATCGACCTAGGGCATCTTGGAGCCCATCCCGTACTAGGCCCGATCTTAGTCCATCGACTTAGGGGCAATCATACATAGAAGCCCATCCTAGGCCCGATCTTAGTCCGTCGGCCTAGGGCATCTTAGGAGCCCATCCCTTTGGACCTGGTTAGGGTCCTGGTACAAGACATGCAGAAGGTAAAATACTTATATGCTTTTTTTATCATAACATATCTTATTTCATTTCGTAAACATATCATACTTCATTTCATAACATATCATATTTCACTTCATGACATATCATATTTCATTTCATAAACACATCATACTTCATTTCATAACATATCATAATTCACTTCATGACATATCATATTTCATTTCATAATCACATCATACTTCATTTCATAACATATCATGTTTCACTTCATGAACATATCATTTTTTCATTTCATAATCATATCATATTCATTTCCTAACATATCTTAATATCACACACATATAGGGCATGGCATAAGGTATAAACATCAAGAGGAAGTAAACACTAACCTAGGGCATGTTATCTTCATCTAGCATTATTTAATATCACAAGTTAACATGAATTCACCTAAACATAAAAACACATGTTAACCTAACCTAGAGCATGTTAAAGAATAATGGTTGGCCGAATGGTTCATGGGGCTTTTAGGGTTAAACCTTTAATCTAATCCATCTAACATCCTAACATCATCATATGCATACAAAACATGATATAGAACTGTTGGAATGTATACTGAAAGCCTAGCTCTTTTTGTATGAACATTTTAATCCGGGGACATGGGAGCGAATGAGCCTCCGGAAGCGACATACCAAAAATTGGTATCAGAGCCACGGTTTCCGGTTTTGTGTGTTTTGGATTCGGTTAATTTTTATGCATTTTTCATATATTATATGTGCCGGATAATAGTAGGATATGCGTAGTTTAACTCTTTGGTTGCAGGCATAAGATCCGACTATTATGGCCATGTGTGTGTATGTGAATGGATGTGTGTAAAAATTTATTATTTGAATCCTCGGGGTTGACGAGGCTAGATTAGTATTTAATTTTTGTAATTAAATACGGCATTGTTTAGCCACTCATTTTAGTTTACTTTCGATCTAGATTATTTGTACACTCCTTCGTGGAGTATAGGATCGATGGATGTAAATTAATATGATTTATCTCGGCTCGGAACTCTTTGGTGACTTGCGCACGGGAAAAGATGGAGCGGACGAGGTGGCGACACGACGGGATGCGTATTGGAGAACAATGCCATAATAGTTGAAAAAATTCTGATTTTTCCATATTTATTGCTTATTTGTTTTATATGCATGTTGTGTTTGTTTTAAAATTTCTCGATTGCAATTTACTAAGTGGGAGAGGGACATTTTAATTAATTCCCGCGGCCTCCATTACAATTTGACGTGTGATGCAACAAACTTGCGTGTTGGCTCTGAGTGCCTTCCTCCCCATCGGATGGGTTTGTTTGCGGATCACTAGGTCAAATAATGGTTGTAGGAAATTATCTAGGAGCGTGTGTACTTCCCCATCGGTAAGGCACATAATCCGAAATAATTCCCTTAGTACCGTGTAATAGTGCACACTTAGATGCAAATAAAAAGTATCCTCCCCATCGGAGTCACTGCTTTTATTTGTAGGGCTAAAGAGGAACCAACTATTAATTTTATTTGTCAAAAAGTAAGGTTGACAAGATAATAAAATTAATGGGTAAAACCTCCTCTTACAAATGTAGAATTCGTATACGTCCACACTATCGTGGCATGCGATATTCTCGGTGTTTTGAGGTGTTGGTTGATTTCGGGATTTTATTGTTTTGAGGAATCAATATTATTTGAAATCTGATATTTTTTGATCATTGTGATTTTTAGGATTTTCAAATGGCTTTCAACCCACTTCTTTGTGATTTTAAAAGAAAACAAACTTCTTGGACCAAACTACATTGATTGGAAAAGAAACTCGGATATTGTCTTAAGCTGGAGGAGTACAAATTTGTACTCTTTGAGGTCTGTCCTCCTAAGCCCACCGATGACTCTGATGAAAAGGAGAAAGAACATTATAAGAAATGGGTTAAGGCAGATGAGATGGCGCGGTGTTACATTTTGGCATCTATGTCAAATGTGCTGCAACATCAGCATCAGGCCATAGCCACAGCTTATGACATGATGTTCAATCTCAAGGAACTTTTCGGACATCAGAGTAGGGCGGCTAGGCAGGAGGCAATGAGAAACTTGATGACAACCACCATGGTCGAGGGAACACCCATTAGGGACCATGTTCTCAAGATGATGGCTCATCTTAATGAGATGGAAGTCCTCGGAGCTGATATCGATGGGGAAACCCAGGTCGATATCATTCTCCAGTCTCTGCCTAGGAGTTTTGAGCAGTTCCGCCTCAACTACAACATGAACAAGAGGTTGTATTCGTTGGCGGAGCTTCTGACAGAACTCCAGGCGGCAGAGGGGCTTTTTCGTCAAAGTTCTCAAGCCATGGTCGCTCAGAAGGTTTCTTCCTCTAAATCGAAAGGTAAGAAGAAGAAGAAGCAAGGTAGAGCGAAGAAAGTGGCAGTGGGACCCCAGGCAGGAGTGAAGAAGTCGAAAGGCAAGTGCTTCACTTGCAAGCAGACTGGACATTGGAAGGCGGACTGTCCTAGCCGAAAGAACAAAGGTATATCTTCTTGTTTAGTTGTTGAAACATGTTTAGCGGTGTTATCTACCAGTACCTGGTGTGTAGATACAGGAGCCACTGATCATGTCTGCAATACTTTGCAGGGGTTCCAGGAAACCCGACGACTAGCTGAGGGAGAGGTTACCGTCTACATGGGCAATGCTTCAAAGGTGGCGGCTATTGCAGTGGGAGACGTTTATTTATCTTTTGATAGGAATAAAGTTTTGGTTTTAATAAATTGTCTTTATGTACCTACTTTTAGAAAGAATTTAATTTCAGTTTCTAAATTGTTTTTGGATGGGTATTCTGTTTCTTTTAATGACAGAGTTGTTATAAAAAGGAATAGGGAGATTATCTGATACAGTACATTGGTTGGCAATTTATATACTCTTGAACCAAAAACTCCACGATGCAAATAGAAATAAATAGCTCATCTTCTAAATCTAATAAGAGAAAAGAACCTTGATGATAGACCAAACATATCTCTGGCATCTAAGGCTTGGTCATATTAACCTAAGTAGAATTCAAAGGTTGATAGCTGATGGACTTTTAGGTTCATTAGTGGTGGAGGATCTCCCAACCTGCGAATCATGCTTGGAAGGTAAAATGACCAAGAGGCCTTTTAAGGCCAAGGGGTATAGAGCCAAAGATGTGTTAGAACTGGTTCATTCTGATTTGTGCGGTCCTATGACTATCCAGGCAAGAGGTGGTTTTGAATATTTCGTCTCTTTTATAGACGATTATTCAAGATATGGATACATTTACTTGATGCGCCGCAAGTCTGAATGCTTTGACAGGTTCAAAGAATTCAAGGCTGATGTGGAGAACCGTCAAGGTAAAAGTATCAAGACATTACGATCTGATCGTGGTGGCGAGTACCTCTTGGGAGAGTTTAGGAGTTACTTATCGAGGGATTCAATCTCAATTTTTTCGCACCTGGCACACCCCAGCAGAATGGTGTAGCGGAGCGAAGGAATAGGACTCTTATGGAGATGGTTAGATCGATGATGAGTTATTCTGAGTTACCTGATTCGTTCTGGGGGTTTGCTCTGGAAACAACAGCACACATTCTGAACTTGGTTCCATCTAAGTCAGTACCCTCTACTCCCACAGAGTTGTGGACTGGGCGAAAGCCTAGTCTAAGACATATTCGGATTTGGGGTAGTACAGCACATGTGCTGAAGGGAGATGCTGGTAAGTTGGAATCTCGTACAGAAGTGCGCTTGTTTGTTGGCTACCCTAAGGGAACGAAGGGTGGTTTATTCTATAGTCCTAGAGATCAGAAGGTGATCGTGAGTACGAATGCCAGATTTCTAGAGGAGGACTATGTGATGAACCACAAGCCCACGAGTAGGATTGTTCTTGAGGAGTTGACAGGGGAAGTCCCAACATCAGTACCACCGGTACAAGAGGACACACCACAAGTCACTGCACCGCGTGTCATAGAGCATACACAGGAGGCACCTCGTCGTAGTGGGAGGGTTGTGAGACAACCCGACAGATTCATGTTTTTGGGAGAGTCTTCGGACTTAGTCCCTGGTGAACATGAACCTGATCCCTGGACATATGACGAGGCAATCCAAGATAGAGATGCAGTATCTTGGCAAAAAGCGATGAATTCAGAGATAGAATCTATGGATTCTAATCAGGTCTGGGAGCTAGTAGACCCACCCGATGGTGTAAAAACCATTGGATGCAAGTGGATCTACAAGAGAAAGAGAGGAGTAGAAGGGAAGGTTGAAACCTTCAAAGCTAGGCTTGTTGCGAAAGGGTATACTCAGAAAGAGGGTATCGATTATGAGGAGACCTTTTCGCCGGTAGCTATGCTTAAGTCTATCCGGATTCTCTTATCTATAGATGCTCATATGGATTATGAGATTTGGCAGATGGATGTCAAGACAGCTTTCCTTAATGGAAGTCTTGAGGAGAACATCTATATGCGGCAACCAGAGGGATTCATTGCTAAAGGCAAAGAGCATCTTGTATGTAAGCTTAATCGGTCCATTTATGGATTGAAGCAAGCTTCTAGATCTTGGAACATCCGCTTTGATGAGGTAATCCACCATATGGATTTATTCAAAGTCCCGGATGAACCTTGTGTATACAAGAGATGTGTGACGGAAACGTAGTGGTGTTTCTTGTACTATACGTAGATGACATTTTGTTAGTTGGCAACAATATCAAAGTGTTATCAGACGTAAGGGTATGGTTGTCCAAACAGTTTGACATGAAGGACTTGGGAGAAGTGGGACACATCCTTGGGATCAAAGTTATAAGGGATCGCAAGAAAAGGATGTTGTGCTTATCTCAAGCTTCATATGTTGACACTATCCTTGCTCGTTTTAGAATGCAGAACTCCAAGAAAGGTTTTCTACCTTTTAGGCATGGAGTTCCTTTATCTAAAGAGATGTGTCCCAAAACATCAAAGGAGATAGAGGAGATGAGGGCGGTTCCTTATGCTTCGGCAGTAGAAAGCCTTATGTATGCGATGCTATGTACGAGACCGGATATCTGCTTTGCCGTGGGCATGGTTAGCAGATATCAGAGTAATCCTGGACAGGGACATTGGACTGCGGTAAAGCATATATTGAAGTACCTGAGAAGGACTAGAGATTATATGCTGGTTTACCGGGCGGATCAATTAGTCCCTGTGGGTTACACGGATTCGGATTTCCAATCAGATAGGGACAAGAGTAAGTCAACCTCAGGGTTTGTGTTTACTTTTGGAGGTGGAGCCATAGTATGGAGGAGTGTCAAGCAGAAATGCGTGGCGGACTCTACCATGGAAGCTGAGTATGTGGCAGCCTCTGAGGCAGCCAAGGAAGCTGTATGGCTCAGGAACTTCTTGATGGACTTGGATGTGATTCCTGGTTTACCCAGAACTATCACAATTTATTGTGATAATAGTGGTGCAGTTGCAAACTCGAAGGAACCACGAGCCCATAAGGCGAGTAAACACATAGAGCGCAAGTATCACCTTATACAAGAGATCGTAAAGCGAGGGGAAGTTGCTGTCGCCAAGATTGCATCAGAGGATAACCTGGCGGATCCATTCACTAAGGCCCTTCCAGCGAAAGCGTTTAATAGGCATGTGGAGGACATGGGGATCAGATGTATGGCAGAGAGATGACGACATAGTCTTTTAGTATAAGTGGGAGATTGTTGGAATGTATACTGAAAGCCTAGCGACAATGAAAGGATTAATCCGGATGGGATGAGCATCCTTAACGACACCATTTCGTCGTCGTGCTAACAACTCGAGTGGTCGCTTGAACAAACTAGTTGTTCAAGCAACACAACTCTTCTAGTTGGTTAGCCGCGGAAGAGACGACGGACGGATCGCCGGTTTTTGTGTTTGTCTTCGGGGTCCATGATTATACAATATATTTGCACACACACACATGCATAATCAAAACAAATAAGAACATGCTCAGATCTGTACATAAAGTTAAAATAACTTTATACCTCACGATCTTCTACCGTATGTCCTATCCTTCTCGTGGACGACGTGTGGACGAAGATCCTCCACGAGTTGAAGCCTTCTAGATCGAGTTCTCCTCTACCTTGTCCGCTGTGAAGAAAGAGAAAAACGAACAAAACCTTTTCCTTTCTAGAACCGGCCACCAAGTAAAGAAGTTTGATGTAACCGCCGGCCAAGGAACGAATGAATGAACTCCGGCCAACTTTGAAACAAAGTTGCCGCCGGCCACCAATGGATGAGCGTCGGCCACCAAGAAGCTTGGAACCACCGGCCACCAAGGATTAAAGGAGAAGAATGAGGGCCGGCCAAGGAAGAAAGGAGAGGTCTATAAGATGGACGCTGGCCAAGCCTTGATGGAGAAGAATGGGCGCCGGCAACAATCAAGAAGAAGAAAAGTTGCCACCCAAGCTCTATCTCCAAACCCTAGCCGCCCACCTTGATAAGAGCCAAAACCCTAACTTCAATTCGAACCAACTCCTATCTCCTTTTTCTCCGCCCAACCCTAAGCCATATATTTATAGAATTTAGGACAAAGTTGGTTAGCCTAAAATATAGGAACTAACTCCTATATTCTTGCCGCCCAACCCCTAACTCCTCTAGGGTTTGTTGCCGCCCAACCCATGGATGAGCCAAACCCTAATTCTAGGATTTAGGCTTAAGCCTCCTCTAATCTCCACCGTCGGATCTAGGGATTTAATCTCCACCGTCGGATCTAGGATTTAATCTCCACCGTCGGATCTAGGATTTTATCTCCACCGTCGGATCTAGGATTTTATCCCAACCGTCGGATCTAGGATTTCATCCCAACCGTCGGATCTAGGATTTCATCCCAACCGTCGGATCTAGGATTTCATCCTAACCGTCGGATCTAGGATTTCATCCTAACCGTCGATTCTAGGGTTTCATCCTAACCATCGGATCTATGGATTTAATCCAACCGTTGGTTCTAGGGTTTCATCCCAACCATCGGATCTATGGATTCAATCCAACCGTTGGTTCTAGGTTTTGTTTTACATTCTTGGATCTAGACTTCACAAAGATTATAATAGGCTACGATAGGGACCATAAGGAGGAGTTGGGTCTTGGCCACCCGATGGATCGGAACCACACAATCTTGATCCATCAATGATGTTCCATTCCACTAGAGGATCATCATTGAACTACCTCACCAACCCCCATAAATTAATATGGGCTCCATATATTATTTGTACATTAATCTCCCCGTGTTTAAGATATCGAATGTCCGTCAATTAATTGATTTACTGACCATCAATTAATTAACATCTAATTCCTCGAGTAGTACCACTCAACCTTATCATCATGTTGACTAAGTCAACCAAATTGGTTTACATGATGAACCTTATGAGCTCCTCAAGGGGACATCATCAACCTAATATATAGGACACGGTTTAGTCCTATAATCAAGCGGCACACCATGTAAATAATATTATTTCCCAACTTACCGGGCTTATTGATTTAATCCATTTAAATCTCACCCACTGGTAAATCAAAGAAATAAATACTAAGTACATGTGCCCGTTATTATATCGGGATTAAGAGTATGTACAACATAATATCCGAGGTCCGATTCAATTATGTAGTCAGCACTAAATTGAATCACCTCTATGTAGGTCCTGCTCAATACACCTAAGTGTATTAGTGTAACTCTATGTTCAAGATAAAACAATACCAAGCTACACTACAACCATGCCAATGGTTTGTCCAAAACCATCTTGGTTGTGAGCCTTTACTTATATTTTACAAGGGACTGATAACATGATCTTCTGTGCCACACCAAGCACCATGTTATTTACAATGTAAAATATTAGACAATATGCACACATATATAATGAATATATAAAATGCAAACAATGATCATGTGATTCTTATTTCAAAATAAAATGTTCATACAAAAAGAGCTAGGCTTTCAGTATACATTCCAACAAGAACTTCATTGAATCATCAAAAACAAGGGTTGGCTGAATGGTTCATGGAGGCTTTTAGGGATCACTTTTAACCTAATCCATTCTACATTCTAACATCATCATATGCATGTAAAACATGGTATAGAACTTCAATGAAACACCAAAAACCTATGTTGGCCGAATAGTTCATAGAGGTTTTTAGGGTTAACTTTTAACCTAATCCATTTTACATCCTAACATCATCATATGCATGCAAAACATGGTATAGAACTTCAATGAAACACCAAAAACATATTTTGGTCGAATAGTTCATAGAGGTTTTTAGGGTTAACTTTTAACCTAATCCATTTTACATCCTAACATCATCATATGCATACAAAACATGATATAGAACTTCATTGAAACACCAAAAACCTATGTTGGCCGAATAGTTCATAGAGGTTTTTAGGGTTAACTTTTAATCTAATCCATTTTACATCCTAACATCATCATATGAATGCAAAACATGATATAGAACTTCATTGAAACACCAAAAACATATGTTGGCCGAATAGTCCATAGAGGTTTTTAGGGCTAACTTTTAACCTAATCCATTTTACATCCTAACATCATCATATGCATGCAAAACATGATATAGAACTTCATTGAAACACCAAAAACATATGTTGACCGAATAGTCCATAGAGGTTTTTAGGGCTAACTTTTAACCTAATCCATTTTACATCCTTACATCATCTTATTCATACAAGTAGGGTATAGTGTTAGTAATATATGAGAGATGTCCTAAGGCAATCGCCTTATGTATGAACCATTTATATGATAAATGAAGATTCACTATTTGAGTATACATGTTTTATGTATTTGATTGAATCTTAAACTCATTTACTGAATGTCCACGATACGATTCACAGCATGAGAGAATTTGTGATTGGATCACAACTAGTGAGTATCTCTACATGTGTAATTGTGATGTATCGGAATTATCCCTAGTCGATGAATTGATGGATTTGGACACCATCAATTCCGTCGAGACTAGCACGAGGTATACTCCTTGGTGTATCCAAGCAACTGATTCTCACTGGCTGGAGACATTGTGATGTCCGGAGTTAATCGTGGATGCTAGTTATGGTAACTAGTTCATTGGAGTGACCAGTCGTAAGACTTCATATGGTTCTCTGCATATATAGATATGTCAATGAAGTTCTTACTGTGGCTTAAGTGCGATGTTCCTTAGACTTGCGGTATTCAAGTCATCTTGATCATGGAGACTTATGCTTTGACATCTTAAGCAAACATCTCTAAGGAGATGTGGACCCGGGATGATTGGGTATAAGTCGAAGTGATCGAAGGTGTTTGAATAGCCTATAAAGGATTCACCACTCCTTGCGAGGAGATATATACCCATGGCCTCCCGTTGGATTGTTACTAAAGTCTTTGGCCAAAGCATTACATGTTTAGAGTAAGGTACTCTTCAATACATGTGGAGTAACTAGAATCCGTAGGACGAGGAAATGATACTTGGGCTAGGTGTGACATAGTCAACCTAGTGGGGACTGACACAATAGACCATGTCCAGAACCAAGTGGGTATAAGATGAGTGAAGGGAATGGGGCAGGAATCATTCGAGCTGCTGAAGGGTTTCAGAAATAGTTCTGGATCAACCGTTGATCTTTTCGGTTAATTGGGGATCATGATGTACTACTAGGTGCCACTGATGATCGTTCTATAATTAATGGTTAATTATAGACGGCCAACATAAACCGATAACCTATTTGGTCACACGCACAACGAGCGTAATCCAAAGGATTTAAAATGAGCTTGAGAATGGGATTCTCAGACCGAGAGAAACTAGGTTTGGTTGGACCAAACATAAAGCGTGCATGAAATCATTTCAGTTGCAATGGAAACGTGGATGGGCCGAGTCTTATGAAGACGTAATGGATGAACCAAAATGGTTTGGTTCTAATCCAATGGAGGAGAATAAACCAAAGGGTTTGGTTTATTTTAAACGAATGAACCAAAAGTTGGTTTGGTTCGTTTTAACTTAAAATAAACAATCATGGTTTGGTTTATTTTAACTTATCTTAATGGAGCGGGTTAACGGGCCTAATGGTTATGATCCAATAACCATTAAGAGAATTAGTTCTCTATAAAAGAGGGTTTAAGGGATAATTAAGCCCTAATCCAAAAACCCTAGCAAGGAGTTGCCGCCCACCCCATTGAGGGAGTTGCCGCCCAACCTCCTTTGCGCTTGACTTTGTGCCGTCAAGTCCTTGCCCAGCCCAAGCTTCAGCCGGTGATCCTCCGGCGACCCTCCGGTGATCTTCCTAGGCTTTGGTGAAAAGGTGAGCACTTGGCTTCCTTGTTTTGGCCGGCGCCTACTCCTCCACCAAAGCTGTCCAGTTTTCTGGACAGCTTGTTCTCCTCTCGTCTGAGCGTCGTTTGGACGACGGTTTGAGCTCCGACAGAGGCTAAACTACCGGGTATTCGATCTCCGGTAATCCTCTGAGGTGGAGGACGAAGGATTCGTCAATTAGTTGACGAATACCTCTCCGGAGAAGCGAGTTTTGAGAACTCGTATTAGGATCCGAATTTGGATTCGGATCGTGATCATCTCTCGATCACGTCGTCTTCAACACGAGGCTAGTAACCTGTACGAAGACGAAGCTCGTGGCTTAGCGAAGTCATCCAGAGGAACTCGGCGTGGATACGGATAGTGACGATTCTAGCGAGGATCGTTCCGGTTGATGCCGTTCCCGCTACACGTCATACGAAAGGTATAACGTAGTTAAATTTCCTTTTATTGCAAATTTAAATTTACGGTTATGTCTACACTTATTGTAATATGCATGCGTGTGTTGTGTGTGTTGTAATAAATGTAGATTTATTATTTTTATTGCTTCCGCCGTGTTCATGTTTACGAAACGTGATCGAACACACACACGCCGCGGTGCCGAAAACCCAACAGTGGTATCAGAGCCCAGGTTGTGTTTCGACATAATCGTAAAAATGGTTTTGCGATAGTCATAATTTATTTCTGGAAATTTTCTAATTTTGGAAATTTAGAAGTATTTATGGAAATTTTTCAATTTTGGAAAGTCTAGAAGTATTTATGGAAATCTTCCACTTTTGGAAAGTTGGAAGTATTTATGGAAATTGATATTTTCCATAAATAAAATATTTGATTAGATTCTGGAAATTTGTTTCCTAATTTAATCATGATTTGATTTGGGAAATCAAATCTTAAAATATTTTATTTCCATAAGTAGTTTTAATGATTTAGGAAATTGGTTTCCTAAATAGATTTTCCTTAATCAAATAATTCCATGAATAAAATATGTGATTAGATTTGGAAATTTGTTTCCTAATTTAATTATGATTTGATTTAGAGAATCAAATCTTAAACATATTTTATTTCCATAAATAGTTATGACATATAAGGAAATATATACATGACATAATTGTATGCCATGTAATTGCATTAGATGCATAACATTATGCCATGCGTGTCGTGACATGTAGATGTATGCCATGTATGCCATGCCATGTAGATAATAGTTATTTGCATGCAAAGAGGATGAGACATAAAACCCTTAAACAATATTAAAGCCTACACCTTCCATTAATATGGTTAGAACCAGAGTTCCGTTTCTTGTTTGGGTTGTTGGACTCTCTCCAAGCCCGGCTCGAACCCGAACATGTTCAAACCATGGAATAGTTTAATACTAATATGGTAAGAGTCACAGGTCAATCGTTAGCTTTGGTTGTTGGACTCTCTCCATGCTGGGCTAATTGGTTGAATGCGCTCTAACCATATTAAAACTATTTCCCGATTAATGGGTTGGCTTTAACCTGGAGCATCGACTTGTTGGACTCTCTCCAAGGTCGATGTAAAGGGAGGTGAAGTTGGGTGCTATGCATATGATGCATACTTGTTAATGTGTTAACAACCCAACGTATGTGTGAACATTCAATTAGTTGATAGCACATTGTGATAGTTGTATATACGTGATATGCAATCGGTATAGATGATACCTACCGTCGTAGTTATGAATGACTTGTTGGACTCTCTCCAAGGTTGTTCATAACTATGATGGATATCAGCCCATTCGGAGATGGACCTACGATCTCCCGAAGTGATTTTGGGGTTTTTGAAATTCAAAAAATGAATGGGATTTATAAATGTATATTGATGCATTTTAAAATCATTTTCTCATATATGCTCGTTTTGTATTTCTAGGTCAATAAATTGATCATGACGTCTTTGAATTTGCGCACTATTTTCGATTCGAACAAACTGACTGGGCCTAACTTCCTGGACTGGCTTAGAAACCTGAGAATTGTTCTCAAGGCGGAAAAGCTTGCATATGTCCTTGAAGAGCCTCTTCCTGACCGTCCTAAGGACGATGCAACTCCAGACCAAATGTTGGCCTATCAGAAGCATGTGGAAGATTCTGAGCTGGCAAGTTGCATCATGCTAGCGGCGATGGTACCTGAGCTGCAAAAGCAGCATGAGCATATGGATGCTAATACTATGGTCTTCCATCTTCATGAGTTGTTCGATGAGCAAGCGAGATCCAAAAAGTTCGAGGTCTCTAGGCTCCTCTTCACCACGAAGATGCAAGATGGTTCGTCTGTAGTGCAGTTTGTGCTAAAGATGAATGGGTACATCGAGCGGCTAGCAACCCTCGGTTTTGTGATGGATCATGAGTTAAGTATTGACTTAATTCTGCATTGTTTGCCCAAGAGTTTCTCACAATTTGTGATGAACTATCGGATGAACAAATTGGAATGCACCATTCCTGACCTCCTCAATATGGTGAAGACTGTGGAGCCTTCTGTGAAGCATGAGGAGAAGGCGGTTCTGTTAGTTGATTCCTCAAAGAAAGGTTCTAAGAGGAAGGCAAAAGAACAGAAGAAAGGAAAGAACAAAAGGGCAACGAAGGCGGAACCAGCGCAAAAGGGCACTTGCCATCACTGTGGCAAAGAAGGCCACTGGCGAAGAAACTGCAAGATTTATCTTGAGTCCATGAAGAAGAAGGCATCCGATGCCCCATCCTCTTCAGGTATCTTCGTTATTGATTGTCATTCTATTTCCTTAGACACTTGGGTATTGGATACTGGGTGTGGCTCACATATATGTAATGACATACAGGGGCTAAGGAATAGAAGAAGACTTGTCAGAGGGGAGTCAAATTTGTGAGTTGGCAATGGAGCAAAGGTTGCTGCGGTGGCCATCGGAACTTATTTGCTGAAGCTCCCTAGTGGACTAGTCTTAGAACTGGACAATTGCTATTATGTTCCTTCTCTAATAAAGAACATTGTTTCTATTTTTTGTTTAAATAGAAATGGTTTCCATTTGACATTTAGTAACAATTGTTGTTATATAACTTTGAATGGCGTACTTTATGGAACTAGAACTTTGAGTAATGGCATTTATACGTTGGACGTATCCAGTGACATTTTCAATATCGAAGCAAGCAACACACGTGCTCGAAAGGATAATCAAATAGACTCCTATATGTGGCATTGTCGTCTTGGCCATATAAGCAAGAAATGCATGTCCGAATTACACCAATGTGGAATTCTGGAATCGTTTGAATTGGATTCATACGATACATGCGAATCATGCTTAAAAGGCAAGATGACTAAGTTACCTTTCTTGGAAAGGTGAGCGAGTGGGAGAGTTACTAGGTCTAATACATCTTGATGTATGTGGACCTATGTCAACTCAAGCATTAGGAGGCTATAGCTACTTCATTACCTTCACGATGATCACTCACGGTTTGGGTATGTGTTCTTGATGAAACACAAGTGAAGCCTTTGAAAGGTTCAAAGAATTCAGAAATGAAGTAGAGAAACAACATGACAAAGTATTAAAATACTTGATCGGATCGAGGTGGTGAATACTTAAGTCAAGAGTTTCTTGATTATCTAAGAGACAATGGTATATTGTCTCAATGGACTCCGCCCTATACACCACGGCATAATGGTGTATCGAGGCGTCTTAGGACCTTGTTGGACATGGTCGGTCAATGATGAATCATGCGACTCTTCCCAAGTCCTTTTGGGGTTATGCACTTTAGACAATTTGTTTACTTGTTAAGCAGAATGCCTACAAGGTAGTCTCGACTACTCCATATGAGATATGGAATAGTAAGAAACCTCATGTATCTTACTTGAAGATATGGGGTTGTCTGCTTATGTGAAGCGGATTATGTCGGACAAATTGGATGCTAAGTCGATAAATGTCTATTTATTGGATACCCTAAGGAAACAAGGGTTACCAATTCTATCATCTGTGGAACAAAGGTGTTTGTTTGAGGCATCTTTGTGTTTCTAGAGAAAGAGTTTCTCTTGCAAGAAAAGCGATTGGGAGTGTCATCGAGCTTGAGGAGGCTCGAGAGACTCAAATAGACATTAATGAGATACACGGTGAAGCACTGCGGACAACTCATAGTGATGAGCAATCAATTTGGACCTATTGTAACACCACATCTTCGTAGATCTAGTAGAACCATGATATTCTGAGAGATATGGATTTCGTAAGTGAATCGAGCGACGTGTTACTCATTGATGATGAGAGCCTACAGTTATGAAGAAGTCTTGACAAGTTCAGAAAGGGATAAATGGCTTGGTGCCATGAAGTCGAAAATGGATTCCATGTATGAAAACCAAGTTTGGAACTTGGTTGACCCACCTGAAGGCATAAAGCCTATAGGGTGCAAGTGGGTTTTCAAGAAGAAAACCGACATGGATGGTAATGTGATTATGTATAAGGCTAGATTGGTGGCGAAAGGATATCGTCAAAAACAAGGTGTTGATTATGACGAAACCTATTCGCCTGTAGCTATGCTTAAATCCATTCGGATGCTCCTGGCCATAGCGGCTGATTATGATTATGAGATATGGCAGATGGATGTGAAAACAGCTTTCCTTAATGGAAACCTGCTCGAGGACGTGTATATGATACATCCTGAGGGTTTCACATCGGTTGATAAAACCAAGGTATGCAAATTGCGACGGTCCATTTATGGATTGAAGCAAGCATCCAGGAGCTGGAATATCCGTTTTGATGAGACAATCAAAAAGTTTGATTTCTCATAAAATCCAGACGAACCTTGTGTGTACAAGAAGGTTAGTGGGAGTGCAGTCGTGTTCCTAGTATTGTATGTCGATGACATACTACTTATAGGAAATGATGTTTCAATCTTACAGTCAGTGAAGGTTTGGTTATCCAAGACATTCTCCATGAAAGACCTGGGAGAAGCAACCTACATCCTCGGGATTAAGATCTATAGAGATAGATCGAAACAGTTGCTTGGTCTTTCGCAGTCTACATATATAGACCGAGTGCTAAAGAGGTTTAGCATGTCGGAATCCAAGAAAGGTTTCTTACCCATCAGGCATGGGGTACACCTTTCGAAGTCTATGTGTCGCCATGAGAAGGATTTGCATGAGTAAGATTCCTATGCATCCATAGGATCTATCATGTATGCTATGTTATGTACAAGGCCCGATCGTATCGTATGCTTTGAGTGTCACGCGGCGGATACCAGATCTGATTAGGAATGGATCATTGGGTACCTTAAGTACTTGAGAAGAACTAAGGATGTGTTCCTAATATATGGAGAAGGGGACATGGTGATATGCGGGTATACGGATGCGGCTTCGGATAGACAAGGATGATTCAGTCTCGATGCGGATCGTGTTCACCTTGAATGGGAAGCGCGATGAGTTGGAAAAGTTCCAAACAAGAGGCATGGCGGATTCTACCCGAGGCGAGAATACATTGCGGCAGCGGCAAAGCGGTTTGGATCAGGAAGTTCGTTCATGAACTTGGTGTGATTTCGGCCATTGTTGAAGCAATACCGGTCTACTGCGACAACAATGGAGCAATTGCACAGGCGAAAAAGCCAAGGTCTCATCAATGATCCAAACATGTGTTTCGCCGCTATCATCTTATCAGAGAGATCATCAGTAGGAACGAAATACAAATCGAGAAAATTCCCACTGAAAGGAACTTAGCGGATCCCTTGACTAAGGCATTACCTCAAAATAAGTTTGAGGGTCATGTTCGAGCTTATGGTATTGGATACCATAGCGATTGGCATTAGGCCAAGTGGGAGTCTGTTAGTAATATATGAGAGATGTCCTAAGGCAATCGCCTTATGTATGAATCATTTATATGATAAATGAAGATTCACTATTTGAGTATACATATTTTATGTATTTGATTGGATCTTAAACTCATTTACTGAATGTCCACGATACAATTCACAGCATGAGAGAATTTGTGATTGGATCATAACTAGTGAGTATCTCTACATGTGTAATTGTGATGTATCGGAATTATCCCTAGTTGATGAATTGATGGATTTGGACACCATCAATTCCGTCGAGACTAGCATGAGGTATACTCCTTGGTGTATCCAAGCAGCTGATTCTCACTAGCTGGAGACATTGTGATGTCTGGAGTTAATCGTGGATGCTAGTTATGGTAAATAGTTCATTGGAGTGACCAGTCGTAAGACTTCATATGGTTCTCTGCATATATAGATATGTCAATGAAGTTCTTACTGTGGCTTAAGTGCGATGTTCCTTAGACTTGCGGTATTCAAGTCATCTTGATCATGGAGACTTATGCTTTGACATCTTAAGCAAACATCTCTAAGGAGATGTGGACCCGGGATGATTGGGTATAAGTTGAAGTGATCGAAGGTGTTTGAATAGCCTATAAAGAATTCACCACTCCTTGCGAGGAGATGTATACCCATTGCCTCTCGTCGGATTGTTACTAAAGTCTTTGGCCAAAGCATTACATGTTTAGAGTAAGGTACTCTTCAATACATGTGGAGTAACTAGAATCCGTAGGACGAGGAAATGATACTTGGGCTAGGTGTGACGTAGTCAGCCTAGTGGGGACTGACACAATAGACCATGTCCTGAACTAAGTGGGTATAAGATGAGTGAAGGGAATGGGGCACGAATCATTCGAGCTGCTGAAGGGTTTAAGAAATAGTTCTGGATCAACCATTGATCTTTTCGGTTAATTGGGGATCATGATGTACTACTAGGTTCCACTCATGATCATTCTATAATTAATGGTTAATTATAGACGGCCAACATAAACCGAGAACCTATTTGGTCACACGCACAACGAGCGTAATCCAAAGGATTTAAAACGAGCTTGAGAATGAGATTCTCAGACCGAGAGAAACTAGGTTTGGTTGGACCAAACATAAAGCGAGCATGAAATCGTTTCAGTCGCAATGGAAACGTGGATGGGCCGAGTCTTATGAAGACGTAATGGATGAACCAAAATGGTTTGGTTCTAATCCAATGGAGGAGAATAAACTAAAGGGTTTGGTTTATTTTAAACGAATGAACCAAAAGTTGGTTCGGTTCGTTTTAACTTAAAATAAACCATCATGGTTTGGTTTATTTTAACTTATCTTAATGGAGCGGGTTAACGGGCCTAATGGTTATGATCCAATAACCATTAAGAGAATTAGTTCTCTATAAAAGAGGGCTTAAGGGATAATTAAGCCCTAATCCAAAAACCCTAGCAAGGAGTTGCCGCCCAACCTCCTTTGCCGCCCAGCTTTTGTGCCACCGTCCAAGTCCTTGCCGGCATCCAAGCTTCAACCGGTGATCCTCCGGCGACCCTCCGGTGATCTTCCTAGGCTTCGGTGAAAAGGTGAGCACTTGGCTTCCTTGTTTTGGCCGGCGCCTACTCCTCCACCAAAGCTGTCCAGTTTTCTGGACAGCTTGTTCTCCTCTCGTCGGAGCGTCGTTTGGACGACGGTTTGAGCTCCGACAGCGGCTAAACTACCGGGGATTTGATCTCCAGTAATCCTCTGAGGTGGAGGACGAAGGATTCGTCAATTGGTTGACGAATACCTCTCCGGAGAAGCGAGTTTTGAGAACTCGTATTAGGATCCGAATTTGGATTCGGATCGTGATCATCTCTCGATCACGTCGTCTTCAACACGAGGCTAGTAACCCGTCAAGAGCGAAGCTCGTGGCTTAGCGAAGTCATCCCGAGGAACTCGGCGTGGATACGGATAGAGACGATTCTAGCGAGGATCGTTCCGGTTGATGCCGTTCCCGCTACACGTCATACGAAAGGTATAACGTTGTTAAATTTCCTTTTATTGCAAATTTAAATTTACGGTTATGTCTACACTTGTTGTAATATGCATGCGTGTGTTGGATACCCTAAGGAAACAAGGGGTTACCAATTCTATCATCCTGTGGAACAAAAGGTGTTTGTTTAAAGGCATGCTGTGTTTCTAGAGAAAGAGTTTCTCTTGCAAGAAAACATGATACGATACGATTCACAGCATGAGAGAATTTGTGATTAGATCACAACTAGTGAGTATCTCTACATGTGTAATTGTGATGTATCGGAATTATCCCTAGTCGATGAATTGATGGATTTGGACACCATCAATCCGTTGAGACTAGCACGAGGTATACTCCTTGGTGTATCCAAGCAGCTGATTCTCACTAGCTGGAGACATTGTGATGTCCGGAGTTAATCGTGGATGCTAGTTATGGTAACTAGTTCATTGGAGTGACCAGTCGTAAGACTTCATATGGTTCTCTGCAAATATAGATATGTCAATGAAGTTCTTACTGTGGCTTAAGTGTGATGTTCCTTAGACTTGCGGTATTCAAGTCATCTTTATCATGGAGACTTATGCTTTGACATCTTAAGCAAACATCTCTAAGGAGATGTGGAGCCGGGATGATTGGGTATATGTCGAAGTGATCGAAGGTGTTTGAATAGCCTATAAAGAATTCACCACTCCTTGCGAGGAGATGTATACCCATGGCCTCTCGTCGGATTGTTACTAAAGTCTTTAATCAAAGCATTACATGTTTAGAGTAAGGTACTCTTCAATACATGTGGAGTAACTAGAATCCGTAGGACGAGGAAATGATACTTGGGCTAGGTGTGACGTAGTAAGCCTAGTGGGGACTGACACAATAGACCATGTCCTGAACCAAGTGGGTATAAGATGAGTGAAGGGAATGGGGTACGAATCATTCGAGCTGCTGAAGGGTTTCAGAAATATTTCTTGATCAACCGTTGATCTTTTCGGTTAATTGGGGATCATGATGTACTACTAGGTGCCACTCATGATCGTTCTATAATTAATGGTTAATTATAGACGGCCAACATAAACCGAGAACCTATTTGGTCACACGCACAACGAGCGTAATCCAAAGGATTTAAAAGGAGCTTGAGAATGGGATTCTCAGACCGAGAGAAACTAGGTTTGGTTGGACCAAACATAAAGTGAGCATGAAATCGTTTCAGTCGCAATGGAAATGTGGATGGGCCGAGTCTTATGAAGACGTAATGGATGAACCAAAATGGTTTGGTTCTAATCCAATGGAGGAGAATAAACCAAAGGGTTTGGTTTATTTTAAACGAATGAACCAAAAGTTAGTTCGGTTCGTTTTAACTTAAAATAAACCATCATGGTTTGGTTTATTTTAACTTATCTTAATGGAGCGGGTTAACGGGCCTAATGGTTATGATCCAATAACCATTAAGAGAATTAGTTCTCTATAAAAGAGGGCTTAAGGGATAATTAAGCCCTAATCCAAAAACCCTAGCAAGGAGTTGCCGCCCAACCTCCTTTGTCGCCCAGCTTTTGTGCCGCCGTCCAAGTCCTTGCCGGTGTCCAAGCTTCGGCTGGTGATCCTCCGGCGACCCTCCGGTGATCTTCCTAGGCTTCCGTGAAAAGGTGAGCACTTGGCTTCCTTGTTTTGGCCGGCGCCTACTCCTCCACCAAAGCTGTCCAGTTTTCTGGACAGCTTGTTCTCCTCTCGTCGGAGCATCGTTTGGAAGATGGTTTGAGCTCCGACAGCGGCTAAACTACAGGGGATTTGATCTCCGGTAATCCTCTGAGGTGGAGGACGAAGGATTCGTCAATTGGTTGACAAATACCTCTCCGGAGAAGCGAGTTTTGAGAACTCGTATTAGGATCCGAATTTGGATTCGGATCGTGATCATCTCTCGATCACGTCGTCTTCAACACGAGGCTAGTAACCCGTACGAAGACGAAGCTCGTGGCTTAACGAAGTCATCCCGAGGAACTCGACGTGGATACGGATAGAGACGATTCTAGCGAGGATCGTTCCGGTTGATGTCGTTCCCGCTACACGTCATACGAAAGGTATAACGTAGTTAAATTTCCTTTTATTGCAAATTTAAATTTACGGTTATGTCTGCACTTGTTGTAATATGCATGCGTGTGTTGTGTGTGTTGTAATAAATGTAGATTTATTATTTTTATTGCTTCCGCTGTGTTCATGTTTACGAAATGTGATCGAACACACACACGTCGCGGTGCCGGAAACCCAACATATAGAACTTCTTGGAGAAATCAATTAGAAGGGCTTGGCCGAATGGATCATGGAGAATTGGCATAAAGCATCAATCGAAGGGCTACTTGTATGCAGGTCAAGGGATACTTACATCCTTCATTTTGCTTTTTTGGTTGGAAGATGACCTAAGGGAAGCAACCTAGCCTTTCTTCTTACTTGGATGGCTTTTGGACAAGGGATGAGAAGGGGGAGGAGAAGTGGATCTCGGTGAGGAAGAGGATGAGAGGAGAGAAAATCAACTTGATAACTCATGTCTCTTCATCCCCCCCCCCCCCTATTTATTCATTTGAAGAGTCCCTTAGTCTCCCTTACCCCTAACTATAATTTCCCATATTCCTCTAATAATACAATCTTGTTGGGCTTCTAGTTAGTGGATGCATCTATAGGGCTTGGCTATCTAGAGGTTTGGGGTTCAATTCCTAGGCCTTGCATCCTTTTTGGCTTATTTTCTTTTATTTTTGAAAGAGCCCACATAAAGCCCATTATCATCAAGCTAAAAATTCTTGTAAAATTGCTAGAAATTTTACGGGCGTTACAGATCTAGGATCTTTAAACACATACATGTTTTATTTTATATATCTTCGCACGGATCCGTGGCCGGGCTTCCGAGGATTCCGCAACGCAAAAAGCAGTTTTTGTGGCTCGGAAATCCCAACAGACTGATGTCGTGAAATCTCATCCGACACTTAGCCATTCGGCCAAGTTCACCTAATGAGCTACTTACATTTCACTCATTCTCTCATCTCACTTGAAGTCCCTCGCTGAAGCTCTCTTCGTTCACGGCCACGTCCCTCGGCAGCATCAAGTTCACGTCTCTACAATGCTCCTTCGTGTCTCTTGCCTTCGAAGTGTGCTTCCTTGGCTTCGTTTCAAGTCATCTCGTACGGCGGTCCCTCGGCAGCATCAAGTGCACGACTCTGCAATGCTCCTTCTCCAACTCAAGCACGAGGTTGTGAGTGGTGAACCCACCTAAGCTTCATGTGCGAATTACTAAGTCCTACAAGACTCCAACGCACATATCAAATCCAATCATCCTAACTTAAACCCTTTGCCACACACATCAAAACCATATCATGGGTCGATTGCACTAACAATCTCCCCCTTTTTGATGTGTGGCAATCCATTTAAGTTAGGTAAAACATTTGATAAAATATTAAGGAAAGAAAGCATGTAAATAACATGATTAGCAACTCTCCCACTTAATACATGAAACTCCCCCTAAATACATTCCCCCTTACTTAAACATATATCTTTCTCCCCCTTTGACACCATCAAAAAGATTAAACAAAGTTTATATGGCATGACATCAAGTCTAGAGAGAAAAAAAAACCAAAAACAATAAAAAAACCTGATAAAATCATGTTACTGTGCGCAGTACAGACATCACCGATCATTCATCGGCATGCGTTGACACAAGTAAAATCAGTTTTTCAAATTTTCTGAACAAAATTCAGAAATGCACTATAAATTTCAGAAAATTCAAAAAATAGTGAAATTTTGAAAACACATTTCTTTTAAGTTCCTTTATCAGTGAAAAATAAGTTTTCATGAAAATTCATTATATTTTCAAAAATTAGGTAAAATCTCAAAAGTTTGAAAATATCTAAAGTTTGTATCAATTTTGAAGCCTAGTTTTGCCTTAAAGCTTTTCAAAACATGAACATTCAATTTATGAAACAAGAAATGTTTTCCAAAACATTTAAAATATCCAACCATGATCTTTGGGCAATATGTCTATGAATTAAACATAAGCCTTCCCCATGATTGGTCTATTATTGCTTTTTTGATACTTTAAATGATCATCTAAATGTCATAGGCATTAGTGGACCATTTGTATCATCCTATCATCTCGCCCATGCTAAGTTTTCAATCAAGGTAGCCTATGGTGAGTGTGAGATGTATCCTAAAGGTTTTTATATATACTTAACCATTAATTTCATTCAATTCTACACAAGGTTAAGTATCATCCTAACATACCACATGATCATAAAGACATATGTATGAATTTCATATTATGATCATGAAACAAGTGTATCAATCAATTTGTGATAATGCATTGGGTATAACATTATGATAATAAGCAAAGTATCACTAAAACATGATTTATCTATCTATGGGTGCATTATCATCACCCAACACTATTTCAAAAATTAAGTCCTGCCATCCTAAGTCAACCAAATAATAAGATATAGGTAAAGTCCACATGGTTGACTATCCTAGGGTTTTCCTAACCCTTAAGGATGGATTTAGGAACCCAAAACAAATTCTTTCCTATGGGATTCACTAAAAATTTCTTAGGGATCCATTTTCTAGCAATTGTCTTATTTTTGCTTTGACCCCTAGCAATCAAACATTTATAGGCCTTTTCATTAGTTTTTCCCTTATATCCTAGGCCTTTCTTATTGAAACTTGCCCTTTGGTTCCCTATGATCATGTTAAGAGTGTTGGAGCCTATGGTGAATTTTTCTAGGGCTTTAGTCAAAATGATCTACCTTTTCCCTCAGGACCCTATTTTCATCTATACATGCATCACTAACATTGAAAGACATATAGTTATCATGTGAGCATGCATCATCATGACTAAAAGAAATATTATCATTAATATTTAAACATGCTTGTTCTAATTTATTTTCTAAGGGCTTAATTTGATCTAGCATGCTTTTATTCTTTTTCTTAGCCCTAAATAAATCCTTAGTGAGGCTAGAAATCATGGAAACTATTTTATTGGGTGAGAGATTCGTTACCATAGTCTCCATGTCTTCTTCTTCGGATGAGGAGGGTGAAGAAGCTCCCCCTTCACTAGAGCTCTCCTCACTTGTGCTTGATCTTTCTTGTTCGAAAGAGGAGGTGGAGTCTAGGTCATCAAATGCCATTAGTGCCAAATTTGTGACAAAGGCATTTTCTTCTTCCGATGATGATGAGGAGGAGGAATGGTCATCCCAAGTTCTTGCTTTTAGTGCTTTGGTCTTCCCCTTTTCCTTGGCCTTCTTCTCTTCTTCCTTCTTCTTGCTCCCCTTTTTCTTCTTTTCTTCCTTCTTCTTCCTCTCTTCTTTACTCTTGTTTAGGAGGGGACAATTATCCCTTATGTGTCCCTCTCCTTGGCAATTATAGCAAATCACCTTCCCCCTTGGCCTTCTCCTCCTATCATTAGATTTATTAAATTTAAAATTTTTAAAAACACGTCTCACCTTCCTTACCATGTATGCTTCTTCCGTGCTATCCATGGAGGAGGAGGAGGATGCTTTATCATAGGAAGAGGAGATCTCTATCTTCTTCTTCTTCCCTTTATTTGCTACTAGGGCTACTCCTCTTGATGGCTTGATACTTGATTCTTCAATTACTCCCTCAAGCCTTGTTTCATGGAGCTCCGTGGTCGAGAAGAACTCCTCCAAGGTGCTCACTTCTAGGTTCTTTGACATGTAGAAGGAGTCCACCATTGAGCTCCATTTCGATGACCGGGGAAAAGCATCGATTGCTTTCATGAGCATATCCTGGTTCGAAAGTTTCTCCCCTACACTTGTTAGGCCAATCAAAATTTCTTTAAACCTAGAGTGTAAAGAAGTTACCTTTTCTCCCTTTCAAGTTTGATTTTTGTTAGTTGGGAGCAAAAAAGGTCTCTCCTTGCAAGCTTAGGCTCGGAGGTGCCTTCATGGAGTTCTATGAGCTTCTCCCACATCTCCTTGGTGCTTGCACATTCCCCTATCCGATTGATCTCTTGTTGGGGGAGTACGTTGTACAAGTGATGCTTGGCCTTCGAATTCGCCAAGTACTCCTCTCTTTGTCTTTTTGTCCATCTAGCCTTCTCGATTTGTTTCCCTTCTTCATCCCTAGGTATTTCGAAGACATTTTCCATTATTAATAGAATTTCGAAATCGGTTTTGAAAAATACCTCCATTCGCTTCTTCCACCAAGCGAATTCGCCCTCGAACTTCGACGAATGAATATTAGAGCCGACCATCTCTTGATGAAGTGCTTGTTGCAGCGGTTAGTCCTCGACAAGCGACTTGGCTCTGATACCACTTGTAGGGACGATGTTGGCCGGCCAGAGGGGGGGTGAATAGCCCTCTTTCGTCGTATGATGGAAGTCGTTCTTAATCGTCTACAATTAACGTTAGCACAAGCGGAAAATATAAAGCAAAGACAATTAAGAACAAACACAAAGATAAACAATGCTAACAAACAATATAACGTGGTTCACGACCTCGCCGCTAATCCACGGTCCGATTCGTCCACGGTGAATCACTCCGCAACCAATCCACTATTGGTCTCTCCCTTTAGCCAATGCAAGGTGGAGGTAAACCCTTACAACTCAAGAGCACTCCTTCTTTTACAATAGATATGAAAGAAACTAGAAGAAGGAGTTTGACACTTGTGGAGCACTTGGATGATAGTTTGGAGCATAAGAATTAGCCATCCAAAAGCCCACACCCTCTCTTTTTATAGAGAGGGCTAATTTCTTCCCGTTGGTCGCTATCAGTCGACTGCTGCCTTTAGCAGTCGACTGGCGCCGCTACAATGGCCTCTGAACACATCAGATCCCGACCGTTGTAGTCCAACGGAACCCTTAGCGATAGGATGATGTAACCATCGATCGATGCCTCCATAGTCGATCGATCGTAGGCTCTGGCGGTTATGTGCCCGCCGCTTCATCACTCGCGCCACCTTCTGGCGATCGATTGTTATCGCGATCGTATCATTCCATGGAAGTCATTTGTTGGGCCAAAACCCATCGATCAAACACGGTCGAACCATTCGACTAGCGATCGGCCATTTCGTGGCGATCGGTGATGTCGAGAAATCTCATCCGACACTTAGCCATTCGGCCAAGTTCACCTAATGAGCTACTTACATTTTACTCATTCTCTCATCTCACTCGAAGTCCGTCGCCGAAGCTCTCTTCATTCGTGGCCACGTCCCTCGACAGCATCAAGCGCAAGACTCTGCAATGCTCCTTCGTGTCTCTTGCCTTTGAAGTCTGCTTCCTTGGCTTCGCTTCAAGTCATCCCGTTCAGTGGTCCCTCGGTAGCATCAAGCACATGGCTCTGCAATGCTCCTTCTCCGACTCAAGCATGAGGTTGTGAGTGGTGAACCCGCCTAAGCTTCATGTGCGAATTACTAAGTCCTGTAAGACTCCAATGCACATATCAAATCCAATCATCCTAACTTCAACCCTTTGCCACACACATCAAAACCGTATCACGGGTCGATTGCACTAACATTTATCACTAGAAAGAGTGAAGGCATCCTAGATGTTTTTAGACTAAGGGGGAGATTGTAAGATCTCATTGGTATATGAGATATTGATACCCTTGGGGAGTCTTTTTGATGTATGCCAATGGGGGAGAAGTGAGTTTTAAGTTAGGTAAACCTTCACTATGCTTTGGCATTGGAAGTGTTTAAGTTTAGGTTATTGTTAGCCTAACTTAAAAGTATTGTCAAACATCAAAAAGGGAGAGATTGTTGGTGCAATCGGCTTAGGTCATGTTTGACAGAACTCGAGTTTGACTCGAGTAGAATTTTGATGTTCGACAATGGGTTGACCACTGTTTGACAATGGGTTGACTATATGGTTGACATGGGGTTGACCATATGTGTAGGAGATCGATATGGCCGGCTAGAGGGGGGTGAATAGCCCTCTTCCTATGGATGTCGGAATTCTCTCGTTCTTTTGCTCGTCTACACAATCGTTAGCGCAAGCGGAAGCATAAACAATAAAGACAAAGCAATAAGTGAAAATACAAACGCTAACAAAGAATGTAACGTGGTTCACAGCTACGCCGCTAATCCACGGTCCCCGATTCGTCCTCGGTGAATCACTCCGCTAAACCAATCCACTAAATGGTCTCTCCTTTGCACCAAGCTAGGTGGAGGTAACCTTTACAATCAAGATCACTCTTCTTACAAATAGAATGGAGTAAAAACGAGTAAGAAGAGTTTAGAGCTTGTGGGGCACTAGGAAGATCACTTGGAGCATAAGCATTAGCCTCTTAAAGGCTCACACCCTCTCTTTTTATAGAGAGGGTTGCCCTTGGCGATCACTCAGCGGCCTTGAACACGTCGGATCCCATTGTAGTCAGCGGAACTCTTGGCGATCGTGATGGACCTCGATCCGGTCATTCTCTCCGTGTCGGCCCGATCGGCTCTGAGCGATTCATGGCCAAAACCCTATTGACGATCGGCTGCGCCTTGGCCGGTCGGCTGCTAATCTTAGCGATCGGCTTCTTTGCCACACTCCGATCGATCGTATACCGGTCGAACTTCATTCGACTTTCGGAAGCGATCGGCCCCGCCATGTCATGCGATCGGCTGGTGTCGAAAAACCCATCCGACACTTGGCCAAATGACCAAGTTTCACCTAAGAGCTACCCCTCCCCGGGTTACATTCGCTCACTCTCATTTCTCGGAGTCCCTCGCCTTCGAAGTTCTCTTCATTCTCGGCCACGTCCCTCGGCAGCATCAGGCGCACGGCTCTGCAATGCTCCTTCGCGTCTCTTGCCTCGAAGTCTACTTCCTCCGGCTTCACTCCAAACTTCTCATCCGGCGGTCCCTCGGATGCTCCAAGCGCACGGCTTCCGCAAAGCTATCCTTCACCGACTCAAGGCACGAGTCATGAGATGTGAAACTCGCCACGGCTCAATGTGCGAATTACTAAGTCCTGCACGACTTCAACGCACATATCAAATCAACATAACACACTAACTTAAACCCTTTGCCACACCATCAAAACCATATTACGGCAAGAGATTGCCCTAACAATCTCCCCCTTTTTGATGTGTGGCAATCCGTTTAAGTTAGGTAAAAACATTTGATATAAATTCTAAGGTAAGAAAGCATGTAAAGATAAACATGATATAGCAACATGCAACTCCCCCTTAATCCATGAAACTCTCTATACAAATTTTCTCCCCCTATCATATATTTCTCCCCCTAAAATAATTAACTTAAACATAATTATTTCTCCCCCTTTGACACCATCAAAAAAAATTAACACTAAGTTATAAGCTCATGGCATCAAGTATAAAGAGAAACATACACTAAAATCAGTCAAAACCTGATAAAATCAACTTGTTCAGATCCATCGATCATGCTATCGGTATGGCGATCGGCAAAGAATAAATTTCGATTTTACGGATGAATTTCAGAAATGCACTATTAATTCTAGAAAATTCGAAAAATCATGAAATTTGGGGAACATATTTCTTTTAAGTATATCTATCAGTGAAAAATATGTTTTCATGAAAAATCATTATATTTCCACATATTTGCCAAAAATCCAAAAGCTTTAAAAACTACTAGGTTTTTGATCATAAGAGTATCCATTTTAACACCTAGCCTTGCATCCAATTGTTTCAAAACATGAATACATGTATTTTAAAGTAAGAAATTGTTTTGAAAACATATGAAATATCCAACCATGATCTTTGGGCAATATGTCTATGAATTAAACATAAGCCTTCCCCATGATTGGTCTATTATTGCTATGTTGATACTTTAAATGACCATCTAAATGCCATAGGCATTAGTGGACATTTGTATCATCCTAACATCTCACCCATGCTAAGTTTGCAATCAAGTTAGCCTATAGTGAGTGTGAGATGCATCCTAGGGGGTATTTGTGTATACTTAACCAATATATTCATGCAATTCTATCAAGGTTAAGTATCAACCTAATAATCCTCATGATCATAAAGACATATATGAATTAATTTTACATTATGATCATGAAACTCATGTATTCATCAAATAATAGTCATGCATTAGGTATTACATGATGATGATAATAAGCAAAGTATCACCTAAAGCATGATTCACTCCTATTTCTCATGATTACGTGCCAAATATTAGAATCATAAATCATGATTTCAAACATACATAGCAATTACATTAATCATCATGATTAAGCATTATTATCTATTTATGGGCACGTTATCATCACCCAACACTATTTAAAAATGTTGTCTCGCCATCCTAAGTCAACCAAAATATGATATAGGTCAATTGCATATGGTTGACTACCCTAGGGTTTTCCTAACCCTTAAGGATGGATTTTGGAACCCAAAATAAGTTCTTTCCTATTGGGTTCACTAAGTATTCCTTGGGGATCCATTTCCTAGCTATTACTTTCTTCTTGTCTTGTCCCCTAGCTATTAGGCATTTGTAGGCCTTTTCATTTTTCTTTTCCTTATAGCCTAGGCCCTTTTTGTTGAAACTAGCTCTTTGGCTCCCTAAGATCATGTTCAATGTGTTGGAGCCAATAGTGAATTTCTCTAGGGCTTTTGTCAAATAGTCTACCTTTTCCCTTAAAGCCCTATTTTCCTCTATGCATGCATCATTAACATTCAATGGCACATAAAGGTCATGTGAGCATGCATCATTTAAGCTAGAAGAAATATTATCATTTAAGCATGCATTTTCTAGCTTATTTTCCAATGCCTTAATTTGATTAAGCATGCTTTTATTTTTCTTTTTCATTCCAAATAAGTCCTTAGTTAAACTAGAAATTATGGAAACTATTTTCTTAGGAGAGGCTTTCGTTACCATAGTTTCCATGTCCTCTTCTTCTTCGGATGATGAGGATGTAGAAGCTCCCCCTTCATTTGAGCTCTCCCCACTTGAGCTTGATCTTTCATTTTCGGATGAAGAGCAATCCAAGTCATCAAAGGCCATCAAGGCCAAATTGGTGACAAAGGCATTCTCCTCATCCGATGATGATGAGGAGGATGAGGATGGGTCATCCCAAGTCCTTGCCTTGAGAGCTTTGGCCTTTCCTTTTTCCTTTGTCTTCTTCTCCTCTTCCTTTTTCTTCTTGCTCCCCTTTTTCTTCTTCTTTTCTTCCTTTTTCTTCTTTTCTTCTTTGCTTTTGGTTAGGAGGGGGCAATTATCCCTTATGTGCCCCTCTCCTTGGCAATTGTAGCATATGACCTTCCCCCTTGGTCTTCTATTCCTATCATTAGATTTATTAAATCTAAAATTCTTAAATGCACGTCTTACCTTCCTTACCATATAGGCTTCTTCGGTGCTATCCAAGGAGGAGGAGGAAGACGCTTCGTCATCGGAGGAGGAGGGAATTTCCATCTTCTTCTTCCCCTTGTTCGCTATCAAAGCTACTCCTCTTGAGGGTTGAATTCTAGGCTCTTCTTGTATTCCTTCAAGCCTAGTTTCGTGAAGCTCCATTGTTGAGAAAAATTCCTCCAAGGTACTTACTTCCAAGTTCTTGGAGATGTAAAATGAGTCCACCATGGAGCTCCATTTTGAGGACCGGGGAAAGGCATCTATGGCCTTCATTACCATATCCCGGTTTGATAGCTTCTCACCTACACTTGTTAGCCCAATTAATATTTCTTTAAACCTAGAATGCAATGAAGTTACCTTTTCTCCCTTTTCTAATTTGATGTTTGATAGTTGGGAGCGGAGGAGGTCTCTCCTAGCTAGCTTGGCCTCGGATGTGCCTTCATGGAGTTCTACAAGCTTTTCCCACATCTCTTTGGCGCTAGCACACTCTCCGATCCGTTTGATCTCTTATTGAGGGAGCACATTGAGAAGATGATGTTTTGCCTTTGAGTTTGCAAGGTGCTCCTCTCTTTGCTTCTTAGTCCAACGTGATTTTTCAATTGGGTCACCCCTTTCATCCCTAGGCAACTCGAAACCATTTTCCATTATAAGCATGATATGAAAATCGGTCTCGAAGAATACCTCCATTCTCTTATTCCACCAAGAGAATTCGCCGTCGAACTTCGGTGGGTGGATGTTTGAGCCGGCCATTTTGAAAATTTGCTTGTTGTGGCGGTTAGTCCTCGACAAGCTTTCCTTGGCTCTGATACCACTTGTAGGAGATCGATATGGCCGGCTAGAGGGGGGTGAATAGCCCTCTTCCTATGGATGTCGGAATTCTCTCGTTCTTTTGCTCGTCTACACAATCGTTAGCGCAAGCGGAAGCATAAACAATAAAGACAAAGCAATAAGTGAAAATACAAACGCTAACAAAGAATGTAACGTGGTTCACGGCTACGCCGCTAATCCACGGTCCCCGATTCGTCCTCGGTGAATCACTCCGCTAAACCAATCCACTAAATGGTGTCTCCTTTGCACCAAGCTAGGTGGAGGTAACCTTTACAATCAAGATCACTCTTCTTACAAATAGAATGGAGTAAAAATGAGTAAGAAGAGTTTAGAGCTTGTGGGGCACTAGGAAGATCACTTGGAGCATAAGCATTAGCCTCTTAAAGGCTCACACCCTCTCTTTTTATAGAGAGGGCTGATTTCTTGCCGCCCTTGGCGATCCGAACACGTCGGATCCCGACCGTTGTAGTCCAACGGAACTCTTGACGTCGTCGATGGACCTCATCCCGATCGCCGCCTCCAGTCGATCGCCGACCGGCTACGAACGGTTCTGGCCAAAACCCTATTGACGATCACGCGCGCCGATCGGCTGCTTTATCTGGCGGCATCCGCGTATGGCGACGCCGACTACGCCACTCGCCTGGGCCGATCGTATACCGGTCGAACTTCATTCGACTCGAGTAGTCGGACCGCCATGTCATGGCGATCGGCCCGGGTGTCGAAAACCCATCCGACACTTGGCCAAATGGCCAAGTTTCACCTAAGAGCTACCCCTCCCCGGGTTACATTCGCTCACTCTCATTTCTCGGAGTCCCTCGCCTTCGAAGTTCTCTTCGTTCTCGGCCACGTCCCTCGGCAGCATCAGGCGCACGGCTCTGCAATGCTCCTTCGCGTCTCTTGCCTCGAAGTCTACTTCCTCCGGCTTCACTCTAAGCTTCTCGTCTGGCGGTCCCTCGGATGCTCCAAGCGCACAGCTTCCGCAAAGCTATCCTTCACCGACTCAAGGCACGAGTCATGAGATGTGAAACTCGCCACGACTCCATGTGCGAATTACTAAGTCCTGCACGACTTCAACGCACATATCAAATCAACATAACACACTAACTTAAACCCTTTGCCACACCATCAAAACCATATTACGGCAAGAGATTGCCCTAACAATATGATGGAGAAGTCCAAGTGGGACACTTGGCAATGGTAAAGTCCAAGTCATGGGTACTTGCCATGGAAAGTCCAAGCATGAGTCTTGGCAATGGTAAAGTCCATGTCTTGGGTACTTGGCAATTGGAAAGTCTAAGAATGGGTCTTGGCAATTGGAAAGTTCAACATGGAGTTGTCAAGGGAAGTCCAAGAGAATGATATTGTTGGTGTAAAGTCCAAGCATGGGTCTTGGTAGATTAGTCCAATGGTTGGCAGTGTAAAGTCTAAGCGTGGGGCTTGGTAGCATAAGTCCAAATGGATATTGGCATTTGGGAAGTCCAAGGGTGTGATATTGATGGCATAAAATCCAAGCTTGTGCCTTTGCAGCATAAGTCCAATGTTTGGCAGCGTAAAGTCCAAGCGTATATCTTGGCAGCGTAAGCCCAAATGTACCTTGGGAAAGTAGACCCGATTAGTACGATAATCACCGATGGAAGCAACTGAAGTCTAGCGTATGGATGAACAAGTCATGGATGACTTGGAGGGATCCAATAGGTGTGAGGCTGATGGAGGTGGCTAAAAGGTTTAGGTTAAGAGTGGTCTAGCAAGTATAAGGGTGTCTTACATCGATTAAATCTTAGATTTGAGATTTAACAGTTGACTGGACATTTTCCCCAGTTGACTGGCCTAGTGTGGCCAACTAACATTGTGTATGGATCGACATTCATACTGATTACTCGGCATAGTGTGGCTTGACATTCAGACTGAGTGCTCGACACTGTATGGCTCGACATTCAGGCTATGTGCTCGGCATAGTGTTGTCGGCATTCAGGCTAAGTGATCGGCATTATGTGGCTCGACAAACATCTTAGGTGCTCGACAGTTGACTACTATATATGGGTAGTTGATTGGCCAATGTGAGCTCGGAAAAGCTATTGGTGCTCGGGAAGTCTGAAGGAAGGTCGGGTGATATTAGAAATACGATGTGGTATATCGATCGATTGAGGCAAACGAGCAGGCTCGACCAAAGACTCGATCGGGCTAGCAGTCAAGGTGGCACCTTGACTGATTGGCTATCCGTCAGAGTTTTTTTCGCATGGATTGAGCCGTTGTGAGATAATGACTACATGAGTAGTTGATTGTCAACTACGAAATCAACTCGATGTAGGTTATAAAAGGAGCAGTTTGTGGAGGATTTCATCCATTAGTTCCTTGGGTGATTTGAAGGGGAATAGTTGGTGCTTTCCAGTGCTTCAACGCCAGTCCAAAGTAATCAACAAGCAAGCAATCCAAAGTTCTTTGTGAAAAGTTTTCTTTACTTGTATTTGTGTATTGCTTAGTTTATTTGTTGAATTTTATTGTATTAGTTTTGTAATAATTTGTAAGAGGTTTCTCCACCTTTGGATTATTTCGAGGAGTGTTTTAGCGGTGGTGTGCTTCACTAGAGCTCGCCCCGTGGAGTAGGAACTAGGGTTTCAAACCATGTTAGATCTTGTGTTCATGTGTTCACTAGGGAAAATCCAAATGGCTAGCACAGCCGTGTTAATGCTTGAAAGGGTAAGGGGTCAATTCCTAGAGGTGACGACCAGGCAACCGATGATTCCGCATTTGTACGATAGTCACCTGGCACCTGATTTACCCCCCCCCTCCCCCTCCACACATAGGGGCAGCGGTAGAGGTCCGCTAATGTGGCGATTCCACATGGAACAAAAATCAATGCTTTAAGTTATGGCTGACCCATTAATCTTGAGATCGAAATTAGATTGTCAAACACATCCAATTTTCAAGTAAGGCTTGGAGAGAGTCCAACAATCCAAACTTGAACCTTGGGCTCTAGTCATTACCTTTTAATGAATCATCGATTCTCAATGGCTTGACATGTTCAATGTCATGCCCAGGCTTGGTGATGGTCCAACAACCCAAAACACGAAAAAGAACTCTAGTTCAACCATATTAATGGAAGGTTTTAGCCCTAATATTTGAACTAGGGATTTTTTTTTATGTATCATAGGTCTCATAATTTTTTAAAATAGTATATGTCAAAATAGTATATAATTATTCTGTTGGAGATTTGAGGCCGCTAGAGGGGGGGGGTGAATAGCGATGTGCTCGTTCGATGATGGAATTCATTGCGTTTGTCTCTAAAATTTTGTTAGCACAGCGGAAATAGAAATAATACAATAACAAAACAAAACAAGCACAACTCACAACACAAGATATAATGTGGTTCGGAACCGAATGGTTCCTACTCCACGGATCGAGCTCTAAAGAGCTCTAGTGATGCACACGCACTCACTAATCACAAATAACTCCTTCTTGACATAAGTCGGTGGTGGAGAAACCTCGTACAAGGATTACACTAAGTAATACAAAAGATACAATCTAATACAAGTAAGAAATACAATGCAAGTAAAGAAAAACACTTTACAAGAACACTTTGGTTGCTTGATCTTTGGTTACCTTGGACTAGCCTTGAAGGACTGGAAGAGCACCAACTATTCCTCTTCAAATCGCCCAAGAAAACCCTTGTTTTGAGTCTTTCACGAATAGCTGCTTTTATCCTCCATTGGGCTGGATTCCCACCTAGCAGTCGATGTCCATAATGTTGGAATGTATACTGAAAGCCTAGCTCTTTTTGTATGAACATTTTATTTTGGAATAAGAATCACATGATCATTGTTTGCACTTTATATATTTATTATATGTGTGTGCATATTGTCTAATATTTTACATTGTAGATAACATGGTGCTTAGTGTGGCACAGAAGATCATGTTATCAGTCCCTTGTAAAATATAAGTAGAGGCTCACAACAAAGATGGTTTTGGACAAACCATTGGCATGGTTATAGTGTAGCTTGGTATTGTTTTGTCTTGAACATGGAGTTACACTAGTACACTTAGGTGTATTGAGCAGGACCGACATAGAGGTGATTCAATTAATTGCTGACTACGTAATTGAATCGGACCTCGGATATTATGTTGTACATGCTCTTAATCCCGATATAATAACGGGCACATGTACTTAGTATTTATTTCTTTGATTTACCAGAGGGTGAGATTTAGATGGATTAAATCAATATGCCCGGTAAGTTGGGAAATAATATTATTTACATGGTGTGCCGTTGATTATAGGAGGAAACCGTGTCCTATATACTAGGATGATGATGTCCCCTTGAGGAGCTCACAAGGTTCATCATGTAAACCCAGCTGGTTGACTTAGTCAACATGATGATAAGGTTGAGTGGTACTACTCGAGGAATTAGATGTTAATTAATTGATGGTCAGTAAATCAATTAATTGACGGACATTCGATATCTTAAACACGGGGAGATGAATGTACAAATAATATATGGAGCCCATATTAATTTATGGGGGTTGGTGAGGTAGTTCAATGATGATCCTCTAGTGGAATGGAACATCATTGATGGATCAAGTTAGTGTGGTTCCGATCCATCGGGTGGCCAAGATCCAACTCCTCCTTATGGTCCCTATCGTAGCCTAATATAATCCTAAAGAAGTCTAGATCCAAGGATGTAAAACAAAACTCTAGAACCAATGGTTGGGATTAAATCCCTAGATCTGATGGTTGGGATGAAACCCTAGAACCAACGGTTGTGATTAAATCCCTAGATCTGATGGTTAGGATGAAACCCTAGAATCGACGGTTGGGATTAAATCCCTAGATCCGACGGTTGGGATTAAACCCTAGATCCGACGGTTGGGATGAAACCCTTGATCCTACGATTGGGATGAAATCCTAGATCCGACGGTTAGGATGAAACCCTAGATCCGACGGTTGGGATAAACCCCTAGATCCGATGGTGGAGATTAAATCTCTAGATCCGACGGTGGAGATTAAAGGAGGTTTAAGCCCAATTCTATAAATAGAGGGTTTAGGTTGGGCGGCAATAGAGATTCAATTTTGGAGTTAGGGTTTGAGTTTTTTAGGCGGCTAGGGTTTGGAAGCAAAGTTTTGGGCGACAACTCTTGGAGAAGAAGTCGGTGCCCATCTTCTTCCTTTTCTCCTTGGTGGCCGGCGCTCACTCCTTCTTTCTCCAAGCTTTGGCCGGCCCTCTTCCTCCTCCTTTGATCCTTGGTGGCCGGCAGTCCTCCAATAATTGGTGGCCGGTGCTTCTCCAACCTCTAGGTGGCCGGCGACAACCTCTCTTCAAGGTTGGCCGACGCTCATCCCTTCGTTCCTTGGCCGGCGGTTGCATCAAACTCCCTTGCTTGGTGGCCGGTTCTAGAAAGGAAAGATTTTGTTGGTTCTTCTCTTTGTTCGCAGCGGACAAGGAAGGGAAGAACGCGATCTAGAAGGCTTCTACTCGTGGAGGATCTTCGCCCACACGTCGTCCACGAGGAGGATAGGACATACGGTAGAAGATCGTAAGGTATAAAGTGGTACAACTTTATTTTCTCATCTTAGCATGTTATTTTATGTGTTGATTATACAAGTGTGCGTATGTATATATTTTGTATAATCATGGACCCCGAAGACAAACACAAAAACCGGCGATCCGTCCGTCGTCTCTTCCGCGGCTAACCAACTAGAAGAGTTGTGTTGCTTGAATAACTAGTTTGTTCAAGCGATCACTCAAGTTGTTAGCACGATGACGAATAGGTTGTGCTAAGGAAACTCATCCCATCCGGATTAGTTCTTTCATTGGTGAAAATTTTAATCCGGGGACATGGGAGCCAATGAGTCTTCGAAGCAACTCCCTACAAGTGGTATTAGAGCCACGGTTTCCGGTTTTGTGTGTTTTGGATTCGGTTACTTTCATGCACATATCATGTATTGAGTATGTCGGATAATAGTAGGATGTGCGTAGGCTAACTTTTTGGTTGCAGGCATAAGATCCGACTATTATGGCTATTTGGTTGTATGTGATTGTTTTGTGTGTGATTGTATGTATATTATTTGAATCCTCAGGGTTGACGAGGCTAGATTAGTATTTAATTTTTCTAATTAAATATGGCATTGTTTAGCCGCTCATTTTAGTTTACTTTCGATCTAGATTATTTGTACACTCCTTCGTGGAGTATAGGATCGATGGATGTAAATTAAAATGATATATCTCGGCTCGGATCTCTTTGGTGACTTGTGCACGGGAAAAGGTGGAGCGGACGAGGTGGCGACACGACGGGATGGGTATTGGAGGACAATGCCATAATAGTTGGAAAAATTCTGTTTTTTCCATATTTATTGCTTATTTGTTTTATATGCATGTTGTGTATGCTTTAAAATTCCTTTATTTCAATTTACTAAGTGGGAGAGGGATATTTTAATTAATTCCCGTGGCCTCCATTACAATTTGACGTGTGATGCAACAAACTTGCGCGTTGGCTCTGAGTGTCTTCCTCCCCATCAGATGGGTTTGTTTGCGGATCACTAGGTCAAATAATGGTTATAGGAAATTATTTAGGAGCGTGTGTACTTCCCCATCGGTAAGGCACATAATCCGAATTAATTCCCTTAGTATCGTGTAATGGTGCACACTTAGATGCAAATAAAAGTATCCTCCCCATCGGAGTCACTGCTTTTATTTGTAGGGCTAAAGAGGAACCAACTATTAATTTTATTTGTCAAAAAGTTGTAGGGGATCGGTATGGTCGGCTAGAGGGGGGTGAATAGCCCTTTTCGTTTGGATGCCGATATTTGCACGTCTACAAGACTAATTAGCGCAAGCGGAAGACTAATAAAGACAAGCAAATAGAAATACGAGAAAACAAATGCTAACAAATAATGTAACGTGGTTCACGGCTACGCCGCTAATCCACGGTCCCCGATTCGTCCTCGGTGAATCACTCCGCTAAACCAATCCACTAAATGGTCTCTCCTTTGCACCAAGCTAGGTGGAGGTAACCTTTACAATCAAGATCACTCTTCTTACAAATAGAATGGAGTAAAAGCGAGTAAGAAGAGTTTAGAGCTTGTGGGGCACTAGGAAGATTACTTAGAGCATAAGCATTAGCCTCTCAAAGGCTTACACCCTCTCTTTTTATAGAGAGGGCTGATTTCTTCCCGTTGGCCGCCATCGATCATTGCCGCCCCTTGGCGATCGATCGCGCCTAACGGCCTCCGAACACGTCGGATCCCGACCGTTGTAGTCCAACGAAACTCTTGGCAACCGACTGATGGACCTCATCAGTCGACTGCTGCCTCCGTAGTCGACTGCCCATTCGGCTACGAACGCGCTGCGTGGCGAAACCCTATTGACTACCGATCGCCGCTGTAGCTTGATCGATGGTCTTGGCAATGATCGCCCACGATGCGCTGCGCCACAATCCGATCGGTCGTATACGGTCGAACTCACTCGATTAGCGCCGATCGCCATGACATGGCAGTCGACTGGTGTCGGGAAAACCCATCCGACACTTGGCCAAATGGCCAAGTTTCACCTAAGAGCTACCCTTCCCTGGGTTACAATCGCTCACTCTCATCTCTCGGAGTCCCTCGCCTTCGAAGTTCTCTTCGTTCTCGGCCATGTCCCTCGGCAGCATCAGGTGCACGGCTCTGCAATGCTCCTTCGCGTCTCTTGCCTCGAAGTCTACTTCCCCCGGCTTCACTCCAAGCTTCTCGTCCGGCGGTCCCTCGGATGCTCCAAGCGCATGACTTACGCAAAGCTATCCTTCACCGACTCAAGGCACGAGTCATGAGATGTGAAACTCGCCACGGCTCCATGTGCGAATTACTAAGTCCTGCACGACTTCAATGCACATATCACATCAACATATCAAACTAACTTAAACCCTTTGCCACACCATCAAAACCATATTACGGCAAGAGATTTCCCTAACAATCTCCCCCTTTTTGATGTGTGGCAATCCGTTTAAGTTAGGTAAAAATATTTGATATAAATTCTAAGGTAAGAAAGCATGTAAAGATAAACATGATATAGCAACATGCAACTCCCCCTTAATCCATGAAACTCTCTATGCAAATTTTCTCCCCCTATCATATATTTCTCCCCCTATCATATATTTCTCCCCCCTAAAATAATCAACTTAAACATAATTATTTCTCCCCCTTTGACACCATCAAAAAGATTAACACTAAGTTATAAGCTCATGGCATCAAGTATAATGGAGGGAAAATACCAAAAACATGAATAAAATCTGAAATCAGAAAATTGCAGGCTGATTTTGGTGAGCAATGATCGCTATCGTATGGCGATCGGCACAAAGAAATCCGAATTTCTATTTTTCTGGATGAATTTCAGAAATGCATTATTAATTCCAGAAAATTAGAAAAATCATGAAATTTGAGGAACATATTTCTATTAAGTATATCTATCAAGGAAAAATAGTTTTTCATGAAAAATCATTATATTTTCCGAGATTTGCCAAAAATCCAAACACTTGAAAAACCACTAGTTTTTGAGCATGTTAGTATCCATTTTAGCACCTAGTCTTGCTTCGAGTTGTTCCAAAACATGAATACATAGATTTTAGATTAAGGAATTGTTTTGAAAACATATGAAATATCCAACCATGATCTTTGGGCAATATGTCTATGAATTAAACATAAGCCTTCCCCATGATTGGTCTATTATTGCTATGTTGATACTTTAAATGACCATCTAAATGCCATAGGCATTAGTGGACATTTGTATCATCCTAACATCTCACCCATGCTAAGTTTGCAATCAAGTTAGCCTATAGTGAGTGTGAGATGCATCCTAGGGGGTATTTGTATATACTTAACCAATATATTCATGCAATTCTATCATGGTTAAGTATCAACCTAACAACCTACATGATCATAATGATATATATGAATGATGTTGGTGCAGTGGGCACCAAAGTCGAACCGGTATTTTGATTATGGCAAAAGGCTCAATAGTTAAGGGTATATTTGTTATCTTACGAGCTCAATTAAGTGTGCAGAAATGCTAAAGTTGAGCGGAAGGTCTGTGACACCCGGTGGGAACCGAGGTGGTCGGGCAACGCCAGAGGGACTTCGGAGGAAGCCGAGGTACTCGGGTGAAGACCGGAAGCGAGGCTACAAGGTAAGCTCGTGTGAAAGCGAAGCAAGGTCGTTAAGCGTAGATCCGACCCAATACCTCCAATGGAAGGTCTAGGTCGAGATCAAATGGTTAGAACCATCGTAATTTATATTTTAAGCTAACTTGTACTGCAGTCCAAAACCCTTTGACTACAGTCAACTGCTAGTCAAGTTCCAGCCTCGAGAAGAGCTCGAATTTCAAGGGGGTGAATTTGGACTTGACTCGTGTTTTGGTACAAAGGGTGATGTGGCATCAAGGTGGACATCCAAACCATCACCAAGCTTCCTTGTGGTGGATGCCCAAGATAAGGTGAGTTGGCACAAGATGGTTGGCTCCCATGATGTGGCACAAGTTGAATGGCTCCAACAAGTTGGCGCCCAAGGAGGTTGGAGGTGGCACAAGGTGGTTGGATGAAACACCTCATCCTCAAGTTGGCGCCCAAGGAGGTTGGAGGTGGCACAAGGTGGTTGGATGAAACACCTCATCCTTGAGTTGGCGCACAAGGAGGTTGGAGGTGGCACAAGGTGGTTGGATGAAACACCTCATCCTTGAGTTGGCGCAAAGGATGTGGATGAACAAGTCTTGGGGGATAAGAACCTCACCTTGGACACTACCTATGTCTAAATTCATAGATCAATATCCATAAATAGACATGTTCAAGCCAAGCAAATAACAAGAATTCAAGAGCTCTCAACACGCCGTCGTAACGCCGCTACTACTACTCACATTTGCTACGACGAAGTGCCGCCGACAACGAAAGCTACATCTTCTACTTATAAGAGTTGTCGGTATATTTATTTAAGTTCTACTTATTTAAATTGTCTTTGTGCTTTAATCGTAACAAGGAAAGGGGGAGTGTCCCTTTGCCTTGATTTCTTTTTGTAATCATTGCTCCTACTTCCAACGAAGAGGAGTGGTTTTAGTGAATTGCCCTCCGTACGTGATCAAGGATCACTAGGGCCGTGGATTAGCAATCGAAAGATTGTGAACCACGTAAAAATATCTTGTCTACTTTATATTTCCGCTGTGCATTCTCTACTTGCTTTTTACTTATTGCAAAAGTTTTTAACGACACCGTATCGCTATTCACCCCCCCCTCTAGCGACACTTTCGATCCAACAATTGGTATCAGAGCAGGGGGCGCTAAGATTCGGTGAAACCACCAATCTAGCTTTGTTTTTCTTTTTTTTTTACAGATTTTTTATTTATTTATTTCTGTTTTCGTATAATTATTTCACTTGCTTATCTTCTCCTACATATAGAATTGCATTAGAGGCTTTAGGATCCGGATAAGGTTGTCCTTCGGGTTAGATCCCGAGTAAGGTCATCCTCCGGAACTTCAACGACATTCGTGATTTGATTGTTTATTTCTTTTGCAAGTTACATTTTATATATCTTTTTACTTCTCAAGATTACTAATCCAAGACGAAAGTCTTGGAATATTCTTTCCAGTGTGTTTTGTAAGATTCTTTTCGCCGCTCTTCTTCTTGTTTTAAATGGCCCATCTCAAGGGTTTAGCATCCTCACCCCGCTTTACAACGGTAATGACTTTCTATTGGAAGGGCCTGATGGAATGCTTTCTTAAAACCCAATCGAGATGTGGATCAGAATCCAAACCGTTTCACACTTCCTATTAATGAAGATGGTGAATCTTGGGTTACGATCAATGGTCAAATTCCATGAAAAACAAGTAGAAGCCGATGCCAAGGCAACTCAAATCTTGCAATGTGGGTTGTCCAAGGAAGAGCTCAACCGCTGCCGCCCTTCATTAGTGCAAAGGACTTATGGACCAAGCTAGTGGAACTACACGAAGGCACCGACGACACGAAGGTATGTAAAAGAGATTTACTTTAAATAAATTGTATAACTTGAAAATGCAGGAAAACGAGACCGCAACTCAACTACATGCTCAGATTCCAAGACATCGCCAACCAACTCCATGCCATCGGACAAAAGGTCGAGAATCGCGACCTTATCGTATTCTCTTAACTCGCTTCCTAGACCACCTTGTGGGCATCCATGGTCGATGCCTACAAGGTCTCCAAGGACCTTTCTAAAATTAGGTTAGACGAATTGTTTTCGAACTTGAATTACATGAGCAAACTAACGTGGTCCGTGCCGAGAAGAGTATTGCGTTAGTTGCAGTGTTCCAAGAAGAAGAAGCCCGCAAGCAAGCCACCCTCAAGGAAGAAGATTTAGTCCGACCTAAGTAGACTCGAATAGAATCCGAACTAGTCAATCTAGTTCGAAGATGATCAAGAGACGAAAACGACCAACAACTCAAGGTAAGCCTAAACCTAATTCAAATACTTCTAATTTTAGATGCTATGAGTGCAATGTGTTCTCACATCAAGTCCGAGTGCCCAAAGCTAAAGAATAACGCATCAAAGACCAAGAAAGCGCTAAACGCTACTTGGGAGGAGTTGTCGGAGGAAGAAGACGATATCCAAGCTCTAATGGCTAAGCCGACCGAGCACGACTCAAACCAAGAAGAGTCCGAGTCCGAATCCGATGATGAGCTTCCATTCAAGACAAGCCACTGATCCGTGATCCGGTTCAAAAGAATCATTAAGGGTAAGTCGTTACTTAATACTTTGTATGGTGCAATTAAATTTTTAAATAAGAAACTAGCTAAGTCCGAGTCCAAGGTCGAGACCCTAATCGAGGAGGTTAACCTTCTCAAACATGAGGTCTCCCTAACCTCTTCGACTACTCAGATTCAAGAGGAGGACTCAACCTGCTGAAAAGCTTGAAGTTGAGAACTCGCTTTGAAAACACAAGTCAAGACCTTAGGAACACGTTGAAAGGTTCACTTTGGGATCCAAGGGACTTGACCTCTTACTTGATCACAAAGGGCCGTGGTACAACAAGGCGGACTCGGGTTTAACTCAAATACAACCAATAAGTCATATATGTCTATAGTAAACCAACATAAGAAAAATGTCCAAGCATGGGTCCCTAAGACCACTTTGATTTCAACTTTAGGATCTAACATGTATTGGGTTCCTATGACCAAATTCACTATGTGAATAGACCCACTGATTCAATGGTCCAGGGGAGCCAATACAAAATGTATTTTTGTTAAGTCTTAGAAATTGCATGCTTAGTTTTTCCTTTATTTTAGAATGGTTAGATAGGACTCATAACCAACTAAAATCTCTAAAAGATTGAGCCTCGGGAGCCTCTTTCAAAAATAAACCAACTAAAATCCTATTTAAAAGATTGAGCCTCGGGAGCCTCTTTTCAAAAATAACTAGTTAGACCAAGACGTAGTCTCAAGTAAGTCGAGTTATCAATTTCTTGAAATTAGCTTTGTCTAAGGAAGTGGTCGTTGTTCCGATCAAAGAAGGCCTCTGTGGCTCGCCACGACCGAAGCTAATCTCTTGAAAAGATTACTTGATGAGCTTAGACTAAATCCGAATCTAACCTAATGTTGGTTAATTTAAATTCATTAAAATTAATCAAGTAAATTGATAGTCATCTCACAATAACACATAGGAATAACATGTTTTGATCATGTAGATATTGGTGAGATGATTTAGGTTTAAAACTTACAAACAACCCTTTAGTAATTCCAATATCCGATCCAACTACCTTATGTGTAGGATCAATGGATGTTGGATGCTGGTTGCTCCCGACACATGACGGGATCAACTCAAATTTTCGGTTACGATTCAAACGACAAGGATCTAGCCTTCGAAATAACGGCAAGCTCAAAATCATCTGATCGTGATATTGAGCTCAACTCTAACTTTACAATTCAAAATGTCTTATTAGTAGAAAACTTTCAATATAATTTACTTAGTGTAAGCCAATTGTGTGATAACAATTATAAGGTCATATTTCTAGAAAATGAATGCGTAATCAAAATAAATGCAACATCTAAAATAATACTTAAAGGAACTAGGAGTAGCAACATCTACACAATAAATTTACCTAACTCCTCAACCAAGTGTCTTATGACACAAGAGGAATCTTGGTTATGGCAATCAAGACTCTGACACTGCACCCAAGACTCGGCCCACAAGATGAGTCGAGTGGCTTGGTTATATGGTTTGCCTAAACTAAACAACTTGGATAATAAAATATGTAATGCTTGTCAACAAGGTAAACAATCTAGGACACAACATCAATTAACTAATCAGAGAACGACCAAAAGTGTTCTTGAGCTCCTACACATGGATCTATTTGATTCACATGGAGCTAAGTCACTCAATGGTAGTCAATTTTGCTTAGTCATAATTGGCGACTATTCTAGATTTACTTGGGTTAGGTTTATCAAACATAAAAATGATACCCTAGACCAACTAATCAATCTTTGTAGGTTAATCGAAAATCAAAAGAACCTTAAGATTAAAAGACTTAGAAGCGATCATGGTGGTGAATTCGAAAACCACAGGTTTACAGATTTCTGTAACCTAAACGGATACCACCATGAGTTTTCATGTCCTAGAACCCCACAACAAAATGGGATAGTAGAACGGAAAAATAGAACCCTACAAGAAGCCGCTAGGACAATGTTAAACGAGTATAACCTACCCGATAGATTTTGGGCAGAGGCCGTTAGTACGACTTGCTATGTCCAAAATAGGATCCTTATGGTAAAGAGGCACCAAAAGACCTCGTACGAGATTTATCACGATAAAATACCGAACATCAAGTACTTTAGGGTATTTGGATGCAAGGTACATATCTTAAACACTAAGGATTACCTAAGGAAATTCAAATCCAAAACCTCTCTGGAACCTTTCTAGGATACTCAACCACCCGAGAGCTTATATGTTATACAATCACGACACTCTTAGAGTCTAAGAAACAATTAATATAGTTTTCGACGAAGGACACGAACCCGTTCAATCCTTAACAAAACCAACTAGCAAATCAACTTATAGCGAACCCGACTCTGATCTTGAACTTGAATCTCGTCCTAACCCAAGTCATCCTATCGACCAAGTGATAGATGACTCTAACCCAAGTCAAACTAGAACTCACCCAAGTCATCCTATCGACCAAGTGATAGATGACCCTAACCCGAGTCACACTAAGACTCAAACAAATCATCCTATCAATCAAGTTATAGGTGATCCAAATTTAGGGTTCAACTAGAGCTTCATATCGAAACCTTAGTCAAATCTCGTTAATTTCCAAAATCGAACCCAAAACTATTGAACAAGCACTTCTTGATCCCGACTGGATTATTGCTATGCAAGAAGAGCTAGCTCAATTCACTAGAAATGAAGTCTGGGAATTAGTACCACCACCTACAGAAAAATCAATTATTGGAACAAGGTGGGTATTTCGAAATAAACTTGATGATAAAGGTGAAGTAGTTAGAAATAAAGCTAGGTTAGTCGCAAAAGGGTTTAGTCAAGTCGAAGGTTTAGATTACGATGAGACCTACGCCCGTAGCGACTAGAGTCCATCCGAATGTTGTTAGCATATCGCACATCGAGGTTTTAAATTGTTTCAAATGGATGTCAAGTCAGCATTTTTGAATGGATACATTAAGGAAGAAGTTTACGTCTACCAACCTCCGGATTCAAAATCTAGATAAACGACCATGTCCTTAGACTTAAGAAAGCCCTATATGGACTCAAACAAGCCCCAAGAGCTTGATAAAGGCTTTCGATCTATCTTAAGTCCAAAGGATTCAACCAAGGTTTAGTCGACCCAACCTTATTCGTTAAAACCGTAGGAAAAGAAATCTTTATAGCCCAAATCTATGTAGATGATATAATTTTTGGAACTACCAACTCGATCCTGCTAAACGAATTCATCTCACTTATGGAAAGTGAATTTGAAATGAATTTAGTGGGAGAGTTAAGTTTCTTCTTAGGTTTACAAATTAAACAAACTAAAGATGGAATATATTTACATCAACAAAAATATACTAAGGACTTAATAAATCGATTTGGAATGCAAGATGCTAAAATAATCAATACACCTATGGCAACTAATGTTAATATAAACGAAGATGTAGAAGGAAAACCCGTTGACCTAAAATACTATAGGAGCGCAATAGGAAGTCTCCTATACTTAACCGCGAGCCGACCGACATTTTATTCACGTAAGTATGTGTGCAAGGTTACAAACCTGTGCCAAGGAGTCTCACCTAACCCTAGTCAAGCGTATCCTTAGATATCTAATGGGCCCGCTCAACGGAGGTATTTGGTACCCTAGCTGTACCGAGTTTAATCTAATCCTACTCCGACTCTGACTATGCCGGTAGTAAACTCGATAGAAAGAGCACGAGTGGTTGTTGTCAAATCCTCAGCTCGAGTCTAGTAAGTTGGTGCAGTAGGAAGCAGCATTGCGTTGCCTTATCTACCACCGAAGCCGAATACGTTGCGATGGGTGAGTGTGTCTCTCAGCTCCTGTGGATGAAGCACACTCTCCAAGACTTTAGCTTAATCTTTAACAACATTAAAACCTACATAGATAACATTAGTTCAATTAACTTAACTAAAAATCCAATATGTCATTCTAGGACAAAACATATAGAAGTTAAACACCACTTCATTAGGGAACATGTAACTAATGGAACTATACAACTAGAGTATGTTGAGTCCAAATCAAACCTAGCGGACATCTTCACCAAACCACTACCCGAAGCCGAATTTAGTTTATTAAGACGAAAGTTAGGTATGTGCGTAATAGAGTAGGATTTAAATTTTTCTATATATGTACTCTACTTTTGCTTCTTTTTATGAAATTAGCCTAAGTCTTACCTTAGAAATCATATACCTATAGATTTAAGGAGCCAACACATCTCACAACACATAGGACTAATGTGTTTGTGTACTTAGCCACGTAGACGGGCGTGAGATGTTCGGACCTTACTCACAGTTCCGTATGTAGATTGATTGCATCGACATGAACCATGGAGTATAATTATTTAAAATTAATCAACTCCTTCAAGACTTATTGATCATTCTATATCAATCAAGTCCAACCGGAGTTGTACATTTTAGATGAACATATTTTCAAGCTTATTATTATTTTAAAAAAATATATATATATATATATTTATATTGGGAACTTGCTTGGACTTACAAACTTTTTGAGTTAAGGCAAAAGGGGGAGAAAGTCACAAAAGTAAGGAAGAAAGTAAACAAAATTATTACCTTTTATATTAAGTAATTCCGTTTACTTAAGCAACTATTAAGGGGGAGTAAAAATTATTTTTCTAGAACTCACCTTCGGTCAAGGGGGAGGTTACCTCAAAGGGGAGAACTTGAAACAATAATATTTCTCACTCATATTTAATCTTTATGCTAGCTCATTCATATTTAATCTTTATGCTAGCTCATTCATGCTTAATCATTATGCTAGCTCATTCATATTTAATCTTTATGCTAGCTCATTCATGCTTAATCATTATGCTAGCTTACTGTTATGCTTAATTTTTCCTTAACTTTTGTGTCGGTTTGCCATGAATCAAAAAGGGGGAGATTGTTGGTGCAGTGGGCACCCAAGTCGAACCGGTATTTTGATTATGGCAAAAGGCTCAATAGTTAAGGGTATATTTGTTATCTTACGAGCTCAATTAAGTGTGCAGAAATGCTAAAGTTGAGCGGAAGGTCTGCGACACCCGGTGGGAACCGAGGTGGTCGGGCAACGCCAGAGGGACTTCGGAGGAAGCCGAGGTACTCGGGTGAAGACCGGAAGCGAGGCTACAAGGTAAGCTCGTGTGAAAGCGAAGCAAGGTCGTTAAGCGTAGATCCGACCCAATACCTCCAATGGAAGGTCTAGGTCGAGATCAAATGGTTAGAACCATCGTACTTTATATTTTAAGCTAACTTGTACTGCAGTCCAAAACCCTTTGACTACAGTCAACTGCTAGTCAAGTTCCAGCCTCGAGAAGAGCTCGAATTTCAAGGGGGTGAATTTGGACTTGACTCGTGTTTTGGTACAAAGGGTGATGTGGCATCAAGGTGGACATCCAAACCATCACCAAGCTTCCTTGTGGTGGACGCCCAAGATAAGGTGAGTTGGCACAAGATGGTTGGCTCCCATGATGTGGCATTGTTGAATGGCTCCAACAAGTTGGCACCCAAGGAGGTTGGAGGTGGCACAAGGTGGTTGGATGAAACACCTCATCCTCAAGTTGGCGCCCAAGGAGGTTGGAGGTGGCACAAGGTGGTTGGATGAAACACCTCATCCTTGAGTTGGCGCACAAGGAGGTTGGAGGTGGCACAAGGTGGTTGGATGAAACACCTCATCCTTGAGTTGGCGCAAAGGATGTGGATGAACAAGTCTTGGGGGATAAGAACCTCACCTTGGACACTACCTATGTCTAAATTCATAGATCAATATCCATAAATAGACATGTTCAAGCCAAGCAAATAACAAGAATTCAAGAGCTCTCAACACGCCGTCGTAACGCCGCTACTACTACTCACATTTGCTACGACGAAGTGCCGCCGACAACGAAAGCTACATCTTCTACTTATAAGAGTTGTCGGTATATTTATTTAAGTTCTACTTCTTTAAATTGTCTTTGTGCTTTAATCGTAACAAGGAAAGGGGGAGTGTCCCTTTGCCTTGATTTCTTTTTGTAATCGTTGCTCCTACTTCCAACGAAGAGGAGTGGTTTTAGTGAATTGCCCTCCGTACGTGATCAAGGATCACTAGGGCCGTGGATTAGCAATCGAAAGATTGTGAACCACGTAAAAATATCTTGTCTACTTTATATTTCCGCTGTGCATTCTCTACTTTCTTTTTACTTATTGCAAAAGTTTTTAACGACACCGTATCGCTATTCACCCCCCCCCTCTAGCGACACTTTCGATCCAACAAATGAATTCTACATTATGATCATGAAATACATGTATTCATTAAATAATAGTCATGCATTAGGTATTACATGATGATGATAATAAGCAAAGTATCACCTAAAGCATGATTCAAACCTATTTCTCATGATAACAGGCCAAATATCAAAATCATAAATCATGATTTAAAACATACATAGCAATTACATTAATCATCATGATTTAAGCATTATTACCTATTTATGGGCACGTTATCATCACCCAACACTATCTAAAAAATGTTGTCCCGTCATCCTAAGTCAACCAAAATATGATATAGGTCAAGTTCATATGGTTGACTACCCTAGGGGTTTTCTAACCCTTAAGGATGGATTTTGGAACCCAAAATAAGTTCTTTCCTATTGGGTTCACTAAATACTCCTTGGGGATCCATTTCCTAGTAATTACTTTCTTTTTATCTTGTCCCCTAGCTATAAGGCATTTGTAGGCTTTTTCATTTTTCTTTTCCTTGTAGCCTAGGCCCTTTTTGTTGAAGCTAGCTCTTTGGCTCCCTAAGATCATGTTCAATGTGTTGGAGCCAATTGTGAATTTCTCTAGGGCTTTGGTTAAATAATCTACCTTTTCCCTTAATGCCCTATTTTCCTCTATGCATGCATCATTAACATTCAAAGGCATATAATCATGTGAGCATGCATTATCATGGCAAGAAGAGGTATCATTATTATTTAAACATGCATTTTCTAACTTATTTTCTAAGTCCTTAATTTGTTCAAGCATGCATTTATTTTTCTTTTTCATTCCAAATAAGTCCTTAGTAAAACTAGAAATTATGGAAACTATTTTCTTAGGAGAAGCTTTCGTTACCATAGTTTCCATATCTTCTTCTTCTTCTTCGGATGAGGAGGATGTAGAAGCTCCCCCTTCATTTGAGCTCTCCCCACTTGAGCTTGATCTTTCATTTTCGGATGAAGAGCAATCCAAGTCGTCAAAGGCCATCAAGGCCAAATTGGTGACAAAAGCATTCTCCTCTTCCGATGATGAGGAGGAGGATGAGGAAGGATCATCCCATGTCTTGGCCTTGAATGCTTTGGCCTTCCCCTTTTCTTTTGCCTTCTTTTCTTCTTCCTTTCTCTTGCTCCCCTTCTTCTTCTTCCTCTTCTCTTCTTTCTTTTTCTTCTCTTCTTTGCTTTTGTTTAGGAGGAGACAATTGTCCCTTATGTGTCCCTCTCCTTGGCAATTATAGCATATGACCTTCCCCCTTGGTCTTCTATTCCTATCATTAGATTTATCAAATCTAAAATTCTTAAATACATGCCTCACCTTCCTTACCATGTAGGCTTCTTCGGTGCTATCCATGGAGGAGGAGGAGGCTTCATCGGATGAGGAGGAGGGGACTTCCATCTTCTTCTTCCCCTTGTTTGCCATCAAAGCCACTCCTCTTGAGGGTTGAATTCTAGGCTCCTCTAGTATTCCTTCAAGCCTAGTTTCGTGGAGTTCCATTGTTGAGAAGAACTCCTCCAAGGTGCTCACTTCTAAATTCTTTGAGATATAGAATGAGTCCACCATGGAGCTCCACTTTGAGGACCGGGGAAAAGCATCTATGGCCTTCATTACCATATCCCGGTTGGAGAGCTTTTCACCTACACTTGACAACCCAATTAAAATTTCTTTAAACCTAGAGTGTAGTGAGGTTACCTTTTCTCCCTTTTCTAGTTTTATATTGGATAGTTGGGAGCGGAGGAGATCTCTCCTTGCTAGCTTCACCTCGGATGTGCCTTCATGAAGCTCAATCAGCTTCTCCCACATCTCCTTGGCGCTTAGGCATTCTCCTATTCGGTTGATTTCTTGTTGGGGGAGCACATTGAAGAGATGATGTTTGGCTTTTGAATTTGCAAGGTGCTCTTCCCTTTGCCTTTTGGTCCACCTAGATTTCTCTATTGGCTTCCCTTCTTCATCCCTAGGCAAAACGAAACTGGATTCCATTGTAATCATAATGTCAAAATCCGTTTCGAAAAATACCTCCATTCGCTTCTTCCACCAAGTGAATTCTCCTTCAAACTTCGGAGGATGGATGTTGGAGCTGGCCATTTTGAAAGTTGCTTGTTGTGGCGGTTAGTCCTCGACAAGCTTTCCTCGGCTCTGATACCACTTGTAGGGGATCGGTATGGCCGGCTAGAGGGGGGTGAATAGCCCTTTTCGTTTGGATACCGGTATTTGCACGTCTACAAGACTTATTAGCGCAAGCGGAAGACTAATAAAGACAAGCAAATAGAAATACGAGAAAACAAACGCTAACAAATAATGTAACGTGGTTCACGGCTACGCTGCTAATCCACGGTCCCCGATTCGTCCTCGGTGAATCACTCCGCTAAACCAATCCACTAAATGGTCTCTCCTTTGCACCAAGCTAGGTGGAGGTAACCTTTACAATCAAGATCACTCTTCTTACAAATAGAATGGAGTAAAAGCGAGTAAGAAGAGTTTAGAGCTTGTGGGGCACTAGGAAGATTACTTAAAGCATAAGCATTAGCCTCTCAAAGGCTTACACCCTCTCTTTTTAAAGAGAGGGCTGATTTCTTCCCGTTGGCCGCCATCAGTCGACTGCCGCCCTTGGTAGTCGACTGCCGTCACTACAATGGCCTCCGAACACGTCGGATCCCGACCATTGTAGTCCAACGGAACTCTTGGTAATCGACTGATGGACCTCATCACGATCACGCTCCGTAGTCGACGCCCACGGCTACGAACGTGCCTGCGGGTCGAAACCCTATTGACTACCGATCGCGCTTCAGCAGCCGATCGATATCTTGGCAATGACCGCCCGATCGATGGGCAATCCGATCACGCGCTAATCGGTCGATACCACCGAACTCACTGATTGAGCGCCGATCGCCATGACATGGCGATCGGGTGTCGAAAACCCATCCGACACTTGGCCAAATGGCCAAGTTTCACCTAAGAGCTACCCTTCCTCGGGTTACAATCGCCTCTCATCTCTCTGAGTCCTCGCCCGGTTCTCTCTTCGCTTCACCACGCCCCTCGAAGATCAGCGCGACGGCTCTCGCAATGCTCCTTCGCCTCTTGCCTCAAGTCTACTTCCTCCGGCTTCACTCCAAGCTTCTCGTCCGGCGGTCCTCTGATGCTCCAAGCGCACGGCTTCCGCAAAGCTATCCTTCACCGACTCAAGGCACGAGTCATGAGATGTGAAACTCGCCACGGCTCCATGTGCGAATTACTAAGTCCTGCACGACTTCAACGCACATATCACATCAACATATCAAACTAACTTAAACCCTTTGCCACACCATCAAAACCATATTACGGCAAGAGATTGCCCTAACAAAAGTAAGGTTGACAAGATAATAAAATTAATGGGTAAAACCTCCTCTTACAAATGTAGAATTCGTATACGTCCACACTATCGTGGCATGCGATATTCTCGGTATTTTGAGGTGTTGGTTGATTTCGGGATTTTATTATTTTGAGGAATCAATAATATTTGAAATCTAATATTTTGATCATTGTGATTTTTATGATTTTCAAATGGCTTTCAACCCACTTGCTGTGATTTTAAAAGAAAATAAGCTTACTGGACCAAACTACATTGATTGGAAAAGAAATCTGGATATTGTCTTAACTGCGGAGGAGTACAAATTTGTACTCTTCGAGGTCTGTCCTCCTAAGCCCTCCAATGACTCTGATGAAAAGGAGAAAGAACGTTATAAGAAATGGGTCAAGGCAGATGAGATGGCGCGGTGTTACATTTTGGCATCTATGTCAAATGTGCTGCAACATCAGCATCAGGCCATAGCCATAGCTTATGACATGATGTTCAATCTCAAGGAACTTTTCGGACATCAGAGTAGGGCGGCTAGACAGGAGGCGATGAGAAACTTGATGACGACCACCATGATCGAGGGAACACCCGTTAGGGATCATGTTCTCAAGATGATGGCTCATCTTAATGAGATGGAAGTCCTCGGAGCTGAGATCGATAGGGAAACCCAGGTCGATATCATTTTCCAGTCTCAGCCTAGGATTTTTGAGCAGTTCTGCCTCAATTACAACATGAACAAGAGGTTGTATTCGTTGGCGGAGCTTCTGACAGAACTCTAGGTGGCAGAGGGGCTTTTTCGTCAAAGTGCTCAAGCCATGGTCGCTCAGAAGGTTTCTTCCTCTAAACCGAAAGGTAAGAAGAAGAAGAAGCAAGGTGGAGTGAAGAAGGTGGCAGTGGGACCTCAGGCTGGAGTGAAGAAGCCGAAAGGCAAGTGCTTCACTTGCAAGCAGACTGGACATTGGAAGGCGGACTGTCCTCGCCGAAAGAACAAAGGTATATCTTCTTGTTTAGTTGTTGAAACATTTTTAGCGGTGTTATCTACCAGTGCCTGGTGTGTAGATACAGGAGCCACTGATCATGTCTGCAATACTTTGTAGGGGTTCCAGGAAACCCGACGACTAGCTGAGGGAGAGATTACCGTCTTCATGGGCAATGCTTCAAAGGTGGCGGCTATTGCAGTGGGAGACGTTTATTTATTTTTTTATAGGAATAAAGTTTTGGTTTCGAGAAATTATCTTTATGTACCTACTTTTAGAAAGAATTTAATTTCAGTTTCTAAATTGTTTATGGATGGATATTCTGTTTCTTTTAATGACAAAGTGGTTACACTACAACAAAAATGACAAAAGACAACACCTCTAAGACAACGGTTTTAGGGGAAACCGTTGTCTTTTTGTTAAAAGACAACGGTTTTTGATAAAACCGTTGTCTTTGAGCGTTTATATAACACAAAAGACAACGGTTTGACAGTATCCGTTGTCGTTGAGCATTTTTTTTTAAATCAACAACACATTTTACAACGGTTTTCAACTGCTTGTCTTTAAGGTTTTTAATCTCAAATAGCTTGGGACAACGGTGCAATCAACCGTTGTCAATGAGAATTTTTTTGTTTTCGTTGTGATAATATTACAACGGTTTTAAACCGTTGTCAATGAAATTTTAAAAGTTTTAATACTATTTTTTTATTATAATACAACGGTGAAATTATTTTTTTAATTATTATTACTATTTTTTTTTTAAATTATTGGAAATAAGTTTTTTTTAAAAAAATTATAAATATATACATTTACAACAATATATTTAAAAGTTTATATATATTTTTTAAACAATATTTACAATAATATTTTTTTAAAAAGTTGTTATATATATTTTAAAATTTGTTAGGTTAAATAAATCTTCCATAAACTTCTTCGCCGTTCTTACTTTCCGAAAACCTCCGCAGTTTCTACTTCCCAAAAACCTCCCCGTTCCGCTCAAGGCTTCCATCCCATCTTCTTTCACGCCGCATTCTCACGGTTGGTCGCCTCTGTTCGTTCTCTTCCTTTTCCGCGGCCATTGCTCAACCTCCGTCGCCACACCTTCGTCCATCATTCAACGTCCTGATTCCGTCCCAATAGGTTCAACGTCATAAACTCTTGGTTTATGATTATCATGTTGTGCAGGTGTTAATAAATAATTCTCTGAAGCAGAGTCAAATATTGCTTTGCTCGCTCAAAGTCTCTCATGTCTACTACCAAGATGGTTCAAGGAAATTTCCAAGAAATTTTAAATTATAAATTAATTTAGAATTTGAATAGAAGTCAGTGTGTATGTTTTAAATTAATTTGCCTATAAACAATGCGTGTGTTTTGAGTCGAGGAAACTTCTATTTGAAAGAGAGCTCGACCTAATGACCTTTCCTTTCTTGTTGCTCCATTTCTATCTCCCAATCCCTAGCGACCTTCTTCCGGCCCCGTTGCTCTTCGCCATGGCGTTCTCCTCGTCAGGTGGCGGCGATCGACGCCGCACTGCGCCTCGCACCGCCTCCTTCTTCACCATCCTCGCCTCGTGCTGCGTCTACCACCTCCTTTCCGCCTTCTTCGCCTACCGAGGCGCTTGCTCCGCCGACCGAGCCTTTTCGGGACCGGGGGTATTACGACCGAGGAGCTAAGGCCACGTACGACTGGATCCGACCCCAAGAAGGCCGCCGAGCCTTTCGACCGGGAGGCGGCTGACCTCCCGATCCGCTCGACCAGAGAAGGGTTCCGCTTCCCTCCTCGATCGGGCCGAAGTTCCTCGAGGAGCCGCTCTTGTGGGAGTACTACTAGAGCTCACGCCGTGATTCCAAAACCCTAATTTTCCACATCCGACAAGGCAGAAAAAGCAATCGATCAGAGGCGCCCAAAGATAAACACAAAGGTCAAATCTTTCGCTTTACCCACAAATCGTCAGTATTGCTACATAATACTTAGTTATTATCTTGTTTAAATCTAAGTTATTATCATAAATGATCAATGTGACATTATCTGCATATCACGAGCTTAACAAAACATTTTTTTGCTTTTATTGTTTATAGAAAGGGAATATTCATCTTACTGATATTTTGACAATGTTGCACAAAATTCTACATTCAATATTAGTTTCTACACTTTTCATGTTGCACAGGTGTCCTTGTAGAGGATAAGTCATTCACATACTTGTATCAAGAAGGCAATTTAGTAACACTTATGGAGTGAGTCATTTTTGTTGTACATTTGTTTCAAGAATTTTTTTGTTAAAAATGATGAGCCCGTATTTAACTGTGGACTTTTTGTATTAGGCCAAACACATTTGAGCAAGTGGAAGTGCAGAAAGAATTGTTTGGCAAAGCTGCTGCCTATCTTAAAGGTAATACTTGCATGGAAAAGCATCAAAACAAACCAAATTTACATTGTCATATCCTGCAAGTGCGTTCTCTTTCTTTTATATATATATATATATATATATATATATATATATACACCTAATTTCAGCTGAGCCTTCTGAAGAAAAAATTTCTTGCATGTTTTCTAATGTTATGGGATTGCTTTATTTTATTTGTCACTCGATTATTTCTGTTTTGGTAGATGATACTGCTTTATCTATTATCTGTTATCTGTAAATGATACTCTTTATCCCATAAATTTGATGATGGTTTACCACACCCATCAAACTGCCTGGTAAATGATAATCGCTTTATATATGTCGATAATTTTGCAACACAATAATGAAATGCCATTTGATCCTTTGTGATTGTTCCAAATTTATCAACCCTTACAGAGATTGTAAGAATTTCAACTTTGTGTTGCTTACTTGTTATTTGTTTTCTTAATATTTGCACATATTTTAGCAAGCTCAGCTACATGTGGACTGCAACATGATTATATTTTTGTTGAAAATAAACTTGCTTATTTGTATATGAGTTCTGTTCATAAACTTTATTTGTTATTTAGTGATATTTATATAATCAAGTTATTTGTGAATTATTTAGTGACATTTTGATAATCTTCAGATAACTCCGATCTATTCTGGAATTGGCTGAGGTGGGTATCAAATTAGTTCGAGTTAGATATACAAATTCCTTATTTTTGTTAGCATAACCTAATGACCTCCTCCCGACATTTTGTTTTGCCTTGATCCGCTTCTTGTGGCTAAATTGACATTATGCTCTGATCGGCCTACTTGCTCCAATCTATTCTGGAGTGTTTTGCCAATCGACATTGTGTTCTGGAGCAAATTGACATTGTGCTCTGAATTGGCTGCGATGCTGATTCCTGGAGCAAAATGATAGCAGTGTGCTCAATTACTCGCGATACTAGTAACTTCTAATTTGCAATTTTCTCACTATCGCTCTTAATTGTTGGAGCTCAAAGATAACATGTGTCAAACAAATGTAACCACATCAATGACATAAAGTTGTGCAGAATGTTTTGGACTATAGGGTTGTCACATGCATCCTTAATATACTCACTGAAAAATGCAATCCAACAGGGCATAAATTTTCCAATGATGATGAAGTAGATTGCACAGATAGTTGTGAGGAATGTCTCAAAAAGATTTTTGCTCCTATCATCCTATGGATATAAAGTTAGCAATTTCAAGTCAAAAATTTATTCGTATCTTAAAGCATGCATAATCGATAAGGCAATGCATGTACTATCATGATATGGAATTCATCTTCCATTAGTATGATTTATGGCATTCTCAACTTTTTTCAATGTTGCATATTGAGTGTTTTCCCTTTTTTTCTAAGAACAATATTCCTATTTCTTATTGACAGAGTAAAAGAATCAAAAGTCAGACCCAAAATCTTCTTTCATTCTAAATGTTACAACAATACTACAGCAAAGTTGCAAAAAGTCACTAGTAAAAAAAAACAACCTTACTGACAAGCAAAAAAAAATATACTAGAAAGAAGCATATACAGATTGATCTATACCCGTGATTTGAACCAATTTAGAAGCCCATGCTTTCTGTTCTTCCTGGTAATGCAGCTTTAGCTTCTTCTTCCTGTTCCAGTCTTGATTATAGCTTGACATGACCATCTTCTAGCTTTTCATGTTAAACATTTGTACTAATCAAATTGGCAATGAACAGAAAAGATAATTAAAAACAAAAAAAAGTTTGAATATATAGCAAAGCCTCTTTCAAGATAAAGATATCATCTTCTCCGATCTTTATGCGAGTAATACACAATCCCTCTCTTTAACGATCTAGCTCTTGCTTTAAGGAACGTATCTCATTTTGATCTTTCTGTGTGTTTCTTCTGCATTGCTTGATGATGGAGTAACAGTACAGATGAGGTTTTTTTCCATCACAGGTTCCCCTTCAACTGGATGGAGCTCAATGCGGGTATTTTATTTTACGATATATGAGAGAGATAATTGAAAGCGCCGCATCCTTTGACAAGTCTTCCTACAATCAATAGTAATATTAGATATTTTTCAAATTTTCTTATTGATACCATAGCGTTTAATTACATTTTCATTTTTTCACATGCACGAAATTCGTGATAGCCGCAAAGGAAATTGATGAATGTCGCAAGATCACATATCGATGATTAGGAGAGATTTAAGTGTACATACATCTTTTGGTTACATTCTATAAGTGTTTTGCTATGCAAATACTTTGGTGCATATGATGTGTAGTTGTTTTGCCACAGTACTTTTCATATATATCGATAAAAGTGATCATTTAAAATGTAATGTGACCTTGTATTTTACATTGCTACAAGTGGAGTGTATATATGTGTTTTCTATATTTCTTATTGATGTTGTATGATTTATATTAAAAATGCAACATCTACAACGATTTATTATGTGTATATATGTGTTGAGAAATGACAACGCCAAAAACCGCTGTCTATAAGCAAAAAACCGTGGTAAATTGGGTCGCATAACGGTGAAAATCATTATAGATTTAAGGAAAGACAACGGTGAAAAACCGTTGTCATTAGAAAAAACCGTGGTAAATCAACCGCGTTGTGAATAGTGGTTTGGTCAAAGACAACGGTTAAAAACCGTTGTCTTATCTTTGAAAAGACAATGGTTTTTCACCGTTGTCTTTGACCAAACCATTATTCACAACGGGTCGATTTACCACGGTTTTTTTTCTAATAGACAACGGTTTTTCACCGTTGTCTTTCCTTAAATCTACAACAGTTTTTCACCGTTGTCTTTGACCGACCTCCTTTTCACAACGGGTCGATTAACAACAGATTTTTTGGCTAATAGACAACGGTTTTTCACCGTTGTCTATTCGATTTTTTGGTGTAGTGTTATAAAAAGGAATAGGGAGATTATCTGTTCTGGTACATTGGTTGGTAATTTGTATACTCTTGAACCAAAAACTCACAAGATGCATATAAAAATCAATAACTCATCTTCTAAGTCTAATAAGAGAAAAGAACCTTCGCAAATGAACCAAACATATCTTTGGAATCTAAGGCTTGGTCATATTAACCTAAGCAGAATTCAAAGGTTGATAGCTGATGGACCTTTAGGTTCATTAGTGGTGGAGGATCTCCCAACCTGCGAATCTTGCTTGGAAGGTAAAATGACCAAGAGGCCTTTCAAGGCCAAGGGGTATAGAGCCAAAGATGTGTTAGAATTGGTTCATTCTGATTTGTGTGGTCCTATGTCTATCCAGGCAAGAGGTGGTTTTGAATATTTCGTCTCTTTTATAGACGATTAATCAAGATATGGATACATTTACTTGATGCGCCGCAAGTCTGAATGCTTTGACAGGTTCAAAGAATTCAAGGCTGATGTGGAGAACCGTCAAGGTAAAAGTATCAAGACATTACGATCTGATCGTGGTGGCGAGTACCTCTTGGGAGAGTTTAGGAGTTACTTATCAGAGGCTGGGATTCAATCCCAATTGTCCGCACCTGGCACACCCCAGCAGAATGGTGTGGCGGAGCGAAGGAATAGGACTCTTATAGAGATGGTCAGATCTATGATGAGTTATTCTGAGTTACCTGATTCGTTCTGGGGGTTTGCTCTGGAAACAGCAGCACACATTCTGAACTTGGTTCCATCTAAGTCAGTACCCTCTACTCCCACAGAGTTGTGGACTGGGCGAAAGCCTAGTCTAAGACATATTCGGATTTAGGGTAGTCCAGCACATGTGCTGAAGGGAGATGCTGGTAAGTTAGAATCTCATACAGAAGTACGCTTGTTTGTTGGCTACCCTAAGGGAACGAAGGGTCGTTTATTCTATAGTCCAAGAGATCAGAAGGTGATCATGAGTACGAATGACAAATTTCTAGAGGAGGACTATGTGATGAACCACAAGCCCACGAGTAGGATTGTTCTTGAGGAGTTAACAGGGGAAGTCCCGATTTCAGTACCACTGGTACAAGAGAAGATGCCACAAGTGACTGCACCACGTGTCACAGAGTATACACAGGAGGCACCTCGTCGTAGTGGGAGGGTTGTTAGACAACCCGAGAGATTCATGTTTTTGGGAGAGTCTTCGGACTTAGTCCCTGGTGAACATGAACCAGATCCCTGGACATATGACGAGGCACTCCAAGATAGAGATGCGGTATCTTGGCAAAGTGCGATGAATTCAGAGATAGAATCTATGGATTCTAATCAAGTCTGGGAGCTAGTAGAGCCACCCGATGGTGTAAAAGCCATTGGATGCAAGTGGATCTACAAGAGAAAGAGAGGAGTGGACGGGAAGATTGAGACCTTCAAAGTTAGGCTTGTCGCGAAAGGGTATACTCAGAAAGAGGGTATCGATTATGAGGAGACCTTTTCGCCGGTAGCTATGCTTAAGTCTATCCGGATTCTCTTATCTATAGCTGCTCATATGGATTATGAGATTTGGCAGATGGATGTCAAGACAGCTTTCCTTAACGGAAGTCTTGAGGAGAACATCTATATGCGACAACCAGAGGGATTCATTGCTAAAGGCAAAGAGCATCTTGTATGTAAGCTTAATCGGTCCATTTATGGATTGAAGCAAGCTTCTAGATCTTGGAACATCTGCTTTGATGAGGTAATCCAGTCATATGGATTTATTCAAAATCCAAATGAGCCTTGTGTATACAAGAGATGTGACGGAAACATAGTGGTGTTTCTTGTACTATACGTAGATGATATTTTGTTAGTTGGCAACAATATCAAAGTGTTATCAGACGTAAGGGTATGGTTGTCCAAACAGTTTGACATGAAGGACTTGGGAGAAGTGGGACACATCCTTGGGATCAAAGTTATAAGGGATCGCAAGAAAATGATGTTGTGCTTATCTCAAGCTTCATACATTGACACTATCCTTGCTCGTTTTAGCATGCAGAACTCCATGAAAGGTTTTCTACCTTTTAGGCATGGAGTTCCTTTATCTAAAGAGATGTGTCCCAAAACATTAAAGGAGATAGAGGACATGAAGGCAGTTCCTTATACTTCGGCAGTAGGAAGCCTTATGTATGCTATGCTATGTACGAGACCGGATATCTGCTTTGTCATGGGCATGGTTAGCAGATATCAGAGTAATCCTGGACAGGGACATTGGACTGTGGTAAAGCATATATTGAAGTACCTGAGAAGGACTAGGGATTATATGTTGGTTTACCGGGCAGATCAATTAGTCCCTGTGGGTTACACGGATTCAGATTTCCAATTAGATAGGGACAAGAGTAAGTCTACCTTGGGGTTTGTGTTTACTTTTGGAGGTGGAGCCATAGTATGGAGGAGTGTCAAGCAAAAATGCATGGCAGACTCTACCATGGAAGCTGAGTATGTGGCAGCCTCTAAGGCAGCCAAGGAAGCTGTATGGCTCAGGAACTTCTTGATGGACTTGGATGTGATTCCTAGTTTGCTTAGAACTATCACAATTTATTGTGATAACAGTGGTGCAGTTGCAAACTCGAAGGAACCACGAGCCCATAAGGTGAGTAAACACATAAAGCGCAAGTACCACCTTATACGAGAGATCGTAAAATGAGGAGAAGTTGTTGTCGCCAAGATTGCATCAGAGGATAACCTGGCGGATCCATTCAGTACGGCCCTTCCAGTGAAAGCGTTTGATAGGCATGTGGAGGACATGGGGATCAGATGTATGGCAGTATGATGACGGCATAGTCTTTTAGTATAAGTGGGAGATTGTTGGAATGTATACTGAAAGCCTTGCTCTTTTTGTATGAACATTTTATTTTGGAATAAGAATCACATGATCATTGTTTGCACTTTATATATTTATTATATGTGTGTGCATATTGTCTAATATTTTACATTGTAGATAACATGGTACTTGGTGTGGCACAGAAGATCATGTTATCAGTCCCTTGTAAAATATAAGTAGAGGCTCACAACCAAGATGGTCTTGGACAAACCATTGGCATAGTTGTAGTGTAGCTTGGTATTGTTTTGTCTTGAACATGGAGTTACACTAGTACACTTAGGTGTATTGAGCAGGACCGACATAGAGGTGATTCAATTAATTGCTGACTACGTAATTGAATCGGACCTCGGATATTATGTTGTACATGCTCTTAATCCCGATATAATAACGGGCACATGTACTTAGTATTTATTTCTTTGATTTACCAGAGGGTGAGATTTAGATGGATTAAATCAATATGCCCGGTAAGTTGGGAAATAATATTATTTACATGGTGTGCCGTTGATTATAGGAGGAAACCGTGTCCTATATACTAGGATGATGATGTCCCCTTGAGGAGCTCACAAGGTTCATCATGTAAACCCAGCTGGTTGACTTAGTCAACATGATGATAAGGTTGAGTGGTACTACTCGAGGAATTAGATGTTAATTAATTGATGGTCAGTAAATCAATTAATTGACGGACATTCGATATCTTAAACACGGGGAGATGAATGTACAAATAATATATGGAGCCCATATTAATTTATGGGGGTTGGTGAGGTAGTTCAATGATGATCCTCTAGTGGAATGGAACATCATTGATGGATCAAGTTAGTGTGGTTCCGATCCATCGGGTGGCCAAGATCCAACTCCTCCTTATGGTCTCTATCGTAGCCTAATATAATCCTAAAGAAGTCTAGATCCAAGGATGTAAAACAAAACTCTAGAACCAACGGTTGGGATTAAATCCCTAGATCTGATGGTTGGGATGAAACCCTAGAACCAACGGTTGGGATTAAATCCCTATATCCGATGGTTAGGATGAAACCCTAGAATTGACGGTTGGGATTAAATCCCTAGATCCGACGGTTGGGATTAAACCATAGATCCGACGGTTGGGATGAAACCCTTGATCCGACGGTTGGGATGAAATCCTAGATCCGACGGTTGGGATGAAACCCTAGATCCGATGGTTGGGATAAAACCCTAGATCCGACGATGGAGATTAAATCCCTAGATCCGACGGTGGAGATTAAAGGAGGCTTAAGCTCAATTCTATAAATAGAGGGCTTAGGTTGGGCGGCAATAGAGATTCAATTTTTGAGTTAGGGTTTGAGTTTTTTTGGCGGCTAGGGTTTGGAAGCAAAGTTTTGGGCGGCAACTCTTGGAGAAGAAGCCGGCGCCCATCTTCTTCCTTTTCTCCTTGGTGGCCGGCGCTCACTCCTTCTTTCTCCAAGCTTTGGCCGGCCCTCTTCCTCCTCCTTTGATCCTTGGTGGCCGGCGGTCCTCCAACAATTTGTGGCCGGTGCTTCTCCAACCTCTAGGTGGCCGGCGGCAACCTCTCTTCAAGGTTGGCCGGCGCTCATCCCTTCGTTCCTTGGCCGGCGGTTGCATCAAACTCCCTTGCTTGGTGGCCGGTTCTAGAAAGGAAAGGTTTTGTTGGTTCTTCTCTTTGTTCGCAGCGGACAAGGAAGGAAAGAACGCGATCTAGAAGGCTTCTACTCGTGGAGGATCTTCGCCCACACGTCGTCCACGAGGAGGATAGGACATACGGTAGAAGATCGTAAGGTATAAAGTGGTACAACTTTATTTTCTGATCTTAGCATGTTATTTTATGTGTTGATTATACAAGTGTGCATATGTATATATTTTGTATAATCATGGACCCCGAAGACAAACACAAAAACCGGCGATCCATCCGTCGTCTCTTCCGCGGCTGACCAACTAGAAGAGTTGTGTTGCTTTAACAACTAGTTTGTTCAAGTGATCACTCAAGTTGTTAGCACGACGACGAATAGGTTGTGCTAAAGAAACTCATCCCATCCGGATTAGTTCTTTCATTGGTGAAAATTTTAATACGGGGACATGGGAGCCAATGAGTCTTCGAAGCAACTCCCTACACATAAGGCCCCAGTCGACTGCCAACACTATAGCTGTGAGACAATGGCTCAATCAACATTGGACAAGTTCCAACGGATCTCTTGGCGATCATCGCCCTGCCGGCGTAGTGCCCGCTTCACGGCTCACGGAGCGCTCGTCTCGTGGCGAACCATCGATCGGGTCATTGCGGCGTCCATGGCGGTCGGCGATTAACCCAAGAGTCGATCGTTACCAATGAGCAATCGATCGCCAAAGACATTTTCAAATTTCAAGACAACAAATAACTCAAGTCGACTCACGACAGTCGAACCGGTCATAATGTCAGTCGACTGCCAACCTCAAACATGAGGTTTTAACCCAAGTATGGTGTCCCCATACTTGCTAGACCACCCTTAGCCTAGACCTAAGCCTTCTAGCCACCTCCATCAGCCTTACACCTCTCGGATCCCTCCAAGTCATCCATGACTTGTTCATCCATCGCGCTAGCCTTCAGGTGCTTCCATCGGCTATGTCATGCTAACGGTGTCTACACCGCCAAGGCACATTGGACTTACGCCGCCAAGACTCTGCTTGGACTTTACGCCGCCAACCATTGGACTTATGCTGCCAAGACTCCACCCTTGGACTTTACGCTGCCAATATCAAACCCCTTAGACTTCTCAAATGCCAAGACTCAAGCTTAGACTTTCCCTTGCCAACCCATGTTGGACTTTCCATGCCAAGACCCATGCTTGGACTTCCCTTGTGCCAAGTACTCAAGATTTGGACTTTCCCAAATGCCAAGTGTCCCACTTGGACTTTCCATGCCAAGTACCCATGACTTGGACTTTACCTTGCCAAGACCCATGCTTGGACTTTCCCATAATCACATGGTCAACCCTGGTCAACCATCAAAGTCTCCCTCGAGTCAAACTCGAGTCCAGTTAAACATAACCCGGGTTGATTGAATAAATAATCTCCCCAAAACATCAACCGACATCAATGTCAAACATCAATGTCAAACCACTTTGTCAAACATCAAAACATCACTCGAATCAAACTCGAGTCTGGTCAATCGTGACCTGGGCCGATTGCACCAACAATCTCCCCCTTATTGATGTTTGACAAAACAAACCTTGAGTTAGGCCACTAACTCAAATTCCCTTACCAATTTTCCAAATCGGTAATTTAACCTTCTCCCCCTTTTTGACATACATCAAAAAGGTTATCTCTCCAAGGAGATCAATATCTCATGTCCCAATGAGATCTTACAATCTCCCCCTTGATCCAAAACTACCTAGGATGCCTACCATCTTCCTAGTGATAAGTCCCATATCGCTCAAGAGAGGCAATCCTATACTCTCTTCCAATAACTTCTCCCCCTTCAAGAAGAGAAACACATCCATCATCCCAAGATGGATAACTCCCCCTAAAGGCTTGCTCCCCCTTGACCATTGCACCAACCATGGCCTTGGGAAGTCCCTAAGCCAATAGGAACTCTAAACCATCAAAATTAAGGTTTAAGTTTAAATATGAACTCTTCCACCCTTAAATTTGATACTTTGACCCAACACCTCTCCAAATCCATATCCCATGGATTTTCACCCTTTCTAATGCTTCCCAAAGCATATCCTAGGGTTAGGAGTGATTAGGAACCTTTACCATAGCTGAACACGGGCTAAACAACCTTGTTTTTTCCGAAATCAGTTTGGCAGTCGACTACTTATAGTAATTAGTTGACTGCCACTCACATCAGTCGACTGCCATCAGGCGGCAGTCGACTGATAACTGAAATTCTCTAATTTCAACTATCAGAATCGAATTTTAAAAAAGCATAAGTAATTCTACGTATTTCGAAAAATCACGAAATTTGATACGTATATTACTTTTAGTCAATACAATGGGTGAAAAATATTTGAAAATTATTTTACCCATAAAATATCGAAATTGATACAAAATCCAAAAGTGAAGAAAAACTTCAATATTTTAGCTCACTTTGTATCAATCTCATCAATGGTGATTGCTATCAAAAGATATGCTTCACCAAGATTTTCTAAAATAATTTTAAAATATTTTCAAAACCTTATTTTGGATCATATTCCTCGAGCTCTATGTACATGACTTGTACACAAGCTTTCCCAATGATCCACTTATGAAATTAGATGAGTTATAGTCCATCTAGATGCAAAAACTATGCACCTTGAACTCAACTCATATCCTAGCATCTCACATGTATCTAGAGTGTATAAATACACATACATATCAATGTAATGTGAGATGAGGGTTTTGTTCTCCCTAAACTAGGGTTTCATGCATTTTTCTAAGGTAACTCTACTTGATTCCCTTATAAATGGGACTCCAAGTCATGCCAGTGTCCTTAAATCAATTTTAATCAAATAAATGCATGAAATGATCATGGAATAATAATAGCAAAAGTAAATCATGGCCAATGATCATGATGTCATGGCATATGATATAAAACTAAAGCACATGACATTTAAATCCTTAATCCTAAACATGATCATGACATTTTAAATTATTAGAAATAAATATGATGTCATGGCATGTTATATGGAAAATCAAGCCATGACAAATAAAAAGTATAGGTATAATAATACCCAAATTTTAATATTAATTACCTTTTGAGATAATTAAGTATATTTTATCATATTACTACTAATCTCCCTAGTGTGCCAAAAATTTAAAATGGCACACTAACCTCTAAACCTAAATTGTGTCAATTTGATCAATTTATCAAACTTTTCAAATACTATTGGCACATCCTAAAATCTTTTATGATCAAAGCTCAAATGTATTTCCAAGGTAACCATAACCTTGAAAATTAACCTAGAATGCCACCTTTGCCATGGTTGAGTTAACTACACATCCAAACAAGGTTGGCATACCCTAAACTCATTTAGTGTGAATCAATCACGCTCTTAGAAACCCAAAATCTATTTGAGCTCTTAGGGTTAATTAGGTATTCCTTAGGGATGACTTCCCTAGATACCCTCCTAATGACCCTCCTAGGCTTGGTAGCCTTGGTCATTGTGGTCTTGCCATGGTTAACCTTAGGGATTGCCTCCCTAATAACCTTCTTAGTGGCCACCCTAGGTTTCCTAGAAACCCTAGCCACTAGGCACTTACCATGGTCAACTCTAGGGATAACTTCCCTATTGACCTAGGTCTTTCTAGACCTAGTTAGTGTTCCATAATCTAATGGAACACTATGATAAGCCACCTTAGGCTTATGTTTGTGACCCAAACCTTGCTTGCCCTTGGTTGACTTTTGTTCCTTAGGTCTTAGATGTTGACTTTGACTTTTGAACCTAGACTTTTGCTCATTTGACCCTTTGACTTGATTTTGCATATTCCTAAGGGTCTTTTCTAGTTTCTCAAGTCTTGACCTCAAGACTTGGTTCTCTAATTCTAATTGCCCAATTTTAGAGTTTTGATTTAATCCTTGGGCATGGGACTTTCTAGGCATATGCCTAGTCCATTTAGGGTTGAGACCTAGATGCTCTTGTACCTTTCTAATGGTCTCCCTAGGTAGGATTTGTCTATAATTGTTTGACCTAGGGTTGTCCTTAGGTAAAATATTTCTAGGGACATTAGTCCCAAATTTCTCCTTCTTCCTAAGGTTGACTTTCTTAGCTCCTAAACAAAAATCCCTATTCCTAGCATGCTCATTATGATAAATTGCAAGAGAATTAAAATTTCTAGCATGCTTTTTGACATTTAAACTAGAAGATGCATTACTAAAATATACCTTAGGGTTAGCCTTAGCTCCCCCTACTTGTGATGCTTCTTCTTGGGTCTTTTTGCTCCCCCTAGGGCATTGGCTTCTATAGTGCCCCTTTTGATGGCACTTGAAGCATACTACGTGTTCCTTGTTTTTGATGGTTGGGGAAACAGCTTCCTTTGATTTTTCTTGACTTTTAGGTGCCGAAGGAGTCTTTTTAACCTTCTTTAGGCACTTGCTCTTGTAGTGCCCATACTCCCTACACTCAAAATACATTATATGGATTTTATTTGAAATTAGAGTGTTTGAGTTACCTAGGTTAATGGAGACCGGAATTGGATTTTGGGCTTCTTCATCTTGACCGGATGTCGAAGCTTCTTCTTGGTATTGCTCAGGTGTTGAGGATGGTCTCTCCTCCTCAATCCTAGAAGTGGATGCTTCTTCCACTTCTTCCACCTTTTCCGATTCGGATGTTGATTCGCTTGACATGTTCAATGTCATGCCCAAGCTTGGTGATGGTCCAACAACCCAAAACACGAAAAAGAACTCTGGTTCAACAATATTAATGGAAGGTTTTAGCCCTAATATTTGAATTAGGGATTTTTTTTTATGTATCATAGGTCTCATAATTTTTTAAAACAGTATATGTCAAAATAGTATATAATTATTCTACATGTACAATCTATGTATCTCATACATAATGAATCATCGATTCTCAATGGCTTGACATGTTCAATGTCATGCCCAAGCTTGGTGATGGTCCAACAACCCAAAACACGAAAAAGAACTTTGGTTCAACCATATTAATGGAAGGTTTTAGCCCCAATATTTGAACTAGGGATTTTTTTTTATGTATCATAGGTCTCATAATTTTTTAAAACAGTATATGTCAAAATAGTATATAATTATTCTTCATGTACAATCTATGTATCTCATACATAATCTAACATGCACTCATATAATCATAAAAATATATCCAATCTAGGTATACACATGATTACTCTACATGTACAATCTATCTATCACATGTATAATTATACATGCACTCTAATAAACATAAACCTAGATCCAATCTAGGTATACACATGCATATCACAATATACATGTTATCTAACCCTCAACTAAATAATCTATGTAAATAAAAAAGTGTGGCTCTGATACCACTTATTGGAATCTGTGGCATATGTGAGCACTATCACACAACGCATCATGACCACGGATCGAGATCCTATGAGAAGCACGCACAGCGAAAAACAAAAATTTTCTTGTGTCTCATAGATCTCTTGCCAAGATCACTTGCTTTACCATAGATCATTACATTAGCATAATAGGGTTAGAGAATAAAATAAGAAGAAGAGATTGTATCTCATAACTTCGTGATCCTCTTAGATATGTAGAAACCACAAGCAAAATTAAGAAATCTTGCCTTTGCCAGTATCCATGCAGGAACTTCTCAAGATAACCTTTCTCAAAGGTCAACAAGCTATCTTCTTTGAAAGGTGCTAGCCTTGCTTGGGGAAGGTGGCACAAGAACTAAGGAGGAAAGGAGGAATAGCTTACCGATTTCCAAGAGGCAAAAGGCTTGAAGCTTAAAGCTTAGAAAACTTAGAGCTTGCTTGGATTCTTGGATGTAGAACCTCTTTCTTCTCTTTCTTATATAGAAACCCACTAAAGTAACTCCCTTCCTATCCTCTTAATGTGGATGGCAATCTCCTATGAAGAGTCATGAAGAAGAACCTTCATGAAGAAGAAAAATCTAATTTTTTCTTTTCTTCCTACAAGCCCTCTTGTTCAATGATTCACAATCATGAACTTACCAATGGTCTTGTGGGTAATCGGCCATCACATCTCTTCCATCTTAGACTATTGGATTTTAGAACATTTCTAGAACTCAATAAAGAAGTCTATTCATAAACCCTTTTATGAATATCCAATACTTATGCCTTACTAGTTTAGTCAAACCAGACATAACCTATATCTCTTCGAGAATCATATTCTCTTACTTGTTTTACATATCTTGAGGAAACAGTTGTGCGTGTGACCCAATAGGTTTCCGACTATGTTGTAAATTCATAACTAATCGTTAGTTATGAATAGATCATGAGTGGCACATAGTAGTACATCATGACCCCCAATTTATCGAAAAGTCAAAATAGACTTTAGAACAATTCTAAGCCCTTCAACAACTACAATAGTTTGTGCTTTGCTCCTTTCACTCATCCTATACCCACTTGGTTAAGGGCATGGTCTATAGTGCTCATCCCCACTAGGATGACTATGTCACACCTAGCCAAAGTTAATTTCTTGTCCTGTGGATTCAAGTTACTCCCTACATGTGTCCAAGAAGACAATCTTCTTACCATGCTTGCTCTAGCTAGAGACTTCTGAGTAACAATCTTGACAATAGGCTAAGGGTATACATCTCCTTTTAATAGGAGTGGTGACTCCTCTATGGGTTATTCAAATATTTTTGATCACTTTGACTTTTACCCAATTAACCTCGAGTGACACCCCCTATGGAGATGGTTGTAAAGAAGTAAAAGCATAAGTTGTCATGATCATGATGACTTGAATACCTCAAGTCTAAGGAAACTTGCACTTGAGTTGCAATGAAACATCATCGACATAAAGAACCATATGAAGTTTTATGGCAGGTCATTCCAATAAACTAATTACCCTAACTAGCATCCACGTGTTCACTCTCAGCATCCCTATGCTTCCATTCAGTGAGTACCAAATGCTTGGATAAACCAAAGAGCATAACATGTGTTAGTCTCACAGAATTGATGATGTTGAATCTCATCAATTCATCCACTGGGGATAGTTTCAATACTTACATAATTACACATGATAAGAAACTCACTAATTATGATCCAATCACAATTTCTCTCATGCTATGTATCGTATTGTGGAATTCAACATATGAGTTTAAGATCCAATCAAATATATATATATATATATATATATATATATATATATATATATATATATATATATATATATATATATATATATATATATATATATATATATATATATATATATATATATATATATATATAATGTATACTCAAATAGTGAATTTTATTAATCATAACATCTCTCTATTACAACACTTAGGACATGAAAAAGTTGTTAAAGGTCGGGGGTGTAAGAGAGATTCAATTTCTGGAGTGGGTATCTAATGTAATTTTAGTCCTCAAGCCTTCGGGGCAATGGTGCAAGTGTGTTGATTTTCATGATTTAAATAAAGCATACCTTAAAGACTACTACTCCTTGCCTCGTATTGATCAACTTATTGATTCATTATGGGATATGAAGTGGTCTCTCTCATGGACACTTACCCAGGGTATCATCATATCCCCTTGGCTTAGAAGGATCAAAGCAAAACCAGTTTTGTTACTTCTGAAGGCCTATATGCTTGTGGTGATGGTTTTCGAGTTTAAAAATATCGGGGCTACCTACCAGAGGCTCATGGATAAAATATTCACCCAACAAAAGGGGAGGATTGTCGAGGTGTATGTAGATGATATATTAGTAAAGTCTAGATTCATTAAAGACCTAACCTTTGATCTAGAAGAGACCTTTACCACTTTGAGGCATTACAATATGAAGTTAAATCCAAAGAAATATTTATTCGAGTGCAGAGTGGAAAGTTCTTAGGATATATTGTCACTGAGAAAGGAACACATGCTAATCTAGAGAAGGTTCAAGCACTGAGCAATATGAAGTCACCCACCAACCGATAAGAGACACAGAGACTCATAGGAAGAATAGTATCATTGTCTTGCTTTATCGCCTGATTAGTATGTCAGAGTATTGAGGATACAATCAAAGTCCCACATTGGTAAGACATGAAAAATATCATATGCTTATAAGATGAAAAGATATTTCCATTGGCATGAGGCCTTTTGGGTAAAGCCCAAAATCAAAACCATGAGGGCTTAGGCCCAATGTGGACAATATCATGCCATTGTGGAGATATGTCAATCTTATAGGCACTAAAAATTGGTATCTAGCCATGGTCCATGTCAAGTCATGAACCTCAAATGAAATAAGTTGAGCTCCCATGTCCTGATCAAGAGAACCAGACACCAGGCAGAAATTCCAGTTGGGTCGAGAGGACCGAACAACTAGCAGGAAGTCCAGTTGGGCTAGAAGGACTGGACAACTAGTAGAAAGTCTAGATGGGTCAGGAGGACCAGACACTTGGCAGGAAGTCCTGGTGGGTTGAGGATCAGACATCAAGCAAAGGATGTCCTTCGAGGATGGATAGGCTTGAGGGAGGGGGGGGGGTCAATGTGGTCCTTCGTTTGAGGGGGGGGGGGATTGTTAGAGTATTGAGGATACAATCAAAGTCCCACATTGGTAAGACATGGAAAAGATCATGTGCTTATAAGATGAAAAGATATTTCTATTGGCATGAGGCATTTTGGGTAAAGGACAAAAACAAAACCATGAGGTCTTAGGCTCAAAGTGGACAATATCATGTCATTGTGGAGATATGTCAATCTTATAGGAACTAACACAGTAGATAGAGTGTTGTCGTTCTTTAGAATCCTCAAAAAGGCAAATCGATTCAAGTGGGATGATAAATGCAAGCAAGCTTTTCAAGAACTAAAGTAGTATATAGCTCAACTCCCCCTCCTTGCTAAGCCCACTCCTGGAAAACCTCTACGAGTATATTTGGTTGTATCAGAAGGAGCGATAAGTTCAGTATTACTTCGACAAGAGGGTTCACAACAACAACCCATATATTACACTAGCCACATATTGAAAGGGATTGAGTTGAGATATGTTGAGTTGGAGAAATTGACCTATATTTTGGTGCTAACCGCTCGCAAGTTAAGACCCTACTTCTTGGATCACCCAATGAATGTTCTTATGGATAGTGAGTTAGGTCGGATCATCAGCAAGCCTACCTCCTTTGGCCAATTGGCGAAATGGGTTATCAAGCTGAGTGAATATGATATTCAATACCATCCAAGGACTATAATTAAAGCTCAACATCTGGCTAATTTCCTGGCCAAGGAACCAGCTAGTGGGAAGACTGATTCTACAAAGGATGAAAAGTTGGAGTCCCCTTGGAAGTTTTTTTCAGATGGATCTTCAGGAGCAGGAGTAAGAGGAATAGGAATATTCTTAGTATCCCCTTTGGGAGAAGAGACTTGAATATCCATTTGCTTGGGATATAGGGGATCAAACAATGAAATCGTGTATGAAGCTATATTGTATGTGTTGCAAACGCTCAAGCAGTAGGGGTTGACTATGTTCTTGTTCACTCTGATTCTTAGTTGGCATCTCACAGCCGTAGGGCACCTTTCCTATTCACAAAGATAGAATGAAAAAGTACATTGAGGCTTTTGAGAGATTAAAATCTCAGTTTTAGGAGGTGCATTTTTAGCAAATTTCTCAAGAAAAAAATACAAAGGATGATGAGTTGGCTCGGCTAGCTAACGTCTTGACAAAGTGGACATCCTGAGAACCTATACACATAGAGCTATCCACCTCTCTAGCCATTTTTAATGTGGAGGAAGTGCTGATAGAAGACAATACTACACCTGATTAGAGAACCGACATAGTCAACTATCTTCAACATGGAAGTCTTCCATCTGATCCTTGAGTAGCTTCCCTTTTGCTAAGAAAAGCCAAGCGCTTCATGTTGATAGATGTAATCCTCTACAAGTCATCATTTGGAAGACCTTTGCTAAAATGCTTAGGAAAAGAAGATGCTAATTGGATACTTAGAGAAATCAATGGAGAGTGTTGCAGTAATCATTTGGAAGGTCAACCCTTAACTCGTAAGTGTTAGTTAAAGCCCTAGAACCAATCATGTGATGGTTGAATAGGGAACATTTTGTATCATATTCTATAAAGGCAAAGGATTGGTTATTATATTTACATCTTGCTTGTGCCAGCTAATTTAAATATAATAATGCCCTAGAAAAGTAGGTTCTTATCTACAGCACATCAATTGGCAGAATTGATTATGAGAGGCTGTAGAGAACACTTTCCTAAATGTTCCTAGTCGAGTATTAATATGCAAGGGCAATATTAATACATAAAGACTAGCATGTAGGTCAATTGATGACTTGATCTCACAAGTCATGGATATATGATATCAAGTTGACACATGGGTATATATTGGAGAATATATACTGAACTGACCCGCCATGAGAAAGTTTCATGGATCGTTATATGAGTGTCATAAACTTTCTCATGTGACTATTGGTATGAATAGTCCTCAGACCTGAAGTCACTATGGTTCCCTACATAAGGAGTTGTGTACTTTGGTATCGTCAAACGTCACCCGTAACAGGGTGGACCATAAAGGCGATTACTGGGTATGTAACAAATTATGCGGAGGGATGTGAGTGATGTAGATGGGATCTATCCCTTCCATATGACGGGAGTGATATCGGTGGGCCCCTTGATTGAGTAGAACTACTAAAACACATGGCCATGCTCGAATGAGTCAATATGAGATATTGAGCTCATTTGTTTGAGTTAGTTTACTCAGGGATCAAGAAACACATAGATTGATCGAGGATGACACGGTCTATGCCTCATTGATCAATCTGATATCAAGGATAGAAGGACACGGTCATATATTATAGTAGTCACGGAAAGGTTAGTCCTGATCTTGACTTATCTCGTAACTGGGTAGCAATGATGTATTGCTAGATGTGCCATTGCTTGTGTATCTAAAAGAGTTTAGATCCATCACAACGCGTTATGAGAGCCTATAGGGTCACACACAAAGAGCATGATAATTAGAGGAATTAGAGTATTCTAGTTTGACTAGAATAATTTGGGAATAAGCTTAAGTACAAAATGGTTTTTGGACTTTAAGCTTAATGAGAATTTTAGCTAATTGATTTAATGAGATTAATTCAATATGTTACCTTATTGATTTAATTCAATATGATAACATAAGCTTAATTGAATTAATAAGATTAATTCAATATGATAACATAAGCTTAATTGAATTAATAAGATTAATTCAACATGCATGAATGCCACATACGAATGCCACATAAGCATGCCACATAAGCATGCCACCTAAGCATCCACCTAAGCTAGATAAGGTGGAAGGAAACAAAATGGTTTTGTCTCCTTAAGTGGCCAAAACAAAAGGGGTCTCAATGCAATGGATTGCATTAAATTGTAGGAGGTGAAAGGGTTTTGCCAACCCTATAAAAGGCCCCATGGAGTGGCCGGCCAAAGCATCAATTGGATTGTGATTGTGGTGTGGTTGTGAGAGAGTGGTTGAGAAGCTTGGTGGAAGCTTTGGTTGTGTGGCTTTGTGAGTGTAGGCTAGCAAGAAGAGTAGTCTTCTTCCTCCTTTCTCTTCTTCCCTAGATTCCTCTCCTTTAGGGACTTCTCTAGCAAGAAGTAAAGGAGAGCTCTTCTAGTTTTCCTTTTGTGAGACAAGAGCGTGCTCGTGTGGATACGTATAGAGGCACGGACACTTGAACGTGCTAAAGATCCAACAAACCGAAAAGGAAAAGCGGGATTAACAAGGGCACGCAACAAAGGTAATCCTCTCCTATAAGATAGGTTTGGTTTAGAGAAATTTATTTTATACGAGTTTGCTTTCGCATGGATCACTTGGAAGGATCCTATTTTCCGATATGCCATTTGGCATATGAGATTTCCTACTGATGGTATCAGAGCCACTTGCGAAAGATCGTATAAAAATAGGTTTTCTCTATTTTATATGTGATATAGAAGTAGGATAAATTTTATTATGAGTTGATAATTGCATTAGCAAATTTTCAAACATAATAAAATATCCAATGTCTTTAAAAGTTAAAATGACATGGTGCATGGTTATGGCCTAGTCCCAAAAAGTTTGTGATTGTGTGTTGTAATTCTTAATACGGCCTGCGTGTCGTGCCTTTCTCCTAATATTCTTGTTGTAAAATTAGTTTTAGACTGATGTAACTCAGTATTTCTCCTTTTGTAATGTACAAAACAAGGATGGAGGGTCCATTGGAAGATGAGGTTACAAGGAGGAAGTCAACACACAAGACAACCAAAAGGAAGCACTTAGGAGAAGATGCTATCCCTAGGTTGACCAATCAATCCTTTCATTGGCTTGAGAAGATTGTAGAATAAGGGCCATAACCATGACACGTTAGTTTAATATGTATGTGATGCATGTTAGTTTAGCTTGTATGTGATGCATGATTAGTTTAGCTTATATGTGATGTATGCTAATATGTATATGATACATGTTTATTTCTTAATAAGTCTAAACGATATGCCTACCAAAGTTGGTACTCACTACTTCCTCGATCATTTGTTATTGGGTTTGCCAAAGCAAAGCAATGCATTTTATCTTGGAGGGGTGCGAGTGGACAATCGTGATGTCCCGCTATCAGTCTTAGTTAAGACTTAATTAAGTGTTTTCTTAATTGGTTAAGAAAGTAGAGGCATATATTAGCTTTGAACATAAGTGTTAACATTAGTTTTGTGTGATTTCAACATCGACTTTGTCTTAGAAGTGGTCGTTGCTCGATATCCAAGAAGGCCCTGCCTCGCCACGACTGGAAGTCGGGTTTAGGAATAAACACTAAACTAATCTAAAACTTAACCAAAGCTATTAAAGAGTTACATCAGATGTAATTGGCAAAAGATTGCCTACCTAATTATACTACGTCTTGGGCGATTAGCCAAAGCTAACTCAAGACGAATTATGATGTGGATCTTTATCCCATATAAATTTATAGCTAAATAGTAGCTATGAGAATTTAGTGGGAGCCTCATTTAATTAAAGGCCTAATTAAATGATTTAGGTATGGTACTTAACTTTGCATTTTAATGTTGTAGATCACCATGTCATCTAACACGCCGCACTTGCGATCTGTCCTTGAGAAGGACAAGCTCAATGGAGCAAATTTTCTTGGTCGGTATAGGAACTTAAGGATTATCCTCAAACAAGAGCGTAATCAGATGTCCTAGAGCAATAATCTCAAACACCCGCCATGCGCCACTCGGCGAAAAGGATGCTTATAAGAAGCATCAAGAAGACGCAAGGGATGAGTCATGACTTATGCTTGCCACCATGAACTCGAGCTTGGAAGCAACATGAGAACATGGATGCCTATGATATGGTTGAGCACCAAACAACTATATCAAGGACAAGCTAGGCACGAGCGTTTGAAGTGTCTAAAGCTCTTTTTGCATGCAAGATGCAAGAAGGAACACCTGTAGGAACTCACGTACTCAAAATGATTGGGTACGTTGAGAACCTTGAAAGACTAGGTTTTCCACTGAGCCAAGAATTGGCAACTGATGTTATCCTGCAATCGTTGCCGGAAGCATACAATCAATTCGTCATGAATTATAACATGAATGAAATTGATAAACCTTTGCCTGAGATTCTCAGCATGTTAAGAACTGCTGAACCAAATCTCAAGAAGAAAGTTAGTAATGTACTAATGGTCAAAAAGGGCAAAGGTAAGCGCAAAGGCAAGGGTAAGACCCAAGCCAAAGGCAAGGCCAATTCATCCACTTCAAAGGGTAAAGGTAAAGTACCTAAGGAAGGGGACTGCTTCATTGCGGTGAGACTGGACACTGGAAGCGGAACTGCAAAGTCTACCTTGAGGAAGTAAAGAACAAGAGAAGTGGGACTTCTGCCTCAGGTATACACGTTATAGAAGTTAATCTATCTATTTCTTCTACATGGGTATTAGATACCGGATGTGCATCTCACATTTGTACTAATGTGCAGGGACTGAGAAATAGTAGAATAATGGCAAAGGGCGAAGTGGACCTCTAGGTAGGCAATGGCGAAAGTTCTTCTTTGTAGCTGTAGGAACATATTCTTTGTCTTTGCCCACTGGGCTTATCTTAGAACTAGAGGAGTGCTTCTATGTACCCGCATTAACAAAGAACATAATTTCTGTATCTTGTTTAGACAAGAAAAACTTTTCTTTTATAATAAAGGACAAATGTTGTTCCATTTATTTAAATGAAATGTTCTATTGTAATGCACCACTTATGAATGGTCTCTATGTTCTAGATTTAGATAACCCAATTTATAACGTAATATAAAGCGGTTCAAATCGAATGATTTGAACGGACATATCTATCTTCGCATCATCGCCTAGGTCACATAAATGAAAAACGCATATCCCAACTCCATAAAGATGGATTATTGGACTCATTTGATTTTGAATCATATGAGGTATGCGAGTCTTGTCTTTTAGGAAAGATGACTAAAACTCCATTTAGTGGGCATGGCGAGAGAGCGACGGACTTGTTAGGACTCATACATACGGATGTATGTGGCCCTTTCAATGTCGAAGCCAGAGGAGGCTATAAGTACTTTATTACTTTCACTGATGATATGAGTAGATTTGGCTACTTATATTTGATGAGACATAAGTCAGAATCCTTTGAAAAGTTCAAAGAATTCAAGAATGAAGTACAAAACCAACTTGGTAAGCGTGTTAAGCTACTGATCGGATCGAGGTGGTGAATACCTTAGTCAAGAGTTTCGTGATCACTGGTCCGAGTGTGGGATAATATCCCAACTCACTCCACTGGAACACCACAATGGAATGGTGTATCCGAGAGGAGAAATCGTACTCTATTAGATATGGTACGATCAATGATGAGCGAGATCGATCTACCTACTTCCTTTGGGGTTTAGCTCTAGAGTAGCTTTCACACTTAATCGCGTTCCATCATCGTAGAGAAAGACACCATATACGATATGGACCGGAAGAGTCCCAAAATGTCTTTTATAAAGATTTGGGGTTGTGAAGCTTACGTTAGACGTCAAGTCTCAGATAAACTAGGACCCAAATCAGATAAGTGTTATTTTGTAGGATATCCCAAGGAAACTAAGGGATATTACTTTTACAATCCCACACTTGGCAAGGTGTTTGTTGTGAAATGTCATCTTTCTAGAAAGAGAATTTATTTCTAGAAATACTAGTGGGAGTAAAATTCATCTTGAAGAAGTTCAAGATGATGATAACACTAAGGCTTGTGGAAAATGAGCAGGAACCACAAAGTGTTGTGGATGAGGAAATTGTTGCCCAAAGAGTTGTGGAGCAAACACTGCTCAAGTAGACCAACCTCTTCGTAGATCGATAGGATCCGTCGTCAACCCGAGAGATATTCTTTTCTCTTGGTGACAACGGTGATGTATTGCTTATCAATCTTGACGAGCCTACATCCTATAAAGAAGCTATGATGAGCCCAGATTAGAGAAATGGCTAGAGGCCATGAGATCCGAAATGGAATCCATGTACACTAACCAAGTATGGACTTTGGTTGATCCACCAAGGGGTAAAACCCATTGGGTGTAAGTGGGTCTTTAAAGTAAAGACCGACATGGATGGTAATAAGCATACCTATAAAGGTAGATTGGTGGCTAAAGGATTCAAACAAATTCATGGTATTGACTATGAAGAAACCTTTTCACCATTGCGATGCTTAAATCCATTCGGATTATACTTGCTATAGACCTACCATGATTATGAGATCTGGCAGATGGATGTCAAAACCGCTTTTCTGAATGGAAAGCTACTCGAGGATATGTACATGACACAACCTGAGGGTTTTGAAGATCCAAAGCATCCTGGAAAGGTATGCAAACTGCAAAGGTCCATTTATGGACTAAAGCAAGCCTCTCGAAGCTGGAATCTTCGATTCGATGATGCAATCAAAGAGTTTGGTTTCATCAAGAATGAAGATGAGCCTTGTGTCTACAAGAGAAATAGTGGGAGCACAGTTGTATTTCTTGTCTTGTATGTAGATGACATACTTCTCATCGGGAATGATATTCCCTCACTCCAGTCTGTGAAGATGTGGTTAGGGAATTGTTTCTCGATGAAGGACTTAGTGAAGTGCCTATATTCTAGGCATCAAGATCTATAGAGATAGATCTAGAAGATTACTTGGCCTAAGTCGAGTACATACATTGATAAAGTGCTAGATCGTTTTGCTATGCAAAATTCTAAGAAAGGGTTTCGCTTTATCACATGGTGTGAGTCTTCAAGACTCAATGTCCCTCTTCTAAGGAGGAGAGAGATCGCATGGATAAGATCCCTTATGCGTCTACCATAGGGTCTATCATGCATGCTTTACGCCAGACTCCGACGCCTCGTATGCTTTGAGCATGACAAGTAGATACATCGGATCCAGTGAAAGTCATGGATAGCGATCCAAAAATATTCTTAAGTACTTACGAAGAACGAAAGAATATTTCACGATATTCGAGGCAATGAGAGCTAATCGTAAGGGTTACTGATGATGCAAGCTTCCAAGCAGACAAGGATGACTATAGATCGCAATCGGTGCGTGTTTTGCACTGAATGGTGGAGTGTGAGTGGAAGAGTTCAAAGCAGGACACGATTCTTGATTCTACAATGGAGAGTATATTGCAAAGACATCGATGCGTGAAAAGGAGGGTTTGGCTCCGCAAGTTCATCGATGAACTTGGGGTAGTTCCTAGCATTGCAGATCCAATAGACCTCTATTGTGACAACAATGGAGCTATTGCAGCGAGCTAAGGAACCTCGATCACATCGTGGACCAAAACACATCTTCGCGCGCTTCCATCTCATTCGAGAGATCATCGATAGAGGAGATGTGAGGATATGCAGAGTACCAGCGAAGCTAACATCGCAGATCCATTGACCAAGGCTTTGTACGCAGAGGAAGCATGATGGTCACACTAGGTCACTAGGTATTAGATATCATAGTGATTGGTACTAGTGCTAGTGGGAGATTGTTAGTTAAAGCCCTAGAACCAATCATGTGATGGTTGAATAGGGAACATTTTGTATCATATTCTATAAAGGCAAAGGATTGGTTATTATATTTACATCTTGCTTGTGCCAGCTAATTTAAATATAATAATGCCCTAGAAAAGTAGGTTCTTATCTACAGCACATCAATTGGCAGAATTGATTATGAGAGGCTGTAGAGAACACTTTCCTAAATGTTCCTAGTCGAGTATTAATATGCAAGGGCAATATTAATACATAAAGACTAGCATGTAGGTCAATTGATGACTTGATCTCACAAGTCATGGATATATGATATCAAGTTGACACATGGGTATATATTGGAGAATATATACCGAATCAATTCGCCATGAGAAAGTTTCATGGATCGTTATATGAGTGTCATAAACTTTCTCATGTGACTATTGGTATGAATAGTCCTTAGACCTGAAGTCACTATGGTTCCCTACATAAGGAGTTGTGTACTTTGGTATCGTCAAACGTCACCCGTAACAGGGTGGACCATAAAGGCGATTACTGGGTATGTAACAAATTATGCGGAGGGATGTGAGTGATGTAGATGGGATCTATCCCTTCCATATGACGGGAGTGATATCGGTGGGCCCCTTGATTGAGTAGAACTACTAAAACGCATGGCCATGCTCGAATGAGTCAATATGAGATATTGAGCTCATTTGTTTGAGTTAGTTTACTCAGGGATCAAGAAACACATAGATTGATCGAGGATGACACGGTCTATGCCTCATTGATCAATCTGATATCAAGGATAGAAGGACACGGTCATATATTATAGTAGTCACGGAAAGGTTAGTCGGATCTTGACTTATCTCGTAACTTGGGTAGCAATGATGTATTGCTAGATGCCGCTCATTGCTTGTGTATCTAAAAGAGTTTAGATCCACTGCCAACGTTATGTGAGCCTATAGGGTCACACACAAAGAGCATGATAATTAGAGGAATTAGAGTATTCTAGTTTGACTAGAATAATTTGGGAATAAGCTTAAGTACAAAATGGTTTTTGGACTTTAAGCTTAATGAGAATTTTAGCTAATTGATTTAATGAGATTAATTCAATATGTTACCTTATTGATTTAATAAGATTAATTCAATATGATAACATAAGCTTAATTGAATTAATAAGATTAATTCAATATGATAACATAAGCTTAATTGAATTAATAAGATTAATTCAACATGCATGAATGCCACATAAGCATGCCACATAAGCATGCCACCTAAGCATCCACCTAAGCTAGATAAGGTGGAAGGGGACAAAATGGTTTTTGTCTCCTTAAGTGGCCGGCCAAAACAAAAGGGGTCTCAATGCAATGGATTGCATTAAATTGTAGGAGGTGAAAGGGTTTTGCCAACCCTATAAAAGGCCCCATGGAGTGGCCGGCCAAAGCATCAATTGGATTGTGATTGTGGTGTGGTTGTGAGAGAGAGCTTGAGAAGCTTGGTGGAAGCTTTGGTTGTGTGGCTTTGTGAGTGTAGGCTAGCAAGAAGAGTAGTCTTCTTCCTCCTTTCTCTTCTTCCCTAGATTCCTCTCCTTTAGGGACTTCTCTAGCAAGAAGTAAAGGAGAGCTCTTCTAGTTTTCCTTTTGTGAGACAAGAGCGTGCTCGTGTGGATACGTATAGAGGCACGGACACTTGAACGTGCTAAAGATCCAACAAACCGAAAGGAAAAGCGGGATTGCAAAGGGCACGCAACAAAGGTAGAACTCTCCTATAAGATAGGTTTGGTTTAGAGAAATTTATTTTATACGAGTTTGCTTTCGCATGGATCACTTGGAAGGGATCCTATTTTCCGTTGCGCATATGCCATTTGGCATACGAGATTTCCCTACAGTAAGGTGTTGCTTGCTAGCTATTTTAGGCCTACTCTCAATCAAGATGCAACAACCTCGTCAAAACCTGCAAAGCTTGTGAAATGCATAGCAATATATCAGACCCACCAACCAAGCTAATGAAATTAGTAGTGTCTTCTTTCCCTTTTGATAAGTGGAGAATGGACATAGTAGGGTCAATGCCCTAGGCCCTACTTCAGAACAAATTTCTACTGGTGGTTGTTGACTATTTATCTAATTAGGTGGAAGCTGAACATTTTGCCAATATTATCGAGGGAGCGGTGATGCAGTTCCTATGGAAAAATATTATTTGCCAATATGGAATTCATCAAAGGTTGATTAGCAACAATAGGCACCAGTTTCAAGGTCATAAGATTCTAGAATGGTGTCAGAGCCTCCACATAGAGCAGACCTTCACTTCAATGGTGCATCTCCAAGCCAATGGCAAAGTTAAGGTAACAAATTGAATTCTTATATAGGAATTTAAGACAAGGTTGGAATCAGATTGGGAAAATTAGGTGGATGAGCTCCCTGGTATCTTGTGGGCTTATTGAACCATCATAAAATCTGCTACGGATGAAACACCTTTCAACATGGTATATGGGGTTGAGGTCGTCATTCCCGCCGAAGTCCTTGCGGATAGCACCCGAGTCCAAGTTTATGGTCCCACACACAATCAGACTTTGAGAAGCACAGAACTAGACTTTGTAGAAGAATGATGAGAGCAAGCTCGGATTCGAGTAGAGACTTATCGACGGAAAATATAATGGCCCTTCTATCAAAAGGTGATCCCTCGGGCATTTCATGTTGGAGATCTAGTGCTACAAAAAATCAATCATGCAGGAGATTCGATAAAGTTGGATCCCAAATGGGAAGGTCCTTACAAGGTCACTCATCGAGTAGTGGGGGCCACCTATTACCTCCAAGACATTGTGGGAAAGGATCTGCCGAGACCCTGGAACGTCGTACATTTAAGGCCTTTCTACTATTGATGAATTGAGGTTTCGAAAATATAGAAATGGAAATAAAAGGGTCAAGTTTTACATCTCTGTACTTGTACAAATTAAGGATATAAGAAAGTTAGCATTTCAAAGCATCAGTATTTGTATCAACGTTGTTCATTACGCTAGCATCAATAACAAAGGAATGAAAAATCTAATTATAGGTTAAAGGAATCTGGGGGAAAATGACATAGAATGACCTCCCAATCTAGGAAAGGGGCTCCCTCATTGGCAGTGGGATATCTCTGCTCGGCATATTGGCAGACTGCTTCGTCGAAGTCTTTTTGAAACAGGGCTTTCAGGAAGGGGGTGTGGTTTTCTTGTTTCTATTTTTTTAGCCTCCACCTTTTTTTGATATACTTTACAACACCCTTGATGTTCCATGAAGTCTCAGTGAAATCTAGCATAACAATAAGAGGTATGTCAGAGCCCCTCAGCTAATGTCTTCAAATCTTATGCATGGGAAGTACAATTTCCCCCAATCTAGGTAGCCATAGCGAATATTTCTTAGAAAATAGATGAAGATATCCCCCTCGATGTATATATATGGGTAAGGGCATGAGACATTTTTTGTGCAGAGTTGATGCAGAAAGGACTCATATTGTAGTACTTGACAGATTGGTCCATCCCTCTCTTCTCGGAGTTGAAGATTTTGACATATTTCCCTCGTCATCTATTCTTGTAATTGTCTTATTTTTGCTTGGTCCTTCTCCTTTTGATGTTGTTCCTTTGCCAATTAGACACAACACGCATTTAGTTCTTGGAGAAGGGAGCTCTCCTAGTGGTAGATTTCTATAGGAGGGGTGTGGTTCGTTTGAGCCTGAAAAAGGGATTGTTGATGACGGATCTGAGTTCGGTATTGACACAAGAAAAAGAGTAGTTCCTCATAATTTGTTAATGCCTACTCACCAGAGAAGAAAGGGTGGAATAAACCCCATATATTCAAAGGAGAGTGACAATTAACTTACCAAATCAAGCCCATATTGCATACTCTCTAGTTGCAGTTGTAGCTCCTCTTGATTGATAATTTGGAGATCCATTGATAATAGGGGAGGGGGAGGGCGAAGGGGAAGAGTAGGAGGAATCAACTCACTCCTAGGTTCAAAAAAGGAGGGCATCTCCATGGAGCTTATATTGCTCCTAGTGAGAGGTTAAGAGGGGCAGCCATTGCAGATGGGATGGTGTCGGCAAGAGGAATATCCCTCATGGAGGAGATGGGGGAGGAGGCTGGTGAGGGAGAGAAAGGGACCACCCATGGTGATAAAAGGGGAATGGGTAAAAGACTACTTGCATCTAGTACAATTTCTTCAGGGATAGAAATCGGAGAAGAAGGAACATGGTTTGGTGAGTTGTTAGAAATAGGTGTATTCTCTGATAGTAGAATAGGGAAGTTAAGAGGCGAAATGGTTGATGAGGGGTGAGGTGTATATCGGAAGACAACAAAGGAACATTTGAAAGAAAGTGAGAGATCAGAGCATTGTCATTATTGACGGGAGAAGATGTTCAGAAATAGGGACTGGTAGAGACTTCGCTATCTTCCACCTATTTTTGGTGATCCTTTTACCGAGCAAACTTCATCATGATCGCCTTCATTCTATCAATGTGGATGGAGAAACTCATATGACGAAGAGACAATATAATGAAGGGTACAAGAACAAAACCTAAGTGACTCACAATGCAAGACTTGTTATGAAAAGATGGAATAAAGGGGGCCACAAGAAGCAATGAAGGGCTATTCAAGGGGAATCGTGAAGTCAATCTTTAAATTAGCCTTACCGATGGGAGAGAGCCTGATTATTCTATAGTACAAAGGAAGAACTCAGCAGAAATGATTCATCTTGGCATGACCGAGGTCATTCGTAAACCCTAGATGCCTGTCTCAGCTTGACATTCTGCCATGCGGTGGCGAAGCGGGAGGATAAGGGTTTTAAGTGAAGTATCATGGAGATCCAGCTCGGCCGACTGAGGTGATTCATAATTCCTCGAGTTGATCGCAGTGCTTATTTAGCTGAGCATGACTGAGACCATTCATAAGCCCTCAGTGCCAGTTGCAACTTAACACTCCGCCATGTGGTGGTGGAGCGGGAGAAATAGGGTTTTAAGTGAAGTATGGTGGCGATACAGCTTGGTTGGGCGAAGTGATTCATAAGCCCTCGAGTCGGTCAAAGTGCTTATTCAACTCTGCACAACTAAGGCCATTCGTAAGCTCTTGATGCTAGTCGTAGGTTGACATTCTCCCGTGCGATAGTAGAGTGAGAGAAGTAGGCTTTTAAGTGAAGTATGGTGGAGATATTGCATGGTTGACCGAGGTGATTCTTAAGCCCTCGAGTCAGTAGTAGTGGTTGTTTAGCTCGAATGACCGGGGTCATTTGTAAGTGTAGGGGCAATTGGCCTAGGTCATGATTGACCCGACTTGAGTGGGATTCGAGGAAGGTTTTGATGTTTGACAATGGGTTGACAATGGGTTTGACCATTTTTGATAATATGATTTGACCATATGACAAGTGGATGTTTGGGATATTCAAGGTAATATGGGGAAGATTGTTAGGTGGGGATTGTTGGAGCAATCGACCTCAAGTCAATGGTGACCTAGCTCGAGTGATAATCGAGTGGAAGTCCAAGTTTAGAGACTTGGCAAGGGAAGTCCAAGTTTGGAGACTTGGCAAGGGAATTCCAAGTTTGGAGACTTGGCAAGGAAAGCCCAAGATTCGATTCTTGGCAATGGAGAAGTCCAAGTATGAATACTTGGAAAGGAAAAGTCTAAGGGTGTAGTTTGGCCATGTAAGTCCAAGTGTGTAATCTTGACAGTGAAAGTTCAAGTATAGATATTTGGCAAAGGAAAGTCTAAGGGTACAGTCTTAGCCACATAAGTCCAAGTGTGTAGTCTTGCCAGGGAAAGTCTAAGCATTGAGGCTTGGCAATGGAGAAGTTTCGGTGGTACGACCTCTTGGCAAATGAGACCCAGTTTGCATGACATAGCTGATAGAGCCATTTGGAGGCTAATGCGAAGGATGAAGGAGTCGTGGAAGACTCGGATGGACCCTGAGGGCATGAGGCTGATGGAGGTGGTTAGAAGGCTTAGGTCTAGGCTAAGGGTACCTGAAGACATAACATAGCAAATGGAAACACCAGAAGGCTAGACCCAAGGGTTAATGAGTTGTGGAGGACTCGAATGGATTTTGAGGGTGTGAGGCTGATGGAGGTGGCTAGAAGGCTTAGATCTAGGCCAAGAATGGTTGATCAAGTGTGAGGGGATCATACTTGGGTTAGATCTCATGTTTGATGTTTACCAGTCGATTGATGGCTTTGCTTAGTCGACTGGTCGAGTGCACAATACTCGGGAGCCTAATTTGACTCGAGCAGTCGACTAGGGTTATGACCCAATAGACTAGTCGAGTAGTCGACTGAGGCTCGACTGTTGACTGTGGCTCTTGCAGTTAATTGCTAAGGTTTAGTAGTTGATTAGTCACTAGCAGTCAACTAGAATTAAGTGGTTAGAACACAAAATATTTGACAGTTAATTGCTGGCTTAGGTAGTCCATTGGTGCCTATGGCAGTCGATTGCAAGGTCAGGGTAGTCGACATTTCGACTTAATCTGGCATGTATTAAACAATAGTGAGACAATAGTACTTTAACCAGTCGACTGTTGGGTAAGAGAAGTTGATTGGAAGGTGGAAATCAGTCAGAGTTGCAGCTTTATAAGGAGCTCGAGAAGAAGGTAGAAGAAGCCAATTCTTGGAGCTTTTGGGGAAGAATTCCTACTGCATTCCAGGTCTTCAAAAGTCTTTCAAAGTAACCAAAAGATTAAGCAAGCAAAGCTCACTTCTTGTAGAGTGTTTAGTTCTTTGTTCTTGTTTTTCATTTGTATTTCATTTTTTATTGTATTCTTATTGTTGTAAGATCATTGTAAGAGGTTTCTCCACCTCCTGAGTGTTTCCGAGAAGGAGAAGAGTTATTATTGGTGTGAACACTAGAACTTGACCGTGGAGTAGGAATTGTAGCTTCTATACCATGTAAAACTTGGTGTTGTGTGTGTGTGCTTGTGTTTTTGTTTTTTTGCTTTATTATTCTGGTACACACTAACATTGTGTAGACAAGCACACAATCGAGAAAATCGATGAATGCTATTCACCATCCCACCTAACGCATCAAATCGGTCCCAACAATTGGTATCAGAGTTGGGTTCGCTCGGAAGACCTACAAGCGGTATTAGCGAGGTCGCTCTTCTAACAGTTGGAAGAAGCAAAAGTGTTAGAAGAGAAGAAGAAGGAATGGAGTTGCCAATGTTTGGACTAGGATGCGACATCAACGTACCTCCTCCTTATGGATTCTACGAATTTTGGGGGTTTGATAAATGGAAGATGAGCATAGAGACCTTCCTCATGATGAACATCGAATATTGGTTCATCTTGATGGAAGGATTTGAAGCCCCTATAGATAAAAATGGAAGAGTCATCAAGAAGAAGAAATGGGCAGAGGAGCAAGTCCAAAAATCCAAGACTAACATTAAGGTAACAAATTTTTTAATTAATTTAATTCCTAATGATATTTTGTCTATATTAGGTGATTATAAGGAAGCCAATGAGCTATGGAGCAATTTGGTAAAATTTCATGAAAACTTCTCACCGACACAAGATAAGGAGAAAGTTGAAGAAGAAAGCTCATCACCTCAAGAGCTTGAGGATTCGAAAGTTGAGATATGCTCAACATCCGAGGAAGAGGAGGTCTTGGAAGTCTCCACCTATAAGATTGAGAGGGACGAGAGACACTCAACACCAGAGCAAGAGCAAGAAGAACCCTCTACCTCCAGGAGCAATGAAGAACTAGACCAAAATTCCTCTACCGAAATATGTAACTCAAGCTTAAGTTTCAAAAATAAAAATCATATCATATGCTTTGATGTAGAGAAAATGGACATTACAAGAGTAAGTGTCCAAAGTGAATCAAGAAGAAAGTTCAAGTAGTGCCTAAGATGAAGGAAAAAATCAAAGGAAACCAATGTCCCAATTCTCAAGAGCAAGGAGCACATAGTGTGCTTCAAGTGCTGATAAAGGGGCCATTATCGGACTGAATGTCCTAGGGGGAGTCACCCAAAGAAGGGAAAAGGGTAGAGCTTAAATGTTGGGGAAGCTAAGGAATACCCTAAGGCAAATTTTATTAATGCTCTTCCTTTATGAAATAATAAAAAGCATGCTAGTAATAATTTTTGTCTTAATGCAATTGTTCATAAGAAGCATGCTAATAATAACCCTAAGGATCAATCTAGAAACAAATATTTTTGTTTAGGTTTTAAACATTGTAATCTTAGGGTTAAGGACAAGACCCCACCTAAGGATAACAACAACCTAAGCAATAACCCCAAAAAATCTAGATATATGTCTAGAAGAAAGGTAATGCCCAAAGAAAAAATGAAATTTTGAAAATTGGACAATTGGAATTAGAAAATTAAGTTTTGAGGTCAAATCTTGAGAAAATGGAAAAAAAAACCCTTTACAAAATGGAAAACATGATTAATGGGTCTAATTGGCATACTTCAGGGTTTATGAGGCAAGAACTACCCAAGGACAAGAAAGGTTTAGGTCACAAACCAAAGTTCAAGAAAGTTATGCCAAATTACCATAATGTTCCATATAACTATGGAACAAAACCTAGGTCTAGGAATATCGAGGTCATAAGGGAGGTCATCCCTAGAGTTGACCATGGTAGTTGTCTAGTGCATAAGGTTTCCAAGAAACCTAGAAAAGTCACTAAGAAGGTTACAAGGGAGGAAATCCCTAGAGTTAACCAAGACAAGATCAAAATGACCAAGGCTTCCAAGCCTAGGAGGATCATTAGAAAGGTATCTGGGGAACGCATCCCTAGTCAGTTCCTAGTTAACCCAAGGAGCTCGAATAGGTTTTGGGTTCCTAAGAGTTTGATTCTCTCATGCTATATGGGTTAGGGTGTGGAAACCTTAAATGGATGGGTAGATAACCTAACCATTGAAGGTAGGAAACTTCACTTCCCACTTCCACTCAGTCGCTTGTTCATGGCGATCCCATCGATGTCTTCGGATTAAAAAAATTTAATCCTAGACAAAAGGGATCACCCAAGAAACCATTTCATCATCGTGCTATTCGAATTAGAGTAGTCACTTGAACAAACTTGTTGTTCAAGCCACCAACCTCTATTCTACGAATAGTCACGGAATAGACAATGTACGGATCGACGGCTTTTGTGTTTATGTTCGGGGTCCAAGTTATATTAGCCACAAAACAGAATATATCATGCATATATAATTGAAAACAATCATAAACATGTTACATAAAAAAATAGACAAGTATTATACCTCTCGATCTTCTATTGTATGTCCTTCCTCCTTTTGGACATCGTGTGGGCGACGATCTACCAAAAGTTGAAGCTCCTAGATCACCAATCTTCCTTCCTTGCTCGCTTCGAACAAGAGGAAGACTAAGAAACAAAGAACTTCCCCTTTCAACCAACCACGAAGCTCCAAGCTTGGTGCTTGCCGCCGGCCAAGAAGGAGAAGAAGAATAAGATGCAAACCAGCCAAGACTCCAAGGGAAGACCCTAAGTCTTTTTTCCACCGGCCAAGGAGAAGGAGAAAGGGTGGTGTGGATGCCGGCCAAAGGAGGGAAGGGATGTATGGGCGCCGGCCACCAAGGAAGAAGAAGAAGATAAGGAAAAGCTTTCCTTATTTGGTGCTGCCAACTCCCTAACCCTAATCTCCAATGCTTGCCGCCCCTTGCCCTAATCCTATCTCTAATGGGATTCCTCTTGCCGCCCACCCCCTCCTCTCCTTTTATAGAGTTAGGGATAAGCTTTGTTTTAATCTCCACCATTGGTTCTAGAGATTTAATCTCAACCGTCGGATATAGAAATTTAATCTCAACCGTCGAATCTAGAGATTTAATCTCTACCTTCGGATCTAGAGTTTTGTTTTCATCTATTGGATCAAGGCTTCATGAGGTATTAATAGGCTACAATAGGGACCATGAGGAGGAGTTGGATCTTGGCCACCCAATGGATCAAGCCCACATAAAGTGTGATCCATTAATGATAATCCAATCCACTAAAGGATTATCATTGATCTACCTCACCAACCCTCATAAGTTAATATGGGCTCCATATATTATTTGTACATTTTTCTCCCCGTGTTTAAGATCTCGAATGTACGTCGATTAATTAATTTACTGACCATTAATTAACCAACATCTAACTCCATGAGTAGTACCACTCAACCTTTTCATCATGCCGGACCAAGTCCACCTGCAGGGTTTACATGATGAACCTTATGAGCTCCTCAAGGGGACACGGTTTCCTCCTATAATAAACGACACACCATATAAATAATATCATTTCCCAACTTACCGAGCCAATCTATTTAATCTATAAATCTCGCCCATTGGTAAATCAAAGAAATGAATACTAAGTATATGTGTCTGTTATTACATCGGGATTAAGAGTTTGTACAATATAATATCTGAGGTCCGATTCGATTATGTAGTCAGCAATAAATCAAATCACCTCTAAGTCGGTCCTGCTCAATACACACAAAGTGTACTAGTGTGATTCTATGGTCAAGACAAACCAATACCAAATCACACTACAACCATACCAATGGTTTGTCCAAAGTCATCTCGGTTGTGAGCCTATACTTATACTTTACAAGTAGCCGATAACATGATCTCCCGTGTAACACCTCACACCATGTTATCTACAATGTAATGTATTAGACAATATACATAACCATAAATATGCAAACAATGATCATGTGATTCTTATTTCAAAATAAAAATGTTCATACAAAAGATAGACTTTTTTGTATACATCCCAACAACCATGTGAGGGTTGACACTTTAGAAAATTTTCATGGTAAGGTGATACCTTGAAAATGAGATAAGAATTATATCCTAAAAGATTTTAGGATGTGCTAATAGATATTATAAAGGATGAAAAATTGATCAAAATTAGCACAAAAAGGATTAGAGTCAAAAGTGTGTCATTTTGGATTTTGGCAGACTTGAGGGAAATTGGTCATTATGGCATGGGGTATAATATTAGTAAATGACAATTTGGCTTACAACTTAGGTATTCTTATTGTTAGTAATACATGAGAGATGTCCTAAGGCAATCGCCTTATGTTTGAACCATTTATATGATAAATGAGGATTCACTATTTGAGTATACATGTTTTCATGTATTTGATTAGATCGTAAACTCATTTATTGAATGTCCACGATACGATTCACAACATGAGAGAATTTGTGATTGGATCACAACTAGTGAGTATCTCTATATGTGTAATTGTGATGTATCAGAATTATCCCTAGTCGATGAATTGATGGATTTGGATACCGTCAATTCTGTCGAGACTAGCAAGAGGTATACTCCTTAGTGTATCTAGCAACTGATTCACATTGGCTGGAGACATTGTGATGTCCGGAGTTAATCGTGGATGCTAGTTATAGTAACTAGTTCATTAGAGTGACCAGCTGTAAGACTTCATATGGTTCTCTACATATATAGATATGTCAATAAAGTTCTTACTGCAGCTTAAGTGTGATGTTCCTTTTGAAGGGAGAAACTTTGCTTCCCACTTCAACTTGGTCACTTGTGCATGACGATCTCATCTACATTCCCGGATTAAAAAAAATTAATCCTTGACAAAGAGGGATTACCAAAGCTTGTTGTTCGATTAGAGTGGTCACTTGAACAAACTTGTTGTTCAAGCAACTCACCTCTTTTCTTCGATTAGCCGCAGAATAGACGATATACGGATCGTCGGTTTTTGTGTTTGTCTTCCGGGTCCAAGAAAATTAGCCACATACAATACATACAATATACAAATAAACAAAAGGAAAGCAAAACAAGAATTATACCTCTTGTTTACCTCATGGTCTTCTATCGTATGTCCTATCCTCCTCTTGGATGTTGTGTGGGCAACAATCTTCCAAGAGTTGAAGCCTCCTAGATCACGTTATTTCCTTCCTTGCTCGCTTCGAACAAAGGGAAGAATAAAACAAAACTTCTCCTATCTAGAACCGACCACCAAGTCAAGGGACTTGATGTTGCCGCCAGCCAAGGAGAAGAATAAGAGCGTCGACCAACCATGAAGAAAGGTTGCCGCCGGCCAAAGGAGAGAGAGAGAGAGAAAGAGAGAGAGGGAGAAGTTGCCGACCAATCTAGAGAGAGAGAGGGTGAGACGCCGCCAGCCAAGAAGAGCCAAAAACCCTAGAATCCTTTCCACCGCCCTATAGGAAAAAGAGCAAGCTAGGGTTGCCGCCCACCTCTTCTCTGAAGCCAACTCCAAAAAAAAACCCTAACCCTAATTTGATATCCACACCCAAGCCCTTAGCACTACTTTTATAGTGCTAGGCTTAAGCCTCCTTTCAATCTCTACCGTCGGATCTAGAGATTTAATCTCCACCGTCGGATCTAGGGATTTAATCTCAACCGTCAGATCTAGAGATTTAATCTCCACCGTCGGATTTCGAGATTTAATCTCCACTGTCGGATCTAGAGATTTAATCTCCACCGTCGGATATAGGGATTTAATCTCCACCATCTGATCTAGGCTTCTTGAGGGTTTTAATAGGCTACAATAGGGACCATGAGGAGGAGTTGGATCTTGGCCACGCAATGGATCAAGCCCACATAAAGTCCAATCCATTAATGATAATCCATTCCACTAGAGGATTATCATTGATCTACCTCACCAACCACCATAAATAAATATGGACTCCATATATTAATTGTACAAATATCTCCCCGTGTTTAAGATCTCGAATGTCCGTCAATTAATTAATTTACAGACAATTAATTAATCAACATCTAACTCCACGAGTAGTATCACTCAACCTTATCATCATGTCGAACAAAGTCCACCTACATGGTTTACATGATGAACCTTATGAGCTCCTCAAGGGGACATCATCATCCTAGTATATAGGACACAATTTCCTCCTATAATCAACGACACACCATATAAATAATATCATTTCCCAACTTACCGAGCATAGCGATTTAATCTATAAATCTCGCTCATTGATAAATCAAAGAAATAAATACTAAGTACATGTGCCCGTTATTATATCGGGATTAAGAGCATGTACACCATAATATCCGAGGTCCGATTGAATTATGTAGTCAGCAATAAATCGAATCACCTCTAAGTAGGTCCTGCTCAATACACACAAAGTATACTAGTGTAATTCTATGGTCAAGACAAACCAATACCAAATCACACTACAACCATTCCAATGGTTTGTCCAAAACAATCTCGGTTGTGAGCCTTTACTTATACTTTACAAGGAACTGATAACATGATCTCCTGTGTGACACTACACACCATGTTATCTACAATGTAATGTATTAGACAATATGCATAACCATAAATATGCAAACAATGATAATGTGATTCTTATTTCAAAAATAAAGATATATTCATACAAAAGATAGACTTTTCAGTATACATCCCAACAATCTCCCACTTATACTAAAAGACTATACTGTCCTCATACTGCCATACATCTGATTCCCATTCCCTCCACATGCCTATCAAAATCTCTCGCTGGAAGGGCCTTAGTCAAAGGATCTGCTAGGTTATCCTCTGATGTAATCTTGGCCACAACAACTTCTCCTCACTTTACGATTTCTCGTATCTGGTGGTACTTGCGCTCTATGTGTTTACTTGCCTTATGCGCTCGTGGTTCCTTCCGATTTGCAATTGCACCACTGTTATCATAATAATTTATGATAGTCTGGGCAAACCAGGAATCACATCCAAGTCCATCAAGAAGCTCCTGAGCCATACAACTTCTTTGGCCGCCTCAGAGGCTGCCACATACTCAGCTTCCTTGGTAGAGTCTGCCACACATTTCTGCTTGACACTCCTCCATACAATGGCTCCACCTCCCAAAGTAAATACAAAATCTGAGGTAGACTTACTGTTATCCCTATCTGATTGGAAGTTGATATCTGTGTAACCCATAGGAAGTAATTGATCTGCCTGGTATACCAGCATATAATCCCTAGTCCTTCTCAGATACTTCAATATATGCTTTATCGCTGTCCAATGTCCCTTTCCTGGATTTCTCTGATATTTGCCAACCATGCTCACGACAAAGCAGATATCTGGTCTCGTACATAACATAGCATACATGAGGCTTCCTACTGCCGAAGCATAAGGAACCGCCTTCATCTCCTCTATCTCCTTTGATGTTTTAGGACACATCTCTTTAGATAAAGGTACTCCATGCCTAAAAGGTAGAAAACCTTTCTTGGAGTTCTGCATGCTAAAATGAGCCAAAATGGACAACCATACCCTTACGTCCGATAACACCTTGACATTGTTGCCAATTAACAAAATGTCATCGTATAGTACAAGAAATACCACTACATTTTCGTCACATCTCTTGTATACACAAGACTCATCCGGACTTTGAATAAATCTATAAGACTGGATTACCACATCAAAGCGGATGTTCTAAGATCTCGAAGCTTGCTTCAATCCATAAATGGATCAATTAAGCTTGCACACAAGATGCTCTTTGCCCTTTGCAATGAATCCTTTTGGCTGCTTCATATAGATGTTTTCCTCAAGACTTCCATTATGAAAAGCTGTCTTGACATCCATCTGCCATACCTCATAATCCATATGAGCAACAATACATAAGAGAATACGGATAGACTTAAGCATGACTACGGGCGAAAAGGTCTCCTCATAATCGATACCCTCTTTCTAAGTATACCCTTTTGCAACAAGCCTTGCTTTAAAGGTCTCAACCTTCCCGTCTATTCCTCTCTTTCTTTTGTAGATCCACTTGCATCCAATGATTTTTACACCATTAGATGGTTAGCTCCCAGACCTGATTTGAATCCATTGATTCTATCTCAGAATTCATCGCACTTTGCCAAGATACTGCATCTTTATCTTGGATTGCCTCGTCATATGTCCATGGATCAGGTTCATGTTCGCCAGGAACCAAATCAGAAGATTCTCCCAAGAACATAAATCTATCAGGATGTCTAACAACCCTCCCACTACGATGAGGTATCACCTGTGTATCCTCTTTGACACACGGTGCAGTCACTTGTGGTATATCCTATTGTACCGGTGGTACTGAAGTAATGACTTCCCCTCTCAATTCCTCCAGAACAATCTTACTCATGGGCTTGTGGTTCATTACATAGTCTTCCTCTAGAAATCTAGCGTTCGTGCTAATGATCACCCTATAATCTCTAGGACAATAAAACAAACCACTTTTCGTTCCTCTAGGATAGCCAACGAACATGCGCACTTCTGTACGAGGTTCCAACTTACCAGCATCTGCCTTCAACACATGTGCTGGACTCCCCCAAATTTAAATATGTCTCAGACTAGACTTTCGCCCAGTCCACAATTCTTTGGGAGTAGAAGGCACTCATTTAGATGGTACCAAGTTCAGAATATACACTGTCGTATCCAGTGCATACCCCCAGAATGAATTTGACAACTCATAATAACTCATTATCGATCTAACCATCTCCATAAGAGTTCTATTCCTTCGCTCCGCTACACCATTTTGCTGGGGTGTGCCAGGTGCAGACAATTGGGATTGAATCCCAGGCTCTGATAAGTAATTCCTAAACTCTCCCAAGAGGTACTCACCACCACGATCAGATCATTGTGTCTTGATACTTTTACCTTGACGTTTCTCCACATCAGTCTTGAATTCTTTGAACCTATCAAAGCATTCAGACTTTGCGGCACATCAAGTAAATGTATCCATATCTTGAATAATCATCTATAAAAGAGACGAAATATTCAAAACCACCTCTTGCCTGGATAGACATAGGACCACACAAATCAGAATGAACCAATTCCAACACATCTTTGGCTCTATACCCCTTGGCCTTAAAAGGCCTCTTGGTCATTTTACCTTCCAAGCTAGATTCGTAGGTTGGGAAATCTTCCACCACCAATGAACCCAGAGGTCCATCAGCTATCAACCTTTGAATTCTACTTAGGTTAATATGACCTAACCTTATATGGCAAAGATATGTTTGGTTTATTTTCGAAGGTTCTTTTCTCTTATTAGAATTAGAAGATGAGTTATTTACTTCTATTTGCATCGTGAGAGCTTTTTGTTCAAGGGTATATAAATTTCCTATCAATGCACCAGAACAGATAATATCCCTATTCCTTTTTAAAATAACTCTGTCATTAAAAGAAATAGAATATACATTCATAAACAATTTAGAAACCGAAATATAATTCTTTCTAAATAAAGGTATATAAAGGCAATTTCTTAGAACCAAAGTTTTATTTCTATCAAAAGACAAAACAACATCTCCCACTACAACAACTGCCACCTTCATAGCATCACCCAAGTAAACGGTAATCTCCCCCTCAGCTAGTCGTCTGGTTTCCTAGAACCCCAGCAAAGTATTGCAGACATGATCAGTGGCTCTCGTATCTACACACCAGGTGTCGGTAGATAACACCGCTAAACATGTTTTAATGACTAGATCAAAAGATATACCTTTTTTTTTCTTCTGATTGGGGCAGTCCTTCTTCCAATGTCTAGTCTGCTTGCAAGTGAAGCACTTGCCTTTCGGCTTCTTCACTCCTCCCTGAGATCCTCCCACCACCTTTGCCCCACCTTGTTTCTTCTTCTTCTTGCCTTTCGCCTTAGAAGTAGAACCCTTTTAGGCAACCATGGCCTGAGCCTGAGTACTCTGATGAAAAAGCCCCTCTGCCGCCTGGAGTTCTGTCAGAATCTCCGTCAATGAATACAAACTTTTATTCATATTGTAGTTCAAACAAAACTGCTCAAAACTCCTATGTGGAGACTGGAGAATGATATCGACCTGGGTTTCCCCATCGATCTCAGCTCCAAGGACTTCCAGCTCATTCAAATGAGCCATCATCTTGAGAACATGATCCCTCACAGGTGTTCCCTCGATCATGGTGGTCATCATCAAGTTCCTCATGGCTTCTTGCCTAGCAGCCCGATTTTGTTGTCTGAAAAGCTCCTTGAGATTGAGAATCATGTCATAAGCAGTGGGCATGGCTTGATTCTGATGTTGCAATACATTTGACATAGAAGCCAAAATGTAATACAACGCCAACTCATCAGCCTTTATCCACTTCTTATAACTCTTCTTCTCCTTTTCCCCATAATCATCCGTAGGCTTAGGAGGACACTCTTCGAAGAGTACATATTTGTACTTCTCAACAGTCAAGACAATATCAAGATTCTTCTTCCAATTAACATAATTGGGTCCAGTAAGTTTATTCTCTTTTAGTATCACAGCAAGCGGGTTGAAAGTAATTTTTAAAAATATAAGAATCACATAGATCAAAACATTAGATTTCAAAAAATTATTGATTCCTCAAACAATAAAATTTTAAAATCAACCAACACCTCAAAACACCGAGAATATCGTATGCCATGATCGTGTGGATGTATACGAATTCTACATTTGTAAGAGGAGGTTTTACCCATTAATTTTACTATCATGTCAACCTAACTTTTTGACAAATAAAATTAATAGTTGGTTTCTCTTCGGTCCTACAAATAAAAGCAGTGACTCCGATGGGGATGATACTCTTATTTGCATCTAAGTGTTCACCATTACTTGGTACCAAGGCAATTATCTCGGGTTATGTGTCTTCTAATGGGAAAGTACACATGCTCCTAAATAATTTCCTATAACCAAATTCGACCCTATGATCCGCAAAACAAACTCATCCGATGGGGAGGAAGGAACTCAGAGCCGAGGCGCAAGTTTGTTTGCATCACATGTCAAATCATAATGGAGGTCGTGGGAATTTATAAAAATATCCCTCTCCCACTTAGTAATTTAAAATTGAGGAATTTTCCTAGCACACGACATGCATATCAAACAAGAAGCAATAGATATGAAAAAAAATATTTTCCAACTATTATGGCTTTTGTTCTCCAATATGCCTCCCGTCGTATCGCCATCTTGTCCGCTCCTCCCTACGCCATGTACAAGCCATCCGGAGATCTGAGCCAAAAAAAATTATTTTAATTTACATCCATCGATACTATACTCCACGAAGGAGTGTACATGAAATCTAAATCGAAAGTAAACTAAAATAAAAGAGTGGCTAAACAATGTCGTACTTAATTACAAAAATTAAATATTAGCCTCGTCAACCCCGAGGATTCAAATAATAATACAATTACACACATCCAATCACATACACACACATATGGTAATAATAGTTGGATCTTATGCCTGAAACCAATAAGTTAGCCTACGCACATCCTACTATCATCCGGCACATCCAATATAAGATAAGTGCATAAAAGTAACCGAATCTTAAACACACAAAATCGGAAATTGTGGCTCTGATACCACTTGAAGGGAGAAACTTCGCTTCCCAATTCAACTCGGTTGCTTGTGCATGGCGATCCCATCTACATCCCCGGATTAAAAAAAATTAATCCTTGACAAAGAGGGATTACCCAAGCAACCGATCCATCATCGTGCTATTCGATTAGAGTGGTCACTTGAACAAACTTGTTGTTCAAGCAACCTACCTCTTTTTTTCGATTAGCCGCAGAATAGACGATGTACAGATCGCTGGTTTTTGTGTTTATCTTTCGGGTTCAAGTAAATTAGCCACATACAATACATACAATATACAAAGAAACAAAAGGAAAGCAAAACAAGAATTATACCTCTTGTTTACCTCAAGGTCTTCTGCCGTATGTCCTATCCTCCTATTGGACGTTGTGTGGGAAATGATCTTCCAAGATTTGAAGCCTCCTAGATCACGTTCTTCCCTTCCTTGCTCGCTCCGAACAAAGGGAAGAATAAAACAAAACTTCTTCTCCTATCTAGAACCGACCACCAAGTCAAGGGACTTGATGTTGCCGTCGGCCAAGGAGAAGAATAGGAGTGTCGGTCGACCATGAAAAAAGGTTGCCGCCGGCCAAAGGAGAGAGAGAGAGAGAGGGAGGAGTTGCTGGCCAATCTAGAGAGAGAGAGGGTGAGACACCACCGGCCAAGAAGAGCCAAAAACCCTAGAATCCTTGCCGCCGCCCAATAAGAAGAAGAGCAAGCTAGGGTTGCCGCCCACCTCTTCTCTCAAGCCAACTCCAAAAAAAAACCCTAACCCTAATTTAATATCCATGCCCAAGACCTTAGCCCTCCTTTTATAGAGCTAGGCTTAAGCCTCCTTTCAATCTCTACCGTCAGATCTAGAGATTTAATCTCCACCATCGGATCTAGGGATTTAATCTCAACCATCGGATCTAGACAGTTAATCTCCACCGTCGAATCTAGAGATTTAATCTCCACTGTCGGATCAAGGGATTTAATCTCCACCATCGGATCTAGGCTTCTTGAGGGTTTTAATAGGCTACAATAAGAACCATGAGGAGGAGTTGGATCTTGGCCACCCAATGGATCAAGCCCACATAAAGTCCGATCCATTAATGATAATCCATTCCACTAGAGGATTATTATTGATCTACCTCAATCACCCCCATAAACAAATATGGGCTCCATATATTAATTGTACAAATATCTCCCCGTGTTTAAGATCTCGAATGTCCGTCAATTAATTAATTTATAGACAATTAATTAATCAACATCTAACTCCATGAGTAGTACCACTCAACCTTATCATCATGCCGAACCAAGTCCACCTGCAGGGTTTACATGATGAACCTTATGAGCTCCTCAAGGGGACATCATCATCCTAGTATATAAGACACGGTTTCCTTCTATAATCAATGGCACACCATATAAATAATATCATTTCCCAACTTACCGAGCCTATCGATTTAATCTATAAATCTAGCCCATTGGTAAATCAAAGAAATAAATACTAAGTACATGTGCTCGTTATTATATCGGGATTAAGAGCATGTACACCATAATATCCGAGGTCCGATTGAATTATGTTGTCAGCAATAAATCGAATCACCTCTAAGTCGATCCTACTCAATACACACAAAGTGTACTAGTGTAATTCTATGGTCAAGACAAATCAATACCAAATAAGACTACAACCATACCAATGGTTTATCCAAAACCATCTCGGTTGTGAGAATTTACTTATACTTTACAAGGAACTGATAACATGATCTCCCGTGTGACACTACACACCATGTTATCTACAATATAATGTATTAGACAATATGCATAACCATAAATATGCAAATAATGATCATGTGATTCTTATTTCAAAAATAAAGATGTTCATGCAAAAGATAGACTTTTCAGTATACATCCCAACACCTTTGACTTGTAGTATTCAAGTCATTTTGGTCATTAAGACTTATGCTTTGACATCTTAAGCAAGCATCTCTGAGGAGATATGGACCCGGGATGATTGGGTATAAGTCGAAGTGATCGAAGGTGTTTGAATAGCCTATAAAGGATTCACCACTCCTTGCGAGGAGATGTATACCCATGGCCTCTCGTTGGATTGTTACTAAAGTCTTTGGCCAAAGCATTACATGTTTAGAGTAAGGTACTCTTGGATACATGTGCAGTAACTAGAATCCTTAAGATGAAGAAATGATACTTTGGCTAGGTGTGACAGAGTCAACCTAGTGGGGACTGATACTATAGACCATGTCTTGAACCAAGTGGGTATAAGATGAGTGAAAGGAATGGGGCATGTTTCATTGTAGATGCCGAAGGGTTTCAGAAATAGTTCTGGATCAATTGTTGATCTTTTCGGTTAATTGGGGATCATGATGTACTACTAGGTGTCACTCATGATCGTTCTATAATTAATGGTTAATTATAGACAACCAACATAAATCGAGAACCTATTTGGTCACACACACAACGAGCATAATACGAAGGATTTAAAACGAGTTTGAGAATGAGATTCTCAAACCGAGAGAAACTAGGTTTGGTTGGACCAAACAAGGATCGAGAATGAAATCATTTCAGTCGCAATGGAAGCGTGGATGGGTCGTGTCTTATGAAGACATGATGGATGAACTAAATTGGTTTGGTTCTAATCCAATGGTGAAGAATAAACCAAATGGGTTTGGCTTGTTTTAAACGAATGAACCAAAGTTGGTTCGGTTCATTTTAACTTAAAATAGACGAACTCGGTTCGGTTTATTTTTACTTAAAGATAATGGAGTGGGTTAATGGGGTTTTGGTTATGAACCAATAACCATTAGAAGAATTGGTTCTCTATAAAATAGGGCTTAAGGGTTTTGTGAAAGCCCTAACCCTAATCTTGCCGCCCCTCCCTCTCTTCTCCTTGTCTTGCCGATGCCCAACTTCTTGCCGCCGCCCACCACCGCCCAAGCTCCTCTAGCCAGTGTCCAGAAGCTGCCGTCCTACCCACTTGCTGGCATCTAACTGCTGCCGGAGGAACTCCGGTGATCTTCCTTGGCTCCGGCGACAAGGTGAGCACCTAGCTTTCCTTATTTGGCCAGTGCAAGTTCTCCACCAAAGCTGTCCAGTTTTTTGGACAGCTTGTTTCCTTCGTGTCAGAGCGTCATTTGGATGGCGTTTGGAGCTCCGACAGCAAACTACCTTGCCGGGGATTTGATCTCCGGTAATCCTTTTAGGTGGATGACGAAGGATTCATCAAAAAGTTGACGAATACCTCTCCGGAGAAGCTAGTTTTGGGGACTCGTTTTTGAATCCGAATTTTGATTCGGATTGTGATCTTCTCTCGATCACATCGTCTTCGACACGAGGCTAGTGACTCATACGAAGATGAGCCTCATGGCTTTGTGAAGTCATCCCGATGATATTCAGCGTGGATACGGATAGAGGCGGTTCTAGCGAGAGTTGCTCCGGTTGATGTCTTTCCCGCTACACGTGATACATCAGCTATACGTAGAGTAATTTCCTTTTATTGCAAAATTTGAAACTACGGTTATGTTTACACATGCTGTACTATACATGTGTGTGGTGTGTGTGATGTAATAAATTATATTTATTGCTTTTTATTTTCTTCCATTGTGTACATGTTTACAAAACATGTTCGAACACACACTCGCCACGGTGCCGGAAACCCAACAGTGGTATCAGAGCCCAGGTTTTGTTTCGACATAATCGTAAAATTGTTTTGCGATAGTCGTAATTTATTTTATGGAAATTTTCTACTTTTATAAAGTTTAGAAGTATTTATGGAAATTTTTTAATTTTGAAAAGTTTAGAAGTATTTATGGAAATCTTCTACTTTTGGAAAGTTAGAAGTATTTATGGAAATTAACACTTTCCATAAATAAAATATTTGATTATATTTGGAAATTTTTTTCCTAATTTAATCATGATTTTATTTGGGAAATCAAATCTAAAATATATTTTATTTCCATAAATAGTTTTGACAATTTAGGAAATTTGTTTCCTAAATTAAAATTTGACTTTCCTTAATTGAGACCTTCCATAAATAAAATATGTGATTAGATTTGGAAATTTATTTCCTAATTTAATCATGATTTGATTTTGGGAATCAAATCTCAAACATATTTTATTTCCATAAATAATTATGACATAAAAGGAAATATTGTACATGCCATAATTGTATGCCATGTAACTACATTATATGCATATCATTATGTCATTCGTGTCGTGACATGTAGAAGTATGCCATGTATGTCAAGTCATGTAGATAATAGTTATTTGCATGCAAAGAGGTTGAGACATAAAAATCCTTACTCAATATTAAAGCCTACACCTTCCATTAATATGGTTAGAACCAGAGTTCTGTTTCTTGTTTGGGTTGTTGGACTCTCTCCAAGTCCGGCTCGAACCTGAACATGTTTAAACCATGGAATAGTTTAATACTAATATGATAAGAGTCAGAGGTCACTCGTTAGCTTTGGTTGTTGGACTCTCTCCAAGCCGGGCTAATTTGTTGAATGCGCTCTAACCATATTAAAACTATTTCTTGATTAATGGGTTGGCTTTAACTTGTAGCATCGGCTTGTTGGACTCTCTCCAAGGTCGATGTGAAGGGAGGTGAAGTCGGGTGCTATGCATATGATGCATACTTGTTAATGTGTTAACAACCCGATGTATGTGTGAACATTCAATTAGTTGATAGCACATTGTGATAGTTGCATATATGTGATATGCAATCGGTATATATGATACCTACCATTGTAGCTATGAATGGCTTATTGGACTCTCTCCAAGGTTGTTCATATCTATGTTGGATATCAACCCATTCGGAGATGGACCTACGATCTCCCGAAGTGATTTTGGGGTTTTTTTTAAATTTGAAAAATGAATGGGATTTATAAATGTATGTTGATGCATTTTTCATGTTTCTCATATATGCTCATTTTGTATTTCTAGATTAATCGCTTGATCATGATCATGATGTCTTTGAATTTGTGCTCTATTTTGAATTTAAATAAATTGACTGATCGAACTTCTTGGACCGGCTTAGAAACTTAAGAATTGTTCTCAAGGTGTAAAAGCTTGTGTATGTCCTCAAAGAGCCTTTTCTCGCCCCTCTTAGTGATAACACAACTCTGGACCAATTGTTAGCCTATCAGAAACATGTGAGTGATTCTGAACTGGCGAGTTGCATCATGCTAGTCGCGATGATACCTGAGCTGCGGAAGTAGCATGAGCATATGAATGCTCATACCATAGTCTTTCATCTTTATGAGTTGGTTGATGAGCAAGTGAGATTCGAAAGGTTCGAAGTCTCCAAGCTCCTCTTCACCTCTGAGGTGCAAGAAGGTTCATCTGTGGTACTGCTCAACATACTGAAGACTGTGGAGGCTTCTATGAAGCATGAGCAGGGGACAGTGCTGTTAGTTGATTCCTCGAAGAAAGATTGTAAGAAAAAGTCAAAGGAACAACAGAAGGGAAAGAAAAAGGCTAAGAAGGCAAAACCGGCACAAAAGGGCACTTGCCATCATTGTGGCAAGGAGGGCCATTGGAGAAGAAATTGCAAGATTTATCTTGAGTCCATGAAGAAGAATAAGGCATTGGATGCCCCATATTCTTCAGATATCTTCGTTATTGATTATCATTCTATTTCCTCAAACACTTAGGTATTGGATACTAGGTGTGACTCACATATATGTAATGACATACATTGGCTAAGGAATAGAAGAAGACTCATCAAGGGAGAGTCAAATTTACGTGTTGGGAATGGAGCAAAGGTTGTTGTATCACCATCAGAATGTATTTGTTGAAACTCCCTACAGGACTTGTCTTAGAACTGGACAATTGCTTTTATGTTCCTTCGTTGATAAAGAACATCATTTCTATTTCTTGTTTAAATAGAAATGGGTACCATTTGACTTTTAATAACAATTGTTGTTACATAACTTTGAATGACGTTCTTTACGAGGTTAGAACTTTGAGCAATGGTATTTATATGTTGAGCGTATTTAGTGACATTTTCAATATCGAAGTGAGCAATAAGCGTGCTTGAAAGGTTAATCAATTAGACTCCTACATGTGTCATTGTCATCTTGGCCATGCAAGCAAGAAACGCATGTCCGAATTACACCGATGTAGAATTCTGGAATCGTTTGAATTGGATTCATACGATACATGCAAATCATGCTTAAAAGGCAAGATGACTAAGTTACCTTTTACTGGAAAAGATGAACGGGTGAAAGAGTTGCTTGGTCTAATACATACTGATGTATGTAGACCTATGTCAACTCAAGCTTTAGGAGGCTATAATTACTTCATTACCTTCACCGATGATCACTCACGGTTTGGGTATGTGTTCTTGATGAAACACAAGTTTGAAGCCTTTGAAAGGTTCAAAGAATTCAAAAATGAAGTAGAGAAACAACATGACAAAAGTATTAAAATATTTCGATCGGATCGAGGTGGTGAATACTTAAGTCAAGAGTTTATAGATTATCTAAGAGACAATGGTATATTGTCTCAATGGACTCCGCCATAGACACCGCAGCATAATGGTGATCTGAGAGGTGTAACTGAACCTTATTGGACATGGTTAGGTCAATGATGAATCATGCAAATCTTCCCAAGTCCTTTTGGGGCTATGCACTTCAGACAGCTATTTACTTGTTAAATAGAATGCCAACCAAGGTAGTCTCTACTACTCCATATGAGATATGGAATAGTAAGAAACCTCGTGTATCTTACTTGAAGATATGGGGTTGTCCTGCTTATGTAATGCGGACTGTATCAGACAAATTGGATGCTAAGTCTGATAAATGTTTATTTATTGAATACCCTAAGGAAATAAGGGGTTACCAATTCTATCATCCTGTGGAACAAAAGGTGTTTGTTTCAAGGCATGCTGTGTTTGTAGTGTTGGGATGTATACTGAAAAGTCTATCTTTTGTATGAACATCTTTATTTTTGAAATAAGAATCACATGATCATTGTTTGCATATTTTTCTGGTTATGCATATTGTCTAATACATTACATTGTAGATAACATGGTGTGTGGTGTCACACGGGAGATCATGTTATCGGCTCCTTGTAAAGTATAAGTATAGGCTCACAACCGAGATGGCTTTGGACAAATCATTGGTATGGTTGTAGTCTGATTTGGTGTTGGTTTGTCTTGACCATAGAATCACACTAGTACACTTTGTGTGTATTGAGCATGACCGACTTAGAGGTGATTCGATTTATTGCTGACTACATAATCGAATCGGACCTCAGATATTATATTGTACATACTTTTAATCCCGATATAATAACGGGCACATATACTTAGTATTCATTTCTTTGATTTACCAATGGGCGAGATTTATAGATTAAATTGATAGGCTTGGTAAGTTGGGAAATGATATTATTTATATGGTGTGTCGTTGATTATAGGAGGAAACCGTGTCCTATATATTAGGATGATGATGTCCCCTTGAGGAGCTCATAAGGTTCATCATGTAAACCCTGCAGGTGGACTTGGTCCGGCATGATGAAAAGGTTGAGTGGTACTACTCATGGAGTTAGATGTTGATTAATTAATGGTTAGTAAATTAATTAATCGACGGACAATCGAGATCTTAAACACGGGGAGAAATGTACATATAATATATGGATCCCATATTAACTTATGGGGGTTGGTTAGGTAGATCAATGATAATCCTTTAGTGGATTGGATTATCATTAATAGATCGGACTTTATCTGGGCTTGATCCATTGGGTGGCCAAGATCCAACTCCTCCTCATGGTCTCTATTGTAGCCTATTAATACCTCATGAAGCCTAGATCCAATGGATGGAAACAAAACTCTAGATCCAAAGGTAGAGATTAAATCTCTAGATCTGACGGTTGATATTAAATCTCTAGATCTGACGGTTGAGATTAAATCTCTAGAACCAATGGTGGAGATTAAAACAAGGCTTATCCCTAACTCTATAAAAGGAGAGGCTAGGGTTGGCATGGAGGAGAATTAAGAAGCAAGGGAGGCTTGGAGTTGGCGGCAAGAAGCGTGGAGCTAGGGTTTGGAGTTGGCGGCACCAAATAAGGAAACTTATTCCTTAACTTATTCTTCCTCAAGGTGGTCGGCGTCCATACAGCCCTTTCCAGCCCTTGGCCGGCGTCCAAACCACTTCAATCCCTTCTCTTTGGCCGGTGGAAACATAGCTTAAGGTCTTCCCTTTGAGCTTTTGGTCGGTATTCATCTTTCTCTCCCTTTTCCTTGTTGGCCGGCGGCAAGCAACTTGCTTGTTGCTTGTTGGTTGACTAAAGGAAGAAGAAGGGTCTTGTTTCTATTCTTCCTCTTGCTCGGAACGAGCAAGGAAAGAACATTGGTGATCTAGGAGCTTCAACTTTTGGTAGATCGTCGCCCACACGACGTCCGTAAGGAGGAAGGTCATACAATAGAAGATTGAGAGGTATATCACTTATCTATCTTCATGTGTAACATGTTTATATTTGTTTTTCAATTATATGAATGTTATATTCTGTTTTGTGTCTAAATATACTTGGACCCCGAACATAAACACAAAAGTCGGCGATCCGTACATCTTCTATTCCATGGCTATTCGTAGAATAGAGGTTGGTCGCTTGAACAACAAGTTTGTTCAAGTGACTACTCTAACCGAATAGCACGACGATGATAAGGTTGCTTGGGCAATCCCTCTTATCAAGGATAAATTTTTTATCCGGGGACGTAGAAGGGATCGCCATGAACAAGCGACCGAGTTGAAGTGGGAAGCGAAGTTTCCTACCATCAAGTGGTATCAGAGCCACGGTTTCCGGTTTTGTGTGTTTAGGATTCGGTTACTTTTATGCACTTTTCATATATTATATGTGTTAGATAATAGTAGGATATGCGTAGGTTAACTCTTTGGTTGTAGGCATAGGATCCAACTATTATGGTCATATGTGTGTAAATGTATATTTTGTTGAATCCTCAGGGTTGACGAGGCTAGTATTTGATTTTTTGTAAATTAGATACAACATTGTTTAGCTACTCTTTTTATTTTAGTTTACTTTTGATCTAGATTTCATGCACACTCCCTCGTGGAGTATAGGATCGATGGATGTAAATTAAAATAGATTTTAGTCTCGGCTCGGATCTCCGAATGGCTCGTATATGGCGTAGGAGGAGCGGACGAGATGACGATACAACGGGAGACATATTGAAGACAAAAGTCATAATAGTTGGAAAATTTTTATTTTTCATATTTATTGCTTATTGTTTAATATGCATGTCATAGGCTAGAAAATTCCTCAATTTCAAATTACTAAGTGGGAGAGGGAAATTTTTATAAATTCTCACGGCCTCCATTACGATTTGACAAGTGATGCAAACAAACTTGCACATCGGCTCTGAGTGCCTTCCTCTCCATAGGATGAGTTTGTTTGTGGATCACAAAGTCGAATATGGTTATAGGAAATTATTAAGGAGCGTGTGTACTTTCCCATCGGAAGGCACATAACCCGAGATAATTACCTTGGTACCGAGTAATGGTGAATACTTAGATACAAATATAAGTATCCTCCCCATCAGAGTCACTACTTTTATTTGTAGGGCCAAAGTGGATCCAACTATTAATTTTACTTGTCAAAAAGTTAGGTTGACAAGATAGTAAAATTAATGGGTAAAACCTCCTCATACAAATGTAGAATTCGTATACATCCACACTATCGTGGCATACGATATTCTCGTTGTTTTGAGGTGTTGGTTGATTTTAAAATTTTATTGTTTGAGGAATCAATAATTTTTTGAAATATAATGTTTTGATCTATGTGATTTTTAGGTTTTCTTTCAAAATGACTTTCAACCCGCTTGCTGTGATACTGAAAGAGAATAAACTTACTGGACCCAACTATGTTGATTGGAAGAGGAATCTAGACATTGTCTTGACTGCTGAGGAATACAAATATGTACTCCTCGAAGAGTGCCCTCCTAAGCCTGCGGATGATTCTGGGGAAAAGGAGAAAGAGAGTTATAAGAAGTGGATAAAGGCCGATGAGATGGCGCGGTGTTACATTTTGGCATCTATGTCAAATGTACTGCAACATCAGCATCAAGCCATGCCCACTGCTTATGACATGATGCTCAATCTCAAAGAGCTTTTCGAACACCAGAATCGGGCTGCTAGGCAGGAAGCTATGAGGAACTTGATGACGACCACCATGATCGAGGGAACACCCGTGAGGGATCATGTTCTCAAGATGATGGCTCATTTGAATGAGTTGGAAGTCCTCGAAGCTGAGATCGTTGGGGAAACCCAGGTCGATATCATTCTCTAGTCTCTACCTAAAAGTTTTGAGCAGTTTCGCCTGAACTACAACATGAACAAGAGGTTGTATTCGTTGGCGGAGTTTCTGACAGAACTCCAGGCGGCAGAGGGGCTATTTCGTCAGAGTGCTCAGGTGCATGCCATGGTGACCCAAAAGGTTTCTACTTCTAAGCCAAAAGGCTAGAAAAAGAAGAAACAAACTGGGGCAAAGGCAGTGGGAGGAACTCAGGGAGGAGTGAAGAAGCCGAATGAAAAGTGCTTCACTTGTAAGCAAACTGGACACTAGAAGAAGGACTGCCCCAACCGCAAGCAGAACAAAGGTATATCGTTTGGTTTAGTCGTTGAAACATGTTTAGCGGTGTTATCTACCGGCACCTGGTGTGTATATACGGGAGCCACTGATCATTTCTGCAATACTTTGCAGGGGTTCTAGGAAACCAGACAACTGGCTGAGGGGGAGATTACCATGTACTTGGGTGATGCCACGAAGGTGGCGCCTGTTGTAGTGGGAGACGTTCATTTAGTTTTTGAGAAAAATAAAGTTTTGGTTCTTAAGAATTGCCTTTATGTACCTTTATTTAGAAAGAATTTAATTTCGGTTTCTAAATTGTTTATGGATGGATATTCTATTTTTTTATTAATGACAGAGTTGTTATAAAAAGGAATAGGGACATTATCTGTTCTGGTGCATTGATAGGAAATTTGTATACACTCGAACCAAAAGCTCCCACGATGCAAATAGAAGTTAATAACTCATCTTCTAATTCCAATAAGAGAAAAGAACCTTCGAAGATGAACCAAACATATCTTTGGCATCTTAGGCTTGGTCATATTAACCTAAGCAGAATTCAAAGGTTGATAGCCAATGGACCTCTGGGTTCATTAGTGGTGGAGGATTTCCTAACCTGCGAATCTTGCTTGGAGGGTAAAATGACCAAGAGGCCTTTTAAGGCCAAGGGGTATAGAGCCAAAGATGTGTTAGAATTGGTTCATTCTGATTTGTGTGGTCCTATGTATATCTAGGCTAGAGGTGGTTTTGAGTATTTCGTCTCTTTTATAGATGATTATTCAAGATATGGATACATTTACTTGATGCACCGCAAGTCTGAATGCTTTGACAAGTTCAAAGAATTCAAGGCTGATGTGGAGAAACATCAAGGTAAAAGTATCAAGACACTACGATATGATCGTAGTGGTGAGTACTTCTTGGGAGAGTTTAGGAATTACTTATCAGAGGCTGGGATTCAATCCCAATTGTCTGTTGGTGCAATCAGCCCAGCAGTACCTTGATGGTATTTTGATGATAGACAAAACTCATGACATGGGATTGTCATGGGAAAGTCCAACATGGTGTTGGCATGGAAAATCCAAGCATGGAGCTTGGTGTGGGAAAGTCCAACATAGGGTTGGCATGGAAAATCCAAGCATGGAGCTTGGTGTGGAAGTCCAAGGGAGAAGCCTTGGCATGGGAAAGTCCAAAGCATTGCGAAGCCGTGCGCTTGGTGCTTGGCATGGGAAATCCAAAGCATTGCGAAGCCGTGCGCTTGGTGCTTGGTGAGAAATGCATTGCAAAGCCGTGCGCTTGGTGCATTTGGGAAGTCTTGAGAACTTGGCAAGTTCACTAGGCTCGGGTCCTTGAGTCGGTGAAGGATGGCATTGCGAAGCCGTGCGCTTGGTGCATCCGAGGGACAGCCGGACGGGGAGCGAATGGAGTGAGCCCAAAGGGAATCATACTTCTAGGGCATGAGACCCGAAGGATGGCGTTGCGAAGTCGTGCGCTTGGCGCATCCGAGGGATGTAGGCCGAGGGAAGAGAGCTCCGGTGGGGAACTCCATGAGGGATAAGGTGGACTTGGCCAAGTGGCTAAGACTGAGTGTCGGAGGCTCAAACTTGATGTTTGAGGGTTTACCCGACGGTCAGATGCTCAAACAACTTGGTGTTTGAGGTTTTTCCCGACGTCAATCGACTGGCATAGGTGCCGGTTCGACTGGTCCAAGTCGACTAGGGTTCGACTGGTGTAAGGCTAGGGTTTTGTGCTTGGAAGTCGACTGCCATGGATCGGCAATGATCGATCGATGTAGCAATGCCGATTGAGGGATGGCAATGCGATCGATGGGAGTGTCGCGAGCTGAGACGCTCCGTGAGCCGATCGATCGGCAGATTGAGGTCACGATCGTGATGGGCATCATCACGACCGTAGTAGGTGATCCGCTGGAACTTGTCCGACGTGGATCCGCCGTTGTGAGACAACATCTACAGGCGCGAATGATCGGGCCTTTAGCGCATCGCTAGCGAAAAATAGCTCGATGCAGGTTATAAAAGGAACTCGAGATGGAGGTTTTTGCCTTGGTTTTTGTGGAGCTATTGGAGGGGAATTGCTGCTTCATTCCAGTCCTTCAAGAGCCAATCAAAGCAAGCAACAAACAAGTGATCAAAAGCAATCGGTGAAAAGTGTTTCTTTTGTATTGTATTTGTATTCTTGTTTGTATTTGTATATTACTGTTGTAATTGCTTGTGAGAGGTTTCTCCACCTCCGACGTGTAGTCGAGAAGGAGTTTGAGTATTGCCGTGTGCATCTCTAGAGCTCGAGGAGCTCACCCGTGGAGTAGGAACCATTCGGTTCCGAACCATGTATATGCTTACGTATTTGGTGTGCTTGTATTGTTGTTAGTATTATTGTTATTTCTATTGTTTCCACTGTATTAAAGAAAATTGTAGACGAACACGTACGACGAATGAACGAATTCCGACATCCATCGTACGAGGGCTATTCACCCCCCTCTAGCCGGCCAATCGATCCCCCAACAAGTGGTATCAGAGCCAAGGTCGCTCTTCAAGGACTAACCGCCGCGAGAGCACTACAAAATGGCCGGCCTCATCCATCCACTGAAATTCGATGGAGATTTTGCTTGGTGGAGGAAATGGATGGAGGTATACCTAGAAATTGATTTTGATTTTATGATTATTATAGAAAACGGTTTTGAAATGCCTAGGGACAAGTACAACAAGCCAATTGAGAAGTGAAAATGGACCCAAGACCAAATTAAAGACTTCAAGACAAATCTCAAGGTAATCAAGTTGATTAGTGATTTGTTACCTAACACTATTTGGTCTAGATTGGGTGATTATAGGGATGCAAGGGAATTATGGAATAAGGTAATGAAATTCCAAGAAAATTCCCAATCGGCACAAGTAGAGGAGAATGTCGAAGAAGAATCACCATCCACTTTTGAAGATGTGGATGACTTGGTGGAGACCTCCACCTCTAGCGTTGAGGGGGAGGAAAGGATTTTGATTCCGGAGCAAGATCAAAATGAAGCTTCTACCTCCGGAAGAAGTGAAGAGGCCTCCACCAACTCCCTAGGTAACTCAAGTGTTGTAATTTTAAATAAAAATCACATAATATGCTTTGAGTGTAGGGAGAAGGGGCATTACAAGAGCAAATGCCCTAAATTGGCTAAGGAAAAGGCATCAACACCAAAGGTCAATCCAAAGTCAAAGGATGCCGGTGTTCCCAAAATCATGAGCAAAGAGCACATTGTGTGCTTTAAATGCAACCAAAAGGGACACTATCGAAGCCAATGCCCTAGGGGGAGGAAGAAAGGGCAAGAAGGTGCAACTCATGTAGGGGGAGCTCCTAAAGCTAACCCTAAGGTAAATTTACTTAATGCACCTTTAATTCCTAAAGTCAAAAAGCATGCTAAAAATTATTTTAGTTCTCTTGCTATTATCAATGAAAAGCATGCTAAGAGAAATAATAAGGTGTATTGTCTAGGTGCTAAACATGTTAGTTTCTCTAAGGACAAACCTAGGATTCAAAACACTAGATCTATTTTACCTAGGGAGTCAATTAGGAGAATTGAAGAACACTTGGGTGTTAATCCCAAGAAATCTAGGCATATGCCTAAAAGGAAAAACATTTCCCAAAAGATAAATGAAAATTCAAAATTGGGAAAATTAGAGCTAGAAAACCAAGACTTGAGGTCAAGGCTAGAAAAATTGGAGAAGACCCTAGCAATAATATCAAATTCGGTTAAGGGGTCTAATGTACAAAAGTCAAGACCTAGAAAACAAGAAATGTCTAAGGGCAAGAAGGGTTTGGGTCACAAACCTATGTCCTACCATAATGTTCCATTTAATTATGGAACTACATCTAGGTCTAGGAAAACCAAGGCTAATAGGGAAGTCATCCCTAAGTCTAGCCATGGTATGTGTTTAGTGGCTAACACTTCAAAGAAATCAAATGTAGCCACTAAGAAAGTCAATGGAGGAGTCACCTCTAGAGTTGACCTAGGAAAGACCCAAAAGACTATGGCTTCAAAGCCTAAAAGGGTCATTAGGAAGGTATCTAGGGAAGTTATCCCTAGGGAATACCTTGTTAACCCATGGAGCTCCAATAGATATTGGGTTCCTAAGAGCGTGATTGATTCACGCTAAATGGGTTAGGGTGTGTCAACCCTAAGTGGATGGGTGGTTAACCTAGCCATTGTGAGTTGACACATTAGGGTGTGCCAATATGATTTGAGAAGTTAAAAATGATTTAAATTGGCACAATTAGGTTATAGAGGTCGTGGTGTGCTATTTTCGGTTTTTGGCACACTAGGGAAATGAATGGCATTAAGGCAAAATGAATTTAATTCCTAGAAATGGCAAATTAATTTTAACACTTAGGTATTCTATACCTTAGTATATTTTACTTGCCATGCTTTATTTGCCTTGTCATGTCATGACATCATTCTCATTTTCATCTATAAAAATGTCATGATCATGTTTAGATTTATGTTTAGATGTCATGTATGCTTAAGTTTCATTCACATCCCATGACATCATGATATTGGCATATGTTTTTATCTATATCATATCTATGCCATAATCATATCATGCATGAATTAAAATGGAGTTAAGGACTATGGCATGATTTGAAAGGAATCAAATAATATTGCCTTAGAAATATGCATGAGAACATAAAGAAAACAAAACCCACATCTCACTAAAAACTTGACTTGTATATGTTTTACACATCTAGATATTGGTGAGATGTTTAGGAAAAAGAAATTAAAGGTTTTGAAAACTTTTTGAAAAACCTTGGTGAAGCCTATCTTTTGATAGCTATCACCATTGAATGGGATGATACAAAGAGGGCTCTTTATTGAAGCTTTTCTTAAACTTTGGACTTTGTATCAATCTCCTAATTTAATGGGTAAAATAATTTTTCAACATTTTTCACCCATAGTGTTTAGGATAAGTATTATACGTATGCATTTTCAAAATTTTTAAAATTACGTATATTTACTTATGGATTTCGAAAATCCATTTTCAAATCAAAATCAAGATCGTAAGTAATGATCATTGTAATGGCAATGATCGATGGTAAGTCCAATGATCGTATCGACATAGTTAGGCTCATGTTTAGCCATGTTTTGGTCCCCTAACCACTCCTAACCCTAGGATATGCTTGGGAGAGCATTAGAGAGGGTGGAAATCCATTGGATATGGATTAGGAGTTGGGTTGAGGGTGAGTATCAATTTTAAGGTGGAAGAGAGTTCATTGTTGAACTTTGCCTTAATTTTGATTTGGTTAATGTTCCTATTGGCTTAGGGACTCTCCAAGGACATTGTTAGTGCAATGGTCAAGGGGAGCAAGCCTCTAGGGGGAGGTATCCATCTTGGGAAGATGGATGTGTATTTTCTCATGGGAGTGTAGGGTTTTTGCCCGGAAGCTGAGTCCGTGAGGGGAAACTTCGCTTCCCCTTCGCCTCGGTTGCTTGACCATGGTGATCCCTTCGATGTCCCCGGATTAAAATTTAATCCTAGACAAAATGGATTCCCAAAGCAACCAAGTCATCGTCGTGCTATTCGTTTAGAGAGGTCACTTGAACAAACTAGTTGTTCAAGCGACCATCCTCTATTCTACGAGTAGCCGCAGAATGGACGATGTCCGGATCGCCGGTTTTTGTGTTTATACTCGGGATCCAAGTATTATTTAGCCATTTACAGAAATATAACATGCTCATAAATCAAAAATAAATACAAGCAATGAATAAATGAGAAAGAAGAATAGATATACCTCCTAGTCTTCTAATGTATGACCTTCCTCCTTTTGGACGTCGTGTGGGCGACGATCCACCAAAAGTTGAAGCTCCTAGATCGCAACACTTCCTTCCTTGCTCTTCCAAAGCAAGAGAAAGAATAGAAACAAGGATATTTACCTCCCTAAAACCAGCCAACAAGAAGCAAGGAGTATCCTTGCCGCCGGCCAACAAAAGAAGGAAAGAGAAGGAGTTTTGGGTGTGGCCGGCCAAAAGCTCCAAGGGAAGACCCTAAACCTTTGTTCCACTGGCCAAATAGATGGAGAAGGCTTGTTTTGGATGCTGGCCAAGGTCTGGAAGGAAGAAGATGGGCGCCGGCAGCTTGGGGAAGAAGAACAACTAAGGAAAGACTTTCCTTAATAGGTGCCGCCCAAGCTCCAAACCCTAATTCCTAACCTTGCCGCCAACTCCAAAAACCCTAGCTCTCTTCAATTGTTCTCCACGCCAACTCCATGCCATCCTTTTATAGAGTTAGGGATAAGCCATGAATTAATCTCATCCATTGGTTCTAGGGATTTAATCTCAACCGTCGGATCTAGAGTTTTAATCTCAACCGTCGGATCTAGAGATTTAATCTCTACCTTTGGATCTCGAGATTTGTTTCTATCCTTTGGATCTAAGCATCATGAGGTGTTAATAGGCTACATTAGGGACCATGAGGAGGAGTTGGGTCTTGGTCACCCATGGATCAAGCCCACATAAAGTCCGATCCACTAATGATGATCCAATCCACTAAAGGTCCATCATTGATCTACCTCACCAACCCCCATATGATAATATGGGCTCCATATATTATTTGTACATTTTCTCCCCGTGTTTAAGATCTCGAATGTCCGTCGATTAATTAATTTACTAACCATTAATTAATCAACATCTAACTCCTTGAGTAGTACCACTCAACCTTTTCATCATGCCGGACCAAGTCCACCTGCAGGGTTTACATGATGAACCTTATGAGCTCCTCAAGGGGACATCATCATCCTAATATATAGGACACAGTTTCCTCCTATAATCAACAGCACACCATATAAATAATATCATCTCCCAACTTACCGAGTCTATCGATTTAATCTATAAATCTCGCCCATTGGTGAATCAAAGAGATGAGTACCAAGTATATGTGTCCGTTATTATATCGGGATTAAGAGCATGTACTAAATAATATCTGAGGTCCAATTCGATTATGTAGTCAGCAATAAATCGAATCACCTCTGTGTTGGTCCTGCTCAATACACACAAAGTGCACTAGTGTGATTCTATGGTCAAGACAAACCAATACCAAATCACACTACAACCATTCCGATGGTTTGTCCAAAGCCATCTCGGTTGTGAGCCTTTACTTATACTTTACAAGGAGCCGATAACATGATCTCCCGTGTGACACCACACACCATGTTATCTACAATGTAACGTATTAGACAATATTGCATAACCATAAAAATATGCAAACAATGATCATGTGATTCTTATTTCAAAATAAAGATGTTCATACAAAAAATAGACTTTTAAGTATACATCCCTACAATCTCCCACTTATACTAAAAGACTATGCTGTCCTCAAAGTGCCATACATCTGATCCCCATTCCCTCCACATGCCTATCAAAAGCTCTCGCCGGAAGGCCCTTAGTGAAAGGATCTGCCAGGTTATCCTCCGATGCAATCTTGGCCACAACAACTTCTCCTCTCTTTACGATTTCTCGTATTAGGTGGTACTTGCGCTCTATGTGTTTACTAGCCTTATGGGCTCGTGGTTCCTTCGAGTTTGCAACTGCACCACTATTATCACAATAAATTGTGATAGTTCTGGGCAAACCAGGAATCACATCCAAGTCCATCAGGAAGTTCCTGAGCCATACAGCTTCTTTGGCCGCCTCAGAGGCCGCCACATACTCAGCTTCCATGGTGGAGTCTGCCACACACTTTTTCTTGACACTCTTCCATACAATGGCTCCACCTCCCAAAGTAAACACAAAACCTGAGGTAGACTTACTGTTATCCCTATCAGATTGGAAGTCGGAATCCGTGTAACCCACAAGGAGTAATTGGTCTGCCCGGTAAACCAGCATATAATCCCTAGTCCTTCTCAGGTACTTCAATATATGCTTTACCGCAGTCCAATGTCCCTGTCCTGGATTACTCTGATATCTGCTGACCATGCCCGCGGCAAAGCAGATATCTGGTCTCGTACAGAGCATCGCATACATGAGGCTTCCTATTGTCGAAGCATAAGGAACTGCCTTCATCTCCTCTATCTCCTCAAATGATCTAGGACACATCTCCTTAGATAAAGGAACTCCATGCCTGAAAGGTAGAAAACCCTTCTTGGAGTTCTGCATGCTAAAACGCTCCATAATCGTGTCTATGTATGAAGCTTGGGATAAGCACAACATCCTTTTCCTGCGATCCCTTATAACCTTGATCCCAAGGATGTGTCCCACCTCTCCTAAGTCCTTCATATCAAACTGTTTGGACAACCATAACCTTACGTCCGATAACACCTTGATATTGTTGCCAATCAACAAAATGTCATCTACGTATAGTACAAGAAATACCACTACGTTTCCGTCACATCTCTTGTATACACAAGACTCATCCGGACTTTGAATAAATCCATAAGACTGGATCACTTCATCAAACCGGATGTTCCAAGATCTCGAAGCTTGCTTCAATCTATAAATGGACCGATTAAGCTTACATACAAGATGTTCTTTGCCCTTAGCAATGAATCCCTCTGGTTGCTTCATGTAGATGTTTTCCTCAAGACTTCCATTAAGGAAAGTTGTCTTGACATCCATGTGCCACACCTCATAATCCATATGAGCTGCTATGCATAAGAGAATCCGGATAGATTTAAGCATGGCTACCGGCGAAAAGGTCTCCTCATAATCGATACCCTCTTTCTGAGTATACCCCTTCGCAACAAGCCTCGCTTTGAAGGTCTCAACCTTCCCATCTATTCCTCTTTTCTCTTGTAGATCCACTTGCATCCAATGGTTTTTACACCATCGGGTGGTTCTACTAGCTCCTGCACTGATTTGAATCCATAGATTCAATCTCAAAGATTCATTGCACTCGCCAAGATGTGCATCTTTATCTTGGATTGCCTCATCATATGTCCAGGATCGTGTTCATGTTCGCCAGTGGACCAAATCAAGATTCTCCCAAGAACATGAATCTATCAGTTGTCTCACAACCCTCCCACTACGACGAGGTATCACCTGGTATCCTCTCGTGACACGTGGTGCTGACATGTGGTATATCCTCTTAGACGGTGGTACTAAAGAAGTGACTTCCCTTTAACTCCTCCGTAACAATTTTACTCTTGGGCTTGTGGCTCATCACATAGTCTTCCTCTAGAAATCAAGGCTCATGTGCTAACGATCACCCTCCGATCTCTAGGACTATAAAACAATCCACCCTTCGCTCCTCTAGGATAGCCAATGAACAATCATACTGCACGAGGTTCCAACTTACCAAGATCCGCCTTCAAAGACATGTGCCGGACTCCCATATCCGAATATGTCTTAGACTAGGCTTTCGCCACCCACAACTTTGTGGGAGTAGAAGGCACCGATTTAGATGGAACCAAGTTCGTAATGTACACCGTCAGATCTAGAGCATATCCCCGTAACGAACTGCAAGTCGTAATAACTCATCATCGATCTAACCATCTCCATAAGAGTCCTATTCCTTCGCTCGCTACACCATTCTCACGGGTGTGCCAAAGTGCAATTGGGATTGAATCCCACCTCGATAAGTAGTTCCTAAACTCTCCCAAGAGGTACTCACCACCACGATCGATCAGAGTGTTTTGATACTTTACCTTGACGCTTTCTCCACATCACCCTTGAATTCTTTGAACTTGTCAAAGCATTCAGACTTATGGCTCATCGTAAATGTATCCATATCTTGAGTAATCGTCATAAAAGAGACGAAATACTCAAAACCACCTCTAGCCTGGATAGACATAGGACCACACAAATCAGAATGAACCAATTCTAACACATCTTTGGCTCTATACCCCTTGGCCTTAAAAGGCCTCTTGGTCATCTTACCTCCAAGCAAGATTCACAGGTTGGGAGATCCTCCACCACTAATGAACCCAAAGGTCCATCACCTATCAACCTTTGAATTCGCTTAGGTTAATGTGACCAAGCCTAAGATGCCAAAGATATGTTTGGTTCATCTTCAAGGTTCTTTTCTTATTAGAATTAGAAGATAAGTTATTAACTTCAATTTGCATCGTGGGAGGTTTTGGTTCAAGTGTGTACAAATTTCCTATCAATGCACCCGAACAGATAATGTCCCTATTCCTTTTTATAACAACTCTGTCATTAAAAGAAATAGAATATCCATCCATAAATAATTTAGAAACTGAAATTAAATTCTTTCTAAATAAGGGTACATAAAGGCAATTCTTAAGAACCAAAAGTTTATTTTTCTCAAAAGATAAATGAACATCTCCCACTGCAACAGCCGCCACCTTCGTGGCATCGCCCAAGTACACGGTAATCTCCCCCTCAGCCAGTCGTCTGGTTTCCTGGAACCCCTGCAAAGTATTGCAGACATGATCAGTGGCTCCCGTATCTACACACCAGGTGCCGGTAGATAACACCGCTAAACATGTTTCAACGACTAGACCAAAAGATATACCTTTGTTCTTACGGTTGGGGCAGTCCTTCTTCCAGTGTCCAGTCTGCTTACAAGTGAAGCACTTGCCTTTCGGCTTCTTCACTCCTCCCTGAGTACCTCCCACCGCCTTTGCCCCGGTTTGTTTCTTCTTCTTCTTGCCTTTCGGCTTAGAAGCAGAAACCTTCTGGGTCATCACAGCATGCGCCTGAGCACTCTGACGAAATAGTCCCTCTGCCGCCTGGAGTTCTGTCAGAAGTTCCGCCAATGAATACAACCTCTTGTTCATGTTGTAGTTGAGGCGAAACTGCTCAAAACTCCTAGGCAGAGACTGGAGTATGATATCGACCTGGGTTTCCCCATCGATCTCAGCTCCTAGCACCTCCAGCTCATTCAAATGAGCCATCATCTTGAGAACATGATCCCTTACGGGTGTTCCCTCGATCATGGTGGTCATCATCAAGTTTCTCATGGGCCTCGGCCTCGATTCTGGTGTCCGAAAAGCTCCTTGAGATTGAGCATCATATCATAGGCAGTGGGCATGGCTTGATGCTGATGTTGGAGTACATTTGACATAGATGCCAAAATGTAACACCGTGCCATCTCATCGGCCTTGTTCCACTTCCTATAGCTCTCTCTCTCCTTTTCCCCAGAATTATCTGCAGGCTTGGGAGGCACTCTTCGAGGAGTACATATTTGTATTCCTCAGCAGTCAAGACAATATCTAGATTCCTCTTCCAATCTACATAGTTGGGTCCAGTAAGTTTGTTTTCTTTCAGTATCACAGCAAGTGGGTTGAAAGTCATTTTGAAAGAAAACCTAAGAATCACATAAATTAAAACATTAGATTTCAAAAAAATTATTGATTCCTCAAACAATAAAAATTTTTTAAAATCAACCAACACCTCAAAACACCGAGAATATTGTATGCCACGATAGTGTGGACGTATACGAATTCTACATTTGTAAGAGGAGGTATTAGCCATTAATTTTACTTTCTTGTCAACCTAACTTTTTGACAAGTAAAATTAATAGTTGGTTCCTCTTTGGCCCTACAAATAAAAGCAGTGACTCCGATGGGGAGGATACTTATATTTGTATCTAAGTGTTCACCATTACTCGGTACCAAGGTAATTATCTTGGGTTATGTGCCTTACGATGGGCAAGTACACACGCTCCTTGATAATTTCCTATAACCATATTCGACCTTGTGATCCGCAAACAAACCCATCCAATGGGGAGGAAGGCACTCAGAGCCGATGCGCAAGTTTGTTTGCATCACTTGTCAAATTGTAATGGAGGCCGCAGGAATTTATAAAATTATCCCTCTCCCACTTAGTAATTTAAAATTGAGGAATTTTCCTAGCCTACGACATGCATATTAAACAAAAAGCAATAAATATGAAAAATAAATTATTTTCCAACTATTATGGCTTTTGTCTTCAATATGACTCCCGTCGCATCGCCATCTCGTCCGCTCCTCCTACGCCATGTACGAGCCATCCGGAGATCCGAGCCGAGACTAAATCCTATTTTAATTTACATCTATCGATCCTATACTCCACGAGGGAGTGTACATGAATTCTAGATCAAAAGTAAAATAAAATAAAGGGCGGCTAAACAATGTCGTATTTAATTTACAAAAAAAAACTAAATACTAGCCTCGTCAACCCCGAGGATTCAACAAAATAAACATTTACACACATACAATCACATACACACACATGCCATAATAGTCGGATCTTATGCCTGCAACCAAAGAGTTAAACTCCGCATATCCTACTATTATCTGACACATTTAATATATGAAAAAGTGCATAAAATTAACCGAATCCTAAACACACAAAACCGGAAACCTTGGCTCTGATACCAATTGTAGGGTTTTTGCCCGGAAGCTGAGTCCGTGAGGGGAAACTTCGCTTCCCCTTCACCTCGGTTGCTTGACCATGGTGATCCCTTCGATGTCCCCGGATTAAAATTTAATCCTAGACAAAAGGGATTCCCAAAGCAACCAAGTCATCGTCGTGCTATTCATTTAGAGAGGTCACTTGAACAAACTAGTTGTTCAAGCGACCATCCTCTATTCTACGAGTAGCCGCGGAATGGACGATGTCCGGATCACCGGTTTTTGTGTTTATACTCGGGATCCAAGTATTATTTAGCTATTTACAGAAATATAACATGCTCATAAATCAAAAATAAATACAAGCAATGAATAAATGAGAAAGAAGAATAGGTATACCTCCTAGTCTTCTAATGTATGACCTTCCTCCTTTTGGACGTCGTGTGGGTGACGATCCACCAAAAGTTGAAGCTCCTAGATCGCAACACTTCCTTCCTTGCTCTTCCAAAGCAAGATAAAGAATAGAAACAAGGATATTTACCTCCCTAAAACCAGCCAACAAGAAGCAAGGAGTATCCTTGCCGCCGGCCAACAAAAGAAGGAAAGAGAAGGAGTTTTGGGTGTGGCCGGCCAAAAGCTCCAAGGGAAGACCCTAAACCTTTGTTCCACCGGCCAAGGAGAAGGAGAAGGCTTGTTTTGGACGCTGGCCAAGGTCTAGAAGGAAGAAGATGGGCGCCGGCAGCTTGGGGAAGAAGAACAACTAAGGAAAGACTTTCCTTAATAGGTGCCACCCAAGCTCCAAACCCTAATTCCTAACCTTGCCGCCAACTCCAAAAACCCTAGCTCTCTTCAATTGTTCTCCACGCCAACTCCATGCCATCCTTTTATAGAGTTAGGGATAAGCCATGAATTAATCTCATCCATTGGTTCTAGGGATTTAATCTCAACCGTCGGATCTAGAGTTTTAATCTCAACCGTCGGATCTAGAGATTTAATCTCTACCTTTGGATCTCGAGATTTGTTTCTATCCTTTGGATCTAAGCATCATGAGGTGTTAATAGGCTACATTAGGGACCATGAGGAGGAGTTGGGTCTTGGCCACCCATGGATCAAGCCCACATAAAGTCCGATCCACTAATGATGATTCAATCCACTAAAGGTCCATCATTGATCTACCTCACCAACCCCCATATGATAATATGGGCTCCATATATTATTTGTACATTTTCTCCCCGTGTTTAAGATCTCGAATGTCCATCAATTAATTAATTTACTAACCATTAATTAATCAACATCTAACTCCTTGAGTAGTACCACTCAACCTTTTCATCATGCCGGACCAAGTCCACCTGCAGGGTTTACATGATGAACCTTATGAGCTCCTCAAGGGGACATCATCATCCTAATATATAGGACATGGTTTCCTCCTATAATCAACGGCACACCATATAAATAATATCATCTCCCAACTTACCGAGTCTATCGATTTAATCTATAAATCTCGCCCATTGGTGAATCAAAGAGATGAGTACCAAGTATATGTGCCCGTTATTATATCGGGATTAAGAGCATGTACTAAATAATATCTGAGGTCCAATTCGATTATGTAGTCAGCAATAAATCGAATCACCTCTGTGTTGGTCCTGCTCAATACACACAAAGTGCACTAGTGTGATTCTATGGTCAAGACAAACCAATACCAAATCACACTACAACCATTCCGATGGTTTGTCCAAAGCCATCTCGGTTGTGAGCCTTTACTTATACTTTACAAGGAGCCGATAACATGATCTCCCATGTGACACCACACACCATGTTATCTACAATGTAACGTTTTAGACAATATTGCATAACCATAAAAATATGCAAACAATGATCATGTGATTCTTATTTCAAAATAAAGATGTTCATACAAAAAAATAGACTTTTAAGTATACATCCCTACAGGGAGGAAAATTGGGTTGCCTCTCTTTAAGTGATATGGGATCACTAGAAAGATTGTAGGCATATGTTCCTCCAAGGGAGAGATTGTAAGATCTCATTGGGATATGAGACATTCATACCCTTGGGGAGGACCTTTTTGATGTAATGTCAAAAAGGGGGAGAAGTTACCAAGTTACCAATTAGGGTTCGTTGGAATTCTCATTGGGATATGAGAATTACCAATATGGGAGAATTGGTAGACTTGAGATGGTAGTTTTGTCAATCATCAAAAAGGGGGAGATTGTTGGTGCAATCGGTCCAGCAGTACCTTGATGGTATTTTGATGATAGACAAACTCATGACATGGGATTGTCATGGGAAAGTCCAACATGGTATTGGCATGGAAAATCCAAGCATGGAGCTTGGTGTGGGAAAGTCCAACATGGGGTTGGCATGGAAAATCCAAGCATGGAGCTTGGTGTGGAAGTCCAAGGGGGAAGCCTTGGCATGGGAAAGTCCAAAGCATTGCGAAGCCATGCGCTTGGTGCTTGGCATGGGAAATCCAAAGCATTGCGAAGTCGTGCGCTTGGTGCTTGGTGAGAAATGCATTGCGAAGCCGTGCGCTTGGTGCATTTGGGAAGTCTTGAGAACTTGGCATGTTGACTAGGCTCGGGTCCTTGAGTCGGTAAAGGATGGCATTGCGAAGCCGTGCGCTTGGTGCATCTGAGGGATCGCCGGACGGGGAGCGAATGGAGTGAGCCCAAAGGGAAGCATACTTCTAGGGCATGAGACGCGAAGGATGGCGTTGCGATGCCATGCGCTTGGCGCATCCGAGGGACGTAGGCCGAGGGAAGAGAGCTCCGGTGGGGAACTCCATGAGGGATAAGGTGGACTTGGCCAAGTGGCTAAAACTGAGTGTCGGAGGCTCAAACTTGATGTTTGAGGGTTTACCCGACGGTCGGATGCTCAATCAACTTGGTGTTTGAGGTTTTGCCCGACGTCAGTCGACTGGCATAGGTGCCGATTCGACTGGTCCTAGTCGACTAGGGTTCGACTGGTGTAAGGCTAGGGTTTTGTGCTTGGCGGGCCGATCCATGCATGGATCGGCAATGATCGATGCGACAGCAATGATCGCGAGGATGGCAGTCGACTGATGGGAGTGTCGCGAGCACAGAACGCTTCGTAGCCAACTGTACAGTCGACTACTAGGTCACCAGTCGACTGATGGGCATCATCAGTCTACTGGTAGGTGATCCGTTGGAACTTGTCTGACGTGGATCTGGCCGTTGTGAGACAACGGCTACAGGGGCAGTCGACTGGGGCCTTTTGGTAGTCGACTGCTAGGCGCGAAAACAGCTCGATGCAGGTTATAAAAGGAGCTCGAGATGGAGGTTTTTGCCATGGTTTTTGTGGAGCTATTGGAGGGGAATTGCTGCTGCATTCCAGTCCTTCAAGAGCCAATCAAAGCAAGCAACAAACAAGTGATCAAAAGCAATCGGTGAAAAGTGTTTCTTTTGTATTATATTTGTATTCTTGTTTGTATTTGTATATTACTGTTGTAATTGCTTGTGAGAGGTTTCTCCACCTCCGACGTGTAGTCGAGAAGGAGTTTGAGTATTGTCGTGTGCATCTCTAGAGCTCGAGGAGCTCACCCGTGGAGTAGGAACCATTCGGTTCCAAACCACGTATATGCTTGCGTATTTGGTGTGCTTGTATTGTTGTTAGTATTATTGTTATTTCTATTGTTTCCGCTGTATTAACGACAATTGTAGACGAGCACGTACGATGAACGAACGAATTCTGACATCCATCGTACGAGGGTCATTCACCCCCCTCTAGCCGGCCAATCAATCCCCCAACATTGTCTGCACCTGGCACACCCCAGCAGAATGGTGTAGCAGAGCGAAGGAATAGGACTCTTATGAATATTGTTAGATCGATGATGAGTTATTCTGAGTTGCCAGATTTGTTCTCGGGATATGCTCTAGATATGGCGGTGTACATTCTGATCTTGGTCCCATCTAAATCAGTGTCTTCTACTCCCACAGAATTGTGGATTGGGCGAAAGCCTAGTCTAAGACATATTCGGATTTGGGGGAGTCCAGCACATGTGATGAAGGTGGATGCTGGTAAGTTGGAACCTCGTACAGAAGAATGCATTTTCGTTGGCTATCCTAGAGGAACGAAGGGTGGTTTGTTATATAGTCCTAGAGATCAGAGGGTGATCGTTAGCATGAACACTAGATTTCTAAAGGAAGACTATGTGATGAACCACAAGCCCATGAGTAAAATTGCTCTTGAGGAATTAAAAGGGGAAGTCACTTCTTCAGTACCACCGGTACAAGAGGATATACCACAAGTCACTGCACCGCATGTCACAGAGGATACACAGGTGATACCTCATCGTAGTGGGAGGGTTGTGAGACAGCCTGATAGATTCATGTTCTTGGGAGAATCTTCTGATTTGGTCCCTGGCGAACATGAACCTGATCCCTGGACATATGATGAGGCAATCCAAGATAAAGATGTAGTATCTTGGCAAAGTGCAATGAATATTGAGATTCAATCTATGGATTCAAATCAGGTCTGGAAGCTAGTGGAACCACCCGATGGTGTAAAAACCATTGGATGCAAGTGGATCTACAAAAGAAAGAGAGGAATAGATGGGAAGGTTGAGACCTTCAAAGTGAGGCTTGTTGCAAAGGGGTATAATCAGAAAGAGGGTATCGATTATGAGGAGACCTTTTCGCCAGTAGTCGTGCTTAAGTCCATCTGAATTCTCTTATGCATAGCAGCTCATATGGATTGTGAGGTGTAGCAGATGGATGTCAAGACAACTTTCCTTAATGGAAGTCTTGAGGAAAACATCTATATGAAGCAACCAGAGGGATTCATTGCGAAGGGCAAAGAGCATCATGTATGTAAGCTTAATCGGTCCATTTATGGATTGAAGCAAGCTTCGAGGTCTTGGTACATCCGATTTGATGAAGTAATTGTTGGAATGTATACTGAAAGCCTAGCTCTTTTTGTATGAACATTTTTATTTTGAAATAAGAATCACATGATCATTGTTTGCACTTTATATTCATTATATGTGTGCATATTGTCTAATATTTTACATTGTAGATAACATGGTGCTTGGTGTGGCACAGAAGATCATGTTATCAGTCCCTTGTAGAATATAAGTAGAGGCTCACGACCAAGATGGTTTTGGACAAACCATTGGCATGGTTGTAGTGTAGCTTGGTATTGTTTTATCTTGAACATTGAGTTACACTAGTACACTTAGGTGTATTGAGCAGGACCGACATAGAGGTGATTCAATTTATTGTTGACTACATAATTGAATCGGACCTCGGATATTATGTTGTACATGCTCTTAATCCCGATATAATAACGGGCACATTTACTTAGTATTTATTTCTTTGATTTACCAAAGGGTGAGATTTAGATGGATTAAATCAATATGCCCGGTAAGTTGAGAAATGATATTATTTACATGGTGTGTCATTGATTATAGGAGGAAACCGTGTCCTATATATTAGGTTGATGATGTCCCCTTGAGGAGCTCATAAGGTTCATCATGTAAACCCAGCTGGTTGACTTAGTCAACATGATGATAAGGTTTAGTGGTACTACTCAAGGAGTTAGATGTTAATTGATTGATGGTCAGTAAATCAATTAATTAACAGACATTCGATATCTTAAACACGGGGAGATGTATGTACAAATAATATATGGAGCCCATATTGATTTATGAGGGTTGGTGAGGTAATTCAATAATGATCCTCTAGTGGAATGGAACATCATTGATGGATCAAGTTAGTGTGGTTCCGATCCATCGGGTGGCCAAGATCCAACTCCTCCTCATGGTCCCTATCGTAGCCTAATATAATCCTCATGAAGCCTAGATCCAAGGATGGAAAACAAAACTCTAGAACCGACGGTTGAGATTAGATCTCTAGATCCGACGGTTGCGATAAAACCATAAATCCGACGGTGGGGATGAAACCCTATATCCGACGGTTGGGATAAAAACCTAAATCCGACGGTGGGGATGAAACCCTAGATCCGACGGTTGGGATAAATCCCTAGATCCGACGGTGGAGATTAAAGGAGGCTTAAGCCCAACTCTATAAATAGAGGGCTAAGGCTTAGGCGGCAATGAATGCTTGTGGATTAGGGTTTTTCCTATCTAAAAGTGGGCGGCAACAAACCCTAGAGAAGTTAGGGTTTTGGGCAGCTAGAAGTGGGCAGCAAGCTTTGTTCTCCCTAGAGTTTTGGCCGACGCCCCTTTTCCTCTTCTCATCCTTTGCCGGCGCTCTTCCCTTCATCCTTTTCTCCTTGGCCGGTGGAAACAAGGGCTAGGTTTCATCCTTGGAGCTCTTGGACGGCGCCCTCTTGCTTTCTCCTTGGTGGCCGGTGGCAACTCTTCTCAAGGTTGGCCGGCGCTCAAGAAACTACTCCTTGGCCGACGGTTATATCAAGCTCCTTGGCTTGGTGGCCGGTTCTAGAAAGGAGAAGGAGTCTTTGTTTGGTTCTTCTCTTTGTTCGGATAGAGCAAGGAAAGGAAGAACGTGATCTAGGAGGCTTCTACTCGTGGAGGATCTTCGCCCACACGATGTCCACGAGGAGGATAGGACATACGATAGAAGATCGAGAGGTATAAAAGTTTTACAACTTTTATTGATCATTGCATGTTCTTATCTTTATGTTAGTATGTGTTGATTATTCTAGTTGTCATTTTTATGTATTTGTATAATCATGGACCCCGAAGATAAACACAAAAACCGGCGATCCGTCCGTCGTCTCTTCCGCGGCTAACTAACTAGAAGAGTTGGGTTGCTTGAACAACTAGTTTATTCAAGCGATCACTCAAGTTGTTAGCACTACGACAAATTGGTTGTGCTTAGGAAACTCATCCCATCCGGATTAGTTTTTTCATTAGTAAAACTTTTAATCCGGGGACATGGGAGCCAATGAGCCTCCGAAGCAATTCCCTAATAAGTGGTATCAGAGCCACGGTTTCCGGTTTTGTGTGTTTAGGATTCGTTTAATTTTTATGCACTTTTTCATATATTATATGTGCCGGATAATAGTAGGATATGCTTAGTTTAACTCTTTGGTTGAAGGCATAAGATCCGACTATTATGGCCATATGTGTGTATGTGATTGTATGTGTGTAAATATTTATTATTTGAATCCTCGGGGTTGACGAGGCTAGATTAGTATTTAACTTTTTGTAATTAAATACGACATTATTTAGCCGCTCATTTTAGTTTACTTTCGATCTAGATTATTTGTACACTCCTTCGTGGAGTATAGGATCGATGGATGTAAATTAAAATGATATATCTCGGCTCGGATCTCTTTATGTGGCTTGCGCACGGAAAAGGTGGAGCGGACGAGGTAGTGACACGACGAGACGCATATTGGAGAACAATGTCATAATAGTTGGAAAAATTCTATTTTTTTCCATATTTATTGCTGATTTGTTTTATATGTATGTTGTGTGTGCTTGAAAATTCCTCATTTTCAATTTACTAAGTGGGAGAGGGATATTTTAATTAATTCCCGCGGCCTCCATTACAATTTGACGTGTGATGCAACAAACTTGCGTGTCGGCTCTGAGTGCCATCCTCCCTGCGGATGAGTTTGTTTGCGGATCACTAGGTCAAATAATGGTTATAGGAAATTATCTAGGAGCTTGTGTACTTCCACAGCGGTAAGGCACATAATCCGAAATAATTCCCTTAGTATCGTGTAATGGTGCACACTTAGATGCAAATAAAAGTATCCTCCCCATCGGAGTCACTGCTTTTATTTGTAGGGCCAAAGAGGAACCAACTATTAATTTTATTTGTCAAAAAGTAAGGTTGACAAGATAATAAAATTAATGGGTAAAACCTCCTCTTACAAATGTAGAATTCGTATACGTCCACACAGCGTGGCATGCGATATTCTCGGTATTTTGAGGTGTTGGTTGATTTCGGAATTTTATTGTTTTGAGGAATCAATAATATTTGAAATCTAATATTTTGATCATTGTGATTCTTAGGTTTTTCAAATGGCTTTCAACCCACTTGCTGTGATATTAAAAGAAAATAAACTTACTGGAACAAATTATATTGATTGGAAAAGAAATTTGGATATTGTCTTAACTGCAGAGGAGTACAAATTTGTACTCTTCGAGGTCTGCCCTCCTAAGCCCACCGATGACTCTGATGAAAAGGAGAAAGAAAGTTATAAGAAATGGATAAAGGCAGATGAGATGGCGCGGTGTTACATTTTGGCATCTATGTCAAATGTGCTGCAACATCAGCATCAGGCCATGGCCACAGCTTATGACATGATGTTCAATCTCAAGGAACTTTTCGGACATCAGAGTAGGGCGTCTAGACAGGAGGCTATGAGAAACTTGATGACGATCACCATGATCGAGGGAACACCCGTCAGGGATCATGTTCTCAAGATGATGGCTCATCTTAATGAGTTGGAAGTCCTCGGAGCTGAGATCGATGGGAAAACCCAGGTCGATATCATTCTCCAGTCTCTGCCTAGGAGTTTTGAGCAGTTCCGCCTCAACTACAACATGCACAAGAGGTTGTATTCGTTGGCGGAGCTTCTGACAGAACTCTAGGTGGCAGAGGAGCTTTTTCGTCAAAGAGCTCAAGCCATGGTTGCTCAGAAGGTTTCTTCTTCAAAACCGAAAGGTAAGAAGAAGAAGAAGCAAGGTGGAGAAAAGAATGTGGCAGTAGGACCTCAGGCAGGAGTGAAGAAGTCGAAAGGCAAGTGCTTCACTTGCAAGCAGACTGGACATTGGAAGGCGGACTGTCCTCGCCGAAAGAACAAAGGTATATCTTCTTGTTTAGTTGTTGAAATATATTTAGCGGTGTTATCTACCAGTGCCTGGTGTGTAGATACAGGAGCCATTGATCATGTCTGCAATACTTTGCAGGGGTTCCAGGAAACTCGATGACTAGCTGAGGGAGAGATTACCGTCTTCATGGGCAATGCTTCAAAGGTGGCGGCTATTGCAGTGGGAGATGTTTATTTATCTTTTGATAAGAATAAAGTTTTAGTTTTGAGAAATTGTCTTTATGTACGTACTTTTAGAAAGAATCTAATTTCAGTTTCTAAATTGTTTATGGATGGATATTTTGTTTCTTTTAATGACAAAGTGGTTATAAAAAGGAATAGGGAGATTATCTGTTCTGGTACATTGGTTGGCAATTTGTACACTCTTGAACCGAAAGCTCCCACGATGCATATAGAAGTAAATAACTCATATTCTAAGTCTAATAAGAGAAAAGAACCTTCGAAAATGAACCAGACATATCTTTGGCATCTAAGGCTTGGTTATATTAACCTGAGTAGAATTCAAAGGTTGATAGCTGATGGACCTTTGGGTTCATTAGTGGTGGAGGATCTCCCAACCTGCGAATCTTGCTTGGAAGGTAAAATGACAAAGAGGCCTTTCAAGGCCAAGGGGTATAGAGCCAAAGATGTGTTAGAATTGGTTCATTCTGATTTGTGCGGTCCGATGTCTATCCAGGCTAGAGGTGGTTTTGAATATTTCGTATCTTTTATAGACGATTATTCAAGATATGGTACATTTACTTGATGCGCCGCAAGTCTGAATGCTTTGACAGGTTCAAAGAATTCAAGGCTCATGTGGAGAACCGTCAAGGTAAAAGTATCAAGACACTACGATCTGATCGTGGTGGCGAGTACCTCTTGGGAGAGTTTAGGAGTTACTTATCAGAGGCTGGGATTCAATTCCAATTATCCACACCGGGCACACCCCAGCAGAATGGTGTGGCGGAGCGAAGAAATAGGACTCTTATGGAGATGGTTAGATCAATGATGAGTTATTCTGAGTTGCCAGTTTCATTCTGGGGGTATGCGCTGGATACGGCAATGTATACTCTGAACTTGGTTCCATCTAAATCAGTGCCTTCTACCCCTATAGAATTGTGGACTGGGCAAAAGCCTAGTCTAAGACATATTCGGATTTGGGGTAGTCCAGCACATATGCTGAAGGGAGATGCTGGTAAGTTAGAATCTCGTACAGAAGTACGCTTGTTTGTTGGCTACCCTAAGGGAACGAAGGGTGGTTTGTTCTATAGTCCTAGAGATCAGAAGGTGATCGTGAGTACGAATGCCAGATTTCTAGAGGAGGACTATGTGATGAACCACAAGCCCACGAGTAGGATTGTTCTTGAGGAGTTGACAGGGGAAGTCCCGACTTCAATACCACCGGTACAAGAGGAGATACCACAAGTCACTGCACCGCGTGTCACAGAGCATACATAGGAGGCACCTCGTCGTAGTGGGAGGGTTGTTAGACAGCCTGATAGATTCATGTTCTTTGGAGAATCTTCTGATTTGGTCCCTGGCGAACATGAACCTGATCCCTGGACATATGACGAGGCACTCCAAGATAGAGATGTTGTATCTTGGCAAAGAGCGATGAATTCAGAGATAGAATCTATGGATTCCAATCATGTCTGGGAGCTAGTAGAACTACCCGATGGTGTGAAAGCCATTGGATGCAAGTGGATCTACAAGAGAAAGAGAGGAGTAGACGGGAAGGTTGAGACCTTCAAAGCTAGGCTTGTTATGAAAGGGTATACTCAAAAAGAGGGTATTGATTATGAGGAGACCTTTTCGCCGGTAGCTATGCTTAAGTCTATTCGGATTCTCTTATCTATAGCTACTCATATGGATTATGAGATTTGGCAGATGGATGTCAAGACATCTTTCCTTAACGAAAGTCTTGAGGAGAACATCTATATGCGGCAACCATAGGGATTCATTGCTAAAGGCAAAGAGCATCTAGTGTGTAAGCTTAATTGGTCCATTTATGGATTGAAGCAAGCTTCCAGATCTTAGAACATCCGTTTTGATGAGGTAATCCAGTCATATGGATTTATTCAAAGTCCGGATGAGCCATGTGTATACAAAAGGTGTGACGGAAACGTAGTGGTATTTCTTGTACTATACGTAGATGACATTTTGTTAGTTGGCAACAATATCAAAGTGTTATCAGACATAAGGGTATGGTTGTCCAAACAGTTTGACATGAAGGACTTGGGAGAAGTGGGACACATCCTTGGGATCAAAGTTATAAGGGATCGCAAGAAAAGGATGTTGTGCTTATCTCAAGCTTCATACATAGACACGGTCCTAGCTCGTTTTAGCATGCCGAACTCCAAGAAGGGTTTTCTAACTTTCAGGCATGGAGTTCCTTTATCTAAAGAGATGTGTCCTAAAACATCAAAGGAGATAGAGGAGATGAAGGCGGTTCCTTATGCTTCGGCAGTAGGAAGCCTCATGTATGCTATGCTATGTACGAGACCAGATATCTGTTTTGTCGTGGGCATGGTTAGCAGATATCATAGTAATCTTGGACAGGGACATTGGACTGCGGTAAAGCATATATTGAAGTACCTGAGAAGGACTAGGGATTATATGCTGTTGGGTTTCCGGCACCGCGGCGTGTGTGTGTTCGATCATGTTTCGTAAACATGAGCACAACGGAAGCAATTAAAAATAATAAATCTATATTTATTACAACACACACAACACACGCATGCATATTACAACAAGTGTAGACATAACCGTAAATTAAAATTTGCAATAAAAGAAAATTATCTACGTTATACCTTTCGTATGACGTGTAGCGGGAACGGCATCAACCGGAACGATCCTCGTAAGAATCGTCTCTATCCGTATCCACGCCGAGCTCCTCGGGATGAATTCGCTAAGCCACGAGCTTCGTCTTCGTACGGGTTACTAGCCTCGTGTTGAAGACAACGTGATCGAGAGATGATCACGATCCGAATCCAAATTCGGATCCAAAACCGAGTCCTCAAAACTCGATTCTCCGGAGAGGTATTCGTCAACCGTTTGACGAATCCTTTGTCCCCCACCTCAGAGGATTACCGGAGATCAAATCCCCGGTAAGTTAGCCGCTGTCGGAGCACTAACCGTCGTCCAAACGACGCTCTGACGAGAGGAGGAGAAGCTGTCCAGAAAACTGGACAGCTTGGTGGAGGAGATAGGCGCCGGCCAACAAAGGAAGCCAAGTGCTCACCTTTTCACCGAAGCCTAGGAAGATCACCGGAGGGTCGCCGGAGGGTTCACCGGCTGAAGCTTGGACGCCGGCAAGGAGTTGGACGGTGGCACAAGGGCTGGGCGGCAATGGAGTTGGGCGGCACAACTTGGTTGGGCGGCAACTCCAACTAGGGTTTGGATTAGGTTAGGGCTTAACAATCCCTTAAGCCCTCTTTTATAGAGAACTAATTCTCTTAATGGTTAATGGATCATATCCATAAAGCCCGTTAACCCGCTCCATTAAGATAAGTTAAAATAAACCAAACCATGATGGTTTATTTTAAGTTAAAACGAACCGAACCAACTTTTGGTTCATTCGTTTAAAATAAACCAAACCCCTTTGGTTTATTCTCATCCATTGGATTAGAACCAAACCATTTTGGTTCATCCATTACGTCTTCATAAGACGCGGCCCATCCACGCTTCCATTGCGACTGAAACGATTTCATGCTCGCTTTATGTTTGGTCCAACCAAACCTTGTTTCTCTCGGTCTGAGAATCCCATTCTCAAGCTCATTTTAAATCCTTTGGATTACGCTCGTTGTGCGTGTGACCAAATAGGTTCTCGGTTTATGTTGGCCGTCTATAATTAACCATTAATTATAGAACGATCATGAGTAGCACCTAGTAGTACATCATGATCCCCAATTAACCGAAAAGATCAACGGTTGATCCAGAACTATTTCTGAAACCCTTCAGTAGCTCGAATGATTCGTACCCCATTCCCTTCACTCATCTTATACCCACTTGGTTCAGGACATGGTCTATTGTGTCTCCCCACTAGGCTGACTACGTCACACCTAGCCCAAGTATCATTTCCTCGTCCTACGGATTCTAATTACTCCACATGTATCGAAGAGTACCTTACTCTAAACATGTAATGCTTTGGCCAAAGACTTTAGTAACAATCCGACGAGAGGCCATGGGTATACATCTCCTCGCAAGGAGTGGTGAATCCTTTATAGGCTATTCAAACACCTTCGATCACTTCGACTTATACCCAATCATCCCGGGTCCACATCTCCTTAGAGATGTTTTCTTAAGATGTCAAAGCATAAGTCTCCATGATCAAGATGACTTGAATACCGCAAGTCAAAGGAACATCGCACTTAAGCCACAGTAAGAACTTCATTGACATATCTATATATGCAGAGAACCATATGAAGTCTTACGACTGGTCACTCCAATGAACTAGTTACCATAACTAGCATCCACGATTAACTCGGACATTACAATGTCTCCAGGAGAATCACCGCTTGGATACACCAAGGAGTATACCTGCGTGCTAGTCTCACGAGTAATTGATGGTGTCGGATCCATCAATTCATCGACTAGGATAATTCCGATACATCACAATTACACATGTAGAGATACTCACTAGTTGTGATCCAATCACAAATTCTCTCATCTTTGTGAATCGATCGTGACATTCAGTAAATGAGTTTAAGATCCAATCAAATACATAAAACATGTATACTCAAATAGTGAATCTTCATTTATCATATAAATGGTTCATACATAAGGCGATTGCCTTAGGACATCTCTCATATATTACTAACATATGCTGGTTTATCGGGCAGATCAATTAGTCCCTGTGGGTTACACGGATTCTGATTTCCAATCAGATAGGGATAACAGTAAGTCTACCTCGGGGTTTGTGTTTACTTTTGGAGGTGGAGCCATAGTATGGAGGAGTGTCAAGCAGAAATGCGTGGCGGACTCTACGATGGAAGCTGAGTATGTGGCAGCCTCTAAGGCAGCCAAGGAAGCTGTATGGCTCAGGAACTTCTTGATGGACTTGGATGTGATTCCTGGTTTGCCCAGAACTATCACAATTTATTGTGATAATAGTGGTGCAGTTCTAAACTCGAAGGAACCACGAGCCCATAAGGCGAGTAAACACAGAGCGCAAGTACCACCTGATACGAGAGATAGTAAAGCGAGGAGAAGTAGCTGTCGCCAAGATTACATCAGAGGATAACCTGGCGGATCCATTAACTAAGGCCCTTCCAGCGAAAGCATTTGATAGGCATGTGGAGGACATGGGGATCAGATGTATGGCAGTGTGATGACAACATAGTCTTTTAGTATAAGTGGGAGATTGTTGAAATGTATACTGAAAGCCTAGCTCTTTTTGTATGAACATTTTTATTTTGAAATAAGAATCACATGATCATTGTTTGCACTTTATATTTATTATATGTGTGCATATTGTCTAATATTTTACATTGTAGATAACATGGTGCTTGGTGTGGCACATAAGATCATGTTATCAGTCCCTTGTAGAATATAAGTAGAGGCTCACGACCAAGATGATTTTGGACAAACCATTGGCATGGTTGTAGTGTAGCTTGGTATTATTTTATTTTGAACATAGAGTTACACTAGTACACTTAGGTGTATTGAGCAGGACCGACATAGAGGTGATTCAATTTATTGTTGACTACATAATTGAATCGGACCTCGGATATTATGTTGTACATGCTCTTAATCCCGATATAATAACGGGCACATGTACTTAGTATTTATTTCTTTGATTTAGCAAAGGGTGAGATTTAGATGGATTAAATAAATATGCCCGGTAAGTTGGGAAATGATATTTTTTACATGATGTGTCGTTGATTATAGGAGGAAACTGTGTCCTATATATTAGGTTGATGATGTCCCCTTGAACAGCTCATAAGGTTCATCGTGTAAACCCAGCTGGTTGACTTAGTCAACATGATGATAAGGTCGAGTGGTACTACTCGAGGAGTTAGATGTTAATTGATTGATGGTCAGTAAATCAATTAATTAACGGACATTCGATATCTTAAACACGGGGAGATGGATGTACAAATAATATATGGAACCCATATTGATTTATGGGGGTTGGTGAGGTAATTCAATGATGATCCTCTAGTGGAATGGAACATCATTGAGGGATCAAGTTAGTGTGGTTCCGATCCATCGGGTGGCCAAGATCCAACTCCTCCTCATGGTCCCTATCGTAGCCTAATATAATCCTCATGAAGCCTAGATCCAAGGATGGAAAACAAAACTCTAGAACCGACGGTTGAGATTAGATCTCTAGATCCGACGGTTGGGATAAAACTATAAATTCGACGATGGGGATGAAACCCTAGATCCGACGGTTGGGATAAAACCCTAAATCCGACAGTGGGGATGAACCCCTAGATCCGACAGTTGGGATAAATCCCTAGATCCGACGGTGGAGATTAAAGGAGGCTTAAGCCCAACTCTATAAATAGAGGGCTAAGGCTTGGGCGGCAACGAATGCTTGTGGATTAGGGTTTTGCCTATCTAAAAGTGGGCGGCAACAAACCCTAGAGAAGTTAGGGTTTTGGGCGGCTAGAAGTGGGCGGCAAGCTTTGTTCTCCCTAGGGTTTTGGCCGGCGCCCCTATTCCTCTTCTCATCCTTTGCTGGCACTCTTCCTTTCATCCTTTTCTCCTTGGCCGGTGGAAACAAGGGCTAGGTTTCTTCCTTGGAGCTCTTGGCCGGCGCCCTCTTGCTTTCTCCTTGGTGGCCGGCGGCAACTCTTCTCAAGGTTGGCCGGCGCTCAAGAAACTACTCCTTGGCCGGCGGTTATATCAAGCTCCTTGGCTTGGTGGCCGGTTCTTGAAAGGAGAAGGAGTCTTTGTTTGGTTCTTCTCTTTGTTCGGATAGAGCAAGGAAAGGAAGAACGTGATCTAGGAGGCTTCTACTCGTGGAGGATAGGACATACGATAGAAGATCGAGAGGTATAAAAGTTTTACAACTTTTATTGATCTTTGCATGTTCTTATCTTTATGTTAGTATGTGTTGATTATACTAGTTGTCATTTGTATGTATTTGTATAATCATGGACCCCGAAGATAAACACAAAAATCGGCGATCCGTCCGTCGTCTCTTCCGTGGCTAACCAACTAGAAGAGTTGGGTTGCTTGAACAACTAGTTTGTTCAAGCGATCACTCAAGTTGTTAGCACGACGACAAATTGGTTGTGCTTAGGAAACTCATCCCATCCGGATTAGTTTTTTCATTAGTGAAAATTTTAATCCGGGGACATGGGAGCCAATGAGCCTCCGAAGCAATTCCCTAACAAGTGGTATCAGAGCCACGGTTTCCGATTTTGTGTGTTTAGGATTCGGTTAATTTTTATGCACTTTTTCATATATTATATGTGCCGGATAATAGTAGGATATGCGTAGTTTAACTCTTTGGTTGCAGGCATAAGATCCGACTATTATGGCCATATGTGTGTATGTGATTGTATGTGTGTAAATATTTATTATTTGAATCCTCGGGGTTGACGAGGCTAGATTAGTATTTAATTTTTTGTAATTAAATACGGCATTGTTTAGCCGCTCATTTTTGTTTACCTTCGATCTAGATTATTTGTACACTCCTTCGTGGAGTATAGGATCGATGGATGTAAATTAAAATGATATATCTCGGCTCGGATCTCTTTATGTGGCTTGCGCACGGAAAAGGTGGATCGGACGAGGTGGCGACACGACAGGGTGCATATTGGAGAACAATGTCATAATAGTTGGAAAAATTCTGTTTTTTTCCATATTTATTGTTGATTTGTTTTATATGCATGTTGTGTGTGCTTGAAAATTTCTCATTTTCAATTTACAAAGTGGGAGAGGGATATTTTAATTAATTCCCGCGGCCTCCATTACAATTTGACGTGTGATGCAACAAACTTGTGTGTCGGCTCTGAGTGCCTTCCTCCCTGCAGATGAGTTTGTTTGCGGATCACTAGGTCAAATAATGGTTATAAGAAATTATCTAGGAGCGTGTGTACTTCCACAGCGGTAAGGCACATAATCCGAAATAATTCCCTTAGTATCGTGTAATGGTGCACACTTAGATGCAAATAAAAGTATCCTCCCCATCAGAGTCACTGCTTTTATTTGTAGGGCCAAAGAGGAACCAACTATTAATTTTATTTGTCAAAAAGTAAGGTTGACAAGACAATAAAATTAATGGGTAAAACCTCCTCTTACAAATGTAGAATTCGTATACGTCCACACAGCGTGGCATGCGATATTCTTGGTGTTTTGAGGTGTTGGTTGATTTCGGAATTTTATTGTTTTGAGGAATCAATAATATTTGAAATCTAATATTTTGATCATTGTGATTCTTAGGTTTTTCAAATGGCTTTCAACCCACTTGTTGTGATATTAAAAGAAAATAAACTTACTGGAACAAATTATATTGATTGGAAAAGAAATTTGGATATTGTCTTAACTGCAGAGGAGTACAAATTTGTACTCTTCGAGGTTTGTCCTCCTAAGCCCACCGATGAATCTGATGAAAAGGAGAAAGAAAGTTATAAGAAATGGATCAAGGCAGATGAGATGGCGTGGTGTTACATTTTGGCATCTATGTCAAATGTGCTGCAACATCAGCATCAGTCCATGGCCACAACTTATGACATGATGTTCAATCTCAAGGAACTTTTCGGACATCAGAGTAGGGCGGCTAGACAGGAGGCTATGAGAAACTTGATGACGACCACCATGATCGGGGGAACACCCGTCAGGGATCATGTTCTCATGATGATGGCTCATCTTAATGAGATGGAAGTCCTCGGAGCTGAGATCGATGGGGAAACCCAGGTCGATATCATTCTCCAGTCTCTGCCTAGGAGTTTTGAGCAGTTCCACCTTAACTACAATATGAACAAGAGGTTGTATTCGTTGGCGGAGCTTCTGACATAACTCCAGGCGGCAGAGGGGCTTTTTCGTCAAAGTGCTCAAGCCATGGTTGCGCAGAAGGTTTCTTCTTCTAAACCAAAAGGTAAGAAGAAGAAGAAGCAAGGAGGAGCAAAGAAAGTGGCAGTAGGACCTCAGGCTGGAGTGAAGAAGCCAAAAGGCAAGTGCTTCACTTGCAAGCAGATTGGACATTGGAAGGTGGACTGTCCTCACCGAAAGAACAAAGGTATATCTTCTTGTTTAGTTGTTGAAACATGTTTAGCGGTATTATCTACCAGTGCTTGGTGTGTAGATACAGGAGCCACTGATCATGTCTGCAATACTTTGCAGGGGTTCTAGGGAACCCGACGACTAGCTGAGGGAGAGATTACCGTCTTCATGGGCAATGCTTCAAAGGTGGCGGTTATTGCAGTGGGAGATGTTTATTTATCTGTTGATAGGAATAAAGTTTTGGTTTTGAGAAATTGTCTTTATGTACCTACTTTTAGAAAGAATCTAATTTTAGTTTCTAAATTGTTTATGGATGGATATTTTGTTTCTTTTAATGACAAAGTGGTTATAAAAAGGAATAGGGAGATTATTTGTTCTGGTACATTGGTTGGCAATTTATACACTCTTGAACCGAAAGCTCCCACGATGCATATAGAAGTAAATAACTCATCTTCTAAGTCTAATAAGAGAAAAGAACCTTCGAAAATGAACCAAACATATCTTTGGCATCTAAGGCTTGGTCATATTAACCTGAGTAGAATTCAAAGGTTGATAGCTGATGGACCTTTGGGTTCATTAGTGGTGGAGGATCTCCCAACCTGCGAATTTAGCTTGGAAGGTAAAATGACCAAGAGGCCTTTCAAGGCCAAGGGGTATAGAGCCAAAGATGTGTTAGAATTGGTTCATTCTGATTTGTGCGGTCCTATGTCTATCCAGGCTAGAGGTGGTTTTGAATATTTCGTCTCTTTTATGGACGATTATTCAAGATATGGATACATTTACTTGATGCGCCGCAAGTCTGAATGCTTTGACAGGTTCAAAGAATTCAAGGTTGATGTGGAGAACCGTCAAGGTAAAAGTATCAAGACACTACGATCTGATCGTGGTGGTAAGTACCTCTTGGGAGAGTTTAGGAGTTACTTATCAGAGGCTGAGATTCAATCCCAATTATCCTCACCGGGCACACCCCAGCAGAATGGTGTGGCGGAGCGAAGCAATAGGACTCTTATGGAGATGGTTAGATCAATGATGAGTTATTCTGAGTTGCCAGTTTTGTTCTGGGGGTATGCACTGGATACGACAATGTATACTCTAAACTTGGTTCCATCTAAATCAGTGCCTTCTACCCCCGTAGAATTGTGGACTGGGCGAAAGCCTAGTCTAAGACATATTCGGATTTGGGGTAGTCCACGCATGTCTTTGAAGGGAGATCTTTGGTAAGTTGGAATCTCGTCAATGCACGCTTGTTTGTTGGCTACCCTAAGGGAACGAAGGGTGGTTTGTTCTATAGTCCTAGAGATCAGAAGGTGATCGTGAGTACGAATGCCAGATTTCTAGAGGAGGACTATGTGATGAACCACAAGCCCACGAGTAGGATTGTTCTTGAGGAGTTGACAGGGGAAGTCCCGACTTCAGTACCACCATTACAAGAGGAGATACCATAAGTCACTACACCGCGTGTCACAGAGCATACACAGGAGGCACCTCGTCGTAGTAGGAGGGTTGTTAGACAGCCTGATAGATTCATGTTCTTGGGAGAATCTTCTGATTTGGTCCCTGGCGAACATGAACCTGATCCCTGGACATATGACGAGGCACTCCAAGATAGAGATGCGGTATCTTGGCAAAGAGCGATGAATTCAGAGATAGAATCTATTGATTCCAATCATGTTTAGGAGCTAGTAGAACCACCCGATGGTGTGAAAGCCATTGGATGCAAGTGGATCTACAAGAGAAAGAGAGGAGTAGACGGGAAGGTTGAGACCTTCAAAGCTAGGCTTGTTGCGAAAGGGTATACTCAGAAAGAGGGTATCGATTATGAGGAGACCTTTTCGTCGGTAGCTATGCTTAAGTCTATCCGGATTCTCTTATCTATAGCTACTCATATGGATTATGAGATTTGGCAGATGGATGTCAAGACAGCTTTCCTTAACGGAAGTCTTGAGGAGAACATCTATATGCGGCAACCAGAGGGATTCATTACTAAAGGCAAAGAGCATCTAGTGTGTAAGCTTAATTGGTCCATTTATGGATTGAAGCAAGCTTCCAGATCTTGGAACATCTGTTTTGATGAGGTAATCCAGTCATATGGATTTATTCAAAGTCCGGATGAGCCATGTGTATACAAAAGATGTGACGGAAACATAGTGGTATTTCTTGTACTATACGTAGATGACATTTTGTTAGTTGGCAACAATATCAAAGTGCTATCAGACGTAAGGGTATGGTTGTCCAAACAGTTTGACATGAAGGACTTGGGAGAAGTGGGACACATCCTTGGGATCAAAGTTATAAGGGATCGCAAGAAAAGGATGTTGTGCTTATCTCAAGCTTCATACATAGAAACGGTCCTAGCTCGTTTTAGCATGCAGAACTCCAAGAAGGGTTTTCTACCTTTCAGGTATGGAGTTCCTTTATCTAAAGAGATGTGTCCTAAAACATCAAAGGAGATAGAGGAGATGAAGGCGGTTCCTTATGCTTCGACAGTAAGAAGCCTCATGTATGCTATGCAATGTACGAGACCAGATATTTGTTTTGCCGTGGGCATGGTTAGCAGATATCAGAGTAATCCTGGACAGGGACATTGGACTGCGGGATTATATGCTAGTTTACCGGGCAGATCAATTTGTCCCTGTGGGTTACACGGATTCTGATTTCCAATAAGATAGGGATAACAGTAAGTCTACCTCGGGGTTTATGTTTACTTTTGGAGGTGGAGCCATAGTATGGAGGAGTGTCAAGCAGAAATGCGTGGCGGACTCTACGATGGAAGCTGACTATGTGGCAGCCTCTGAGGCAGCCAAGGAAGTTGTATGACTCAGGAACTTCTTGATGGACTTGGATGTGATTCCTAGTTTGCCCAGAACTATCACAATCTACTATGATAACAGTGGTGCAATTGCAAACTCGAAAGAACCACGAGCCCATAAGGCGAGTAAACACATAGAGCGCAAGTACCACCTGATACGAGAGATCGTAAAGCGAGGAGAAGTAGCCGTCACCAAGATTGCATCAGAGGATAACCTGGCGGATCCATTCACTAAGGCCCTTCCAGCGAAAGCGTTTGATAGGCATGTGGAGGACATGGGGATCAGATGTATGGCAGTGTGATGACAGCATAGTCTTTTAGTATAAGTGGGAGATTGTTGGAATGTATACTGAAAGCCTAGCTCTTTTTGTATGGACATTTTTATTTTGAAATAAGAATCACATGATCATTGTTTGCACTTTATATTTATTATATGTGTGCAAATTGTCTAATATTTTATATTGTAGATAACATGGTGCTTGGTGTGGCACAGAAGATCATGTTATCAGTCTTTTGTAGAATATAAGTAGAGGCTCACGACCAAGATGGTTTTCAACAAACCATTAGCATGGTTGTAGTGTAGCTTGGTATTGTTTTATCTTGAACATAGAGTTACACTAGTACACTTAGGTGTATTGAGCGGGACCGACATAGAGGTGATTCAATTTATTGCTGACTACATAATTGAATCGGACCTCGGATATTATGTTGTACATGCTCTTAATCCCTATATAATAACGGGCATATGTACTTAGTATTTATTTCTTTGATTTACCAAAGGGTGAGATTTAGATGGATTAAATCAATATGCCCCGTAATTTGGGAAATGATATTATTTACATGGTGTGCCGTTGATTATAGGAGGAAACCGTGTCCTATATATTAGGTTGATGATGTCCCCTTGAGGAGCTCATAAGGTTCATCATGTAAACCCAGCTGGTTGACTTAGTCAACATGATGATAAGGTTGAGTGGTACTAATCAAGGAGTTAGATGTTAATTGATTGATGGTCAGTAAATCAATTAATTAACAGACATTCGATATCTTAAACACGGGGAGATGGATGTACAAATAATATATGGAGCCCATATTGATTTATGGGGGTTGGTGAGGTAATTCGATGATGATCCTCTAGTGGAATGGAACATCATTGATGGATCAAGTTAGTGTGGTTCCGATCCATCGGGTGGCAAAGATCCAACTCCTCCTCATGGTCCATATCGTAGCCTAATATAATCCTCATGAAGCCTTGATCCAAGGATGGAAAACAAAACTCTAGAACCGACGGTTGAGATTAGATCTCTAGATCCGACGGTTGGGATAAAACCATAAATCTGACGGTGGGGATGAAACTCTAGATCCGACGGTTGAGATAAAACCCTAAATCCGACGGTGGGGATGAAACCCTAGATCTGACGGTTGGGATAAATCCCTAGATCCGACGGTGGAGATTAAAGGAGGCTTAAGCCCAACTCTATAAATAGAGGGCTAAGGCTTGGGCTGCAATGAATGCTTGTGGATTAGGGTTTTGCCTATCTAAAAGTGGGCGGCAACAAACCCTAGAGAAGTTAGGGTTTTGGGCTGCTAGAAGTGGGCGGCAAGCTTTGTTCTCCCTAGGGTTTTGGCCGGCGCCCCTTTTCCTCTTCTCATCCTTTGTCGGCGCTCTTCCCTTCATCCTTTTCTCCTTGGCCGGTGGAAACAAGGGCTATGTTTCATCCTTGGAGCTCTTGGTCGGCGCCCTCTTTCTTTCTCCTTGGTGGTCGGCGGCAACTCTTCTCAAGGTTGGCCGGCGCTCAAGAAACTACTCCTTGGCCGGCGGTTATATCAAGCTCCTTGGCTTGGTGGCCGGTTCTAGAAAGGAGAAGGAGTCTTTGTTTGGTTCTTCTCTTTGTTCGGATAGAGCAAGGAAAGGAAGAACGTGATCTAGGAGGCTTCTACTCGTGGAGGATCTTCGCCCACACGACGTCCACGAGGAGGATAGGACATACGATAGAAGATCGAGAGGTATAAAAGTTTTACAACTTTTATTGATCTTTGCATGTTCTTATCTTTATGTTAGTATGTGTTGATTATACTAGTTTGCATTTGTATGTATTTGTATAATCATGGACCCCGAAGATAAACACAAAAACCGGCGATCCGTCCGTCATCTCTTCCGCGGCTAACCAACTAGAAGAGTTGGGTTGCTTGAACAACTAGTTTGTTCAAGCGATCACTCAAGTTGTTAGCACGACGATGAATTGGTTGTGCTTAGAAAACTCATCCCATCCGGATTAGTTTTTTCATTAGTGAAAATTTTAATCCGGGGACATGGGAGCCAATGAGCCTCTGAAGCAATTCCCTAACAGTAATCTAGTCTTATGGATTTATTCAAAGTCCAGATGAGTCTTGTGTATACAAGAGATGTGACGGAAACATAGTGGTATTTCTTGTACTATACGTACATGATATTTTGTTGATTGGAAACAATATCAAGGTGTTATCGGACGTAAGGGTATGGTTGTCCAAACAGTTTGATATAAAGGACTTGGGAGAAGTGGGACACATCCTTGGGATCAGGGTTATCAGGGATCGTAGGAAATGGATGTTGTGCTTATCCCAAGCTTCATACATAGACACGATTATGGATCGTTTTAGAATGCAGAACTCCAAGAAGGATTTTCTACCTTTCAGGCATGGAGTTCCTTTATCTAAGGAGATGTGTCCTAGAATATCTGAGGAGATAGAGGACATGAAGGCGGTTGCTTAAGCTTCGACGGTAGGAAGCCTCATGTATGTGATGCTATGTACGAGACCAGATATCTGCTTTATCATGGGCATGGTCAGCAGATATCAGAGTAATCCAGGACAGGGACATTGGACTACGGTAAAGCATATATTGAAGTACCTAAGAAGGACTAGGGATTATATGCTAGTTTACCAGGCAGACCAATTACTCCCTGTGGGTTACACAGATTCCGACTTCCAATCAAATAGGGATAACAGTAAGTCTTGTTAGTTATGTCTTCGAGTCCGTGAGGGGAAACTTCGCTTCCCACTTCAACTCGGTCACTTGTTCATGGTGATCCCATCCATGTCTCCGGATTAAAAATTTAATCCTAGACAAAAGGGAACACCCAAGCAACCTTGTCATCGTCGTGCTATTCGTTTAGAGTGGTCAATTGAACAAACTTGTTGTTCAAGCGACCATCCTCTATTCTACGAGTAGCCGCGGAATAGACAATGTACGGATCACCAGCTTTTGTGTTTATATTCGGGATCTAACTATTATTTAGCCATTAAACAGAATATATCATGCAAATAATTGAAAAACAAATATAAACATGATACAATAGAAAATAGAGAATCGATATACCTCTCGATCTTTTATTGTATGACCTCCCTCCTTTCGGACGTCGTGTGGGCGACGATCTACCAAAAGTTGAAGCTCTTAGATCACCAATCTTCCTTCCTTGCGCGTTCCAAGCAAGAGGAAAAATAGAAACAAGCTTCTTCTCCTTTTAACCAACCACCAAACTCCAAGGTAGGAGCTTGCCGCCAGCCAAGGAGGAAGAGGAGAATAGGTGAATGCTAACCAAAGCTCCAAGGGAGAACCCTAAGCCTAGATTTTTCTGGCCAAAGAGAGGGAGAGGGGCTGCTTTAGATGTCAGCCAAGGGCTGGAAAAGGAAGCTAGGTCACCGGCCACCTTGAGGGAAGAAGAAGAAAGAAAATACCTTCCTTATTTGGCGCCGCCAACCCCTAAACCCTAGCCTCCAAGCCTTGCCGCCCAAAACCCTAATCCTATCTCTAGTTGGATTCAAGTTGCTGCCCACCCCTTGCCCTTCTTTTATAAAGTTAGGCATAAACCTTGTTTTAATCTCCACCATTGGTTCTAGGGATTTAATCTCAACCGTCGGATCTAGAGATTTAATCTCTACCTTTGGATCTAGAGTTTTGTTTCTATCCATTGGATCTAAGTTTCATGAGGTTTTAATAGGATACAATAGGGACCATGAGGAGGAGTTGGATCTTTGTCACCCAATGGATCAAGCCCACATAAAGTCCGATCCATTAATGATAATCCAATCCACTAAAGAATTATCATTGATCTACCTCACCAACCCCCATAAGTTAATATGGGCTCCATATATTATATGTACATTTTCTCCTCGTGTTTAAGATCTCGAATGTCCGTCGATTAATTAATTTACTGACCATTAATTAATCAACATTTAACTCCATGAGTAGTACCACTCAACCTTTTCATCATGTCGGACCAAGTCCACCTGCAGGGTTTACATGATGAACCTTATGAGCTCCTCAAGGGGACATCATCATCCTAATATATAGGACACGGTTTCCTCCTATAATCAATGGCACACCATATAAATAATATCATCTCCCAACTTATCGAACCTATCGATTTAATCTATAAATCTCGCCCATTGGTATATCAAAGAGATGAATACTAAGTATATGTGCACGTTATTATATCGGGATTAAGAGTATGTACAATATAATATCTGAGGTCTGATTCGATTATGTAGTCAGCAATAAATTGAATCACCTCTAAGTCGGTCCTGCTCAATACACACAAAGTGCACTAGTGTGATTCTATGGTCAAGACAAACCAATCCCAAATCACACTACAACCATTCCAATGGTTTGTCCAAAGTCATCTCGGTTGTGAGCTTTTACTTATACTTTACAAGGAACCAATAACATGATCTCCCGTGTGACACCACACACCATGTTATCTACAATGTAATGTATTAGACAATATGCATAGCCATAAAAATATGCAAACAATGATCATGTGATTCTTAATTCAAAATAAAGATATTCATACAAAAGATAGACTTTTCAGTATACATCCCAACAATCTCCCACTTATACTAAAAGATTATGCTTTCCTAAAACTGTCATACATCTGATCCTCATTCCCTCCACATGCCTATCAAAAGCTCTCGCCGGAAGGGCCTTAGTGAAAGGATCTACCAAGTTATCCTCCGATGCAATCTTGGCCACAGCAACTTCTCCTCTCTTTACGATTTCTCGTATCAGGTGGTACTTGCGCTCTATGTGTTTACTAGCCTTATGGTCTCGTGGTTCCTTCGAGTTTGCAACTGCACCACTATTATCACAATAAATTGTGATAGTTCTGGGCAAACTAGGAATCACATCCAAGTCCATCAAGAAGTTCCTGAGCCACACAGCTTCTTTGGCCGCCTCAGAGGCTGCCACATACTCAGCTTCCATGGTGGAGTCTGCCATGCATTACTGCTTGACACTCCTCCATACAATGGCTCCACCTCCGAAAGTAAACACAAAACCTGAGGTAGACTTACTGTTATCCCTATCAGATTGGAAGTCGGAATCCGTGTAACTCACAGGGAGTAATTTGTCTGCCTGGTAAACCAGCATATAATCCCTAGTCCTTCTCAGGTACTTCAATATATGCTTTACCGCAGTCCAATGTCCCTGTCCTAGATTACTCTGATATCTACTGACCATGCCCATGGCAAAGTAGATATCTGGTCTCGTACATAGCATCGCATACATGAGGCTTCCTGCTACTGAAGCATAAGAAACCGCCTTCATCTCCTCTATCTCCTCAGATATTCTAGGACACATCTACTTAGATAAAGGAACTCCATGTCAGAAAGGTAGAAAACCCTTCTTGGAGTTCTGCATGCTAAAACGATCCATAATCATGTCTATGTATGAAGCTTGGGATAAGCACAACATCCCTTTCCTGCGATCCCTTATAACCTTGATCCCAAGGATGTGTCCCACTTCTCCCAAGTCCTTCATATCAAACTATTTAGACAACCATACTCTTACGTCTGATAACAACTTGATATTGTAGCCAATCAACAAAATATCATCTACGTATAGTACAAGAAATACCACTACGTTTCTGTCACATCTCTTGTATACACAAGACTCATCCCGACTTTGAATAAATCCATAAGACTGGATTACCTCATCAAAGCGGATGTTCCAAGACCTCGAAGCTTGCTTCAATCCATAAATGGACCGATTAAGCTTACATACAAGATGCTCTTTGCCCTTTGCAATGAATCCCTCTGGTTGCTTCATATAGATGTTTTCCTCAAGACTTCCATTAAGAAAAGTTGTCTTGACATCCATCTGCCACACCTCATAATCCATATGAGCTGCTATGCATAAGAGAATCTGGATAGACTTAAGCATGACTACCAGTGAAAAGGTCTCCTCATAATCGATACCCTCTTTCTGAGTATACCCCTTCGCAACAAGCCTCACTTTGAAGGTCTCAACCTTCCCATCTATTCCTCTCTTTCTTTTGTAGATCCACTTGCATCCAATGGTTTTTACACCATCGGGTGGTTCTACTAGCTCCCAGACCTGATTTGAATCTAAAGATTCAATCTCAATATTCATTGCACTTTGCCAAGATGTTGCATCTTTATCTTGGATCGCCTCGTCATATGTCCAGGGATCAGGTTCATGTTCGCCAGGGACCAAATTAGAAGATTCTCCCAAGAACATGAATCTATTAGGCTGTCTGATAACCCTCCTACTACGACGAGGTATCACCTGTGTATCCTCTGTGACACGCGGTGCAGTGACTTATGGTATAACCTCTTATACCGGTGGTACTGAATAAGTGACTTCCCCTTTTAATTCCTCCAGAGCAATTTTACTCTTGGGCTTGTGGCTCATCACATAGTCTTCCTCTAGAAATTTGGTATTCGTGCTAACGATCACCCTCTAATCTCTAGGACTATAAAACAAACCAGCCTTCGTTCCTCTAGGATAGCCAACGAACATGCATACTGCATTTAGGTTCCAACTTACCAAAGATCTACCTTCAAAGACATGTGTCGACTCCGCAAATCCGAATATGTCTTAGACTAGGCTTTCGCCCAGTCCACAATTCTGTGGGAGTAGAAGGCACTGATTTAGATGGAACCAAGTTCATAATGTACACCGCCGTATCTAGAGCATATCCCCAGAACGAATCTAGCAACTCAGAATAACTCATCATCGATCTAACCATCTCCATAAGAGTCCTATTCCTTTGCTCTGCTACACCATTCTGCTGGGGTGTGCCCGATGTAGATAATTGGGATTGAATCTCAGCCTCTGATAAGTAATTCCTAAACTCTCCTAAGAGGTACTCGCCACCATGATCAGATCGTAGTGTCTTGATACTTTTACCATGACGTTTCTCCACATCAGCCTTGAATTCTTTGAACTTGTCAAAGCATTCAGACTTGCGGCGCATCAGGTAAATGTATCCATATCTTGAGTAATCATCTATAAAAGAGACGAAATACTCAAAACCACCTCTAGCCTGGATAGTCATAGGACCACACAAATCAGAATGAACCAATTCTAACACATCTTTAGCTCTATACCCCTTGGCCTTAAAAGGCCTCTTGGTCATTTTACCCTCCAAGCAAGATTTGCCGGTTGGAAAATCCTCTGCCACTAATGAACCCAAAGGTCCATCGGCTATCAACCTTTGAATTCTGCTTAGGTTAATATGATCAAGCCTAAGATGCCAAAGATATGTTTGGTTCATCTTCGAAGGTTCTTTTCTCTTATTGGAATTAGAAGATGAGTTATTAACTTTAATTTGCATCGTGGGAGGTTTTGGTTCAAGTGTGTATAGATTTCCTATCAATGCACCTGAACAGATTATGTCCCTATTCCTTTTTATAACAACTCTGTCATTAAAAGAAATAGAATATTCATCCATAAACAATTTAGAAACCGAAATAAAATTATTTCTAAATAAAGGTACATAAAGGCAATTCTTAAGAACCAAAAGTTTATTTTTCTCAAAAGATAAATGAACGTCTCCAACTGCAATATCTGCCACATTCATGGCATCGTCCAAGTACACGGTAATCTCCCCCTCAACCAATCGTCTGGTTTCCTGGAACCCCTGCAAAGTATTACAGAAATGATCAGTGGCTCCCGTATCTACACACCAGGTGCTAGTAGATAACACCGCTAAACATGTTTCAACGACTAGACCAAAAGATATACCTTTGTTCTGCTTGCGGTTGGGGCAATCTTTCTTCCAGTGTCCAGTCTGCTTACAAGTGAAGCACTTGCCTTTCGACTTCTTCACTCCTCCCTGAGTACCTCCCACCGCCTTCGCCCCAGTTTGTTTCTTCTTCTTCTTACCTTTCAGCTTAGAAGCAGAAACCTTTTGGGTCACCATGGCATGTGCCTGAGCACTCTGACGAAATAGCCCCTCTGTCGCCTAGAGTTCTATCAGAAGCTCCGCCAATGAATACAACCTCTTGTTCATGTTCTAGTTCAGGCGAAACTGCTCAAAACTCCTAGGTAGAGACTTGAGTATGATATCGACTTGGGTTTCCCCATCGATCTCAGCTCCAAGGACCTCCAGCTCATTCAAATGAGCCATCATCTTGAGGACATGATCCCTTACTGTTGTTCCCTCGATCATGGTGGTCGTCATCAAGTTTCTCATGGCTTCTTGCCTCGCAGGCCGATTCTGGTGTCCGAAAAGTTCTTTGAGATTGAGCATCATGTCATAAGCAGTGGGCATGGCTTGATGCTGATGTTGCAGTACATTTGACATAGATGCCAAAATGTAACACCGCGCCATCTCATCGGCCTTGATCCACTTCTTATAACACTCTCTCTCCTTTTCGCCAGAATCATCCGCAGGCTTAGGAGGACACTCTTCGAGGAGTACATACTTGTATTCCTCAACAGTCAAGATAATGTCAAGATTCCACTTCCAATCAACATAGTTGGGTCTAGTAAGTTTATTCTCTTTCAGTATCACAGCAAATGGGTTAAAAGTCATTTTGAAAGAAAACCTAAGAATCACATAGATCAATACATTAGATTTCAAAAAATTATTGATTCCTCAAATAATAAAATTTTAAAATCAACCAACACCTCAAAACACCGAGAATATCGTATGCCACGATAGTATGGACGTATACGAATTCTACATTTGTAAGAGGAGGTTTTACCCATTAATTTTACTATCTTGTCAACCTAACTTTTTGACAAGTAAAATTAATAGTTGGTTCCTCTTTGGCCCTACAAATAAAAGCAGTGACTCCTATGGGGAGGATACTTATATTTGTATCTAAGTGTTTACCATTACTCGGTACCAAGGTAATTATCTCGGGTTATGTGCCTTCCGATGGGGAAGTACACACGCTCCTTAATAATTTCCTATAACCATATTTGACCTTGTGATCCACAAACAAACCCATCCGATGGGGAGGAAGGCACTCAGAGCCGACGCGCAAGTTTGTTTGCATCACATGTCAAATCGTAATGGAGGCCGTGGGAATTTATAAAAATATCCCTCTCCCACTTAGTAATTTGAAATTGAGGAATTTTCTACCCTACGACATGCATATCAAACAATAAGCAATAAATATGAAAAATAAATTATTTTCCAACTATTTGTCTTTTGTCTTCAATATGTCTCCCGTCGCATCGCCTTCTCGTCCACTCCTCCTGCGCCATGTACGAGCCATCCGGAGATCCGAGCCGAGACTAAAATCTATTTTAATTTACATCCATCGATCCTATACTCCACGAGGGAGTGTACATGAAATCTAGATTGAAAGTAAACTAAAATAAAAAGAGTGGTAAAACAATGCCGTATCTAATTTACAAAAAATTAAATACTATCCTCGTCAACCCCGAGGATTCAACAAAATATACACATACAATCACATATACACATATGGCCATAATAGTCGGATCTTATGCCTGCAACCAAAAAGTTAACCTACTCATATCCAACTATTATCCGGCACATATAATATATGAAAGGTGCATAAAAATTAACCGAATCCTAAACTCACAAAACCGGAAATCATGGCTCTGATAATACTTGTTGGTTATGTCTTCGAGTCCGTGAGGGGAAACATCTCTTCCCACTTCAACTCGGTCGCTTGTTCATGGCGTCCCATCCATGTCCCCGGATTAAAAATTTAATCCTAGAAAAAAAGGGAACACCCAAGCAACCTTGTCATTGTCGTTCTAGTCGTTTAGAGTGGTCACTTGAACAAACTTGTTGTTCAAGCGACCAACCTCTATTCTACGAGTAGCCGCGGAATAGACGATGTACAGATCGCCGACTTTTGTATTTATGTTCAGGATCCAAGTATTATTTAGCCACAAAACAGAATATATCATGCACATAATTGAAAAACAAATATAAACATGATACAAGATAAAATAGAGAATCGATATACGTCTCGATCTTCTATTGTATGACCTCCCTCCTTTCGGACGTCGTGTGGGCGACGATCTACCAAAAGTTGAAGCTCCTAGATCGCCAATCTTCCTTCCTTGCTCATTCTGAGCAAGAGAAAAAAATAGAAACAAGCCTCTTCTCCTTCTTTTAACCAACCACCAAACTCCAAGGATGGAGCTTGCCGCCGGCCAAGAAGGAAGAGGATAATAGGTGAATGCCAACCAAAGCTCCAAGGGAGAACCCTAAGCCTAGGTTTTCCCGGCCAAAGAGAGGGAGAGGGGCTGCTTTGGATGCCGGCCAAGGGCTGGAAAAGGAAGCTAGGTAGCCGGCCACCTTGAGGGAAGAAGAAGAAAGGAATGACCTTCCTTATTTGGTGCCGCCAACCCCTAAACCCTAGCCTCCAAGCCTTGCCGGCCAAAACCCTAATCCTATCTCTAGTTGGATTCAAGTTGCCGTCCACCCCATGCCCTCCTTTTATAAAGTTAGGGATAAGCCTTGTTTTAATCTCCACCATTGGTTCTAGGGATTTAATCTCAACTGTCGGATCTAGAGATTTAATCGCAACCGTCGGATCTAGAGATTTAATCTCTACCTTTGGATCTACAGTTTTGTTTCTATCCATTCGATCTAAGCTTCATGAGGTTTTAATAGGCTACAATAGGGACCATGAGGAGGAGTTGTATCTTGGCCACCCAATGGATCAAGCCCACATAAAGTCCGATCCATTAATGATAATCCAATCCACTAAAGGATTATCATTGATCTACCTCACCAACCCCCATAAGTTAATATGGACTCCATATATTATATGTACATTTTCTCCCCGTGTTTAAGATATCAAATGTCCGTCGATTAATTAATTTACTGATCATTAATTAATCAACATCGAACTCCATGAGTAGTACCACTCAACCTTTTCATCATGCCGGACCAAGTCCACCTGCAGGGTTTACATGATGAACCTTATGAGCTCCTCAAGGGGACATCATCATCCTAATATATAGGACACGGTTTTCTCCTATAATCAACGGCACACCATATAAATAATATCATCTCCCAACTTACCGAGCCTATCGATTTAATCTATCAATCTTGCCCATTGGTAAATCAAAGATATGAATACTAAGTATATGTGCCCATTATTATATCGGGATTAAGAGTATGTACAATATAATATCTGAGGTCTGATTCGATTATGTAGTCAGTAATAAATTGAATCACCTCTAAGTTGGTCCTTCTCAATACACACAAAGTGCACTAGTGTGATTCTATGGTCAAGACAAACCAATCCCAAATCACACTACAACCATTCCAATGGTTTGTCCAAAGTCATCTCGGTTGTGAGCCTTTACTTATACTTTACAAGGAACCAATAACATGATCTCTCGTGTGACACCACACACCATGTTATCTACAATGTAATGTATTAGACAATATACATAGCCATAAAAATATACAAACAATGATCATGTGATTCTTAATTCAAAATAAAGATGTTCAAACAAAAGATAGACTTTTCAGTATACATCCCAACAAGTCTACCTTTGGTTTTGTGTTTACTTTGGGAGGTGGAGCCATTTTATGGAGGAGTATCAAGCAGAAATGTGTGGCGGACTCCACCATGGAAGCTTAGTATGTGGCACCCTTTGAGGCAACCAAAGAAGTTGTGTGGCTCAGGAACTTCCTGATGGACTTGGATTTGATTCCTGGTTTGCCTAGAACTATCACAATTTATTGTGATAATAGTGGTGCAGTTGCAAACTCAAAGGAACCACGAGCCCATAAGGCAAGTAAACACATAGAGCGCAAGTACCACCTGATATGAGAAATCGTAAAGAGAGGAGAAGTTGTTGTGGCCAAGATTGCATCGGAGGATAACCTGGTAGATCCTTTCACTAAGGCCCTTCTGGCGAGAGCTTTTGATAGGCATGTGGAGGGAATGGAGATCAGATGTATGGCAGTTACAGGACAGCATAGTCTTTTAGTATAAGTGGGAGATTGTTGGAATGTATACTAAAAAGTCTATCTTTTGTATGAACATCTTTATTTTTGAAATAAGAATCACATGATCATTGTTTGCATATTTTTGTGGTTATGCATATTGTCTAATACATTATATTGTAGATAACATGGTGTGTGGTGTCACACGGGAGATCATGTTATCGGTTCCTTGTAAAGTATAAGTATAGGCTAACAACCGAGATGGCTTTGGACAAACCATTGATATGGTTGTAGTGTGATTTGATGTTGGTTTGTCTTGACCATAGAATCACACTAGTACACTTTGTTTGTATTGAGCTGGACCGACTTAGAGGTGATTTGATTTATTGCTGACTACATAATCGAATCAAACCTCAGATATTATATTGTACATACTCTTAATCCCGATATAATAACGGGCACATATACTTAGTATTCATTTCTTTGATTTACCAATGGGCGAGATTTATAGATTAAATCGATAGGCTCGGTATGTTGAGAAATGATATTATTTATATGGTGTGTCGTTGATTATAGGAGGAAATCGTGTCCTATATATTAGGATGATGATGTCCCCTTGAGGAGCTCATAAGGTTCATCATGTAAACCCTACAGGTGGACTTGGTCCGGCATGATGAAAAGGTTGAGTGGTACTACTCATGGAGTTAGATGTTGATTAATTAATTGTCTGTAAATTAATTAATCGACGGACATTCGAGATCTTAAACACGGGAAGAAAATATACATATAATATATGGATCCCATATTAACATATGGGGGTTGGTGAGGTAGATCAATGATAATCCTTTAGTGGATTGGATTATCATTAATGGATCGGACTTTATGTGAGCTTGATCCATTGGGTGGCCAAGATCCAACTCCTCCTCATGGTTCCTATTGTAGCCTATTAATACCTCATGAAGCCACTACACCAAAAAATCGAATAGACAACGGTGAAAAACCGTTGTCTATTAGCCAAAAAATCTGTGGTTAATCGACCCGTTGTGAAAAGTGGGTCGGTCAAAGACAACGGTGAAAAACCGTTGTAGATTTAAGGAAAGACAACGGTGAAAAACCGTTGTCTATTAGAAAAAAACCGTGGTAAATCGACCCGTTGTGAATAGTGGTTTGGTCAAAGACAACGGTGAAAAACCGTTGTCTTTCCTTAAATCTACAACGGTTTTTCACCGTTATCTGTATATCTACACTCGATTTACCACGGTTTTTTGCTCATAGACAACGGTCAACACATATATACACATAATAAACCGTTGTAGATGTTGCATTTTTAATATAAATCATACAACATCAATAAGATATATACACTCACACTTGTAGCAATGTAAAGTACAAGGTCACATTACATTTTAAATGATCACTTTTACCGATATATATGAAAAAGTACTGTGGCAAAACAACTACACATCATATGCACCAAAAGTATTTGCATAGCAAAACACTTATAGAATCTAACCAAAAGATGTATGTACACTTAAATCTCTCATAATCATCAGATATGTGATCTTGTATGCAATCAGCCCACTCCGAACGTACTTCATCAATTTCCTTTACAGATATCACAGAATTTGCGAACTGCATGTGAAAAAATGAAAATGTAATTAAACGCTATGGTATCAATAAGAAAATTTGAAAATATATCTAATATTACTATTGATCGTAGGGAAGACTTGTCAAAGGATGCGGCACCTTCAATTATCTCTCTCATATATCGTAAAACAAAATAACCATTGATTGAGCGCAAGTTGGATACTATGAAAATTCACTGAGTGTATTGGCATCAGTACATGCTTCTTGAAGCAGCTGGCAATGTTCTGAAAATGTTGTTGCTCTTCAATAAGCATATCCATCAAATTCCATAGTTTTAACATTGTACATGAAAAATGTTAAAGCGGTAAAATACTAGTATGGGCTCATATTATTGTAAATTTAAAAGATGACTGTACTCAATGCCATGTTTACCTTCTCCATCCCCTCAATCTTAAACTCTCTTAATCATCCATGGCGATTGCAAGCCTTTCAATTGTGGAAACTTGAGTCATCTAAATGGCCATCTTTACAATGTAATGGATTAAAGAAAAAAATAAGTAAACACATTGCATGAAACAAATCAAGATGAAGAATTTATTTGTAGTGTAGATATTAGTAGAAACTTGAAGGAAACCTTATCGCTAGGCCACACATAAAAAATAGTTTGATTGAAATCGACAAACATCTAAATGATACAATATGTAAGTCAAGCTATTCCCAAAAAAGATATAATGAAGGAACACTGCACATTAAAACATCAAAATACCTTGATGATGCATCAACAATAGTCCTTGCTTTTCAATTTGAAGATTCAATGATTTCCACTCCATGACATCCAAATTCCTAATTGATAACAACAAATGAACTGTAAGTTTATGAGTGTCCAAGAGATCCAAAAATTTCCATTGGCCTATTCCATGAAGACATTGAGTTTCCATGGTACATGTTATGCTGTATTGAAGAGAGCAAAGCAAAAGCAACCTAATGCCCAAATACACTAAAATTTTGTTTAAAGAAATTTCAAAATCAACATGCCAATTAGATTGAAATTTTGCAAAATCTACTGATCATTAGTATCGTATAGTTGAACAAACACCAAAACATACTACCTTCTACAATGGCCCAAATCTTTTATGGTATCGCTATCCTATTGTTTTTCAGATACTTCCTCCATATTCTTGAATTTCTTCAAAAGAGCTTCCTGTGAATGCATTAGAGATCATTAAATTCATAATTACTAAAATATGGTATATATTAAGAAATTAATTGGATGAGTTTCCAATGCAGAATTACAAGAATTTACAAGTCAGAATCAAGTTGATAATTTACAATTAAATATGTTTATTCAACTATAATGTCAACTGGTCATTATGATTCTATATGAGAAATGATATTTATAGAATGGGCTTACAATGAAATCCAAATACGTTGAACAGCAATACTTCAATTTACATTGACATTGAAGAACTCTAGATGATTTCTAACCTAAAATCTGTAGAGCTTCAATTACGAAGCTTAACCTTCAATTTTTCATTATGCATTTTAGTTCTATTCAAACATTGATAACTATATATTTGATTAGCAAGAAGAATTAAGGGTAAACTAAGGCAGCAATATTTGTTTTGTGTCAGGGTTTGTCCCTACCTGAATTGGTTTTGATATAAATAGCACATTTTAGAATGCATCGACAATTTGCGAATCCCAAAGTATAACTTCAAGAGAAAATATATGTCTATCAAGGTTATTACAAAAAAGTAAAATACAACAATATGTTATATGATGAAAGACCTAAGATAGTGAAAATATTGCAATCATCCATAAAACATTATGAAAGACCTAGATAAAATATCAATCACGCAATCATAGTTCAAACTATTGCATCACTGGGAGGTAAAGCACAATGAGAAATTAACATATTAAGCACTTTTAATATATGTAGGATGTAAAAAATTTATAAAATACAATTTGAAAATGATGGTAACGTAAACATGTTTCAAAATCATCTAACTGAATATAACCAATATAAATAGCACCCAAAAATCAACCTACCATTTTAGAAATACATACACTAAAGCTTTCCCTTTCCTACAAAGTGCAAAATATTTAATAGCTCTTTCTTTGGATTTCAAAGATCAATATAACTTTTATATCTGCCAGAATGCATAAAAATATTTCCCATTATGACTATGAAACGAACATACACAAATATAGACATAATCAGCTAATATGGAAGTGTTCAAAATAAACTACAAGGTGTTGTATATATTTGGTAATCATAAAAAATACCAATAGTTATGAAACTCAATGGAAATAAATGCTAACAAATAGCATGTGCTTTATATGATGCCAAGAAAGTTAAGAGCAGTTATAATACCAATAAAATAACCTGATTAAAAATAAAACAACTAAATATTTATGATCGATTTAGTGAACTTATAGGGATCATAATTTACTATGGAGATGTTTAACGTTAAGGAAGGGGGATTATTCCTAATAGGATGATCTAGGTAGTCTTCTACCCTTCTTTGTATTATTAATCAACAAAGATATTTTCCACATGCATTCTTGTGTGTGTGTATTCATGTTGCATAATGATGTTCCCCACTAGTTAGTTCGAATTTATTGTAAAACCTCAACTTTTACAAATGCATTAACTTTGAAGATTGATATGCAATAGTCAAGACGTGGGTTCTTTTAAATTTGATTTATCACAATAACAATGAGGTGTCTAGTCTAGTGATTCTAAGATAGCTAACTCACCAAACTTCTAATATTTCCTTGGACTAATTAATGGCTCCCTATCAATCCATAACCTTTCTATTATTTTAGTAGCCAGCATGTCAAACAAACTAATGACTCTCTGTCTTGATACTGTTTGATTAGACACAATCTACCCAGTTAAACTATTACCTGGAGCTAATTGAAGGGAGCAAAAACTATGTGAATTGATAAGCCCCAACTACTTGATTTTAGCACGACAAAATTTATCTGTCCATTTAACTCTATAATGAGGCAAACCTTACAAATGTTGTAATCACCTTAAATCAAACAAGAAATAAATATAAACAATATCGATCATGTTCCCAATAATTAGTGTTGACTAAAAGAATCATGTTTCAACAATGAGCTTGTCGTATCTTTGAAATACCAAGTCAAATAAATTACTCTTAATGAAATAATAAAAAAATATCATTACGAGACTCTAAACTATTGTTGCTCATGCCATAATAAACATCCACGATAGAGTTTATATTTATCTAAAAATTTCCAAGTAAGAGATAATTACAACATCAAACAACTATAGAAAGTCATATTTGTTCTGGGATGCACTATTGCTAGCTCATATCACTGATGAATGTAGTTTCATCAAAGCATATAGCAAGAGAATAAAGGAATCAAAACAACCAATAGCAAATTAAGATAAAAAACAGATAAATCACAATCCCAACCTGGTATGCAACACGAAACGTGCTCCCTCAAGTGAGCCAATGAGTCGGAAATGGACAGAGGCCCTAAACCGCTTCAAATCGAGAGACCCAGCGTCTTGTCTCCTGCCATTGTCGGTAGCAGCGGTGACTGGTTTGATGCCATCGAGAGGGCTTTAAGGCATTGGTAGCGATGTGGAATCGGAAGGATGCTTAGTGAAGGGTTTCCTCGACCGTCGGACCCAAACCGTTGTTGGAGCACGTGCGCGTGGATCGAGCAAAATCTATACGATGAGGGAGGAGTTGTTGTTCTGCAAGATGTCTGGGAAGAAGGCGCCGGCGAGGATTGCGACGGAGAGGGTCGAGGTCGCGATGGAGATCGACATGTGACGATGGATTCTAGAGAAGGATGATGCCTGGAGACTCCTTGGGCAAGACCGCATCTGGCGATTAGGCTGTGAGGGGCGGTAGACGAGCAATGAGCAGGAGAAAAAACCTAGGTTTCGGTGGCTAAGGTTTCGTGAGGAGAAAAAATGACGGCGATACAGAAACGCAGCACACTTAAATAAAATTACATCAATTTTAAATATATATGATTATTAATTAGTAATATAATTAATAAAAATACTAATAACAAATGCGTTCTTTAAATTTTTTTAAAATAATTATTTTCATATTAAAAATAATAAATTATTTAATACTAATAGCAAATGTGTTTAAATTTTAAAAATTTTATTTTTTATAATCATACAAATATAATATTATCCACGTACTAGATTGTCGCACTGTGAAAAATTTAATTTTTTATAATGATATTTTTAACGGCGTACAAAATGCATGTTGCGAATAATATTAACAAATTTAGTTATTATCCGCAGCGCACTTGATTGACACGCTGCAAAAAGTTTATTTTTTTATAATGAAACTTTTAATGGCGTGCAAATTGTACGCTATTATTACTTCATATTAAAAAGCTTAGTATTATCCACAGCACACTTGATTGGCACGCTGTGAAAAATGTAATTTTTTATAATGATACTTTTAACAGCGTGCAAATTGTACGCCGTTATTATTTCATATTAACAAACATTGTATTATCCTCAGCGCACTTGATTGGCGCGCTGCAAAAAATTTAATTTTTTATAGTGAGACTTTTAACGACGTACAAAATGCACGTCGTTAGTATTCTTGTACTTGTAGAACTGAAGGACGGCGTGATTGACCTTCTTATTCTTGTGCTTTACAACCCTAACCAGACTTTATGAAGACTAAATCCTAGTTTGAACAAAAAAAAAACTAGGAACGACGAGCTTGACCAGGTGAAGTTTGATCAGTGGCGTCGTCTTTCTTGTAGGACCGAAGGAAGGCGAGCTTGACCTTCTTATTCTTGTCCTTGATCATCATGGGCTTCGTGTAGGTTTTCCCCTTGCATTTTTTTGCCGCCGCCGTTGGGACGGAACACCAAGTGAAGGGTGAACTCCTTTTGGGTGTTGGTCTGCGAGAATGCGTCCGCCCTCAAGCTGCTTCCCAGCGAAGATGAATTGCTGCTGGTCCAGGGGGAAGCCCTCCTTGTCCTGGATCTTCGATTTCACATTATCGATGGTGTCCGGGGACTCCACCTCAAGAATGATCGTCCACCCCATCAGCGTCTTCACGGAGATCTACATAGTACAAGAACGGGGGAGGTTTTTTGGGAAGTAGGAACCGCGGAGGTTTTCGGAAAGTAAGAACGACGGAAAAGTTTAGGGAAGATTTATTTAACCTAATAAATTTTTAAATATATATAACAACTTTTAAAAAATATATTATTGTAATATATTGTTTAAAAAATATATATAAACTTTTAAATATATTGTTGTAAACGTATATATTTATAATTTTTTTTAAAAAAAACTTATTTCCAATAATTAAAAAAAAATAGTATTAATAATTAAAAAAATAATTTCACCGTTGCATTGTAATAATAAAATAGTATTAATAGTATTATAAACTTTTAAAATTTCATTGACAACGGTTTAAAACCGTTGTAATATTATCATAACGACAATAAAAAAATTCTCATTGACAATGGTTGATTGCACCATTGTCCCAACTGTTGTTAAGATAAAAAAAACCTTAAAGACAACAGTTCTGGAAAATCGTTGTAAAATGTGTTGTTGATTTAAAAAAAAAATATGCTCAACGACAACGGATACTGTAAAACCGTTGTCTTTTGTGTTATGTGGGCGCTCAAAGACAACGGTTTTGTCAAAAACCGTTGTCTTTTAACAAAAAGACAACGGTTTCTCCTAAAACCGTTGTCTTTGTGGTGTTGTCTTTTGTCATTTTTGTTGTAGTGAGCCTAGATCCAATGGATGGAAACAAAACTCTAGATCCAAAGGTAGAGATTAAATCTCTAGATCCGACGGTTGAGATTAAATCTCTAGATCTGACGGTTGAGATTAAATCCTTAGAACCAATGGTGGAGATTAAAACAAGGCTTATCCCTAACTTTATAAAAGGAGAGGCTAGGGTTGGCGTGGAGTAGAATTAAGAAGCAAGGGAGGCTTGGAGTTGGCGGCAAGAAGCTTGGAGCTAGGGTTTAGAGTTGGTGGCACCAAATAAGGAAACTTATTCCTTATCTTCTTCTTTCTCAAGGTGGTCGGCGTCCATACAACCCTTTCCAGCCCTTGGCCGGCGTCCAAACCACTTCAATCCCTTCTCTTTGGCTGGTGGAAACATAGCTTAAGGTCTTCCCTTGGAGCTTTTGGCCGGTATTCATCTTTCTCTCCCTTTTCCTTGTTGGTCGGCGGCAAGCAACTTGCTTGTTGCTTGTTGGTTGACTAAAGGAAGGAGAAGGGTCTTGTTTCTATTCTTCCTCTTGCTTGGAATGAGCAAGGAAGGAAGATTGGTTATCTAGGAGCTTCAACTTTTGGTAGATTATCGCCCACACGACGTCCGAAAGGAGGAAGGTCATACAATAGAAGATCGAGAGGTATATCACTTGTCTATCTTCATGTGTAACATGTTTATATTTGTTTTTCAATTATATGAATGTTATATTCTCTTTTGTGGCTAAATATACTTGGACCCCGAACATAAACACAAAAGTCGGTAATCCGTACATCGTCTATTCCGTAGCTATTCATAGAATAGAGGTTGGTCGCTTGAACAACAAGTTTGTTCAAGTGACTACTCTAACCGAATAGCACGACGATGACAAGGTTGCTTGGGCAATCCCTCTTGTCAAGGATAAATTTTTTTATCCGGGGGCATAGAAGGGATCGCCATGAACAAGCGACTGAGTTGAAGTGGGAAGCGAAGTTTCCTACCTTTATGTAGAGAAAGAGTTTCTCTTGCAAGAAAACAGTGGGAGTGTCGTTGAGCTTGAGAAGGCTTGAGAAACTCAAATAGACATTGATGAGATACCTGGTGAAGCACCACAACCAATAACTCATAGTGATGAGCCATCGACTGGACCTATTGAGACACCATATTTTCGTAGATCTGGTAGAACATGCAATATTCTTGAGAGATATGGATTTCTCTTAAGTGAATCGAACAACGTGTTACTCATTGATGATGAGGAGCCTACCAGTTATGAAGAAGTTCTGAAAAGTTCAGAAAGGGATAAGTGGCTTGATGCCATTAAGTCAGAAATGGATTCCATGTATGAAAACCAAGTTTGGAACTTGGTTGACCCACCTGAAGGCATAAAGCCTATAGGGTGCAAGTGGGTTTTCAAGAAGAAAATCGTCAAAAGCAAGGTGATGATTATGACGAAATCTATTCGCCTGTTGTTATGCTTAAATCCATTCGGATGCTCCTGGCCATAGCGGCTCATTATGATTATGAGATATGGCAGATGGATGTGAAAACAGCTTTCCTTAATGGAAACCTACTCGAGGATGTGTATATGATACAACCTGAGGGTTTCACATCGGTTGATAAAACCAAGGTATGCAAATTGCGATGGTCCATATATGGACTGAAGCAAGCATCTAGGAGCTGGAATATCCATTTTGATGGGGCAATCAAAAGTTTGATTTCTCACAAAATCCAGACGAACCTTGTGTGTACAAGAAGGTTAGTGGGAGTACAGTCGTGTTCCTAGTATTGTATGCCGAAGACATATTACTTATAGGAAACGATGTTTCTATCTTACAGTCTGTTAAGATTTGGTTGTCCAAGACATTCTCTATGAAAGACCTGGGAGAAGCAACCTACATCCTCGGGATTAAGATCTATAGAGATAGATTGAAACGATTGCTTGGCCTTTCGCAGTCTACATATATAGACCGAGTGCTAAAGAGGTTTAGCATGTCGGAATCCAAGAAACATTTCCTACCCATCAGGCATGGGATACATCTTTCGAAGTCTATGTGTCCGCGCATAGAAGATGAGAGGATTTGCATGAGTAAGATTCCCTATGCATCCGCAATAGGATCTATCATGTATGCTATGTTATGTATGAGGCCCGATGTATTGTATGCTCTGAGTGTCACGAGTAGATACCAGTCTGATCCAGGAATGGATCATTGGGCGGCTGTTAAGACGATCCTTAAGTACTTAAGAAGAACTAAGGATTTGTTCCTAATATATGGAGAATGGGACATGGTGATACGCGGGTATATGGATGCTAGCTTCCAGACAGACAAGGATGATTCCAGGTCTCAGTCTGGGTATGTGTTCACCTTGAATGAGGGCGCAGTGAGTTGGAAAAGTTCCAAACAAGAAACTGTAGCAAATTCTACCACTGAGGCAGAATACATTACAACTTCGGAAGTAGCAAAGGAAGCGGTTTGGATCAAGAAGTTCATTTATGAACTTGGTGTGGTTCTAGCCATTGTTGAAGCAATACCGGTTTACTACGACAACAATGGAGCAATTGCACAAGCGAAAGAGCCAAGGTCTCATCAATGATCCAAACATGTGCTTCGCCGCTATCATATGATCAGAGAGATCATTAGTAGAAAGAAAATACAAGTCGAGAATATTCCCACTAAAAGGAACTTAGCGGATCCTTTAACTAAGGCATTACCTCAAAGTAAGTTTGAGGGTCATGTTAGAGCTTATGGTATTGGATACCGTAGCGATTGACATTAGGCCATGTGAAAGTTTGTTAGTAATATATGAGAGATGTCCTATGGTAATCGCCTTATGTTTGAACCATTTATATGATAAATGAAGATTCACTATTTGGGTATACATGTTTTCATGTATTTGATTAGATCTTAAACTCATTTACTGAATGTCCACGATACGATTCACAGCATGAGAGAATTTGTGATTGGATCACAAATAGTGAGTATCTATACATGTGTAATTGTGATGTATCGGAATTATCCCTAGTCGATGAATTGATGGATTTATACACCGTCAATTCTGTCGAGACTAGCACGAGGTATACTCCTTAGTGTATCCAAGCAGTTGATTCTCACTGGATAGAGACATTGTGATGTCCGGAGTTAATTGTGGATGCTAGTTATGGTAACTAGTTCATTGGAGTGACCAGCTGTATGACTTCATATGGTTCTCTGCATATATAGATATGTCAATGAAGTTCTTACTGCAACTTAAGTGCGATGTTCCTTTGACTTGGGGTATTCAAGTCATCTTGGTCATGAAGACTTATGCTTTGACATCTTAAGCAAGCATCTCTGAGGAGATGTGGACCCCAGATGATTGGGTATAAGTCGAAGTGATCGAAGGTGTTTGAATAGCCTATAAAGGATTCACCACTCCTTGCGAAGAGATGTATACCCATGGCCTCTCGTCGGATTGTTACTAAAGTCTTTGGCCAAAGCATTACATGTTTAGAGTAAGGTACTCTTGGATACATATGCAGTAACTAGAATCTGTAGGATGAGGAAATGATACTTGGGCTAGGTGTGACGGAGTCAACCTAGTGGGGACTGACACTATAGACCATGTCCTGAACCAAGTGGGTATAAGATGAGTGAAAGGAATGGGGCACGTTTAATTGTAGCTGCTGAAGGGTTTCAGAAATAGTTCTGGATCAACCGTTGATCTTTTCGGTTAATTTGGAATCATGATGTACTACTAGGTGCCACTCATGATCATTCTATAATTAATGGTTAATTATAGACAGCCAACATTAACCGAGAACCTATTTGGTCACACGCACAATGAGCGTAATCCGAAGGATTTAAAACGAGCTTGAGAATGAGATTCTCAGACTGAGAGAAACTAGGTTTGGTTGGACCAAACAAGGATCGATCATGAAATCGTTTCAGTCGCAATGGAAGTGTGGATGGGTCGTGTCTTATGAAGATATGATGGATGAACCAAATTGGTTTGGTTCTATTCCAATGGTGAAGAATAAACCAAAGGGGTTTAGTTTGTTTAAACGAATGAACCAAAGTTGGTTCGGTTCGTTTTAACTTAAAATAGATCAACTCGGTTCGGTTTATTTTAACATAAAGATAATGGAGCGGGTTAACGGGGTTTTGGTTATGAACCAATTACCATTAAGAGAATTTGTTCTCTATAAAATAGGGCTCAAGGGTTTTGTGAAAGCTCTGACCCTAATCTTGCCGCCCCCTCCCTCTCTTCTCCTTGTCTTGTCGGCGCCCAACTTCTTGCCGCCGCCCACCACCGCCCAAGCTCCTCTAGCCGGCGTCCAGCAGCTGCCGTCCTCCCCACTTGCCAGCATCTAACTACTGTCGGAGGAGCTCCGGTGATCTTCCTTGGCTCTGGCTACAAGGTGAGCACCTAGCTTTCCTTATTTGGTCGGCGCAAGTTCTCCACCAAAGTTGTCCAGTTTTCTGGACAGCTTGTTTCCTTCGTGTTGGAGCATCGTTTGGATGGCATTTGGAGCTCCGACAGCGGCTACCTTGCTGTGGATTTGATCTCTGGTAATCCTCATAGGTGGAGGACGAAGGATTCGTCAAACGGTTGACGAATACCTCTCCGGAGAAGCGAGTTTTGGGGACTCATTTTTGAATCCGAATTTTGATTCGGATTGTGATCTTCTCTCGACCACATCATCTTCGACACGAGGCTAGTGACTTGTACGAAGACGAGGCTCGTGGCTTTTTGAAGTCATCCCGACGATACTCGGCGTGGATACAGATAGAGGCGATTCTAAAGAGAGTCGCTCCGGTTGATGTCTTTCTCGCTACACATGATACGTCAGGTATACATAGAGTAATTTCCTTTTATTACAAAATTTGAAACTACAGTTATGTCTACACATGTTGTACTATACATGCGTGTGATGTGTGTGATGTAATAAATTAAATTTATTGTTTTTTATTTTCTTCCGCTGCGCACATGTTTATGAAACATGTTCAAACACATACTTGCCGCGGTGCCGGAAACCTAACACTTATACCTTCATATCTTTTATATTTGACATGCTTTGTTTGTCTTACCATGTCATGACATCATGCTCATATTATTATTTTAAATGTCATGATAATGCTTAGTTTAATTATATCATGCTATCATATCATGCATCATTGGCAAATGTGCTTAATTTATGCAATCATTTATGCCATGATCAATTTCATGCTTTAAGGTTAATCAATTGAAATTAAGGACAATGACATGATTTGATGTTGTAGATAAAGGAATCAAATTGGAATGCCTAGATATAATACATGAACCCTTAGATTTAGGGATAATGAAACACACATCTCACAAAGACTATAAGAATGACATGTGTGTTTATTGATACACCCTAGACATATATGAGATGTTAGGAAAATGAGTTAAGTTCATGTGCTTGTAATGGTACATCAAGTGAACTCAAACTCATAATATAACATGAAGGAATCATGAAGAAAGCTATTGTGCAAGTCACGTACATCAAGCCCATTGATCATGATTCAATATAAGATTTTGAAAATATTTTAAAATCATTTTATAAAACCTTGGTGAAGTATATCTTTTGATATCAATCACCATTGAGAAGATTGACACAAAGTTAGACAAAATATTAAAGGTTTCAATGGTTTTGATCTTTGTAGTATTCTTTGAATTTAAAGGTATTTTCACATAAAACTATTTTTCACCCATTGTATTTAGAATAAGTAATATGTTTATGAAGTTTCAAGAATTTTCAAAAATTACGAAATTACTTATGCATTTCGAAATCTCTGCTTGAAAATTATTTTCTACAAAGTACAGAAACCAGCCGATTGTTGCTTGGAGTAGTCAATTAGTGATGTGGCAGTCGACTGGTTACTAGCCTAGTTGACTATTGTTGGTGATTTCGACTGAACAAGGTTTGTTTAGCCATTTATCAATAACCCTAGGCTACCCTAACCACTCCTAACCCTATGATATGCTTAGAGAGCATTGGAAGGGTGAAATTATCATTGAAAAATGATTAGGACCGTTAGTTAGGGTGGAGTATCGAAATTTAAGGGAGGCTAAAGTTCAAGTTTGAACTTTTCCCCTTATTTTTGATTGGTTAGATTTCTTATAAGCTTAGGAAATCTCCAAGGACATTGTTGGTGCAATGGTCAAGTGGGAGTAAGCCTTTAGGGGGAGTTTTATCCATCAAGGGATGATGGATGTATTTTTTTTTTATGAGGGGAGAATGAGGATTAACTCTCATTTAGTGATAAGGATAGTGTCACTAAGAAGAGTGAAGGCATCCAAGATAATTTTGAACCAAGGAAGAGAATGTAGGATCTCATTTGAAGATGAGACATTGAAAACCTTGGTAGGCTTTTTGATGTATACTAAAGAGAGAGAAGTGAGGGTTTAAGTTAGGTAAACTTTTATTATGCTTTAACATAACAAGAGTCAAGTTGGGTTTATGGGATGACCTAACTTTAACATATTGTCAAACAAAAAGGGGGAGATTATTGGTGCAAACGGTTCAGGTCACGATTGACCAGACCCGAGTGGGACTCCAATAGGGTTTTAATGTTTGACAATGGTTTGACCATAGTTTGACAATATGGTTTCACCATATATTGACCATATGACAAGTGGATGTTTAGGATATCAAGGTCATATGAGAGAGATTTTTAGTAGGCGATTGTTGGAGCAATCAAGCTCAGGTCAATGGCGACCTAGCTCGAGTGAGACTCGAGTTGAAGTCCAAGATTGGAGACTTGGCAAGGGAAGCCCAAGTTTAGAGACTTGGCATGGAAAGTCCAAGATTGGATTCTTGGCAATGAAGAAGTCCAAGTGAAGGGAGTTGCTTCCCACTTTGGTCGCCTGTGCATGGCGATCCTATAATCATCCCCGAATTAAAAAAAAATTAATCCTTGACGAAGATGGATCACCCAAGCAACTGATCCATCATCGTGCTATTCGATTAAAGTGGTCTCTTGAACAAACTTGTTGTTCAAGCAACCTAACTCTTTTCCTCGATTAGCCACAGAATAGATGATGTACGGATCGCCAGTTTTTGTGTTTATCTTCAGGGTCCATGTAAATCAACCACATACATGATACAAAAGAACTAAAATCAAAATAAACAAGATTATACCTCTTGTTTACCTCTTGATCTTCTATTGTATTACCTATCCTCCTCTTGGACATTGTGTGGGCAACGATCCTCCAAGAGTTGAAGCCTCCTAGATCTCTATCTTCCCTTCCTTACTCGCTCTGAACAAAGGGAAGACAAACGCTCCCTTCTTCTCCTTACTCACACCAACCACCAAGAACCAATCCTTGGTGTCCGCCAACCCTAAGGAAAGGGAGAGGTGAATCGACCAAAACAAAAGAAGAAAGCAGCCCTTCCTCCTTTCTTTGTCGCCGGCCAAAAGAGAGAGTGGACAAGATGGTGCCGCCAATGCTAGGGGAAGAAGAAGGTACACCGGCCAAGAAGAAAAGGAATCCCTAAAACCTTATTGAGCTGCTGGCCAAAGGAGACAAAACCCTAAACCAACTTCTTGCCGCCCAAGCCTTAGAACCAAAACCTAGAATCCCAATCCTTTATTGCCACCCAAGCCTTGCCTCTTATTTATAGATATTGCCCAAACCTTCTTTTAATCATGTCCGTTGGATCTAGGCTTCATGAGGGTTTTATTAGGCTACAATAGGGACCATGAGGAGAAGTTGGATCTTGGCCACCTAATGGATCTGGCCCACATAAAATCTGATCCATTAATGATAATCCATTCCACTAGAGGATTATCATTGATCTACCTCACCAACCGCCATAATTAAATATGGGCTCCATATATTAATTGTACAAATATCTCCCGGTGTTCAAGATATCGAATGTCCATTAATTAATTAATTTACTGACAATTAATTAATCAATATCTAACTCCATGAGTAGTACCCCTCAACCTTATCATAATGCAGGACCAAGTCCACCTGCAGGATTTACATGATGATCCTTATGATCTCCTCAAGGGGACATCATCATCCTAATATATAGGACACGATTTTCTCCAATAATTAATGGCACACCATGTAAATAATATTCTTTTCCAACTTACCGAGCCTATCGATTTAATCCATAAATCTTGCCTATTGGTAAATCAAAGAAATAAATATTAAGTACATGTGTCCGTTATTATATCAGGATTAAGAGCATGTACACCATAATATCCGAGGTCTGATTCGATTATGTAGTCAGCAATAAATTGAATCACCTCTAAACCGGTCTTGCTTAATACACATAAAGTGTACTAGTGTAATTTTTTGGTCGAGACAAACCAATACCAAATTACACTGCAACCATACCAATGATTTGTCCAAAACCATATTAGTTGTGAGCCTCTACTTATACTCTACAAGGAACTGATAACAAGATCTTCTGTGTGACACCACACATCATATTATCTACAATGTAATGTATTAGACAATATGCATAACCATAAAATGCAAACAATGATCATGTGATTCTTATTTCAAAAATAAAGATGTTCATACAAAGGCTAGGCTTTCAGTATAATTCCCAACAATCTCCCACTTATACTTAAAGACTATGCTGCCATCAAATTGTCATACATCTGATTCCCATTCCCTCCACATGCCTATCAAAAGCTCTCGCTGGAATGGCCTTAGTGAAAGGATCTGCCAGGTTATCCTCTGATGCAATCTTGGCCACAGCAACTTCTCCTCACTTTACGATCTCTCGTATCAGGTGATACTTGCGCTTTATGTGTTTACTCGCCTTATGGGCTCGTGGTTCCGTCAAGTTTGCAACTGCACCACTATTTTCACAATAAATTGTGATAGTTCATGGTAAACCAGGAATTATATCCAAGTCCATTAAGAAGTTCCTGAGCCATACAGCTTCTTTGGCTGCCTCAGAGGCTGCCACATACTCAGCTTCCATGGTGGAGTCTACCACGCATTTCTGCTTGACACTCCTCAATACAATGGCTCCACCTCCCAAAGTAAACACAAAACCTGAGGTAGACTTACTGTTAGTAATATATGAGAGATGTCCTAAAGCAATCGCCTTATGTTTGAACAATTTATATGATAAATGAAGATTCACTATTTGAGTATACATGTTTTCATGTATTTGATTAGATCTTAAACTCATTTATTGAATGTCCATGATACGATTCACAACATGAGAGAATTTGTGATTGGATCACAACTAGTGAGTATCTCTACATGTGTAATTGTGATGTATCGGAATTATCCCTAGTCGATGAATTGATGGATTTGGACACCATCAATTCTGTCGAGACTAACACGAGGTATACTCCTTGGTGTATCCAAGCAGTTGATTCTCACTAGCTGGAGACATTGTGATGTCCGGAGTTAATCGTGGATGCTAGTTATGGTAACTAGTTCATTGGAGTGATCAGTCGTAAGACTTCATATGGTTCTATGCATATATAGATATGTCAATGAAGTTCTTACTGCAGCTTAAGTGTGATGTTCCTTTGACTTGCGGTATTCAAGTCATCTTGATCATGAACACTTATGCTTTGACATCTTAAGCAAGCATCTCTAAGGAGATGTGGACCCGAGATGATTGGGTATAAGTCGAAGTGATCGAAGGTGTTTGAATAGCCTATAAAGGATTCACCACTCCTTACAAGGAGATGTATACCCATGGCCTCTCATCGGATTGTTACTAAAGTCTTTGACCAAAGTATTACATGTTTAGAGTAAGGTACTCTTCGATACATGTGCAGTAACTAGAATCCGTAGGATTAGGAAATGATACATGGGCTAGGTGTGACGTAGTCAGCCTAGTGGGGACTGACACTGTAGACCATGTCCTGAACCAAGTGGGTATAAGATGAGTGAAGGGAATGGGGCACGTTTTATTCGAGATGCTGAAAGGTTTCAGAAATAGTTCTGGATCAACTGTTGATCTTTTCGGTTAATTGGGGATCATGATGTACTACTAGGTGTCACTTATTATCATTCTATAATTAATGGTTAATTATAGACGACCAACATAAACCGAGAACCTATTTGGTCACACGCACAACGAGCGTAATCCGAAGGATTTAAAACGAGCTTGAGAATAAGATTCTCAGGCTGAGATAAACTAGGTTTGGTTAGACCAAACATGAAGCGAGCATGAAATCGTTTCAGTCGCAATGGAAGCATGGATGGGCCGGGTCTTATGAAGACATGATGGATGAATCAAATTGGTTTGGTTCTAATCCAATGGAGGAGAATAAAGCAAAGGGTTTGGTTTGTTTTAAACGAATGAACCAAAGTTGGTTCGGTTCATTTTAACTTAAAATAAACCATCATGGTTTGGTTTATTTTAACTTAAATTAATGCAGCGGGTTAACAGGCCTTTGTTTATGATCCGATAACCATTAAGAGAATTTGTTCTCTATAAAATAGGGCTTAAGGGTTTTTGTTAATCCCTAATCAAAAGCCTTACAACCCTAATAGTTGCCGCCCCCTCCTCTACTTGGTGAAGTCGGCGCAAACCCTAGTGTTGCCGCCCACCACCACCTAGCTCCCTTGCCGGCGTCCAGAAGGAGCTGTCCTTCCCACTTGCCGGCATCGAGCTGCTGCCGGAGAAGCTCCGGTGATCTCCTTTGGGTCCGGAAATAAGGTGAGCTTCAACCTTCCCTTTTGGCCGGCCCCTATTCCTCCACCAAAGCTGTCCAGTTTTCTGGACAGCTTATTTCCCTCTCGTCGGAGCGTTGTTTGGATGACGTTTGGAGCTCCGACAGTGGTAGACCTGCCGGGGATTTGATCTCCGGTAATCCTCATAGGTGGAGGACGAAGGATTCGTCAAACAGTTGACGAATACCTCTCCGGTGAAGCGAGTTTTTGAGGACTCGTTTTGGATCCGAATTTTGATTCGGATCGTGATCTTCTCTCGATCACATCGTCTTCAACACGAGGCTAGTAACCCGTACGAAAATGAGGCTCGTGAATTTGTGAAGTCATCCCAAAGATACTCGGTGTGGATACAGATAGAGACGATTCTAGCTAGAATCGTTCTGGTTGATGTCTTTCCCGCTACACGTGATACGTCAGGTATATGTAGTTTAAATTTCCTTTTATTGCAAAATTTAAATTTATGATTATATCTACACATGTTGTACTATGCATGCGTGTGATGTGTGTGTTGTAATAAATTAGATTTATTATTTTATTCCTTCCGCTGTGCACATGTTTGCGAAACATGTTCGAACACACACTCGCCGCAGCGCCGAAAACCCAACAGTGGTATCAGAGCCCAGGTTGTGTTTCGACATAATCGTAAAATGGTTTTGTGATAGTCATAATGATATTTCTGGAAATTTTCTACTTTTGAAAAGTTAGAAGTATTTATGGAAATTTTTCAATTTTGGAAAGTCTAGAAGTATTTATGGAAATCTTCTACTTTTGGAAAGTTGGAAGTATTTATGGAAATTGATATTTTCCATAAATAAAATATTTGATTAGATTTTGGAAATTTGTTTCCTAATTTAATCATGATTTGATTTGGGAAATCAAATCTTTAAATATTTTATTTCCATAATTAGTTTTAATGATTTAGGAAATTGGTTTCCTAAATTGACTTTCCTTAATCAACTATTTCCACAAATAAAATATGTGATTAGATTTGGAAATTTGTTTCCTAATTTAATCATGATTTGATTTGGAGAATCAAATCTTAAACATATTTTATTTCCATAAATAGTTATGACATATAAGGAAATTTTGTACATGACATATTTGTATGTCATGTAATTGCATTAGATGCATATCATTATACCATGCGTGTCGTGACATGTAGATGTATATTATGTATGTCATGTCATGTAGATAATAGTTATTTGCATGCAAAGAGGATGAGACATAAAAACCCTAACACAATATTAAAGCCTATACCTTTCATTAATATGGTTAGAATCAGAGTTCCGTTTCTTGTTCGGGTTGTTGGACTCTCTCCAAGCCCGGCTCGAACCCGAACATGTTCGAACCATGGAATAGTTTAATACTAATATGGTAAGAGTCAGAGGTAAATCGTTAGCTTTGGTTGTTGGACTCTCTCCAAGCGTGGCTAATTGGTTGAATGCACTCTAACCATATTAAAACTATTTCTCGATTAATGGGTTGGCTTTAACCTGGGGCATCAGCTTGTTACACTCTCTCCAAGGTCGATGTAAAGGGAGGTGAAGTTGGGTGCTATGCATATGATGCATACTTGTTAATGTGTTAACAACCCGATGTATGTGTGAACATTCAATTAGTTGATAGCACATTGTGATAGTTGCATATATGTGATAGTTGCATATATGTGATATGCAATCGGTATATTTGATACCTACCATCATAGCTATGAATGGCTTGTTGGACTCTCTCCAAGGTTGTTCATATCTATGATGGATATCAGCCCATTCGGGGATGGACCTACGATCTCCCAAAGTGATTTTGAGGTTTTTGAAATTCGAAAAATGAATGGGGTTTATGAAGGTATATTGATGCATTTTAAAATCATCTTTCTCATATATGCTCGTTTTGTATTTCTAAGTTAATCTATTGATCGTGATATCTTTGAATTTGTGCTCTATTTTAGATTCAAATAAATTGACTGGGCCGAACTTCTTGAACTGGCTTAGAAACTTGAAAATTGTTCTCAAGGTTGAAAAGCATGCAATGTCCTCGAAGCGCCTCTTCTTGCCCGTCCTAGTGACAATGCAACTCTGGACTAATTGTTGGCCTATCAGAAACATGTGGCTGATTCTGAAATGGCGAGTTGCATCATGCTAGCCACGATGGTACCTGAGCTGTGGAAGCAGCATGAGCATATGGATGTTCATACCATAGTCTTTCATCTTTATGAGTTGGTTGATGAGCAAGTGAGATTCGAAAGGTTCGAAGTCTCCAAGCTCCTCTTCACCTCTGAGATGCAAGAAGGTTCATCTGTGGTACTGCTCAACATGCTGAAGACTGTGGAGCCTTCTGAGAAGCATGAGCAGGGGACGGTATTGTTAGTTGATTCCTCAAAGAAAGGTTCTAAGAGGGAGTCAAAGGAACAATAGAAGGGGAAGAAGAAAAAGGCTCAAAAGGGTACTTTCCATCATTATGGCAAGTAGAGGCATTGGCGAAGAAATTGCAAGATTTATCTTGAGTCCGTGAAGAAGAATAAGGCATAAGATGCTCCATCTTTTTCATATATATTCATTATTGATTGTCATTCTATTTTCTCAGACACTTGGGTATTGGATACTGGGTGTGGCTCACATATATGTAATGACATACATGGGCTAAGAAATAGAAGAAGACTCATCAAGGGAGAGTCAAATTTACGTGTTGGGAATGAAGCAAAGGTTGCTGCACTCGCCATCGGAACTTATTTGTTGAAACTCCCTGCAGGACTTGTCTTAGAACTGGACAATTGTTTTTATGTTCCTTCGTTGATAAAGAACATCATTTCTATTTCTTGTTTAAATAGAAATGGGTACCATTTGACTTTTAATAACAATTGTTGTTACATAACTTTGAATGGAGTTCTTTATGGGACTGGAACTTTAAGCAATGGTGTTTATACGTTGGACGTATCCAGTGATGTTTTCAATATTGAAGCGAGCAACAAGCATGCTTGAAAGGATAATCAATTAGAATCCTACATGTGGCATTGTCGTCTTGGCCATGTAAGTAAGAAACGCATGTCCGAATTACACCGATGTGGAATTCTAGAATCGTTTGAATTGGATTCATACGATACATGCGAATCATGCTTAAAAGGAAAGATGACTAAGTTACCTTTTACAGGAAAAGGTGAACGAGTGGGAGAGTTGCTAGGTCTAATACATACTTGTTGGCAATGTGCTATACCTCGGAATGCTCATAGGCTCCCATGTCCCCGGATTAAAATTTTCACTAATGAAAACTAATCCGGATGGGATGAGTTTCCTAAGCACAACCAATTCGTCGTCGTGCTAACGACTTGAGCGATCGCTTGAACAAACTAGTTGTTCAAGCAACACAACTCTTCTAGTCGGTTAGCCGCGGAAGAGACGACGGACGGATCGCCGGTTTTTGTGTTTCTTATCGGGGTCCATGATTATAGAAATACATGCAAATGCAAACTAGTATAATCAACATATACTAACATAATGAACATAAGCTAGCATATCAAATAAGAACATGAAAAGAACAATAATAAAAGTTGTGAAACTTTTATAACTCTTGATCTTCTATCGTATGTCCTAACCTCCTTGTAGACTTCGTGTGGGCGAAGATCCTCCACAAGTTGAAGCTTCCTAGATCTTCTTCAATCCAAAGAATGAAGAACTCTCTTTCCCTTCTTGCTTGAGCCAACCACCAATCCACAAAGGATTGATGCATGGACCCCAAGAATAGAGAGAATAATATGGAAACAACCAAGGAACCGAACTAGGGACAAACCCTAGTTTTGGTGCCGCCGGCCAAGATGGAGTGAATAGGATAAAAGGAATATGTTGGGCCCCGGCCACGGTGGAGGGAATAGAGGAAGGAGTTGGCCACACCCTAGGAAGAAGAAGACCTCCTCTCCTATAGTTGCCGCCCAACTTCCTTGCAATCCCTAGCCACCCAACCTAAGGAGGAAACCCTAATTAGGGTTTCTCCTTAGGCTTTCTTGCCGCCCAACCATGGTGGAGAGAAGATATCTAGGAGCTAGCCACCTCCATGGAAGAAGACAAGCTCCTCCATCGGTTGCCGCCCACTCTTCTTCCTCACCTTGGCCGCCCAACCCAAAAGAGCCAAACCCTAATTAGGGTTTCCTCCTAGGGTTGCTTGCCGCCCAAGCAATTGGAGGCTAAACCCTAATCTCCTTAGCATCCATCATCCAACCTCTAAAACTTATTGCCGCCCAACCCATAGCCACCCTTTTATAGAGTTAATCTCAACCTTCGGTTCTAGGGTTTTAATCTCAACCGTCGGATCTAGAGATTTAATCTCAACCATCGGTTCTAGGGTTTTAATCCCAACCGTCGGATCTAGAGATTTAATCTCTACCGTCGGTTCTAGGAATTTAATCCCAACCGTCGGATCTAGAGATTTAATCTCCACCGTCAGTTCTAGGAATTTAATCCCAACCGTCGGATCTAGAGATTTGTTTTCCATTATTTGATCTAGACTTCATGAGGTTTATATTAGGCTACGATAGGGACCATGAGGAGGAGTTGGGTCTTGGCCACCCGATGGATCGGAACCACACAAACTTGATCTATCAATGATGTTTCATTCCACTAGAGGATCATCATCGAACTACCTCACCAACCCCCATAAATTAATATGGGCTCCATATATTATTTGTACATCCATCTTCCCGTGTTTAAGATATCGAATGTCCGTCAATTAATTGATTTACTGACCATCAATTAATTAACATCTAACTCCTCGAGTAGTACCACTCAACCTTATCATCATGTTGACTAAGTCAACCTGCAGGGTTTACATGATGAACCTTATGAGCTCCTCAAGGGGACATCATCAACCTAATACATAGGACACGGATTCCTCCTATAATCAATGGCACACCATGTAAATAATATCATTTCTCAACTTACCGGGCATATTGATTTAATCCATAGAAATCTCACCCTCTGGTAAATCAAAGAAATAAATATTAAGTACATGTGTCCATTATTATATCGGGATTAGGAGCATGTACAACATAATATCCGAGGTCCGATTCAATTATGCAGTCAGCAATAAATTGAATCACCTCTATGTCGGTTCTGCTCAATACACCTAAGTGTACTAGTGTAACTTTATGTTCAAGACAAAACAATACCAAGCTACACAACAACCATGCCAATGGTTTGTCCAAAACCATCTTGGTCGTGAGCCTCTACTTATATTCTACAAGGGACTGATAACATGATCTTCTGTGCCATCACCCAAGCACCATGTTATCTACAATGTAAAGTATTAGACAATTTTGCATAATCATAAAAATATGCAAACAATGATCATGTGATTCTTATTTCAAAATAAAGATGTTCATACAAAAGAGCTAGGCTTTCAGTATACATCCCAACAATCTCCCACTTATACTAAAAGACTATGCTGTCTTTATACTGCCATACATCTGATTCCCATTCCCTCCACATGCCTATCAAAGCTCTCGCTAGAAGGGCCTTAGTGAAAGGGTCTACCAGGTCATCCTCTGATGCAATCTAGGCGACAGCAACTTCTACCTCCTTTACGATTTCTCGTATCAGGTGGTACTTGCACTCTATGTGTTTACTAGCCTTATGGGCTCGTGGTTCCTTCGAGTTTGCAACTGCACCATTATTATCACAATTAATTGTGATAGTTCTGGGCAAACCAGGAATCACATCCAAGTCCATCAGGAAGTTCCTGAGCCACACAGATTCTTTGGCCGCCTCATAGGCTGCCACATACTCAGCTTCCATGGTGGAGTCCACCACGCATTTCTGCTTGACACTCCTCCATACAATGGCTCCACCTCCTAAAGTAAACACAAAACCTGAGGTAGACTTACTGTTAGTCCTATTTGATTAGAAATCGCAATCCATGCAACCCACAGGGAGTAATTGGTCTGCCCGGTAAACTAGCATATAATCTCTAGTCCTTCTCAGGCACTACAATATATGCTTTACCGCAGTCCAATGTCCCTGTCCTGGATTACTCTGATATCTGCTGACCATGCCTATGGCAAAGCAGATATCTGGTCTCGTACATAGCATACATTAGGCTTCCTACTGCCGAAGCATAAGGAACTGCCTATATCTCCTCTATCTTTTCAGATGATCTAGGACACATCTCCTTCGATAAAGGAGCTCCATGCCTGAAAGGTAGAAAACCCTTCTTGGAGTTTTGTATGCTAAAACGATCCACCATCATGTCTTTGTATGAAGCTTGGGATAAGCACAACAACCTTGATCCCCAAGGTTGTGACCCACTTCTCCCAAGTCCTTCATATCATACTGTTTGGACAACCATACCCTTACGTCTGATAACACTTCGATGTTATCGCCAACCACCAAAATGTCATCTACGTATAGTACAAAATACCACTACGTTTCTGTCACATCTCTGATATACACAAGACCCATCCGAACTTTGAATAAATCCATAAGACTGGATTTACTTCCTCAAAGCGGATGTCCCAAGACTTCAAAGCTTGGACCGATTAAGCTTATATACAATACGCTCTTTGCCCTTAGCAATGAATCCCTCTGGTCGCTTCATGTAGATAGATTCCTCAAGACTTCCACTAAGGAATGTTGTCTTGACATCCATCTGTCACGCCTCATAATCCATATGAGTTGCTATGCATAAGAGCTCCCAGACCTGACTTGAATCCATAGATTCAATCTCAGTATTCATTGCACTTTGCAAAGATGCTGTATTTATATCTTGGATTGCCTCGTCGTATGTCTAGGGATCAGGTTTATGTTTGCTAGGGACCAAATTAGAAGATTTGTCCAAAAACATGAATCTAAGAGGTTGTCTAACAACCCTCCCACTACGACGAGGTATCTTCTGTGTATCCTCTGTGACACGTGGTGCAGTGACATGTGGTATGTCCTCTTGTACCGGTGGTACTAAAGAAGTGACTTCCCTTTTAACTCCTCCAGAACAATTTTACTCTTGGGCTTGTGGCTTATCACATAGTCTTCCTCTAGAAATCTGGCATTCATGTTAACGATCACCCTCTGATCTTTAGGACTACAAAACAAGTCAGAATAACTCATCATCGATCTAACCATCTCCATAAGAGTCCTATTCCTTCGTACTGCTACACTATTCTGCTGGGGTGTGCCAGGTGCAGTCAATTGGGATTGAATCCCAGCCTCTGATAAGTAGTTCCTAAACTCTCCCAAGAGGTACTCACCACCACAATTAGATCGTAGTGTCATCTTGAATAATTGTCTATGAAAAAGACAAAATATTCAAAACTACCTCTTGCCTGGATAGACATAGGACCATACGAATCAGAATGAACCAATTCCAACACATCTTTGGATCTATACCCCTTGGCCTTGAAAGGCCTCTTGGTCATCTTACCCTCCAAGAAAAATTCGTAGGTTGGGAGATCCTCCACCACTAATGAACCCAAAGGTCCATCAGCTATCAACCTTTGAATTCTGCTTAGGTTAATGTGACCAAGCCTAAGAAGCCAAAGATATGTTTGGTTCATCTTCGAAGGTTCTATTCTCTTATTGGAATTAGAAGATGAGTTATTAACTTTTGGTTCAAATTTCCTTTCAATGTACCTGAATAGATATTCTCTCTATTCCTTTTTATAACAACTCTGTCATTAAAAGAAATAGAATATCCATCCATAATAATTTAGAAACTGAAACTAAATTCTTTCTAAATAAAGGTACATAAAGGGAATTTTCCAGAACTAAAGTTTTATTATTTTCAAGAGATAAATAAAACTTCTCCCACTGCAATAGCCGCTACCATCATGGCATTGCCCAAGTAAATGGTAATCTCCCCTTCAACTAGTCATCGGGTTTCCTGGAACCCCTGCAAATTGTTGCAGGCATGATTAGTGGCCCTGTATTCACTCACCAAAGCCTGTGAGATATCACCGCTAATCATGTTTCAATGACTAGTCCAAAAGATATACCTATGTTCTATTTTGGATTGGGACAGTCCTTGTTCCAATGTCCATCCTACTTGCAAGTGAAGTACTTGCCTTTCGGCTTCTTCACTCTTCCCTGAGATCCTCGCACCATCTTTGCTTCACCTTGTTTCTTCTTCTTCTTGCCTTTCGGCTTAGAAGTAGAAACTCTTTTGAGCAATGATGGCTTGAGGACACTCTTCAAAGATTGCATACTAGCAGATAAGACAATATTTGGATTCATTTCCAATCAATATAATTTGGGTACAATAAGTTTATTTCCTTTAGTATCAAAATAAGTGGACTGAAAGTCAATTTTGAAAATCCTAAGAATCACAATAGATCATTACTTTAGATTTCAAAAAATTATTGATTCCTCTAACAATAAAATTTCGAAATCAACCAACACCGAGAATATTGCATGCCACGCAGTGTGGACGTATACGAATTCTACATTTGTAAGAGGAGGTTTTACCCATTAATTTTATTATCTTGTCAACCTTACTTTTTGACAAATAAAATTAATAGTTGGTTCCTCTTTGGCCCTACAAATAAAAGCAGTGACTCCGATGGGGAGGATACTTTATATTTGCATCTAAGTGTGCACCATTACACGATACTAAGGGAATTATTTCGGATTATGTGCCTTATCGCTGTGGAAGTACACACGCTCCTAGATAATTTCCTATAACCATTATTTGACCTAGTGATCCACAAACAAACTCATCCGTAGGGAGGAAGGCACTCAGAGCCAACACGCAAGTTTGTTGCATCACACGTCAAATTGTAATGGAGGCCGCGGGAATTAATTAAAATATCCCTCTCCCACTTAGTAAATTGAAAATGAGGAATTTTCAAGCACACACAACATGCTTATTATTACTGTAGATTTCAAAAAATTATTGATTCCTCAAACAATAAAATTTCGAAATCAACCAACACCTCAAACACCGAGAATATCGCATGCCACGCTGTGTGGACGTATACGAATTCTACATTTGTAAGAGGAGGTTTAACCCATTAATTTTATTATCTTGTCAACCTTACTTTTTGACAAATAAAATTAATAGTTGGTTTCTCTTCGGCCCTACAAATAAAACTACTTTTTATTTGCATCTAAGTGTGCACCATTACACGGTACTAAGGGAATTATTTCGGATTATGTGTCTTACCACTGTAGAAGTACACACGCTCCAGGATAATTTCCTATAACCATTATTTGACCTAGTGATCCGCAAAAAAACTCATCCGCAGGGAGGAAGACACTCAGAGCCGACACACAAGTTTGTTGCATCACACGTCAAATTGTAATGGAGGCCGCGGGAATTAATTAAAATATCCCTCTCCCACTTAGTAAATTGAAAATGAGGAATTTTCAAGCACACACAACATGCATATAAAACAAATCAGCAATAAATATGGAAAAATCAGAATTTTTCCAACTATTATGGCATTGTTCTCCAATATGCGTCCCGTTGTGTCGCCACCTCGTCCGCTCCATCTTTTCCCGTGCGCAAGTCACCAAAGAGTTCCGAGCTGAGATAAAACATTTTAATTTACATCCATCGATCCTATACTCCACGAAGGAGTGTACAAATAATCTAGATCGAAAGTAAACTAAAATGAGAGGCTAAACAATGTCGTATTTAATTACAAAAATTAAATACTAATCTAGCCTCGTCAACCCCGAGGATTCAAATAATATACAATCACACACACATGCAATCACATACACACATATATATCCATAATAGTTGGATCTTATGCCTGCAACCAAAAAGTTAGCCTACGCACATCCTACTATTATCCGGCATACACAATATATGATAAATGCATGAAAGTAACCGAATCCAAAACACACAAAACCGGAAACCATGGCTCTGATACCAATTGTTGGCAATGTGCTATACCTCGGAATGCTCATAGGCTCTCATGTCCCCGGATTAAAATTTTCACTAATGAAAACTAATCCGGATGGGATGAGTTTCCTAAGCACAACCAATTCGTCGTCATGCTAACGACTTGAGCGATCGCTTGAACAAACTAGTTGTTCAAGAAACACAACTCTTCTAGTCGGTTAGCCACGGAAGAGACGACGGACGGATCGCCGGTTTTTGTGTTTCTTATCGGGGTCCATGATTATAGAAATACATGCAAATGCAAACTAGTATAATCAACATATACTAACATAATGAACATAAGCTAGCATATCAAATAAGAACATGAAAAGAACAATAATAAAAGTTGTGAAACTTTTATACCTCTTTATCTTCTATCGTATGTCCTAACCTCCTTGTAGACTTCGTGTGGGCGAAGATCCTCCACAAGTTGAAGCTTCCTAGATCTTCTTCAATCCAAAGAATGAAGAACTCTCTTTCCCTTCATGCTTGAGCCAACCACCAATCCACAAAGGATTGATGCCGCCAGCCCCAAGAATAGAGAGAATAATATGGAAACAACCAAGGAACCGAACTAGGGACAAACCCTAGTTTTGGTGCCGCCGGCCAAGATGGAGTGAATAGGAGAAAAGGAATATGTTGGGCCCCGGCCACGGTGGAGGGAATAGAGGAAGGAGTTGGCCACACCCTAGGAAGAAGAAGACCTCCTCTCCTATAGTTGCCGCCCAACTTCCTTGCAATCCCTAGCCGCCCAACCTAAGGAGGAAACCCTAATTAGGGTTTTTCCTTAGGCTTTCTTGCCGCCCAACCATTGTGGAGAGAAGATATCTAGGAGCTAGCCACCTCCATGGAAGAAGACAAGCTCCTCCATAGGTTGCCGCCCACTCTTCTTCCTCACCTTGGCCGCCCAACCCAAAAGAGCCAAACCCTAATTAGGGTTTCCTTCTAGGGTTGCTTGCCGCCCAAGCAATTGGAGGCTAAACCCTAATCTCCTTAGCATCCATCATCCAACCTCTAAAACTTGTTGCCGCCCAACCCATAGCCACCCTTTTATAGAGTTAGGGTTTAGGCCTTGGTTTAATCTCCACCGTCGGTTCTAGGGTTTTAATCTCAACCGTAGGATCTAGAGATTTAATCTCAACCGTTGGTTCTAGGGTTTTAATCCCAACCGTCGGATCTAGAGATTTAATCTCCACCGTCGGTTCTAGGAATTTAATCCCAACCGTCGGATCTAGAGATTTAATCTCCACCGTCGGTTCTAGGAATTTAATCCCAACCGTCGGATCTAGAGATTTGTTTTCCATTATTTGATCTAGACTTCATGAGGTTTATATTAGGCTACGATAGGGACCATGAGGAGGAGTTGGGTCTTGGCCACCCGATGGATCGGAACCACACAAACTTGATCCATCAATGATGTTCCATTCCACTAGAGGATCATCATCGAACTACCTCACCAACCCCCATAAATTAATATGGGCTCCATATATTATTTGTACATCCATCTCCCCGTGTTTAAGATATCGAATGTCCGTCAATTAATTGATTTACTGACCATCAATTAATTAACATCTAACTCCTCGAGTAGTACCACTCAACCTTATCATCATGTTGACTAAGTCAACCTGCAGGGTTTACATGATGAACCTTATGAGCTCCTCAAGGGGACATCATCAACCAAATACATAGGACGCGGATTCCTCCTATAATCAACGGCACACCATGTAAATAATATCATTTCCCAACTTACCGGGCATATTGATTTAATCCATAGAAATCTCAGCCTCTGGTAAATCAAAGAAATAAATATTAAGTACATGTGCCCGTTATTATATCGGGATTAAGAGCATGTACAACATAATATCCGAGGTCCGATTCAATTATGCAGTCAGGAATAAATTGAATCACCTCTATGTCGGTCCTGCTCAATACACCTAAGTGTACTAGTGTAACTTTATGTTCAAGACAAAACAATACCAAGCTACACTACAACCATTCCAATGGTTTGTCCAAAACCATCTTGGTCGTGAGCCTCTACTTATATTCTACAAGGGACTGATAACATGATCTTCTGTGCCATCACCCAAGCACCATGTTATCTATAATGTAAAGTATTAGACAATTTTGCATAATCATAAAAATATACAAACAATGATCATGTGATTCTTATTTCAAAATAAAGATGTTCATACAAAAGAGCTAGGCTTTCAGTATACATCCCAACAATACTGATGTATGCGGACCTATGTCAACTCAAGCTTTAGGAGGCTATAGCTACTTCATTACCTTCACCGATGATCACTCACGGTTTGGGTATGTGTTCTTGATGAAACACAAGTCTGAAGCCTTTAAAAGGTTCAAAGAATTCAGAAATGAAGGAAAGAAACAACATGACAAGAGTATCAAAATACTTTGATCGGATCGAGGTGGTGAATACTTAAGTCAAGAGTTTCTTGATTATCTAAGAGACAATGGTATATTGTCTTAATGGACTCTGCCATATACAACACAGCATAAAGGTGTATCTGAGAGGCGTAACCGGACCTTGTTGGACATGGTCAGGTCAATGATGAATCATATGAATCTTCCCAAGTCCTTTTGGGGCAATGCACTTCAGACAACTATTTACTTGTTAAACAGAATGCCAACCAAGGTAGTCTCTACAACTCCATATGAGATATGGAATAGTAAGAAACCTCATGTATCTTACTTGAAGATATGGGATTGTCCTGCTTATGTGAAGCGGACTGTATCAGACAAATTGGATGCTAAGTCTGATAAATATCTATTTATTGGATACCCTAAGGAAACAAGGGGTTACCAATTCTATCATCCTGTTGAACAAAAGGTGTTTGTTTCAAGGCATGTTGTGTTTCTAGAGAAAGAGTTTCTCTTGCAAGAAAATAGTGGGAGTGTCGTCGAGCTTGAGGAGGCTCGAGAGACTCAAATAGACATTGATGAGATACCTGGTGAAGCACAACAGTCGATAACTCATAGTGATGAGCAATCGGCTGGTCCTATTGAAACACCACATCTTCGTAGATCAGGTAGAACACGCAACATTCCTGAGAGATATGGATTTCTCGTAAGTGAATCGAACGACGTGTTACTCATTGATGATGAGGAGCCTACCAGTTATAAAGAAGTGCTGACAAGTTCAGAAAGGGATAAGTGGCTTGATGCCATGAAGTCGGAAATGGATTCCATGTATGAAAACAAAGTTTGGAACTTGGTTGATCCATCTGAAGGCATTGATTATGACGAAACCTATTCACCTGTAGCTATGCTTAAATTCATTCGGATGCTCCTGGCCATAGCGGCTCATTATGATTATGAGATATGACAGATGGATGTGAAAACAACTTTCCTTAATGGAAACCTGCTCGAGGACGTGTATATGATACAGCCTGAGGGTTTCACATCGGTTGATAAAACCAAGGTATGCAAATTGCGATGGTCCATATATGGATTGAAGCAAGCATCCAGGAGCTAGAATATCCATTTTGATGAGACAATCAAAAAATTTGATTTCTCACAAAATCCAGACGAACCTTGTGTGTACAAGAAGGTTAGTGGGAGTGCAGTTGTGTTCCTAGTAATGTATGTCAATGACATATTACTTATAGGAGACGATGTTTCAGTCTTACAGTCAGTTAAGATTTGGTTATCCAAGACATTCTCCATGAAAGACCTGGGAGAAGCAACCTACATCATCGGGATTAAGATCTATAGAGATAGATCGAAACGGTTGCTTGGTCTTTCGCAGTCTACATATATAGACCGAGTGCTAAAGAGGTTTAGCATGTCGGAATCCAAGAAAGGTTTCCTACCCATCAGGCATGGGATACACCTTTCGAAGTCTATGTGTCCGCGCACAAAAGAGGAGAGGATTTGCATGAGTAAGATTCCCTATGCATCCGTAATAGGATCTATCATGTATGCTATGTTATGTACGAGGCCCGATGTATCGTATGCTCTGAGTGTCACGAGTAGATACCAGTCTGATCCAAGAATGGGTCATTGGGTGGCTTTTAAGACAATACTTAAGTACTTGAGAAGAACTAAGGATGTGTTCCTAATATATGAAGAAGGGTACATGGTGATACGTGGGTATATGGATGCCAGCTCCAGACAGACAAGGATGATTCTATGTCTCAGTGGGTATGTATTCACCTAGAATGGAGGTGCAATAAGTTGGAATGGTTCCAAGCTTGACACAATAGCGGATTCTCCCACTAAGGCAGAATACATTACAACTTTGGAAGCAGCAAAGGAAGCGGTTTGGATCAAGAAGTTCATCTCTGAACTTGATGTGGTCTCATCAATGATCCAAACATGTGCTTCGCCACTATCATCTTATCAGAGAGATCATCAATAAGAAGGAAATACAAATCGAGAAAATCCCCACTGAAAGGAATTTAGCGGATCCTTTGACTAAGGCATTACCTCAAAGTAAGTTTGAGGGTCATGTTAGAGCCTATGGTATTGCATACCGTAGCGATTGGCATTAGGCCAAGTGGGAGTTTGTTAGTAATATATGAGAGATGTCCTAAGGCAATCGTCTTATGTTTGGACCATTTATATGATAAATGAAGATTCACTATTTGAGTATACATGTTTTCATGTATTTGATTAGATCTTAAACTCATTTACTGAATGTCCACGATACAATTCACAGCATGAGAGAATTTGTGATTGGATCACAACTAGTGAGTATCTCTACATGTGTAATTGTGATGTATCGAAATTATACCTAGTCGATGAATTGATAGATTTGGACACCATCAATTCTGTCGAGACTAGCATGAGGTATACTCCTTGTTGTATCCAAGCAGCTGATTCTCACTAGCTGGAGACATTGTGATATCCAGAGTTAATCGTGGATGCTAGTTATGGTAACTAGTTCATTGGAGTGATCAGCCGTAAGACTTCATATGGTTCTCTGCATATATAGATATGTCAATGAAGTTCTTACTAAAACCCAAGTCACGATGTTCCTTTGACTTGCGGTATTCAAGTCATCTTGATCATGGAGACTTATGCTTTGACATCTTAAGCAAACATCTCTAAGGAGATGTGGACCCAGGATGATTGGGTATAAGTCGAAGTGATCGAAGGTGTTTGAATAGCCTATAAAGGATTCACCACTCCTTGCGAGGAGATGTATACCCATGGCCTCTCGTCGGATTGTTACTAAAGTCTTTGGCCAAAGCATTACATGTTTAGAGTAAGGTACTCTTGATACATGTGGATAACTAGAATCCGTAGGACGAGGAAATGATACTTGGGCTAGGTGTGCGTAGTCGACCTAGTGGGGACACAATAGACCATGTCACTGAACCAAGTGGGTATAAGATGAGTGAAGGGAATGGGGCACGATTCATTATCTTGAAGGGTTTGAGAAATAGTTACGGATCAACCGTTGATCTTTTGGTTAATTGGGGATCATGATGTACTACTAGGTGCCACTCATGATCGTTCTATAATTAATGGTTAATTATAGACGGCCAATATAAACCGAGAACCTATTTGGTCACATGCACAACGAGCGTAATCCAAAGGATTTAAAACGAGCTTGAGAATGGGATTCTCAGACCGAGAGAAACTAGGTTTGGTTGGACCAAACATAAAGCGAGCATGAAATCGTTTCAGTCGCAATGGAAGCGTGGATGGGCGTGTCTTATGAAGACATAATGGATGAACCAAAATGGTTTGGTTCTAATCCAATGGAGGAGAATAAACCAAAGGGTTTGGTTTATTTTAAGCGAATGAACCAAAGTTGGTTCGGTTCATTTAACTTAAAATAAACCATCATGGTTTGGTTTATTTTAACTTATCTTAATGGAGGCGGGTTAACGGGCTTGGTTATGATCCAATAACCATTAAGAGAATTAGTTCTCTATAAAATAGGGCTTAATGGATAATTTGTTAAGCCCTAATCAAAAGCCTTGCAATCCTAATAGTTGCCGCCCCCCTCTCCTTGGAGAATTGGGCGCCAACCCCTCCGCCGCCACCCCACGATCCCTTGCCGCATCGAAGGAGCTGTCCTTCCCTCTTGCCGGGCGAGCTGCTGCCAATGAAGCTCCGGTGATCTCCTTTGGGTGCATAAGGTGAGCTTCAACCTTCCTTTGGCGGCGCCTATTCCTCCACCAAGCTGTCCAGTTTTCTGGACAGCTTATTTCTCCTCTCGGAGCGTCGTTTGGGCGACGTTGGAGCTCCGACAGCGGTAGACTTGCCGGGATTTGATCTCCGGTAATCCTCATAGGTGGAGGCGAAGGATTAAATCAATTGTTAATACCTCTCGGAAGCGAGTTTTGAGGACTCGTTTTGGATCCGAATTTTTGGATTCGGATCGTGATCTTCTCGATCACATCATCTTCAACACGAGGCTAGTAACCCGTCATGAAGATGAGGCTCGTTACTGTGAAGTCATCCCAAAGATACTTCGGCGTGGATACGGATAGAGCGATTCTAGCGAGAATCGTTCGGTTGATGTCTTTCCGCTACATGCGTCATAATTTAAGGTATCTTTTATTGCAAAATTTAAATTTACTGTTATGTCTACACATGTTGTACTATGCATACTTGTGATGTGTGTATTGTAATAAATTAGATTTTTTATTTTATTCCTTCCTCTGTGCACATGTTTGCGAAACATGTTCGAACATACACTCGCCGCGGTGCCGAAAACCCAACAGTGGTATCAGAGCCCAGGTTGTGTTTCGACATAATCGTAAAATGGTTTTGCGATAGTCATAATGATATTTCTGGAAATTTTCTACTTTTGGAAAGTTAGAAGTATTTATGGAAATTTTTCAATTTTGGAAAGTCTAAAAGTATTTATGGAAATCTTCTACTTTTGGAAAGTTAGAAGTATTTATGGAAATTGATATTTTCTATAAATAAAATATTTGATTAGATTTTGGAAATTTGTTTCCTAATTTAATCATGATTTGATTTGGGAAATCAAATCTTTAAATATTTTATTTCAATAAGTAGTTTTGATGATTTAGAAAATTGGTTTCGTAAATTGACTTTCCTTAATCAACTATTTCCACAAATAAAATATGTGATTATATTTGGAAATTTGTTTCCTAATTTAATCATAATTTGATTTGGAGAATCAAATCTTAAACATATTTTATTTCCATAAATAGTTATGACATATAAGGAAATTTTGTACATGACATAATTGTATGTCATGTAATTGCATTAGATGCATATCATTATGTCATGCGTGTCGTGACATGTAGATGTATGTTATGTATGTCATGCCATGTAGATAATAGTTATTTGCATGCAAAGAGGATGAGACATAAAAACCCTAACACAAAATTAAAGCCTACACCTTCCATTAATATGGTTAGAATCAGAGTTCCGTTTCTTGTTCGGGTTGTTGGACTCTCTCCAAGCTCGGCTCGAACCCGAACATGTTCGAACCATGGAATAGTTTAATACTAATATGGTAAGAGTCAGAGGTTAATCGTTAGCTTTGGTTGTTGGACTCTCTCCAAGCCGGGCTAATTGGTTGAATGCACTCTAACCATATTAAAACTATTTCTCGATTAATGGGTTGGCTTTAACCTGGAGCATCGGCTTGTTGGACTCTCTCCAAGGTCGATGTAAAGGGTGGTGAAGTTGGGTGCTATGCATATGATGCATACTTGTTAATGTGTTAACAACTCGATGTATGTGTGAACATTCAATTAGTTGATAGCACATTGTGATAGTTGCATATATGTGATATGCAATCGGTATATTTGATACCTACCATTGTAGCTATGAATGGCTTGTTGGACTCTCTCCAAGGTTGTTCATATCTATGATGGATATCAGCCCATTCAGAGATGGACCTACGATCTCCCGAAGTGATTTTGAGGTTTTTGAAATTCGAAAAATGAATGGGGTTTATAAATGTATATTGATGCATTTTAAAATCATCTTTCTCATATATGCTCATTTTGTATTTCTAAGTTAATCTATTGATCGTGATGTCTTTGAATTTGCGCTCTATTTTGGATTCAAATAAATTGACTGGGCCGAACTTCTTGGACTGACTTAAAAACTTGAGAATTGTTCTCAAGGTTGAAAAGCTTGCAAATGTCCTCAAAGCGCCTCTTCTCGCCCGTCCTAGTGACAATGCAACTCTGGACCAATTGTTGGCCTATCAGAAACATGTGCCTGATTTTGAAATGGCGAGTTGCATCATGCTAGCCACGATGGTACCTGAGCTGCGAAAGTAGCATGAGCATATGGATGCTCATACCATAGTCTTTCATCTTTATGAGTTGGTTGATGAGCAAGTGAGATTCGAAAGGTTCGAAGTCTCCAAGCTCCTCTTCACCTCTGAGATGCAAGAAGGTTCATCTGTGGTACTACTCAACATGCTGAAGACTGTGAAGCCTTCTGAGAAGCATGAGCAGGGGACGGTGTTGTTAGTTGATTCCTCAAAGGAAGGTTCTAAGAGGGAGTCAAAGGAACAATAGAAGGGTAAGAAGAAAAAGGCTAAAAAGGCAGAACCAGCTCAAAAGGGCAGTTGTCATCATTATGGCAAGTAGGGCCATTGGCGAAGAAATTGCAAGATTAATCTTGAGTCCGTGAAGAAGAATAAGGCATAAGATGCTCCATCTTTTTCATATATCTTCGTTATTGATTGTCATTCTATTTCCTCAGACACTTGGGTATTGGATACTGGGTGTTGCTCATATATATGTAATGACATACATGGGCTAAGGAATAGAAGAAGACTCATCAAGGGAGAGTCAAATTTATGTATTGGGAATGGAGCAAAGGTTGCTGCACTCGCCATCAGAACGTATTTGTTGAAACTCCCTGCAGGACTTGTCTTAGAACTGGACAATTGCTTTTATGTTCCTTCGTTGATAAAGATCATTTATATTTCTTGTTTAAATAGAAATGGGTACCATTTGACTTTTAATAACAATTGTTGTTACATAACTTTGAATGGAGTTTTTTATGGGACTGGAACTTTAAGCAATGGTGTTTATACATTGGATGTATCCAGTGATGTTTTCAATATCGAAGCGAGCAACAAGCATGCTCGAAAGGATAATCAATTAGACTCCTACATGTGGCATTGTCCTCTTGGCCATGTAAGTAAGAAACGCATGTCCGAATTACACCGATGTGGAATTCTGGAATCGTTTGAATTGGATTCATACGATACATGCGAATCATGCTTAAAAGGCAAGATGACTAAGTTACCTTTTACAGGAAAAGGTGAACGAGTGGGAGAGTTGCTAGGTCTAATACATACTGATGTATGCGGACCTATGTCAACTCAAGCTTTAGGAGGCTATAGCTACTTCATTACCTTCACCGATGATCACTCACGGTTTGGGTATGTGTTCTTGATGAAACACAAGTCTGAAGCCTTTGAAAGGTTCAAAGAATTCAGAAATGAAGTAGAGAAACAACATGACAAGAGTATTAAAATACTTCGATCGGATCGAGGTGGTGAATACTTAAGTCAAGAGTTTCTTGATTATCTAAGAGACAATGGTATTTTGTCTCAATGGACTCCGCCATATACACCACAGCATAATGGTGTATCTGAGAAGCATAATCGGACCTTGTTGGACATGGTTAGGTCAATGATGAATCATGTGAATCTTCCCAAGTCCTTTTGGGGCTATGCACTTCAGACAGCTGTTTACTTGTTAAACAGAATGTCAACCAAGGTAGTCTCTACAACTCCATATGAGATATGGAATAGTAAGAAACCTCATGTATCTTACTTGAAGATATGGCGTTGTCCTGCTTATGTGAAGCGGACTATATCAGACAAATTGGATGTTAAGTCTGATAAATGTCTATTTATTGGATACCCTAAGGAAACAAGGGGTTACCAATTCTATCATCCTGTGGAACAAAAGGTGTTTGTTTTAAGGCATGTTGTGTTTCTAGAGAAAGAGTTTCTCTTGCAAGAAAATAGTGGGAGTGTCGTTGAGCTTGAGGAGGCTCGAGAGACTCAAATAGACATTGATGAGATACCTGGTGAAGCACAACAACCGATAACTCATAGTGATGAGCAATCGGCTGGACCTATTAAAACACCATATCTTCGTAGATCTGGTAGAACACTCAACATTCCTGAGAGATATGGATTTCTCGTAAGTGAATCGAATGACGTGTTACTCATTGATGATGAGGAGCCTACGAGTTATGAAGAAGTGCTGACAAGTTCAGAAAGGGATAAGTGGCTTGATGCCATGAAGTCAGAAATGAATTCCATGTATGAAAACCAAGTTTGGAACTTGGTTGATCCACCTGAAGGCATTAAACCTATAGGGTGCAAGTGGGTTTTCAAGAAGAAAACCGACATGGATGGTAATATGATTACCTATAAGGCTAGATTAGTGGCGAAATGATATCGTCAAAAACAAGGTGTTGATTATGATGAAACTTATTCCCCTGTAGCTATGCTTAAATCCATTCGGATGCTCCTGGCCATAGCGGCTCATTATGATTATGAGATATGGCAAATGGATGTGAAAACAGCTTTCATTAATGAAAACCTGCTCGAGGATGTGTATATGATACAGCCTAAGGGTTTCACATCAGTTGATAAAACCAAGGTATGCAAATTGCGACGGTCCATATATGGATTAAAGCAAGGATCCAAGAGCTGGAATATTCGTTTTGATGAGACAATCAAAAAATTTGATTTCTCACAAAATCCAGACGAACCTTGTGTGTACAAGAAGGTTAGTGGGAGTGCAGTCGTGTTCCTAGTAATGTATGTCGATAAAATATTACTTATAGTAGACGATGTTTCAGTCTTACAGTCAGTTAAGATTTGGTTATCCAAGACATTCTCCATGAAAGACCTGGGAGAAGCAACCTACATCCTCGAGATTAAGATCTATAGAGATAGATCGAAACGGTTGCTTAGTCTTTTACAGTCTACATATATAGACCGAGTGCTAAAGAGGTTTAGCATGTCGGAATCCAAGAAAGGTTTCCTAGCCATCAGGCATGGGATACACCTTTCGAAGTCTATGTGTCCGCGCACAGAAGACGAGAGGATTTGCATGAGTAAGATTCCCTATGCATTCGCAATAGGATATATCATGTATGCTATGTTATATACGAGGCCCGATGTATCGTATGATCTGAGTGTCACGAGTAGATACCAGTCTGATCCAGGAATGGATCATTGGGTGGTTGTTAAGACAATCCTTAAGTACTTGAGAAGAACTAAGGATGTGTTCCTAATATATGGAGAAGGGTACATGGTGATACGTGGGTATACGGATGCCAGCTCCAGACAGACAAGGATGATTCCATGTCTCAGTCTGGGTATGTATTCACCTAGAATGGAGGTGCAATAAGTTGGAATGGTTCCAAGCTTGACACAATAGCGGATTCTACCACTAAGGCAGAATACATTGCAGCTTTGGAAGCAGCAAAGGAAGCGGTTTGGATCAAGAAGTTCATCTCTGAACTTGATGTGGTCTCATCAAGGATCCAAACATGTGCTTCGCCGCTATCATCTTATCAGAGAGATCATCAGTAGGAAGGAAATACAAATCGAGAAAATCCCCACTGAAAGGAACATAGTGGATCCTTTGACAAAGGCATTACTGTTAGGGCAATCTCTTGCCGTAATATGGTTTTGATGGTGTGGAAAAGGGTTTAAGTTAGTGTGTTATTTTGATTTGATACGTGCGTTGAAGTCGTGCAGGACTTAGTAATTCGCACATGGAGCCGTGGCGATTTTCACATCTCATGACTCGTGCCTTGAGTCGGTGAAGGATAGCTTTGCAGAAGCAGTGCGCTTGGAGCATCTGAGGGACCGCCGGACGAGAAGCTTGGAGTGAAGCCGGAGGAAGTAGACTTCGAGGCAAGAGACGCGAAGGAGCATTGCAGAGTCGTGCGCCTGATGCTGCCGAGGGACGTGGCCGAGAACGAAGAGAACTTCGAAGGCGAGGGACTCCGAGAGATAAGAGTGAGCGATTGTAACCCGGGGAGGGGTAGCTCTTAGGTGAAACTTGGCCTTTTGGCCAAGTGTCGGATGGGTTTTCGACACGGCCGATCGCATGACATGGCAATGATCGCTTCCGAGTCGAGTGTAGTTCGACCGTGGTATACGATCGATCCGGATTGGCGTGAGATCGCCATACGTGGGGGCCAACGCCAAGACGATCGATCGGCGTGGATCGTCAATAGGGTTTTGGCCACAGAACCGTTCGTAGCCGACTGGGCAGTCGACTACGGAGGCAGTAGTCGACTGATGAGGTCCATCAGTCGACTGCCAAGAGTTCCATTGGACTACAACGGTCGGGATCCGACGTGTTCGGAGGCCGTTGTAGTGACGGCAGTCGACTGCCAAGGCCGGCAGTCGACTGGTGGCGGCCAACGGGAAGAAATCAGCCCTCTCTATAAAAAGAGAGGGTGTAAGCCTTTGAAAGGCTAATGCTTATGCTCTAAGTGATCTTCCTAGTGCCCCACAAGCTCTAAACTCTTCTTACTTGTTTTTACTTCATTCTATTTGTAAGAAGAGTGATCTTGATTGTAAAGGTTACCTCCACCTAGCTTGGTGCAAAGGAGAGACCAATAGTGATTGGATTTGGAGGAGTGATTCACCTCGGACGAATCGGGATCGTGGATTAGCGGTGTAGCCGTGAACCACGTTACATTCTTTGTTAGTGCTTGTTTTCTCGTATTTCTATTTGCTTGTCTTTATTAGTCTTCCTCCTGCGCTAATTAGTCTTGTAGACGAGCAAATACCGACATCCAAACGAAAACGGCTATTCACCCCCCTCTAGTCGGCCGTACCGATCCCCTACAAGTGGTATCAGAGCCGAGGAAAGCTTGTCGAGGACTAACCGCCACAACAAGCAACTTTCAAATTGGCCGGCTCCAACATCCATCCTCCGAAGTTTGAAGGAGAATTCGCTTGGTGGAAGAAGCGAATGGAGGTATTTTTCGAAACGGATTTTGACATTATGATTACAATGGAATCCGGTTTCGTTTTGCCTAGGGATGAAGAGGGGAAGCCAATAGAGAAATCTAGGTGGACCAAAAGGCAAAGGGAAGAGCACCTTGCAAATTCAAAAGCCAAGCATCATCTCTTCAATGTGCTCCCCCAACAAGAAATCAACCGAATAGGAGAATGCCTAAGCGCCAAGGAGATGTGGGAGAAGCTAATTGAGCTTCATGAAGGCACATCCGAGGCAAAGCTAGCAAGGAGAGATCTTCTCCGCTCCCAACTATTCAACATTAAATTAGAAAAGGAAGAAAAGGTAACTTCTTTGCATTCTAGATTCAAAGAAATTTTAAATGGACTAACAAGTGTAGGAGAAAGGCTCTCCAATCGCGATATGATAATGAAGGCCATAGATGCTTTCCCCCGATCATCCAAGTGGAGTTCAATGGTGGACTCATTTTACATTTCAAAGAATCTAGAGGTAAGTACTCTAGATGAATTTTTATCCACTATGGAATTACATGAATCTAGGCTTGAAGGAATACAAGAAGAGCCAAAAATACAACCTTCAAGGGGAGTAGCATTGTTGGCAAACAAGAGGAAGAAGAAGATAGAGATCCCCTCCTCCTCCGATGATGAAGCCTCTACCTCCTCCATGGATAGCACGGAAGAAGCCTACATGGTAAGGAAGGTAAGACGTGCATTTAAGAATTTTAGATTTGATAAATCTCATGATAGGAATAGAAGACCAAGGGGGAAGGTCATATGCTACAATTGCCAAGGAGAGGGGCACATAAGGGACAATTGTCCTCTCCTAAACAAGAGCAAGGAAGAGAGGAAAAAGAAAGAAGAAAAGAAGAAGAAAAAGGGGAGCAAGAAAAAGAAGGAAGAGGAGAAGAAGACAAAGGAAAAGGGAAAGGCTAAAGCTCTCAAGGCAAGAACTTGGGATGATCCATCCTCATCCTCCTCATCATCATCGGATGAGGAGAATACCTTTGTCACCAATTTGGCCTTGATGGCATTTGATGACTTGAATTGTTCTTCATCCGATAATGAAGGATCATGCTCAAGTGGGGAGAGCTCAAGTGAAGGGGGAGTTTCTACATCCTCATCATCCGAAGAAGAAGAAGACATGGAAACTATGGTAACGAAAGCCTCTCCTAAGAAAATAGTTTCCATAATTTCTAGTTTAACTAAGGACTTATTTGGAATGAAAAAGAAAAATAAAAGCATGCTTAATCAAATTAAGGCATTGGAAAATAAGCTAGAAAATGCATGCTTAAATGATAATATTTCTTCTAGCTTAAATGATGCATGCTCACATGACCTTTATGTGCCATTAGATGTTAGTGATGCATGTATAAATGAAAATAGGGCCTTAAGAGAAAAGGTAGATTATTTAACAAAAGCCCTAGAAAAATTCACAATTGGCTCCAACACATTGAACATGATCTTAGGGAGCCAAAGAGCTAGTTTTAACAAAAAGGGTCTAGGCTACAAGGAAAAGAAAAATGAAAAGGCCTACAAATGCCTAATAGCTAGGGGACAAGATAAGAAGAAAGTAATAGCTAGGAAATGGATCCCCAAGGAATACTTAGTGAACCCAATAGGAAATAACTTATTTTGGGTTCCAAAATCCATCCTTAAGGGTTAGGATAACCCTAGGGTAGTCAACCATATGGAATTAACCTATATCATATTTTGGTTGACTTAGGATGGCGGGACAACATTTTTAGAATAGTGTTGGGTGATGATAACGTGCCCATAAATAGATAATAATGCTTAAATCATGATGATTAATGTAATTGCTATGTATGTTTGCAATCATGATTTATGATTTTAATATTTGGCACGTAATCATGAGAAATAGGGTTGAATCATGCTTTAGGTGATACTTTGCTTATTATCATCATATAATACCTAATGCATGACTATTATTTGATGAATACATGTATTTCATGATCATAATGTAAAATTCATTCATATATGTCTTTGTGATCATGTAGAGTGCTAGGATGATACTTAACCATGATAGAATTGCATGAATATATTGGTTAAGTATACACAAATACCCCCTAGGATGCATCTCACACTCACTATAGGCTAACTTGATTGCAAACTTAGCATGAGTGAGATGTTAGGATGATACAAATGTCCACTAATGCCTATGGCATTTAGATGGTCATTTAAAGTATCAACATAGCAATAATAGACCAATCATGGGGAAGGCTTATGTTTAATTCATAGACATATTGCCCAAAGATCATGGTTGGATATTTCATATGTTTTCAAAACAATTTCTTAATCTAAAATCTAAGTATTCATGTTTTGAAATAATTGGATGCAAGACTAGGTGTTAAAATGGATACTCTTATGATCAAAAACCTAGTAGTTTTTAAAGCTTTTGGATTTTTGGCAAATACGTGGAAATATAATGATTTTTCATGAAAACCTATTTTTCACTGATAGATATACTTAAAAGAAATATGTTCCCCAAATTTCATATTTTTTCAAATTTTCTGGAATTAATAATGCATTTCTGAAATTCATCCAGAAAATCAGAAATTCGGATTCCTTTATTGCCTGCGACCATCGATAGCAATGATGATGGATAATGAACAAGTATAGTAACCTGATTTTATCAGGTTTTGACTAATTTTAATATATGTTTCTCTTTATACTTGATGCCATGAGTTTATAACTTAGTATTAATATTTTTGATGGTGTCAAAGGGGGAGAAATAATTATGTTTAAGTTAATTATGATAGGGGGAGTTTCATGGATTAAGGGGGAGTTGCATGTTGCTATATCATGTTTATGTTTACATGCTTTCTTTCCTTTAAAATTTATATCAAATGTTTTTATCTAACTTAAACGGATTGTCACACATCAAAAAGGGGGAGATTGTTAGGGCAATCTCTTGCCGTAATATGGTTTTGATGGTGTGGCAAAGGGTTTAAGTTAGTGTGTTATGTTGATTTGATATGTGCGTTGAAGTCGTGCAGGACTTAGTAATTCGCACATGGAGCCGTGGCGAGTTTCACATCTCATGACTCGTGCCTTGAGTCGGTGAAGGATAGCTTTGCGGAAGCCGTGCGCTTGAGCATCCGAGGGACCGCCGGACGAGAAGCTTGGAGTGAAGCCGGAGGAAGTAGACTTCGAGGCAAGAGACGCGAAGGAGCATTGCAGAGCCGCGGCGCTTTGATCGCCGAGGGACGTGGCGAAACGAAGAGAACTTCAAGGCGAGGGACTCGAGAGATGAGAGGAGCGATTGTAACCCGGGAGGGGTAGCTCTTAGGTGAAACAGCCTTTTGGCCAAGTGCCGGATGGGTTTTCGACACGCCGATCGCCATGACAAGGCGATCATCGCCCGAGTCAGTGTAGTTCAACCGGTATACGATCGATCGGATTGTAGCGTGATGATCGCCATACGGGCGATCGCCAAGACCATCGATCCGAAAGGCGATCGATTAGTCAATAGGGTTTAGCCATGAGACCGTATTCGTGAGCCGATCGGGCGCCGATTACGAGGCGGCAATGACGACTTATGAGGTCCATCAGTCGACTACCAAGAGTTCTATAGGACTACAACGGTCGGGATCCGACGTGTTCGGAGGTCGTTGTAGTGATGGCAGTCGACTGCCAAGGGCGGCAGTCGACTGGTGGCGGCCAACGGGAAGAAATCAGCCCTCTCTATAAAAAGAGAGGGTGTAAGCCTTTGAGAGGCTAATGCTTATGCTCTAAGTGATCTTCCTAGTGCCCCACAAGCTCTAAACTCTTCTTACTTGTTTTTACTTCATTCTATTTGTAAGAAGAGTGATCTTGATTTTAAAGGTTACCTCCACCTAGCTTGGTGCAAAGGAGAGACCAATAGTGATTGGATTTGGAGGAGTGATTCACCTCGGACGAATCGGGATCATGGATTAGCGGTGTAGCCGTGAACCACGTTACATTCTTTGTTAGCACTTGTTTTCTCATATTTCTATTTGCTTGTCTTTATTAGTCTTCCGCTTGCGCTAATTAGTCTTGTAGACGAGCAAATACCGGCATCCAAACGAAAATGGCTATTCGCCCCCCTCTAGCCGGCCGTACCGATCCCCTACAATTACCTCAAAGTAAGTTTGAGGGTCATGTTAGAGCCTATGGTATTGGATACCGTAGCGATTGACATTAGGCCAAGTAAGAGTTTGTTAGTAATATATGAGAGATGTCTTAAGGCAATCGCCTTATGTTTGAACCATTTATATGATAAATGAAGATTCACTATTTGAGTATACATGTTTTAATGTATTTGATTAGATCTTAAACTCATTTACTGAATGTCCACGATACGATTCACAGCATTAGAGAATTTGTGATTGGATCACAACTAGTGAGTATCTCTACATGTGTAATTGTGATGTATCGGAATTTTCCCTAGTCGATGAATTGATGGATTTGGACACCATCAATTCTATTGAGACTAGCATGAGGTATACTCCTTGGTGTATCCAAGCAGCTGATTCTCACTAGCTGGAGATATTGTGATGTTCGGAGTTAATCGTTGATGCTAGTTATGGTAACTAGTTCATTGGAGTGATCAGCCATAAGACTTCATATAGTTCTCTGCATATATAGATATGTCAATGAAGTTCTTACTACAACTTAAGTGCGATGTTCCTTTGACTTGCGGTATTCAAGTCATCTTGATCATGAAGACTTATGCTTTGACATCTTAAGCAAGCATCTCTGAGGAGATGTGGACCCGGGATGATTGGGTATAAGTCAAAGTGATCGAAGGTGTTTGAATAGCCTATAAAGAATTAACCACTCCTTGCGAGGAGATGTATACCCATGGCCTCTCGTCGGATTGTTACTAAAGTCTTTGGCCAAAGCATTACATGTTTAGAGTAAGGTACTCTTCGATACATGTGTAGTAACTAGAATCCGTAGGACGAGGAAATGATACTTGGGCTAGGTGTGACGTAGTCAGCCCAGTGGGGACTGACACTATAGACTATGTCCTGAACCAAGTTGGTATAAGATGAGTGAAGGGAATGGGGCACGTTTCATTCGAGCTACTGAAGGGTTTCAGAAATAGTTGTGGATCAACCGTTGATCTTTTCGGTTAATTGGGGATCATGATATACTACTAGGTGTCACTCATGATCGTTCTATAATTAATTGTTAATTATAGACGGCCAACATAAACCGAGAACCTATTTGGTCACACGCACAATGAGCGTAATCCGAAGGATTTAAAATGATCTTGAGAATAAGATTCTGAGACCGAGAAAAACTAGGTTTGGTTGGACCAAACATGAAGGGAGCATGAAATCGTTTCAGTCGCAATGGAAGCGTGGATGGGCCCTGTCTTATGAAGACATGATGGATGAATCAAATTGGTTTGGTTCTAATCCAATGGAGGAGAATAAACCAAAGGGTTTGGTTTGTTTTAAACAAATGAACCAAAGTTGGTTCGGTTCGTTTTAACTTAAAATAAACCATCATGGTTTGATTTATTTTAACTTAAATTAATGGAACTGGTTAACAGGCCTTTGGTTATGATCCGATAACCATTAAGAGAATTTGTTCTCTATAAAATAGGGCTTAATGGTTTTTGTTAAGCCCTAATCAAAAGCCTTGCAACCCTAATAGTTGCCGCCCCCTCCTCTCCTTGGTGAAGTCGGCGCAAACCCTAGTGCCACCGCCCACCACCACCTAGCTCCCTTGCCGACGTCCAGAAGGAGCTGTCCTTCCCTCTTGCCGGCGTCGAGCTGCTGCCGGAGAATCTCCGGTGATCTCCTTTGGGTCCGGCAATAAGGTGAGCTTCAACCTTCCCTTTTGGCCGACCCCTATTCCTCCACCAAAGCTGTCCAGTTTTCTGGACAGCTTATTTCCCTCTCGTCGGAGCGTCGTTTGGACGACGTTTGGAGCTCCGACAGTGGTAGACTTGCCGGGGATTTGATCTCCGATAATCCTCATAGGTGGAGGGCGAAGGATTCGTCAAACGGTTGACGAATACCTCTCCGGTGAAGCGAATTTTTGAGGACTCATTTTGGATCCGAATTTTGATTCGGATCGTGATCTTCTCTCGATCACATCGTCTTCAACACGAGGCTAGTAACCCGTACGAAGACGAGGCTCGTGACTTTGTGAAGTCATCCCGAAGATACTCGGCGTGGATACGGATAGAGACGATTCTAGCTAGAATCGTTCCGGTTGATATCTTTCCCTCTACACGTGATACGTCAGGTATACGTATTTTAAATTTCCTTTTATTGCAAAATTTAAATTTACGGTGTTGTCTACACATGTTGTACTATGCATGCGTGTGATGTGTGTGTTGTAATAAATTAGATTTATTATGTTATTCCTTCCACTATGCACATGTTTGCGAAACATGTTCGAACACACTCACCGCGGTACAGGAAACCCAACACTTACTGTTATCCCTATCTGATTGGAAGTCACAATCTGTGTAATCCACAAGGAGTAATTGGTCTACCTAGTATACCATCATATAATCTCTAGTCCTTCTTAGGTACTTCAATATATGATTTACTGCAGTCCAATGTCTCTGTCCTGGATTACTTTGATATCTGCTAATCATGCCCACGGCAAAGCAGATATCCAGCCTCGTACATAACATAGCATACATGAGGCTTCCTACCGCCGAAGCATAAGGAACTGCCTTTATTTCCTCTATCTCCTTTGATGTTCAAGGACACATCTATTTAGATAAAGGTACTCCATGCCTAAATGGTAGAAAACCTTTCTTGGAGTTCTGCATGCTAAAATGAGCCAAAATAGTGTCTATGTATGAAGCTTGAGATAAGCATAACATCATTTTCCTGCGATCCCTTATAACCTTGATCCCAAGGATGTGTCCCACTTCTCCCAAGTCCTTCATATCAAACTATTTGGACAACTATACTCTTATGTCTGACAACACTTTGACATTGTTGCCAATGAGCAAAATGTCATCTACGTATAATACAAGAAATACCACTATATTTCCATCACATCTCTTGTATACACAAGACTCATCCAAACTTTGAATAAATCCATATGACTGGATTAACTCATCAAAGTTGATGTTCAAAGATCTCGAAGCGTGCTTCAATCCATAAATGAACCGATTAAGCTTACACACAAGATGTTCTTTGCCCTTTGCAATGAATCCCTCTGGTTGCTCCATATAGATGTTTTCCTCAAGACTTCCATTAAGGAAAGTTGTCTTGACATCCATCTGCCAATCCTCATAATCCCTATGAGCAGCAATAGACAAGATAATCCGGATAGACTTAAGCATGGCTACCGGCGAAAAAGTCTCCTCATAATCGATACCCTCTTTCTGAGTATACCCTTTCGCAACAAGCCTTGCTTTAAAGTTCTCAACCTTCCCATCTATTCCTCTCTTTCTTTTATAGATCCATTTGCATCCAATGGTTTTTACACCATTGGGCGGTTCTACTAGCTCCTAGACCTGATTTGATTTCATAGATTCTATCTCAGAATTCATCGCTCTTTGCCAAGATATCGCATCATTGTCTTGGATTGCCTCGTCATAGGTCCAGGGAACAGATTCATGTTCGTCAGAGACCAAATTAGAAGATTCTCCCAAGAACATAAATCTCTCAGGTTGTCTAACAACCCTCCCACTACGACAAGGTATCACCTGTGTATCCTCTGTGACACTCGGTGCAGTCACTTGTGGCAAGTCTGATGGCATTGCTCGGAGGCTCATTGGCTCCCATGTCCCCGGATTAAAATTTTCACTAATGAAAACTAATCCGGATGGGATGAGTTTCCTAAGCTCAACCATTTCGTCGTCGTGCTAACGACTTGAGCGATCACTTGAACAAACTAGTTGTTCAAGCAACCAAACTCTTCCAGTCGGTTAGCCACGGAAGAGACGACGGACGAATAACAGGTTTTTGTGTTTATCTTCGGGGTCCATGATTATACAAATGCAAACTAGTATAATCAACACATACTAACATAAAGAACATAAGCTAGCATATCTTATCATAAGAGGATCAAGAAGAAAGTTTGTAAAACTTTTATACCTCTTGGTCTTCTACCGTATGTCCTAGCCTCCTTGTAGACTTCGTGTGGGCGAAGATCCTCCACAAGTTGAAGCTTCCTAGATCTTCTTCAATCGAAAGAAACAAGAACTCTCCTTCCCTTCTTGCTTGAGCAACCACCAATCCACAAATGATTGATGCCGCCAGCCCAAAGAATAGAGAGAACAAGATGGCCAACCAAGGAACCGAACAAGGGAACAATCCCTAGCTCCTTTGTGCCGCCAGCCAAGAGGAAAAGAAGAGGAGAAGAGGAATAGGTTGAGCGCCGACCAAGGTAGAGGGAAGAAGAGGAAGGAGTCGGCCACACCCTAGGAAGAAGAATAGCTCCTCTCCTATAGTTGCCGCCCACCTTCTTGCAAACCCTAGCCGCCCAACCAAAGAGCCAAACCCTAATCTAATTAGGGTTTCTTCCTTAGGGTTTCTTGCCGCCCAAGCTATTGATAGGCAAAACCCTAATTTCCAAAACCAACCAACTTCTACCACCTTCTTGCCGCCCAACCTTAAGCCCACTTATATAGAGTTGGGCTTAAGCCTTGTTTTAATCTCCACCGTCGGTTCTAGGGTTTTAATCTCAACAGTCGGATCTAGAGATTTAATCTCAACCGTAGGATCTAGAGATTTAATCTCCACCGTCGGATCTAGGGATTTAATCTCAACCGTCGAATTTAGAGATTTAATCTCAACCGTCAGATCTAGAGATTTAATCTCCACCATCGGATCTAGGGATTTAATCTCAACCGTCGGATCTAGAGATTTAATCTCAACCGTCGGATCTAGAGATTTAATCTCCACCGTCGGATCTAGGGATTTGTTTTCCATCATTGGATCTAGGCTTCATGAGGATTATATTAGGCTACGATAGGGACCATGAGGAGGAGTTGAATCTTGGCCACCCGATTGATCGGAACCACACAAACTTGATCCATCAATGATGTTCCATTCCACTAGAGGATCATCATTGAATTACCTCACCAACCCCCATAAATTAATATGGGCTCCATACATTATTCGTACATCCATCTCCCCGTATTTAAGATATCGAATGTCCATCAATTAATTGATTTACTGACCATCAATCAATTAACATCTAACTCCTCGAGTAGTACAACTCAACATTATCATCATGTTGACTAAGTCAACCTGCAGGGTTTACATGATGAACCTTATGAGCTCCTCAAGGGGGCATCATCAACTTAATATATAGGACACGGTTTCCTCCTATAATCAACGGCACACCATGTAAATAATATCATTTCCCAACTTACCGGGCATATTGATTTAATCCATCTAAATCTCACCCTTTGGTAAATCAAAGAAATAAATACTAAGTACATGTGCCCGTTATTATATCGGGATTAAGAGCATGTACAACATAATATCCAAGGTCCGATTCAATTATGTAGTCAGCAATAAATTGAATCACCTCTATGTCGGTCCTGCTCAATACACCTAAGTGTACTAGTGTAACTCTATGTTCAAGACAAACCAATACCAAGCTACACTACAACCATGCCAATGGTTTGTCCAAAACCATCTTGGTTGTGAGCCTCTACTTATATTCTACAAGGGACTGATAACATGATCTTCTGTGTCACACCAAGCACCATGTTATCTATAATGTAAAGTATTAGACAATATGCACACATATAATAAATATAAAGTGCAAACAATGATCATGTGATTCTTATTTCAAAATAAAAATGTTCATACAAAAGAGCTAGGCTTTCAGTATACATCCCAACAATCTCCCACTTATACTAAAAGACTATGCTGTCATCACACTGCCATACATCTGATCCTCATGTCCTCCACATGCCTATCAAACGCTTTCGCTGGAAGGTCCTTAGTGAATGGATCCGCCAAGTTATCCTCTGATGCAATCTTGGCGACAGCTACTTCTCCCCGCTTTACGATCTCTCGTATCAGGTGGTACTTGCGCTCTATGTGTTTACTCGCCTTATGGGCTGGTGGTTCCTTCGAGTTTGCAACTGCACCACTGTTATCACAATAAATTTTGATAGTTTTGGGCAAACCAAAAATCACATCCAAGTCCATCAAGAAGTTCCTGAGCCATACAGCTTCCTTGGCTGCCTTAGAGGCTGCCACATACTCAGCTTCCATGGTAGAGTCTGCCACGCATTTCTGCTTGACACTCCTCCATACTATGGCTCCACCTCCAAAAGTAAACACAAACCTCGAGGTAGACTTAGTGTTGTCCCTATCTGATTGGAAATCAGAATCCGTGTAACCCACAGGGACTAATTGATCTGCCCGGTAAACCAGCATATAATCCCTAGGTCTTCTCAGGTACTTCAAAATATTCTTTACCGTAGTCCAATGTCCCTGTCCAGGATTACTCTGATATCTGCTAACCATGCCCACGACAAAGCAGATATCTGGTCTCGTACATAGCATAGCATACATGAGGCTTCCTACTACCGAAGCATAAGGAACCGCCTTCATCTCCTCTATCTCCTTTGATGTTTTGGGACACATCTCTTTAGATAAAGGTACTCCATGCCTAAAAGGTAGAAAACCTTTCTTGGAGTTCTGCATGCTAAAATGAGCCAGGATAGTGTCAATGTATGAAGCTTGAGATAAGCACAACATCCTTTTCTTGCGATCCCTTATCACCTTGATCCCAAGGATGTGTCCCACTTCTCCCAAGTCCTTCATATCAAACTGTTTGGACAACCATACCCTTACGTCTGATAACACTCTGATATTGTTGCCAACTAACAAAATGTCATATACGTATAGTATAAGAAATACCACTATGTTTCTATCACATCTCTTGTATACACAAGGCTCATCCGGACTTTGAATAAATCCATATGACTGGATTACCTCATCAAAGAGGATGTTCCAAGATCTAGAAGCTTGCTTCAATCCATAAATGGACCGATTAAGCTTACACACAAGATGCTCTTTGCCCTTTGCAATGAATCCCTCTGGTTGCTTCATATAGATGTTTTCCTCAAGACTTCCGTTAAGGAAAGCTGTCTTGACATCCATCTGCCAAATCTGATAATCCTCATGAGCAACAATAGATAAGAGAATCAGGATAGGCTTAAGCATAACTACCGGTGAAAAGGTCTCCTCATAATCGATACCCTCTTTCTGAGTATACCCTTTCGCAACAAGCCTAGCTTTGAAGGTCTCAACCTTCCCGTCTACTCCTCTCTTTCTCTTGTAGATCTACTTGCATCCAATGGCTTTCACACCATCGGGTGGTTCTACTAGCTCCCAGACATGATTAGAATCCATAGATTCTATCTCTGAATTCATCGCTCTTTGCCAAGATACCGCATCTCTATCTTGGAATGCCTCGTCATATGTCCAGGGATCAGGTTCATGTTTACCAAGGACTAAGTCCGAAGACTCTCCCAAGAACATGAATCTCATGGGTTGTCTAACAACCCTCCCACTATGACGAGGTGCCTCCTGTGTATGCTCTGTGACACGCGGTGCAGTGACTTGTGGTATTTCCTCTTGTACCGGTGGTACTGAAGTCGGGACTTCCCCTGTCAACTCCTCAAGAACAATCCTACTCGTGGGCTTGTGGTTCATCACATAGTCCTCCTCTAGAAATTTGGCATTCGTACTCACGATCACCTTCTGATCTCTAGGACTATAGAACAAACCACCCTTCGTTCCCTTAGGGTAGCCAACAAACAAGCGTCATTTGCAGAGATTCTAACTTACCAAAGATCTCCCTTCAAAGACATGTGCCGGACTACCCCAAATCCGAATATGTCTTAGACTAGGCTTTCCGATCCACAATTGCGTGGGAGTAGAGTCGACTTAGATGGAACCAAGTTCAGAATGTGTGCTGCCGTTTCCAGAGCAAACCCCCAGAACGAATCAGGGAACTCAGAATAACTCATCATCGATCTTACCATCTCCATAAGAGTCCAATTCCTTCGCTCCGCCACACCATTCTGCTGGGGTGTGCCAGGTGCGGACAATTGGGATTGAATCCCAGCCTCTAATAAGTAACTCCTAAAATCTTTCAAGAGGTACTCGCCACCACGATCAGATCGTAGTGTCTTGATACTTTTACCTTGACGGTTCTCCACATCAGCCTTGAATTCTTTGAACCTGTCAAAGCATTCAGACTTGCGGTGCATCAAGTAAATGTATCCATACCTTGAATAATCATCTATAATAGAGACAAAGTATTCAAATCCACCTCTAGCCTGGATAGACATAGGACCGCACAAATCAGAATGAACCAATTCCAATACATCTTTGGCTCTATACCCCTTAACCTTAAAAGACCTCTTGGTCATCTTACCTTCCAAGCAAGACTCGCAGGTTGGGAGATCTTCCACCACTAATAAACCCAAGGGTCCATCAGCTATCAACCTTTGAATTCTACTCAGGTTAATATGACCAAGTCTTAGGTGCCAAAGATATGTCTGGTTCATTTTCGAAGGTTCTTTTCTCTTATTGGAATTAGAAGATGAGTTATTAACTTCAATTTGCATCGTGGGAGGCTTTGTATACAAATTTCCTTTCAATGTACCTGAACAGATATTCTCCCTATTTCTTTTTATAACAACTCTGTCATTAAAAGAAATAGAATATCTATCCATAAACAATTTAGAAACTGAAACTAAGTTCTTTCTAAATAAAGGTACATAAAGGGAATTTTCCAGAACCTAAGTTTTATTTTTCTCAAAAGATAAATAAAACTTCTCCCACTGCAATAGCTGCTACCATCATGGCATTGCCCAAGTAAATGGTAATCTCCCCTTTAGCTAGTCATCAGGTTTCCTGGAACCACTACAAAGTATTGCAGACATGATCAGTGGCTCCCGTATCTACACACCAGGTGCCTGTAGATAACACCGCTAATCATGTTTCAACGACTAGTCCAAAGGATATACCTTTGTTCTACTTTGGATTGGGATAGTCCTTCTTCAAATGTCCATCCTTCTTGCAAGTGAAGTACTTGCCTTTCGGCTTCTTCACTCCTCCTAGAGATCCTCCCACCATCTTTGCTTCACCTTGTTTCTTCTTCTTCTTGCCTTTCGGCTTAGAAGTAGAAAACTTTTTGAGCAACCATGGCTTGAGGACATTTTTCGAAGAGTGCATACTTGTACTCCTTAGCAGATAAGACAATATCTGGATTCTTTTCCAATCAACATTATTTGGGTACAGTAAGTTTATTTCCTTTAGTATCATAGTAAGTGGACTGAAAGTCATTTTTGAAAATCCTAAGAATCACAATAATCAAAATATTAGATTTCAAATATCATTGATTCCTCAAACAATAAAATTTCGAAATCAACCAACACCTCAAAACACCGAGAATATCGCATGCCACGATAGTGTGGACGTATACGAATTCTATATTTGTAAGAGGAGGTTTAACCCATTAAATTTATTATCTTGTCAACCTTACTTTTTGACAAATAAAATTAAAAGTTGGTTCCTCTTTGGCCCTACAAATAAAAGCAGTGACTCCGATGGGGAGGATACTTTTTATTTGCATCTAAGTGTGCACCATTACACGATACTAAGAGAATTATCTCAGATTATGTGTCTTACCGATGGGGAAGTACACACGCTCCTAAATAATTTCCTATAACCATTATTTGACCTAGTGATCCGCAAACAAACTCATCTAATGGGGAGGAAGGCACTCAGAGCCGACGCGCAAGTTTGTTGCATCACACGTCAAATTGTAATGGAGGCCGCGGGAATTAATTAAAATGTCCCTCTCCCACTTAGTAAATTGACAGTGAGGAATTTTCAAGCGCACACAACATGCATATAAAACAAATCAGCAATAAATATGGAAAAAATCAGAATTTTCCCAACTATTATGGCATTGTTCTCAAATATGCGTCCCGTCGTGTCGCCACCTCATCCGCTCCATCTTTTCCCGTGCGCAAGTCACCAAAGAGATCCGAGCCAAGATAAACTATTTTAATTTACATCCATCGATCCTATACTCCACGAAGGAGTGTACAAATAATCTAGATCAAAAGTAAACTAAAATGAGTGGCTAAACAATGCCGTATTTAATTACAAATATTAAATACTAATTTAGCCTCGTCAACCCCGAGGATTCAAATAATATACAATCACACACACATGCAATCACATACACACATATATAGCCATAATAGTTGGAACTTATGCCTGCAACCAAAAAGTTATCCTATGCACATCCTACTATCATCCGGCATACACAATATATGATAAGTGCATGAAAGTAATCGAATCCAAAACACACAAAACCGGAAACCGTGGCTCTGATACCATTTTAATGGCATTGCTCGGAGGCTCATTGGCTCCCATGTCCCCGGATTAAAATTTTCACTAATGAAAACTAATCTGGATGGGATGAGTTTCCTAAGCTCAACCATTTCGTCGTCGTGCTAACGACTTGAGCGATCGCTTGAACAAACTAGTTGTTCAAGCAACCAAACTCTTCCAGTCGGTTAGCCGCGGAAGAGTCGACGGATGGATCGCCGGTTTTTGTGTTTATCTTCGGGGTCCATGATTATACAAATGCAAACTAGTATAATCAACACATACTAACATAAAGAACATAAGCTAGCATATCATATCATAAGAGGATCAAGAATAAAGTTTGTAAAACTTTTATACCTCTTGGTCTTCTACCGTATGTCCTAGCCTCCTTGTAGACTTCGTGTGGGCGAAGATCCTCCACAAGTTGAAGCTTCCAAGATCTTCTTCAATCGAAAGAAAGAAGAACTCTCCTTCCCTTCTTGCTTGAGCCAACCACCAATCCATAAAGGATTGATGCCGCCGGCCCCAAGAATAGAGAGAACAAGATGGCCAACCAAGGAACCGAACAAGGGAACAATCCCTAGCTCCTTTGTACCGCCGGCCAAGAGGAAAAGAAGAGGAGAAGAGGAATAGGTTGAGCGCCGACCAAGGTAGAGGGAAGAAGAGGAAGGAGCCGGCCACACCCTAGGAAGAAGAAGAGCTCCTCTCCTATAGTTGCCGCCCACCTTCTTGCAAACCCTAGCCGCCCAACCAAAGAGCCAAACCCTAATCTAATTAGGGTTTCTTGCCGCCCAAGCTATTGATAGGCAAAACCCTAATTTCCAAAACCAACCAACTTCTACCACCTTCTTGCCGCCCAACCTTAAGCCCCCTTATATAGAGTTGGGCTTAAGCCTTGTTTTAATCTCCACCGTCGGTTCTAGGGTTTTAATCTCAACCGCCGGATCTAGAGATTTAATCTCAACCGTCGGATCTAGAGATTTAATCTCAAACGTCGGATCTAGGGATTTAATATCAACCGTCGGATCTAGAGATTTAATCTCAACCGTCGGATCTAGAGATTTAATCTCCACCGTCGGATCTAGGGATTTAATCTCAACCATCGGATCTAGAGATTTAATCTCAACCGTCGGATCTAGAGATTTAATCTCCACCGTCGGATCTAGGGATTTGTTTTCCATCATTGGATCTAGGCTTCATGAGGATTATATTAGGCTACGATAGGGACCATGAGGAGGAGTTGGATCTTGGCCACCCGATGGATCGGAACCACACAAACTTGATCCATCAATGATGTTCCATTCCACTAGAGGATCATCATTGAATTACCTCACCAACCCCCATAAATTAATATGGGCTCCATACATTATTCGTACATCCATCTCCCTGTGTTTAAGATATCGAATGTCCGTCAATTAATTAATTTACTGACCATCAATCAATTAACATCTAACTCCTCGAGTAGTACCACTCAACCTTATCATCATGTTGACTAAGTCAACCTGCAGGGTTTACAAGATGAACCTTATGAGCTCCTCAAGGGAACATCATCAACCTAATATATAGGACACGGTTTCCTCCTATAATCAACGGTACACCATGTAAATAATATCATTTCCCAACTTACCGGGCATATTGATTTAATCCATCTAAATCTCACCCTTTGGTAAATCAAAGAAATAAATACTAAGTACATCTGCCTGTTATTATATCGGGATTAAGAGCATGTACAACATAATATCCGAGGTTCGATTCAATTATGTAGTCAGCAATAAATTGAATCACCTCTATGTCGGTCCTGCTCAATACACCTAAGTGTACTAGTGTAACTCTATGTTCAAGACAAACCAATACCAAGCTACACTACAACCATGCTAATGGTTTGTCCAAAACCATCTTGGTTGTGAGCCTCTACTTATATTCTACAAGGGACTGATAACATGATCTTCTGTGCCACACCAAGCACCATGTTATCTACAATGTAAAGTATTAGACAATATGCACACATATAATAAATATAAAGTGCAAACAATGATCATGTGATTCTTATTTCAAAATAAAAATATTCATACAAAAGAGCTAGACTTTCAGTAAACATCCCAACAATGTCCTCTTGTACCGTTGGTACTGAAGTAGGGACTTCCCTTCTCAACTCCTCCAGAACAATCCTGCTCACGGGCTTGTGGTTCATCATATAGTCTTCCTCTAAAAATTGAGCATCGGTGCTAACGATCACCCAGTACGAGGTTCCAACTTACCAGCATCTTCCTTCAGCACATGTGCTGGACTACCCCAAATCCGAATATGTCTCAGACTAGACTTTTGCCCAGTCCACAATTCTGTGGGTGTAGAAGGTACTGATTTAGATGGTACCAAGTTCAGAATGTACACTGTCGTATCCAGAGCATACCCTTAGAACGAATCTGGTAACTCAGAATAACTCATCATCGATCTAAACATCTCCATAAGAGTCCTATTTCTTCGCTCCACCACAGCATTATGCTGGAGTGTGCCAAGTGTAGATAGTTGGGATTGAATCCTAGCCTCTAATAAGTAACTCCTAAACTCTCCCAAGAGGTACTCACTACCACGATTAGATCGTAGTGTCTTGATACTTTTACCTTGACGTTTCTCCACATCAGCCTTGAATTCTTTGAACCTGTCAAAACATTCAGACTTGCAGTGCATCAAGTAAATGATTCCATATCTTGAATAATCATCTATAAAAGAGACGAAATATTCAAAACCACCTCTAGCCTGGATAGACATAGGACCACACAAATCAGAATGAACCAATTCCAACACATCTTTGGCTCTATACCCCTTGGCCTTAAAAGGCCTCTTGGTCATCTTACCTTCCAAGCAAGATTCGTAGGTTGGGAAATCTTCCACCACTAATGAACCCAAAGCTCCATCAGCTATCAACCTTTGAATTCTACTCAGGTTAATTTGACCTAACCATAGATGCCAAAGATATTTTGGTTCACTATCGTAGGTTCTTTTCTCTTATTTGATTTAGAAGATGAGTTATTTACTTTTATTTGCATCATGGGAGCTTTTCGTTCAAGAGTGTACAAATTTCCTACTAATGCACCAGAACTGATAATCTCCCTATTCCTTTTTATAATAACTCTGTCATTAAAAGAAATAGAATATCGATCCTAAAACAATTTAGAAACTAGAATTAAATTATTTCTAAATAAAGGTACATAAAGGCAATTTCTTAGAACCAAAGATTTATTCCTATCAAAAGATAAATAAACATCTCCCACTGCAATAGTCGCCACCTTCGCAGCATTGACCATGAAGACGGTAATCTCCCCCTCAGCTAGTCGTTTGGTTTCCTAGAACTCCTGCAATGAGTTGCAGACATGATCAGTGGCTCCCATATCTACACACCAGGTACCGGTAGATAACATCGCTAAACATGTTTCAACAACTAAACCAAATGATATACCTTTGTTCTATTTGCGGTTGGGACAGTCCGCCTTCCAATGTCAAGTCTGCTTGCAAGTGAAGCACTTGCCTTTTGGCTTCTTCACTCCTTCCTGAGATCCTCCCACCACCTTTTGCTGCGCCTTATTTCTTCTTTTTCTTGCCTTTCGGCTTAAAAGTAGAAACCTTCTGGGCAACCAAAACCTGAGAACTCTGACGAAAAAGTCCCTCTACCGCCTGGAGTTTTGTCAGAAGCTCCTCCACTAACGAATCCAACCTCTTATTCATGTTGTAGTTGTCGCGAAACTGCTCAAAACTCTTAGGTAGAGATTGGAGAATGATGTCGACCTGGGTTTCCCCATCTATCTCAGCTCCAAGGACTTCCAGCTAATTCAAATGAAGCATCTCTTGAGAACATGATCTCTCACGGGTGTTCCCTCAACCATGGTGGTCGTCATCAAGTTTCTCATGGCTTCTTGCCTAGCAGCCCAATTCTGGTGTCTGAAAAGTACCTTGAGATTGAGCATCATGTCATAAGCAGTAGTCATGGCCTGATGATGATGTTGAAATACATTTGACATAGAAGCCAAAATGTAACACCGTGCCATCTCATCAGCCTTGATCTACTTCTTATAACTCTCTTTCTCCTTTTCCCCAGAATCATCCGTAGGCTTAGGAGGACACGGATCGAAGAGTACATATTTGTACTCCTCAGCAGTTAAGACAATATCTAGATTCCTTTTCCAATCAACATAATTGGGTCAAGTTTATTTTCCTTTAGTATCATAGCAAGTGGGTTGAAAGTCATTTTGAAGAAACCTAAGAATCACATAGATCAAAAACATTTAGATTTCAAAAAATTATTGATTCCTCAAACAATAAAATTTTAGAATCAACCAACACCTCAAAACACCGAGAATATCGTATGCCACGATAGTGTGGACGTATACGAATTCTACATTTGTAAGAGGAGATTTTACCCATTAATTTTATTATCCTGTCAACCTTACTTTTTGACAAATAAAATTAATAGTTGGTTCCTCTTCGACCCTACAAATAAAAGCAGTGACTCCGATGGGGAGGATACTTTTATTTGCATCTAAGTGTTCACGATTACTCGATACTAAGGCAATTATCTCGGATTATGTGCCTTCCGATGGGGAAGTACACACGCTCCTAAATAATTTCCTATAACAACATTTGACCTAGTGATCCACAAAACAAACTCATCCGATGTGGTGGAAGGCACTTAGAGCTAATGCGCAAGTTTGTTAACTTCACATGTCAAATTGTAATGGAGGCCGCAGGAATTTTAAAAAAATATCCCTCTCCCACTTAATAATTTAAAATTGAGGAATTTTAACTATGCAACCACAACAAGTATATAAATCAAAAGCAATAAATATGAAAAAACAAATTTTCCAACTATTATGGCTTTTGTTCTCCAATATGCCTCCAGTCGTGTTGCCACCTCATCCGCTCCTCCCTACACCATGTACAAGCCATCCGGAGATCCGAGCCAAGAAAAATTATTTTAATTTATATCCATCTATCCTATACTCCACAAAGGAGTGTACATGAAATCTAGATCGAAAGTAAACTAAAATAAAAGAGTGGCTAAACAATATCGTACTTAATTACAAAAATTAAATACTAGTCTCGTCAACCCCGAGGATTCAAATAATATTACAATTACACACATACACATACATATGGCCATAATAGTTAGATCTTATGCCTGCAACCAAAAAGTTAGCCTACGCACATCCTACTATTATCCGGTACACATAATATATGATTAGTGCATAAAAGTAACCGAATCCTAAACACACAAAACTGAAAACCGTGGCTCTGATACCACTTGAAAGGAATTGCTTTCCACTTCGGTCGCTTGTGCATGGCGGTTCAATAATCATCCCCAGATTAAAAAAATTTAATCCTTGACGAAGATGGATCACCCAAGCCACCGATCCATCATCGTGCTATTCGATTCGAGTGGTCTCTTAAACAAACTTGTTGTTCAAGCAACCTAACTCTTTTCCTCGATTAGCCACGGAATAGATGATGCACAGATCGCCAGTTTTTGTGTTTATCATTGGGGTCCAAGTAAATCAACCACATACATGATACAAAAGAATTAAAATCAAAACAAACAAGATTATACCTCTTGTTTACCTCTTGATCTTCTATTGTAAGGCATATCCTCCTCTTGGATGTTGTGTGGGAAATGATCCTCCAAGAGTTGAAGCCTCCTAGATCTCTCTCTTCCCTTCCTTGCTCACTCCGAACAAAGGGAAGACAAACGCTCCCTTCTTCTCCTTACTTGCGCCAACCACCAAAAACCAATCCTTAGTGTCCGCCATCCCTAAGGAAAGGGAGAGGTGAACCGGCCAAAACCAAAGAAGAAAGCAACCCTTCCTCCTTGCTTTGTCGCCGGCCAAAAGAGAGAGTGGACAAGATGGCGCTGCCGGCCCTAGGGGAAGAAGAAGGTGCGCCGACCAAGAAGAAAAGGAATCCCTAAAACCTTCTTGAGCCGCCGGCCAAAGAAGACAAAACCCTAAACCAACTTCTTGCCGCCCAGGCCTTGGAAGCAAAACCTAGAATCCCAATCCTTTATTGCTACCCAAGCCTTGCCTCCTATTTATAGATATTGTCCAAACCTCCTTTTAATCATGTCCGTTGGATCTAGGCTTCATGAGGGTTTTAATTGGCTACAATAGGGACCATGAGGAGGAGTTGGATCTTGGCCACCTAATGGATCCGACCCACATAAAATCCGATCCATTAATGATAATCCATTCCACTAGAGGATTATCATTGATCTACCTCACCAACCCCCATAATTAAATATGGGCTCCATATATTAATTGTACAAATGTCTCCTCATGTTTAAGATATCGAATGTCCATTAATTAATTAATTTACTGACAATTAATTAATCAAAATCTAACACCATGAGTAGTACCACTCAACCTTATCATCATGCAGGACCAAGTCCACCTGCAGGATTTACATGATGATCCTTATGAGCTCCTCAAGGGGACATCATCATCCTAATATATAGGACATGGTTTCCTCCTATAATCAACGACACACTATATAAATAATATTATTTCTCAACTTACTGAGCCTATCGATTTAATTCATAAATTTTTCCCATTGGTAAATCAAAGAAATAAATATTAAGTACATGTGCCCATTATTATATCGGGATTAAGAGCATGTACACCATAATATCCGAGGTCTGATTCAATTATGTAGTCAGCAATAAATTGAATCACCTCTAAGTCGGTCTTGCTCAATACACACAAAGTGTATTAGTGTAATTCTATGGTCAAGACAAACCAATACCAAATTACACTACAACCATACTAATGATTTGTCTAAAACCATCTTGGTTGTGAGCCTCTACTTATACTCTACAAGGAACTGATAACATGATCTTCTGTGTAACACCACACACCATATTATCTATAATGTAATGTATCAGACAATATGCATAACCATAAAATGAAAACAATGATCATGTGATTCTTATTTTAAAAATGAAGATGTTCATACAAAGGCTAAGCTTTCAGTATACATACCAACACCAAGTATGGATACATGGCAAGGAAAAGTCTAAGGGTGTAGTCTTGTCCACGTAAGTCCAAGTGTGTAGTCTTGGCTGTGAAAGTCCAAATATGGATATTTGGCCAAAGGAAAGTCCAAGGGTATGGTCTTGGCCACCTAAGTCCAAGTGTGTAGTCTTAGCAATGAAAGTCCAAGCATTGAGGCTTGGCAATGGAGAAGTCCCGAAGGTGCAACCTCTTGGAAAAGGAGACTCGGTTAGCATGATATAGCCACTAGAAGCAACTGAAGGCTAATGCAAATGGAGAAGGAGTCATGGAAGACTTGGATAAACCCTAAGGGGTGTGAGGATAATGGAGGTGGCTAGAATGCTTAAGTATAGGCTAAGGGTACCTGAAGGCATGACATAACTGATAGAAGCACCTGAAGGCTAGCGCGAAGGGTGAACGAGTCGAAGAGGGCTCGGACGAACCATGAGAGCATGAGACTGATGGAGGTGGGTAGAAGGCTTAGGTCTTAGCCAAGGGTGGTTGATCAAGTATGAGGGGATCATACTTAGTGATGCACGCGAGCACGACCCAAAATCACTAGCCAAATACAGCCAAGGACTTGAAGCGCGCGCTTACGCTCAACACCCGCAAGTGCACGATTGTCATCAAGTAATAAATTTATCTATCGATCCCATAAGGACTATGATTCGAGTATTGTGTATCCAGTGAAGGTTAATTGTTCGGAGTAAATCTCTTGCGAGTTAGAAGTGGGATCTGTTGGTGCAGGGGCACCAGATAATCAAATCTAGGTTTTGATTATGGCAAAGGTTCAAAGTCAAACTATTATTGTTATCTCATGTGCTGTGTTAAGTGTGCAGGAAATAATTAAGCTATGTTGAAGGTCAACAACACCCGAAGAATCTCAGGACGAGAAATCATGGTGGTCGAGCAACACCAGGAGAACCTCATTGGAGTCGAGGAACCTCGGTGGTGATCGGAAGCTAAGCGATAGGTTAGGAGGACCAGAGGTAAGCACTGAGTGTAGAGTAATGGTGAGGTCGTTTCCTCCATATGGGGAAAAAATTAGGCGGCAATCCAACTAAGACTTATGGGGGAAAGTCTAGGTCAAGATCGGACGGTAAGGAACCGTCGTAATGTCCATTACTCGACATTTCTATGCTAACTCTTTGCTATAGGTGAGTGACCAAGACAACAGTCGACTGAAAGCTATTGGCAGTCGACTGATCCTACCATCAGTCGACTGATGAGGGTCATCAGTCGACTACTTTTCAAACTAGTCAACTCGAAGAAAGTCAAGATAAGCCCCACCAAAAGTGGGGGGATGAGGAGCTTTGACCCAGATCTGGATCTCAACAAGCTAGGGTTTGAAGGGCTATAAAAGAAGAGGCTTTTCACGTCTTTGGATCATCCATTCTTTCTCCCAAAGTGCTCCTACGATGACAAGCTAGATATGCAGTCTAGGATCACGGGGCCTTGGAGTAGCAACCTTTTAGTTGTGAACCAAGTAAAAATAAAGGTGTCAATTTACATTAGCTTTATTTCTATTTCCGCTGCAATACTTTGGTTTTATCGAAACAAAAGACAAGCTTTTAAGATCGCTATTCACCCCCCTCTAGTGACTCTCCGATCCAATAGGGTTGACAATGGTCCTGGCTCCGGTACGGTGTCACTTGAAGAAAGCAAAGGGGTCTCAAGTTTGCTTAAAGGATTCCAAGATTTCGGTTTCACTTGTGTGGTGTTGAACATGCTATCAATTTAATGGTCCTAGGATCTCTAGTTATGATCTTAAGGGAGGATCATCGTATATAATCCCGATGAATTTTTGCCTCTACCAGGAACTACCTATTCCTACCCAAGTTTCCCTTTCGGATCGTCATAGCTAATAGCTGCATTTTTATTGTGTTATTTTTATTTACAAATTGGTATTTTAGGCTCTTTGATGGAGTAATTATTATTATTCATTATGTTTTTACTGTTGGTGCAGTGGGCACCAAAGTCGAACCGGTATTTTGATTATGGCAAAAGGCTCAATAGTTAAGGGTATATTTGTTATCTTACGAGCTCAATTAAGTGTGCAGAAATGCTAAAGTTGAGCGGAAGGTCTGCGACACCCGGTGGGAACCGAGGTGGTCGGGCAACGCCAGAGGGACTTCGGAGGAAGCCGAGGTACTCGGGTGAAGACCGGAAGCGAGGCTACAAGGTAAGCTCGTGTGAAAGCGAAGCAAGGTCGTTAAGCGTAGATCCGACCCAATACCTCCAATGGAAGGTCTAGGTCGAGATCAGATGGTTAGAACCATCGTACTTTATATTTTAAGCTAACTTGTATCTCCCAAAACCCTTTGACTACATACCAACTGCTAGTCAAGTTCCAGCCTCGAGAAGAGCTCGAATTTCAAGGGGGTGAATTTGGACTTGACTCGTGTTTTGGTACAAAGGGTGATGTGGCATCAAGGTGGACATCCAAACCATCACCAAGCTTCCTTGTGGTGGACGCCCAAAATAAGGTGAGTTGGCACAAGATGGTTGGCTCCCATGATGTGGCACAAGTTGAATGGCTCCAACAAGTTGGCGCCCAAGGAGGTTGGAGGTGGCACAAGGAGGTTGGAGGTGGCACAAGGTGTTTGGATGAAACACCTCATCCTCAAGTTGGCGCCCAAGGAGGTTGGAGGTGGCACAAGGTGGTTGGATGAAACACCTCATCCTTGAGTTGGCGCACAAGGAGGTTGGAGGTGGCACAAGGTGGTTGGATGAAACACCTCATCCTTGAGTTGGCGGAAAGGATGTGGATGAACAAGTCTTGGGGGATAAGAACCTCACCTTGGACACTACCTATGTCTAAATTCATAGATCAATATCCATAAATAGACATGTTCAAGCCAAGCAAATGACAAGAATTCAAGAGCTCTCAACACGCCGTCGTAACGCCGCTACTACTACTTACATTTGCTACGACGAAGTGCCGCCGACAACGAAAGCTACATCTTCTACTTATAAGAGTTGTCGGTATATTTATTTAAGTTCTACTTCTTTAAATTGTCTTTGTGCTTTAATCGTAACAAGGAAAGGGGGAGTGTCCCTTTGCCTTGATTTCTTTTTGTAATCGTTGCTCCTACTTCCAACGAAGAGGAGTGGTTTTAGTGAATTGCCCTCCATACGTGATCAAGGATCACTAGGGCCGTGGATTAGCAATCGAAAGATTGTGAACCACGTAAAAATATCTTGTCTACTTTATATTTCCGCTGTGCACTCTCTACTTGCTTTTTACTTATTGCAAAAGTTTTTTAACGACATCGTATCGCTTATTCACCCCCTCTAGCGACACTTTCGATCCAACAATTGGTATCGAGTCGGGCGCTAAGATTCGTGAAACCACCAATCTAGCTTTGTTTTTCTTTTTTTACAGATTTTTATTTATTTATTTCTGTTTCGTATAATTATTTCACTTGCTTATCTTCTCCTACATATAGAATTGCATTAGAGGCTTTAGGATCCGGATAAGGTTGTCCTTCGTTAGATCCCGAGTAAGGTTGTCCTCCGAACTTCAACGACATTCGCATTTGATTGTTTATTTCTTTTGCAAGTTACATTTTATATATCTTTTTACTTCAAGACTACTAATCCAAGACGAAAGTCTTGGAATATTCTTTCCGTGTGTGTGTTTTGCAAGATTCTTTTCGTTCTTCTTCTTGTTTTTAAATGGCCCATCTCAAGGGTTTAGCATCGCCGACTTCGCTTTACAACGGTAATGACTTTCGTTATTGGAAGGGTGATGGAATGCTTTCTTAAAACCCAAATCGAGATGTGGATCGTAATCCAAACCGGTTTCACACTTCCTATTAATGAAGATGGTGAATCTTTGGGTTACGATCAATGGTCAAATTCCATGAAAAACAAGTAGAAGCCGATGCCAAGGCAACTCAAATCTTGCAATGTGGGTTGTCCAAGGAAGAGCTCAACCGCGTCGGCCCTTCATTAGTGCAAAGGACTTATGGACCAAGCTAGTGGAACTACACGAAGGCACCGACGACACGAAGGTATGTAAAAGAGATTTACTTTAAATAAATTGTATAACTTGAAAATGCAGGAAAACGAGACCGCAACTCAACTACATGCTCAGATCCAAGACATCACAACCAACTCCATGCCATCGACAAAAGGTCGAGAATCGCGACCTTATCGTATTCTCTTAACTCGCTTCCTAGACCACCTTGTGGGCATCCATGGTCGATGCCTACAAGGTCTCCAAGGACCTTTCTAAAATTAGGTTAGACGAATTGTTTTCGAACTTGAATTACATGAGCAAACTAACGTGGTCCAGTGCCGAGAAGAGTATTGCGTTAGTTGCAGTGTTCCAAGAAGAAGAAGCCCGAAGCAAGCCACCCCAAGGAAGAAGACGAGTCCGAATCGGAAGTAGACTCGAATAGAATCCGAACTAGTCAATCTAGTTCGGAAGATGATCAAGAGACGAAAGCGACCAACAACTCAAGGTAAGCCTAAACCTAATTCAAATACTTCTAATTTTAGATGCTATGAGTGCAGTGTTCTCCACATCAAGTCCGAGTGCCCAAAGCTAAAGAATAACGCATCAAAGACCAAGAAAGCGCTAAACGCTACTTGGGAGGAGTTGTCGAGGAAGAAGACGATATCCAAGCTCTAATGGCCAAGCCGACGAGCACGACTCAAAACCAAGAAGAGTCCGAGTCCGAATCCGATGATGAGCTTCCATTCAAGACAAGCCACGGATCCGTATCCGGTTCAAAAAGAATCATTAAGGGTAAGTCGGTCGTTACTTAATACTTTGTATGGTGCAATTAAATTTTTAAATAAGAAACTAGCTAAGTCCGAGTCCAAGGTCGAGACCCTAATTGAGGAGGTTAACCTTCTCAAACATGAGGTCTCCTAACCTCTTCGACTACTGTATTCAAGAGGAGGACTCAACTCAAGCTTGAAAAGCTTGAAGTTGAGAACTCGCTTTGAAAACACAAGTCAAGACCTTAGAACACGTTGGAAAGGTTCACTTTGGGATCCAAGGGACTTGACCTCTTACTTGGATCACAAAGGGCCGTGTACAACAAGGCCTGGACTCGGGTTTAACTCAAATACAACCAATAAGTCATATATGTCTATAGTAAACCAACATAAGAAAAATGTCCAAGCATGGGTCCCTAAGACCACTTTGATTTCAACTTTAGGATCTAACATGTATTGGGTTCCCAAGGACCAAATTCACTATGTGAATAGACCCACTCGATTCAATGGTCCAGGGGGAGCCAATACAAAATGTATTTTTGTTAAGTCTTAGAAATTGCATGCTTAGTTTTTCCTTTATTTTTATAATGGTTAGATAGGACTCATAACCAACTAAAATCCTGCGAAAAGATTGAGCCACGTGGAGCCTCTTTTCAAAAATAAACCAACTAAAATCCTATTTAAAAGATTGAGCCTCGGGAGCCTCTTTCAAAATAACTAGTTAGACCAAGACGTAGTCTCAAGTAAGTCGAGTTATCAATTTCTTGAAATTAGCTTTGTCTAAGGAAGTGGTCGTTGTTCCGATCAAAGAAGGCCTCTCGTGCTCGCCACGACCGAAGCTAATCTCTTGAAAAGATTACTTGATGAGCTTAGACTAAATCCGAATCTAACCTAATGTTGGTTAATTTAAATTCATTAAAATTAATCAAGTAAAATTGATAGTCATCTCACAATAACACATAGGAATAACATGTTTTGATCATGTAGATATTGGTGAGATGATTTAGGTTTAAAAACTTACAAACAACCCTTTAGTAATTCCAATATCCGATCCAACTACCTTATGTGTAGGATCAATGGATGTTGATGCTGGTTGCTCTACACATGACTGGGATCAACTCAAATTTTCGGTTACGATTCAAACGACAAGGATCGTAGAGCCTTCTGAATAACGGCAAGCTCAAAATCATCTGATCGTGATATTGAGCTCAACTCTAACTTTACAATTCAAAATGTCTTATTAGTAGAAAACTTTCAATATAATTTACTTAGTGTAAGCCAATTGTGTGATAACAATTATAAGGTCATATTTCTAGAAAATGAATGCGAATCAAAATAAATGCAACATCTAAAATAATACTTAAAGGAACTAGGAGTAGCAACATCTACACAATAAATTTACCCAACTCCTCAACCAAGTGTCTTATGACACAAAGAAGAGGAATCTTGGTTATGGCAATCAAGACTCTGACACTGCACTCCAAGACTCGGCCCACAAGATGAGTCGAGTGGCTTGCTATAGGTTTGCCTAAACTAAACAACTTGGATAATAAAATATGTAATGCTTGTCAACAAGGTAAACAATCTAGGACACAACATCAATTAACTAATCAAGAACGAACTAAAAGTGTTCTTGAGCTCCTACACATGGATCTATTTGATTCACATGGAGCTAAGTCACTCAATGGTAGTCAATTTTGCTTAGTCATAATTGACGACTATTCTAGATTTACTTGGGTTAGGTTTATCAAACATAAAAATGATACCCTAGACCAACTAATCAATCTTTGTAGGTTAATCAAAATCAAAAGAACCTTAAGATTAAAAGACTTAGAAGCGATCATGGTGGTGAATTCAAAACCACAGTTTTACTGATTGTGAACCTAAACGGATACCACCATGAGTTTTCATGTCCTAGAACCCCACAACAAAATGGGTTAGTCGAACGGAAAAATAGAACCCTACAAGAAGCCGCTAGGACAATGTTAAACGAGTATAACCTACCCGATAGATTTTGGGCAGAGGCCGTTAGTACGGCTTGCTATGTCCAAAATAGGATCCTTATGGTAAAGAGGCACCAAAAGACCTCGTACGAGATTTATCACGATAAAATACCGAACATCAAGTACTTTAGGGTATTTGGATGCAAGGTACATATCTTAAACACTAAGGATTACCTAGGGAAATTCAAATCCAAAACCTCATCGAACCTTTCTAGGATACTCAACCACCAGAGAGCTTATAGGGTATACAATCACAACACTCTTAGAGTCGAAGAAACCATTAATATAGTTTTCGACGAAGGACACGAACCTGCTCAACTTAAGAAAACCAACTAGCAAATCAACTTATTGCGAACCCGACTCTGATCTTGAACTTGAATCTCGTCCTAACCCAAGTCATCCTATCGACCAAGTGATAGATGACTCTAACCCAAGTCAAACTAGAACTCACCCAAGTCATCCTATCGACTAAGTGATAGATGACCCTAACCCGAGTCACACTAAGACTCAAACAAATCATCCTATCAATCAAGTTATAGGTGATCCAAATTTAGGGGTTCGAACTAGAGCTTCATATCGAAACCTTAGTCAAATCTCGTTAATTTCCAAAATCGAACCCAAAACTATTGAACAAGCACTTCGATCCCGATCGATTATTGCTATGCAAGAAGAGCTAGCTCAATTCACTAGAAATGAAGTCCGGGAATTAGTACCACCACCTAAAGAAAAATCAATTATTGGAACAAGGTGGGTATTTCAAATAAACTTGATGATAAAGGTGAAGTAGTTAGAAATAAAGCTAGGTTAGTCGCAAAAGGGTTTAGTCAAGTCAAGGTTTAGATTACGATGGCGAGACCTACGCCTGAGCTGACTAGAGTCCATCCGAATGTTGTTAGCATATAGCCGCACATCGAGGTTTTAAATTGTTTCAAATGGATGTCAAGTCAGCATTTTTGAATGGATACATTAAGGAAGAAGTTTACGCTACCAACCTCCGATTCAAAATCTAGATAAACCTGACCATGTCCTTAGACTTAAGAAAGCCCTATATGGACTCAAACAAGCCCCAAGAGCTTGGTACGAAAGGCTTTCGATCTATCTTAAGTCCAAAGGATTCAACCAAGGTTTAGTCGACCCAACCTTATTCGTTAAAACCGTAGGAAAAGAAATCTTTATAGCCCAAATCTATGTAGATGATATAATTTTGGAACTACTAACTCGATCCCGCTAAACGAATTCATCTCACTTATGGAAAGTGAATTTGAAATGAATTTAGTGGGAGAGTTAAGTTTCTTCTTAGGTTTACAAATTAAACAAACTAAAGATGGAATATATTTACATCAACAAAAATATACTAAGGACTTAATAAATCGATTTGGAATGCAAGATGCTAAAATAATCAATACACCTATGGCAACTAATGTTAATATAAACGAAGATGGAGAAGGAAAACCCGTTGACCTAAAATACTATAGGAGCGCAATAGGAAGTCTCCTATACTTAACCGCGAGCCGACCCGACATTTTATTCGCGGTAAGTATGTGCGCAAGGTTACAAACCTGCTAAGGAGTCTCACCTAACCCTAGTCAAGCGATCCTTAGATATCTAAAGGGCACGCTAAACGTAGGTATTTGGTACCCTAGATCTACCGAGTTTAATCTAATCGGCCATCTGACCGACTATGCCGGTAGTAAACTCGATAGAAAGAGCACGAGTGGTTGTTGTCAAATCCTGCCGAGTCTAGTAAGTTGGTGCAAGAGGGAAGCGATTGCGCTGCCTTATCTACCACCGCCAATACGCTATGCGATGGGTGAGTGTGTCTCTCAAATCGTGGGATGAAGCACACTCTCCAAGACTTTAGCTTAATCTTTAACAACATTAAAACCTACATAGATAACATTAGTTCAATTAACTTAACTAAAAATCCAATATGTCATTCTAGGACAAAACATATAGAAGTTAAACACCACTTCATTAGGGAACATGTAACTAATGGAACTATACAACTAGAGTATGTTGAGTCCAAATCAAACCTAGCGGACATCTTCACCAAACCACTACCCGGCCAATTTAGTTTATTAAGACGAAAGTTAGGTATGCGTAATAGAGTAGGATTTAAATTTTTCTATATATGTACTCTACTTTTGCTTCTTTTATGAAATTAGCCTAAGTCTTACCTTAGAAATCATATACCTATAGATTTAAGGAGCAACATCTCACAACACATAGGACTAATGTGTTTGTGTACTTAGCCACGTAGACGGGCGTGAGATGTTAGGACCTTACTCCTGGTTCCAGACGTAGATTCAGTGCATCGACATGAACCATGGAGTATAATTATTTAAAATTAATCAACTCCTTCAAGACTTATTGATCATTCTATATCAATCAAGTCCAACCGGAGTTGTACATTTTAGATGAACATATTTTCAAGCTTATTATTATTTTAAAAAATATATATATATTGGGAACTTGCTTGGACTTACAAACCCTAAAATATATTTACAAACTTTTTGAGTTAAGGCAAAAGGGGGAGAAAGTCACAAAAGTAAGGAAGAAAGTAAACAAAATTATTACCTTTTATATTAAGTAATTCCGTTTACTTAAGCAACTATTAAGGGGGAGTAAAAATTATTTTTCAAGAACTCACCTTCGGTCAAGGGGGAGGTTACCTCAAAGGGGAGAACTTGAAACAATAATATTTCTCACTCATGCTTAATCTTTATGCTAGCTCATTCATACTTAATCATTATGCTAGCTCATTCATATTTAATCATTATGCTAGCTCATTCATATTTAATCTTTATGCTAGCTCATTCATGCTTAATCATTATGCTAGCTCATTCATATTTAATCTTTATGCTAGCTCATTCATGCTTAATCATTATGCTAGCTCATTCATATTTAATCTTTATGCTAGCTCATTCATATTTAATCTTTATGCTAGCTCATTCATGCTTAATCATTATGCTAGCTCATTCATATTTAATCTTTATGCTAGCTCATTCATGCTTAATCATTATGCTAGCCATCGTTATGCTTAATTTTTCCTTAACTTTTGTCGGCTTTGCCATGAATCAAAAGGGGGAGATTGTTGGTGCAAAGGGCACCAAAGTCGAACCGTATTTTGATTATGGCAAAAGGCTCAATAGTTAAGGGTATATTTGTTATCTTACGAGCTCAATTATGTGCGTAAATGCTAAAGTTGAGCGGAAGGTCTACACACCTGGGAACCGAGGTGGTCGGGCAACGCCAGAGGGACTTCGAGGAAGCCGAGGTACTGGGTGAAGACCGGAAGCGAGGCTACAAGGTAAGCTCGTGTGAAAGCCGGCAAGGTCGTTAAGCGAGATCCGACCCAATACCTCCAATGGAAGGTCTAGGTCGAGATCGATGGTTAGAACCATCGTACTTTATATTTTAAGCTAACTTGTATCATAAAAACCCTTTGACTCCCAATCAACTGCTAGTCAAGTTCCAAATTTCGAGAAGAGCTCGAATTTCAAGGGGTGAATTTGACTTGACTCGTGTTTTGGTACAAAGGGTGATGTGGCATCAAGGTGGACATCCAAACCATCACCAAGCTTCCTTGTGGTGGACGCCCAAAATAAGGTGAGTTGGCACAAGATGGTTGGCTCCCATGATGTGGCACAAGTTGAATGGCTCCAACAAGTTGGCGCCCAAGGAGGTTGGAGGTGGCACAAGGAGGTTGGAGGTGGCACAAGGTGTTTGGATGAAACACCTCATCCTCAAGTTGGCGCCCAAGGAGGTTGGAGGTGGCACAAGGTGGTTGGATGAAACACCTCATCCTTGAGTTGGCGCACAAGGAGGTTGGAGGTGGCACAAGGTGGTTGGATGAAACACCTCATCCTTGAGTTGGCGGAAAGGATGTGGATGAACAAGTCTTGGGGGATAAGAACCTCACCTTGGACACTACCTATGTCTAAATTCATAGATCAATATCCATAAATAGACATGTTCAAGCCAAGCAAATGACAAGAATTCAAGAGCTCTCAACACGCCGTCGTAACGCCGCTACTACTACTTACATTTGCTACGACGAAGTGCCGCCGACAACGAAAGCTACATCTTCTACTTATAAGAGTTGTCGGTATATTTATTTAAGTTCTACTTCTTTAAATTGTCTTTGTGCTTTAATCGTAACAAGGAAAGGGGGAGTGTCCCTTTGCCTTGATTTCTTTTTGTAATCGTTGCTCCTACTTCCAACGAAGAGGAGTGGTTTTAGTGAATTGCCCTCCGTACGTGATCAAGGATCACTAGGGCCGTGGATTAGCAATCGAAAGATTGTGAACCACGTAAAAATATCTTGTCTACTTTATATTTCCGCTGTGCATTCTCTACTTGCTTTTTACTTATTGCAAAAGTTTTTTAACGACATCGTATCGCTATTCACCCCCCCCCCTCTAGCGACACTTTCGATCCAACATTTACATATTGAGTTCATTTGCGATTAATTGCATTAATTCCTATAATTTCAATATTTTTCACGAATTGCATGTGATTTTGTAGGAAACATGTAAAGAGGGCCTAATTGGTGAAGGGTTTTGCTTATCGAGTCCGTGAGGGGAAACTTCGCTTCCCACTTCACCTCGGTAGCTTGTCCATGGCGATCCCTTCGATGTCCCTGGATTAAAAAATAAATTAATCCTAGACAAAAGGGATTGCCCAAACCACCAAGTCATCGTCGTGCTATTCGTTTAGAGAGGTCACTTGAACAAATTAGTTGTTCAAGCGACCATCCTCTATTCTACGAGTAGCCGTCATGAATAGATTTATGTCCGATCACGATTTTCATATTTATGCTCGATCCAAGTATTATTTAGCCATTTAAAGATTTATAACATGCTTATAATTGAAAAACAAATACAAGCAATAAACAAAAGGAGAAAGACGAATAGGTATACTTCTCGATCTTCTAATGTATGACCTTCCTCCTTTTGGACGTCGTGTGGGCGACGATCTACCAAAAGTCAAGCCCTAGATCACAAATCTTCCTTTCTTGCTCTTCCAGAGAAAGAGGAAGAATAGAAACAAGGTTTTTCTCCTCTCTAGAAACAACCAACAAGGAACTAAAACTATCCTTGCCGCCGGCCAACTAGGTGAAGGAGAAGATGGTGGAAAACAACCAAGACACTAAGGGAAGCCCTATATCTTGTTTCCACCACCTAAGGAGAAGGAGAAGGAGCTTTTGGGCACCGCCAAGGCTAGAAAAGAGGTTGGAGAGGTGCTAGACCTTGGCCAAAAGAGGAAGAAGAAGAAAAGAATACCTTCCTTATTTGGTGCCACCCTTGCCTCCAAACCCTAATCCTAATCCTATCTCAACTAGGATTCCTCTTCCATGCCGCCCAAAAACCCTAGCTCTCATCAATTATGTCACGCCAACTCCCTTGACATCCTTTTATAGAGTTAGGGATAAGTCATGAATTAATCTCATCCATTGGTTCTAGGGATTTAATCTCAATCGCCGGATCTAGAGATTTAATCTCAACCGTCGGATCTTAGAGATTTAATCTCTACCAATGGATCTTAGAGTTTTGTTTCTATCCATTGGATCTAAGCATCATGAGGTGTTAATAGGCTACATTAGGGACCATGAGGAGGAGTTGGGTCTTGGCCACCCATGGATCAAGCCCACATAAAGTCTGATCCACTAATGATGATCCAATCCACTAAAGGTTCATCATTGATCTACCTCACCAACCCCCATATGATAATATGGTCTCCATATATTATTTGTACATTTTCTCCCCGTGTTTAAGATCTCGAATGTTCGTCGATTAATTAATTTACTGACCATTAATTAATCAACATCTAACTCTTTGAGTAGTACCACTAAACCTTTTCATCATGCCGGACCAAGTCCACCTGCAGGGTTTACATGATGAACCTTATGAGCTCCTCAATGGGACATCATCATCCTAATATATAGGACACGGTTTCCTCCTATAATCAATGGCACACCATATAAATAATATCATCTCCCAACTTACCGAGCCTATCGATTTAATCTATAAATCTCGCCCATTGGTAAATCAAAGAGATGACTACTAAGTATATGTGCCCGTTATTATATCGGGATTAAGAGCATGTACTAAATAATATCTGAGGTCCAATTCGATTACGTAGTCAGCAATAAATCGAATCACCTCTATGTTGGTCCTGCTCAATACACACAAAGTGCACTAGTGTGATTCTATGGTCAAGACAAACCAACACCAAATCACACTACAACCATTCCGATGGTTTGTCCAAAACCATCTCATTTGTGAGCCTTTACTTATACTTTATAAGGAGCCGATAACATGATCTCCCGTGTGACACCACACACCATGTTATCTACAATGTAACGTATTAGACAATATTGCATAACTATAAAAATATGCAAACAATGATCATGTGATTCTTATTTCAAAAATAAAGATGTTCATAGAAAAGATAGACTTTTCAGTATACATCCCTACAATTGGAGCAATCGCAGCCATTGATCCAGATCAAAATGATCGCAATCATCGGATTTGATTGATCAGCTTACCTAGGTTGATATTAATTGGATTCATTAAACCCTAGATCTAATTGGGTGGTTGGGATGAAAGGGGCTCAGATCGAGCGGCTAAGGAAATTTAGTTAAGGAAAATACAACTTCTTCTCACAAGCAGAAATCGCGACAGCAACTCATCCGTGTGTTCTTCTTCCTCCCCAATACACGGCGGTGATCGACGATCATCCATAGCACTTCTGACGATAGTTATGGAAACTCCAGCGGTGTCCTCTCCATCTCCCTCCATCCAAATCTTCCTCGGCGATCGGCGGAACTGAATCTGAGATTGGGTAGACAATGGCTTCACCGAGCAGCTGGGATTTTCAGCCATCTTCACCAGCGTTCCTTTTACGCCTGGCGATCGGAGCTAAGTGACCCAGTTGGATGCGATTTCAGAAAGCTAGGGTTATCTTCTACTATCGTGGTCACGACATCATGGCTTTCCATCTTTGATATCCCTCGATTCTTCCTATTCGTGAAGCATCTGGCCTAACTGGTGAAGATCTTTCGACGATCACAATCCCTTCCATTTTCATGGTTGTGATTTGTGTTGCTTCGCCCATAAATCCATCCATCACCGATGTGATTTCGCAGCTCAAGTCCATCACGAGTAGTGATCGCTATCATCGATCCAAATTCGCCGATTCGATTTAAATATCCGTAATCAAGCCATGGAGTCGCTCAAAGATCAGCCGTGGGTCACCAAGAGGGTGGTTCCTTTCGGTGGTTGTGAATGATTGTTGGTTAATTTTTACACTATTTTTTCAGTATTTTTACTCTATTGTTTCACTACTGTTTCATTATTTTTTTTCAATATTGTTTCACCAGTGTTCAGTTGTGTTTCAATTGTGTTCCCATCATGTTTCATTTGTGTTGTGTGGTGTTGCATGTGGTAATTTGTTTTGGTAGTTTAGTTAGTGTGGTTGGTTTTATTTTCTACAGTGTTAATTGTACTTTTTAGTTTTCAGTTAATCTTTGATGACTATGTCGTATAGTGATAGTGCGGTGCTTGGATATATTGCTTAGGTTTATTTCATTTAGTTTTCAGTTAATCTTTGACCACTGTATCATATAGTGACAGTGCGGTGCTTGGTTGAATTGTTTATGTTTGTTAGTTTAGTTTGTAGTTACTGTTTGATCATTGTGTCGTATAGTGACAATGTGGTGCTTTGTTGAATTGTTTAAGTTTGTTCAGTTAATCTTTCATCATTGTACTGTATAGTGACAGTGCGGTGCATGATTTATTTGCTTTTGCACATTAGGTTAGTTTCCAAGGAATTGTTAATTGGTAGTTAGGTTTATTTCTTGCACGTTTAATTTTCATGTCTATTAACCAGAATTATTTGACTATTATATCGTATAGTGACAGTGTTGTGTATGGTTGAATTGTTCTTGCATTAGAGTAGCTTTCAAATAATTATTTTGATAAGTTGTAGAAACCCTCCAATGTTTACTTCTATTTAAAAATAAATGTCCAGCCATTATGTTCGTTGGGAGATGATCCGAATCAGTCCTATACTGCATTATTGTAGTTAGGGGGATTGGTAAATAATTTGTAATGGTACCATGACAAATACCTCTTATCAAATTTTGGCGCTATTGCCGCAGAACATAATTGTGTTTGTTTGTTTTTAAACTGTAGTTAGTTTGTTTGTTTTTCTTTCTTTTGTTATTAGTGTCTTTCTTATCATTTCTATTTGATACTCATTGTTGTATTTGTTTGTGGTGATCACTAGGTTTTCAGGAGATAATCTATTTGAGTCTTATGCAGCCCTTCCCTCATAGGCCGGTGCAACCAAGGAAGAGGGTTGTTGAAGAAAAGGCTAGGAAATTCCAGGAGCTAGTAGATTTGTTCAAGACAAGGTGGAAGTTAATGTTCGCTTGACAATGATCAAGCAGATTCCCAAGTATGCCAAGTTTCTTCAAGATTTGGGTGTCCACAATGAGAAGCTGAAAGGTAATGAGTTGATTGGAGTAGGGAAGAATGTATCAGAACTCACCCAGTTGGGGTGATAGAGGATGTCTTGGTTAAGGTACTCTTTATATGGAGGTAGGAGATATTGTAGTTCAGTTTAGTATTTTAGATGTTATGAAGCACCCGATGAAGGATTATTCTATTCTTAGCGTGGATATAGCTGATGAGATGGACTGCATGAACTTTATTTCTTAGTCTATTTTTCATTTGGATATCTCTGCACCTTCTACATTTTGTTATGATTTTATTGATTCTGATGATTTTGATGTTGATGATGATTTGTCGTTAGGACCTATCTGTGGGCCTTTGTATGCAGATAGGGATATGGAATGTATAGGGACTTGCGCTCTTCAGGCGACGCCCCAAGAATCACTTCCATCAGATGTTTTCAAGAAATGTCATTTCATGGTCGAGCATGGGATAATCTTATGTTTCTACAGCCGTTTTATCAGAGACTTCAGCAAGATTGCCCTATACTTGACTAGCTTGTTGCAGGAAGATGTGGTCTTTCAGTTTGACCAGCAGTGCAAGGACTCCTTTGATCAGCTTAGGCAGGCTTTGATATCAGCATCGATCCTTAGACCACTTGAGCGGGATTGTGAGGGAGATCAAGCCCACCCCCATAGCAGATTCTTTTCTAGATGAGCAATTTTTTCACCTGCAGGGTAAGATACCATAGTATGCAAATCGTCCTAATTATTTAGTTGCCCATGTTGTACCTTCACATTTTACTCATGCACAAGTCCAGAAATGAAAAGTGATGCCAAGTATTATGTATGGGATGATCCTTACCTTTGGAAGTTTTGTAGTGATCAGATCATTAGGAAATGTGTTCCTGATTATGAGTTTCATTCCGTACTTACTTTTTGTTATTCTGGCTTGTGGGGGGCATTTTGAACCCCAAAGGATTGCTAGGAAAGTTTTAGAGTCTGGTTTGTATTGACCCACCTTATTTAATGATGCCCATGAATTGTACAAATCTTGTGAGCAATGTCAACGAACAAGGAACATAGAACGTAGAAATGAAATGCCTCAACAACCCTTGTTATTCTGTGAAATTTTTTTACATTTGAGGTATTGATTTTATGGGTCCATTTCCTATATTTTTTGGATTTTCATATATTCTTTTGGCAGTTGATTATGTTTCCAAATGGGTGGAGGCCATCCCCATGAGGATTGATGATTCTCCAATTGTTGTGAATTTTGTTAGGTCTCACATATTTTGCATATTTGGGGTCCCAGGGTGATCATTAGCGATCAAGGGTCTCACTTTTGCAATAGACGAAGGCCATTTTAAGTAGAGAAATCAAGTCTATACTGGAGAATACAGTGGGGCCAGACATGATGATGCTTATTCTCCGACATGAAAGGGGAGTGTTGATGTGAACAAAATATATAGGATTTTAGGAGTAGTTTTTGCTCACATCTCATTACATTTTATGTTAGTTTCGTGCATATGTCACTCTATTTTGCATGCATTTTCTATTTTCTAGTACGGAGGTCTGCTCTTTGTACTTTTGTGTGCAGGATAGCATTTCGAGGGAAAAATATGCACTTTCGGAGAAAAAGAAGGGCATTTTGTAGCTAGATGCAAAAGGGGACATGACCAAGGCGTGTGGCTACATACGGTCATGTCCAATGGGCGAGAGTAGCCACCCTAGGGCCGGACACGGCCTGGCCATGTGGCGGCCAAGTAGATTGACGCGACTAGGGTTTTTTTCGGATTTTGCAATGATCCGATGTGATGTCTATATAAAGAGAGCTCCGTCCAAACCGTAGGGGAGAGGCATGATGGTTGGGACGGCAAACCGAAGCCCTAAAAAGCTTTGGGAACTCGCAACGAGGAGGAAGAACGCTGCCGAAGGTCCAAGTTATGCACTTCAACGCTGGAGAGAAGGCAACATCGGCATTGTAACTTCTTGTTCTTACATTTTATTTCTGATATATTCAAACATGAACATGCCTTGTGATTCTCCTCTTCTATCTATGGAGTAGTTCCTTCAATTCTAGGATTAGGGTGTAGCTTGTGTGTGCATGACATGTTGCTTCAAATTGAATTCTATTTTTGAGTTTGAATTTGCAATTGGAAATTGTTTATACCAATATCTATGCATATTTGGTTTTCTACCTGCTGTACTTAGGCGATACGAGAGGTGACAACCCTCGTATTTAAGATTTAGGGGATTTATACAAGGAACCTAGGGGTAAACCTAATCTCCTGTAACCGTGGGTAGAAAGATGCGATAGAACTGGAAACGGTTCGTCGCAGGGATTGATTCGGCATCCTCGAACTGCCTATCCCGTCCTTGTAAGGCAGAGATAGCTCCCGATAGATGCGGCGGCTCATCGGGTGAGTGTATGATGTCCCTTCCACAAAACCATAGGTAGATGTTTAGACAACGCCCAGTTGATAGCATGTTTTGCGACACACAAGCAAAATCGAAGTCCTAGAATCCCTTTTAAAGATCTCGCAGCAAGCTCCTTTCTTCCTCCGTGTGACACCGAACTAGAGTTTAGTCCAACGACAACCCTCTCAATCGCAACCCCCAGATTTGACTTCCGAACAATTTCACCCACTAAACAAATTGGTACTCGAATCTCAATCCCTGTGGGATCGATAATCTTATATTACTTGATGACATCCGTGCACTTGCGGGCATTGAGCGCGAGCACGCACTTTGAGTCCTCGACGGTCTCCGTCGCGAGATTTGAGGTAGCATTCACATGCATCAAGTTTTTGGCGCCGTTGTCGAGGATTGATTGATTCGATATCGAATCGAGCAGTGGAAAATTTGATCTGATTTAGGATTAGATTTATTTACTTGCTTTATTTTCTTTTTAGTTTGCTTTATTTACTTTAGTTCTAAATTTTCCATATTTAGATTTAGTTTTAAATTTTTATTTTTAACAGTAGGTTTCTATTTCCTTATTGTATCTTTGATTTTATTAGCTAGATTTGTTTATTTCCCATTTCTTAGTATTAGGTAGCACTCCTAATTTTTGTGGCTTGGTTCTTCGTATGCTTAGACGCTTAGGATCGGAAGGCCTGATTCCGATCGACTTAGAAATCGAACAAACCTATCATCGCCGAAAAGTTGAACAGAAGAGGATGGAGGATCAAGTTGCATATGAAGTACATATAGGTAGCCGACCTCTGTGGGATTACGCAGCTCCTAGCGCTAGAGGATTTAGAATATAGCTTTGGACCATCTATTTCGGCGAACAACTTTGAACTTAAACTAACACTTGTACATATGGTCCAGCAGAGTCAATTCGGGGGAGCTGCGACTGAAGACCTGAACCGGCACCTAGAGGCATTTTTAGAAATCTGCTCAACAATGAAGATGAACGAAGTCCCTGATGATGCGATCCACCTAAGCCTATTCCCATTCTCATTGCAGGATAAGGCTAAGGCATGGCTTCACTCCCTATCTTTGGGAAGCATCACTACATGGGAGCAATGCGAGCAGCAGTTTTTGAACAAATACATCCCACCAAGCAAGACTACTCACTTGCGCCATCTCATCACGAGCTTTCGTCAGAAGGAGGGGGAGTTCTTATTTGAAGCTTGGGATCACTACAAGGGGCTATTCTATCAATGCCCCCATCACAGACTGGAAAGGTGGTTGGTGATCCACATCTTCTATAATGGGATCGTGTACACCATGAAGATGTCCTTGGATTCTACTACAGGAGGAGTACTTATGAATAAGACCATAGAGGAAGCGAAAGAGCTTATAGAAGAGGTGGCCCAGAACCACCATTAATGGGCTTCCGAGCATGGTCACCTAGCTCCTGCAACAGGACGATATTCTGTCAACTCCATTGACAACTTATCATCAAGGATGGACACACTTAGCAGAAGTTTTGACTCTTTGAATCCTACATCTGCATGCCCGACCATTGACTTTGGAGAAGGAGCAGTAGCGTATCGAGAGGACAACTGTGGAAGGCAGAGAACCTCAGAAGAGCGGATTGAGCATGTTGATGCAGTTGGGGACTATAATCAAAGGCTCAATAACCCATACTCTAGTACCTATAATCCCGGATGGAGGAATCACCCGAATTCCTCCTATAGGAATAACTCAGGAAACTTCCAACCATCAGGAGGGTATGGGCGGTAGCAGGGCAATGGGCAGCAACAACAGAAGTCTAGATTGGAACTGATGATGGAATACTTCATTGCTACCCAAACAAAGGCCAATGAGGAATTTCGTCGCCAGCATCATAGAATAGAGGAGTCACTCAGAGACTTGAAGGCCACTGTCGATGATCTCGCAAGTCATACAATGATGCTGGAGACACAAGTGGCCCAGATAGCACAATCTGTGTCGCAACCTGTGAAGTTCTCTCCGTTACTACCCGAGCAAAGTCAAGAAAAAGAGGAAGGAGTATACAATGAGGGAGTAGTCCCAAGAAACAGATTCGCCAAGGGGTGTGCAACCATGATTACCACCCTACCTGACCATGTTGAAAACGAAGACAAGATTCCACCACAGCTTGAGCACCCTGGTGAATTTGTTATCCCCTACTCAATTTATGGGGAGAGCTTTGATAAAGCCTATGTGACATGGGGTCATTAGTCAGTGTGATTCCCTACGCATACTATTTGAAGATGGGACTGAATGGGCTCCAACCAGCAGACCTTGGTATTCATATGGGAGATGAATCAGTCAAGGAAGCCGTTGTCATGCTAGCACAGGTGTCTATGGTGATTGAGAATTTCGTGATACCCACGGACTTCAACGTACTAGATACATGACCAGATCCCCAGAATCCCATCATTCTGGGAAGGCCTTTTCTGGCAACTGTGGGAGCGTGCATAGATGTGAAGGCACACCAGATCTCCTTGAAGGTAGAAGGGGAGATCATCCTCTTCAGCCTTTCAGAGGATACATCTGCCTACCTCGACGACTTCACTTTTAGCATAATAAAGCCAGGTCCATCAGATGAAGATTTCGAGACGGATGAATAGAGGTTCACTGAACCTCCAGAGCCAAGTTGATAGTGGAGTGCGGTCGAGCTAAATGACCTTAAACAAAGCGCTTCTTGGGAGGCAACCCAAGTTTAGTTTTTAGATTTCCCTTTGATTGTATTGCATGCATTTAGTTAATTTGAACTTTGATTTCCACTTCATTTAGCATTATGATCATAAGAGAACTTTGTTAGGCAAAAATAAAATCAATATTAGCTTACACAAATGGGTTTATGAAAAAATTGATCACAGCAAAAGGGGTAGAAAAGGGGACACACACTGTCGTGTTTTCCCACGGTCATGCCCGACCAACCCGAGGCGCACACGCCTGGTCATGTGTTTTCCCACGGTCATGGCCGACCAACCCGAGGCGCACACGCCTGGCCATGTGTTTTCACACGGCCGTGTCGCGCCAGGTTAAATAGGGTGAGCCGTGTGTTTTCACCCCATTTGTATTGTGTGCTTCGATTTCTCTTGCCCTAGCCTTGTGGTTTCTTCTTCCCCACCACCTAGAAGCTTTTCTAACCTTCAAGGAAGCCAAAAGAAGCAAGGATGAGGAGTACCAAGCATGTGGCGCCTCGATCCGGTGCTTTGGAACGACAAGCAAGGAGAACCAACGCCCCTCAAGCTCCGGAGGAGGGTAACACCCTACCAACCCTTCTTTTTCGCAATAATGAACATAGAGATAGATATAATATGCTTTCTACTCATAAACTCATTGCTACTAGGTATCTAGATGAAGATTTGCTAGAGTTCTTAGGGTTGTTGGGTGACATTCAAGCCCTATTTGCAAAAATAGGTGTTGGTGCAGTGGGCACCAAAGTCGAACCGGTATTTTGATTATGGCAAAAGGCTCAATAGTTAAGGGTATATTTGTTATCTTACGAGCTCAATTAAGTGTGCAGAAATGCTAAAGTTGAGCGGAAGGTCTGCGACACCCGGTGGGAACCGAGGTGGTCGGGCAACGCCAGAGGGACTTCGGAGGAAGCCGAGGTACTCGGGTGAAGACCGGAAGCGAGGCTACAAGGTAAGCTCGTGTGAAAGCGAAGCAAGGTCGTTAAGCGTAGATCCGACCCAATACCTCCAATGGAAGGTCTAGGTCGAGATCAAATGGTTAGAACCATCGTACTTTATATTTTAAGCTAACTTGTACTGCAGTCCAAAACCCTTTGACTACAATCAACTGCTAGTCAAGTTCCAGCCTCGAGAAGAGCTCGAATTTCAAGGGGGTGAATTTGGACTTGACTCGTGTTTTGGTACAAAGGGTGATGTGGCATCAAGGTGGACATCCAAACCATCACCAAGCTTCCTTGTGGTGGACGCCCAAGATAAGGTGAGTTGGCACAAGATGGTTGGCTCCCATGATGTGGCACAAGTTGAATGGCTCCAACAAGTTGGCGCCCAAGGAGGTTGGAGGTGGCACAAGGTGGTTGGATGAAACACCTCAGCCCAAGGAGGTTGGAGGTGGCACAAGGTGGTTGGATGAAACACCTCATCCTTGAGTTGGCGCACAAGGAGGTTGGAGGTGGCACAAGGTGGTTGGATGAAACACCTCATCCTTGAGTTGGCGCAAAGGATGTGGATGAACAAGTCTTGGGGGATAAGAACCTCACCTTGGACACTACCTATGTCTAAATTCATAGATCAATATCCATAAATAGACATGTTCAAGCCAAGCAAATAACAAGAATTCAAGAGCTCTCAACACGCCGTCGTAACGCCGCTACTACTACTCACATTTGCTACGACGAAGTGCCGCCGACAACGAAAGCTACATCTTCTACTTATAAGAGTTGTCGGTATATTTATTTAAGTTCTACTTCTTTAAATTGTCTTTGTGCTTTAATCGTAACAAGGAAAGGGTGAGTGTCCCTTTGCCTTGATTTCTTTTTGTAATCGTTGCTCCTACCTCCAACGAGGAGGAGTGGTTTTAGTGAATTGCCCTCCGTACGTGATCAAGGATCACTAGGGCCGTGGATTAGCAATCGAAAGATTGTGAACCACGTAAAAATATCTTGTCTACTTTATATTTCCGCTGTGCATTCTCTACTTGCTTTTTACTTATTGCAAAAGTTTTTAACGACACCGTATCGCTATTCACCCCCCCCCCTCTAGCGACACTTTCGATCCAACAATTGGTATCAGAGCCGGGGGCGCTAAGATTCGGTGAAACCACCAATCTAGCTTTGTTTTTCTTTTTTTTACAGATTTTTTTATTTATTTATTTCTGTTTTCGTATAATTATTTCACTTGCTTATCTTCTCCTACATATAGAATTGCATTAGAGGCTTTAGGATCCGGATAAGGTTGTCCTTCTGTTAGATCCCGAGTAAGGTTATCCTCCGAACTTCAACGACATTCGCATTTGATTGTTTATTTCTTTTGCAAGTTACATTTTATATATCTTTTTACTTCAAGATTACTAATCCAAGACGAAAGTCTTGGAATATTCTTTCCGTGTGTGTTTTGCAAGATTCTTTTCGCGTTCTTCTTCTTGTTTTTAAATGGCCCATCTCGAAGGGTTTAGCACTGCTTGACCCCGCTTTTACAACGGTAATGACTTTCAAGTTATTGGAAGGGTCGGATGGAATGCTTTCTTAAAACCCAAATCGAGATGTGGATCGTAATCCAAACCGGTTTCACACTTCCTATTAATGAAGATGGTGAATCTTTGGGTTACGATCAATGGTCAAATTCCATGAAAAACAAGTAGAAGTCGATGCCAAGGCAACTCAAATCTTGCAATGTGGGTTGTCCAAGGAAGAGCTCAACCGCCGGCCGCCCTTCATTAGTGCAAAGGACTTATGGACCAAGCTAGTGGAACTACACGAAGGCACCGACGACACGAAGGTATGTAAAAGAGATTTACTTTTAAATAAATTGTATAACTTGAAAATGCAGGAAAACGAGACCGCAACTCAACTACATGCTCGTAGATTCTAAGACATCGCCAACCAACTCCATGCCATCGGACAAAAGGTCGAGAATCGCGACCTTATCGTATTCTCTTAACTCGCTTCCTAGGACCACCTTGTGGGCATCCATGGTCGATGCCTACAAGGTCTCCAAGGACCTTTCTAAAATTAGGTTAGACGAATTGTTTTCGAACTTGAATTACATGAGCAAACTAACGTGGTCCAGTGCCGAGAAGAGTATTGCGTTAGTTGCGTGTTCCAAGAAGAAGAAGCCCGCAAGCAAGCCACCCCCAAGGAAGAAGACGAGTCCGAAAATGGGAGTAGACTCCGAAATAGAATCGAACTAGTCAATCTAGTTAGGAAGATGATCAGAGGCAACGACCAACAACTCAAGGTAAGCCTAAACCTAATTCAAATACTTCTAATTTTAGATGCTATGAGTGCAGCGAGGTTCGGTCACATCAAGTCCGAGTGCCCAAAGCTAAAGAATAGCATCAAAGACCAGAAAGCGCTAGCGCTACTTGGGAGGAGTTGTCGGAGGAAGAAGGCGATATCCAAGCTCTAATGGCCAAGCCGACCGAGCACGACTCGAAACCGAAGAAGAGTCCGAGTCGAATCCGATGATGAGCTTCCATTCAAGACAAGCCACGGATCCGTATCCGGTTCAAAAGAATCATTAAGGGTAAGTCGGTCGTTACTTAATACTTTGTATGGTGCAATTAAATTTTTAAATAAGAAACTAGCTAAGTCCGAGTCCAAGGTCGAGACCCTAATTGAGGAGGTTAACCTTCTCAAACATGAGGTCTCCTAACCTCTTCGACTACTCGTATTCAAGAGGAGGACTCAACTCAAGTTGAAAAGCTTGAAGTTGAGAACTCGCTTTTGAAAACACAAGTCGAGACCTTAGGCTGCGTTGGAAAGGTTCACTTTGGGATCCAAGGGACTTGACCTCTTACTTGGATCACAAAGGGCCGTGTACAACAAGGCCGGACTCGGGTTTAACTCAAATACAACCAATAAGTCATATATGTCTATAGTAAACCAACATAAGAAAAATGTCCAAGCATGGGTCCCTAAGACCACTTTGATTTCAACTTTAGGATCTAACATGTATTGGGTTCCCAAGGACCAAATTCACTATGTGAATAGACCCACTCGATTCAATGGTCGAGGAGCCAATACAAAATGTATTTTGTTAAGTCTTAGAAATTGCATGCTTAGTTTTTCCTTTATTTTTAGAATGGTTAGATAGGACTCATAACCAACTAAAATCCTACGAAAAGATTGAGCCTCGGGGAGCCTCTTTTCAAAAATAAACCAACTAAAATCCTACGAAAAGATTGAGCCTCGGGGAGCCTCTTTTCAAAAATAACTAGTTAGACCAAGACTTAGTCTCAAGTAAGTCGAGTTATCAATTTCTTGAAATTAGCTTTGTCTAAGGAAGTGGTCGTTGTTCCGATCAAAGAAGGCCTCTGTGCCTCGCCACGACACTGAAGCTAATCTCTTGAAAAGATTACTTGATGAGCTTAGACTAAATCCGAATCTAACCTAATGTTGGTTAATTTAAATTCATTAAAATTAATCAAGTAAAATTGATAGTCATCTCACAATAACACATAGGAATAACATGTTTTGATCATGTAGATATTGGTGAGATGATTTAGGTTAAAACTTACAAACAACCCTTTAGTAATTCCAATATCCGATCCAACTACCTTATGTGTAGGATCAATGGATGTTGGGCGATGGTACTCGACACATGACGGGGATCAACTCAAATTTTGATTACGATTCAAAGCGACAAGGATCGGTAGCCGGAAATAACGGCAAGCTCAAAATCATCGGATCGGGTGATATTGAGCTCAACTCTAACTTTACAATTCAAAATGTCTTATTAGTAGAAAACTTTCAATATAATTTACTTAGTGTAAGCCAATTGTGTGATAACAATTATAAGGTCATATTTCTAGAAAATGAATGCGTAATCAAAATAAATGCAACATCTAAAATAATACTTAAAGGAACTAGGAGTAGCAACATCTACACAATAAATTTACCCAACTCCTCAACCAAGTGTCTTATGACACAGCAAGAGGACTCTTGGTTATGGCACAAGACTCGGACACTGCACTTTTAAGACTGGCCCACAAGATGAGTCGAGTGGCTTGGTTATAGGTTTGCCTAAACTAAACAACTTGGATAATAAAATATGTAATGCTTGTCAACAAGGTAAACAATCTAGGACACAACATCAATTAACTAATCAAGACGAACCAAAAGTGTTCTTGAGCTCCTACACATGGATCTATTTGATTCACATGGAGCTAAGTCACTCAATGGTAGTCAATTTTGCTTAGTCATAATTGACGACTATTCTAGATTTACTTGGGTTAGGTTTATCAAACATAAAAATGATACCCTAGACCAACTAATCAATCTTTGTAGGTTAATCGAAAATCAAAAGAACCTTAAGATTAAAAGACTTAGAAGCGATCATGGTGGTGAATTCGAAAACCACAGGTTTCTGATTTACAGTAACCTAAACGGATACCACCATGAGTTTTCATGTCCTAGAACCCCACAACAAAATGGGTTAGTCGAGCGGAAAAATAGAACCCTACAAGAAGCCGCTAGGACAATGTTAAACGCAGTATAACCTACCCGATAGATTTTGGGCTGAGGCCGTTAGTAAATAGGATCCTTATGGTAAAGAGGCACCAAAAGACCTCAAATGAGATTTATCACGATAAAATACCGAACATCAAGTACTTTAGGGTATTTGGATGCAAGGTACATATCTTAAACACTAAGGATTACCTAGGGAAATTCAAATCCAAAACCTCTCTGGAACCTTTCTAGGATACTCAACCACCGAGAGCTTATAGGTATACAATCACGACACTCTTAGAGTCGAAGAAACCATTAATATAGTTTTCGACGAAGGACACGAACCCGTTCAATCCTTAACAAAACCAACTAGCAAATCAACTTATAGCGAACCCGACTCTGATCTTGAACTTGAATCTCGTCCTAACCCAAGTCATCCTATCGACCAAGTGATAGATGACTCTAACCCAAGTCAAACTAGAACTCACCCAAGTCATCCTATCGACCAAGTGATAGATGACCCTAACCGAGTCACACTAAGACTCAAACAAATCATCCTATCAATCAAGTTATAGGTGATCCAAATTTAGGGTTCGAACTAGAGCTTCATATCGAAACCTTAGTCAAATCTCGTTAATTTCCAAAATCGAACCCAAAACTATTGAACAAGCACTTCTTGATCCATTGGATTATTGCTATGCAAGAAGAGCTAGCTCAATTCACTAGAAATGAAGTCCAGGAATTAGTACCACCACCTAAAGAAAAATCAATTATTGGAACAAGGTGGGTATTTGAAATAAACTTGATGATAAAGGTGAAGTAGTTAGAAATAAAGCTAGGTTAGTCGCAAAAGGGTTTAGTCAAGTCGAAGGTTTAGATTACGATGAGACCTACGCCCGTAGTAGCGGACTAGAGTCCATCCGAATGTTGTTAGCATATGCCGCACATCGAGGTTTTAAATTGTTTCAAATGGATGTCAAGTCAGCATTTTTGAATGGATACATTAAGGAAGAAGTTTACGTCACCAACCTCCGGATTGAAAATCTAGATAAACTGACCATGTCCTTAGACTTAAGAAAGCCCTATATGGACTCAAACAAGCCCCAAGAGCTTGATGCGAAGGCTTCGATCTATCTTAAGTCCAAAGGATTCAACCAAGGTTTAGTCGACCCAACCTTATTCGTTAAAACCGTAGGAAAAGAAATCTTTATAGCCCAAATCTATGTAGATGATATAATTTTTGGAACTACCAACTCGATCCTGCTAAAGCGAATTCATCTCACTTATGGAAAGTGAATTTGAAATGAATTTAGTGGGAGAGTTAAGTTTCTTCTTAGGTTTACAAATTAAACAAACTAAAGATGGAATATATTTACATCAACAAAAATATACTAAGGACTTAATAAATCGATTTGGAATGCAAGATGCTAAAATAATCAATACACCTATGGCAACTAATGTTAATATAAGCGAAGATGTAGAAGGAAAACCCGTTGACCTAAAATACTATAGGAGCGCAATAGGAAGTCTCTATACTTAACCATGAGCCGACCCGACATTTTATTCACGGTAAGTATGTGCAAGGTTACAAACCTGTGCCAAGGAGTCTCACCTAACCCTAGTCAGCGTATCCTTAGATATCTAAAGGGCACGCTAAACGAGGTATTTGGTACCCTAGATCTACCGAGTTTAATCTAATCGGCTACTCGACTCCTAATTATGCTAGTAAACTCGATAGAAAGAGCACAGTGGTTGTTGTCAAATCCTAAACGAGTCTAGTAAGTTAGTGCGATAGGAGCGACATTGCGTTGCCTTATCTACCACCAGGCCGAATCGTTGCGATGGGTGAGTGTGTCTCTCGGCTCTGATGGACACACTCTCCAAGACTTTAGCTTAATCTTTAACAACATTAAAACCTACATAGATAACATTAGTTCAATTAACTTAACTAAAAATCCAATATGTCATTCTAGGACAAAACATATAGAAGTTAAACACCACTTCATTAGGGAACATGTAACTAATGGAACTATACAACTAGAGTATGTTGAGTCCAAATCAAACCTAGCGGACATCTTCACCAAACCACTACCCGGCGAATTTAGTTTATTAAGACGAAAGTTAGGTATGTGCGTAATAGAGTAGGATTTAAATTTTTCTATATATGTACTCTACTTTTGCTTCTTTTATGAAATTAGCCTAAGTCTTACCTTAGAAATCATATACCTATAGATTTAAGGAGCCAACACATCTCACAACACATAGGACTAATGTGTTTGTGTACTTAGCCACGTGACGGGCGTGAGATGTTAGGACCTTACTCACAGTTCGAGCGTAGATTGATTGCATCGACATGAACCATGGAGTATAATTATTTAAAATTAATCAACTCCTTCAAGACTTATTGATCATTCTATATCAATCAAGTCCAACCGAGTTGTACATTTTAGATGAACATATTTTCAAGCTTATTATTATTTTAAAAAAAATATATTTATATTGGGAACTTGCTTGGACTTACAAACCCTAAAATATATTTACAAACTTTTTGAGTTAAGGCAAAAGGGGGAGAAAGTCACAAAAGTAAGGAAGAAAGTAAACAAAATTATTACCTTTTATATTAAGTAATTCCGTTTACTTAAGCAACTATTAAGGGAGTAAAAATTATTTTCAAGAACTCACCTTCGGTCAAGGGAGGTTACCTCAAAGGAGAACTTGAAACAATAATATTTCTCACTCATGCTTAATCTTTATGCTAGCTCATTCATACTTAATCATTATGCTAGCTCATTCATATTTAATCATTATGCTAGCTCATTCATATTTAATCTTTATGCTAGCTCATTCATGCTTAATCATTATGCTAGCTCATTCATATTTAATCTTTATGCTAGCTCATTCATGCTTAATCATTATGCTAGCTCATTCATATTTAATCTTTATGCTAGCTCATTCATATTTAATCTTTATGCTAGCTCATTCATGCTTAATCATTATGCTAGCTCATTCATATTTAATCTTTATGCTAGCTCATTCATGCTTAATCATTATGCTAGCTTCTTGTTATGCTTAATTTTTCCTTAACTTTTGTGTCGGTTTGCCATGAATCAAAGGGGAGATTGTTGGTGCGATGGGCACCAAAGTCGAACCGTATTTTGATTATGGCAAAAGGCTCAATAGTTAAGGGTATATTTGTTATCTTACGAGCTCAATTAAGTGTGCGTAAATGCTAAAGTTGGCGGAAGGTCTGCGACACCCGGTGGGAACCGAGGTGGTCGAGGCACGCCGGAGGACTTGGAGGAAGCCAGATACTCGGGTGAAGACCGGAAGCGAGGCTACAAGGTAAGCTCGTGTGAAAGCGAAGCAAGGTCGTTAAGCGTAGATCCGACCCAATACCTCCAATGGAAGGTCTAGGTCGAGATCAGATGGTTAGAACCATCGTACTTTATATTTTAAGCTAACTTGTACTGCAGTCCAAAACCCTTTGACTACTCAAGCTGCTAGTCAAGTTCGACCTCGAGAAGAGCTCGAATTTCAAGGGGTGAATTTGGACTTGACTCGTGTTTTGGTACAAAGGGTGATGTGGCATCAAGGTGGACATCCAAACCATCACCAAGCTTCCTTGTGGTGGACGCCCAAAATAAGGTGAGTTGGCACAAGATGGTTGGCTCCCATGATGTGGCACAAGTTGAATGGCTCCAACAAGTTGGCGCCCAAGGAGGTTGGAGGTGGCACAAGGAGGTTGGAGGTGGCACAAGGTGTTTGGATGAAACACCTCATCCTCAAGTTGGCGCCCAAGGAGGTTGGAGGTGGCACAAGGTGGTTGGATGAAACACCTCATCCTTGAGTTGGCGCACAAGGAGGTTGGAGGTGGCACAAGGTGGTTGGATGAAACACCTCATCCTTGAGTTGGCGGAAAGGATGTGGATGAACAAGTCTTGGGGGATAAGAACCTCACCTTGGACACTACCTATGTCTAAATTCATAGATCAATATCCATAAATAGACATGTTCAAGCCAAGCAAATGACAAGAATTCAAGAGCTCTCAACACGCGGTAAATGCATACTACATTTGCTACTGACGAAGTCTGCCGACAACGAAAGCTACATCTTCTACTTATAAGAGTTGTCGGTATATTTATTTAAGTTCTACTTCTTTAAATTGTCTTTGTGCTTTAATCGTAACAAGGAAAGGGGGAGTGTCCCTTTGCCTTGATTTCTTTGATGTCGTTGCTCCTACCTTTAGCGAAGAGGTTTGGTTTTAGTGAATTGCCCTCCGTACGTGATCAAGGATCACTAGGGCCGTGGATTAGCAATCGAAAGATTGTGAACCACGTAAAAATATCTTGTCTACTTTATATTTCCGCTGTGCATTCTCTACTTGCTTTTTACTTATTGCAAAAGTTTTTTAACGACATCGTATCGCTATTCACCCCCCCCCTCTAGCGACACTTTCGATCCAACATTTACATATTGAGTTCATTTGCGATTAATTGCATTAATTCCTATAATTTCAATATTTTTCACGAATTGCATGTGATTTTGTAGGAAACATGTAAAGAGGGCCTAATTGGTGAAGGGTTTTGCTTATCGAGTCCGTGAGGGGAAACTTCGCTTCCCACTTCACCTCGGTAGCTTGTCCATGGCGATCCCTTCGATGTCCCTGGATTAAAAAATAAATTAATCCTAGACAAAAGGGATTGCCCAAACCACCAAGTCATCGTCGTGCTATTCGTTTAGAGAGGTCACTTGAACAAATTAGTTGTTCAAGCGACCATCCTCTATTCTACGAGTAGCCGCGGAATAGACGATGTCCGGATCGCCGATTTTCATGTTTATGCTCGGGATCCAAGTATTATTTAGCCATTTAAAGATTTATAACATGCTTATAATTGAAAAACAAATACAAGCAATAAACAAAAGGAGAAAGACGAATAGGTATACTTCTCGATCTTCTAATGTATGACCTTCCTCCTTTTGGACGTCGTGTGGGCGACGATCTACCAAAAGTCGAAGCCCCTAGATCACAAATCTTCCTTCCTTGCTCTTCCAGAGAAAGAGGAAGAATAGAAACAAGGTTTTTCTCCTCTCTAGAAACAACCAACAAGGAACTAAAACTATCCTTGCCGCCGGCCAACTAGGTGAAGGAGAAGATGGTGGAAAACAACCAAGACACTAAGGGAAGCCCTATATCTTGTTTCCACCACCTAAGGAGAAGGAGAAGGGAGCTTTTGGGCACCGGCCAAGGCTAGAAAAGAGGTTGGAGAGGTGCTAGACCTTGGCCAAAAGAGGAAGAAGAAGAAAAGAATACCTTCCTTATTTGGTGCCACCCTTGCCTCCAAACCCTAATCCTAATCCTATCTCAACTAGGATTCCTCTTCCATGCCGCCCAAAAACCCTAGCTCTCATCAATTATGTCACGCCAACTCCCTTGACATCCTTTTATAGAGTTAGGGATAAGTCATGAATTAATCTCATCCATTGGTTCTAGGGATTTAATCTCAATCGTCGGATCTAGAGATTTAATCTCAACCGTCGGATCTTAGAGATTTAATCTCTACCAATGGATCTTAGAGTTTTGTTTCTATCCATTGGATCTAAGCATCATGAGGTGTTAATAGGCTACATTAGGGACCATGAGGAGGAGTTGGGTCTTGGCCACCCATGGATCAAGCCCACATAAAGTCTGATCCACTAATGATGATCCAATCCACTAAAGGTTCATCATTGATCTACCTCACCAACCCCCATATGATAATATGGTCTCCATATATTATTTGTACATTTTCTCCCCGTGTTTAAGATCTCGAATGTTCGTCGATTAATTAATTTACTGACCATTAATTAATCAACATCTAACTCTTTGAGTAGTACCACTAAACCTTTTCATCATGCCGGACCAAGTCCACCTGCAGGGTTTACATGATGAACCTTATGAGCTCCTCAATGGGACATCATCATCCTAATATATAGGACACGGTTTCCTCCTATAATCAATGGCACACCATATAAATAATATCATCTCCCAACTTACCGAGCCTATCGATTTAATCTATAAATCTCGCCCATTGGTAAATCAAAGAGATGACTACTAAGTATATGTGCCCGTTATTATATCGGGATTAAGAGCATGTACTAAATAATATCTGAGGTCCAATTCGATTACGTAGTCAGCAATAAATCGAATCACCTCTATGTTGGTCCTGCTCAATACACACAAAGTGCACTAGTGTGATTCTATGGTCAAGACAAACCAACACCAAATCACACTACAACCATTCCGATGGTTTGTCCAAAACCATCTCATTTGTGAGCTTTTACTTATACTTTATAAGGAGCCGATAACATGATCTCCCGTGTGACACCACACACCATGTTATCTACAATGTAACGTATTAGACAATATTGCATAACTATAAAAATATGCAAACAATGATCATGTGATTCTTATTTCAAAAATAAAGATGTTCATAGAAAAGATAGACTTTTCAGTATACATCCCTACAATTGGAGCAATCGCAGCCATTGATCCAGATCAAAATGATCGCAATCATCGGATTTGATTGATCAGCTTACCTAGGTTGATATTAATTGGATTCATTAAACCCTAGATCTAATTGGGTGGTTGGGATGAAAGGGGCTCAGATCGAGCGGCTAAGGAAATTTAGTTAAGGAAAATACAACTTCTTCTCACAAGCAGAAATCGCGACAGCAACTCATCCGTGTGTTCTTCTTCCTCCCCAATACACGGCGGTGATCGACGATCATCCATAGCACTTCCGACGATAGTTATGGAAACTCCAGCGGTGTCCTCTCCATCTCCCTCCATCCAAATCTTCCTCGGCGATCGGCGGAACTGAATCTGAGATTGGGTAGACAATGGCTTCACCGAGCAGCTGGGATTTTCAGCCATCTTCACCAGCGTTCCTTTTACGCCTGGCGATCGGAGCTAAGTGACCCAGTTGGATGCGATTTCAGAAAGCTAGGGTTATCTTCTACTATCGTGGTCACGACATCATGGCTTTCCATCTTTGATATCCCTCGATTCTTCCTATTCCGGCGGAAGCATTCAGTTTCCAACGGTGGTGAAGATCTTTTGACGATCACAGCTTCAGTCCCTTCCATTTTCATGGTTGTGATTTGTGTTGCTTCGCCTCCATAAATCCATCCATCAGCTGATGTGATTTCGCAGCCCCGAAGTCCATCACCGGAGTAGTGATCAGTTATCATCGATCCAGCTTTCGTCAGATTCTGACGAAATATCCGTGCACTGAAGCCATGGGAGCTGTTCAGCACTGTCGTGGGTCACCGAAGAGGGTGGTTCCTTTTCGGTGGTTGTGAATGATTGTTGGTTAATTTTTACACTATTTTTTCAGTATTTTTACTCTATTGTTTCACTACTGTTTCATTATTTTTTTTCAATATTGTTTCACCAGTGTTCAGTTGTGTTTCAATTGTGTTCCCATCATGTTTCATTTGTGTTGTGTGGTGTTGCATGTGGTAATTTGTTTTGGTAGTTTAGTTAGTGTGGTTGGTTTTATTTTCTACAGTGTTAATTGTACTTTTTAGTTTTCAGTTAATCTTTGATGACTATGTCGTATAGTGATAGTGCGGTGCTTGGATATATTGCTTAGGTTTATTTCATTTAGTTTTCAGTTAATCTTTGACCACTGTATCATATAGTGACAGTGCGGTGCTTGGTTGAATTGTTTATGTTTGTTAGTTTAGTTTGTAGTTACTGTTTGATCATTGTGTCGTATAGTGACAATGTGGTGCTTTGTTGAATTGTTTAAGTTTGTTCAGTTAATCTTTCATCATTGTATCTTTGTATAGTAATGATCAGTGCATGATTTATTTGCTTTTGCACATTAGGTTAGTTTCCAAGGAATTGTTAATTGGTAGTTAGGTTTATTTCTTGCACGTTTAATTTTCATGTCTATTAACCAGAATTATTTGACTATTATATCGTATAGTGACAGTGTTGTGTATGGTTGAATTGTTCTTGCATTAGAGTAGCTTTCAAATAATTATTTTGATAAGTTGTAGAAACCCTCCAATGTTTACTTCTATTTAAAAATAAATGTCCAGCCATTATGTTCGTTGGGAGATGATCCGAATCAGTCCTATACTGCATTATTGTAGTTAGGGGGATTGGTAAATAATTTGTAATGGTACCATGACAAATACCTCTTATCAAATTTTGGCGCTATTGCCGCAGAACATAATTGTGTTTGTTTGTTTTTAAACTGTAGTTAGTTTGTTTGTTTTTCTTTCTTTTGTTATTAGTGTCTTTCTTATCATTTCTATTTGATACTCATTGTTGTATTTGTTTGTGGTGATCACTAGGTTTTCAGGAGATAATCTATTTGAGTCTTATGCAGCCCTTCCCTCATAGGCCGGTGCAACCAAGGAAGAGGGTTGTTGAAGAAAAGGCTAGGAAATTCCAGGAGCTAGTAGATTTGTTCAGCAAGGTGGAAGTTAATGTTCGTTTGTTGACAATGATCAAGCAGATTCCCAAGTATGCCAAGTTTCTTCAAGATTTGGGTGTCCACAATGAGAAGCTGAAAGGTAATGAGTTGATTGGAGTAGGGAAGAATGTATCAGAACTCACCCAGTTGGGGTGATAGAGGATGTCTTGGTTAAGGTACTCTTTATATGGAGGTAGGAGATATTGTAGTTCAGTTTAGTATTTTAGATGTTATGAAGCACCCGATGAAGGATTATTCTATTCTTAGCGTGGATATAGCTGATGAGATGGACTGCATGAACTTTATTTCTTAGTCTATTTTTCATTTGGATATCTCTGCACCTTCTACATTTTGTTATGATTTTATTGATTCTGATGATTTTGATGTTGATGATGATTTGTCGTTAGGACCTATCTGTGGGCCTTTGTATGCAGATAGGGATATGGAATGTATAGGGACTTGCGCTCTTCAGGCGACGCCCCAAGAATCACTTCCATCAGATGTTTTCAAGAAATGTCATTTCATGGTCGAGCATGGGATAATCTTATGTTTCTACAGCCGTTTTATCAGAGACTTCAGCAAGATTGCCCTATACTTGACTAGCTTGTTGCAGGAAGATGTGGTCTTTCAGTTTGACCAGCAGTGCAAGGACTCCTTTGATCAGCTTAGGCAGGCTTTGATATCAGCATCGATCCTTAGACCACTTGAGCGGGATTGTGAGGGAGATCAAGCCCACCCCCATAGCAGATTCTTTTCTAGATGAGCAATTTTTTCACCTGCAGGGTAAGATACCATAGTATGCAAATCGTCCTAATTATTTAGTTGCCCATGTTGTACCTTCACATTTTACTCATGCACAAGTCCAGAAATGAAAAGTGATGCCAAGTATTATGTATGGGATGATCCTTACCTTTGGAAGTTTTGTAGTGATCAGATCATTAGGAAATGTGTTCCTGATTATGAGTTTCATTCCGTACTTACTTTTTGTTATTCTGGCTTGTGGGGGGCATTTTGAACCCCAAAGGATTGCTAGGAAAGTTTTAGAGTCTGGTTTGTATTGACCCACCTTATTTAATGATGCCCATGAATTGTACAAATCTTGTGAGCAATGTCAACGAACAAGGAACATAGAACGTAGAAATGAAATGCCTCAACAACCCTTGTTATTCTGTGAAATTTTTTTACATTTGAGGTATTGATTTTATGGGTCCATTTCCTATATTTTTTGGATTTTCATATATTCTTTTGGCAGTTGATTATGTTTCCAAATGGGTGGAGGCCATCCCCATGAGGATTGATGATTCTCCAATTGTTGTGAATTTTGTTAGGTCTCACATATTTTGCATATTTGGGGTCCCAGGGTGATCATTAGCGATCAAGGGTCTCACTTTTGCAATAGACGAAGGCCATTTTAAGTAGAGAAATCAAGTCTATACTGGAGAATACAGTGGGGCCAGACATGATGATGCTTATTCTCCGACATGAAAGGGGAGTGTTGATGTGAACAAAATATATAGGATTTTAGGAGTAGTTTTTGCTCACATCTCATTACATTTTATGTTAGTTTCGTGCATATGTCACTCTATTTTGCATGCATTTTCTATTTTCTAGTACGGAGGTCTGCTCTTTGTACTTTTGTGTGCAGGATAGCATTTCGAGGGAAAAATATGCACTTTCGGAGAAAAAGAAGGGCATTTTGTAGCTAGATGCAAAAGGGGACATGACCAAGGCGTGTGGCTACATACGGTCATGTCCAATGGGCGAGAGTAGCCACCCTAGGGCCGGACACGGCCTGGCCATGTGGCGGCCAAGTAGATTGACGCGACTAGGGTTTTTTTCGGATTTTGCAATGATCCGATGTGATGTCTATATAAAGAGAGCTCCGTCCAAACCGTAGGGGAGAGGCATGATGGTTGGGACGGCAAACCGAAGCCCTAAAAAGCTTTGGGAACTCGCAACGAGGAGGAAGAACGCTGCCGAAGGTCCAAGTTATGCACTTCAACGCTGGAGAGAAGGCAACATCGGCATTGTAACTTCTTGTTCTTACATTTTATTTCTGATATATTCAAACATGAACATGCCTTGTGATTCTCCTCTTCTATCTATGGAGTAGTTCCTTCAATTCTAGGATTAGGGTGTAGCTTGTGTGTGCATGACATGTTGCTTCAAATTGAATTCTATTTTTGAGTTTGAATTTGCAATTGGAAATTGTTTATACCAATATCTATGCATATTTGGTTTTCTACCTGCTGTACTTAGGCGATACGAGAGGTGACAACCCTCGTATTTAAGATTTAGGGGATTTATACAAGGAACCTAGGGGTAAACCTAATCTCCTGTAACCGTGGGTAGAAAGATGCGATAGAACTGGAAACGGTTCGTCGCAGGGATTGATTCGGCATCCTCGAACTGCCTATCCCGTCCTTGTAAGGCAGAGATAGCTCCCGATAGATGCGGCGGCTCATCGGGTGAGTGTATGATGTCCCTTCCACAAAACCATAGGTAGATGTTTAGACAACGCCCAGTTGATAGCATGTTTTGCGACACACAAGCAAAATCGAAGTCCTAGAATCCCTTTTAAAGATCTCGCAGCAAGCTCCTTTCTTCCTCCGTGTGACACCGAACTAGAGTTTAGTCCAACGACAACCCTCTCAATCGCAACCCCCAGATTTGACTTCCGAACAATTTCACCCACTAAACAAATTGGTACTCGAATCTCAATCCCTGTGGGATCGATAATCTTATATTACTTGATGACATCCGTGCACTTGCGGGCATTGAGCGCGAGCACGCACTTTGAGTCCTCGACGGTCTCCGTCGCGAGATTTGAGGTAGCATTCACATGCATCAAGTTTTTGGCGCCGTTGTCGAGGATTGATTGATTCGATATCGAATCGAGCAGTGGAAAATTTGATCTGATTTAGGATTAGATTTATTTACTTGCTTTATTTTCTTTTTAGTTTGCTTTATTTACTTTAGTTCTAAATTTTCCATATTTAGATTTAGTTTTAAATTTTTATTTTTAACAGTAGGTTTCTATTTCCTTATTGTATCTTTGATTTTATTAGCTAGATTTGTTTATTTCCCATTTCTTAGTATTAGGTAGCACTCCTAATTTTTGTGGCTTGGTTCTTCGTATGCTTAGACGCTTAGGATCGGAAGGCCTGATTCCGATCGACTTAGAAATCGAACAAACCTATCATCGCCGAAAAGTTGAACAGAAGAGGATGGAGGATCAAGTTGCATATGAAGTACATATAGGTAGCCGACCTCTGTGGGATTACGCAGCTCCTAGCGCTAGAGGATTTAGGCCGAATATAGCTGGACCATCTATTTCGGCGAACAACTTTGAACTTAAACTAACACTTGTACATATGGTCCAGCAGAGTCAATTCGGGGGAGCTGCGACTGAAGACCTGAACCGGCACCTAGAGGCATTTTTAGAAATCTGCTCAACAATGAAGATGAACGAAGTCCCTGATGATGCGATCCACCTAAGCCTATTCCCATTCTCATTGCAGGATAAGGCTAAGGCATGGCTTCACTCCCTATCTTTGGGAAGCATCACTACATGGGAGCAATGCGAGCAGCAGTTTTTGAACAAATACATCCCACCAAGCAAGACTACTCACTTGCGCCATCTCATCACGAGCTTTCGTCAGAAGGAGGGGGAGTTCTTATTTGAAGCTTGGGATCACTACAAGGGGCTATTCTATCAATGCCCCCATCACAGACTGGAAAGGTGGTTGGTGATCCACATCTTCTATAATGGGATCGTGTACACCATGAAGATGTCCTTGGATTCTACTACAGGAGGAGTACTTATGAATAAGACCATAGAGGAAGCGAAAGAGCTTATAGAAGAGGTGGCCCAGAACCACCATTAATGGGCTTCCGAGCATGGTCACCTAGCTCCTGCAACAGGACGATATTCTGTCAACTCCATTGACAACTTATCATCAAGGATGGACACACTTAGCAGAAGTTTTGACTCTTTGAATCCTACATCTGCATGCCCGACCATTGACTTTGGAGAAGGAGCAGTAGCGTATCGAGAGGACAACTGTGGAAGGCAGAGAACCTCAGAAGAGCGGATTGAGCATGTTGATGCAGTTGGGGACTATAATCAAAGGCTCAATAACCCATACTCTAGTACCTATAATCCCGGATGGAGGAATCACCCGAATTCCTCCTATAGGAATAACTCAGGAAACTTCCAACCATCAGGAGGGTATGGGCGGTAGCAGGGCAATGGGCAGCAACAACAGAAGTCTAGATTGGAACTGATGATGGAATACTTCATTGCTACCCAAACAAAGGCCAATGAGGAATTTCGTCGCCAGCATCATAGAATAGAGGAGTCACTCAGAGACTTGAAGGCCACTGTCGATGATCTCGCAAGTCATACAATGATGCTGGAGACACAAGTGGCCCAGATAGCACAATCTGTGTCGCAACCTGTGAAGTTCTCTCCGTTACTACCCGAGCAAAGTCAAGAAAAAGAGGAAGGAGTATACAATGAGGGAGTAGTCCCAAGAAACAGATTCGCCAAGGGGTGTGCAACCATGATTACCACCCTACCTGACCATGTTGAAAACGAAGACAAGATTCCACCACAGCTTGAGCACCCTGGTGAATTTGTTATCCCCTACTCAATTTATGGGGAGAGCTTTGATGAAGCCTATGTGACATGGGGTCATTAGTCAGTGTGATTCCCTACGCATACTATTTGAAGATGGGACTGAATGGGCTCCAACCAGCAGACCTTGGTATTCATATGGGAGATGAATCAGTCAAGGAAGCCGTTGTCATGCTAGCACAGGTGTCTATGGTGATTGAGAATTTCGTGATACCCACGGACTTCAACGTACTAGATACATGACCAGATCCCCAGAATCCCATCATTCTGGGAAGGCCTTTTCTGGCAACTGTGGGAGCGTGCATAGATGTGAAGGCACACCAGATCTCCTTGAAGGTAGAAGGGGAGATCATCCTCTTCAGCCTTTCAGAGGATACATCTGCCTACCTCGACGACTTCACTTTTAGCATAATAAAGCCAGGTCCATCAGATGAAGATTTCGAGATGGATGAATAGAGGTTCACTGAACCTCCAGAGCCAAGTTGATAGTGGAGTGCGGTCGAGCTAAATGACCTTAAACAAAGCGCTTCTTGGGAGGCAACCCAAGTTTAGTTTTTAGATTTCCCTTTGATTGTATTGCATGCATTTAGTTAATTTGAACTTTGATTTCCACTTCATTTAGCATTATGATCATAAGAGAACTTTGTTAGGCAAAAATAAAATCAATATTAGCTTACACAGCGAAGCGTATGAAAAAATTCGTACTGTTGTGCAAAAGGGGTAGAAAAAAAAAGGGGACACACAGCCTGGTCGTGTGTTTTCCCACGGTCATGCCCGACCAACCCGAGGCGCACACGCCTGGTCATGTGTTTTCCCACGGTCATGGCCGACCAACCCGAGGCGCACACGCCTGGCCATGTGTTTTCACACGGCCGTGTCGCGCCAGGTTAAATAGGGTGAGCCGTGTGTTTTCACCCCATTTGTATTGTGTGCTTCGATTTCTCTTGCCCTAGCCTTGTGGTTTCTTCTTCCCCACCACCTAGAAGCTTTTCTAACCTTCAAGGAAGCCAAAAGAAGCAAGGATGAGGAGTACCAAGCATGTGGCGCCTCGATCCGGTGCTTTGGAACGACAAGCAAGGAGAACCAACGCCCCTCAAGCTCCGGAGGAGGGTAACACCCTACCAACCCTTCTTTTTCGCAATAATGAACATAGAGATAGATATAATATGCTTTCTACTCATAAACTCATTGCTACTAGGTATCTAGATGAAGATTTGCTAGAGTTCTTAGGGTTGTTGGGTGACATTCAAGCCCTATTTGCAAAAATAGGTGTTGGTGCAGTGGGCACCAAAGTCGAACCGGTATTTTGATTATGGCAAAAGGCTCAATAGTTAAGGGTATATTTGTTATCTTACGAGCTCAATTAAGTGTGCAGAAATGCTAAAGTTGAGCGGAAGGTCTGCGACACCCGGTGGGAACCGAGGTGGTCGGGCAACGCCAGAGGGACTTCGGAGGAAGCCGAGGTACTCGGGTGAAGACCGGAAGCGAGGCTACAAGGTAAGCTCGTGTGAAAGCGAAGCAAGGTCGTTAAGCGTAGATCCGACCCAATACCTCCAATGGAAGGTCTAGGTCGAGATCAAATGGTTAGAACCATCGTACTTTATATTTTAAGCTAACTTGTACTGCAGTCCAAAACCCTTTGACTACAGTTAACTGCTAGTCAAGTTCCAGCCTCGAGAAGAGCTCGAATTTCAAGGGGGTGAATTTGGACTTGACTCGTGTTTTGGTACAAAGGGTGATGTGGCATCAAGGTGGACATCCAAACCATCACCAAGCTTCCTTGTGGTGGACGCCCAAGATAAGGTGAGTTGGCACAAGATGGTTGGCTCCCATGATGTGGCACAAGTTGAATGGCTCCAACAAGTTGGCGCCCAAGGAGGTTGGAGGTGGCACAAGGTGGTTGGATGAAACACCTCATCCTCAAGTTGGCGCCCAAGGAGGTTGGAGGTGGCACAAGGTGGTTGGATGAAACACCTCATCCTTGAGTTGGCGCCCAAGGAGGTTGGAGGTGGCACAAGGTGGTTGGATGAAACACCTCATCCTTGAGTTGGCGCAAAGGATGTGGATGAACAAGTCTTGGGGGATAAGAACCTCACCTTGGACACTACCTATGTCTAAATTCATAGATCAATATCCATAAATAGACATGTTCAAGCCAAGCAAAAAAACAAGAATTCAAGAGCTCTCAACACGCCGTCGTAACGCCGCTACTACTACTCACATTTGCTACGACGACGTGCCGCCGACAACGAAAGCTACATCTTCTACTTATAAGAGTTGTCGGTATATTTATTTAAGTTCTACTTCTTTAAATTGTCTTTGTGCTTTAATCGTAACAAGGAGTGTCCTTTGCCTTGATTTCTTTTTGTAATCGTTGCTCCTACTTCCAACGAAGAGGAGTGGTTTTAGTGAATTGCCCTCCGTACGTGATCAAGGATCACTAGGGCCGTGGATTATCAATCGAAAGATTGTGAACCACGTAAAAATATCTTGTCTACTTTATATTTCCGATGAGCACTCTCTACTAGCTTTTTACTTATTGCAAAAGTTTTTAACGACACCGTATCGCTATTCACCCTCTAGCGACACTTTCGATCCAACAATTGGTATCGAGTCGGGCGCTAAGATTCGGTGAAACCACCAATCTAGCTTTGTTTTTCTTTTTTACAGATTTTTATTTATTTATTTCTGTTTTCGTATAATTATTTCACTTGCTTATCTTCTCCTACATATAGAATTGCATTAGAGGCTTTAGGATCCGGATAAGGTTGTCCTTGGGTTAGATCCCGAGTAAGGTTGTCCTCCGAACTTCAAGCGACATTCGCATTTGATTGTTTATTTCTTTTGCAAGTTACATTTTATATATCTTTTTACTTGACTACTAATCCAAGGCGAAAGTCTTGGAATATTCTTTCGTGTGTGTTTTGCAAGATTCTTTTAAATCGTTCTTCTTCTTGTTTTTAAATGGCCCATCTCGAAGGGTTTAGCACCGCCCGACCCCGTTTTACAACGGTAATGACTTTCTCGTTATTGGAAGGGTCGGATGGAATGCTTTCTTAAAACCCAAATCGAGATGTGGATCGTAATCAAACCGGTTTCACACTTCCTATTAATGAAGATGGTGAATCTTTGGGTTACGATCAATGGTCAAATCCATGAAAAACAAGTAGAAGTCGATGCCAAGGCAACTCAAATCTTGCAATGTGGGTTGTCAAGGAAGAGCTCAACCGTCGGCCCTTCATTAGTGCAAAGGACTTATGGACCAAGCTAGTGGAACTACACGAAGGCACCGGCGACACGAAGGTATGTAAAAGAGATTTACTTTTAAATAAATTGTATAACTTGAAAATGCAGGAAAACGAGACCGCAACTCAACTACATGCTCAGTATCTAAGACATCGCGTCAACCAACTCCATGCCATCGGACAAAAGGTCGAGAATCGCGACCTTATCGTATTCTCTTAACTCGTTTCCTAGGACCACCTTGTGGGCATCCATGGTCGATGCCTACAAGGTCTCCAAGGACCTTTCTAAAATTAGGTTAGGCGAATTGTTTTGAACTTGAATTACATGAGCAAACTAACGTGGTCGGTGCCGAGAAGAGTATTGCGTTAGTTGCAGTTCCAAGAAGAAGAAGCCCATGCAAGCCACCCCCAAGGAAGAAGACGCGAGTCCGAATCGGAAGTAGACTCGAAATAGAATCGAACTAGTCAATCTAGTTCGGAAGATGATCAAGAGGACGAAACGACCAACAACTCAAGGTAAGCCTAAACCTAATTCAAATACTTCTAATTTTAGATGCTATGAGTGCAATGAGTTCGGTCACATCAAGTCCGAGTGCCCAAAGCTAAAGAATAACATCAAAGACCAAGAAAGCGCTAACGCTACTTGGGAGGAGTTGTCGGAGGAAGAAGGCGATATCCAAGCTCTAATGGCCAAGAGCCGAGCACGACTCGAAAGAAGAAGAGTCCGAGTCCGAATCCGATGATGAGCTTCCATTCAAGACAAGCCACGGATCCGTATCCGGTTCAAAAGAATCATTAAGGGTAAGTCGGTCGTTACTTAATACTTTGTATGGTGCAATTAAATTTTTAAATAAGAAACTAGCTAAGTCCGAGTCCAAGGTCGAGACCCTAATTGAGGAGGTTAACCTTCTCAAACATGAGGTCTCCTAACCTCTTCGACTACTCGTATTCAAGAGGAGGACTCAACTCAAGTTGAAAAGCTTGAAGTTGAGAACTCGCTTTTGAAAACACAAGTCAAGACCTTAGGAACACGTTGGAAAGGTTCACTTTGGGATCCAAGGTACTTGACCTCTTACTTGGATCACAAAGGGCCGTGTACAACAAGGCCGGACTCGGGTTTAACTCAAATACAACCAATAAGTCATATATGTCTATAGTAAACCAACATAAGAAAAATGTCCAAGCATGGGTCCCTAAGACCACTTTGATTTCAACTTTAGGATCTAACATGTATTGGGTTCCCAAGGACCAAATTCACTATGTGAATAGACCCACTCGATTCAATGGTCCAGGGGGAGACAATACAAAATGTATTTTTGTTAAGTCTTAGAAATTGCATGCTTAGTTTTTCCTTTATTTTTAGAATGGTTAGATAGGACTCATAACCAACTAAAATCCTGCGAAAAGATTGAGCCTCGGGAGCCTCTTTTCAAAAATAAACCAACTAAAATCCTACGAAAGATTGAGCCTCGGGAGCCTCTTTTCAAAAATAACTAGTTAGACCAAGACGTAGTCTCAAGTAAGTCGAGTTATCAATTTCTTGAAATTAGCTTTGTCTAAGGAAGTGGTCGTTGTTCCGATCAAAGAAGGCCTCGTGCCTCGCCACGACTGGAAGCTAATCTCTTGAAAAGATTACTTGATTAGCTTAGACTAAATCAGAATCTAACCTAATGTTGTTTAATTTAAATTCATTAAAATTAATCAAGTAAAATTGAAAGTCATCTCACAATAACACATAGGAATAACATGTTTTGATCATGTAGATATTGGTGAGATGATTTAGGTTTAAAACTTACAAACAACCCTTTAGTAATTCCAATATCCGATCCAACTACCTTATGTGTAGGATCAATGGATGTTGGATAAATGGTTGCTCCCGACACATGACCGGGATCAACTCAAATTTTCGGGTTACGATTCAAACGACAAGGATCGGTAGCCCGAATAGCAGCAAGCTCAAAATCATCGGATCGGTGATATTGAGCTCAACTCTAACTTTACAATTCAAAATGTCTTATTAGTAGAAAACTTTCAATATAATTTACTTAGTGTAAGCCAATTGTGTGATAACAATTATAAGGTCATATTTCTAGAAAATGAATGCGTAATCAAAATAAATGCAACATCTAAAATAATACTTAAAGGAACTAGGAGTAGCAACATCTACACAATAAATTTACCCAACTCCTCAACCAAGTGTCTTATGACACAGCAAGAGGAATCTTGGTTATGGCACCGAAGACTCGGACACTCGCACCCAAGACTCGTCCACAAGATGAGTCAGAGTGGCTTGGTTATAGGTTTGCCTAAACTAAACAACTTGGATAATAAAATATGTAATGCTTGTCAACAAGGTAAACAATCTAGGACACAACATCAATTAACTAATCAAGAACGAACCAAAAGTGTTCTTGAGCTCCTACACATGGATCTATTTGATTCACATGGAGCTAAGTCACTCAATGGTAGTCAATTTTGCTTAGTCATAATTGACGACTATTCTAGATTTACTTGGGTTAGGTTTATCAAACATAAAAATGATACCCTAGACCAACTAATCAATCTTTGTAGGTTAATCGAAAATCAAAAGAACCTTAAGATTAAAAGACTTAGAAGCGATCATGGTGGTGAATTCGAAAACCACAGGTTTACAGATTTACGAACCTAAACGGATACCACCATGAGTTTTCATGTCCTAGAACCCCACAACAAAATGGGGTAGTCGAACGGAAAAATAGAACCCTACAAGAAGCCGCTAGGACAATGTTAAACGAGTATAACCTACCCGATAGATTTTGGGCAGAGGCCGTTAGTACGGCTTGCTATGTCCAAAATAGGATCCTTATGGTAAAGAGGCACCAAAAGACCTCGTACGAGATTTATCACGATAAAATACCGAACATCAAGTACTTTAGGGTATTTGGATGCAAGGTACATATCTTAAACACTAAGGATTACCTAGGTAAATTCAAATCCAAAACCTCTACTGGAACCTTTCTAGGATACTCAACCACCAGTAGAGCTTATAGGGTATACAATCACGACACTCTTAGAGTAGAAGAAACCATTAATATAGTTTTCGACGAAGGACACGAACCCGTTCAATCCTTAACAAAACCAACTAGCAAATCAACTTATAGCGAACCCGACTCTGATCTTGAACTTGAATCTCGTCCTAACCCAAGTCATCCTATCGACCAAGTGATAGATGACTCTAACCCAAGTCAAACTAGAACTCACCCAAGTCATCCTATCGACCAAGTGATAGATGACCCTAACCCGAGTCACACCTAGACTCAAACAAATCATCCTATCAATCAAGTTATAGGTGATCCAAATTTAGGGGTTCGAACTAGAGCTTCATATCGAAACCTTAGTCAAATCTCGTTAATTTCCAAAATCGAACCCAAAACTATTGAACAAGCACTTCTTGATCCCGACTGGATTATTGCTATGCAAGAAGAGCTAGCTCAATTCACTAGAAATGAAGTCTGGGAATTAGTACCACCACCTAAAGAAAAATCAATTATTGGAACAAGGTGGGTATTTCGAAATAAACTTGATGATAAAGGTGAAGTAGTTAGAAATAAAGCTAGGTTAGTCGCAAAAGGGTTTAGTCAAGTCGAAGGTTTAGATTACGATGAGACCTACGCCCCCGTAGCCAGACTAGAGTCCATCCGAATGTTGTTAGCATATGCTGCACATCGAGGTTTTAAATTGTTTCAAATGGATGTCAAGTCAGCATTTTTGAATGGATACATTAAGGAAGAAGTTTCGTACCAACCTCCGGATTCAAAATCTAGATAAACGACCATGTCCTTAGACTTAAGAAAGCCCTATATGGACTCAAACAAGCCCCAAGAGCTTGATGTACGAAGGCTTTCGATCTATCTTAAGTCCAAAGGATTCAACCAAGGTTTAGTCGACCCAACCTTATTCGTTAAAACCGTAGGAAAAGAAATCTTTATAGCCCAAATCTATGTAGATGATATAATTTTTGGAACTACCAACTCGATCCTCGCTAACGAATTCATCTCACTTATGGAAAGTGAATTTGAAATGAATTTAGTGGGAGAGTTAAGTTTTTCTTAGGTTTACAAATTAAACAAACTAAAGATGGAATATATTTACATCAACAAAAATATACTAAGGACTTAATAAATCGATTTGGAATGCAAGATGCTAAAATAATCAATACACCTATGGCAACTAATGTTAATATAAACGAAGATGTAGAAGGAAAACCCGTTGACCTAAAATACTATAGAGCAATAGGAAGTCTCCTATACTTAACCGCGAGCCGACCCGACATTTTATTCATGCGGTAAGTATGTGCGCAAGGTTACAAACCTGTGCCAAGGAGTCTCACCTAACCCTAGTCAAGCGTATCCTTAGATATCTAAAGGGCACGCTAACGAGGTATTTGGTACCCTAGATCTACCGAGTTTAATCTAATCGGCTACTCGACTCGACTATGCCGGTAGTAAACATAGAAAGAGCACGAGTGGTTGTTGTCAAATCCTCGGCTCGAGTCTAGTAAGTTGGTGCGATAGGAAGCGACGTGCGTTGCCTTATCTACCACCGGCCGAATCGTTGCGATGGGTGAGTGTGTCTCTCGGCTCCGTGGATGAAGCACACTCTCCAAGACTTTAGCTTAATCTTTAACAACATTAAAACCTACATAGATAACATTGTCTAATTAACTTAACTAAAAATCCAATATGTCATTCTAGGACAAAACATATAGAAGTTAAACACCACTTCATTAGGGAACATGTAACTAATGGAACTATACAACTAGAGTATGTTGAGTCCAAATCAAACCTAGCGGACATCTTCACCAAACCACTACCCGTAATTTAGTTTATTAAGACGAAAGTTAGGTATGTGCGTAATAGAGTAGGATTTAAATTTTTCTATATATGTACTCTACTTTGCTTCTTTTATGAAATTAGCCTAAGTCTTACCTTAGAAATCATATACCTATAGATTTAAGGAGCTAACACATCTCACAACACATAGGACTAATGTGTTTGTGTACTTAGCCACGAGCGGGCGTGAGATGTTAGGACCTTACTCCTGGTTCCGATGTAGATTCAGCATCGACATGAACCATGGAGTATAATTATTTAAAATTAATCAACTCTTCAAGACTTATTGATCATTCTATATCAATCAAGTCCAACCGAGTTGTACATTTTAGATAAACATATTTTCAAGCTTATTATTATTTAAAAAAAATATATATATATATATTTATATTGGGAACTTGCTTGGACTTACAAACCTTAAAATATATTTACAAACTTTTTGAGTTAAGGCAAAAGGGGGAGAAAGTCACAAAAGTAAGGAAGAAAGTAAACAAAATTATTACCTTTATATTAAGTAATTCCGCTTACTTAAGCAACTATTAAGGGGAGTAAAAATTATTTTTCAAGAACTCACCTTCGGTCAAGGGGGAGGTTACCTCAAAGGGGAGAACTTGAAACAATAATATTTCTCACTCATGCTTAATCTTTATGCTAGCTCACTCATGCTTAATCTTTATGCTAGCTCATTCATACTTAATCATTATGCTAGCTCATTCATATTTAATCATTATGCTAGCTCATTCATATTTAATCTTTATGCTAGCTCATTCATATTTAATCTTTATGCTAGCTCATTCATGCTTAATCATTATGCTAGCTCATTCATATTTAATCTTTATGCTAGCTCATTCATGCTTAATCATTATGCTAGCCATCGTTATGTTTAATTTTTCCTTAACTTTTGTGTGGTTTGCCATGAATCAAAAGGGGGAGATTGTTGGTGCAAGGCACCAAAGTCGAACCGTATTTTGATTATGGCAAAAGGCTCAATAGTTAAGGGTATATTTGTTATCTTACGAGCTCAATTAAGTGTGCAGAAATGCTAAAGTTGAGCGGAAGGTCTGCGACACCCGGTGGGAACCGAGGTGGTCGGGCAACGCCAGAGGGACTTCGGAGGAAGCCGAGGTACTCGGGTGAAGACCGGAAGCGGGGCTACAAGGTAAGCTCGTGTGAAAGCGAAGCAAGGTCGTTAAGCGTAGATCCGACCCAATACCTCCAATGGAAGGTCTAGGTCGAGATCAAATGGTTAGAACCATCGTACTTTATATTTTAAGCTAACTTGTATCATAGCCCAAAACCCTTGACTACATCAACTGCTAGTCAAGTTCCAAATCGAGAAGAGCTCAATTTCAAGGGGGTGAATTTGGACTTGACTGTGTTTTGGTACAAAGGGTGATGTGGCATCAAGGTGGACATCCAAACCATCACCAAGCTTCCTTGTGGTGGACGCCAAGATAAGGTGAGTTGGCACAAGATGGTTGGCTCCCATGATGTGGCACAAGTTGAATGGCTCCAACAAGTTGGCCCAAGGAGGTTGGAGGTGGCACAAGGTGGTTGGATGAAACACCTCATCCTCAAGTTGGCGCCAAGGAGGTTGGAGGTGGCACAAGGTGGTTGGATGAAACACCTCATCCTTGAGTTGGCGGAGGTTGGAGGTGGCACAAGGTGGTTGGATGAAACACCTCATCCTTGAGTTGGCGCAAAGGATGTGGATGAACAAGTCTTGGGGGATAAGAACCTCACCTTGGACACTACCTATGTCTAAATTCATAGATCAATATCCATAAATAGACATGTTCAAGCCAAGCAAATAAAAACAAGAATTCAAGAGCTCTCAACACGCCGTCGTAACGCCGCTACTACTACTCACATTTGCTACGACGAAGTGCCGCCGACAACGAAAGCTACATCTTCTACTTATAAGAGTTGTCGGTATATTTATTTAAGTTCTACTTCTTTAAATTGTCTTTGTGCTTTAATCGTAACAAGGAAAGGGGGAGTGTCCCTTTGCCTTGATTTCTTTTTGTAATCGTTGCTCCTACTTCCAACGAAGAGGAGTGGTTTTAGTGAATTGCCCTCCGTACGTGATCAAGGATCACTAGGGCCGTGGATTAGCAATCGAAAGATTGTGAACCACGTAAAAATATCTTGTCTACTTTATATTTCCGCTGTGCATTCTCTACTTGCTTTTTACTTATTGCAAAAGTTTTTAACGACACCGTATCGCTATTCACCCCCCCCTCTAGCGACACTTTCGATCCAACAATAGGGTGGGAAGAGATAATGGGAATAAGACACCCAACCTACCCTAGGATAGTTCTAGAACTTTTGAGTTCCTTAGAGGCGAAAATTTTAATGGGTAGAGAGAGCGAAGAGGGTAGGATAACTTTTAGAATTTTTAACATTGAGCATGAATGGACCTTTCACCAATGGAATTTGTGCTTTGGCTTGCCTAGTGGGGGAGAGAGAAGAACCCCTATTGGGTTTAACTCTCGGATATTTTGGACCGAGTTGACATGGGAGCAAGCTTATAACCCTTCTAGGGCCAAAGCATCGCGCCTCCAAAACCCTATTTTTCGATACCTCCACCGAATCATGGCCAATACTATATTTGGTCGTGGAGAGAGTGACTGTGTAGTAAGAGCTAGCGAGATGCTTTGCCTCTGGGACATGCTACAAGAAAGGAGTAGCATTGATGTAGGGTCCCACTTCATTAGACACTTAATGAAGATGGGCAAAGAAGCACGTGGAGAGATTAATGTGGGGGGCCTACTTACCCACATTTTCCATAGGATGGAGTACGATTACACAGCATTAGAGAGTATAGAGGGGAGCCCTAGGATCGACCTGGGAGTGTGCATGGCTATGAAGATGATTGTGAGAGAAGGACACTCTTTATGCTTTGTAAGGAAAAATCTGACGGCCCTTAGGCTCCCCGACCTTGATCGTACCACCATCACTACAAGTGCCAACTTGCGCTTGGACCTGATAGTGGAGTCCCCTCCATATGAGGGACAATCCACATCGTCACCCATCTCTCCCCCTTTGCATCACTCTCCCTCCAGTCCACACATGCATAGGAGCCCACCTAGTCCATGCCGACATGAGCCTGCACCTACACCACCACCTTTTTCCACTTTTAAGCAGGATGCAGGTACGTCGGCCTATGATTTCTCAGAGTTTCGATTATGTCTCGATGACATATACACTGAGAAGTAGATGCAGAGGCAACGATGGGAGGAGCAGAGCGCCTACACGCAGGCGGAGTTCCAAGGTTTCCGGGAGCACTTTCAGCGGGTTTAGGAGTTCTACGACGAGGCCCACATCTACTTCTAGGAGGAGGCTGTCCATCACCAGGATGAAGCCGCTTATCGCCAGGAGATGAGGCAGCACATGCATGCCCAGCAGGCACAGTGGGCTAGGGAGGAGGAGCACCGAGCAACCGTTGCATTCACCAGCTCACAGATCGACCACATGTACATGTGGCATTAGCGGCTCAACAGAAGGTTCTCCCAAGATCCCGAGATGCCAAGACTTCCAGACTTTCCACCTCGTCCACCATACTAGATGTATACTTTCATTTAAGTCTGGAGGGGGACCCCAAATTTTATTTTGTTTCTAGTAGTAGTTGAAGGTTTTGGAACTGAAGCTCTGATACCAATTGAAGGTAGGAAACTTCGCTAACCACTTCAACTCGGTTGCTTGTTCATGGTGATCCCGTCTTCGTCCCCAGATTAAAAAAATTAATCCATGACAATTAGGGATTACCCAATCTACCGTTCCATCATCGTGCTATTCGATTAGAGTGGTCACATGAACAAACTTGTTGTTCAAGCAACGTACCTCTATTCTTCGAATAGTCGCGGAATAGACGATGTACGGATCACCAATTTTCATGTTTGTATTCGGATTCCAAGTAAATTAGCAACATAACAAAACGTACAACATACAAAGAAACAAAAAGGAAAGCAAAACAAGATTTATACCTCTTGTTTACCTCAAGGTCTTCTATCGTATGTCCTATCCTCCTCTTGGACGTTGTGTGGAAAACAATCCTCCAATAGATGATGCCTCCTAGATCACGATCTTCCTTTCCTTACTCGCTCCGAACAAGAGGAAGTATAAAAACAAAACTCTTCTCATACTTTGGACCGGCCATCAAGTCAATGGACTTGATGATGCCGCCAGTCAAGGAGGAGATGCGGGGCACCGGCCAACCTAGAATAAAGGTTACCGTCGGCCAACCTAGAGAGAGAGAGAGAATAGGAGGAGCTACTGCCGATCTAGAGAGAGAGAGGGTGGTGATGATGTCACCGACCAAGGAAAACACCAAACCCTAATCTTGTTTGTCGCCGCCCACAAGGAAGGACAAACCCTAGGGATTCCGCCGCCCACCTCCCCTCTCAAGCCAAGCTCCAAAACCCTAATCTCCCAAAATTGTTCTCCACGCCCAAGCCTTGGCCTCCTTTTATAGAGTTAGGCTTAAGCCTCCTTTTAATCTCCACCGTCAGATCTAGGGATTTAATCTCAACCGTCGGATCTAGAGATTTAATCTCAACCGTCGGATCTAGAGATTTAATCTCCACCGTTGGATCTAGAGATTTAATTTCCATCATTGGATCTAGGCTCCATGAGGGTTTTAATAGGCTACGATAGGGACCATGAGGAGGAGTTGGATCTTGGCCACCCAATGGATCAAGCCCACATAAAGTCCGATCCATTAATGATAATCCATTCCACTAGAAGATAATCATTGATCTACCTCACCAACCCCCATAAATTAATATGGGCTCCATATATTATTTGTACATATATCTCCCCATGTTTAAGTTCTCGAATATCCGTCGATTAATTAATTTACTGACAATTAATTAATCAACATCTAACTCCATGAGTAGTACCACTCAACCTTGTCATCATGCCGGACCAAGTCCACCTGCAGAGTTTACATGATGAACCTTATGAGCTCCTCAAGGGGACATCAACATCCTAATATATAGGACACGGTTTCCTCCTATAATCAATGGCACACCATATAAATAATATCATTTCCCAACTTACCGAGCCTATCGATTTATTCTATAAATCTCGCCCATTGGTAAATCAAAGAAATGAATACTAAGTATATGTGTCTGTTATTATATCGGGATTAAGAGCATGTACAACATAATATCTGAGGTCCGATTCGATTATGTAGTCAGCAATAAATCGAATCACCTCTAAGTCGGTCCTACTCAATACACACAAAATGTACTAGTGTAATTCTATGGTCAAGACAAACCAATATAAAATTACACTACAACCATACCATTGGTTTGTCCATAACCATCTAGGTTGTGAGCCTTTACTTATACTTTATAAGGAACTGATAACATGATCTCCCGTGTGACACTACACACCATGTTATCTACAATGTAATGTATTAGACAATATGCATAACCATAAATATGCAAACAATGATCATGTGATTCTTATTTCTGACATAAAGATGTTCATACAAAAGATAGACTTTTCAGTATACATCCCAACAATCTCCCACTTATACTAAAAGACTATGATGTCCTCATACTGTCATACATCTGATTCTCATTCCCTCCACCTGTCTATCAAAAGGTCTCGCTGGAAGGGCCTTAGTGAAAGGATCTGCCAGGTTATCCTCTGATGCAATCTTGGCCACAACAACTTCTCCTTGCTTTACGATTTCTCGTATCAGGTGGTACTTGCACTCTATGTGTTTACTTGCCTTATGGGCTCGTGGCTCCTTCGAGTTTACAACTGCACCACTATTATCACAATAAATAGTGATAGTTCTGGGAAAACCAGAAATCACATCTAAGTCCATCAAGAAGTTTCTGAGCCATACAGCTTCCTTGCTCGCCTTAAAGGTTGCCACATACTCAGCTTCCATGGTATAGTCTGCCACGCATTTTTACTTGACACTCCTCCATACAATGGCTCCACCTCCCAAAGTAAACACAAAACCTGAGGTAGACTTACTGTTATCCCTATCTGATTGGAAGTCGGAATCTGTGTAACCCACAGGGAGTAATTGGTCTGCCTAGTAAACTAGCATATAATCTCTAGTCCTTCTCAGGTACTTCAATATATGCTTTATCGTAGTCCAATGTCACTGTCCTAGATTACTCTGATATCTGCTGACCATACCTACAGCAAAGCAGATATCCAGTCTTGTACATAGAATAGCATACATGAGGCTTCCTACTGCCGAAGCATAAGGAACTGCCTTCATCTCCTTTATCTCCTTAGATGTTATAGGACACATCTCCTTAGATAAAGGAACTCCATGTCTGAAAGGTAGAAAACCTTTCTTGGAGTTCTTCTTGCTAAAATGATCCATAATGGTGTCTATTTATGAAGCTTGAGATAAGCACAATATCCTTTTCCTGCGATCCCTTATAACCTTGATCCCAAGGATGTGTCCCACTTCTCCTAAATCCTTCATATCAAACTGTTTGGACAACCATACCCTTATGTTCGATAACACCTTGACATTGTTGCCAATTAACAAAATGTCATCTACGTATAGTACAAGAAATACCACTACGTTTCTGTCACATCCCTTGTATACACAAGACTCATCCGGACTTTGAATAAATCCATAAGATTGGATTACCTCATCAAAGCAGATGTTCCAAGACCTCGAAGCTTGCTTCAATCCATAAATGGACCGATTAAGCTTACACACAAGATTCTCTTTGCCCTTTGCAATGAATCCCTCTGGTTGCTTCATATAGATGTTCTCCTCAAGACTTCCATTAAGGAAAGCTGTCTTGATATCCATCTGCCACACCTCTTAATCCATATGAGCAGCAATACATAAGAGAATCTGAATAGACTTAAGCATGGCTACTAGTGAAAAGGTCTCCTCATAATCGATGCCCTCTTTCTAAGTATACCCCTTCGCAACAAGCCTCGCTTTGAAGGTCTCAACCTTCCCGTATATTCCTCTCTTTCTTTTGTAGATCTACTTGCATCCAATGACTTTTACACCATTGGGTGGTTCTACTAGCTTCCAGACCTGATTTGAATCCATAGATTCTATCTCAGAATTCATCGCACTTTGCCAAGATACCGCATCTTTATCTTGGATCACTTCGTCATATGTCCAGGGATCAGGTTCATGTTCGCTAAGGACCAAATCATAAGATTCTCCCAAGAACATGAATCTATCAGGTTGTCTAACAACCCTCCCACTACGACGAGGTATCACCTATGTATCCTCTATGACACACAGTGCAGTGACTTGTCGTATATCCTCTTGTACCGGTGGTACTGAAGAAGTGACTTCCCCTCTCAATTCCTCCAGAACAATCTTACTTACACATAGTCTTCCTCTAGAAATCTAGCGTTCATGCTAACGATTACCCTATGATCTCTAGGACTATAAAACAAACCATCTTTCGTTCCTCTAGGATAGCCAACGAACATGTGCACTTCTATACGAGGTTCCAACTTACCAGTATCTTCCTTCAGCACATGTGTTGGACTCCTCCAAATCTGAATATGTCTCAGACTAGGCTTTCGCCCAGTCCTCAATTATGTGGGAGTAGAAGGCACTGATTTAGATGGTACCAAGTTCAAAATATACACTGTCATATCTAGAGCATATTCCCAGAACGAATCTGGCAACTCAGAATAACTCATCATCGATCTAACTATCTCCATAAGAGTCCTATTCCTTCCCTCTGCTATACCATTTTACTGGAGTGTGCCAGGTGCAAACAATTGGGATTGAATCCTAGCCTCTGATAAGTAATTCCTAAACTCTCCCAAGAGGTACTCACCACCACGATGAGATCATAGTGTCTTGATACTTTTACCTTGACGTTTCTCCACATTAGCCTTGAACTCTTTGTACCTGTCAATGCATTCAGACCTGCGGCGCATCAAGTAAATGTATCCATATCTTGAATAATCGTCTATGAATGAGACGAAATATTCAAAACCACCTCTTGCTTGGATAGACATAGGACTACACAAATCAGAATGAACCAATTCTAACACATCTTTGGCTCTATACCCCTTGGCCTTAAAAGGCCTCTTGGTCATCTTACCCTCCAAGCAAGATTCGCAGGTTGGGAAATCTTCCACCACTAATGAACCTAAAGGTCCATCAGCTATCAACCTTTGAATTCTTCTTAGGTTAATATGACCTAGCCTTAGATGCCAAAGATATGTTTGGTTCATCTTCGAAGATTCTTTTCTCTTTTGGGAATTAGAAGATGAGTTATTCACTTCTATTTGCATCGTGGGAGCTTTTGGTTCAAGTGTATATAAATTTCGTATCAATGCACCCGAACAGATAATCTCCCTATTTCTTTTTATAACAACTCTATCATTAAAGGAAATAGCATATCCATCCATAAACAATTTAGAAACCGAAATCAAATTCTTTCTAAATAAAGGTACATAAAGGCAATTTTTAAGAAGCAAAACTTTATTCCTCTCAAAAGACAAATAAACATTTTCAACTGCAACAGCCGCCATCCTTCGTGGCATCGCCCAAGTAAATGGTAATCTCTCCCTCAGCTAGTCGTCTGATTTCCTGGAACCCCTGCATTATATTGTAGACATGATCAGTGGATCCCATATCTACACACTAGGTGTCGGAAGATAACACCGCTAAACATGTTTCAATGACTAGACCAAAGGATATACCTTTGTTCTGCTTCTGGTTGGGACAGTCCTTCTTCCAATGTCCAGTCTACTTGCAAGTGAAGCACTTGCCTTTCGGCTTCTTCACTCCTCACTAAGATCCTCCCACCACCTTTGGTCCACCTTGTTTCTTCTTCTTCTTGCCTTTCAGCTTAGAAGTAGAAACCTTCTGAGCAACCATAGCCTGAGCCTGAGCAAGCCCTTCTGCCACCTGGAGTCCTGTCAGAAGCTCTGCCAATGAATACAACCTCTTATTCATGTTGTAATTCAGGCGAAACTGCTCAAAACTCCTAGGTAGAGACTGGAGAATGATATCGACCTAGGTTTCCCCATCAATCTCAGCTCCAAGGACTTCCAGCTCATTCGTAGGCTTAGGAGGACACTCTTCGAAGAGTATATACTTTTACTCCTCGGCAGTCAAGACAATATCAAGATTCCTTTTCCAATCAACATAATTGGGTCCAATAAGTTTATTCTCTTTTAGTATCATAGCAAGCGGGTTGAAAGTCATTTTGAAAAACCTAAGAATCACATAGATCAAAACATTATATTTTAAAAAATTATTGATTCCTCAAACAATAAAATTTTAAAATCAACCAACACCTCAAAACACCGAGAATATCGTATGCCACGATAGTGTAGACCTATACGAATTCTACATTTATAAGAGGATATTTTACCCATTAATTTTACTATCTTGTCAACTTAACTTTTTGACAAATAAAATTAATAGTTGGTTCCTCTTCAGCCCTACAAATAAAAGCAGTGACTCCGATGGGGAGGATACTCCTATTTGCATCTAAGTGTTCACCATTACTCGGTACCAAGGCAATTATCTCGGGTTATGTGCCTTCCGATGGGGAAGTACACACGCTCCTTAATAATTTCCTATAACCATATTCGACCCTGTAATCTGCAAACAAACTCATCCGATGGGGAGGAAGGCACTCAAAGCCGACGCACAAGTTTGTTTGCATCACATGTCAAATTGTAATGGAGGCCGTGGGAATTTATAAAAATATCCCTCTCCCACTTAGTAATTTATAATTGTGGAATTTTCCTAGCCTACGACATGCATATCAAACAAGAAGCAATAAATATGAAAAAAAATATTTTCCAACTATTATGGCTTTTGTCTCCAATATGCCTCCCGTCGTATCGCCATCTCGTCCGCTCCTCCCTATGCCATGTACAAGCCTCCAGAGATCCAAGCCGAAAAAAACTATTTTAATTTACATCCATCGATACTATACTCCACGAAGGAGTGTACATGAAATCTAGATCGAAAGTAAACTAAAATAAAAGGAGTGGCTAAACAATGTCATACTTAATTACAAAAAATTAAATACTAGCCTCGTCAACCCCGAGAATTCATATAATATACAATTACACACATACAATCACTACACACATATGGCCATAATAGTTGGATCCTATGCCTGCAACCAAAAAGTTAACCTACGCACATCCTACTATTATCCAGCACATATAATATATGAAAAGTGCATATAAGTAACCGAATCCTAAACACACAAAATCGGAAACCGTGGCTCTGATACCAATTGAAGGTTTTGGAACCGAAGCTCTGATACCAATTGAAGGTTGGAAACTTCGCTTCCCACTTCAACTCGGTTGCTTGTTCATGGCGATCCCATCTTCATCCCCGGATTAAAAAATTAATCCATGACAATTAGGGATTACCCAAGCTACCGTTCTATCGTCGTGCTATTCGATTAGAGTGATCACTTGAACAAACTTGTTGTTCAAGAAACCTACCTCTATTCTTCGAATAGTCACGGAATAGACGATGTACGGATCGCCGATTTTCATGTTTGTATTTCGGTTCGAAGTAAATTAGCCACATAACAAAACATACAACATACAAAGAAATAAAAGGAAAGCAAAACAAGATTTATACCTCTTGTTTACCTCAAGGTCTTCTATCGTATGTCCTATCCTCCTCTTGGATGTTGTGTGGGCAATGATCCTCCAATAGATGAAGCCTTCTAGATCACGATCTTTCTTTCCTTACTCGCTCTGAACAAGAGGAAGTATAGAAACAAAACTCTTCTCCTACTTTGGATCGGCCACTAAGTCAATGGACTTGATGATGCCGCCGGCCAGGGACGAGATGTGGGGCGCCGGCCAACCAAGAGAGAGAGAGAGAATAGGAGGAGCTACCACCGATCTAGAGAGAGAGAGTGGTGATGATGTCGCCGGCCAAGGAAAACACCAAACCCTAATCTTGTTTGCCAATGCTCACAAGGAAGGACAAACCCTAGGGTTGCCGCCGCCCACCTCTCCTCTCAAGCCATGCTCCAAAACCCTAATCTCCTAAAATTGTTCTCCACGCCCAAGCCTTGGCCTCCTTTTATAGAGTTAGGCTTAAGCCTCCTTTTAATCTCCACCGTCGGATCTAGGGATTTAATCTCAACCGTCGGATCTAGAGATTTAATCTCAACCGTCGGATCTAGAGATTTAATCTCCACCGTCAGATCTAGAGTTTTAATTTCCATCAACGGATCTAGGCTCCATGAGGGTTTTAATAGGCTACGATAGGGACAATGAGGAGGAGTTTGATCTCGGCCACCCATGGATCAAGCCCACATAAAGTCCAATCCATTAATGATAATCCATTCCACTAGAGGATTATCATTAATCTACCTCACCAATCCCCATAAATTAATATGGGCTCCATATATTATTTGTACATATATCTCCCTGTGTTTAAGATCTCAAATGTCCGTCGATTAATTAATTTACTGACAATTAATTAATCAACATCTAACTCCATGAGTAGTACCACTCAACCTTATCATCATGCCGGACCAAGTCCACCTGCAGGGTTTACATGATGAACCTTATGAGCTCCTCAAGGGGACATCATCATCTTAATATATAGGACACGGTTTCCTCCTATAATCAATGGCACACCATATAAATAATATCATTTCCCAATTTACCGAGCCTATCAATTTACTCTATAAATCTCGCCCATTGGTAAATCAAAGAAATGAATACTAATTATATGTGCCCATTATTATATCGAGATTAAGAGCATGTACAACAAATATCTGAGGTCCGATTCGATTATGTATTCAGCAATAAATCGAATCACCTCTATGTCAGTCCTGCTCAATACACACAAAGTGTACTAGTATAATTCTATGGTCAAGACAAACCAATACCAAATCACACTACAACCATACCAATGGTTTGTCCAAATCCATCTAGGTTGTGAGCCTTTACTTATACTTTACAAGGAACTGATAACATGATCTCCCGTATGACACTACACACCATGTTATCTACAATGTAATGTATTAGACAATATGCATAACCATAAATATGCAAACAATGATCATGTGATTCTTATTTCAAACATAAAGATGTTCATACAAAAGATAGACTTTTCAGTATACATCCCAACAGTAGTTTCTTTCCTGGTATTAGCATTATTATTAGCATTCATTTATTCATGCATAGGTTGTTGAGTTTCTTTCAGTACTTAGTTTTGTTATCTGTAAAGCTGCCTCAGTAGTTTTTTTAAAAAGTCTTTTTCATGAGTTGTTTCCATCAGTAGTGTAACTTCATTTATCTCATGGTACTTTATTTTATTTGCTCTAATGAATGTTCTAGACTTACACTTGTTAGCTTCTATTTTTACACCTATACATGTCGAACACTCTGAAAGGGAGAGTCTAGTACTTACCTAGTTATGATTCATCTCAGTAGTCTAGTACTTTGGAATCCACAGGTGACTCTAAGCTTGCATTTTAGTTACTGGAGATGCTCAAATTGTGTAAGCCCATTCGGAAAAATCAAAATCCTGATGAGCTGAAAAATAAAAGAGAGAAAGGAAAAGAAAAGAGAAATAAGAGAGAGAGAGAGAAAAAAGAAATGAAAAAGAAATATAAAAAAAAAGAGAGAGATTATGAGGGATAAAAAATAGTTGTCGTGGGTGGAAATGGCTAGGTGCCCCTTTAAGACCGAGTTAGGTTACTGGGGAAACACCTACCAATTTCTCTTAATACCGAGCACGCCTTTGAGACTTTGTGCTAGATCTAGGGAACGACCCTCGCTTTGGCCAGGTAAGTGCCTAAGAGCCGGAGACCTTAGGAAAGCTATAGGATGATGACTTAACTCACCATGAAATGAATATCCCCTAAGAATGATTAGCTTAGCACAAGCATGAGGAGCTAACCTAGTGAATTTCTAGAACATATTTATTTTTCTTTGATTGCAAATACCACTTGATAAATTTAGTTAACATGCTAAGTATGGAACAATATATTTAAAAAAAAAAATTCATGGCACTGAGGTTTGCTTGAGGACAAGCAAATATTTAAGTCTGGGGGAAGTGATGTGAGCAAAACATATAGGGTTTTAGGAGTAGTTTTCGCTCACATCTCATTACATTTTATGTTAGTATCATGAATATGTCATTCTATTTTGCATGCATTTCCTATTTTCTAGTTCGGAGGTCTGCTCTTTGTACTTTTGTGTGCAAGATAGCATTTTGGGGGGAAAAGCTCACTTTCGGAGCAAAACAAGGGCATTTTGTAGCTAGATGTAAAAGGGGACACGGCCAGGGCATGTGGCTACACACGGTCATGTCCAATGGGCAAGATCAGGCACCCCAGGGCCACACACGGGCTTGCCGTGTAGAAACACAAGGTCGTGTGGCGACCTAGCAGATTGATGTGACTTGGGTTTTTTCTGGATTTTGCAGTGATCCAATGTGATATCTATATAAGGAGAGCTTCGCCCAAACCCTAGGGGGGAGGCACGATGACTGGGATGGCACACCAAAGCCCTAAAAAGCTTCGAGAACTCGCAACGGGGAGGAAGAATGCTGCCGGAGGTCCAAGTTCTGCACTTCAACGTCGGAGAGAAGGCCACATCGGCATTGTACCTTCTTGTTCTTGCATTTTATTTCTGATATATTCGAATATGAACATGCCTTGTGATTCTCCTCTCCTATCTATGGAGTAGTTCCTTCGATTCTAGGATTAGGGAGTAGCTTGTGTGTGCATGATATGTTGCTTCAAATTGAATTCTATTTTTGAGTTTAAATTTGCAATTTGAAATTGTTTATACCAATATCTATGTGTATTTGGTTTTCTACCTGCTGTGCTTAGGCTATACGAGGGGTGACAACCCTCGTATTTAAGATTTAGGAGATTTATATGTTAGTGAAAGCCTAGAGCCGATCATGTGATGATTGTTGTATGGACTTGTTGTATCATATTCCTATATATATTTATAAAGGCATTTCTTTATGGTTATTATACTTACTTGTATTGGTGCCAAATAACTAAGTATAATAGCGTCATTGAGTAGAAGGCTCTTATTTATATCAATCGATTGGTTGAATCGATAATAAGATGATATAGAGAATACTACTCTTAATTATTCCTAGTCAAGTATTAATATTCAGGGACAATGTTAATGTGAAGAGACTAGCATGTAGGTCAACTCGATGACTTGATCTCACAAGTCATAGATATGAGATATCAAGTTGACACATGGGTATGCATTGGAGAATGTATACTGAATGACCCACCATGAGAAAGTATCATGGATCATTATATGAGTGTCATATACTTTCTCATGTGACTATTAGTATGACTATTAGTCCTTTAACCTGAAGTCACCATGGTTCCCTACATCACCCGTAAATGGGTAGACTATAAAGGCAATTACTGGGTATGTAACAAATTATGCGAAGGGATATGAGTGATGTAGATGGGATCTATCCCTCCTATATGATGGGAGTGATATCATGATTCTTGATAGAGTGAGACCACTAAGTGTATGGCCATGCCCAAATGAGTCAATATGAGATATTGAGTTCATTTGATTAGAGTGAGTCTACTTGGAGTTCAAGATATAGATTGTACAGAGGATGACACGGTCTATGCCTCGATTGATCAATCTAGATATCAAGGATAGAGAGACATCGTCACATATTGTGAGAGTCACAATTAGTAGTCACAATGGTGATGTTGGATCTCAACATTCTTGTAACTTGGGTAGCAATGATGTGTTGCTAGATATCGCGCATTGCTTATGTTTCTAAATCAATTTAGGAGCATTGCCGACGTTATAAGAACCTATAGGGTCACACACAAAGGGAAATTAGATGGATATTAGGTTCATATGATGAACCAAGAGGATTAGGTTCATGTGATGAACCAAATTGGATTAAGAGTAATCCAAATTAGACTAATTGAGTTGGACTCAATTTGATTCAAGTGTTGAATGAGTCTAATTTTGATTTGATTCTTTGAGTCAATTTAAACTAATGAATAGAGATTCATTAAATTAAATTGACTTGAATCAAAGGTTAGATTTGATCAACCATGAGAGACAAGAGGTCAAGTTTGACTTGACTTAAGAGGGAAGATGAAGGGTCAAGTTTAACTTGACCAAATGCCACTTCATGATGACTTGGCATAGGGTTGTCCAATGATGATGTTCCACATCATCATGGACACATCATGGTGTGCCACCTCTTGAGGAAGACCAAGAGCCATGGCTCTTGGTATTACATGGATGTTTTTAACCCTCCTTAAGCGGTCGGCCAAAACATTAGTGAGGCTAATTGAATTCTTCTTCTTCCTTCTCCTTTCTTCTTCTCTCCCTCTCCTCCATTGTCGAGACCTCCCAACAGTGCTAGCAGACTCTAAGTGGTTCTCTCCACCTTTTGTCCGTATGGATAAATGTAGAGGAGTGTACACTTGACACTTTACGAGATCCGACAACCTTTTGGACGAGCGGGATAAGCGAAGGTTTTCTTCTTCCCATGTAGATCTAAGGTATATCTAGTGTAGATAAACATGTACATGAATTTTATTTATCTTTGCACGGATCCGTGGCCGGCTTTCGAGGTTTCTACAACACAAAAAGCAGTTTTTGCGGCTCGGAGGGTCTAAAAGTTGTATCAGATCCACGTGCGAAGCATGTACATGTTTGTATTTGTAATTTTTGTATTAGATATGAAAAGTTACAGATCTGTAAGTTTCTGTAATTTTCTTAATTTTATAGATTTTGTGAGTATTTTTCTCGTAGAGTCAAAGCGACAATTGTTTGAACACTTGTAGGCTTCAACCACATCGAAAAACTCTCCGAAAATGCAAGGTCTCATTTTTGTTTTTTGAGACAGCAACTTAAGGCACTTTAAGATCGGTATGGGACACTCGCGAGATTCATTTTGCGAGAAGGGGCACTGCCCCTAACCCCGCTAGGGGAATGTCCCGCGATCGCGCCTGAAAATCGCTTAGCGGGATCGCTGCGGAGTTGTGACTCATAAAATTGAAATAAAAAAGTAGGAAAATTATAGAAATTTATGTCAAATACATAATTTAGAATTATGTATGATATTGTGATGGTCATGACCCAAAAACCCCAATGTGATTGGATAAAAATATGTTGTAATTCATAATACAGCTTGCGTGTCATTTTTAGTATTGTGCATGTTATATATGATATGCGTCCTACGCATCGTGCCTCCCTTATTATATTCCTATTGTAAATAGATTTTAGACTCAAATGTAACTCGAGTTTTATGTTTGTAATGTATAAAATGAAGTGGTGGAAGGTCCACTCGTAGATGGAGTTACGAGGAGAGTGTCGACGACACATGGCGGTCAAAGGAGGTGCTTGGGGAAGCCGCTAACCCTAGGTTGACCGTCCGATCTTCTCATTGGCTTGAGAAGATCGTAGTAGGGCCATGACCTCATCACAAATTAATTAATTAGTATATATATATATATTTGCTTGTATGTATGTGATGCATGCTAGTATAGGGTAATTAATGCCTTAATGCATATATGATACACATTCACGATTAGATTAGATCTTAATCAAGTCAACTTGAAATGCCTACCAAGTTTTGATACCCATCACTACCTCGATCATTTGTTGTTGTTGAATCTGCCAAAGCAGAGCAATGCATATTATCTTGGTAGGGTGCGGAGGGACAATCTTAGTCTCGCCTATCAAAGCTTGGGTGAGAATGAGCTCAATTAGATTGAGTGAAACTAGTTAACTCAATTGGATCGAGTAAAACTATAGGCATATTCCAACGATTGGAAAGATAGGATAAGATCACATTTACACTAAATCTTGGGTGATTTAGCCAAAGCTAACTCAAGTTTTTTTGTAAATGTGGATCTTGATCCTATAAACAAGAGTTGCATAGAGATGTAATTGGTAATTTGTTACCTACCGATCATACTAAGTCTTGGGCGATTTAGCCAAAGCTAACTCAAGGCGTAGTATGATGTGGATCTTGTCCCGCGAGAATTATAGCTAGTTGGTATGAATCTAGTAGTGTGGTTTGACCACATCCATGACTCGATTCTACAAAAGTCATATAATTTAGTGGGAGTATCATTTAATTAAAGGCCTAATTAAATGATAAATGGAATATGATATTTACTTTCTGAATTATTTATGTTGTAGATTGTCATGTCATTAAACACGAACACTCTCTCCCTTCATTCTGTCTTTGAGAAGGACAAGCTCAATGGAGCTAATTTCCTGGACTGGTACAGGAATCTGACAAATTGTTCTCAAACAAGAAAGAAAATTGTACGTCCTAGACTCGTGAGCTTCAGAAGCAACACGAGTTGATGGATCCTTTTGATATGGTTGAACATTTTCGTCAACTGTATCAAGGACAAGCAAGACACGAGAGATTCGAGATCTCTAAGGCACTGTTTCAGTGCAAGATGCAAGATGGGACTTCCATAGGTCCATATGTACTCAAGATGATTGGGTACATAGAGAACCTACAGAGGTTGGGATTCCCACTTGGCCAAGAACTTGCTACTGACTTGATCTTGCAATCCTTGCAAGAAAGTTACAATCAATTTGTCATGAATTACAACATGAATGAAATTGATAAGTCACTGCCTGAGATGCTTAGTATGTTGAGAACTGCTGGGCTCAACCTTAAGAAGGCAAAGCCCAACTCCATTTTGATGGTGCAAAAGAATAAAGGCAAGGGCAAGCCAAAAAGTAAGGGAAAGTCCCAAGCCAAGGGAAAAGGCAAGGCATTGAAACCTAAAGGAGGGGTTGCCAAGGATGCAAAATGCTACCACTACTGTCAGACCGGTCACTGGAAGCGAAACTGCAAAGGATACCTGGAAGATCTTAAGAAGAAGAGAAGTGAGACTTCTACTTTAGGTATATATGTTATAGAAGGTAATCTATCTATTTCTTCAATGTGGGTATTTGATACCGGATGTGCTTCTCACATTTGTACTAATGTACAGGCGCTGAGAAATAGCAGGGTATTGACGAAGGGCGAGGTAGACCTACGAGTAGACAATGGAGCAAGGGTTGTTGTTGTTGCTGTAGGAACTTATTTTCTATCTCTGCCCTCTGGGCTTGTACTAGAATTAGATGAATGTTGTTATGTGCCTACTCTCATAAAGAACATCATTCCAGTTTCTTATTTAGACAAGAAAGGCTTTTCATTTATAATAAATAACAAATGTTTTTCTGTTTATTTAAATGATATGTTCTATTGTAGTGCACCTCTGATGAACGGACTCTACATTCTAGACTTAGAGAACCACCTCTATAACTTAAGTACCAAAAGGTTCAAGTCAAGTGAGTTGAACAAAACCTATCTCTGGCATTGTCGCTTAGGTCACATAAATGAGAGTCGCTTATCCCAGCTCCATAAGGATGGGTTGCTGGACTCATTTGATTTTGAATCATATGAGACATGCAAGTCTTGCCTTCTAGAGAAGATGACCAAGACTCCCTTTAGTGGACACAACGAAAGAGCAACATGTTAGGAATCGTTGGAATGGCTAGAGGGGGGGTGAATAGCGAAGATGTAATTCGATTGCGTTTGTGTCTACAATTTCGTTAGTGCGCAGCGGAAATAGAAATAATAAAAGTGATAACGAAATAGACAACAAGCTAACACAATGATATAACGTGGTTCGGAACCGCACAGTTCCTACTCCACGGATCGAGCTCTAAAGAGCCCTAGTGATGCACACGCACTCACTAATGACAAACACTCCTTCTCGACACAAGTCGGAGGCGGAGAAACCCCTTACAATAAATCTTACAACAGTAAGAATGAAATACAAGCAATATACAATGTAAATATGAAATATAAGTAAAGAAAAGACTTTACAACACTTGTTTTGATTGCTTGAATGCTTGGTTGCTTGCTTGCACTTGGAGACTTGATTTGCACCAACAAATCGCCCCAATAGCCCTCAAGAACCGGTTACTTTTTCCTCCATCACGAGCTCCATATATAGCTTCAACCTGTGCTGGAAAAAGTCTATCAGTCGACTGATCGAGACCATCAGTCGACTGATACCACTGTTGTCGTGAGACAACGGCTAGTTCCACGTTGGATAAGTCCAACGGAACTACCATCAGTCGACTGATTGTGACCATCAGTCGACTGATGGAGTCCTCACTCGACCAGTCGAGTCTCGACTCCATTCTGTGGCCGAATTCTCGAGCACCGACCGATGATCATACTATCGATCGATCGCTGAGCTCATCATCGACCGCTAACCTATGGCGCCGATCGCTAGGCCATAACCCGCAATAAACCCTAGTTGACTCGGTCGGTCATTGACCGCCATGGCATGGCACTCAACATGAGGTTTTAACTCAAGTATGGTTCCCATACTTGCTAGACCACCCTTAGCCTAGACCTAAGCCTTCTAGTCACCTCCATCACCCTCACGCCTCTCGGATCCCTCCAAGTCATCCATGACTTGTTCATCCATCGCGCTAGCCTTCAGGTGCTTCCGTCGGCTATGTCATGCTAACGGTGTCTACACCGCCAAGGCATATTGGACTTACGCCGCCAAGACTCCGCTTGAACTTTACGCCGCCAACCATTGGACTTATGCTGCCAAGACTCCCGCTTGGACTTTACGCCGCCAATATCAAACCCTTGGACTTCTCAAATGCCAAGACTCAAGCTTGGACTTTCCCTTGCCAACCCATGTTGGACTTTCCATGCCAAGACCATGCTTGGACTTTCCTTGCCAACCCATGTTGGACTTTACATTGCCAAGTGTCCGACTTGGACTTTCCATGACAATTATATTGTCATATGTTTTTGTCGAAACATCAAAACACATCAAAACATCACTCGAGCCCAACTCGAGTCCTGGTCAATCGTGACCTGGGCCGATTGCACCAACAATCTCCCCCTTTTTGATGTTTGACAAAAACCAAGCAAATAATTGAGTTTGAATACTAACTCAAATCCTTTACCAATTATCCCAAATGTTCTCCCCCAAACATTCTCCCCCTTTTTGACTAACATCAAAAAGGTTTTCTCTCCAAGGAGATCAATGTCTCATGTCCCAATGAGATCTTACAATCCCCCCCTTGATCCAAAAATACCTAGGATGCCTACCATCTTCCTAGTGATAAGTCCCATATCACTCAAGAGAGGCAATCCTATTCACTCTCCCAATTTCCAAATTGGGTTTCTAAAAATCCATAAATTTCCCAAATTGATAACATTCTCCCCTTCAAGGAGAAAAACACATCCATCATCCCAAGATGGATATCTCCCCCTAAAGGCTTGCTCCCCCTTTACCATTGCACCAACAATGTCCTTGGAAAGTCCCTAAGCCAATAGAAACTTTAAACCGTCAAAACTAAGGTTAGAAATTCAACATTTAACTCTCCACACCTTAGAATTGATACAAACCCTAAACAACTCTCCTAATCCATATCCAATAGCTGTTCACCCTTTATAAGGCTTCCCAAACCATATCCTAGGGTTAGGAGTGGTTAGGGACCTTTGCCATGGCTGAACACGGACTAACCAAACTTAGCTTTCCCGAAATCAGCCTTGGCGATGACTAACTACCAACTACACATTCATCATCGACCGATCACACTCAGGCGTCGATAATAAATTTCGAATTTCGCTTATCGAATCGAGTTTCAGAAAATCATAAATAATTATACGTATATCGAAAAATCACGAAACTTGATACGTATAATACCTATGACACATACAATGGGGAAAAATGTTTGAAAAATATTTTACCCATAAAATAGTGAATTTGATACAAAACTCAAAACCATTGAAATTTTCAATGTTTTGGCCCTATTTTGTATCAACTTCATCAATGGTGATTGCTATCAAAAGATAGACTTCACCAAGGTTTTCTAAAATGATTTTAAAATGTTTTCAAAACCTTATCTTGGATCATATTCCTTGGGCTCTATGTGTGTGACTTGTACACGAGCTCTCCTAATGATCCACAACTAAAATTAGCTGAGTTTTAGTTCATCTAGATGCAAAAACTATGCACCTTGAACTTATCTCATATCCTAGCATCTTACATGTATCTATGGTGTATAAATACACATACATGTCAATTAGATGTGAGATGTGGGTTTTGTTCTCCCTAAACTAGGGTTTCATGCATTTTCTAAAGCAACTCTACTTGATTCCCTTATAAATGGGACTCCAAGTCATGTCATAGTCCTTAAATCAATTTTAATTAAATGCATGAATGATTATGGCATTTGAGATGATATAAATAAGCATATGCTCATAATCATGATGTCATGGCATAATATGAAATCTAAGAACACATGACATCTAAAGTAACCCTAAACAATATCATGACATGGTATATGATAGCAATACAATTATATAAATATTCATTCATACACACAAGATTTTTCAGAAACAAAGATTTCATTTAACTTAAAATTTGTCTTTTACATTCAAAATGGAGATTGGCTATGCTCAATCTCACTACAAAAATGACAACCACAAAAAAATCTAATATCCTCTAATCGTCCGCAGGAGGTGGCGGCGGAGGAGGCTGCTGACTCAGAGTCCAGGCCCGCATCATCTCTAGCATATCGAGCTGATGCTGCTCTATGCGGCCCTGGGTCTCCTCCATCCTATCGAGACGAAGGCCAAGGCAACTCGCTGTCGGTAGCTCCGAGACCTAAGCGTCAACCGACGATACTCCGAATCTGGACTCCGGTAGGCCACGACGCGTTACTCGGACCACCGGCTGATGTGTCTGCTGGCATCTGGTCATCCTCATCAGTGGTCTCTGTATCCTTGTGGTCCTCTGTCGCCTCTCTGGGCGGTGGAGGAGGTTGTCTGTGTGCCCTGGGTGGTCGAGGCGCCAACTCCATCATCCCAGCCATCCAGTAGCCGCTAAGGAGAAGTTCTGGCCCGATATCTGATCGTACACTTTTCGATAGGCCGCATGAAGAGCCCTATGGATGTTGATGCTTACAGTCGAGTCATCTTTGTGATGATATGTTCAAAAGGCATATGCACTTTCCCTTGTACAGGGGAAGTGAAGTGCACAATGCAGTGGAAAATGTTCAATGCAAAGTTTATGTCTAACTGATGACGCATGGCATATAGAAGAAAGAGATGGGAGGCGAATCTTGGCGGACCAAGTGACAATGAACAAACACAATGACCTTGTAAAGGACATTGTCAGGTGCAGATAACTCGGTGATAGGAAATAAATTTTGGGCCAGTGGACGAGGATAACCAAAAATATGCTCATGCATGGACTCCATAGAGATGTGGGCAAAAGGCTCAGGTAGAGGAAAGTCCATGGTAGGGTAAAAGATGAAGGTGTCATCTGAAGGCCTACACTCGAGAAACTCCTGCAGTATCGCAGGAGTGAACTCTAAGTCGCGTTTTGCAACGCGAGTAGTGTGTATGAGGGTCGCCATCTACCTTTTAAGGTTTTGGTAGAATTCCTTAATAAGGTCATCATTGATTGGATCGCACAAGACAATCTTCATCAAATTGTAGTATGCAATTAGTTCCATGACGTCACTACAATGCCTATTGAAAAAATTCCTATCGATGTACCTAACCAACATAGGTTGGTACAACCGAGAGTCACTCTCGGATGGATCATTCCTACGGGCTCTCCTATTATGAATGTAATGTGATGATATGCAATGCAATGGCAACAATACGCGATTAGATAAACCTCCATTGTAATGGAAATGAAAATTAGGGCTCGGAAAGAAAAGTCGTTACTTAGGCGCCATGTGTGTGCCGGAGGGAAGACTCAAAAGTTGCTGAGGATCGCCAAAAGTCGGAGAAGCTTTACTGGAACCCTAAACGGAACACGAGCAATAAACCCTAAATCGCGTGAACTAGGGCTCCAAGATAGGTCAAAAATGGAAGAGGAGAGACATGCTTATCAAACCTAGGACTTTGGAAGGTTGGCACGCCGGAAGAGCTGGTCGGAGAGGGAGACGGCGATCGGAGACCAAAGGAGGAAGAAGGCTTTCGTCGCGTGAAACGCCGAACCCTAGCGGTTCGCATTTTAAAAACAATTGGGCCGATCGATGTGGAGCATCACGATCGATGGCGTGTTTATTACGGGTTTCTGAGCCGGTCGTGATCCGGCTCGGCAATCGATCACGAACATTTTGTAACGCGTACATAGCATCGGTCGATGATGTTGCTCATCACGATCGATGTGCACATCACTCGGCGCTCATTGAGCACTCGGTCGATGGCCTTCGGCCTCGGTGAAACGATACCATCGATCGGTGATGGACCTCATCCGATCGATATTCGATCAGTCAAGTCATGGAGCTAGCACTCGACTGATGGCCGTATCGTATCGCGCTAAGTTATCGATCGGATCTCAATTTTATCATCTTAATTATTCCATTTTATCACGTTAGATCTTGTATTTCGAATGTATTGACGTTATACTTTTATTTATGTATTTGTTAATGTATTTTAATGTTTTATTTCATTTTTGCAAACATTAACATTCAATGATTTCCAAAACCTAACATCTCACCCTTTCTAAGTGTTGAAATACACAATCAAGGTAAAAGACTTGTTTTGTGAGATGTAATCTATCCTAGACATTCATTACATGCAAACATATGGTAAAACATATGAAGCATGGTGAATACAAGACATCAAGTTGTGTGGCACTTGAGTATCACTCTAGATGTTATTTTTACATCTTAACCACACATTTCTTGATACATGACCTTCCAAAGTGTGCCAATAATCAAAGGTACACACTATGACCTCTAAAACTAGATCGTGTCAATTTTATTGATTTTCATGTTTTCAAGATATATATTGACACAACCTAAAATTCTTTGAGATTAAGACTCAAGGATATTTTCAAAGTAACCATAACCTTGAAAGTAACCTTAAGGTGTCACCTTTATTATGGTTGAGTTAACTACCCATCCAATCAAGGTTGGCACACCCTAAACCCATCTTAGCGTGAATCAATCACGCTCTTAGGAACCCAAAATCGATTTGAGATCCTAGGGTTAATTAGATATTCCTTAGGGATAACCTCCCTAGATACCTTCCTCATGACCCTCCTAGGCTTATTAGCCTTGGTCATTTTGGTCTTTCCTAGGTTAACCTTAGGGATTGCCTCCCTAACAACCTTCTCAGTGGCCATCCTAGGTTTCTTCGAAACCATGGCCAATAGGCACAAACCTTGGTCAAGTCTAGGAATGACTTCCCCATTGACCTTGGTCTTCCTAGACCTAGTTAGTGTCCCATAGTCAAACGGAACACTATGGTAAGTCACCTTGGACTTAGGTTTGTGACCCAAACCATTCTTGCCCTTGATTGACTTTTGACTCTTAGGTCTTAGAAGTTGATTTTGACTTCTTGACCTACGAGTTTGACAATTTGACCCTTGAGATTGATTTTGTATTTTGTTTAGGGTCTTTTCCAATTTCTCAAGCCTTGACCTCAAGGCTTGGTTTTCTAATTCTAATTGCCCAATTTTAGAATTTTTATTTAACTCTTGGGCATTGGACTTTCTTGGCGAATGCCTAGTCCATTTTGGATTAAAACCTAGATGTTCTTGGATTTTCTTAATAGATTTCTTAGGTATTGTTTTTCTAAGGACATTAGTCCCAAATTTCTCCTTATTCTTAAGATGAACATTCTTAACTCCTAAACACATATGCTTGTTATTTCTAGCATGCTCTTTATGATACATACCACAATTGCTAAAATTAGTTCTAGCATGCTTTAAATTAGACGGAGCATTATTTAAATATACCTTAGGGTTTGCCTTAGTGGCTCCCCCTACTTGTGATGCTCCCCTTTGCCCCTTCTTCTTCTTTGGGCATAAACTCCGGTAATGACCGGCAGTTGAAGCAAATGATATGCTCCTTGATCTTTTGTCTTGGAGAACCGGCGTCCGTTGACTTTTGTTGACTTTTAGGCGCCGAAGGAGTTTTCTTGATCCTCTTTGAACATTTGCTCTTGTAATGCCCATACTCCCTACACTCAAAGTACATAATATGATTTTTGTTTGAAAATAAAGTGTTTGAGTTACCTAGGGTGGTGGTAGGTGCCGGAGTTGAATTTTGAGCTTCCTCATCTTGATCGGATGTTGAGAGCTCTTCTTGAGGTTGCTCCGGTGTAGAGGATGGTCTATCCTCCTCAATCCTAGAAGTAGATGCTTCTTCCACCTCTTCTACTTCTTCTTTCTCCGATTCGGAAGTTGACTCCATCTCAACTTCCGATTCCTCACTTTCACTTGAGGATGAACTCTCCTCATGGTATCTTGCCAATTTTCTCCATAACTCCTTGGCATACATGTAATCCCCTAACTTGCACAAAACATCATTAGGGATTAAATCTTCTAAAAGTTTCGTTACCTTAACTTCGGTCTTGAGCTTTTGGCGTTGCTCTTGGGTCCACTTTTTCAATTTTAGGACATTCCCCTTCTTATCCCTAGGGGGTTCAAGACCTTCAATGAGGATGAACCAATCCTCTATGTTCATCATCAAGAATGTTTCCATTCTTGCTCTCCATCTTGAAAATCTTCTGGATCATATGGAGGTGGAGTGTTGATTTCCCATCCAAGCTTGTCTTGGAATTCCATCTTCACCCTCTAGCCTTTCACCTTAGCTCCCGGTTGTTAATCCGTAGAAGAGCCCCGGGCTCTGATACCACTTGTTAGGAATCGTTGGAATGGCTAGAGGGGGGGTGAATAGCGAAGATGTAATTCGATTGCGTTTATGTCTACAATTTCGTTAGTGCGCAGCGGAAATAGAAATAATAAAAGCGATAACGAAATAGACAACAAGCTAACACAATGATATAACGTGGTTCGGAACCGCACAGTTCCTACTCCACGGATCGAGCTCTAAAGAGCCCTAGTGATGCACACGCACTCACTAATGACAAACACTCCTTCTCGACACAAGTCGGAGGCGGAGAAACCCCTTACAATAAATCTTACAACAGTAAGAATGAAATACAAGAAATATACAATGTAAATATGAAATACAAGTAAAGAAAAGACTTTACAACACTTGTTTTGATTGCTTGAATGCTTGGTTGCTTGCTTGCACTTGGAGAGCTGATTTGCACCAACAAATCGCCCCAATAGCCCTCAAGAACCGGTTACTTTTTCCTCCATCACGAGCTCCATATATAGCTTCAACCTGTGCTGGAAAAAGTCTATCAGTCGACTGATCGAGACCATCAGTCGACTGATACCACTGTTGTCGTGAGACAACGGCTAGTTCCACGTTGGATAAGTCCAACGGAACTACCATCAGTCGACTGATTGTGACCATCAGTCGACTGATGGAGTCCTCACTCGACCAGTCGAGTCTCGACTCCATTCTCGCGGTCGATTCGAGCACCGATCGATCATACTATCGGTCACGATCGCTGAGCATCACCGATCAGCTAACCTATGGCTGATCGCTGGCCATAACCCGCAATAAACCCTAGTTGACAACATGAGGTTTTAACTCAAGTATGGTTCCCCCATACTTGCTAGACCACCCTTAGCCTAGACCTAAGCCTTCTAGTCACCTCCATCAGCCTCACGCCTCTCAGATCCCTCCAAGTCATCCATGACTTGTTCATCCATCGCGCTAGCCTTCAGGTGCTTCCGTCGGCTATGTCATGCTAACGGTGTCTACACCGCCAAGGCATATTGGACTTACGCCGCCAAGACTCCGCTTGGACTTTACGCCGCCAACCATTGGACTTATGCTGCCAAGACTCCCGCTTGGACTTTACGCCGCCAATATCAAACCCTTGGACTTCTCAAATGCCAAGACTCAAGCTTGGACTTTCCCTTGCCAACCCATGTTGGACTTTCCATGCCAAGACCATGCTTGGACTTTCCTTGTCAACCCATGTTGGACTTTACATTGCCAAGTGTCCGACTTGGACTTTTCATGACAATTATATTGTCATATGTTTTTGTCGAAACATCAAAACACATCAAAACATCACTCGAGCCCAACTCGAGTCCTGGTCAATCGTGACCTGGGCCGATTGCACCAACACAACAGACTTGTTAGGACTTATACATAGTGATGTGTGTGGCCCTTTCAATGTCGCTGCTAGAGGTGGTTATAGGTACTTCATTACATTTACTGATGACTTCAGTAGATATGGTTATGTGTATCTGATGACACATAAGTCAGAATCCTTTGAAAAGTTCAAAGAATTCAAGAATGAAGTACAAAACCAGCTTGGCAAGAGTATTAAGATACTTCGATCAGATCGAGGTGGTGAATACCTTAGCCATGAGTTTTGTGACTATCTAGTTGAGTGTGGGATTCTATCCCAACTCACTCCTCCTGGAATACCACAGTGGAATGGTGTATCCGAAAGGAGGAATCGTACCCTATTAGATATGATATGATCTATGATGAGTCACACAGATCTTCCTATATCCTTTTGGGGATATGCTCTAGACACAGTAGCCTTCACACTTAATCGTATTCCATCCAAAGCTGTGATAAAGACACTATATACGATATAGACAGGGAAAAATTCCCAGATGTCATTCATGAGGATTTGGGATTGTGAGGCTTACGTTCGACGTCAAGTCTCAGACAAATTGGGACCCAAATCCGATAAGTGCTAAATTATTGAATATCCTAAGGAAACGAAGGGATATTACTTTTACATTCCCAGTCAGCACAAAGTGTTTGTGGCAAAGAATAGGGTATTTCTAGAAAGAGACTTTGTTTCTAGAAAAATTAGTGGGAGTACATTCGATTTTAAAGAAATTCAAGATATGGACCATAGCACTGAGGCCGAAATGGAGGTTGAACAAGAACCACAAAGTATTGTGGATGATGAAATTGTTGCACAAAGAGTTGTGGAACAATAACCTGTTCAGGTAGACCTACCTCTTCGCAGGTCTGATAGGATACGTCTTCAGCATGAGAGATACTCATTTCTCTTGTCTGACCATAATGACGTTATACTCGTTGATAATGAGCCTACCTCATATCAGGAAGCTGTGATGAGCCCAAATTCTGAGAAATGGCTAGAGGTCATGAGATCTGTGATGGAATCCATGTACACCAACCAAGTATGGACTTTGGTTGATCCACCTGAAGGCTTTAAATCCATTGGGTGTAATTGAGTCTTTAAGAGAAAGACTGACATGGATGGACTTACGCATACCTATAAGGGTCGATTGGTAGCTAAAGGTTTCAAGCAAATTCATGGTATTGACTATGATGAAACTTTTTCTCCAATTGCGATGTTTAAGTCCATTCGAATCATGCTTGCTATTGCAGCATACCACGATTATGAGATCTGGCAGATGGATATCAAAATTGCATTTCTAAATGGAAACTTGCTTGAGGATGTGTATATGACACAACCTGAGGGTTTTGTAGATCCACAGCATACTGGCAAAGTATGCAAGCTGCAAAGGTCCATTTATAGGCTAAAACAAGCTTAGGTGAAGATTCTAGCTCCGAGAAGCTAGAATATAGGCTGCTTCACCTAAGGTTTGTGAAAATGTTAGGGAATTATTTGATCAAGAATGACTTCCTTGTATTGTATGTGAATGACATACTACAAGAGGGTTAATGGGAACACAGTTGACATACTACTGGATGCGATCAAATAGTTTCATCAAGAATGAAGATGAACCCTATGTCTACAAGAGGGTTAATGGGAACACAGTTGTCTTCCTTGTATTGTATGTGAATGACATACTACTCATTGGGAATGAAATCCCTTTGCTACAGTTTGTGAAAACTTGGCTGGGGAATTATTTCTCAATGAAGGACTTAGGTGAAGCAGCCTATATTCTAGGCATCAAGATCTATAGAGATATATCTAAGAGATTGCTTGGCCTAAGTCAGAGTACATATATTGACACGGTATTACTACAGTTTGCCATGCAGAATTCCTAGAAGGGATTTCTGCCAATGTCACATGGTGTGAGTCTTTCGAAGACTCAAAGTCCCTCTTCTAGAGAGGAGAGAGACCGCATGGATAAGATCCCTTATGCATCTATCATAGGATCTATCATGTACGTCATGCTATGTACTCGTCCTGATGTCTCGTATGCTTTAAGCATGACGAGCATATACCAGTCAGATCCAGGTGAGCGTCACTTGATAGCGGTCAAGAATATTCTTAAGTACTTAAGAAGGACTAAAGAATATTTCTTGATATTTGAAGACGATAAGGAACTAGCTGTAAAGGGTTATAGTGATGCCAGCTTCCAAACTGACCAGGATGATTATAGATCGCAGTCAGGGTTCGTGTTTTGCTTAAATGGTGGCATTGTGAGTTGGAAGAGTTTGAAGCAGGACACAGTTGTTGATTCTACAACAGAGGCCGAGTATATTGCTACATCAGAGGCAACAAAGGAGGCAGTTTGTATTCGCAAGTTCATTACTGAGCTTGGGGTGGTTCCTAGCATAGTAGATCCTATAGAGATCTATTGTGACAACAATAGAGCGATTGCGTAGGCTAAGGAACCTCGCTCACACCAATGGACCAAACATATACTACGACGCTTCCATCTCATTCGAGAGATTATCAATAGAGGAGATGTGAAGATTTGTAGAGTACCCACAGAGGCTAACGTCGCAGATCCCTTGACCAAGGCTTTGGCACAGAAAAAGTATGATGGTCACACTAGGTCATTGGGTATTAGATAGTACAGTGATTGACACTAGTGCTAGTGGGAGATTGTTAATGAAAGCCCTAGAGCCGATCATCTGATGATTATTGTATGGACTTGTTGTATCATATTCCTATATATATTTATAAAGACATTTCTTTATGGTTATTATACTTACTTGTATTGGTGCCAAATAACTAAGTATAATAGCGTCCTTGAGTAGAAGGTTCTTATCTATATCAATCGATTGGTTGAATCGATAATGAGATGATATAGAGAATACTACTCTTAACAATTCCTAGTCAAGTATTAATATTCAGGTACAATGTTAATGCGTAGAGACTAGCATGTAGGTCAACTCGATGACTTGATCTCACAAGTCATGGATATGAGATATCAAGTTGACACATGGGTATGCATTGGAGAATGTATATTGAATGACCCGCCATGAGAAAGTATCATGGATCATTATATGAGTGTCATATACTTTCTCATGTGACTATTAGTATGACTATTAGTCCTTGGACCTGAAGTCACCATGGTTCCCTACATAAGGAGTTGCATACTTTGGCTTCGTCAAACGTCACCCGTAAATGGGTGGACTATAAAGGCGATTACTGGGTATGCAATAAATTATACGGAGAGATGTGAGTGATGTAGATGGGATATATCCCTCCTATATGATGGGAGTGATATCATGATTCTTGATAGAGTGAGACCACTAAGTGCATGGTCATGCCCAAATGAGTCAATATGAGATATTGAGCTTATTTGATTAGAGTGAGTCTACTTGGAGTTCAAGATATAGATTGTACAGAGGATGACATGGTCTATGCCTCAATTGATCAATTTAGATGTCAATGATAGAGGGACATTGTCACATATTGTGAGAGTCACAATTAGTAGTCACAATGGTGATGTTGGATCTCAACATTCTTGTAACTTGGGTAGCAATGATGTGTTGCTAGATACCGCTCATTGCTTATGTTTCTAAATCAGTTTAGGAGCATTGTCAACATTACAAGAACTTATAGGGTCACACACAAAGGGCAATTAGATAGAGATTAGGTTCATATGATGGACCAAGAGGATTAGGTTCATGTGATAAACCAAATTGGATTAAGAGCAATCCAAATTAGACTAATTGAGTTGGACTCAATTTGATTCAAGTGTTGAATGAGTATAATTTTGATTTGATTCATTGAGTCAATTTAAACTAATGAATAGAGATTCATTAAATTAAATTGACTTGAATTAAAGGTTAGATTTGATCAACCATGGGAGATAAGAGGTCAAGTTTGACTTGACTTGAGAGGGAAGATGAAGGGTAAAGTTTGACTTGACCAAATGTCACTTCATGGTGACTTGGCATAGGGCCGACCAATGATGATGTTCCACATTATCATGGACACATCATGGTGTGCCACCTCATGAGGAAGACCAAGAGCTATGGCTCTTGGTATTACATGGATGTTTTTAACCCTCCTTAAGTGGTCGGCCAAAACATTAGTGAGGCTAATTGAATTCTTCTTCTTCCTTCTCCTTTCTTCTTCTCTCCCTCTCCTCCATTGTCGAGTCCTCCCAAGAGTGCTAGCACACTCTAAGTGGTTCTCTCCACCTTTTGTCTGTGTGGATACGTGTAGAGGAGTGTACACTTGACACTCTATGAGATCCGGCAACCTTTTGGACGAGCGGGATAAGCGAAGGGCAATGCTACAAGGGTAACGTTCTTCCCATGTAGATCTAAGGTAGATCTAGTGTAGATAAACATGTACATGAATTTTATTTATCTTCTCACGGATCTGTGGCCGACTTTCGAGGTTTCTGCAACGCAAAAAGTAGTTTATGCGGCTCGGAGAATCTAACATTATACAAGGAACCTAGTGGTAAACCTGATCTCCTGTAATCGTGGGTAGAAGGATGCGATAGAATTGGAAATGGTTCATCGCAGGGATTGATTCGCCATCCTCGCACCGCCTATCCCGTCCTTGTAAGGCAGAGATAGTTCCCGATAGATGTGGTGGCTTATCGGGAGAGTGTATGATGTCCCTTCCACAAAAACATAGGTATACATTTAGACAACACCCAGTTGATAGCATTTTTTACGACACACAAGAGAAACCGAAGTCCTAGAATCCCTTTTAAAGATCTCGCGGCAAGCTCCTTTCTTCCTCCGTGTGACACTAAACTAGAGTTTAGTCCACCGACAACCCTTGCAATCGCAACCCTTAGATTTGACTTCCGAACAATTTCACCCACTAAAAAAATCGGTACTCGAATCTCAATCCCTGTGGGATCGATAATCTTTTATTACTTGATGACATCCATGCACTTGCGGGCGTTGAGCGCAAGCGCGCACTTTGAGTCCTCGACGGTCTCCGTCGCGAGATTTGAGGTTGCGTTCGCATGCATCAAGTGTGTTCTTGTATTTACTGCATTCTATTCTTTCCTTTCATGTTCAGAATAAATTGTTTATTGTGTGTTTGTTTGCCTATTTACCTAGGTTTGTTTGTTTATTGTTGAATTCAAATAATATTCCCTATGCACGTCTTAGTATCATTTCAGAGGTGGTAAAGATTAGTTAAGTTTGATCATCAAATTATGGATTTTTGTGTATGATAGGAGACTTCACCTGCATGCAGTCACTTGTTATGTTGGTGAACATTTTATTGATAGACCAAGCTTGATCTTGATTCACCTAGTGAGATTGTAAGTCATTCTTAATATTTACCCACTTTTGAGTGATAACACATGTGATACTTGTTGCCCTAGAACTTGCTTTGAGTCTTTTCAAAATTGCAATAACATTTACTTGCATTAATATGATAAAGGATTTCACTCTTGGTTCTTTTTCTTACTTAATTTGCTTGTCTAATCCACTTGATACGTCTATGATGTCTTACTTGTCATCTCTTTACATCTGCCATTTATTGTCCTGTTATCTTTATGGACTATCTTTTCCTGTATATATTATTTCCATATTGGAGAAATAGCATGATAAGTTGCATTGTCTGTGACGGACAAAAGTTTTAAGTATGGGGGAGGAGATATTGTTTTGGTGGAATTGACATGAAGCCTTGAATTGTTTCTTGCACCCTTCCTTGGTTCATACTGAAGTTTCAGGATCAGTTTTGATTGCTCTTGTTCTCAAGTCATATTGTAATGTCAAGGACCAAATTAGAGATGGGAAGTTGTCCATCACTGAAGTTTCACGTGTTCATTAATTGCTTTTGACAGTGCTATGATGGATTGTTCACCAATTGCTACAGCTTTGATGATAAAGATGAAGGATGACAGTCCACTTGTAGTCAGTCACGTGTTCACAAAGGTTGAATTCTGTTTTACAATAGAAATGGAAATCTTGGAGTTACGTGTTCACCAATTTGCTCTCTGCATGTTAATACGGAGGCAAAACACACTTCAATTTCTTAGATGCAGTGTGAAGAAGTTGATGATGCACTTGATGAAACAATTTCTGCAACAAGAATCCACAGTTTCTTGGGACAGAAAAAATAGTGAATGGTGAAGTTGTATGGACTCAAATTCTCAGACAAAAGTGGATCAGATATGTGATGTTTCTGCTGGCTGTTGGACACAATCTGAAAAAAAATACATGAAAAAAGTAAGGTCTAAAGAGGATTCTTGTGGCAATGTTGAGAACTCCAAGATACATCTAGTGGAGTTCTGCAAAAAGTTTAATCTTTGTGAGGAGATGGTTGCTGCCAGCTTACTAAAAACTGAAAATTCTTGCTAAAATTTGTCATGAGGTTATTGCTAAAGCACTCATTAAGCTGAAAGATCCTGACACAGTTTGAGGTAATTAAGATGCTTTTAAAGGAATGCAACGACGTCGAGCAATATGTTCAACAGTGCAATATATGTGGGTTTTTGCCAATGTCTAATTTCGGAGGAAGATTAGCATCTGCAGAAGAAAAAAAAATAGGGCAGACAAATAGGGCTAAATAATTGAGGCAAGACGATTTAAGCTCAACATGCAGAAATGCTTCGTGTGATTCAAAAGGTTTGATTTCGTGAGCTCTGAGGACAATTCTGGTAGCTATTCTCTGCACATAATAAGAATAACTGCAAATTCAGAAACAGAGTTAGAAGTTTATAGCAAAAATTGTGCAGGAAAGTTTGGCTACTAAAGGATGCCCAAATGGCTACGGTCATTCAAAGCAAAGCAACAAGAGGAGGAATTAGATATAGCAGCACATATAAAGAAGAAATTCTTCTATGTCATTGGTGATATCACTTAGTGGACAGATCATATTCTTGTTGTTGCAGGTGGTACTGGTAATATTTATAGAAAAATTGTAAACCATCTTGGAGTTTACTGTCATTCTCTAGAAGATTTGCTTCAGAAATGTATACTCTTTTGATATAAAGCAAAAAATACTAGGCTGCTTTAGAGTGCTTCAAATCATTGTCTGGATATAAACAAGGGCGGAGCCAAAAATTTTATTTCACCCGGGCTAATATCCGAACAAAAAAATGACCCGGGCTAATAATAAAGACATAGACAAAGTTAAAAAATTTTATATGGTCAAATAAGATAAAAAAGAATTTTTACCTGGGCTAAAGCCCGGGTAAGAATATATGTGGCTCCGCCCTTGGATATAGATGAAGTTTTCAATGCCCAGTGATTGAGTTCATCGAATGGCATCCCTGAAATAAATATTTATCTCTCTCTACTTTCTCATGGCCTTTGGGTAGATGACCAATATACATTTCTGATTGCAACATTAAGGATAACTGCAGTGCAATATTGAACATCCAGATGCTTGGATTAAAATTGTTGCATTTCAGAGACTGTTTGGAGACCTTCATGGGTATAAGTATGGGAAGGTTTAAAACACATAGTTATAGCATGTTTCGCTCTAATCCACTTGATGAAGTTGCTGTAGTACTTACTGGAAGCAGCAAAATTGGAGCTCCTAACCTACTTGTTATTCCATGAATCTTGTGACTTGGGAACAACTACCAGACTATGAGAAGTTCTAAATTATGCTCAAGGGAGTGAAAAAGGGTGGCAATAGTTAAAAGACTGCAGGAAAACGCCATCCCCTTTATGCAAAACCGATTAAATTCCAAGACATCTGATTCTGCAGAGAAAAGTTGACATATAAAAGTCACCTTCAATCCCAAAGTTGAAACTTCAAAGGAAACTTAGGCCTGAACATTTCTGCAATGAAAAAAAAAACACACGAGATTGAAATTGAAAACATACTTGCAGGGTTCTTGTTTACCTGCTTTGAGAAGCTGCACGTGCAAGTTTAGATGAGCTAGTTACATTCTGGAAAAATGCATGAGTTACCAAAGCTCTAAGAGGATATGCATACACGTGGATTCTTTTTGCCAAGGTCTAATTTAAAAGGGAGTGCAGCACCTGCAACTGTAGAGATAAGGCAGACAAATAGGGCTAAACCATGAGATGTATCAGTGCATTCATGAAGTTAGTTTCTTTGCTGGAAATTCTGTGCTCCAAGAAAAGTGTGGAGTCTGCTACCATGTTCAAGTTAAAATGTGTGCAGAAAATTCTGCATGATTGATGAGAAGAAAAAAAATCTTTCTTTTTCCTGCTACAAGATACTGCGCGCAGAAGGATGGTTTGTTCATAAACCTTGAAGCAGCCTCTTTGAATCTAATTGCAGATTTGTAGATATGTTTACTGATCTGAATGGATCGGTCAGTTAACTCTCAGTTGGGTTAAAATGCATAAAAGTTTCATTTGGGTTTGTTGCAAATTTATTTCAACAAACTCAAATCTGCAAGCAAAGGAGAGAAGAAAGACTTTTGCCTGAGTTTAGCAATAGGGTTACTGATTGGAAGCCAGCAGACATTCTGAAACTCTAGATGTTGTTACTGAACACTCAGATGTGGGAAAGATACTAATTGAATTGGAGCTTATTCAATCATGTTGCTTCTGGGGCGCCTGATGCAACCTGTGTACACGAGGAGTGTTCTCCATTTAGAATAGTTGTTAAACTTGATTGCATAAAAAAAAAGACAACTTATTCATTTGTTGAGAAAGACCAACTGATGCCCTTTCTCATGTATGGGTTATAAATTCTGCACTGGAACCATTCTCGCTGGAATTGAGCTGCATGGAAAAAATGATTGAGAAGTTTTCAATTTGGTGCCACTGAGTAGTCTCATAGGGCAATGGCTATGGTTGTGTCTTATGAGAATAGAATGGAGATACTATTGAGTGTTATTTTCTTGGATCGTTATTAGAATTTCTCCCTACACACTCCTAATTGCAACTGATCAGGTTAATTCTTTCAATTCTTCCATTGTTGTTTTGTACTTTGTGTCTTTGTCTTGTATCTCTTGGTATGTTTCTTTTGTAGTTCACTTCTGATCTTGTTTGATGCTTGATAAATCCTTTTGATTCATGTATGAGATGTATTGATAGCAGTAGAGAAGTAAATGATAAGCAAGCATATGGTAGTGCAGGATTACATGTTGTTTTGAGGGCGCCCCACTCCTACGTTTATTATGTGAGCATCAGTGTATTTATCCATTTTGGGAGGTTTTGTATCAGGCTTGGTCTATTTGATTTGACTGTAAATCATCATACATGTTGACTGTTGTAGGAGTCAGATCTTTTGACTACTTGGGATCCTGATCGATTTGGTGATCCTAAGTAACTTATTTTTTCTGTCTATGAATTATTGATTTGGGTATTCTTGGGGGAATGAGTTAGTGAGTCAGTATTCTTTATTTTTATTATTGCTCAGGACGCGTAAAAATAAGTGTGAGGAAATTTGATAGCTACATTTTTATTATGTTGTTTTTATTTACAGATTGCATATTTTAGGTTCTTTGATGGGGTAATTATTGTTATTCAGTATGTTTTTACATATTGAGTTGATTTGCGATTAATTGCGTTAATTCCTATAATTTCAATATTTTTCATGAATTGCATGTGATTTTGTAGGAAACATATAAAGAGGGCCTAATTGGAACAATCGCAGCCGTTGATATATATCAGATCGATCGCAGCCGTCGGATTTGATTAATCAGCTTACCTAGGGTGATATTAATTGGATTCGTTAAACCCTAGATCTAATTGGGTGGCTAGGATGAAAGGGGCTCAGATCAGATGGCTAAGGAAATTTAGTTAAGGAAAATACAACTTCTTCTCACGAGCAGAAATCGCGACAGCAGCTCATCCGCCTCTTCTTCCTCCCCAACGTGCGGAGGCGAGTGGCAATCATCCATAGCACTTCCCGCGATAGTTATGGCAACTCCAGCGGTGTCCTCTTCATCTCCCTCCATCCAAATCTTCCTTGGCGAGCGGCGGAGCTGAATCTGAGATTGGGCAGACGACGACTTCACTGAGCGGCTGGGATTTTCAACCATCTTCACCGGCATTCCTTTCACGCCTGGCGATCGGAGATGAGCGACCAAGTTGGACGTGATTTCATAAGGCTAGGGTTATCTTCTACTGTCGTGGTCATGGTAGCATGGCTTTCCATCTCCGACAGCCCTGATTCTTCCTATTCTGGCGATAACATTCAGTTTCCAATGGTGGTGAAGATCTTTTGACGATCACAGCTTCGGTCCCTTCCATTTTCGCAGCCGTGATTCATGCTGTTTCGCCTCCGTAAATCCATCCATCGACTGACGTGATTTCGCAGCCCCAAAGTCCATCACCGGAGCAGTGATCTGATTCCATCGATCCAGCTTTCGTCAGATTCTGACGAAAGATCTGTGCACTGAAGCCGTAGGAGCTGTTCAATACCATCGTGGGTCACCGGAGAGGGTGGTTCCTTTCCGGTGGTTGTGGATGTTTGTTGGTTAATTTTTACACTATTGTTTCAATATTTTTACTCTATTGTTTCACTACCGTTTCACTATTTTTTTCAATATTGTTTCACCAATGTTCAATTGTGTTTCAATTGTGTTCCCGTCATGTTTCATTTGTTTTGTATGGTGTTGCATATGGTAATTTGTTTTGGTAGTTTAGTTTGTGTGGTTGGTTTTATTTTCTGCAGTGTTAATTGTACTTTTTAGTTTTCAGTTAATCTTTGATCATTATGTCGTATAGTGACAGTGCGGTGCTTAGTTGAATTGCTTAGATTTATTTCATTTAGTTTTCAGTTAATCTTTGACCACTGTGACGTATAGTGACAATGTTGTGCTTGGTTGAATTGTTTAGTTTTCAGTTAATCTTTGACCAATGTGCCGTATAGTGACAGTGCGGTGAATTGTTTACATTTGTTAGCTTTGTTTTCAGTTACTATTTGACCATTGTGTCGTATAGTAATAATGCGGTGCTTGGTTGAATTATTTAAGTTTGTTCAGTTAATCTTCCATCATTGTACCGTATAGTGACAGTGCGGTGCGTGATTTACTTTCTTTTGCACATTAGGTTAGTTTTTCGGGAATTGTTAATTGGTAGTTAGGTTTATTTCTTGCAGGTTTAATTTTCATGTTTGTTAACCATAATTATTTGACTATTGTATCGTATAAGTGACTGTGCGGTGCATAGTAGAATCGTTCTTGCATTAGAGTAGCTTTCAAATAATTGTTTTGATAAGTTGTAGAAACCCCCTAGTGTTTACTTCTGTTTAAAAATAAACTGAAGGTAGGAAACTTCGCTTCCCACTTCAACTCGGTCGCTTGTTCATGGCGATCCCATCGACATCCTCGGATTAAAAAAAAATGTATCCTTGACAAGAGGGATTACCCAAGCAACCGTGTCATCGTAGTGCTATTCGATTAGAGTAGTCACTTGAACAAACTTGTTGTTCAAGTAACCAACCTCTATTCTACGAATAGCCGCGGAATAGACGATGTACGGATTGTCGGCTTTTGTGTTTATGTTCGGGGTCCAAGTTATATTAGCCACAAAATAGAATATATCATGCATATATAATTGAAAAACAATTACAAACATGTTACATATGAAGATAGATAAGTGATATACCTCTCGATCTTCTATTGTATGAACTTCCTCCTTTTGGACGTCGTGTGGGCGACGATCTACCAAAAGTCGAAGCTCCTAGATCACCAATCTTCGTTCCTTGCTCGCTCCAAACAAGAGGAAGTATAGAAATCGGCACTTCTCCTTCTTTCAACCAACCACCAAGCTCCAAGCTAGGTGCTAGCCACCGGACAAGAAGAAGAGGAGGAAAGGAAGTGGGCACCGGCTAAGGACTCCAAGGAATTACCCTAACCCTTGTTTCCACCGGCCAAGGAGAAGAGATTGAGGTAGTTGTTAGGATATTTGTAACGGCTAGAGGGGGGGTGATTAGCCTTTCTTCGTTTTTACAAGCAAGTTAGCGGAAGAAATACAAATACGAATAAGAATACAAGTAAGAAAACGATGAAAGCAATGCTAAGACTCGATGTACGTGGTTCGGAGATGACACTCCTACTCCACGGCAATCCGTAAGGTGGATTAGTCCTAGCCAAGCTTCACTATATTCTCCTTTGGATGAACCAAGGTGGAGAAACCTTTCTTACAATGCTCTCCTCTTATTTACAATGATGGATGATTAAGAACTAGAGAAGAGGAGGTTTTGAATTGCTAAAACACTTGGAAAAGCTTGGTGAGCACGAGGGTGTAGTTAGGAATGAGAGCACTATGTTCACCAAGCTCTCTAAGGCCCCTTTTTATAGAAGAGGGGATGTTTTTCCCGTTGGCCTCGATCAGTCGACTGATGCTTTCCATCAGTCGACTACCGCCGAAGCCAACGGCTTCTGAACCGAGATCTCCGCGGAGATTCGTAGCCGCAATTTCTAATGGCCAGGTGATCAGTCGACTGATCCCTCCATCAGTCGACTGATGAAGCGATCAGTCGAGTGATCGCAGCGCGAGCCGAAAGTGCGACTACATTCTCGTTTTTCGTTGTTGATCACGACCGCTATTGGCGATCGATGGTAACATCACGATCACATCACAAAGCGATCGTGATGGTCGGTTTCAACGACTCAGACCCGACAGACCGATACATCATATCAGTAGACTGATACTCATCAAGTGTGAGTAATTCACACTTGATTTTACACCCTAGACCTAGAATTGACTTTCTAACTCTTCCTTCAGCCTTGCGCCTTCCTTCAAGAGTTTCCTTCGGCCTCGCCATGTCTTGGGTTGCCAAATGCTTAGACTTTACGCCGCCAAGACTCCAAGCTTGGACTTATGCTGCCAAGACCTTACTTTGGACTTCTTTTGCCGAGGTTCACTTGGACTTTATTCTGCCAAGACTACAAATTTGGTCTTACGCTACCAAGTCCATCCCTTGGACTTTCCTTGCCAAGATCATACTTGGTCTTCCTTTGCCAAGGTTCACTTTGGACTTTACGCTGCCAAGACTACAAGCTTGGTCTTATGCTGCCAAGTCCGTCCCTTGTACTTTCCTTGCCAAGATCATACTTGGACTTCTCTTTTACCAAGGCTTCATCCTTGGATTTCCCTGTCACTTAAACATATTCATAATTAGATCACAGAACATTGCCTAACTTAGATGATTATCCAAACATCAAAACATATATAAATGCTTGGAGCATTGTTGCACCAACAATCTCTCCCTTTTTGATGTTTGACAATCATTTAAGTTAGGTATTTAAAGATACACACATAATCATATTTTCAATATGAATTATAACTTAAACACTCTTTCTCCCCCTTTGACATACATCAAAAAGAGAAGGATGCAAACATGAAAGAATTAATGTGTTGGATCTTGGACTAAGGTATAAGATCGAAATTAAGCTTCCCCTTAATCCAAGATATGCTTTATAATGTGTAAACAATATTTGAAGCAAAGCATAAAAAAATCACAAATTAAGTCCTAACTTTGCACCAACAATGGATTTTGGGGATAAAAAAGATATAATATATGAAACTCCCCCTAAAACACTGCATTAAACAGTCCTAAAACTTGTGTATACTCAATATTATCATACTATAATTTTAGGATATCAAAGATACACTAAATATCAGAAAATGGAGCTTTTTATCAGAAAATATAGCGTATCAGTCGACTGGTTTCTGAACCAGTCGACTGCTAAGCCTGAGATCGAAATTTCAGTCTTTTCAGCCCAACTTCAAAAATGCATTAGAAATTCTAGAAACCTCGAAAAATTACGAAATTTTGTGTACACATTTCTGAGATCATACTTTATTAAGGAAAAATAGTTTTAAAAATATATGTTCTCCAGATTTCAATATTGATACAAACTTGGAACCTAACAAAAGTTTTAAAGATTTTGCACACTTTGTATCACTTTTGTGTTCCACTTGAAAACTGTTTTTCAAAATATAATGAACATAGTTTAAAATATATAGTATTTGGAATTTCCAACCATGTTCTTAGAGCTATGTATTCATTACTTGAATACAAGCCTTCCCAATGATTGATCCATAAGGTATTTATGTCTCTAGGTGTGTCATTGGCTCATAGTAATGCATCATAACAAGCATGATGAGCCAAGTACACCTTCCCTATCATCTCACATGTTTCTAAGTGTCTCAATACAAAAATCAAGGTTTCTTAAGGCTTTTGTGAGATGTATCAAGGTATAATGCTAACATATAAATATAGGATCATGCATACCTAGAATTTTACTCTACAAAGCACATACCAAGCTCTCTCCTTAATGATGAAAATTCGGTTTCGGGAAGAGCTTTGGTGAAGATATCGGCAAGGTTGGACTTAGATTCTACATAATTAAGTTCAGTATCTCCTCTTGCCACATGATCTTTTATAAAGTGATGTTTCACTTCAATGTGCTTGGTCCTAAAGTGATGTACCGGATTTTTGGTCAAGTTGATGGTACTCACATTGTCACAATAAACTTTAATGTTAGAGTAGTGTAGCTCATAGTCCACAAGAGTATGTCACATCCAAAGTAGTTGAGCTACACAACCACCCATAGCCACATATTCGGCTTCGGTGGTTGATAAAGCAACACAATGTTGCTTCATACTACTCCAACTAACAAGGGAGGACCCAAGAAATTGGCATCCACCACTAGTACTCTTCCTATCAAATTTGCACCCGACATAATCGGAATCGGTATAGCCAAGCAATTCAAACGACCTAGTCCTAGGATACCAAAGTCCTACATTTAGGGTGCCTTTAATATGTCTTAAAATTCTCTTAACGGCTACTAAATGTGATTCTTTGGCACAAGATTGGTATCTTGCACACATACCTACCGCAAATAAGATATCGGGTCTACTAGCGATTAGGTATAGTAGGCTACCAATCATACTCCTATAAAGTTTAAGATCAATTGATTTACCTTCATGATCACTATCTATTCTAGTGCTAGTGGCCATAGGAGTGGTTACAATTTTGGCATTTTCCAAACCAAATTTCTTGATCATTTCATTTGCATATTTGGTTTGATAAATGTGAATCCCTTCATTGGTTTGCTTGACTTGTAAACCTAGGAAAAATGTAAGCTCTCCAACTAAACTCATTTCAAATTCATTTTCCATATTTTTTATAAAGTCTTGAAGAAGATCATCATTTGTTGACCCAAAAATGATGTCATCAACATATACTTGGGCTATGAATATATCCTTTAATGTTGACTTTATAAACAATGTTTGATCTACTTGGCCTCTTCTAAAATCCTTAGAAATTAAGAAAGATGACAATCTTTCATACCATGCCCGAGGAGCTTGTTTTAACCCATATAATGCTTTCCTAAGCTTACATACATGGTTTGGATAATCTATGTTCTCAAATCCAGGTGGTTGCTCTACATATACTTCCTCCTTAATATAACCATTTAAGAATGTCGATTTAACATCCATTTGGTAAAGTTTAAATCCCATATAGGAAGCATACCCTAAAAGAATTCTAATAGATTCTAACCTAGCAACCGGGGCATAAGTCTCATCATAGTCAAGCCCCTCAACTTGATTAAATCCCCTAGCAACCAACCTAGCCTTATTTCTAGTGATATTTCCTTGGTCATCTAGCTTATTCCTAAAGACCCATCTTGTGGTAATTATGGTGCTATCATTGGGTCTAGGTACTAACTCTCATACTTGACTCCTCTCAAATTGAGCCAATTCATCTTGCATTGCCAAAATCCAATCCGGATCATGTAATACATCATTGATCGATTTGGGCTCAATTTGTGAAATGAGAGCTACTTGACTAGTAGGAGGTCTATGAAATGACCTAGTTCTTACTCCTTGAGATAGATCTCCTACTACTTGGTCAAGTGGATGATCTTGATGAACTCTTAGGGTTCTAGAAGGGGTTTCAAATTGATCATTATTATCTTCTACCCTCCTTTCATCATCGGAATCTCCTCTTCCTCCCCATTGATCATTACCCCTTATGGTCAAATTTTGAAGTTTTTGGGTAATGCCTTGATTATTGTCATTAATATCCTTATCAATGGAGGACTTTCTAGGGTAGGTACTAGTGGTTTCATCAAATTGAACATTAGAAGATTCCTCAATTCCTTGGGTTCTCTTATTGTAGACTCTATACCTTCTACTTGTGGATGAGTATCCAACTAGGATTCCCTCATCCTCTTTGGATTCAAATTTTCCTAAATTATCTTTGGTATTTAAAATATAAATTTTACATCCAAAGACTTTGAAATAGTGAATTGTGGGAATAGTCCCATTCCATAATTCAAATGGTGTCTTTCCTAAAAACCTATGAATTTGAACCCTATTTTGGATATAGCAAGCGGTATTAATCGCTTCTGCCCACAAGTAGCTAGGTAGAGAATATGCATTAAGCATAGTCCTAGCTGCCTCTTGTAGGGCACGATTTCTCCTTTCCACCACCCCATTTTGTTGGGGTGTTCTAGGACAAGAGAACTCATGCTTGTACCCTTGTTTAAACAAAATTGTGAAAATTTAGAATTCTCAAATTCACCACCATGATCACTACGGATCCGGTTGATTTTGAGACTCTTTTCATTTTCAACCCTTTTACTAAATCCTATGATTATTTCTAAGGTATCATCCTTGTGTTTCATAAAGTAGACCCAAGTATACCTAGAAAAATCATCTACTATAACTAAACAATATTTGTTACCATTTAAAGAGGGAGTGCTATGGCAATCAAATAAGTCAAGATGCAATAATTCTAACGGTAAAGAGGTATTAGTTAGGGTTTTACCTTTGTGTGATGCCTTTGTTTGTTTTCCTTCTTGGCATGCATCACACATTTTGTTCTTGACATATTTGATCTTTGGTAGCCCTTTGACCAAATCCAAGTTGGCTACCTTGGCTATGTTTTTCATGTTGATGTGCCCCAATCTCCTATGTCATAGCCAACTTTCTTCTTCTTTTGCAACAAGACACTTAGTAGAAATGTTAGAAGCATATGAAAGATCAACATAATAAATATTTGACTTCCTATATCCCACTAACATACAATCATTTAATTCCTTGTGCCTAATCATGCATTTAAAGGATTCAAACGAGACATGATAGTTTGCATCACAAAGTTGACTAACACTTAATAAATTAAATTTCATATTTTCAACTAGTAAAACTTTGTGAATGACAATTTTGGGGGATACCTTAATTGTACCTCTACCTAATATCTTGAGTTTTCCACTATTTCCAAAAGATACCGCTCCCTTCTTTACATACTTAATTGTGGAGAACTTGCTCACATCACCGGTCATATGTGTTGAGCAACCGCTATCCACAATCCACATACCTTGCTCTCCTACCTAAATCACATGAAAAACACAAGCTTTTGGTACCCAAACATTTGGACTGGTAACATTAAGTAAAAACTTCTTAGGTACCCATGCTTTCTTAACCTTTCCCTTAATGGTTGCTTTTCTATTAATCAATGAAATATAAGCAACTTCTTTTTCTTTTGGCTTATACCCTAAACCGGCCTTGTTGTAAACGACTCTTTATCGACTAAGGATCATATCAAGACATTTTGAGCCATTTGAGAATTTTTCTAAACATGTTTTTAATTCACTAACCTCATCCTTAAGTTTGTCATTTTCTTCCTTAAGCATGCAAGAATCAACATGTGAAGGTTTTTCATTCCTAATGGCCTTTAGTTCTACCTTCATGCTCTTAACCTTAGATTTAGACTTATCTAGAGCTTCTTTAAGATAGGCAATTGATTTATAGAGAAGCTTAACTTTGGGAGAGTTCATTACCTCATCGTCACTAGATGACGATTCATCACTTGAGGAGTCTTCTTGGCTTGATGTATCGGAATCATCTCCTAGGGCCATGAGTGCCACATGGCGTGTGATGTGGCAAAGCTCATCATCGGAGGAGGAGTCTTCAACACTTGGTGTGTTCCATGTGGTTTGAGCTACCATAGCCTCCTTCTTCTTCTTCTCCTTCTTGTCCTTCTTTTTCTTTTCTTTTTCCTCCTTCTTCTTTAGCTCCGGGCAATTTCGCTTTATGTGCCCCTTCTTGTTGCAAGCATGGCAAATCACATTGTTATTGAAACTTGAATTACCACTAAACTTACCTTTTGAAGAATGAGACCCCTTCCTTGCTTCTCTACTCTTGAACTCCTTTGATTTCCTATAGAGATTCTTGACAAAATTGGCCATCTCACTAGATGAGTCTTCATCACTACTTGAGTTATGCTCCGATTCGGATGATGATGATACTTCTTTTCTTTCCTTCTTCTTCTTTTCCTTCTTTTCAACAAATAGAGCTAAACCCTTTTCCTTAGAGGACATGTTAGTTTGCTCATGTAATTCAAACTCACAAAATAATTCATCAATTTTAATTTGAGAAAGATCCCTAGTTACCTTAATGGCATCAACTATAGAAGTCCATAAAGAATTTCTAGGAAATGCTTGAAGTATGTATCTTACCAATTCCCGGTTGTCAACTCGCTCACCTATGATGTGAAGTCCATTCACAATCTCCTTGAACCTTCCATGCATTTGGCTTACGGTTTCATGCATCTTTATTTGGAAGGCTTGAAGTTGTCCAATTAGTAGGTCCTTCTTGGCCCTCTTTGACTCCTTGGAACCATCATTTAGTTCAATAAGCTTTTCCCATAACTCCTTGGCGAATTCGAAAGGCCCCACCTTGTTGAGTTGTTCCAATGTAATGCCGCATTGGATGGTGAGTATTGCCTTGGCATTTGATTTGAACTTCCGGTTTATTTCCCTCGTCCAATCCTTGCTCGGAATAGGGTTTCCATGTTCATCCACCGATTCCTCGAAGCCATCTACAATACTATGCCAAATTTCAATGTTACTCATAAGATAGTACTTCATCCTACCTTTCCAATACGCAAAATGACTTCCATCGAAGAGCGGTGGCTTGGCGGTGCTATATCCCTCTTGAAGAGCCATTGATGCCTTGGTTGATGGTGAGATCTTCCAAGCTATCCGGGCTCTGATACCACTTGTTAGGATCTTTGTAACGGCTTGATGGGGGTGTTTATCCTTTCTTCTTTTCTACAAGCAAGTTAGCGAAGCAATACAAATCTGAATAAGAATACAATAAGAAAACGATAATGCTTAACACTCGATGTACGCGTGGTTCGAGATGACGCCTTACTCCACGTAATCCGTAAGGTGGATTAGTCCTAGCCAAGCTTCACTATATTCTCCTTTGGATGAACCAAGGTGGAGAAACCTTTCTTACAATGCTCTCCTCTTCTTTACAATGATGGATGATTAAGAACTAGAAAAGAAGAGGTTTTGAATTGCTAAAACACTTGGGAAAGCTTGGTGAGCACGAGGGTGTAGTTAGGAATGAGAGCACTAGCTTCACCAAGGCCCCTTTTTATAGAAGAGGAGATGTTTTTCCGACCGATGCTTTCCATCGACTTCTAAACCGAGATCTCCGGAGATTCGTGAGCCGCAATTTCCAACGGCGTGATCTGATCCTCCATCACGATGGGAGCGACGATCCGAGTGATCGAGGCCGCAATGAGCGCGACTACATTCGCGGCTCGTTTTGCGTGATCCCGATCGCTATAATTGGCGTACGATCGATGGTAACATCCGATCACATCGTTAGCAAAGATCGATGATGGTCGAGTTTCAACCGACTCGAGCACCGATCACCGATCGATACATCATATCGATGGATCGATACTCATCAAGTTTGAGTAATTCACACTTGATTTTACACCCTAGACATAAACTTGACCTTCTAACTCTTCCTTCAGCCTTGCGCCTTCCTTCAAGAGTTTCCTTTGGCCTCGCCATGTCTTGGGTTGCCAAATGCTTGGACTTTACGCCGCCAAGACTCCAAGCTTGGACTTATGCTGCCAAGACCTTACTTTGGACTTCTTTTGCCGAGGTTCACTTGGACTTTACGCTGCCAAGACTACAATCTTGGTCTTACGCTGCCAAGTCCATCCCTTGGACTTTCCTTGCCAAGATCATACTTGGTCTTCCTTTGCCAAGGTTCACTTTGGACTTTACGCTGCCAAGACTACAAGCTTGGTCTTATGCTGCCAAGTCCGTCCCTTGGACTTTCCTTGCCAAGATCATACTTGGACTTCTCTTTTACCAAGGCTTCATCCTTGGATTCCACATCCTTAAACATATTCGTAATTAGATCACAGAACATTGCCTAACTTAGATGATTATCCAAACATCAAAACATATATAAATGCTTGGAGCATTGTTGCACCAACAATCTCCCCCTTTTTGATGTTTGGCAATCATTTAAGTTAGGTCTTTAAAGATACACACATAATCATATTTTCATTATGAATTATAACTTAAACACTCCTTCTCCCCCTTTGACATACATCAAAAAGAGAAGGATGCAAACATGAAAGAATTAATGTGTTGGATCTTGGATTAAGGTATAAGATTGAAATTAAGCTCCCCCTTAATCCAAGATATGCTTTATAATGTGTAAACAATATTTGAAGAAAAGCATAAAAAAAATCACAAATTAAGCCCTAACTTTGCACCAACAATGGATTTTGGGGATGAAAAAGATATAATATATGAAACTCCCCTAAAACATGCATTAACGGTCCTTAAAACTCAGGTATACCAATATTATCATACTATAGTTTTAGGATATCAAAGATACACTAAATATCAGAAAATGGAGCTTTTATCGTAATGAACCACTGACCGCTACTGAAATCGAAATTTCAGCCTTTTCAGCCCAACTTCAGAAATGCATTAGAAATTCTAGAAACCTCAAAAAAATCACGAAATTTTGTGTACACATTTCTGAGATCATACTTTATTAAGGAAAAATAGTTTTAAAAATATATATTCTCCAGATTTCAATATTGATACAAACTTGGAACCTAACAAAAGTTCTAAAGATTTTGCACACTTTGTATCACTTTTGTGTTCCACTTGAAAACTGTTTTTCAAAATATAATGAACATAGTTTAAAATATATAGTATTTGGAATTTCCAACCATGTTCTTAGAGCTATGTATTCATTACTTGAATACAAGCCTTCCCAATTATTGGTCCATAAGGTATTCATGTCTCTAGGTGTGTCATTGGCTCATAGTAATGCATCATAACAAGCATGATGAGTCAAGTACACCTTCCCTATCATCTCACATGTTTCTAAGTGTCTCAATACAAAAATCAAGGTTTCTTAAGGCTTTTGTGAGATGTATCAAGGTATAATGCTAACATAAAAATATAGGATCATGCATACCTAGAATTTTACTCTACAAAGCACATACCAAGCTCTCTCCTTAATGATGAAAATTCGATTTCGGGAAGAGCTTTGGTGAAGATATCGGCAAGGTTGGACTTAGATTCTACATAATTAAGTTCAGTATCCCCTCTTGCCACATGATCTCTTATAAAGTGATGTTTCACTTCAATGTGCTTGGTCCTAGAGTGATATACCGAATTTTTGGTCAAGTTGATGGTACTCACATTGTCACAATAAACTTTAATGTTAGAGTAGTGTAGCTCATAGTCCACAAGAGTATGTATCATCCAAAGTAGTTGAGCTACACAACCACCCATAGCCACATATTCGGCTTCGGTGGTTGATAAAGCAACACAATGTTGCTTCCTACTACTCCAACTAACTAGGGAGGACCCAAGAAATTGGCATCCACCACTAGTACTCTTTCTATCAAATTTGCACCCGGCATAATCGGAATCAGTATAGCCAAGCAATTCAAACGACCTAGTCCTAGGATACCAAAGTCCTATATTTAGGGTGCCTTTAATATATCTTAAAATTCTCTTAACGGCTACTAAATGTGATTCTTTGGCACAAGATTGGTATTTTGCACACATACCTACTGCAAATAAGATATCGGGTCTACTAGCGGTTAGGTATAGTAGGCTACCAATCATACTTCTATAAAGTTTAAGATCAATTGATTTACCTTCATGATCACTATCTATTCTAGTGCTAGTGGCCATAGGAGTGGTTACAATTTTGACATTTTCCAAACCAAATTTCTTGATCATTTCATTTGCATATTTGGTTTGATAAATGTGAATCCCTTCATTGGTTTGCTTGACTTGTAAACCTAGGAAAAATGTAAGCTCTCCAACTAAACTCATTTCAAATTCATTTTCCATATTTTTTTATAAAGTCTTGAAGAAGATCATCATTTGTTGACCCAAAAATGATGTCATCAACATATACTTGGGCTATGAATATATCCTTTAATGTTGACTTTATAAACAATGTTTGATCTACTTGGCCTCTTCTAAAATCCTTAGAAATTAAGAAAGATGACAATCTTTCATACCATGCCCGAGGAGCTTGTTTTAACCCATATAATGCTTTCCTAAGCTTACATACATGGTTTGGATAATCTATGTTCTCAAATCCAGGTGGTTGCTCTACATATACTTCCTCCTTAATATAACCATTTAAGAATGTCGATTTAACATCCATTTGGTAAAGTTTAAATCCCATATAGGAAGCATACCCTAAAAGAATTCTAATAGATTCTAACCTAGCAACCGGGGCATAAGTCTCATCATAGTCAAGCCCCTCAACTTGATTAAATCCCCTAGCAACCAACCTAGCCTTATTTCTAGTGATATTTCCTTGGTCATCTAGCTTATTCCTAAAGACCCATCTTGTGGTAATTATGGTGCTATCATTGGGTCTAGGTACTAACTCTCATACTTGACTCCTCTCAAATTGAGCCAATTCATCTTGCATTGCCAAAATCCAATCCGGATCATGTAATGCATCATTGATCGATTTGGGCTCAATTTGTGAAATGAGAGCTACTTGACTAGTAGGAGGTCTATGAAATGACCTAGTTCTTACTCCTTGAGATAGATCTCCTACTACTTGGTCAAGTGGATGATCTTGATGAACTCTTAGGGTTCTAGAAGGGGTTTCAAATTGATCATTATTATCTTCTACCCTCCTTTCATCATCGGAATCTCCTCTTCCTCCCCCTTGATCATTACCCCTTATGGTCAAATTTTGAAGTTTTTGGGTAATGCCTTGATTATTGTCATTAATATCCTTATCAATGGAGGACTTTCTAGGGTAGGTACTAGTGGTTTCATCAAATTGAACATTAGAAGATTCCTCAATTCCTTGGGTTCTCTTTTTGTAGACTCTATACCCTCTACTTGTGGATGAGTATCCAACTAGGATTCCCTCATCCGCTTTGGATTCAAATTTTTCTAAATTATCTTTGGTATTTAAAATATAAATTTTACATCCAAAGACTTTGAAATAGTGAATTGTGGGAATAGTCCCATTCCATAATTCAAATGGCGTCTTTCCTAAAAACCTATGAATTTGAATCCTATTTTGGATATAGCAAGCGGTATTAATCGCTTCCGCCCACAAGTAGCTAGGTAGAGAATATGCATTAAGCATAATCCTAGCCGCCTCTTGTAGGGAACGATTTTTCCTTTCCACCACCCCATTTTGTTGGGGTGTTCTAGGACAAGAGAACTCATGCTTGTACCCTTGTTCTAAACAAAATTGTGAAAATTTAGAATTCTCAAATTCACCACCATGATCACTACGGATCCGGTTGATTTTGAGACTCTTTTCATTTTCAACCCTTTTACTAAATCCTATGATTATTTCTAAGGTATCATCCTTGTGTTTCATAAAGTGGACCCAAGTATACCTAGAAAAATCATCTACTATAACTAAACAATATTTGTTACCATTTAAAGAGGGAGTGATATGGCAATCAAATAAGTCAAGATGCAATAATTCTAACGGTAAAGAGGTATTAGTTAGGGTTTTACCTTTGTGTGATGCCTTTGTTTGTTTTCCTTCTTGGCATGCATCACACATTTTGTTCTTGACATATTTGATCTTTGGTAGCCCTTTGACCAACTCCAACTTGGCTACCTTGGCTATGTTTTTCATGTTGATGTGCCCCAATCTCCTATGTCATAGCCAACTTTCTTCTTCTTTTGCAACAAGACACTTAGTAGAAATGTTAGAAGCATATGAAAGATCAACATAATAAATATTTGACTTCCTATATCCCACTAACATACAATCATTTAATTCCTTGTGCCTAATCATGCATTTAAAGGATTCAAACGAGACATGATAGTTTGCATCACAAAGTTGACTAACACTTAATAAATTAAATTTCATATTTTCAACTAGTAAAACTTTGTGAATGACAATTTTGGGGGATACCTCAATTGTACCTCTACCTAATATCTTGAGTTTTCCACTATTTCCAAAAGATACCGCTCCCTTCTTTACATACTTAATTGTGGAGAACTTGCTCACATCACCGGTAATATGTGTTGAGCAACCGCTATCCACAATCCACATACCTTGCTCTCCTACCTAAATCACATGAAAAACACAAGCTTTTGGTACCTAAACATTTGGACTGGTAACATTAAGTAAAAACTTCTTAGGTACCCATGCTTTCTTAACCTTTCCCTTAATGGTTGCTTTTTTATTAATCAATGAAATATAATCAACTTCTTTTTCTTTTGGCTTATACCCTAAACCGGCCTTGTTGTAAATGGCTCTTTGTCGACTAAGGATCATATCAAGACATTTTGAGCCATTTGAGAATTTTTCTAAACATGTTTTTAATTCACTAACCTCATCCTTAAGTTTGTCATTTTCTTCCTTAAGCATGCAAGAATCAACATGTGAAGGTTTTTCATTCCTAATGGCCTTTAGTTCTACCTTCATGCTCTTAACCTTAGATTTAGACTTATCTAGAGCTTCTTTAAGATAGGCAATTGATTTATAGAGAAGCTTAACTTTGGGAGAGTTCATTACCTCATCGTCACTAGATGACGATTCATCACTTGAGGAGTCTTCTTGGCTTGATGTATCGGAATCATCTCCTAGGGCCATGAGTGCCACATGGCGTGTGATGTGGCAAAGCTCATCATCGGAGGAGGAGTCTTCAACACTTGGTGTGTTCCATGTGGTTTGAGCTACCATAGCCTCCTCCTTCTTCTTCTCCTTCTTGTCCTTCTTTTTCTTTTCTTTTTCCTCCTTCTTCTTTAGCTCCGGGCAATTTCGCTTTATGTGCCCCTTCTTGTTGCAAGCATGGCAAATCATATTGTTATTGAAACTTTTATTACCACTAAACTTACCTTTTGAAGAATGAGACCCCTTCCTTGCTTCTCTACTCTTGAACTCCTTTGATTTCCTATAGAGCTTCTTGACAAAATTGGCCATCTCACTAGATGAGTCTTCATCACTACTTGAGTTATGCTCCGATTCGGATGATGATGATACTTCTTTTCTTTCCTTCTTCTTCTTTTCCTTCTTTTCAACAAATAGAGCTAAACCCTTTTCCTTAGAGGACATGTTAGTTTGCTCATGTAATTCAAACGCACAAAATAATTCATCAATTTTAATTTGAGAAAGATCCCTAGTTACCTTAATGGCATCAACTATAGAAGTCCATAAAGAATTTCTAGGAAATGCTTGAAGTATGTATCTTACCAAGTCCCGGTTGTCAACTCGCTCACCTATGATGTGTAGTCCATTCACAATCTCCTTGAACCTTCCATGCATTTGGCTTATGATTTCATGCATCTTCATTTGGAAGGCTTGAAGTTGTCCAATTAGTAGGTCCTTCTTGGCCCTCTTTGATTCCTTGGAACCTTCATTTAGCTTAAGAAGCTTTTCCCATAACTCCTTGGCGAATTCTAAAGGCCCCACCTTGTTGAGTTGTTCCATTGTAATGCCGCATTGGATGGTGAGTATTGCCTTGGCATTTGATTCGAACTTCCGATTTATTTCCCTCGTCCAATCCTTGCTCGGAATAGGGTTTCCATGTTCATCCACCGGTTCTTAGAAGCCATCTACAATACTATGCCAAATTTCAATGTTACTCATAAGATAGTACTTCATCCTACCTTTCCAATACGCAAAATGACTCCCATCGAAGAGCAGTGGCTTGGCGGTGCTATATCCCTCTTGAAGAGCCATTGATGCCTTGGTTGATGGTGAGATCTTCCAAGCTATCCGGGCTCTGATACCACTTGTTAGGATCTTTGTAACGGCTAGAGGGGGGGGGGTTATTAGCCTTTCTTCGTTTCTACAAGGAAGTTAGCGGAAGCAATACAAATACGAATAAGAATACAAGTAAGAAAACGATGAAAGCAATGCTAACACTCGATGTACGTGGTTCGGACATGACACTCCTACTCCACGGCAATCCGTAAGGTGGATTAGTCCAAGCCAAGCTTCACTATATTCTCCTTTGGATGAACCAAGGTGGAGAAACCTTTCTTACAATGCTCTCATCTTCTTTACAATGATGGATGATTAAGAACTAGAGAAGAGGAGGTTTTGAATTGCTAAAACACTTGGGAAAGCTTGGTGAGCACGAGGGTGTAGTTAGGAATGAGAGCACTAGCTTCACCAAGCTCTCCAAGGCCCCTTTTTATAGAAGAGGAGCTGTTTTTCCCGTTGAGCCTCGATCAGTCGACTGATGCTTTCCATCAGTCGATTGCCGCCGAAGCCAACGAATTCTGAACCGAGATCTCCGCGGAGATTCATAGCCGCAATTTCCAATGGCCAGTTGATCAGTCGACTGATCCCTCCATCAGTCGACTGATGGAGCGATCAGTCGAGTGATCGCAGGCCGCAGTCGAGTGCGACTATATTCTGTGCTCATTTTTGCGTTGATCGATCGTATCCTTTGTTGGCGATCAGCGATAGTAACATCGATCGGCCTGCATCAAAGCGATCGGATGGTCGAGTTTCAACTCGACTCGGTCGAGCACTGACCGGTCGTGATACATCATATCGATGGCGATACTCATCAAGTGTGAGTAATTCACCCTTGATTTTACACCCTAGACCTAGACTTGACCTTCTAACTCTTCCTTCAGCCTTGCGCCTTCCTTCAAGAGTTTCCTTCGGCCTCGCCATGTCTTGGGTTGCCAAATGCTTGGACTTTACGCCGCCAAGACTCCAAGCTTGGACTTATGCTGCCAAGACCTTACTTTGGACTTCTTTTGCCGAGGTTCACTTGGACTTTATGCTGCCAAGACTACAAGCTTGGTCTTACGCTGCCAAGTCCATCCCTTGGACTTTCCTTGCCAAGATCATACTTGGTCTTCCTTTGCCAAGGTTCACTTTGGACTTTACGCTGCCAAGACTACAAGCTTGGTCTTATGCTGCCAAGTCCGTTCCTTGGACTTGTTGGTGCAGTAGGCACCTAAGTCGAATCTGAGTTTTGATTATAGCAAACGATACAAAGTTAAGCTCATGTTGTTATCTCACGAGCTGAATTGAGTGTGCAGAAAATTGCTATAGCTGGAGCTGAAGGCTAGCGACACCCGGAGGAAGCCGCGGTGGTCGGGCGACACTCAAGTGAGTTCGGAGGGAGCCGAAGGAATTGAGTGGAAGGCCGGAAGCAAAAGCAACACGTAAGTATCGAGGAAAGCTCGTGTGTGTGAGTGTAAGTAAGGTCGTATCCTCATTACGGGGAAAGACTTAAGCGTAGATCCGACCCAAGACATCTCATAGGTGGTCTAGGTCGAGATCGGACGGTCGACGACTGTCGAAATAATGTTTTCTTTAAGCTAACATTGCCTTGCGGCCGACATCGATCATTGCCAACTGAAGGACTCGATTGCGATCCATCGGTTCGGGTGACTACGGCTAGCACTCGATGCCAGATCCGGTGATGGCCATCACCGATCATTCGGTCAAAGGATCAGCTTCGAGGAGTCAAAGTTTATCACCAAATTTCAAGGGGAGTGGTGCTCAAATATGATTGGCTAGGGTTCCTCTCGAAAAGGGGCTCAAAGACTATAAAAGGAGGTCCTAACCTAGGGTTTTGACAATAATTCTAAGTGCTCAAAAGCTTCCGCAACGCTGCGACTCTCCGACAACTCTACGACAACGAAGTGTTGCCAACAACCCTAGCTTAAGGTCTTTCTTTTTAGTTGTTGGTATAATCCTTGTTATTGTTTTCAATATTGCAACTCTTTTACTCGAGGTTTTTCTATCGTTGCATTTTACTTTAATAGAAGAGAGGGTTTGTCTCTCAAAGTTTTTTGTAATCAAAACTCCTACCTCCAACGAGGAGTGTTTTAGTGAATTGCCCTCCGTACGGTCTAGGACCGTTAGGGCCTTGGAGTAATGGCCAAGGCTACGAACCAAGTAAAAAATAAACTTGTCTCTTTTTGTTTCATTTACATTTCCGTTGCGTATATTTGTCTTGAAACGAATTCGAAAGAAAAAGGCTTTTCGCTATTCACCCCCCCTCTAGCGAACCGCATCGATCCAACAATTGGTATCAGAGCCGGGGGTTGCTATGATTTAGTGAAACCACCAATCTAGCCATTTTTACAGATTTATTTTTTTTGTTTCTTTTAATTCTGTTTTTTTTCTTTTTTTTTGGATTTATTTCGCTTTGTTAAGTATTCTCCCGCACTACTAATCCAAGACGCGAGTCTTGACACTTGTTTTTGTGTTTTTGTCGTTGCTAGTTTCTTCGTTGTCGTCTCCTTGTGTCTTTTGTTCTAATTGCCCATCTCGAGGGTTTTAGCACCGTCCAACCTCCATTTTACAACGGAGATGACTTCCGTTATTGGAAAGGTCGGATGGAATGCTTCCTAAAAACCCAAATAGAGATGTGGATTGTGATCCAAACCGGGTTCACCCTTCCTACTAATGAAGAAGGTGAATCCTTGGATTACAATCAATGGACCATTGCGACAAAACGACAAGTCGAAGCCGACGCCAAGGCAACACAAATCCTCCAATGCGGCCTATCCAAAGAGGAGCTAAATCGTGTCGGCCCCTTCATAAGCGCAAAAGATCTTTGGACAAAACTAGTGGAGCTACACGAAGGGACCGATGAAGCCAAGGTATGTAAGCGCGACCTCTTGTTCAATAAATTATATAATCTAAAAATGCAGGAACACGAGTCCGCGACGCAACTCCACGCCCGTATCCAAGACATAGTCAACAACCTACACGCAATCGGGCAAAAGGTCAAAAACCGTGACCTTATAAGGTATGTTCTAAACTCTTTTCCGAGGACTACCTTGTGGGCATCCATGGTTGATGCTTACAAGGTCTCCAAGGACCTCTCTAAACTTAGATTAGATGAACTCTTTTCCGATTTTGAATTACATGAGCAGTCCAACTCGGAATCCGAGAGGGGTATAGCCTTGTTTGCAGGTTCAAAGAAGAAGAAAATCGCAAGCAAGCCACCACCAACCGAGGAGGAAGACGAGTCTGAAGAAGAAGTTGACCCGGAATTGACTGTCGAGCTAATGAACCTAGCTCGAAGGATAGCCAAGGGACGAAAGCGAACCACAACTCGACCCAACCAAGGTAAGCCTAAAAGTTCTAATATTAGGTGTTATGAGTGTAACAGGTTTGGACATATCAAGTTCGAGTGCCCCAAGCTCAACCACAAAGCACCTAAGCACAAGAAGGCCCTCAACGCGACATGGGAAGAAGCGTCATCCGAAGAAGACGAAGACCACGTCTTTATGGCGAAATCAATTGAGTCAGACACGGAGACCAAACCTGAACTTGAGTCAGAACCTGAGGATGACTCAGACTACGAAGCTACCTTCAAGTCGAGCCACGGATACGCATCCGGTTCAAAAGATACACTTAAAGTAAGTCGAACTTTATTTAATACTTTACAAAATACGGTTAGGTTTTTGTCTAGGAAATTAGTTAAATCCGAGTCCAAGGTCGAGACCCTGGTTGAGGAGGTCAAACTCCTCAAACACAAGGTCTCCCTAACCTCTTCGACTAGTCGAGTTCAAGAGAAGGACTCAACTCGAGTTGAAAAACTCGAAGTTGAGAACTCACTCTTGAAAAGTCAAGTCGAAGATCTTAGGAACACGTTGGAAAGGTTCACTTCGGGATCCAAAGGACTTGACCTCCTACTTGGATCTCAAAGGGTCATGTACAACAAGGCTGGACTAGGGTTTAACTCAAACACGACTAATAGTCGTATATGTCGATTGTAAGTCGACATAGGAAACATGTCCAAGCACGGGTCCCTAAGAACCTTTTGATTTCAACTCTAGGATCCAACCCGTACTGGATTCCCAAGGACCAGATCCACTATGTGGATAGACCGAACCGATTCAACGGTCTAGGGGGAGCCAGTACAAAACATGTTTGTGCTTTAACTTAGAAATTGCATGTTTTAACTTAGAAAGTCTGTGCTTTAACTTAGAAATTGCATGTTTTAACTTAGAAAGTTTGTGCTTTAACTTAGAAATTGCATGCTTTAACTTAGAAAGTTTGTGCTTTAAAACTTGTGAACTCACTTAGAACACGAACATAACCAACTAAAATTCTTCGAAAAGATTGAGCCTCGGGGAGCCTCTTTTCAAAAACATAACCAACTAAAATTCTTCGAAAAGATTGAGCCTCGGGGAGCCTCTTTTCAAAAATATAACCAACTAAAATTCTTCGAAAAGATTGAGCCTCGGGGAGCCTCTTTTCAAAAATAACTAGTTAGACTAGGAAATAGTCTTAGGTGAGTCAAGTCATTATTTTCTTGAAAATGACTTTGTCTAAGGAAGTGGTCGATGATCCGATAAAAGAAGGCCTCTGCGCCTCGCCACGACCTGGAAGCCATGATCTTGAAAAGGTAAACTTGACAAGCCTAGGGTCAAATCCAAATCTAACATAAAATTACTTGAACCTAAATCCACTTAATCAACTTAATTGGAAGTCATCTCACAAAAACCACATAAGTATAACATGCTTGATCATATAGACACAGGTGAGATGACCTAGGTTTAACAACTTACAACCAATTTTTTTTTTAAAAAAAAATCTAACATCCAATCCAACCACCTTGTGTGTAGGATCAATGGATGTTGACGGATTGCTCGCACATGACCGGGATCAACTCAAATTCACAAAGCTTCGATTCAACTGACAAGGATCGGTAGCCTTTGGGAATAACGGCAAGCTCAAAATCATCGGATCAGGTGATATCGAGCTTAACTCGAATTTTGTTATTAAAAATGTATTACTTGTAGAGAATTTTGAATATAACCTGCTTAGCGTAAGCCAATTATGTGACAATAACTATAAGGTCGTATTTTTAGAAAATGAATGTGTAATTAAAACAAATAAAACAGCTAAAACAATACTCAAAGGAACTAGGACAAATAACATTTATACAATTAACTTAATCAAATCCTCAGCCAAATGTCTTATGACACAGGAAGAGGAATCATGGTTGTGGCACCGACGACTCGGTCACTCGCATCCAAGACTCGTCCACAAGATGAGTCAGAGTGGCTTAGTCAGAGGCTTACCCAACCTCAACAACTTGGTTAATAAAATCTGTAATGCTTGTCAACAAGGAAAACAACCTAGGACACAACACAAGTTAACTAACCAAGAACGAACCTCAAGTGTACTTGAGCTCCTGCATATGGATCTATTCGATTCACATGGAGCCAAGTCACTCAATAGAAGTCAATATTGCTTAGTCATAATTGACGACTACTCCAGGTTTACCTGGGTTAGGTTCATCAAACATAAAAATGATACCCTAGATCAATTAATCAATCTATTCAAATTAATCGAGAATCAAAAAAACCTTAAGGTTAAAAGACTTAGAAGCGATCATGGTGGTGAATTCGAAAATCAAAGGTTCACCGACTTCTGTAACTTAAACGGATACCACCATGAATTCTCTTGCCCTAGGACCCCTCAACAAAATGGCCTAGTGGAGCGGAAAAATTGAACTCTACAAGAAGCCGCTAGGACCATGTTGAACGAATACGACCTACCTGATACGTTTTGGGCAGAAGTCGTTAGCACGACTTGCTATGTCCAGAATAGGATCCTTATGGTAAAGAGGCACCTTAAGACCTCGTACGAGATTTATCACAATAAAGTACCCAACATCAAGTACTTTAGGGTATTTGGATGTAAAGTACATATCTTAAACACTAAGAACCACCTAGGGAAATTCGAATCCAAAACCTCCACCGGAATCTTCTTAGGATACTCAACCACGAGTAGGGCCTATAGGGTATATAACCACGATACCCTTAAAGTCGAAGAGACTATTAATGTAGTGTTCGATGAAGTACCCGAACCTACAAAACCCTTAATGACCCCAAGTGTTGAGCCCACTGATACCAAACTCGTCTCCGACCCTGAGATCGAGTCTAATCCACATCAACCAACTTCTCTTGTCGACCAAGTGACAAGTGATCCGAGTCAAACTAGTGTTCAACCAAGTCACCCCATTGATCAAGCATTAGGTGACACAAACCCAACCCAATCTAGGATTCAAACTAACCACCATATCGATCAAGTGATAGGAGATCCTAATCTAGGAGTTCGAACTAGAGCATCCTATAAGAACCTTAGTCAAATTTCCTTAATTTCAAAGATAGAACCCAAATCAATTGAACAAGCTCTTCTTGATCCCGATTGGATTATTGCAATGCAAGAAGAGCTAGCTCAATTTACTAGGAATGAAGTGTGGGAATTAGTACCACCACCTAAAGACAAAATGATAATTGGAACAAAGTGGGTGTTTCGAAATAAGCTTGATGATAAAGGTGAAGTAGTTAGAAACAAGGCTAGGTTAGTCGCCAAAGGGTTTAGTCAAGTCGAAGGCTTAGATTACGACGAAACCTATGCCCCAGTAGCTAGACTCGAATCCATTCGAATGTTGCTAGCTTATGCCGCACATCGAGGATTTAAGCTGTTTCAAATGGATGTTAAGTCGGCATTCCTAAATGGATACATTAAAGAAGAAGTTTATGTTAGCCAACCCCCCGGATTCGAAAATCTAGATAAACCCGACCATGTTCTAAAATTTAAGAAAGCTCTCTATGGACTTAAACAAGCTCCTCGAGCTTGGTACGAGAGACTTTCAATCCATCTTAAGTCAAAAGGGTTTAACCAAGGCTTAGTTGACCCAACTCTCTTCTTAAAAACCTTAGGTAAAGAAATACTCATAGCTCAAATTTACGTAGACGATATAATTTTTGGGACCTCTAACTCAGCCTTACTAAACGAGTTCGTTTCACTCATGGAAAGTGAGTTCGAAATGAACTTGGTAGGCGAGTTAAGTTTCTTTTTAGGTCTACAAATTAAACAAACTAAGGATGATATATACCTATATCAACAAAAATACACTAAGGAGTTAATTAAAAGATTTGGAATGCAAGACGCTAAGATAATAAACACCCCAATGGCGATTAATGTTAACATAGGAGAAGACCTAGAAAGTAAGTCCATTGACTTAAAGTACTATAGGAGCGCGATAAGAAGTCTTCTATACTTAACTACGAGCCGACCCGACATCCTATTCGCAGTAAGTATGTGCGCCAGGTTTCAAACCTGTGCTAAGGAGTCTCACCTAATCCTAGTTAAGCGTATCCTTAGATATCTTAAGGGTACACTTAACGTTGGTATTTGGTACCCTAGATCTACGGAGTTCGAACTAATCGGCTACTCCGATTCGGACTATGCTGGTAGTAAGCTCGATAGAAAGAGCACGAGTGGTTGTTGTCAACTTCTCGGCTCGAGTCTAGTAAGTTGGTGCAGTAGGAAGCAACACTGTGTCACTTTATCTACCACCGAAGCTGAATACATCGCGATGGGTGAGTGTGTCACTCAACTTCTTTGGATGAAGCACACTCTCCGCGACTTTAAGTTAGACTTTACGAATACTAAACTTCACATAGACAACATTAGTTCAATTAATCTTACTAAGAATCCGATATGTCACTCTAGGACCAAACATATAGAGGTCAAACACCATTTCATTCGAGAACATGTGGCCAATGGAGCAATACAACTCGAATACGTCGAATCGAAGTCTAACTTAGCAGACCTATTTACTAAACCCCTACCCGAAGCCGAATTTAGTCTATTAAGACGAAAATTGGGCATGTGCGTAGTAGAATAGGAACTTGCAAATTATATTTTCTTACTACTATTTCTTAAATTTTCATTTTTATGGAACTAGCATAGGACATACCTTAGATATCATGCACCTATAGATTTAAGGAGCCAATACATCTCACAACACATAGGACTAATGTGTTTGTGTACTTAGCCACGAAGATGGGCGTGAGATGTTAGGACCTTACTCCTGGTTCCAGATGTAGATCTAGTGCATCGCCATGAACCATGGAGTATAATCATACACACTAACCGACTCTGACCAGGACTGGTTGATCTTTCATATCAATCAAGCCAAATATGAGTCGAACATTTTATAGATGAGCTTATTTTCAGTATATATTTTTTTTAAAAAAATAAAAATAAAAAATGGGGAACATGCTTGGACTTTAAATTTAACACTTATTTTGTTTTCCACACACCCCTTACTCTTTTCGATATACGGCAAAAGGGGGAGAAAAAGGCCAAAGTTAAAAGGTCAAAGTTAAGGGGTCAATTTTTTTTTGACAACTTAACTCTTACTTCATATTTAAACCAAAAGTTAAAACTTATTCAAAGGCCAAAGAATTCTTAACTTATACTTATTTATTTTAAATACTATGGCCAATATTAAGTAATTTCGGTTACTTAATTCTTTTTTAGTAGCAAACGTCAAGGGGAAGAGTCAAAACTCTTTCTCAAGTACTCACCCTCGGTCAAGGTGGAGGATTCCTCAAGGGGGAGCACTTGAAAAAGAGTTTTTATACTCCTGTTCATTCATGCTCTTAACACTCCTGCTCATTCATGCATATCTTTTCTTAATGCACTTAACTTTGTATGTGAGTTTGTTAGTAATATATGAGAGATGTCCTAAGGCAATCGCCTTATGTATGAACCATTTATATGATAAATGAAGATTCACTATTTGAGTATACATGTTTAATGTATTTGATTGGATCTTAAACTCATTTACTGAATGTCCACGATACGATTCACAGCATGAGAGAATTTGTGATTTGATCACAACTAGTGAGTATCTCTACATGTGTAATTGTGATGTATCGAAATTATCCCTAGTCGATGAATTGATGGATTTGGACACCATCAATTCTGTCGAGACTAGCACGAGGTATACCTGCGTATCCAAGCAAAAATGATTCACCGGGCCGAGACATAGTGATGTCCGAGTTAATCGTGGATGCTAGTTATGGTAACTAGTTCATTGGAGTGACCACCGTAAGACTTCATATGGTTCTCGATATATAGATATGTCAATGAAGTTCTTACTGTGGGCTTAAGTGCGATGTTCTTCGATTATGTGTGATTCAAGTCATCTTGATCATGGAGACTTATGCTTTGACATCTTAAGCAAACATCTCTAAGGAGATGTGACCCGGATGATTGGGTATAAGTCGGCAAGTGATCAAGGTGTTTGAATAGCCTATAAAGGATTCACCACTCTTGCGAGGAGATGTATACCCATGGCCTCTCGTCGGATTGTTACTAAAGTCTTTGGCCAAAGCATTACATGTTTAGAGTAAGGTACTCTTCGATACATGTGGAGTAACTAGAACTGTAGGACGAGGAAATGATACTTGGGCTAGGTGTGACGAGTCACTTAGTGGGATCGGCACAATAGACCATGTCCTCAACCAAGTGGGTATAAGATGAGTGAAGGGAATGGGGCACGATTCATTCGAGCCATCAAGGGTTTCGTAAATAGTTCGATCAACCGCTGATCTTTCGCTAATTGGGGATCATGATGTACTACTAGGTGCCACTCATGATCGCTCTATAATTAATGGTTAATTATAGACGCCAACATAAACCGAGAACCTATTTGGTCACACGCACAACGAGTGTAATCCAAAGGATTTAAACGAGCTTGAGAATGGATTCTCGTGAGAGAAACTATGTTTGGTCGACTAAACATAAAGCGAGCATGAAATTGTTTCAATGCAATGGAAGCGTGGATGGGCCGTGTCTTATGAAGACATAATGGATGGACCAAAATGGTTTGGTTCTAATCCAATGGATGAGAATAAACCAAAGGGTTTGGTTTATATTAAACGAATGAACCAAAGGTTGGTTCGGTTCGTTTTAACTTAAAATAAACCATCATGGTTTGGTCATATAAGGATAATCAAATAGACTCCTATATGTGGCATTGTCGTCTTGGCCATATAAGCAAAAAAACGCATGTCCGAATTACACCGATGTGGAATTCTGGAATCGTTTGAATTGGATTCATACGATACATGCGAATCTTGCTTAAAAGGCAAGATGACTAAGTTACCTTTTACTGGAAAAGGTGAACGAGTGGGAGAGTTACTAAGTCTAATACATACTGATGTATGTGGACCTATGTCAACTCAAGCATTAGGAGGCTATAGCTACTTCATTACCTTCACCGATGATCACTCACGGTTTGGGTATGTGTTCTTGATGAAATACAAGTCTGAAGCCTTTGAAAGGTTCAAAGAATTCAGAAATGAAGTAGAGAAACAACATGACAAGAGTATTAAAATACTTCGATCGGATCGAGATGGTGAATACTTAAGTCAAGAGTTTCTTGATTATCTAAGAGACAATGGTATATTGTCTCAATGGACTCCGCCCTATACACCACAGCATAATGGTGTATCTGAGAGGCGTAACCGGACCTTGTTGGACATGGTCAGGTCAATGATGAATCATGCGACTCTTCCCAAGTCCTTTTGGGGTTATGCACTTTAGACAGCTGTTTACTTGTTAAATAGAGTCCCGACCAAGGTAGTCTCTACTACTCCATATGAGATATGGGCTAGTAAGAAACCTCATGTATCTTACTTGAAGATATGGGGTTGTCCTGCTTATGTGAAGCGATCAGACGCATAAAATCGGATGCTAAGTCCGATAAATGTCTATTTATTGGATACCCTAAGGAAACAAGGGGTTACCAATTCTATCATCCTGTGGAACAAAAGGTGTTTGTTTCAAGGCATGCTGTGTTTCTAGAGAAAGAGTTTCTCTTGCAAGAAAACTGTGGGAGTGTCGTCGAGCTTGAGGAGGCTCGAGAGACTCAAATAGACATTGATGAGATACCTGGTGAAGCACAACAACCGACAACTCATAATGATGAGCAATCGGCTGGACCTATTGTAACACCACATCTTCGTAGATCTGGTAGAACACGCAATATTCCTGAGAGATATGGATTTCTCGTAAGTGAATCGAACGACGTGTTACTCATTGATGATGAGGAGCCTACCAGTTATGAAGAAGTGCCGACAAGTTCAGAAAGGGATAAGTGGCTTGGTGCCATGAAGTCGGAAATGGATTCCATGTAATGAAAACCAAGTTTGGAACTTGCTGACCCACCAAGGCATAAAGCCTATAGGGTGCAAGTGGGTTTTCAAGAAGAAACCGACATGGATGGTAATGTGATTACCTATAAGGCTAGATTGGTGGCGAAAGGATATCGTCAAAAACAAGGTGTTGATTATGACGAAACCTATTCGCCTGTAGCTATGCTTAAATCCATTCGATGCTCCCGCCATAGCGGCTCATTATGATTATGAGATATGGCGCGGATGGATGAAAACAACTTTCCTTAATGGAAACCCGCCGAGGACGGTATATGATACACCGAGGGTTTCACATCGCTGATAAAACCAAGGTATGCAAATCGATGATCCATTTATGGATTGAAGCAAGCATCCAGAGTCGGAATATCCGCTTTGATGAGACGATCAAAAAGTTTGATTTCTCACAAAATCCGCATTTAACCTTGTGTGTACAAGAAGGTTAGTGGGAGGCAAATGTGTTCCTAGTATTGTATGTCGATGACATATTACTTATAGGAAACGATGTGTCAATCTTACCGCTAAGATTTGGTTATCCAAGACATTCTCCATGAAAGACTGGGAGAAGCAACCTACATCCTGGGATTAAGATCTATAGAGATAGATCGAAATGGTTGCTTGGTCTTCGCAGCTACATATATAGACCGAAAGTGCTAAAGAGGTTTAGCATGTCGAAATCCAAGAAAGGTTTCCTACCCATCGTGCATGGGGTACACCTTTCAAGTCTATGTGTCCGCCGCACGTAAGACGAGAGGATTTGCATGAGTAAGATTCCCTATGCATCCGCAATAGGATCTATCATGTATGCTATGTTATGTACGAGGCCCGATGTATCGTGACGCTCGAGTGTCACGAGCAGATACCAATCCGATCCAGAATGGATCATTGGGCAATCATAAGACGATCCTTAAGTACTTGAGAAGAACTAAGGATGTGTTCCTAATATACGGAGAAGGGGACATGGTGATACGCGTATACGGATGCCACTTCCATGCAGACAAGGATGATTCCAGTCTCACCGATACGGATACATGTTCACCTTGAATGGGGGCGCAGTGAGTTGGAAAAGTTCCAAACAAGAGACTGTAGCGGATTCTACCACCGAGGCAGAATATATTGCAGCTTCAGAAGCAGCAAAGGAAGCGGTTTGGATCAAGAAGTTCGTTCATGAACTTGGTGTGATTCCGGCCATTGTTGAAGCAATACCGGTCTACTGCGACAACAATGGAGCAATTGCACAGGCGAAAGAGCCAAGGTCTCATCAACGATCCAAACATGTGCCGCCGCTATCATCTTATCGAGAGATCATCGAGGAACGAAATACAAATCGAGAAAATTCCCACTGAAAGGAACTTAGCAGATCCTTTGACTAAAGCATTACCTCAAAGTAAGTTTGAGGGTCATGTTAGAGCTTATGGTATTGGATACCGTAGCGATTGGCATTAGCCAAGTGGGAGTCTGTTAGTAATATATGAGAGATGTCCTAAGGCAATCGCCTTATGTATGAACCATTTATATGATAAATGAAGATTCACTATTTGAGTATACATGTTTTATGTATTTGATTGGATCTTAAACTCATTTACTGAATGTCCACGATACGATTCACAGCATGAGAGAATTTGTGATTTGATCACAACTAGTGAGTATCTCTACATGTGTAATTGTGATGTATCGGAATTATCCCTAGTCGATGAATTGATGGATTTGGACACCATCAATTTCGCCGAGACTAGCACGAGGTATACCTCGGTGTATCCAAGCAAATGATTCTCACCGGCCGAGACATAGTGATGTCCGAGTTAATCGTGGATGCTAGTTATGGTAACTAGTTCATTGGAGTGACCACCGTAAGACTTCATATGGTTCTCTCGCATATATAGATATGTCAATGAAGTTCTTACGTGCTTAAGTGTGATGTTCCTCGACTTGTGGTATTCAAGTCATCTTGATCATGGAGACTTATGCTTTGACATCTTAAGCAAACATCTCCGAGGAGATGTGGACCCGGATGATTGGGTATAAGTCAAGTGATCAAGGTGTTTGAATAGCCTATAAAGGATTCACCACTCCTTGCGAGGAGATGTATACCCATGGCCTCTCGTCGGATTGTTACTAAAGTCTTTGGCCAAAGCATTACATGTTTAGAGTAAGGTACTCTTCGATACATGTGGAGTAACTAGAATCCGTAGGACGAGGAAATGATACTTGGGCTAGGTGTGACGTAGTCAGCCTAGTGGGGACTGACACAATAGACCATGTCCTGAACCAAGTGGGTATAAGATGAGTGAAGGGAATGGGGCACGATTCATTCGAAGCATCAAGGGTTTCGTAAATAGTTCGATCAACCGTTGATCTTTTCGATTAATTGGGGATCATGATGTACTACTAGGTGCCACTCATGATCGTTCTATAATTAATGGTTAATTATAGACGGCCAACATAAACCGAGAACCTATTTGGTCACACGCACAACGAGTATAATCCAAAGGATTTAAAACGAGCTTGAGAATGGGATTCTCAGACCGAGAGAAACTATGTTTGGTTGGACCAAACATAAAGCGAGCATGAAATTGTTTCAGTCGCAATAGAAGCGTGGATGGGCCGTGTCTTATGAAGACATAATGGATGGACCAAAATGGTTTGGTTCTAATCCAATGGATGAGAATAAACCAAAGGGTTTGGTTTATATTAAACGAATGAACCAAAGGTTGGTTCGGTTCGTTTTAACTTAAAATAAACCATCATGGTTTGGTTTATTTTAACTTATCTTAATGGAGCGGGTTAACGGGCTTTATGGTTATGATCCATTAACCATTAAGAGAATTAGTTCTCTATAAAAGAGGGCTTAATGGATAATTAAGCCCTAATAAAAAACCCTAAGTCCTTGGTGTTGCCGCCCACCCCTTGTTGGAGTATTCGGCGCCCAACCCTAAGCTGCCGCCGCCCAGCTTTTGTGCAGCCTTCCAACTTGTTGCCGGCGACCAAGCTTCAGCCGGTGAACCTCCGGCGACCCTCCGGTGATCTCCTCTAGGTTCGGTGATAAGGTGAGCTTCCATCTCTCCTTGGCCGACCTCTATTCCTCCACCAAAAGCTGTCCAGTTTTTCTGGACAGTTTGTTTCTTTGTTGTCGGAGCGTCGTTTGGACGACGGTTAGTGCTCCGACAGTGGCTAACTTACCGGGGATTTGATCTCCGGTAATCCTCTGAGGTGGAGGACGAAGGATTCGTCAATTGGTTGACGAATACCTCTCCGGAGAAGCGAGTTTTGAGAACTCATTTTAGGATCCGAATTTGGATTCGGATCGTGATCATCTCTCGATCACGTCGTCTTCAACACGAGGCTAGTAACCCGTACGAAGACGAAGCTCGTGACTTAGCGAAGTCATCCCGAGGAGCTCGGCGTGGATACGGATAGAGACGATTCTTATGAGGATCGTTCCGGTTGATGCCGTTCCCGCTACACGTCATACGAAAGGTATAACGTAGATAATTTCTTTTATTGCAAATTTTAATTTACGGTTATGTCTACACTTGTTGTAATAGCATGCGTGTGTTGTGTGTGTTGTAATAAATATAGATTTATTATTTTTTTAATTGCTTCCGCTGTGCTCATGTTTACGAAACATGATCGAACACACACACGCCGCGGTGCCGGAAACCCAACAGGGTTTGCCATAAATCAAAAAGGGGGAGATTGTTGGTGCAGTAGGCACCTAAGTCGAACCTGAGTTTTGATTATAGCAAACGATACAAAGTTAAGCTCATGTTGTTATCTCACGAGCTGAATCGAGTGTGCAGAAAATTGCTATAGCCGAGTCAAGGCTAGCGACACCGGAGGAAGCCGCGGTGGTGGGCGACACTCAAGTGACTTAGGAGGGAGCCGAAGGAATTGAGTGGAAGGCCGGAAGCAAAAGCAACACGTAAGTATCGAGGTAAGCTCGTGTGCGAGTGTAAGTAAGGTCGTATCCTCGCATGGGAAAGACTTAAGCGTAGATCCGACCCAAGACATCTCAGGTGGTCTAGGTCGAGATCGGACGACAACGCATCACAAAATAGTGTATTCTTTAAGCTAACATTGCCTTGCACCGATCGTCGATCGCCAACTCAAGGACTCATTGCCGCCATCACGGGTGACTACGGCTAGCACTCGATCGATGCCGCCAGAATGATCGTGATGGCCATCACGATCACGGTCAAAGGATCAACCTCGAGGAGTCAAAGTTTATCACCAAATTTCAAGGGGAGTGGTGCTCAAATATGATTGGCTAGGGTTCCTCTCGAAAAGGGGCTCAAAGGCTATAAAAGGAGGTCCTAACCTAGGGTTTTGACAATAATTCTAAGTGCTCAAAAGCTTCCGCAACGCTGCGACTCTCTGACGACTCTACGACAATGAAGTGCTGCCAACAACCCTAGCTTAAGGTCTTTCTTTTTAGTTGTTGGTATAATCCTTGTTATTGTTTTCAATATTGCAACTCTTTTACTCGAGGTTTTTCTATCGTTGCATTTTACTTTAATAGAAGAGAGGGTTTGTCTCTCTATCATTTTGCTTCGAAAGTTTTTTGTAATCGTCAAACTCCTACCTCCAACGAGGAGGAGTGTTTTAGTGAATTGCCCTCCGTACACGGTCTAGGACCGTTAGGGCCTTGGAGTAGTAGCCGAAGGCTATGAACCAAGTAAAAAATAAACTTGTCTCTTTTTGTTTCATTTACATTTCCTCTGCGTATATTTGTCTTGAAACGAATTCGAAAGAAAAAGGCTTTTCGCTATTCACCCCCCCTCTAGTGAACCGCATCGATCCAACAGGACTTTCCTTGCCAAGATCATACTTGGACTTCTCTTTTACCAAGGCTTCATCCTTGGATTTCCCTGTCACTTAAACATATTCGTAATTAGATCACAGAACATTGCCTAACTTAGATGATTATCCAAACATCAAAACATATATAAATGCTTGGAGCATTGTTGCACTAACAATCTCCCCCTTTTTGATGTTTGACAATCATTTAAGTTAGGTCTTTAAAGATACACACATAATCATATTTTTAATATGAATTATAACTTAAACACTCCTTCTCCCCCTTTGACATACATCAAAAAGAGAAGGATGCAAACATGAAAGAATTAATGTGTTGGATCTTGGACTAAGGTATAAGATTGAAATTAAGCTCCCCCTTAATCCAAGATATGCTTTATAATGTGTAAACAATATTTGAAGAAAAGCATAAAAAAAATCACAAATTAAGTCCTAACTTTGCACCAACAATGGATTTTGGGGATGAAAACGATATAATATATGAAACTCCCCCTAAAACACTGCATTAAACAGTCCTAAAACTTGTGTATACTCAATATTATCATACTATAGTTTTAGGATATCAAAGATACACTAAATATCAGAAAATGGAGCTTTTTATCAGAAAATACAGCATATCAGTCGACTGGTTTCTGAACCAGTCGACTGCTACGCCTGAAATCGAAATTTCAGCCTTTTCAGCCCAACTTCAGAAATACGTTAGAAATTCTAGAAACCTCAAAAAATCACGAAATTTTGTGTACACATTTCTGAGATCATAATTTATTAAGGAAAAATAGTTTTAAAAATATATGTTCTCCAGATTTCAATATTGATACAAACTTGGAACCTAACAAAAGTTCTAAAGATTTTGCACACTTTGTATCACTTTTGTGTTCCACTTGAAAACTGTTTTTCAAAATATAATGAACATAGTTTAAAATATATAGTATTTGGAATTTCCAACCATGTTCTTAGAGCTATGTATTCATTACTTGAATACAAGCCTTCCCAATGATTGGTCCATAAGGTATTCATGTCTCTAGGTGTGTCATTGGCTCATAGTAATGCATCATAACAAGCATGATGAGCCAAGTACATCTTCCCTATCATCTCACATGTTTCTAAGTATCTCAATACAAAAATCAAGGTTTCTTAAGGCTTTTGTGAGATGTATCAAGGTATAATGCTAACATATAAATATAGGATCATGCATACCTAGAATTTTACTCTACAAAGCACATACCAAGCTCTCTCCTTAATGATGAAAATTCGGTTTCGGGAAGAGCTTTGGTGAAGATATCGGCAAGGTTGGATTTAGATTCTACATAATTAAGTTCAGTATCCCCTCTTGCCACATGATCTCTTATAAAGTGATGTTTCACTTCAATGTGCTTGGTCCTAGAGTGATGTACCGGATTTTTGGTCAAGTTGATGGTACTCACATTGTCACAATAAACTTTAATGTTAGAGTAGTGTAGCTCATAGTCCACAAGAGTATGTCTCATCCAAAGTAGTTGAGCTACACAACCACCCATAGCCACATATTCGGCTTCGGTGGTTGATAAAGCAACACAATGTTGCTTCATACTACTCCAACTAACTAGGGAGGACCCAAGAAATTGGCATCCACCACTAGTACTCTTCCTATCCAATTTGCACCCGGCATAATCAGAATCGGTATAGCCAAGCAATTCAAACGACCTAGTCCTAGGATACCAAAGTCCTACATTTAGGGTGCCTTTAATATGTCTTAAAATTCTCTTAACGGCTACTAAATGTGATTATTTGGCACAAGATTTGTATCTTGCACACATACCTACCGCAAATAAGATATCGGGTCTACTAGCGGTTAGGTATAGTAGGCTACCAATCATACTCCTATAAAGTTTAAGATCAATTGATTTACCTTCATGATCACTATCTATTCTAGTGCTAGTGGCCATAGGAGTGGTTACAATTTTGACATTTTCCAAACCAAATTTCTTGATCATTTCATTTGTATATTTGGTTTGATAAATGTGAATCCCTTCATTGGTTTGCTTGACTTGTAAACCTAGGAAAAATGTAAGCTCTCCAACTAAACTCATTTCAAATTCATTTTCCATATTTTTTATAAAGTCTTGAAGAAGATCATCATTTGTTGACCCAAAAATGATGTCATCAACATATACTTGGGCTATGAATATATCCTTTAATGTTGACTTTATAAACAATGTTTAATTTACTTGGCCTCTTCTAAAATCCTTAGAAATTAAGAAAGATGACAATCTTTCATACCATGCCCGAGGAGCTTGTTTTAGCCCATATAATGCTTTCCTAAGCTTACATACATGGTTTGGATAATCTATGTTCTCAAATCCAGGTGGTTGCTATACATATACTTCCTCCTTAATATAACCATTTAAGAATGCCGATTTAACATCCATTTGGTAAAGTTTAAATCCCATATAGGAAGCATACCCTAAAAGAATTCTAATAGATTCTAACCTAGCAACCGGGGCATAAGTCTCATCATAGTCAAGCCCCTCAACTTGATTAAATCCCCTAGCAACCAACCTAGCCTTATTTCTAGTGATATTTCCTTGGTCATCTAGCTTATTCCTAAAGACCCATCTTGTGGTAATTATGGTGCTATCATTGGGTCTAGGTACTAACTCCCATACTTGACTCCTCTCAAATTGAGCCAATTCATCTTGCATTGCCAAAATCCAATCCGGATCATGTAATGCATCATTGATCGATTTGGGCTCAATTTGTGAAATGAGAGCTACTTGACTAGTAGGAGGTCTATGAAATGACCTAGTTCTTACTCCTTGAGATAGATCTCCTACTACTTGGTCAAGTGGATGATCTTGATGAACTCTTAGGGTTCTAGAAGGGGTTTCAAATTGATCATTATTATCTTCTACTCTCCTTTCATCATCGGAATCTCCTCTTCCTCCCCCTTGATCATTACCCCTTATGGTCAAATTTTGAAGTTTTTGGGTAATGCCTTGATTATTGTCATTAATATCCTTATCAATGGAGGACTTTCTAGGGTAGGTACTAGTGGTTTCATCAAATTGAACATTAGAAGATTCCTCAATTCCTTGGGTTCTCTTATTGTAGACTCTATACCCTCTACTTGTGGATGAGTATCCAACTAGGATTCTCTCATCCGCTTTGGATTCAAATTTTCCTAAATTATCTTTTGTATTTAAAATATAAATTTTACATCCAAAGACTTTGAAATAGTGAATTGTGGGAATAGTCCCATTCTATAATTCAAATGGTGTCTTTCCTAAAAACCTATGAATTTGAACCCTATTTTGGATATAGCAAGCGGTATTAACCGCTTCCGCCCACAAGTAGCTAGGTAGAGAATATGCATTAAGCATAGTCCTAGCCGCCTCTTGTAGGGCACGATTTCTCCTTTCCACCACCCCATTTTGTTGGGGTGTTCTAGGACAAGAGAACTCATGCTTGTACCCTTATTCTAAACAAAATTGTGAAAATTTAGAATTCTCAAATTCACCACCATGATCACTACGGATCCGGTTGATTTTGAGACTCTTTTCATTTTCAACCCTTTTACTAAATCCTATGATTATTTCTAAGGTATCATCCTTGTGTTTCATAAAGTAGACCCAAGTATACCTAGAAAAATCATCTACTATAACTAAACAATATTTGTTACCATTTAAAGAGGGAGTGCTATGGCAATCAAATAAGTCAAGATGCAATAATTCTAACGGTAAAGAGGTATTAGTTAGGGTTTTACCTTTGTGTGATGCCTTTGTTTGTTTTCCTTCTTAGCATGCATCACACATTTTGTTCTTGACATATTTGATCTTTGGTAGCCCTTTGACCAACTCCAAGTTGGCTACCTTGGCTATGTTTTTCATGTTGATGTGCCCCAATCTCCTATGCCATAGCCAACTTTCTTCTTCTTTTGCAACAAGACACTTAGTAGAAATGTTAGAAGCATATGAAAGATCAACATAATAAATATTTGACTTCCTATATCCCACTAACATACAATCATTTAATTTCTTGTCCCTAATCATGCATTTAAAGGATTCAAACGAGACATGATAGTTTGCATCACAAAGTTGACTAACACTTAATAAATTAAATTTCATATTTTCAACTAGTAAAACTTTGTGAATGACAATTTTGGGGGATACCTCAATTGTACCTCTACCTAATATCTTGAGTTTTCCACTATTTCCAAAAGATACCACTCCCTTCTTTACATACTTAATTGTGGAGAACTTGCTCACATCACCGGTAATATGTGTTGAGCAACCGCTATCCACAATCCACATACCTTGCTCTCCTACCTAAATCACATGAAAAACACAAGCTTTTGGTACCCAAACATTTGGACTGGTAACATTAAGTAAAAACTTCTTAGGTACCCATGCTTTCTTAACCTTTCCCTTAATGGTTGCTTTTCTATTAATCAATAAAATATAATCAACTTCTTTTTCTTTTGGCTTATACCCTAAACCGGCCTTGTTGTAAATGACTCTTTGTCGACTAAGGATCATATCAAGACATTTTGAGCCATTTGAGAATTTTTCTAAACATGTTTTTAATTCACTAACTGTTGGGTGGATGCTTCGGAGGCTAATTGGCTCCCATGTCCCCGGATTAAAATTTTCACTAATGAAAGGATTAATCCGGATGGGATGAGCTTCCTTAACAACACCATTTCGTCGTCGTGCTAACAACTTGAGTGGTCGCTTGAACAAACTAGTTGTTCAAGCAACACAACTCTTCTAGTTGGTTAGCCGCGGAAGAGACGACGAATGGATCGCCGGTTTTTGTGTTTGTCTTCGGGGTCCATGATTATACAATATATATTCATACACACACATGCATAATCAAAACAAATAAGAACATGCTCAGATCTGTACATAAAGTTAAAATAACTTTATACCTCATGATCTTCTACCGTATGTCCTATCCTTCTCGTGGACGACGTGTGGATGAAGTTCCTCCACGAGTAGAAGCCTTCTAGATCGCTTTCTTCTCTACATTGTCCGCTGCGAACAAAGAGAAGAACTCGCAAATACCTTTCCTATCTAGAACCGGCCACCAAATTAGGGAATTTGGTGCAACCGCCGGCCAAGGAGCAATGGATGATGCGCCGGCCAACTTCAAGAAGAGTTGCCGCCGGCCACTTTGGAGAATAGGGAGGAGGAAGAGAACCGGCCACCAATGGGAGGAGAACCGCCGGCCAAGGAAGAAGGGAAAGACCTTAAGGTTGGGCGCCGGCCAAGTATTGATGGTGCAAGTTGGGCGCCGGCAACAACTAGAAGGAAGAAGATAGTTGCCGCCCACCTTTGCTCCAAACCCTAGCCGCCCACCTCTCCAAGAGCCAAACCCTAATTCCAAAACCAATTCTTGATTCATTTTGCCGCCCAACCCTAGCCATCTATTTATAGAATAGGGCTTAAGCCTCCTTTAATCTCCACCGTCGGATCTAGGGATTTAATCTCCACCGTCGGATCTAGGGTTTTATCCCAACCGTCGGATCTAGGGTTTAATCCCAACCATCGGATCTAGGATTTCATCCCAACCGTCGGATCTAAGGTTTCATCCCAACCGTCGGATCTAGGGTTTTATCCCAACCGTCGGATCTAAGGATCTAATCCCAACCGTCGATTCTAGGATTTCATCCTAACCATCGGATCTAGGGATTTAATCCCAACCGTTGGTTCTAGGGTTTCATCCAACCATCGGATCTAGGGATTTAATCCCAACCGTTGGTTCTAGGTTTTGTTTTACATTCTTGGATCTAGACTTCTTAAGGATTATATTAGGCTACGATAGGGACCATAAGGAGGAGTTGGGTCTTGGCCACCCGATGGATCGGAACCACACAAACTTGATCCATCAATGATGTTCCATTCCACTAGAGGATCATCATTGAACTACCTCACCAACCCCCATAAATCAATATGGGCTCCATATATTATTTGTACATTAATCTCCCCGTGTTTAAGATATCGAATGTCCGTCAATTAATTGATTTACTGACCATCAATTAATTAACATCTAAATCCTCGAGTAGTACCACTCAACCTTATCATAATGTTGACTAAGTCAACCAGCTGGGTTTACATGATGAACCTTATGAGCTCCTCAAGGGGACATTATCAACCTAATATATAGGACACGGTTTCCTCCTATAATCAATGACACACCATGTAAATAATATTATTTCCCAACTTACCGGGCATATTGATTTAATCCATCTAAATCTCACCCACTGGTAAATCAAAGAAATAAATACTAAGTACATGTGCCCGTTATTATATCGGGATTAAGAGCATGTACAATATAATATCCGAGGTCCGATTCATTTATGTAGTCAGTACTAAATTGAATCACCTCTATGTCGGTCCTACTCAATACACCTAAGTGTACTAGTGTAACTCTATGTTCAAGATAAAACAATACCAAGCTACACTACAACCATGCCAATGGTTTGTCCAAAACCATCTTGGTTGTTAGCCTTTACTTATATTTTACAAGGTACTGATAACATGATATTTTGTGCCACAACAAGCACCATGTTATCTACAATGTAAAATATTAGACAATATGCACACATATATAATGAATATATAAAATGCAAACAATGATCATGTGATTCTTATTTCAAAATAGAATGTTCATACAAAAAGAGCTAGGCTTTCAGTATACATTCCAACAATCTACCACTTATACTAAAAGACTATGTCGTCATCACTCTGCCATACATCTGATCCCCATGTCCTCCACATGCCTATCAAACGCTTTCACTGGAAGGGCCTTAGTGAATGGATCCGCCAGGTTATCCTCTGATGCAATCTTGGCGACAACAACTTCTCCTCGCTTTACGATCTCTCGTATGAGGTGGTACTTGCGCTCTATGTGTTTACTCGCCTTATGGGCTCGTGGTTCCTTCGAGTTTGCAACTGCACCACTATTATCACAATAAATTGTGATAGTTCTGGGCAAACCAGGAATCACATCCAAGTCCATCAAGAAGTTCCTGAGCCATACAGCTTCCTTGGCTGCCTCAGAGGCTGCCACATACTCAGCTTCCATGGTAGAGTTCGCCACGCATTTCTGCTTGACACTCCTCCATGCTATGGCTCCACCTCCAAAAGTAAACACAAACCCCGAGGTAGACTTACTCTTGTCCCTATCTGATTGGAAATCCGAATCCGTGTAACCCACAGGGACTAATTGATCTGCCCGGTAAACCAGCATATAATCCCTAGTCCTTCTCAGGTACTTCAATATATGCTTTACCGCAGTCCAATGTACCTATCCAGGATTACTATGATATCTGCTAACCATGCCCAAGCGGATATGGTCTAAATAGCATAGCATACATAAGGCTTCCTACTGCCGAAGCATAAGGAACCGCCTTCATGTCCTCTATCTCCTTTGATGTTTTGGGACACATCTCTTTAGATAAAGGAACTCCATGCCTAAAAGGTAGAAAACCTTTCTTGGAGTTCTGCATGCTAAAACGAGCAAGGATAGTGTCAATGTATGAAGCTTGGGATAAGCACAACATCCTTTTCTTGCGATCCCTTATAACTTTGATCCCAAGGATGTGTCCCACTTCTCCCAAGTCCTTCATATCAAACTGTTTGGACAACCATACCCTTACGTCTGATAACACTTTGATATTGTTGCCAACTAACAAAATGTCATCTACGTATAGTACAAGAAACACCACTACATTTCCGTCACATCTCTTGTATACACAAGGCTCATCAGGACTTTGAATAAATCCATATGACTGGATTACCTCATCAAAGCGGATGTTCCAAGATCTAGAAGCTTGCTTCAATCCATAAATGGACCGATTAAGCTTACATACAAGATGCTTTTTTCCTTTAGCAATGAATCCCTCTGGTTGCCGCATATAGATGTTCTCCTCAAGACTTCCGTTAAGGAAAACTGTCTTGACATCCATCTACCAAATCTCATAATCCATATGAGTAGCTATAGATAAGAGAATCTGGATAGACTTAAGCATAGCTACCGGCGAAAAGGTCTCCTCATAATCGATGCCCTCTTTCTGAGTATACCCTTTCGCAACAAGCCTAGCTTTGAAGGTCTCGACCTTCTCGTCTACTCCTCTCTTTCTCTTGTAGATCCACTTGTATCCAATGGTTTTTACACCATCGGGTGGTTCTACTAGCTCCCAGACCTGATTAGAATCCATAGATTCTATCTCTGAATTCATCGCACTTTGCCAAGATACCGCATCTCTATCCTGGATTGCCTCATCATATGTCCAGGGATCAGGTTCATGTTCACCAGGGACTAAGTCCGAAGACTCTCCCAAAAACATGAATCTGTCAGGTTGTCTAACAACCCTCCCACTACGACGAGGTGCCTCCTGTGTATGCTCTGTGACACGCGGTGCAGTGACTTGTGGTGTGTAACGACCGGGCCCCTGTTGGCGGAATTCGGCGACCCCTATTGGTCGACGACCGTCGCCCCTGTTGGCGGAATTCGACGACCCCTATTGGTCGACGACCGTCGCCCCTGTTGGCTCGTCGTTACTCACCTGGACTTCCCACCCCTGGAAGTGGGTTTTTGCCTTCCCCAGGATTCGAACTCTAGACCTCCAGGATAAGTACTAAAGTTTATGAATCCTGGTAACCAAGTAAAATTGTCACACCCCGAGAGTATGCCGTGCCGAAAAACAAACGGACGGCATCTCCCCTGTACGTGGCAACATATCGGGTTAATACAAGGCCCGTAGGCCCACAACAACAATATGATATACGCAGATATCATCATATCAAACATAATAAACACAGCGGAAACAATACAAACCAGATCAACAAGATACAATGACCCAACTGTGCACTCCGGAGTGACTTGACACAACAAGAAACATAATAGAAGCAACAGCGAAAGCCAAATACATACAATACGTCCGTATATCACAGATACGGAAACAATACAGGTTAAAACCACAAAACGACAATCCATAGTAATACAACAATACAGAAAATAGGTCCATTCGTCCGGTGTGAGATGGGATCAACTGGAGGAGCTCCGAACGTCCAAGAAATCTTCTACCTGTTATCTCGGCATGGAAGCCTGTGGTCCAGGGGTGGTGAGTATAAACTCAGGGGTAATATATAGAAAGTGCATGAACAACATATAAGGATAGATCTACAAGTATACATGTGAAGATCTACAGGTATACAGCATGAATCCAATAGACATACAGTCCTATCCAACTCTAATAACAAGTAACTACAGTAAAGTCATACGCAATGTATATACTAAACTGATCAACTGAACATAAAGTAATGTACCAACGTACCTGACGGTCTGCAACACCATAAGCTATATCATCCTGACAGATATACAATAACATAACCCATATAATGTACCAGGTCAATCCCATACCTGACCAATACTCAGACATATGAACAGTATATAATCACCTGTATAATAACCTGGTCCGTACCACACAATGACATGATGCTAATCAAATGCATATAACAGTCTGAATCAACGCATGTATCATGCTCAACACATAGCAGTAAATAAAATGCAAATGGCATGTATCATGATGTACAAGCATGTGCAACAATCATAGCTCAATCAAATGCAGCATCTCACAGGCATATGTAAAACATATATCAAATACATGCATACATATATATATCAGTAATGCATATGCATGGTCACTGTCTGCGGACCCGTCCAACCACGACCCAGTGGCGGTGTACGACAAATGACAACTAGCCCGACTCGGTGCCACCACTCTCGGTGGCCAGGGTTGGGTAGTATGACTGAGTAGAGTATAAGCGTAAAAAGCTAACTACTCCTAGGGGCCCCTGCTGCAAGCCACGCCGTCCCTACCTATGAGTAGACAAGCGCCGCACACAGGACAACTGCACGTCACACAACCACCGTCTATAGTGGGCGAGTGCTAACACCACTCTGCACAGTGGCCAGGTGCACATCTCCAGCTACCACCATCCCTAGTGGTCGAGTGCGACACATCCAATGCTCTGCCCTCAACCCTGCTACCACTACCCCGAGTGGCCGGGGAGGCAGGATGACTGACGACTTGTCTCAATCCACAAGGGAGACCCAGTCAACAACATGCATGCAATGCGATGATGCATAGCTCCATACATGTATCCTCGCGACACTCCCTATCCCACTGGGAGTCCTGGTCAACTAAAAGTCAACTATGCAAGGACTACAATCCATAAGACTCTCTCTATCGCATAAAGAGTCATACTCATCTGACAGACAACCACGCTAAGACCTCTAGTCAGTAGCGATATACAATCGACCATCCATATAACCATACACAGGCATACAATCCCTAATGGATATACCATCACACTAGGACTTCTAGTCCCTGGTCACATACGGGCAACCATACAATTATCTATGCACAGACAACTAGATCCATCATAAATGCACCACTAATACGGATATGATATAACAATCGACTCCATAATCCAAACCATCACCTAACCGTAGTGATGTAATACAGTAAACCAATCTGAAGTCACAAAGATAACCCTAACCACATGTACTTCAACATCTATCGGCCTAATACATAATAGGGTTTATAGTTCCTATCCGAGCTAGATAATCAATGAAGTACCGAGTTTATATCTCAAAGGTCAAGGCGACAAGCATATGATTAACATGAGTGGATTTAAGGTAAATGCAGTATAAACATATATACCCAAGATCATGCTTTGGAATTGATCAAAACTACTGACTGTAGATATTACCCACCTGCTATGTAATCCGTGCTATCCATCTCCACGTCCATGTATCTATCACAATCAAAGTCCTGTAACAATAGGATACAGTTAAGTGTAGTCTCACATCTAATGATTGAATCAAATTCTACATCAATCTCATATCTCGATCAAACTTCTACACACATAGATCACACTTATCACCCATCTCCTACAATAAGTGTATTATCAGATTAACCCAAATACTAGTTAGATCCATATTAATGGTATTGAAGCATTACCATACGAAATAGAACACTTGGCTATCATCGAGGTTATAAGCAAGCAATCACAGATCCAAGCCCCCACCTAGCACAATAATAGCTGCACTGAATTGTTTGCAATCCTGATCAACACAAATTAGGAAGCTATATCATGGATTGAAAATCATCCAAGAGAACTACAGCCTTACCTCATATTAAACCACCACCTCCCTGTTCTAATTCAGATCCAACTCATCAGATCAATCCCAATAATCAACAAATCATAGTAAATGAAAGAACAGAGGCTGAATCAAACTAGAAATTGACCAGAAATTCATCGTATCACAATCACACCGGCACACTATTAACTCATAGCAATTTAACATAGGAACCGAAAAGAACTCGAAACTTACCTAGCTTAAATCTCCTCCGGCAATCGTTTCCCCCAGCTGATAGGTTGCCACCAACTCGAAGCCAATCTGAGCTCTGGAGCTCACGACCAGAAATCAGCTACTGTACAACTTCCCTCTTCAATCAACCAATCTCCCATTTCTTCATTCAGCAAAACAGAACAATAACCTGGCTTCTTCCCACAAATCAAATGAGGAGATTTGTAAACTATGGTGATTGGTAATAATGAAACTGTTGGTCTTACGGCGACAGCAAGTAGAGTTCGCGGTGGTGGCTGAGGGAGATGACCGCGACGATCTGAGCTTGTGTTCCGGCGATGACCTGAGCTCGTGCGGCAGCGACGACCTAAGCTCAAGCGACAACGAGACTGCACACGAGGAAGAGAACACCACAGAAAAATAGATCCCGTCCAAGATCGGAAAATCGATTCAACAGCTTACCTTGCTCCGCCGGCGACGGCAGATTGCTCCCAAATCCAACATCGAAAACTTGTTGTCGATCCCTAGCTCCCAACACAATCCCTCAGCCGTATCACCCACCGGAGGCGTCGGCAGCGGCAGCGGCTAGCTCAAGGTGGCAATGAAGTTCAGATCGCCGCTCGCACGAGTGACGGTCGGAGGGAGCTGAGCTCGCGACGGCGGCGATGACTGAAGAAGTCGACGATGTCGCTCGCGATCGGGGAAGCTGCGGCGGCGAAACGAAGAAGAGAAGATTTGTGATCGGGGAAGGAGAAGAAACTGCGGCAACCGGATCAGATCGGATTCGTTCGGCAGCTTTTAAACACCGTTTGAGTGATTTGGCTAGCCCAACCCAAATCCAACCCATTCCTGATTTGGGTTCAGCTCAGCTGGTTCGGCCCAATCAACCCAAGCCCAATTTCATCCCAAGCCCCAAATCCAGCCCAATTAATCCCCTAATTAATCACAATTAATTAAAGGGTTTAATCCATAAATTTTTTTTTTCGTACTTTACATGGTGTCTCCTCTTATACCGGTGGTACTGAAGTCGGGACTTCCCCTGTCAACTCCTTAAGAACAATCCTACTCTTGGGCTTGTGGTTGATTACATAATCCTCCTCTAGAAATCTGGCGTTCGTGCTAACGATCACCCTCTGATCTCTAGGATTATAAAACAAACCACCTTTCGTTCCCTTAGGGTAGCCAACAAACATGCATACTTCTGTACGAGGTTCCAACTTACCAGCATCAGCCTTCAGCACATGTGCTGGACTCCCCCATATCCGAATATGTTTCAGACTAGGTTTTCGCCCAGTCCACAATTCTACAGGGGTAGAAGGTACTGATTTAGATGGAACCAAGTTCAGAGTGTACATAGTCGTATCCAGTGCGTACCCCCAGAACAAAATAGGTAACTCAGAATAACTCATCATCGATCTGACCATCTCTATAAGAGTCCTATTCCTTCGCTCCGCTACACCATTCTGCTGGGGTGTGCCAGGTGCAGACAATTGGGATTGAATCCCAGCCTCTGATAAGTAACTCCTAAACTCTCCCAAGAGGTACTCGCCACCACGATCAGATCGTAATGTCTTGATACTTTTACCTTGACGGTTCTCCACATCAGCCTTGAATTCTTTGAACTTGTCAAAGCATTCAGACTTGCGGCGCATCAAGTAAATGTATCCATACCTTGAATAATCGTCTATAAATGAGACGAAGTATTCAAATCCACCTCTTGCCTGGATAGACATAGGACCACACAAATCAGAATGAACCAATTCTAACACATCTTTGGCTCTATACCCCTTGGCCTTAAAAGGCCTCTTGGTCATTTTACCTTCCAAGCAAGATTCGCAGGTTGGGAGATCCTCCACCACTAATGAACCCAAAGGTCCATCAGCTATCAACCTTTGAATTCTACTTAGGTTAATATGACCAAGCCTTAGATGCCAAAGATATGTTTGGTTCATTTCCGAAGGTTCTTTTCTCTATTAGATTTAGAAGATGAGTTATTTACTTCTATTTGCATCGTGGGAGTTTTTGGTTCAAGAGTATATAAATTTCCAACCAATGTACCAGAATAGATAATCTCCCTATTCCTTTTTATAACCACATTGTCATTAAAAGAAATAGAATATCCATCCATAAACAATTTAGAAACTGAAATTAAATTCTTTCTAAAAGTAGGTACATAAAGACAATTTCTCAAAACCAAAACTTTATTCTTATCAAAAGATAAATAAACGTCTCCCACTGCAATAGCCGCCACCTTTGAAGCATTGCCCATGAAGACGGTAATCTCTCCCTCAGCTAGTCGTTGGGTTTCCTGGAACCCCTGCAAAGTATTGCAGACATGATCAGTGGCTCCTGTATCTACACACCAGGCACTGGTAGATAACACCGCTAAACATGTTTCAACAACTAAACAAGAAGATATACCTTTGTTCTTTCGGCGAGGACAGTCCGCCTTCCAATGTCTAGTCTGCTTGCAAGTGAAGTACTTGCCTTTCGGCTTCTTCACTCCTGCCTGAGGTCCTATTGCCACCTTCTTCACTCCACCTTGCTTCTTCTTCTTCTTACCTTTCGGTTTAGAAGAAGAAACCTTCTGAGCGACCATGGCTTGAGCACTCTGACGAAAAAGCCCCTCTGCCGCCTGGAGTTACATCGGAAGCTCGCTTGAATACAACCTTTTGTTCATGTTGTAGTTTAGGCGGAACTGCTCAAAACTCCTAGGCAGAGACTGGAGAATGATATCGACTTGGGTTTCCCCATCGATCTCAGCTCCTAGGACTTCCATCTCATTAAGATGAGCCATCATCTTGAGAACATGATCCCTAATGGGTGTTCCCTCGATCATGGAGGTCGTCATCAAGTTTCTCATAGCCTCCTGCCTAGCCGCCCTACTCTGATGTCCGAAAAGTTCCTTGAGATTGAACATCATGTCATAAGCAGTGGCTATGGCCTGATGCTGATGTTGCAGCACATTTGACATAGATGCCAAAATGTAACACCGCGCCATCTCATCTGCCTTAACCCATTTCTTATAACGTTCTTTCTCCTTTTCATCAGAGTCATCGGTGGGCTTAGGAGGACAGACCTCGAAGAGTACAAATTTGTACTCCTCCGCAGTTAAGACAATATCCAGGTTTCTTTTCCAATCAATGTAGTTTGGACCAGTAAGTTTGTTTTCTTTTAAAATCACAGCAAGTGGGTTGAAAGCCATTTGAAAATCCTAAAAATCACAATGATCAAAATATTAGATTTCAAATATTATTGATTCCTCAAACAATAAAATCTCAAATCAACCAACACCTCAAATCACCGAGAATATCGCATGCCACGCAAAGGTGGACGATACGATAATTCTACATTTGTAAGAGGAGGTTTTACCCATTAATTTTATTATCTTGTCAACCTTACTTTTGACAAATAAAATTAATAGTTGGTTCCTTCTTGGCCCTACAAATAAAAGCAAAGTGACTGATGGGGAGGATACTTTTATTTGTATCTAAGTGTGCACCGACATTAAGGGAAATTATTTCGCATTTTGTGCCTTACCGCTGTGGAAGTACACATGCTCCTAGATAATTTCCTATAACCATTATTTGACCTAGTGATCCGCAAACAAACCCGTCCGCAGGGAGGAAGGCACTCAGAGCCAACACACAAGTTTATTTGCATCACACAAAAATTGTAATGGAGGTCATGGAATTAATTAAAATATCCCTCTCCCACTTAGTAAATTGCAATCGAGGAATTTTAAACATACACAACATGCATATAAAACAAATAAGCAATAAATGTGGAAGAACAGAATTTTTTCCAACTATTATGGCATTGTCCTCCAATATGCATCCCGTCGTGTTGCCTCCTCGTCCGCTCCACCTTTTCCCGTGCGCAAGTCACCAAAGATATCCGAGCCGAGATAAATCATTTTATTTACATCCATCGATCCTATACTCCACGAAGGAGTATACAAATAGTCTAGATCGAAAGTAAACTAAAATGATCGGCTAAACAATGCCGTATTTAATTACAAAAATTAAATACTAATCTAGCCTCGTCAACCCCGAGGATTCAAATAATAAATTTTTACACACATCCATTCACATACACACACATGGCCATAATAGTCGGATCTTATGCCTGCAACCAAAGAGTTAAACTACGCATATCCTACTATTATCCGGCACATATAATATATGAAAAATGCATAAAAATTAATCAATCCTAAATACACAAAACCGGAATCCGATGGCTCTGATACCAATTGTTGGGTGGATGCTTCGGAGGCTCATTGGCTCCCATGTCCCCGGATTAAAATTTTCACTAATGAAAGGATTAATCCGGATGGGATGAGCTTCCTTAACAACACTATTTCGTCGTCGTGCTAACAACTTGAGTGGTCGCTTGAACAAACTAGTTGTTCAAGCAACACAACTCTTCTAGTTGGTTAGCCGCGGAAGAGACGACGGATGGATCGCCGGTTTTTGTGTTTGTCTTCGGGGTCCATGATTATACAATATATATTCATACACACATGCATAATCAAAACAAATAAGAACATGCTCAGATCTGTACATAAAGTTAAAATAACTTTATACCTCACGATCTTCTACCGTATATGTCCTATCCTTCTCGTGACGGCAATGTGACGATAAGTTCCTCCACGAGTAGAAGCCTTCTAGATCGCTTTCTTCTCTACCTTGTCCGCTTAACAAAGAGAAGAACTCGCAAATACCTTTCCTATCTAGAACCGCCACCAAATTAGGAATTTGGTGCAACCGCCAAGGAGCAATGGATGATGCGCCGCCAACTTAAAAGAGTTGCCACGGCCACTTTGGAGAATAGGGAGGAGGAAGAGAACTGCCACCAATGGGAGGAGAACCGCGCCAAGGAAGAAGGGAAAGACCTTAAGGTTGGGCGCCGCCAAGTATTGATGGTGCAAGTTGGGCGCTGCAACAACTAGAAGGAAGAAGATAGTTGCCGCCCACCTTGCTCCAAACCCTAGCCGCCCACCTCTCCAAGAGCCAAACCCTAATTCCAAAACCAATTCTATTTTGCCGCCCAACCCTAGCCATCTATTTATAGAATAGGGCTTAAGCCTCCTTTAATCTCCACCGTCGGATCTAGGGATTTAATCTCCACCGTCGGATCTAGGGTTTTATCCCAACCGTCGGAATCCCAACCGTCGGATCTAGGATTTCATCCCAACCGTCGGATCGAAGGTTTCATCCCAACCGTCGGATCTAGGGTTTTATCCCAACCGTCGGATCTAGGGATTTAATCCCAACCGTCGAGTCTAGGATTTCATCCTAACCATCGGATCTAGGGATTTAATCCCAACCGTTGGTTCTAGGGTTTCATCCAACCATCGGATCTAGGGCTTTAATCCCAACCGTTGGTTCTAGGTTTTGTTTTACATTCTTGGATCTAGACTTCTTATGGATTATATTAGGCTACGATAGGGACCATAAGGAGGAGTTGGGTCTTGGCCACCCGATGGATCGGAACCACACAAACTTGATCCATCAATGATGTTCCATTCCACTAGAGGATCATCATTGAACTACCTCACCAACCCCATAAATCAATATGGGCTCCATATATTATTTGTACATTAATCTCCTGTTTAAGATATCGAATGTCCACAATTAATTGATTTATGACCATCAATTAATTAACATCTAAATCCTCGAGTAGTACCACTCAACCTTATCATCATGTTGACTAAGTCAACCAGCTGGGTTTACATGATGAACCTTATGAGCTCCTCAAGGGGACATTATCAACCTAATATATAGGACACGGTTTCCTCCTATAATCAACGGCACACCATGTAAATAATATTATTTCCCAACTTACTGGGCATATTGATTTAATCCATCTAAATCTCACCCACTGGTAAATCAAAGAAATAAATACTAAGTACATGTGCCCGTTATTATATTGGGATTAAGAGCATGTACAACATAATATCCGAGGTCCGATTCAATTATGTAGTCAGTACTAAATTGAATCACCTCTATGTCGGTCCTACTCAATACACCTAAGTGTACTAGTGTAACTCTATGTTCAAGATAAAACAATACCAAGCTACACTACAACCATGCCAATGGTTTGTCCAAAACCATCTTGGTTGTGAGCCTTTACTTATATTTTACAAGGTACTGATAACATGATCTTCTGTGCCACACCAAGCACCATGTTATCTACAATGTAAAATATTAGACAATATGAACACATATATAATGAATATATAAAATGCAAACAATGATCATATGATTCTTATTTCAAAATAGAATGTTCATACAAAAAGAGCTAGGCTTTCAGTATACATTCCAACACTAACCTCATCCTTAAGTTTGTCATTTTCTTCCTTAAGCATGCAAGAATCAACATGTGAAGGTTTTTCATTCCTAATGGCCTTTAGTTCTACCTTCATGCTCTTAACCTTAGATTTAGACTTATCTAGAGCTTCTTTAAGATAGGCAATTGATTTATAGAGAAGCTTAACTTTGGGAGAGTTCATTACCTCATCGTCACTAGATGACGATTCATCACTTGAGGAGTCTTCTTGGCTTGATGTATCGGAATCATCTCCTAGGGCCATGAGTGCCACATGGCGTGTGATGTGGCAAAGCTCATGATCGGAGGAGTCTTCAACACTTGGTGTGTCCCATATGGTTTGAGCTACCATAGCCTCCTTCTTCTTCTTCTCCTTCTTGTCCTTCTTTTTCTTTTCTTTTTCCTCCTTCTTTAGCTCCGGGCAATTTGGCTTTATGTGCCCCTTCTTGTTGCAAGCATGGCAAATCACATTGTTATTGAAACTTGAATTACCACTAAACTTACCTTTTGAAGAATGAGACCCCTTCCTTGCTTCTCTACTCTTGAACTCCTTTGATTTCCTATAGAGCTTCTTGACAAAATTGGCCATCTCACTAGATGAGTCTTCATCACTACTTGAGTTATGCTCCGATTCGGATGATGATGATACTTCTTTTCTTTCCTTCTTCTTCTTTTCCTTCTTTTCAACAAATAGAGCTAAACCCTTTTCCTTAGAGGACATGTTAGTTTGCTCATGTAATTCAAACTCACAAAATAATTCATCAATTTTAATTTGAGAAAGATCCCTAGTTACCTTAATGGCATCAACTATAGAAGTCCATAAAGAATTTCTAGGAAATGCTTGAAGTATGTATCTTACCAAGTCCCGGTTGTCAACTCGCTCACCTATGATGTGAAGTCCATTCACAATCTCCTTGAACCTTCCATGCATTTGGCTTACGGTTTCATGCATCTTCATTTGGAAGGCTTGAAGTTGTCCAATTAGTAGGTCCTTCTTGGACCTCTTTGACTCCTTGGAACCTTCATTTAGATCAATAAGCTTTTCCCATAACTCCTTAGCGAATTCGAAAGGCCCCACCTTGTTGAGTTGTTCCATTGTAATGCCGCATTGGATGGTGAGTATTGCCTTGGCATTTGATTCAAACTTCCAGTTTATTTCCCTCGTCCAATCCTTGCTCGGAATAGGGTTTCCATGTTCATCCACCGGTTCCTCGAAGCCATCTACAATACTATGCCAATTTCAATGTTACTCATAAGATAGTACTTCATCCTACCTTTCCAATACGCAAAATGACTCCCATCGAAGAGCGGTGGCTTGGCGGTGCTATATCCCTCTTGAAGAGCCATTGATTCCTTGGTTGATGGTGAGATCTTCCAAGCTATCCGGGCTCTGATACCACTTGTTAGGATCTTTGTAACGGCTAGAGGGGGGGGGTGATTAGCCTTTCTTCGTTTCTACAAGCAAGTTAGCGGAAGCAATACAAATAAGAATAAGAATACAAGTAAGAAAACGATGAAAGCAATGCTAACACTCGATGTACGTGGTTCAGAGATGACACTCCTACTCCACGGCAATCCGTAAGGTGGATTAGTCCTAGCCAAGCTTCACTATATTCTCCTTTGGATGAACCAAGGTGGAGAAACCTTTCTTACAATGCTCTCCTCTTCTTTACAATGATGGATGATTAAGAACTAGAGAAGAGGAGGTTTTGAATTGCTAAAACACTTGGGAAAGCTTGGTGAGTACGAGGGTGTAGTTAGGAATGAGAGCACTAGCTTCACCAAGCTCTCCAAGGCCCCTTTTTATAGAAGAGGGGCTATTTTTCCCGTTGGGCCTCGATCGACCGTGATGCTTTCCATCACGATCCCGGCCAATGGCTTAACCGAGATCTCCGCGAGATTCATAGCCGTAATTTCAACGGCGATCGGTGATCGATCCTCCATCGCCGATCGATGGAGCGATCGATCAGTGATCGCAGCCGCAATGATGCGACTACATTCGTGCTTGTTTTTGCGTTGATCGATCGCCACTATTGGCGATCGATGGTAACATCCGATCACATCGTTAAAGAAGTCGATCGATGGTCGTGGTTTCAACGACTCCGAGCTCTGACATCGATCGATACATCATATCAGTAGACTGATAATCATCAAGTGTGAGTAATTCACACTTGATTTTACACCCTAGACCTAGACTTGACCTTCTAACTCTGCCTTCAGCCTTGCGCCTTCCTTCAAGAGTTTCCTTCGGCCTCGCCATGTCTTGGGTTGCCAAATGCTTGGACTTTACGCCACCAAGACTCCAAGCTTGGACTTATGCTGCCAAGACCTTACTTTGGACTTCTTTTACCGAGGTTCACTTGGACTTTATGCTGCCAAGACTACAAGCTTGGTCTTACGCTGCCAAGTCCATCCCTTGGACTTTCCTTGCCAAGATCATACTTGGTCTTCCTTTGCCAAGGTTCACTTTGGACTTTACGCTGCCAAGACTACAAGCTTGGTCTTATGCTGCCAAGTCCGTCCCTTGGACTTTCCTTGCCAAGATCATACTTGGACTTCTCTTTTACCAAGGCTTCATCCTTGGATTTCCCTGTCACTTAAACATATTCGTAATTAGATCACAGAACATTGCCTAACTTAGATGATTATCCAAACATCAAAACATATATAAATGCTTGGAGCATTGTTGCACCAACAGTAGTTTGGACGCCGGCCAAAGGAGGGAAGAGCTTGTATGGACGCCGACCACCAAGGGAGAAGAAGAAGACAAGGAAAAGGCTTTCCTTATTTGGTGCCGCCAACCCCAAACCCTAATCTCCAAGCTTGCCGCCCACCTTAACCCTAATCCAATCTCAAATGAGATTCCTCCTTGCCGCCCACCCCCTCCTCTCCTTTTATAGAGTTAGAGATAAGCCTTGTTTTAATCTCCACCATTTGTTCTAGGGATTTAATCTCAACTGTCGGATCTAGAGATTTAATCTCAACCGCTGGATCTAGAGATTTAATCTCTACCTTTGGATCTAGACTTTTGTTTTCATCCATTGGATCTAGGCTTCATGAGGTATTAATAGGCTACAATAGGGACCATGAGGAGGAGTTGGATCTTGGCCACCCAATGGATCAAGCCCACATAAAGTCTAATCCATTAATGATAATTCAATCTACTAAAAGATTATCATTGATCTACCTCACCAACCCCCATAAGTTAATATGGGCTCCATATATTATTTGTACATTTTTCTCCCCGTGTTTAAGATATTAAATGTTCGTCGATTAATTAATTTACTGACCATTAATTAATCAACATCTAACTCCATGAGTAGTACCACTCAACCTTTTCATCATGCCAAACCAAGTCCACCTGCAGGGTTTACATGATGAACCTTATGAGCTCCTCAAGAGGGACATAATCATCCTAATATATAGGACACGATTTCCTCCTATAATCAACGGCACACCATATAAATAATATCATTTTCCAACTTACCGAGCCTATCGATTTAATCTATAAATCTCGCCCATTGGTAAATCAAAGAAATGAATACTAAGTATACGTGCCCGTTATTATATCGGGATTAAGAGCATGTACAATATAATATCTGAGGTCCGATTCGATTATGTAGTCAGCAATAAATCGAATTACCTCTAAGTCGGTCCTGCTCAATACACACAAAGTGTACTAGTGTGATTCTATGGTCAAGACAAACCAATACCAAATCACACTACAACCATACCAATGGTTTGTCTAAAGTCATCTCGGTTGTGAGCCTATATTTATACTTTACAAGGAGTCGATAACATGATCTCCCGTTTGACACCACACACCATATTATCTACAATGTAATGTATTAGACAGTATGCATCACCATAAATATGCAAACAATGATAATGTGATTCTTATTTCAAAATAAAGATGTTCATACAAAAGATAGACTTTTCAGTATACATCCCAACAATCTCCCACTTATACTAAAAGACTATGTTGTCCTCAAACTGTCATACATCTGATTCCCATTCCCTCCACATGTCTATCAAAAGCTCTCACCGGAAGGGCCTTAGTGAAAGGATCTGCTAGGTTATCCTCCGATGCACAGTTACGTATTTATCTTCTCCTCTCTTTCCCGATTTCTAAGTACATTCTTGCGCTCTATGTGTTTACTTGCCTTATGGGCTCGTGGTTCCTTCGAGTTTGCAACTGCACCACTATTATCACAATAAATTGTGATAGTTCTGAGAAAACCAGGAATCACATCCAAGTCCATCAGGAAGTTCCTGAGCCACACAACTTCTTTGGCCGCCTCATAGGCCGCCACATACTCAGCTTCCATGGTAGAGTCCGCCACGCATTTCTGCTTGACACTCCTCCATACAATGACTCCACCTCCCAAAGTAAATACAAAACCTGAGGATGACTTACTGTTATCCCTATCTGATTGGAAGTCAGAATCTGTGTAACCCACAAGGAGTAATTGGTCTGCCTGGTAAACTAGCATATAATCCCTAGTCCTTCTCAGGTACTTCAATATATGCTTTATCGCAGTCCAATGTCCCTGTCCTGGATTACTTTGATATTTGCTGACCATGCCCACAACACAGTAGATATCTGGTCTCGTACATAGCATCACATATATGAGGCTTCCCACTGCCGAGGCATAAGGAACCGCCTTCATCTCCTCTATCTCCTCAGATGTTCTAGGACACATCTCCTTAGATAAAGGAACTCCATGCCTAAAAGGTAGAAAACCCTTCTTGGAGTTCTACATGCTAAAACGATCCATAATGGTGTCTATGTATGAAGCTTGAGATAAGCACAACATCCTTTTCCTGCGATCCCTTATAACCTTGATCCCAAAGATTTGTCCCACTTCTTTCAAGTCCTTCATATCAAACTGTTTGGACAACCATACCCTTACGTCCGATAACACCTTGACATTATTGTCAATTAACAAAATGACATCTACGTATAGTACAAGAAATACCACTATGTTTCCGTTACATCTCTTGTACACACTGAAGGTGGATGCTTCGGAGGCTCATTGGCTCCCATGTCCCCGGATTAAAATTTTCACTAATGAAAGGATTAATCCGGATGGGATGAGCTTCCTTAACAACACCATTTCGTCGTCGTGCTAACAACTTGAGTGGTCGCTTGAACAAACTAGTTGTTCAAGCAACACAACTCTTCTAGTTGGTTAGCCGCGGAAGAGACGACGGATGGATCGCCGGTTTTTGTGTTTGTCTTCAGGGTCCATGATTATACAATACATATTCATACACACACATGCATAATCAAAATATTAAAGAATATGGTCAGATCTGTAAATAAAGTTAAAATAACTTTATACCTCACAATCTTCTACCGTATGTCATATACTTCTCGTGGATGACGTGTGGACGAAGATCCTCCACAAGTAGAAGCCTTCTAGATCGCTTTATTCTCTACCTTGTCCGCTGCGAACAAAGAGAAGAAACAACAAATACCTTTCCTATCTAGAACCGGCCACCAAATTAGGGAATTTGGTGCAACCGCCGGCCAAGGAGCAATTGGATGAATCGCCAGCCAACTTGAAGATGAGTTACCGCCGGCCACCAAGGAGAAGGGGAGGAGGAAGAGCACCGGCCACCAATGGAAGGAGAACCGCCGGCCAAGGAAGAAGGGAGAGTCCTCTAGGATGGGCGCCGGCAACAATCTAGAAGGAAGATTAGTTGCCGCCCACTTCTTTGCTCCAAAACCCTAGCCGCCCAAGGAACCCTAGCGGCCCACTTGTGGATGAGCCAAACCCTAACTCCAATTCAAAATCAATAATTGCCGCCCAACCCTAAGCTTTCCTTTTATAGAGTTAGGCTTAGGACTCCTTTAATCTCCACCGTCGGATTTAGGGATTTAACCTCTACCGTCGGATCTAGGGTTTTATCCCAACCGTTGGATCTAGGGCTTCATCTCAACCGTCGAATCTAGGATTTCATCCCAACCGTCGGATCTAGGATTTCATCCCAACCGTCGGATCTAGGGTTTTATCCCAACCGTCGGATCTAGGGATTTAATCTCAACCGTCGATTCTAGGGTTTCATCCTAACCATCGGATCTTAGAGATTTAATCCCAACCGTTGGTTCTAGGTTTTGTTTTACATTCTTGGATCTAGACTTCACAAGGATTATATTAGGATACGATAGGGACCATAAGGAGGAGTTGGGTCTTGGCCACCCGATGGATCGGAACCACACAAACTTGATCCATCAATGATGTTCCATTCCACTAGAGGATCATCATTGAACTACCTCACCAACCCCCATAAATCAATATGGGCTCCATATATTATTTGTACATTAATCTCCCCGTGTTAAAGATATCGAATGTCCGTCAATTAATTGATTTACTGACCATCAATTAATTAACATCTAATTCCTCGAGTAGTACCACTCAACCATATCATCATGTTGACTAAGTCAACCAGCTGGGTTTACATGATGAACCTTATGAGCTCCTCAAGGGGACATCATCAACCTAATATATAGGACACGGTTTCCTCCTATAATCAACGGCACACCATGTAAATAATATTATTTCTCAACTTACCGGGCATATTGATTTAATCCATCTAAATCTCACCCACTGGTAAATCAAAGAAATAAACACTAAGTACATGTGCCCGTTATTATATCGGGATTAAGAGCATGTACAACATAATATCCGAGGTCCGATTTAATTATGTAGTCAGTACTAAATTGAATCACCTCTATGTCGGTCCTACTCAATACACCTAAGTGTACTAGTGTAACTCTATGTTCAAGATAAAACAATACCAAGCTACACTACAACCATGCCAATGGTTTGTCCAAAACCATCTTGGTTGTGAGCCTTTACTTATATTTTACATGGTACTGATAACATGATCTTCTGTGCCACACCAAGCACCATGTTATCTACAATGTAAAATATTAGACAATATGCACACATATATAATGAATATATAAAATGCAAATAATGATCATGTGATTCTTATTTCAAAATAAAATGTTCATACAAAAAGAGCTAGGCTTTCAGTATACATTTCAACAATCTCCCACTTATACTAAAAGACTATGCTGTCATCACTCTGCCATACATCTGATCCCCATGTCCTCCACATGCCTATCAAACGCTTTCGCTGGAAGGGCCTTAATGATTGGATCCGCCAGGTTATCCTCTAATGCAATCTTGGCGACAGCAACTTCTCCTCCCTTTACGATCTCTCGTATGAGGTGGTACTTGCGCTCTATGTGTTTACTCGCCTTATGGGCTCGTGGTTCCTTCGAGTTTGCAACTGCACCACTGTTATCACAATAAATTGTGATAGTTCTGGGCAAACCAGGAATCACATCCAATTCCATCAAGAAGTTCCTGAGCCATACAGCTTCCTTAGCTGCCTCAGAGGCTGCCACATACTCAGCTTCCATGGTAGAGTCCGCCATGCATTTCTGCTTGACACTCCTCCATACTATGGCTCCACCTCCAAAAGTAAACACAAACCCCGAGGTAGACTTACTCTTGTCCCTATCTGATTGGAAATCCGAATTCGTGTAACCCATAGGGACTAATTGATCTGCCCGGTAAACCAGCATATAATTCCTAGTCCTTCTCAGGTACTTCAATATATGCTTTACCGCAGTCCAATGTCCCTGTCCAGGATTACTCTGATATCTGCTAACCATGCCCATGGCAAAGCAGATATCCGGTCTCGTACATAGCATAGCATACATAAGGCTTCCTACTGCCGAAGCATAAGGAACCGCCTTCATGTCCTCTATCTCCTTTGATTTTTGGGACACATCCCTTTAGATAAAGGAACTCCATGCCTGAAAGGTAGGAAACCTTTCTTGGAGTTCTGCATGCTAAAACGAGCAAGGATAGTGTCAATGTATGAAGCTTGAGATAAGCACAACATCCTTTTCTTGCGATCCCTTATAACTTTGATCCCAAGGATGTGTCCCACTTCTCCCAAGTCCTTCATATCAAACTGTTTGGACAACCATACCCTTACGTCTGATAACACTTTGATATTGTTGCCAACTAACAAAATGTCATCTACGTATAGTACAAGAAACACCACTACGTTTCCGTCACATCTCTTGTATACACAAGGCTCATCCGGACTTTGAATAAATCCATATGACTGGATTACCTCATCAAAGCGGATGTTCCAAGATCTAGAAGCTTGCTTCAATCCATAAATGGACCGATTAAGCTTACATACAAGATGCTCTTTGCCTTCAGCAATGAATCCCTCTGGTTGCCGCATATAGATGTTCTCCTCAAGACTTCCGTTAAGGAAAGCTATCTTGACATCCATCTGCCAAATCTCATAATCCATATGAGCAGCTATAGATAAGAGAATCCGGATAGACTTAAGCATAGCTACCAGCGAAAAGGTCTCCTCATAATCGATACCCTCTTTCTGAGTATACCCTTTCGCAACAAGCCTAGCTTTGAAGGTTTCAACCTTCCCGTCTACTCCTACCTTTCTCTTGTAGATCCACTTGCATCCAATGGTTTTTACACCATCGGGTGGCTCTACTAGCTCCCAGACCTGATTAGAATCCATAGATTCTATCTCTGAATTCATCGCACTTTGCCAAGATACCGCATCTCTATCTTGGATTGCCTCGTCATATGTCCAGGGATCAGGTTCATGTTCACCAGGGACTAAGTCCGAAGACTCTCCCAAAAACATGAATCTCTCGGGTTGTCTAACAACCCTCCCACTACGACGAGGTGCCTCCTGTGTATGCTCAGACACGCCGCGGTCGATGACTTGTGGTGTCTCCTCTTGTACCGGTGGTACTGAAGTCGGGACTTCCCTGTCAACTCCTCAAGAACAATCCTACTCTTGGGCTTGTGGTTCATTACATAATCCTCCTCTAGAAATCGCTCGTGCTAACGATCACCCTCGATCTCTAGGATTATAAAAAAACCACTTTCATTCCTTTAGGTAGCCAACAAACATGCACACTTACATGCGAGGTTCCAACTTACCGATCGACCTTGGCACATGTCTTTGGACTCCCCATATCCGAATATGTCTCGGACTAGGCTTTCGCCCGATCCACAATTCTCTGAGGTAGAAGGTACGATTTAGATGGAACCAAGTTAGAGTATACATTGTCGTATAGGTATACCCCCACGAATAGTAACTCGAATAACTCATCATCGATCTGACCATCTCCATAAGAGTCCTATTCCTTCGCTCCGCTACACCATTCTGCTGGGGTGTGCCAGGTGCAGACAATTGGGATTGAATCCCAGCCTCTGATAAGTAACTCCTAAACTCTCCCAAGAGGTACTCGCCACCGCGATCAGATCGCAATGTCTTGATACTTTTACCTTGACGGTTCTCCACATCAGTCTTGAATTCTTTGAACTTGTCAAAGCATTCACACTTGCGGCGCATCAAGTAAATGTATCCATACCTTGAATAATCGTCTATAAATGAGACAAAGTGTTCAAAGCCACCTCTTGCCTGGATTGACATAGGACCGCACAAATCAGAATGAACCAATTCTAACACATCTTTGGCTCTATACCCCTTGGCCTTGAAAGGCCTCTTGGTCATTTTACCTTCCAAGCAAGATTTGCAGGTTGGGAGATCCTCCACCACTAATGAACCCAAAGGTCCATCAGCTATCAACCTTTGAATTCTGCTTAGGTTAATATGACCAAGCCTTAGATGCCAAAGATATGTTTGGTTCATTTGCGAAGGTTCTTTTCTCTTATTAGACTTAGAAGATGAGTTATTAATTTCTATATGCATCGTGGGAGTTTTTGGTTTAAGAGTATATAAATTGCCAACCAATGTACCAGAATAGATAATCTCCCTATTTCTTTTTATAACCACTTTGTCATTAAAAGAAACAGAATACCCATCCATAAACAATTTAGAAACTGAAATTAAATTCTTTCTAAAAGTAGGTACATAAAGACAATTTCTCAAAACCAAAACTTTATTCCTATCAAAAGATAAATAAACGTCTCCCACTGCAATAGCCTCCACCTTTGAAGCATTGCCCATGAAGACGGTAATCTCTCCCTCAGCTAGTCGTCGGGTTTCTTGGAACCCCTGTAAAGTATTGCAGACATGATCAGTGGCTCCTGTATCTACACACCAGGCACTAGTAGATAACACCACTAAACATGTTTCAACAACTAAACAAGAAGATATACCTTTGTTCTTTCGGCGAGGACAGTCCGCCTTCCAATGTCCAGTCTGCTTGCAAGTGAAGCACTTGCCTTTCGGCTTCTTCACTCCTGCACGAGTCCCCTTTGCCACTTTCTTCGCTCCACCTTGTTTCTTCTTCTTCTTACCTTTCGGTTTAGAGGAAGAAACCTTCTGAGCGACCATGGCTTGAGCACTCTGACGAAAAAGCCCCTCTGCCGCCTGGAGTTCTGTCAGAAGCTCCGCCAATGAATACAACCTTTTGTTCATGTTGTAGTTGAGGCGGAACTGCTCAAAACTCCTAGACAGAGACTGGAGAATGATATCGACCTGGGTTTCCCCATCGATCTCAGCTCCTAGGACTTCCATCTCATTAAGATGAGCCATCATCTTGAGAACATGATCCCTAACGGGTGTTCCCTCGATCATGGAGGTCGTCATCAAGTTTCTCATAGCCTCCTGCCTAGCCGCCCTACTCTGATGTCCAAAAAGTTCCTTGAGATTGAACATCATGTCATAAGCTGTGGCTATGGCCTGATGTTGATATTGCAGCACATTTGACATAGATGCCAAAATGTAACACCGCGCCATCTCATCTGCCTTGATCCATTTCTTATAACGTTCTTTCTCCTTTTCATCAGAGTCATCGGTGAGCTTAGGAGGATGAGAGTACAAATTTGTACTCCTCCGCAGTTAAGACAATATCCAGGTTTCTTTTCCAATCAATGTAGTTTGGACCAGTAAGTTTGTTTTCTTTTAAAATCACAGCAAGTGGGTTGAAAGCCATTTAAAAATCCTAAAAATCACAATGATCAAAATATTAGATTTCAAAAATTATTGATTCCTCAAAACAATAAAATCCCGAAATCAACCAACACCTCAAATCACCGAGAATGTCGCATGCCACTCGTGTGGGACGATATCTGAATTCTACATTTGTAAGAGGAGGTTTTACCCATTAATTTTATTATCTTGTCAACCTTACTTTTTGACAAATAAAATTAATAGTTGGTTCCTCTTTGGCCTTACAAATAAAAGCAGTGACTCCTATGGGGAGGATACTTTTATTTGTATCTAAGTGTGCACCATTACACGATACTAAGGGAATTATTTTGGATTATGTGCCTTACCTCTGTGGAAGTACATATGCTCCTAGATAATTTCCTATAACCATTATTTGACCTAGTGATCCGCAAACAAATCCGTCCTCAGGGAGGAAGGCACTCAGAGCCGACACACAAGTTTGTTGCATCACACGTCAAATTGTAATGGAGGCCGCGGGAATTAATTAAAATGTCCCTCTCCCACTTAGTAAATTGCAAATGAGGAATTTTAAATCATACACAACATGCATATAAAACAAATAAGCAATAAATATGGAAAAAACAGAATTTTTCCAACTATTATGGCATTGTCCTCCAATATGCATCCCGTCGTGTCGCCACCTCCTCCGCTCCATCTTTTCCCGTGCGCTAGTCACCAAAGAGTTCCGAACCGAGATAAATCATTTTATTTACATCCATCGATCCTATACTCCACGAAGGAGTGTACAAATAGTCTAGATCGAAAGTAAACTAAAATGATCAGCTAAACAATGCCGTATTTAATTACAAAAATTAAATACTAATCTAGCCTCGTCAACCCCGAGGATTCAAATAATAAATTTTTACACACATCCATTCACATACACACACATGGCCATAATAGTCGGATCTTATGCCTGCAACCAAAGAGTTAAACTACGCATATCCTACTATTATCCGACACATATAATATACGAAAAAGTGCATAAAAAATTAACCGAATCCAAAACACACAAAACCGGAAACTGTGGCTCTGATACCAATTGAAGGTGGATGCTTCGGAGGCTCATTGGCTCCCATGTCCCCGGATTAAAATTTTCACTAATGAAAGGATTAATCCGGATGGGATGAGCTTCCTTAACAACACCATTTCGTCGTCGTGCTAACAACTTGAGTGGTCGCTTGAACAAACTAGTTGTTCAAGCAACACAACTCTTCTAGTTGGTTAGCCGCGGAAGAGACGACGGATGGATCGCCGGTTTTTGTGTTTGTCTTCGGGGTCCATGATTATACAATACATATTCATACACACACATGCATAATCAAAATATTAAAGAATATGGTCAGATCTATAAATAAAGTTAAAATAACTTTATACCTCACGATCTTCTACCGTATGTCATATCCTTCTCGTGGACGACGTGTGGACGAAGATCCTCCACGAGTAGAAGCCTTCTAGATCGCTTTCTTCTCTACCTTGTCCGCTGCGAACAAAGAGAAGAAACAACAAATACCTTTCCTATCTAGAACCGGCCACCAAATTAGGGAATTTGGTGCAACCACCGGCCAAGGAACAATTGGATGAATCGCCGGCCAACTTGAAGATGAGTTGCCGCCGGCCACCAAGGAGAAGGGGAGGAGGAAGAGCACCGGCCACCAATGGAAGGAGAACTGCCGACCAAGAAAGAAGGGAGAGTCCTCTAGGATGGGCGCCGGCCAGGTCTCGATCGAGGAGGATGGGCGCCGACAACAATCTAGAAGGAAGATTAGTTGCCGCCCACTTCTTTGCTCCAAAACCCTAGCCGCCCAAGGAACCCTAGCCGCCCACTTGTGGATGAGCCAAACCCTAACCCCAATTCGAAATCAATAATTGCTGCCCAACCCTAAGCTTTCCTTTTATAGAGTTAGGCTTAGGACTCCTTTAATCTCCACCGTCGGATCTAGGGATTTAACCTCCACCGTCGGATCTAGGGTTTTATCCCAACCGTCGGATCTAGGGCTTCATCTCAACCGTCGGATCTAGGATTTCATCCCAACCGTCGGATCTAGGGTTTTATCCCAACCATCGGATCTAGGGATTTAATCTCAACCGTCGATTCTAGGGTTTCATCCTAACCATCGGATCTTAGGGATTTAATCCCAACCGTTGGTTCTAGGTTTTGTTTTACATTCTTGGATCTAGACTTCACAAGGATTATATTAGGCTACGATAGGGACCATAAGGAGGAGTTAGGTCTTGGCCACCCGATGGATCGGAACCACACAAACTTGATCCATCAATGATGTTCCATTCCACTAGAGGATCATCATTGAACTACCTCACCAACCCCCATAAATCAATATGGGCTCCATATATTATTTGTACATTAATCTCCCCGTGTTTAAGATATCGAATGTCCGTCAATTAATTGATTTACTGACCATCAATTAATTAACATCTAATTCCTCGAGTAGTACCACTCAACCTTATCATCATGTTGACTAAGTCAACCAGCTAGGTTTACATGATGAACCTTATGAGCTCCTCAAGGGGACATCATCAACCTAATATATAGGACACGGTTTCCTCCTATAATCAATGACACACCATGTAAATAATATTATTTCCCAACTTACCGGGCATATTGATTTAATCCATCTAAATCTCACCCACTGGTAAATCAAAGAAATAAACACTAAGTACATGTGCCCGTTATTATATCGGGATTAAGAGCATGTACAACATAATATCCGAGGTCCGATTCAATTATGTAGTCAGTACTAAATTGAATCACCTCTATGTCGGTCCTACTCAATACACCTAAGTGTACTAGTGTAACTCTATGTTCAAGATAAAACAATACCAAGCTACACTACAACCATGCCAATGGTTTGTCCAAAACCATCTTGGTTGTGAGCCTTTACTTATATTTTACATGGTACTGATAACATGATCTTCTGTGCCACACCAAGCACCATGTTATCTACAATGTAAAATATTAGACAATATGCACACATATATAATGAATATATAAAATGCAAATAATGATCATGTGATTCTTATTTCAAAATAAAATGTTCATACAAAAAGAGCTAGGCTTTCAGTATACATTCCAACATACACAAGACTCATCCGGACTTTGAATAAATCTATAAGACTAGATTACCTCATCAAAGCGGATGTTCCAAGACCTCGAAGCTTGCTTCAATCCTTAAATGGACCGATTAAGCTTACATACAAGATGCTCTTTGCCCTTTGCAATGAATGCCTCTGGTTGCTTCATATAGATGTTTTCCTCAAGACTTACATTAAGGAAAGCTGTCTTAACATCCATCTACCACACCTCATAATCCATATGAGCTACAATGCATAAGAGAATCCGGATAGACTTAAGCATGACTACCGGCAAAAAGGTCTCCTCATAATCAATACCATCTTTCTGAGTATGCCCCTTCGCAACAAGCCTTGCTTTGAAGGTCTCAACCTTCCCATCTATTCCTCTCTTTCTTTTGTAGATCCACTTGCATCCAATGATTTTTGCACCATCGGGTGGTTCTACTAGCTCCCAGACCTGATTTGAATCCATAGATTCAATCTCAGCATTCATTGCACTTTGCCAAGATACTGCATCTTTATCTTGGATTGCCTCGTCATATGTCTAGGGATCAGGTTGATGTTCGCCAGGGACCAAATCAGAAGATTCTCCCAAGAACATGAATTTATCAAGCTGTCTCATAACCCTCCCACTACGATGAGGTATCACCTGTGTATCCTCTGTGACACGTGGTGCAGTGACTTGTGGTATATCCTCTTATACCGGTGGTACTGAAGAAGTGACTTCCCCTTTCAATTCCTCCAGAACAATCTTACTCATGGGCTTGTGGTTCATCACATAGTCTTCCTCTAGAAATCTGGCATTCGTGCTAATGATCACCCTCTGATCTCTAGGACTATAAAACAAACCACCTTTCGTTCCTCTAGGATAGCCAACGAACATGCGTACTTCTGTACGAGTTTCCAACTTACCAGCATATGCCTTCAGCACATGTGTTGGACTCCCCCATATTCGAATATGTCTTAGACTAGGCTTTTGCCCAGTCCACAATTCTGTGGAAGTAGAAGACACTGATTTAGATGGAACCAAGTTCAGAATGTACACCGCCGTATCTAGAGCATATCCCCATAACGAATTTGGCAACTCAGAATAACTCATCATCGATCTAACCATCTCCATAAGAGTCCTATTCCTTCGCTCTGCTAGACCATTCTGCTGGGGTGTGCCAGGTGCAGACAATTGGGATTGAATCCCAACCTCTGATAAGTAATTCCTAAACTCTCCCAAGAGGTACTCACCACCACGATCAGATCATAGTATCTTGAAACTTTTACCTAGACGTTTCTCCACATCAGCCTTGAATTCTTTGAACTTGTCAAAGTATTCAGACTTGTGGCGCATCAAGTAAATGTATCCATATCGCGAATAATCGTCTATAAAAGAGACGAAATACTCAAAACCACCTCTAGCCTAGATAGACATAGGACCACACAAATCAGAATGAACCAATTCTAACACATCTTTGGCTCTATACCCCTTGGCCTTAAAAGGCCTCTTGGTCATTTTACCCTCCAAGCAAGATTCGCAGGTTGGGAAATCTTCCACCACTAATGAACCCAGAGGTCCATCAACTATCAACCTTTGAATTCTGCTTAGGTTAATATGACCAAGCCTAAGATGCCAAAGATATGTTTGGTTCATCTTCGAAGGTTCTTCTTTCTTATTGGAATTAGAAGATGAGTTATTAACTTCTATTTGCATCGTGGGAGCTTTTAGTTCAAGTGTGTATAGATTTCCTATCAATGCATCCAAACAGATAATGTTCCTATTCCTTTTTATAACAACTCTATCATTAAAAGAAATAGAATATTCATCCATAAACAATTTAGAAACTAAAATTAAATTCTTTCTAAATAAAGGTACATAAAGGCAATTTTTAAGAACCAAAACTTTATTTTACTCAAAAGATAAATAAACGTCTCTCACTACAACAACCGCCACCTTCGTGGCATCGCCCAAGTATACGGTAATCTCCCCCTCATCCAGTTGTCTGGTTTTTTGGAACCCCTATAAAGTATTGCAGACATGATCAGTGACTCCCGTATCTACACACCAGGTGTTGATAGATAACACCGCTAAACATGTTTCAACGACTAGACCAAAAGATATACCTTTGTTCTGCTTGCGGTTGGGGCAGTCCTTCTTCCAGTGTCTAGTCTGCTTACAAGTGAAGCACTTGCCTTTCGGCTTCTTCACTCCTCCCTGAGTTCCTCCCACTGCCTTTTCCCCAGTTTATTTCTTCTTCTTCTTGTCTTTTGCCTTAGAAGTAGAAACCTTTTGGGTCACCATGGCATACACCTGAGCACTCTGATGAAATAGCCCCTCTACCGCCTGGAGTTCTGTTAGAAGCTCCGCCAATGAATACAACCTTTTGTTCATGTTGTAGTTCAGGCGAAACTGCTCAAAACTCCTAGGTAGAGACTAGAGAATGATATCGACATGGGTTTCCCCATCGATCTCAGCTTCGAGGACTTCCAACTCATTCAGATGAGCTATCATCTTGAGAACATGATCCCTCACAGGTGTTCCCTCGATCATGGTGGTTGTCATCAAGTTCCTCATGGCTTCTTGCCTTGCAGCCCGATTCTGGTGTCTAAAAATCTCTTTGAGATTGAGCATAATGTCATAAGCAGTGGGCATGACTTGATGCTGATGTTGCAGTACATTTGACATAGATGCCAAAATGTAACACCGCGCTATCTCATCGGCCTTGATCCACTTCTTATAACTATTTTTCTCCTTTTCCCAGAATCATCCACAGGCTTAGGAGGGCACTCTTCGAGAAGTACATATTTGTATTCCTCAGCAGTCAAGACAATGTCAAGATTCCTCTTCCAATCAACATAGTTGGGTCCAGTAAGTTTATTCTCTTTCAGTATCACAACAAGTGAGTTGAAAGAAAACCTAAGAATCACATAGATCAAAACATTAGATTTCAAAAAATTATTGATTCCTCAAACAATAATATTTTAAAATCAACCAACACCTCAAAACACTGAGAATATCATATGCCATGATAGTGTGGACGTATACGAATTCTACATTTGTAAGAGGAGGTTTTACCCATTAATTTTACTATCTTGTCAACCTAACTTTTTGACAAGTAAAATTAATAGGTGGTTCCTCTTTGGCCCTACAAATAAAAGCAGTGACTCCGATGGGGAGGATACTTATATTTGTATCTAAGTGTTCACCATTACTCGGTACCAAGATAATTATCTTGGGTTATGTGCCTTCTGATGGGGAAGTACACATGCTCCTTAACAATTGCCTATAACCATATTCGACCTTGTGATCCACAAACAAACTCATCCGATGGGGAGGAAGGCACTCAGAGCCGACGCGCAAGTTTGTTTGCATCACTTGTCAAATCATAATGGAGCCCGTGGGAATTTTATAAAAAATATCCCTCTCCCACTTAGTAATTTAAAATTAAGGAATTTTCTAGCCTACAACATGCATATCAAACAATAAGCAATAAATATGAAAAATAAATATTTCCCAACTATTATGGCTTTTGTCTTCAATATGTCTCCCGTTGTATCGTCATCTCATCCGCTCCTCCTACGCCATGTACGAGCCATCCGGAGATCCGAGCCAAGAAAAAAATATTTTAATTTACATCCATCGATCCTATACTCCACGAGGGAGTGTACATGAAATCTAGATCGAAAGTAAACTAAAATAGAAAGAGTGGCTAAACAATGCCATATCTAATTTACAAAAATTAAATACTAGCCTCGTCAACCCCAAGGATTCAACAAAATATACAATTACACACAGATAATCACATACACACATATGACCATAATAGTTGGATCCTATGCCTGCAACCAAAGAGTTAACCTACGCATATCCTACTATTATCCGACACATATAATATATGAAAAGTGCATAAAAGTAATCAAATCCTTAACACACAAAACCGGAAACCATGGCTCTGATACCACTAGAAGGTAGGAAACTTCGCTTCCCACTTCAACTCGGTCGCTTGTTCATGGAAATCCCATCGATGTCCCCAGATTAAAAAAAAAATTATCCTTGACAAGAGGGATTACCCAAGAAACCGTGTCATCATCGTGCTATTCGATTAGAGTAGTCACTTGAACAAACTTGTTGTTCAAGTAACCAACCTCTATTCTACGAATAGCCGCGGAATAGATGATGTACAGATCGCCGTCTTTTACGTTTATGTTTGGGGTCCAAGTTATATTAGCCACAAAACAGAATATATCATGCATATACAATTGAAAAACAATTACAAACATGTTACATAAGAAGATAGATAAGTGATATACCTCTCGATCTTCTATTGTATGACCTTCCTCCTTTTGGACGTCGTGTGAGCAACGATCTACCAAAAGGCGAAGCTCCTAGATCACCAATATTCCTTCCTTGCTCGATCCGAACAAGAGGAAGTATAGAAACAAGGCACTTCTCCTTCTTTCAACAAACCACCAAGCTCCAAGCTAGGTGCTAGCCACCGGCAAAGAAGAAGAGGAGGAAAGGAAGTGGGCGTCAGCCAAGGACTCCAAGGAATTACCCTAACCCTTGTTTCCACCGGCCAAGGAGAAGAGATTGAGGGAGTTTGGACATCGGCCAAAGGAGGGAAGAGATTGTATGGGTGCCGGCCACCAAGGGAGAAGAAGAAGACAAGGAAAAGGCTTTCCTTATTTGGTGCTGCCAACCCAAAACCCTAATTTCCAAGCTTGCCGCCCGCCTTAACCCTAATCCTATCTCTAATGGGATTCCTCCTTGCCGCCCACCCCCTCCTCTCCTTTTATAGAGTTAGGGATAAGCCTTATTTTAATCTCCACCATTGGTTCTAGGGATTTAATCTCAACCGTCGGATCTAGAGATTTAATCTCAACCACCGGATCTAGAGATTTATTCTCTACCTTTGGATCTAGAGTTTGTTTTCATCGATTGGATCTAGGCTTTATGAGGTTTTAATAGGCTACAATAGGGACCATGAGGAGGAGTTGGATCTTGGCCACCCAATGGATCAAGCCCACATAAAGTCCAATCCATTAATGATAATCCAATCCACTAAAGGATTATCATTGATCTACCTCACCAACCCCTATAAGTTAATATGAGCTCCATATATTATTTGTATATTTTTCTCCCCGTGTTTAAGATCTTGAATGTCCGTCGATTAATTAATTTACTGACCATTAATTAATCGACATCTAACTCCATGAGTAGTACCACTCAACCTTTTCATCATGCCGGACCAAGTCCACCTGCAGGGTTTACATGATGAACCTTATGAGCTCCTCAAGGGGACATCATCATCCTAATATATAGGACACAATTTCCTCCTATAATCAATGTCACACCATATAAATAATATCATTTCCTAACTTACCGAGCCTATAGATTTAATCTATAAATCTCGCCCATTGGTAAATCAAAGAAATGAATACAAAGTATATGTGCCCGTTATTATATCGGGATTAAGAGCATGTACAATATAATATCTGAGGTCCGATTTGATTATGTAGTCAACAATAAATCAAATTACCTCTAAGTCGGTCCTGCTCAATACACACAAAGTGTACTAGTGTGATTCTATGGTCAAGACAAACCAATACCAAATCACACTACAACCATACCAATGGTTTGTCCAAAGCCATCTCGGTTGTGAACCTATACTTATACTTTACAAGGAGCCGATAACATGATCTCCCGTGTGACACCACACACCATATTATCTACAATGTAATGTATTAGACAATATACATCACCATAAATATGCAAACAATGATCATGTGATTCTTATTTCAAAATAAATATGTTCATACAAAAGATAGACTTTTCATTATACATCCCAACACAAACGTCCAGCTATTATGTTCATTGAGAGACGATCCGAGTCAGTCCTATATTGCATTATTGTAGTTAGGGGGTTTGGTAAATAATTTGTAATGGTACCACAACAAATACCGCTTATCAATATCTTAGGGTGTTGATATCTTTGGGACCCCCTATCACTGAGGTCCTACAACCCTTCTAGAGTTAATGCTTCCTACTTTGGGCCTTCTGCTGGAATAGGTTCATGGGGTTCTATAATGCCCTATTGATCCCTATGAACAGGTGGATCATATTTCATATCCTACTCTTTCACAGCTTACTTCCTCCGGTTATGGGAGGGAGGATGACCAAAAGGTTCCTCTTTTGTTCTCCTAGATTTCGAAACAAATGCTTTCCACCCTTATATCGAGTACGTATGGTAGAAATAGAATCAAGATATAACTTTCGTTGATCTAAACAACATAAATTGCAAATATAACTCAAAAGCGATGAATATATTTTTGAGCTAGCATGTCCAACTTACACAAGTTATTCGCTAATCCTAGAATCAAAGTATCTACTCCATGAATAAGGAAAAGCAAATAGAAGACATCTTTTTATAAATCATTTCAATCTAAACAGAATTAGGAAGAGAAATAATATGCCCTATTGGATCCAATGTGATGTCTTGATCACTCTTCAATGTGTTGGAGCATCTATTCGAGTCTTTAAGCCGCTTCTTTCACCCTGTTGCGAGCCTTTAGTGATTTCTAGGGAACCTTCTTGTCATCCGAGCCATCGAGCCACCTTCTCTAGGGTTAGACATGCCTTCCTTTTATAGGAGTGAAGTTCGCTTTCCTTATTTTCCCATGAAAACCGGAGCTACATAAGACGCATTATCGCCACATGGCCGTGTGAAATCTACACGATCGACTGTGTGGAATCCACACGACCAACCTTGTGAAGCTCTGAAAGTTGCAACTTGAAACCCGCTTTCGGCAAGATGCACGACCATGTTAATTTAACATGGTTGGTCATGTCTTTCTATGAAGCTTCCAATGAAAGTCATTTTTTTATCCAAAGCATGCCCGTGTCTTTGGAACACAGCCAGAGCACGCTTTCCTTCCTTGAGCTTTATTTATTTATCCATTTCGCCTCAAAAAGGCCTCCTTGCTCACAAAAGTAGCAAGAGAAAATCTCCGAACTAGAAAATAATAAATTTGTGCAAAATAAGGAAGATATGTAGGAAAGAAATATGAAATTTAATGAGATGAGTGCTAAAACTACTCCTAAAATCCTATATGATTTGCACACATCAAAATCTCTTAGACTTAGATTTTTGCTTGTCCCCAAGCAAACCTCAATCCCAAGGACTTTATAAATATAGTTCCCATACTTAGCATGTTTACTTAAACCTACCTAGTGGTACTTTCAATCAAAGCAAATAGATATGTTCTAAAAGTTCACAAGGTCAGCTTTTTGTGCACGTCCCAAGAAAATTTCCTAAGGGATTCACATTCCATGTTGAGTTAAGTCGTCATTCTATAATATTCCTAAGGTTTCTGGCCTTTAGGTGCTTACTTGCCCCAAGCGAGGGTCGTTCTCTAGTGTTAGCATAAAGTCTTAAAGGCGTGCTCGGTATTGAGAGAAATTTGTAGATGTTTTCCTAGTAATCTGACTCGGTCTCAAAGGGGCACATAACCATTTCCACCCACGACAACTATTTTTTTCCTCTCATTTTTTCTCTCACTTTTTTTAATTCATTTTTTTCTTTTCTTTTCTTTTTTTTCTTTTTTTTTTATTATCCTCGATAACATTTTGATTTTTTCGAATGGGCTTACACAATCTGATTATTGGTGCAAGGGCACCAGATAATCGAATTTAGGTTTTGATAATGGCAAAGATTCAAATTTAAGCTATTTTGTTATCTCATATGCTATATTCAGTATGCAGGTAATGTCTTAGACTTTGCTAAGGTCAAAGACGATAGGAGAATCTCGGGAAGTCGAGAAACCTCGGTGGTTGAGTGACCGAAAGCTATGTGGACCAGTCTAGGACTATAGGTCACCCTCAGTACGGGGACAACCATTGGCGATGATTTGACTAAGACTTTTGGAGGAAGGCCGAAGTCGAGATCGAACAGTCTAGGACTATCACACTGAATATCATTGTATATTTCTTTTGCTAACCATGTTATGCAGGTAACTACTCAAGACATCAATCGATTAGGAAGAAATAGCAGTAAACTAGATCACCATCAGTTGACTAATGAACGTAGTAGTTGATTGCTAATGAACGTGGACACATGGAAGCAAAGTTAAGATAAGAGCCATAATGTTAGGGATAAGGATAAGGTTTGATCCAGATCTTGATCTCAATGTGCTAGGGTTTGGAAGGTTATAAAAGAAGGGGTGAGACACCTCCTATTCATCAATTAAAAGGCTCATAAAGTGGTCCATTAATTCAAAGCATCTCCACGCAATGACGTCGTAACTCTGACCGAGCTTATGTCATCCTATCTTAAAAGTCAGTAGTTGTCTAATTATTATTTCTTTTGTTTATTACTTGCTAAGGGGAAAGGTAGGTGATGCATGCGAACGCGACTTTAAATCTTACGACGGGAACAGTCGAGGACTCGAAGCACGCGCTCGTTCTCAACGCCAGCATGTGCACGAATGTCGTCAAGTAATAAATAGATTATCAATCCCACAGAGACTGAGATTCAAGTACCGATTGTTCCATGGATGTTGTTGTTCGGAGTTAAATTCTAAGGGTTGGGGTTGCGAGGTTGACGGTGGTCCTAACTCAAGTACGGTGTCACATGGAGGAAGGGAAGTTTGGTTTGAGGTTTAAAAGGGATTCTAGGACTTCAGTTTCACTTGTGTGACATGGAACATGCTAGCCATTAAATATTGTTTGGTTCTCTAATTATGGTCTTGCGGAAGAGACATCATACACTTTCCCGATGAGCTTTCACTTCTACCGAGAACTACCTATTCTTAACGAGGGCGCCCTTTCGCTATGATAGGATAGACAGTACGAGGTTGTCAAATCAATCCCTATGAAGAGTCAGAACGTGTCTGGTTCCCTACTCCATCATACTCTTCTACTTACGGTTACCGGAGATAAGGACAACCACTAGGTTCCTCCTTAGTTCTCCTAGATCTTTGATATAAGGGTTGTCACCCCTTGCATTGGCTATGCAAAATAGATAGAAAACCAAAACACAATCATCATCAAATCAAACAAACACCAACTGCGAATAAAAATTCATAAACAAAATTAACATTCAAACTAGCATGTTCTACGTACACAAGTTACTCCCTAATCCTAGAATCAAAGATTTCTACTCTATAAACGGAAAAGAAAGGACACAAGGCATAATAGAGTCAATCATTACAATGCAGAAGATGAATAGGAATAAAATTATAGTACTCTTAGTCCTTCTCTTCGACATCGGAGCACAGGTTACGATGCTCTAGTCATCTCCTTCCTTCCCGTTGTGAGTTTCCATGCTTTTCAGGGCATCGGTGTGCCATCTCAGCCATTGTGCCTCCCCCTAGGGTTTTGGCGTGGCTTTCCTTTTATAGACTTGAAGTCGGCGCTGCCCTAATCCACGAAAGAACCCTAGTTGCATCGAAATAACCCACCGCCACACGGTCATGTGGATCCACACGCCCAGGTCATGTGTGGCGCTGGGCTGGCTATCTACGTGATATGGGTACAACCGTGTGAATCCACACGGCTAGGTCGTATCTCCCTTCGTTCCTCCTACCAAATATCTTTCTTTTGCTCTAAAAGTGTGTCATTTTCCTGTAAAATGTTGTCCTGTAAACAAAAGCACAAAGAGAAAATCTCCGAACCAGAAAAGAGGGAATGCATGCAAAATAAAGTAAAATATGCATGAAACAAGTATGAAATGTAACGAGATGTGAGCAAAAACTACTCCTAAAACCCTATATATTTTGCTCACATCAATTCCCCCAGACTTAAATCTTTGCTTGTCCTCAAGCAAACCTCAGTACTATGAAATTTTAAAAGAAATATCGTTTGATACTTAGCAAGATAATTGGATTTATCAAATGGTATTTTCAATCAAAGCAAAATAGAGATGTTCTAAAAATTCACTAAGTTAGCTTCTCGTGCATGTGCTAAGTGAATCTTCTTAGGGGATACTCATTCCACAGTAAGCTAAGTCATCATCTTATAGCTTTTGTAATGTCTCTGGTTTTTAAACACTTACCTTCCCTAAGCGAGGGTCGTTCCCTAGATCTAGCACAAAGTCTTAAAGGCGTGTTCAGTATTGAGAGAAATTGGTAGGTGTTTCTCCAGTAACCTAACTCAGTCTCAAAGGGGCACCTAGCCATTTCCACCCACGACAACTATTTTTTTTAAGAACTTTTATTCTTCTCCTGCTCATAGGGATTTTGATTTTTTTGAATGGGCTTACACAATCTGAGCATCTCTAGTAACTAAAATGCTAAATCTAGAGTCACCTATGAATTCTAAAGTACTAGACTACTGGGATGAATCATAACAATTTAATAGATTTTCCCTTTCAGAATATTCGTCAAGTGTAGGTGTAAAAATAAAGCTAACCAATGCAAGTCTAGAACATTCATTAAAGTAGATAAAATGTCACGAGATAAATGAAGTTAAGCTATCCAGGGAAACAATCTGTGAAAAGATCTTAAAACTATTACCAAGATAGCTTAAAGATAGCAAAAATTAAGTCTTAAAAAGGAATCAACCACTCTATGCATGAACAAATGAATGCAACTAAAAGTAAAATGCATGTATCAGGAAAGAAAGAACCTACTACTAGAAATAAAACGTATCAAAACTTATGGTCCCCCCCAGACTTGTATGAAACAATACCTCTAAAACGGTGGCCTAGGTGGGAAGTCCGACAGTCTTGGCATGTTGGGCTCCTGAGAAAACCTAGTGCTCAATCGTTGATGCCACATGTATATGTGGTCAATCCGAGAGCTGGTGGATGCAACAGCTGCTCTGTGCTCCACCTCCTGGGTCCACTGTGCTTGCTGGGCATGCATGTACTGCCGAACCTCCTGGCGATATGCGACCTCCTCCTGAAAATAGATACAAGCCTCGTCATAGAACTCCTCGACCTTCTAGAAGTGCTCCCGTAAGCCTTGAAATTTTTCCTGAATATAAGTGATGTTCTCCTCCCATCGCTGCCTCTGTGTCTGCTGCTCAGCATATATGTCATCGAGATGTGATCGGAACTCAGGGAAGTCATAGACGGATGTACCTACATCTTGCTCAAAGGTAGAAAAAGAAGGCGATGCAGGTGTAGGTTCATGGCGTGGACTAGGGGGCACATGGGAAAAAGTTCTAAATTGGGCATGACCGTGTGAAATTCACACGGCAGCCCGTGCTTCTTTCTGAGGTTTCAAAAAGGTATCTTTTTTCTATAGAACAAGTTCTTTCTAACTCTAAACTACTTGCAAAGATGCTAATAGACAAAAATTAAAGTCCAAATTATACACATGAATGCAGAAAGATTAAAAACGCATAAACTAAACTTCAGTTGCCTTCCCAGAAGTGCTTTGTTTAAGGTCTTTTAGCTCGACCATACTCTATTATTTCAACTCAGCTACGAAGGCTTTGTAAACCTTCCTTCATTCATCTCGAAATCTATATCTTCCGGTGAGGTAGTCGTTATCCTGCACGAGGTATACCCATCTAAGAAAGGAGCCTTACACTCTGATAGGTTGAATGTGATGATCTCGTCATCTACTTCCAAGGAGGCTTTATGTGCCTTCACATCTATGCATGCTCCCGTAGTCACCAGAAAGGGTCTTCCTAAAATGATGGGATTCTGAGGGTTTGGTCCTGTGTCCAATATGATAAAATTTGTGGGTATAACAAAATTCTCTGTTAGGGCAATCAACCCATGTGATATGGTTTTGATGTGTGTGGCAAAGGGTTTAAGTTAGGATGATTGGATTTGATATGTGCGTTGGAGTCTTGCAGGACTTAGTAATTCACACATGGAACTTTGGCAAGCTTCACCAACTCACAACCTCATGCTTGAGTCAGCGAAGGAGCATTGCAAAGCAGTGCGCTTGATGCATCCAAGGGACCACCGGACGAGATGACTTGAAGCGAAGCCAAGGAAGCAGACTTCGAGGGCAAGAGATGCGAAGGAGCATTGTAGAGTTATGCGCTTGATGCTGCCGAGGGACGTGGCCGCGAACGAAGAGAGCTTCGGTGAGGGACTTCAAGTGAGATGAGAGAATGAGTGAAATGTACGTAGCTCATTAGGTAAACTTGGCCAAATGGCTAAGTGTCGGAGGCTCGACCGCAAGGGTTGAGGTTTACCAAACCGCCAGATGCTCAAACGGATGTTAAGTTTGAGGTTTACCCGGCATCAGTCGACTGTCATGTCATGGCAGTCGACTGGTCCAAGTCGACTGTTACTCGACTGGTATACGAGTCTGAATTTTATGCCATAAGTCGACTGCCACTGTTTGGCGATCATTTGAGACTCCTGATCGAGATGATGGCATCGATGGTAGTCGCGAGGGTTTCGGCACAGAATGGTGGCGGTCAGTGCTCACTTCGACTGACTCGGTGATAGCTCCATCAGTCGACTGATGGGATGATCAGTCGACTGATGTGGGAGTCATTGGATGAAATCCAACATGGAAGAAGTCGTTATTGGGCAATGGCTACAGGAGCAGTCGACTGATCGGGACATCAGTTGACTGCCACTGTGTTAACGGGAAGAAAAGGCTCTTCTCTATAAGAAGGAGCCCTTGGACACTTGGGGTGCCTAATGCTTTAACTCCTAACAACACCCAAGTGCCCAAAACGTCTTCCCACTCTTCTTACTTGTTCTTAGCTAAATTCTATTGTAAGAAAGAGTGTTTGGGTTGTAAGAAGGTTTACCTCCACCTTGCATGGGCTAAAGGGAGAAACCAATAGTAGATTGGTTGTGGAGTGATTCACCGAAGATGAATCGAACCGTGGATTAGCGGCGAGGCCGTGAACCACATTACATATTGTGTTAGCATTGTATATCTTTTTGTTTCTTGCTTAATTGCTTGTTTAGTTTTATTTCCATTGTGCTAATTATATTTATAGACAAGCAAATTCGTTCATATGACGAAAGAGGGCTATTCACCCCCCTCTAGCCGGCCACCATCGTCCCTACATTCTCAACTACCACAGGAATATGTTCTAGCATGCCAATAGGTTCATTGATCGAGTCATCCCCCATACGAATACCTAGGCTCATTGGTTGTATACCACTTAATCCCATCTCCAGATAGAATGCATGGGGCATCACACTAACTAATGACCCTAGATCGCACAATGCTTCATTGAAGCTCTCACCATAAATCATGTAGGGTATAGCAAATTCATCAGGGTCCTCCAACTTAGGTGGGATTTTATCTTCAATTTCAGCCTGGTTTGGCAAAATTGAAACCATGGCTGCACACCCCTTAGTGAAACTATTTTTTTGACCTACTCCCTCATTGTATACTCCCTCCTCCTTAACTTGGTTTTGCTCGATTGATGGTGGAGTGATATCTATGGTTTGTGATACGGTGTGGGCTATTTGAGCCACTTGCATTTCTAGCATTTTAGTGTGGCTTGTAAGCCCATCGACAAAGGACTTTAACTCCCTAAGTGCCTCTTCATATCTTTGATGTTGGCACTGGAATTCTGCATTGGCCTTTGTTGAGTTTAAGTTAATCATGCTAGGGGGAGAATTAGCATGTGTTAAGGGGGAGTGTTTGATACTCATATTTGTTTTACATGCTTTCCTTCTTTATGTATTTGGTTAATGTTTTACCTAACTTAAACATGGTAGCTACGCATCAAAAAGGAGGAGATTATTAGGGCAATCAACCCAAGTATAGTTTGATTTTGATGTGTGTGGCAAAGGTTTAAGTTAGGATGTTTATGTTGATTTGAAATGTGTGTTTAAGTTGTGCAGGACTTAGTAAATCACACATGAGTTAGCTTGATGATAGCATTGGTGGGTTCACCATCTCATGGTTCGAGTCCTTGAGTCGGTGAAGGATGACATTGCAGAACCCGTGCACTTGTTGCATCCGAGGGACCGCTGAATGAGCAGTATTGGAGTGAAGCCAGAGGAAGTAGACTTAAGGCGAGACGCGAAGGATGGAATTGTAGAAATCATGCGCTTGGTGCATCTGAGGGACCTGGTCGGACGAAGAGAGCTTCGGTGAGGGACTCTAAGGGAGATGAGAGATTGAGGGATTATAATGGTAGCTCATAGGTGAACTTGGCTGAATGGCTAAGTCAAGTGTTAGTTGCTCAAACTTAGGTTTAAGGTTTTATTCGACAAGTCGGACGCTCAAACTTATGTTTGAGGTTTTACCCGACATTTGGTTAAGTCAGACGCTCAAAGATGAGTTTGAGTTTTCTACCCGACGAATGGAAGTGTTGGATACTCAAATAGGTAGTTTAAGGTTTACTCGACCATCGAATGCTCCAACATATGGTATCAGAGAGAGGAGATTGACGTCGGACTCTCCGTCGCAATAATCAATGAAATGGCCGGCTCCAACATCCACCCACCCAAATTTGAAGGCGACTTCTCTTGGTTGAAGAAACTGATGGAGGTATTTTTTGAAATAGATTTTGAAATAATGTTAATCATGGAAAATGGTTTCGAAGTTCCTAGTGATGAAGAAGGGGAGCCATTGGAGATATCAAGATGGTCGAAGAAGCAAAGAGAGGAACACCTAGCAAACTGGAAAGCCAACTACCATCTCTATAATGTGCTTCCTCAACAAGAGATTAATAGGATTGACGAGTGCTCAAGTGCCAATGAAATGTGGGAGAAGCTAGTGGAGCTTCACGAAGGAACTTTTGAAGCAAAACTCGTAAGAAGAGACCTCTTCCGATTTCAATTGAACAATATCAAGCTAGATAAAGGGGAGAAGGTATTATCTCTACACTCTCGATTCAAAGAAATAATTAACGGTTTATCAAGTGTAGGGGAGAAGCTCTCCAACCGGGACATGATAATGAAGGCAATAAATGCATTCCCTTGGTCATCCAAATGGAGCTCCATGATGGACTCCTATATTTCAAAGAATCTAGAGGTAAGTACTCTAGAAGAATATTTCTCCACCATAGAATTACATGAAACTAGGCTTGAAGGTATAGTAGAAGATCAAATCAAGCAATCAAGGGGAGTGGCGCTAGTAGCCAACAAAGGGAAGAAGAAGAAGGAGACTCCACCCTCCTCATCCGATGAAGAATCTTCCTCCTCCATGAATAGCAATGAAGAAGCATATATGGTAAGGAAGGTGAGACATGCTTTAAAGAATTTTAAATTTAACAAATCTCATGATAGGAGAAGGAGGAGAGTCATTTGCTATAATTTCCAAGGAGAGGGACACATGAGGGATGAGTGTCCCCAATTAAACAAGAGCAAGGACGAAAAGAAAAAGGATAGCAAGAAGAAAGGCAAAAGGAAAGAAGAGAAGAAGTCCAACGAAAAGGAGAAATTAAAGCCCTAGAACCTAAAGGATACGTGGGATGATCCATCCTCATCGGAGGAAGAAGAAGTATTCACAAGCCTCACATTAATGGGCATAGATGACTTGGACTCCACCTCCTCTGAGCAAGAAGGAAGCATAAGTGAGGAGGAGAGCTCAAGTGTAGGGGGAGCATCTAATGCACACAAACGCGACCTCAAATCTCGTGATGGAGACCGTTGAGGACTCGAAGCACATGCTCGTACTCAACTCACGCAAGTGCATGAATGTCGTCAAGTAATAAAAAGATTATCGGTCCCACAGGGACTGAGATTCGAGTACCGATTTGTTCAGTGGATGTTATTGTTTGGGACTAGACTCTAAGGGTTGCAATTAGGAGGGCTGTCGGCGGTCCTAACTCTAATACGGTGTCACACGGAGGAAAAGAAGGGTCGCTATGGGTCTTTAGATGGATTTTAGGATTTCGGTTTTGTTTGTGTGTCACGGAACACATTGTCAATTGAGTTTGCTTAGGTTTCTAGTTATGGTTTTGTGGAAAGGACATCATATACTCCCCCGATGAGCCTTGGCATCTATCGGAAGCAACCTCTACCATACTAGGTCAACCCCTTGCTTTAGGACGGGATAGTCGACACGAGGATGACGAATTGATCCCTGCGACGAGTCGAAAATGAGGTGCGTTTCCTACTATATCGCATCCTTCTACCCACAATTACCGGTGATGAGGCCAACCCTTAGGTCCCTCTTTAATTCCCCTAAATCATTGATATGAGGGATGTCACCCCTCGTATCGGCTAAGCATAGTGACCAGAAAACCAAAACAATAACTATAGATATAAACCAAATCACTAATTGCAAATATAAATTCAAGAACAAAAAGATATTTGAATTAACATGTTCTGACTCAACACAAACTACTCGCTAATCCTAGAATCAAAGAGATACGAGAGAAGAAACACAAGGCATGATCATATTCATATAAACAATAGAATTTACGCAAAGAAGCATTTACAATGCAATGTAGGTCTTTTCCTCGGCGTTGAAGTGCAGAATCTTGACCTCTGGCGATGTTCTTCCTCCCCGTTGTGAGTTCCCAAAGCTTTTTAGGGCTTTGAAGTTTCATCCCAGCCGTCATGCCTCCCTCATAGGGTTTAGGCGGAGCTTTCCTTATATAAACATCATGCCAGATCACTGTGAAATTTGGAAAAAACCCTACTTGTGTTAATTTGCTAGGCCGCCACACGGCCGTGTGAAAAAACACGATCGTGCCATGTGTCAGGCTGTGGTGGTTGTTTTCGCCCTCTGAACACAGCCGTGTGTGGGCACATGCCCTGGCCATGTTCCCTTCTGTGTCCAACTGCCAAATGTCTTCTTTTGCTCCGAAATTGCACCGTTTTCCCTATAAAATGCTATTTTGCACACAAAAGTAAACATGGTAGATCTCCGAACCATAAAATAGGAAATGCAAGCAACATAATGTAAAATATGCATGAAACGAACATAAAATGCTATGAGATGTGAGCGAAAACTACGCCTAAAACCCTATATGTTTTGCTCACATCAATTCCCCCAGACTTAAATCTTTGCTTGTCCTCAAGCAAACCTCAGTGCCATGAAATTTTACAAGGTATCATTCCATGCTTAGCATGTTAACTAGATTTATCAAGTGGTATTTGCAATCAAAGCAAAATAGATATGTTCTAGAAATTCACTAAGTTAGCTCCTCGTGCTCGTGCTAAGCGAATCTTTTTAGGGGACACTCGTTCCATGGTAAGTTAAGTCATCATCCTATAGTTTTCACAAGGTCTCCGGCTCTTAGGCACTTACCTGCCCAAAGTGAGAGTTGTTTCCTAGATCTAGCACAAAGTCTCAAAGGCATGCTTGGTATTGAGAGAAATTGGTAGGTGTTTCCCCAGTAACCTAACTCGGTCTCAAAGGGGCACCTAACCATTTCCACCCACGACAACTATTTTTTATCCCTCATAATTAATTTTTTTCTTCTTTCATTTCTTTTTCTCTCTCTCTTTTTTTTTTCTTTTACTTTTTGGCTCACTGGGATTTTGATATTTCTAAATGGGCTTACACAATCCGAGCATCTCCAGTTACTAAAATACTAAACTTAGGGTCACATGTGGATTCCAAAGTACTAGACTACTAAGATGAATCATAACTAGGTATATACTAGACTCTCCCTTTCAGAAAGTTCGTCATGTGTATGTGTAAAATAAAAGCTAACCAGTGTAAGTCTAGAATATTCATTCAAAGCCAATAAAATAAAATACCAAGAGGTAAATGAAGTTACACTACTCATGGAAACAACTCATGAAGAAGACTTTTAAAAATACTACTAAGGCAGCTTATAGGTAGCAAAAACTAAGTGCTAAAAGAAACTAAACAACTAATGCATGAATAAATGAATGCTAACCAAAATGCAAACATTAGGAAAGAAACTACTGCTAGAAACAAAACAAAACTTGCCCCCCCCTAGACTTAAGTGAAGCATACCTCTAGTATGGTGGACGAGGTGGAAAGTCTGGTAGCCTCGACATCTCGAAGTCCTAGGAGAACCTGCTGCTGAGCCGCTGATGCCACATGTACATGTGGTCGATCTGAGTGCTGGAGAATGCAGCAGCTGCTTGGTGCTCCTCCTCCCTAGCCCATTGTGCTTGCTGGGCTCGCATATGTTGCCACATCTCCTGGTGGTAGGCAGCCTCCGCCTGGCAACGGGTAGCCTCCTCCTGGAAGTAGATGCGAGCCTCATCGTAGAACTACTCAGCACGCTAGAAGTGCTCCCGAAAGCCCTGAAGCTCTGCCTGTGTGTAGGCGCTCTGCTCCTCCCATCGCTACCTCTGTGTCTGCTACTTGGCATATATGTCGTCGAGGCATGATTGGAACTCTGAAAAATCATAGGCAGATGTACCTGCATCCTGCTCAAAAGTAGAAAAAGGTGGTGGTTCATATGTAGGCTTAGGTTGACGTGGACTAGGTGTGCTCCTATGCATGTGTGGACTGGAGGGAGAGTGATGCAAAGGGGGAGAGATGGACATCGATGTGGATGGTCCCTCATATGAAGGGGACTCCACTATCAGGTCTAAGCGTCAATTGGCGCGTGTAGTGATGGTAGTACGATCGGGGTCGAGGAGCCTAAGGGTCGTCATGTTTTTTCTTACAAAGCATAAGAAGTGTCCCTCTCTTACAATAATCTTCATGGCCATACACACTCCCAAGTCAATCCTAGGGCTCCCTTCTATGCTATCTAGCGCAGTGTTCGTACCCCATCCTATGGTAAATGTGGGTAAGCAGTCCCCCCACATTAATCTCTCCTCTCACTGCTTTGCCCATTTTTACTAAGTGTCTAATGAAATGGGACCCTACATCGATGCTACTCCTTTCTTGTAGCATGTCCCATAGGCAAAGAAGCTCGCTAGCTCTCACTACACTGTCACTCTCCCCACGACCAAAAATAGTGCTTGCCATGATTCGGTAGAGGTATCAGAAAATGGGGTTTTGGAGGCATGATGCTTTGGCCCTAGAAGGTTTGTAAGCGTGCTCTCCCGTCAATTCAGTCCAAAAGATTCGAGAGTTAAACCCAATAGGGGTTCTTCTCTCTCCCCCACTCGGCAAGCCAAAGCATAAATTCCATTGGTGAAGTGTCCATTCATGCTCAATGTTAAATATCCTAAAGGTAATCCTACCCTCTTCGCTCTCTATACCTGTTAAAATTTCCGCTTCTAAGGAGCTCAAAAATTATAAAACTATCCTAGGGTAGGTTGGGTGTCTTATTCCCATTATCTCTTCCCACCCCATTTTTGCAAATAGGGCTTGAATGCCACCCAACAACCCTAAGGATTCTAGTAAATCTTCATCAAGATATCTAGTTATCGTGATTTTACGAGTAGAAAGCATGTTATATCTATCCCTATGCTTATTGTTGTGAAAAAGAAGGGTTGGTAAGGCGTTACCTTCCTTTGGAGCTTGAGGGGCATCAGTCCTCCTTGCTCGTGCTCCGAAGCACCGGATCGAGAAGTCACTTGCTTGGTCCTCCTCATCCTTACTTCTTTTGGGTTCCTTGAAGGTTGGAAAAGCTTCTAGGTGGTGGGGAAGAAGGATCCACATGGCTAGGGCAAGAAAAATTGAAACACATGGCACATTTGGGGCAAAAATGCACGGTGTGCCCTTTTTAACCTCGCGCGACACGACCATATAAAAACACACGGCCAGGCCGTGTGCGCCTTAGGTTAGTCGGGCACTACCGTGGGAAAACACATGACCAGGTTGTGTGTCCCCTATTTCTCTCCTTTTGTGCACAATGGTCCGAATTTTCTCACACGCTTCGCCATGTAAGCTAAAAATTGATTTTATTTTTACCTAGCAAGTTCTTTTTTGTCCTAATGCTAAATGAAATGGAAACCAAAGTTCAAATTAACCAAATGAATGCAATACAATCAAAAGAAAACCTAAAAATCTAAACTTGGGTTGCCTCCCAAGAAGCGCTTTGTTTAAGGTCATTTAGCTAGACCACACTCTATTATCAACTTGGCTCTGGAGGTTCTGTGAACCTCCATTCATCCATCTCTGTATCTACATCCAGTCGGCTCATCTTTATCCTGTTGAAAGTAAAGTCGTCTAGGTAGGGAGCTCTACACTCTGATAGGCTAAAGAGGATGATCTCCCCATCTACCTCTAAGGAGATCTAGTGTGCCTTTACATCTATGCACGCCCCTGCAGTTGCCAGAAAGGGCCTTCCCAAGATGATGGGATTCTGGGGATTTTGTCCTGTGTCGAGTATAATAAAATCCGTATATATCATGAAGTTCTCGACAACCACAGGTACATGTTTTAGCATGCCGACGGGTTCCTTGACTGAGTCGTCCCCCATACGAATACCAAGGTTCTCTGGTTGGATCCCATTTAGTCCCATCTTCAAGTAGTATGCGTAGGGCATCACACTCACCAATGACCCTAAGTCGCACAACGCTTTGTCGAAGCTTTCCCCATAAATCGAGCAGGGGATAACAAATTCACCAAGGTCCTCAAGGTGGGGTGGAATCTTGTCCCCAATTTCGGCTTGGTCAAGTAGTGTGGAAATCATGACTGCACACCCCTTAGTGAATTTGTTTCTTTGTGCTCCTTTCTCACTGCACCCTCCTTCTTCCTTAAATTTACCCAGCTCAGGTAATGCTGGAGATCTCTCCATAGGTTGTGACACAGTTTGGGCTATCTGGGCCAACTGTGTCTCCAACATCCTTGTGTGACTTGCAAGACCGTCAACAGTGGCCTTCAAGTCTCTCAGTGACTCCTCTGTTTTCTGATGTTGGTGACGGAACTCTTCATTTGCCTTCGTTTGGGTAGAAATAAAGTCTTCCATCATTAATTCTAACCTAGACTTCTATGGTTGATGCTGCCCATTGCCTTGCTGCTACCCATACCCTCCTAATGATTGAAAGTTCCCTGAGTTATCCCGATAGGAAAAGTTCGGGTGGTTCATCTATCCGGGGTTGTATGTACTGGAGTATGGGTTGTTGGGCCTTTGATTATAGTCCCCAACCGCATCGCAATGCTCAATCTGCTCTTCTAAGCCACCCTACCCTTCAAAATAGTCCTCTTGATACGTTGCTGCTCCTTCTCCAAAGTCAATGGCCACACATGCAGATGCAGGATTTAAAGAGTTGAATCGTCTGCTAAGCGCGTCCATTCTCGCTGCTAGGTGATCCACGGAGTTGACAGCATGTCATCCTGCTGCAAGAGCTGGGTGACCATTTTCGGAAGCCTATTGATGGTGGTTATGGGCCACATCTTCTATTAACTCCTCAGCTTCCTCTATGGTTTTATTCATAAGTGCTCCTCCTGTGGTAGAATCGAGGGACATCTTTGTGGCGTACATGATCCCATTGTAGAAGATGTGGATCACCAGCCACCTTTCCAATCCATCGTGGGGGCATTGGTAGAGTAGCCCATTGTAGCGATCACAGGCTTAAAATAGGGACTCCCCCTCCTTCTGACAGAAGCTTGTGATCAGATGGAGCATGTGAGCATTCTTGCTTGATGGGAAATATTTATTCAAGAACTACTGCTCACATTTCTCCCATGTAGTAATGCTTCCTGAAGACAGGGAGTGAAGCCATGTCTTAGCCTTATTCCGCAATTAGAAAGGGAATAGGCTTAGGTGGATCGCGTCCGTAGGGACTCCATTCATCTTCATCGTCGAGCAGATCTCCAAGAATGACTCCAAGTGCCGGTTCGGGTCTTCAATCGCAGCTCCCCCAAAATGACTCTGCTGGACCATATGTATGAGTGTTGGCTTCAGTTAAAAGTTGTTTGACGAAATGGATGGTCTAGCTATACTCGGCCTAAATCCTCTGGCGCTAGGGGCTGCGCAATCCCGCAAGGGTCGGCTACCTATATTCACTTTGGATGCAGCTTGGTCCTCCATCCTCTTCTGTTCAGCTTTCCACCGGTGATAGGTTCGTTTGATTTCTAAATCGATCGAAAACAGGCCTTCCAATCCTAAGCGTCTAAGGATACGAAGAATCGAGCCACAAAATTAGGAGTATTACTGTTAGGGCAATCTCTTGTCGTGATATGGTTTTGATGTGTGAGGCAAAGGGTTTAAGTTAGAATGTTTGGATTTGATATGTGCGTTGGAGTCTTACAGGACTTAGTAATTCGCACATGGAGCTTTGGCGAGTTTCACCTCTCATGACTCGGTCTTTGAGTCGGTGAAGGATGGCTTTGCGGAAGCCGTGCGCTTGGAGCATCCAAGGGACCGCCGAACGAGGAGCTTGGAGTGAAGCCGGAGGAAGTAGACTTCAGGACGAGATGCGAAGGATGGTGTTGCAGAGTCATGCACTTGGCGAATCCGAGGGACGTGGCTGGACGAAGATAACTTCAAAGGCGAGGGACTTCGAGGGATGAGAGTGAGCGAATGCAACCCGGGAAGGGGTAGTGCTTTTAGGTGAAACTTGGCCATTTGGCTAAGTGTCGGATGAGATTTCCCGACACCAGTCGACTGCCATGAAATGATAGTCGACTGCTCTGAGTCGAACGAGGTTCGACTGGTATTTGACTGATGGGTTTTTGGCCCAGCAGTTGATCGCAGACCATCACCGATCGCCAAAGGTGGCGATCGATGAAGGCGCCAGCGCACTGCCCGTGATTTTCCTCTTGCGCTAACGTTTATTGTAGATGATTAAGAACGATTTCCGCTCATACAACGATGGCCAACATATCAACCCTACAAGTGGTATCAGAGCCAAGACGCTTGTCAACGGACTAACCGCCGCAACAAGCACAATCAAGGATGGTCGACTCAAACATTCACCCACCGAAATTTGAAGGCGAATTCTCTTGGTGGAAAAAGAGAATGGAGGTATTTTTCGAAACCGATTTCGAAATTCTTTTAATTATGGAAAACGGTTTCAAAATGCCTAGGGATGAAGAAGGGGAGCCATTGGAAAAGTCAAGGTGGAGCAAGAGGCAAAGGGAAGAGTACTTGGCAAACTCAAATGCCAAACATCACCTCTACAATGTACTCCCCCAACAAGAAGTCAACCGGATAGGAGAGTGTGCTAGTGCCAAGGAGATGTGGGAGAAACTCATAGAGATTCATGAAGGCACATCCGAGGCCAAGCTAGCAAGGAGAGATGCCCTTTGCTCCCAATTATCCAATATCAAACTCGAAAAGGGAGAGAAGGTAAAATACATACACTCTAGGTTTAAGAAAATTCTAACCGGTTTGACAAGTGTAGGGGAAAAGCTCTCCAACCGGGATATGGTAATGAAGGCTATAGATGCCTTTCCCCAGTCCTCAAGATGGAGCTCAATGGTGGACTCTTTTTACATCTCCAAGAACCTAGAAGTTAGTACCTTGGAGGAATTTTTCTCAACCATGGAGCTCAACGAAACAAGGCTTGAAGGAATAGTAGAAGAGCATAGAATTCAACCTTCAAGAGGAGTAGCCTTGATGGCCAACAAAGGGAATAAAAACATGGAGACTTCCTCCTCTTCCGATGAAGCATCCTCATCATCCTCCATGAATAGCAATGAAGATGCTTATATGGTAAGGAAGGTAAGGTGTGCTTTAAGAAATTTAAAGTTTAACAAATCTTATGTTAGGAGAAGGCACAAGAAGAAAATCATATGCTACAATTGCCAACAAGAGGGACATATAAGAGATAATTGTATCCTCTTGAACAAGAGCATAGAAGGGAGGAAGAAGGAAGAAAAGAAGAAGAAGGGGAGCAAGAAGAAAAAGGAAGAAGAGAAGAAGGCCAAAGAAAAGGGAAAGGTTAAAGCACTAAAGGCAAAGACATGGGATGATCCCTCTTCATCATCCTCATCCGAAGAAGAGGAAGAACATATTTACTCAAACCTTGCCCTAATGACATTTGACGACCTAGACTCCTCCTCCTCCGAAAATGAAGAAGCAAGCTCAAGTGAGGAGAGCTCGAGTGAAGGGGGAGCTTCTTCACCATCCTCATCCAAAGAAGAAGAAGACATGGAAACTTTGGTAACGAACCTCTCACCAAGTAAAATAGTTTCCATGATTTCTAGCCTCACTAAGGACTTGTTTAAGGCAAAGAAAAAGAATAAATGCATGCTAGATAAAATTAAGGACTTACAAGAAAAATTAGAAAAAGCATGCTCAAATGTTAATGATAATGTTTCTAGCCTTGATAATGCATGCTCACATGACTATATGCCTTTTGATGTTAATGATGCATGCATTGAAGAAAATAGGGTCCTAAGGGAAAAGGTAGACCACTTGACCAAGGCCCTAAAAAAATTCACCATTAACTCCAACACTCTTAACATGATCATAGGGAGCATGCTTTAGTCGTGTTCCCTTCTGCGCCGAGTTGCCAAATGTCTTATTTTGCTTTGAAATTGCACCGTTTTCCCTATAAAATACTATCCTGCACACAAAAGTAAATAGAGCAGATCTTCGAACTAGAAAATAGGAAATGCATGCAACATAATATAAAATATGCATGAAATGAACATAAAATGCTATGAGATGTGAGCGAAAATTACTCCTAAACCCTCTATGTTTTGCTCACATCAGCATCCTCATCGGAATCGCAAGAAGGAGATTGGGTAAGTGAGGTAACAAATCATCCTCCTAAAAAGGTTGTTTCTATGACTTCTAGTTTAACTAAGGAGTTATTTAGAACTAAGAAGAAAAACAAATGCATGCAAAATGAAATTAAGGCCCTAGAAGAAAAACTTGAAAATGCATGTTCACATGTGGATAATATTTCTTCTAGTACTAATGATGCATGTGTAGAAGAGAATAAGGCCTAAAGGGAAATTGTAGATTATTTTACTAAGACTCTTGAGAAATTCACAATTTCCTCCAACACCCTAAACATGATTATTGTGAGCCAAAGGGCTAGTTTCAATAAGAAGGGAAAAGGTTATAAGGGATCTAAGAATAAGAAGGCTTATCATTGCCTAATTTCTAGAGGACAATCAAAGACAACAATGGTAGTTAGGAAATGTATCCCAAAGGAGTACTTGGTGAAACCCATTGGAAAGAATTTATATTGGGTTCCCAATTCAATCCTCAAGGGTTAGAGAAACCTAGGATAGTCAACCATAAGTGGACTTATTTTATATCATGTTAAATGGTTGACTTATGAAGTTGGGTGATGATATTTGATTAATGATCATAATGTGCATTTAGTGATAATACTTGATTTATGATCATGATATGCAATTATGATAATGTTTGTGTTATGATCATGTTGGTTGTTTTTGATGATACTTAACCTTGATAGAATTGAATGAAATTTATGGTTAAGTACAAATACCTTAGTCACATCTCACATCTCACATTCACAATAAGGGTAACTCGATTGAAAAAATAGCAATGGGCGAGATGTTAGGATGATACAATTGATTCACTAATGCTTATGGCATTTAGATGGGTCATTCAAAGTATCATATAACATAGCAATCATAGACCAACTATGTGGAAAGAAAATGTTTAATCAATGGGCATATTGTCCATAGATCATAGTTGGATATTTTAAATGATTTAAAACCATTTTATGTTTTTCAAACAGTGAATTGATGTTTTAAAACAACTTAAGGCAAAACTAGGTTTCAAAGTTGATAAATGATTAAAGGTTTTTATAACTTTTGAGTTTTTGCCAAAATGTTTGAAAAATGAATTTTTTTTCTTGAAAAATCATTTTTCATTGATAAAGAAACTCATAAGAAATGTGTTCCCCAAATTTCATGATTTTTTGAATTTTTTGAAATTTTTAGTGCATTTCTGAACTTGGGTTCGGAAATCAGAAAAGGTTGAAAATCAGGTGTCAGTCAACTGATGGACTATGCACGAGCATAGTTACTTGATTTGTGTAGTTTTCAGCATGTTTTGGTGATTTTATTCCATTAATACTTTGATGCCATGTTATATGACATATGTTTAATGTTTTTGATGGTGTCAAAGGGGGAGGAATATTGAGTTTAAGTTAATCATGCTAGGGGGAGAATTAGCATGTGTTAAGGGGGAGTTGCATGTATTAAGGGGGAGTGTTTTATACTCATATTTGTTTTACATGCTTTCTTTCTTTATGTATTTGGTTGATATTTTACCTAACTTAAACATGGTTGCCACACATCAAAAAAGGGGAGATTGTTAGGTCAATCAACCCAAGTATGGTTTGGTTTTGATGTGTGTGGCAAAGGTTTAAGTTAGGATGATTATGTTGATTTGATGTGTCTTTAAGTTGTGCAGGACTTAGTAAATCACACATGAGTTAGCTTGATGATAGCATTGGTGGGTCCACCATCTCATGGCTCGAGTCCTTGAGTCCGTGAAGGATGACATTGCGAAAGCCGTGCGCTTGGTGCATCCGAGGGACTGCCGGACGAGGAGCATTAGAGTGAAGACAAAGGAAGAAGATTTCAGGGTGAGATGCAAAGGATGACATTGCGAAAGTTGTGCACTTGGTGCATCCGAGGGACGTGGCTAGACGAATAGACCTTCGGTGAGGGACTCCAAGGGAGATAAGAGATTGGGCGATTGTAACTGTAGCTCATAGGTGAACTTGGCCGAATGGCTAAGTCAAGTGTCAGATGCTCAAACTTAAGTTTGAGGTTTTACCCGACAAGTCGGACGCTCAAACTTATGTTTGAGGTTTTACCCGACATTTGGTGAAGTCGGATGCTCAAACATGAGTTTGAGGTTTCTACCCAACGAATGGAAGTGTCAGATGCTCAAACAAGTGGTTTGAGGTTTACCCGACCGTCAGATTCTCAAACAAGTATTTTGTTTAAGGTTTTATCCGACACTAGTCGACTGCTCTGAGTCGATGACACTCGACTGGTGCTCGATCATTGTTCGACTGATGTACTTTTGGCCTTGCAGTCGGCTGCTAGGGTTTAGCAGTCGACTGTTGCACTATCAATCGACTGCCAAGGGACAACAGTCGACTAATGATGGTGGTCGTGGGCACAGAAGGTTTTTAAGTCAACTGATTACCTCGATCACTCGACTGATGGCTAAATCAGTCGACTGATGGTCATGATCAATCAACTTATCAGAGTGTCTTTGGTTGTGACGACTACGATCTGGAATGGTCAAAAGCCGTTGGAATGGTCAAAAGCCATTGGAATGGTGGCAGTCGACTGATGCATGCTTCAGTCGACTGCTGCATACCCAACGGGAAGAAAGCCCTCTTCTCTATAAAAAGAGGGCTTGGGTGGCTTTTGGAGGTTAATGCTTAACTTCCAATCATACTCTCAAGCATTGTGAACATTTTTCTTCCCTGTTCCTTGTTCTTATTTCTATCTTATTGTAAGAGGGAGAGGATTATGTAAGAAGGGTTATCTCCACCTTGTTTAAGCTAAAGGAGAGACTAGTGCTTTGGTTTGAGGGAGTGATTCGCCATACAAAATTTTTGTGGATTAACGACAAGGGTCGTAAACCACGTTACATAATTGTGTTAGCATTGATTTCATCTTTACTTTGTTTTAGCTCTTAATTATCTTTAGTTTTATTATTCCACTGCGCTAATGATTTGTATAGACGATTAAGACGAACGAAGTCCATCGTACAAGAAAAAGCTATTCAACCCCCCTTTTAGCCAGGCCTCAATCCTCCAACAGCCTTTGTTTGGGTGGAAATAAAGTCTTCAATCGTTAGTTCCAATCTAGATTTAGGTAGTTGATGCTTCCCGCTGCCCTGCTGTTGCCCATATCCTCCCAATTGTTGGAAATTCCCCGGATTATTCCAATAGGAAAAATTCAGGTGGTTCCTCAATCCAAGGTTGTAGGTGCTTGAATATAGGTTGTTGGCCCTTTGGTTGTGGTCACCAACCACGTCAACATTCTCAATTTTCTCTTTGTAGCTGCCCTGCCCTCCATAGTAGTCCTCTTGATACGCTGCTACTCCCTCTCCAAAAGTACTGGCTGCACATGTAGATGCATGGGTTAGAGAGTCAAACTGTCTGCTTACTGCATCCATTCTTACTGCTAAGTGGTTGATGGAGTTGGCAGCATATCGACCGGTTGCAGGTGCTCGGTGCTCGGAAGCCCATTGATGGTGGTTCTGAGCCACCTCTTCGATCAGCTCCTCTGCTTCCTCGATAGTCTTATTCATTAATGCTCCTTCTGCAGCAGAATCGAGGGACATCTTAGTGGTGTACGTTATCCCATTATAAAATATGTGGATCACCAGCCACCTCTCTAGACCATGATGGGGGCATTCGTAGAATAGCCCTTTGTAGTGATCACAGGCTTCGAACAAGGACTCCCCTTCTTTCTGGCAGAAGCTAGTGATCAAGTGGCACATGTGAGCAGTCATACATGGCGAGAAAATTTTATTTAGGAACTGTTGTTCACATTGCTCCCACGTGGTGATGCTTCCTGGAAGAAGGGAGTGGAGCCATGTCTTCGCCTAATCTCGCAGTGAGAACGGGAATAGGCTCAGACGGATCACATCAGCTTGTACTCTATTGAATTTCATCGTCGAGCATATCTCCAAAAATGTCTCTACGTACTAGTTCGGGTCTTCAGTTGCAACACCTTCGAATTGGCTTTGCTGAACTATGTGTATAAGCACATGTTTCAGTTCAAAGTTGTTGGTTGAGATTGCTGGTCCAGTTATGCTTGGCCTATATCCTCTAGCACTTGGGGTTGCATAGTCCGGAAAGGTCGGCTACCTAAGTTTACCACAGATGCATCTAGATCTTCTATGTCTTTCTGTTCAATTCTCCTGCGATGGTAGGTTCTTTCGATTTCGGGGTTTATCAGAAATAGATTTTTCGATCCTAAGTGTCTACGGATACAAAGAACCGAGCTTACTAAATTAAATGAAGAAGAATTAAACTAAAAGATAAGTACTACAACTAAAATAAAGCAAGCTGTAATTAATATAGCCTGAAAATTGAATAGCAAAAATTTTAAACTGAGGGAAAAAACTGAGATAAAATAAATTAAAACAAGAAAAAAAATCTACCTTAAGTCTGATCCAACTATCCACTTTTTGATTCGATATTGAATCAATCAGTCCCCGACAACTAGGCCAAAAATTTGATGCACGCGAACGCGACCTCAAATCATACAACGAGAATCGTTGAGGACTCGAAGCACACACTCGCGCTCAATGTCCACAAGTGCATGGATGTTGTCAAGTAATAAACAGATTATCGATCCCACAGAGACTGAGATTCGAGTACCGATTGTTCAGTGGATGTTGTTGTTCTGAGTTAAATTCTAAGGGTTGTGGTTGCGAGGTTGACGGTGATCCTAACTCAAGTACGGTGTCACATGGAGGAAGGGAAGGTTGGATCGAGGTTTAAAAGGGATTCTAGGACTTTGGTTTCGCTTGTGCGACATGGAACATGTTATCAATTAAATATTGTTTGGTTCTCTAATTATGGTCTTGTGGAAGGGACATCATACACTTTCTCGATGAGCTTTCGCTTCTACCAAGAACTACCTATTCTTAATCAGGTTGCCCTTTCGCTATGATAGGATAGACGGTACGAGGTTGCCAAATCAATCCCTATGAAGAGTCAGAACGTGTCTGGTTCCCTACTCCATCATACACTTCTACTTACGGTTATCGGAGATGAGGACAACCACTAGGTTCCTCCTTAGTTCTCCTAGATCTTTGATACAAGGGTTGTCACCCCTTGCATCGTCTATGCACAATAGATAGAAAACCAAAACACAATCTTCATCAAATCAAAAAAACACCAACTGTGATTAAAAATACACAAACAGAATTAACATTCGAACTAGCATGTTCTACGTACACAGTTACTCCCTAATCCTAGAATCAAAGATTTCTACTCCATAAATGGAAAAGAATGAACACAAGGCATAATAGAGTCATTCACTACAATGTAGAAGATGAATAGGATTTGAATTACAATACTCTTAGTCCTTCTCTTCGACATCGAAGCACAGGTTACGATCCTTTAGCTGTCTCCTTCCTCCCCGTTGCGAGTTTTCGATGCTTTTTGGGGTAGCGGTGTGTCGTCCCAGCTGTCATGCCTCCCTCTCAGGTTTGGGTGTGGCTTTCCTTTTATATACTTGAAGGCGGTGCTACCTCAATCCACGAAAGAACCCTAGTTGTGTCAAAATAACCCAGTGCCATACGGCCGTGTGGATCCACACAACCAGGCCATGTGTGGCATTGGGCTGACTATCTATGTGATATGGGCACGACCGTGTGAATCCACACAACCAGGTCGTATCTCCCTCCGTTCCGCCTGTAAAATGTCTTTCTTTTGCTTCAAAAGTGTGTTATTTTCCTGTAAAATGATGTTTTTCACACAAAAGTGCAAAGAGCATATCTCCGAACTAGAAAATAGGGAATGGGGCAAAACAAAGTGAAATATGCATGAAACAAGTATGAAATGTAACGAGATGTGAGCAAAAACTACTCCTAAAACCCTATATATTTTGCTCATATCAATAGGCGTGTTACCTTCCCCTCTACATTTTTTGTATTGCTTCATATCTCTTACCTCCAATGAGGAAGAGAGTTTTAGTGAATTGCCCTTCAAAGGTGATCAAGGATACAGGGCCTTAGACTATCAATCATTTGGCTATGAACCATGTAAAAATAAAGTGTCTTTGTGTTTTTTCTTTTAATTGTGTTTTCTACTGCGTTTAACTCTTTTTACAAATGAAGAGAAAGTTTTCAAATATGCTACTCACCCTCCCCTCTAGCGTCTTTCTCGATCCTACAATTGGTATTAAAGCGGGGGCGCTCAGATTTAGTTCAACCACCGGTTGAGCATTTTTTTCGTTTTGTTTTTTCTTTTTTTTTCTCGTTTAGGTTATTTTTACTTCCTGCACTACTAATCCAAGACCAAATCTTGGTAGATTATTTTTTTTTTGTGTGTTTGCAAGTATCTAAAGTTCTACAACCGAACCAATCGCTTCTGGAGTAGCTGATGGTAAAACGATCGTAACTTTTGATATAAGTGGACCCATAAAATGTGCAACCCATTGAATTGAAGCTCTCTCAAATATCTACATGTCTTATGGGGGTATTCCTCGTAACAAGCTGCTTTTCCCCCCAAAAAATGTTGTTTAATAGCTTTTCAAGGATATTGAAGGTTGTAAGTGTTTAGTTTTTTCTTATCTTTTTATTTCACTTTTTTTTTTTGTTATTTCCTGCATTACTAATCCAATACTAAGTCTTGGAATTTTTCTTGGTTTGTATTTTTTTTTTACAAGATAATCAATGGCCCATTTTTTTTGGTTGGATGGAGTGCAATCTTACTACCCAAGTCGAGATGTGGATTGTTTTTCAAATGAGTTTCAATCTACCAACGAATGAAGGAGAGTTTGTGGATTGCGACAAGTAGACTAACGCAATGAAGCAACAAGTAAAGGCCGACATAAAAGCTACTCAAATCTTGCAATGTGGCCTATCTAAGGAAGAGCTCAACCACATTGGCCCATTCATCAGCACCAAGGACCTCTGGAATAAGCTCATTAAACTTCATGAAGGGGCGTCTGACATGAAAGTATGTTAGAGAGATTTATTGGTCAATAAATTGTATAATTTGAAAATGAAGGATAATGAGACCGTGAGCCAAATTCATGCTCGCATACAAGACATCCTAAATGACCTCCATGCCATAGGACAAAAGGTAGAAAACTGAGATATCATAAGGTACGTACTTAATGCTTTCTCTAAGACCACTTTGTGGGCATCCATGGTTGATGATTACAAAGTATCTAGAGATATTTCTAAAATTAGATTAGATGAATTATTTTTTAATTTTACCTTCATGAACAATCTAACTCAACTCCGGTCGAGAGAAGTATAGCTTTGATTGTAAGACAAAAGAAAGGAAAGAACAAACCCCCGCCCGAAGAGTTCGAATCCGAGTAAGAATTGAAGGGAGAAATGGAAACCAAATTAGTCAACCTAGTTCGAAAAATTATTAGAAAAGAAAGAAAGTCTATGAAGCAATCAAAGGACAAGAAAACCGAGAAAAACACAAGACCTCCACAAAACTACAATTGTTATGAGTGTAAAAAGAAGGGGCACTTCAAGTTAGACTACCCTAATCTGAAGCCACAACAAAAACAACCCAAGAAGGCATTCAAAGCAACTTGGGAAGAGTCATCGAACGAGGAAGAAGATGCTCAAATTGACAACTTTGCCTTTATGACAAATCAATCCGAATCCAAGTATGAATCCGAGCCTGATACAAATTTTGAGTCTGAATCCGAACTCGACTCCGATGATGAGTTTGAGTCAAGACTCAAAGCTGGATCAAAGGAGAAGATCAAGGTAAGTCGTTCATTAATCCGTAATTTATATCATGCAATAAAAATGAAGAATAAAATATTGACTAAGTATGAGTCTAAAGTTGAGTCTATAATTAAGGAGATTAAAATCCTAAAGCATAAGGCTAGCCTAACCGCTTCAAGTAGTTAAGTTCAAGAGGAAAACTCAACTCGAGTCAAAAAAAACATGAGGAAGAGAATTCTCTGTTGAATGGGTAAGTTCAAGATCTTAGGACATCATTGGAAAGGTTCACGTTGGATTCCAAGGGTCTTGACCTAATCCTTGGAACTCAAACAACCATATACAACAAGACTGAACTCGAGTTTAGATCGACCAATAGATCATTTCTTCAATCGTAAATCGTGGTCGTAAACGAATCCAATCATGGATCCCTAAGTAGAGTCTAAAATCAAAACTAGATTCAACCAAGTATTGGGTCCCCACGGATCAAATCATTATGTGGATAGACCGTATCGATTCAATGATCTAGGGAGAGCCAATACTAAATTTGTGTGCTCAATTACTTGATTAATTTAGTTTTGTATGCCTAGTTAGTTATTACATGCTTAATTTAGAACAGTTAGATAGGACCAAAGGTTAATTAATCTTGACAACATAGTATCAGGACACAGTGAGATGATAGTATGTTAGGGAAACAAAATCACATGTATCCGGGTTAGATAAGGAGTATCTAGCTTGGTGCACTTGGCTAAGTGGAACTGACTGAAGCTACCTCACCACATCCTAAACTAGTTAGACTAGGATTTAACCCTAAAGTAAATTAAGTGTATAATTTCTTAAGTTGCCTTTGTCTAAGGAATGGTTGTTATTCCGATCAAAGAAGGCCTCTGTGCCTCGCCACGACCTAGAAGCCCTCTTTTGAAATCTTCTCTTAACTAACTAAAGGTTTAATCTGAATCTAACCCAAGGTTAATTAATTTAAGTCATCAAAATTAAAAACTAATAATGACCCCCCATCTCACAAAACACATAAGGTTAACATACTTTGAGACACATAAAATGGGTGAGATGTTAAGGACAATTAAAATAAAAATAACATAAATTTTTTAAGTGCTTTCAAAATCAATAAATAAATATTTTCTTAAAACAATTTATTAGTATTCGTGATTGTTGTGTAGGTATGCTTAATTTTTGATAATCTATAAAAAAAACACATCTTACTACATATTAAGTATATAATCTTTTCAAAATCATGATTGGTGCAGAGGAAAAAGAAAGACTTAAATTGATCCTGCACCTCTAGTTACCTCTAGTGTAGATGTTTTTTTTAAGAAAAAGACACATGCTTGGATTAATAAACTTGATTAACTAAGTATTTCTTAGCTTGAAAATGTTTTTACAACTCTAAGTTTCCAAGTTGAAGTTTCTTGATATGTGTTATATTTCTTTTTGATATATGTCAAAGGGGGAAAGGAAAACGCTAATTCAAACTTAATTTAAATATACTATTACTCTGTCACCAAGAATTAAAGGGGTGGTACCCTTAAGGGGGAGTTCAGTTAAGGAGGAGTTGTGTATAAGTTATACACTTATTTTTCTTAACTTTGAATTATGTTTCCATAGATCAAAAAGGGGGAGATTGTTGGTGCAGGGGCACCAAATAATCGAACGTAGATTTTGATAATGACAAAGATTCAAATTTAAGCTATTTTGTTATCTCATATGTTATGTTGAGTGTGCAAGTAATGTGTTAGACTTTTCTAAGGTCAAAGAGGTCAGGAAAATCTCGGGAAGTCGAGAAACCTTATTTGTTGAGTGACCAAAAGTTAAGCGACAGGTCAGAAGGACCAAAGGTAAGCATGGTAAGAGCCTTGTGTGGAGAGGACAGGTCGTGTCCTCAGTACGAGGACAACTATAGGAGATGATCTGACTAAGGCTTCCGGAGGAAGTCCAAAGTCGAGATCGGACAGTCTAGGATAGTCACATTGCATATCATTATACATTTCATGTGCTAACCATGTGATGCAGGTAACTACTCAAGGTATCAGTCAATTTGGAAGAAATAACAGTCGATTGGATCACCATCAGTCGACTGATAAATGTTGCAATCGACTGCTAATGAGCGTGGACATTTAGAAGCAAAGTCAAGATAAGAGCCACAATGTTAGGGATATGGATAAGGTTTAATCTAGATCTAGGTTTCAACGTGCTAGGGTTTGGAAGGCTATAAAAGAAGGGGGTGAGGCACCCCCTATTCATCAATTAAAAGACTCCCAAAGTTCTCCATTAATCTAAAGCATTGTAACAAAATGACGCCGTAACTCCGACCGAGCTTCAATCATCCCATCTTAAAAGTCGGTGGTTGTCTAATTATTATTTCTTTTGTTTATTACTTGCTAAGAGGAAAGGTAGGTGTGTTACCTTCTCCTTTACATTTTTTGTATTGCTTCATATCTCTTACCTTTAATGAGGAAGATAGTTTTAGTGAATTACCCTTCGAAGGTGATCAAGGATCGCAAGGCCTTGGACTTATAGTCGTTTGCTTGTGAACCAAGTAAAAACAAAGTGTGTTTATGTTTTTCCTTTTAATTGTGTTTTCTGCTGCGTTTAACTCTTTTTACAAATCAAGAGAAAGTTTTTAAATACACTATTCACCCCCTCTAGTATCTTTATCGATCCTACACTGAGCATCTTTAGTAACTAAATTGCTAATCTAGAGTCACCTATGGATTTCAATGTACTAGACTATTGAGATGAATCATAACTAAGTATGTACTAGATTCTTGTTAGTAAAAGCCCTAGAGATAATCATGTGATGATTGTTGTATGGACTTGTTATATCATATTCCTTTATATATTTATAAAGGCATTTCTTTATGGTTATTATACTTACTTGTACTGGTGCTAAATAGCTAAGTATAATAGCGTCCTTGAGTAGAAGGTTCTTATCTATATCAATCGATTGGTTGAATCGATAATGAGATGATATAGAGAATACTACTCTTAATCATTCCTAGTCAAGTATTAATATTCAGGGACAATATTAATGCGAAGAGACTAGCATGTAGGTCAACTCGATGACTTGATCTCACAAGTCATGGATATGAGATATCAAGTTGACACATGGGTATGCATTGGAGAATGTATACTGAATGACCCGCAATGAGAAAGTATCATGAATCATTATATGAGTGTCATATACTTTCTCATGTGACTATTAGTATGACTATTAGTCCTTGGACATGAAGTCACCATGGTTCCCTACATAAGGAGTTGCATACTTTGACGTCGTCAAATGTCACCCGTCCGATCTCGACCTAGACCATCTATAGGATGTCTTTGGTCGGATCTATGCTTAAGATCATCCCCGTAAAGAGGATACGACCTCACTTACGCTCACACACACACGAGCTTACCTCGATACTTACTGTGTCGCTTTCGCTTCCGGCCTTCCACCCGATTCCTTCGGCTCCCTCTGAAGTCACCCGAGTGTCGCCCGACCACCGCGGCTTTCTCCGGGTGTCACTAGCCTTCAGCTCTAGCTATAGCAATATTCTGCACACTCGATTCAGCTCGTGAGATAATGACATGAGCTTAACTTTGTATCGTTTGTTATAATCAAAACTCAGGTTCGACTTAGGTGCCTACTGCACCAACATTAATGAATTGGACTTTATGTGGGCTTGATCCATTGGGTGGCCAAGATCCAACTCCTCCTCATGGTCCCTATTGTAGCCTATTAAAACCTCATGAATCTTAGATCCAATGGATGAAAACAAAACTCTACATCCAAAGGTAGAGATTAAATCTCTAGATCCGACGGTTGAGATTAAATCTCTAGATCCGACAGTTGAGATTAAATCCCTAGAACCAATGGTGGAGAATAAAACAAGGCTTATCCCTATCTCTATAAAAGGAGAGGAGGGGGTGGGCAGCAAGTAGGAATCTCATTAGAGATAGGATTAGGGTTAAGGTGGGCGGCAAGCTTGGAGATTAGGGTTTGGGGTTAGCGGCCCCAAATAAGGAAAGCCTTTTCCTTGTCTTCTTCTTCTCCCTTGGTGGCCGGCACCCATACAAGCTCTTCCCTCCTTTGGCCGGCGTCCAAACTCCCTCAATCTCTTCTCCTTGGCCGGTGGAAACAAGGGTTAGGGTAATTCCTTGGAGTCCTTGGCCGGTGCCCACTTCCTTTCCTCTTCTTCTTGGCCGGCGGCTAGCACCTAGCTTGGAGCTTGGTGGTTGGTTGAAAGAAGGAGAAGTGCCTTGTTTCTATACTTCCTCTTGTTCGGAGCGAGCAAGGATGGAAGATTGGTGATCTAGGAGCTTCGACTTTTGGTAGATCATCGCCCACACGACGTCCAAAAGGAGGAAGGTCATACAATAGAAGATCAAGAGGTATATCACTTATCTATCTTCATATGTAACATGTTTGTAATTGTTTTTCAATTATATATGCATGATATATTCTGTTTTGTGGCTAATATAACTTGGACCCCGAACATAAACATAAAATTTGATGATCCATACATCGTCTATTCCGCGAGTATTCGTAGAAAAGAGGTTGGTTACTTGAACAATAAGTTTGTTCAAGTGACTACACTAATCGAATAGCACGACGATGACACGGTTGCTTGGGTAATCCCTCTTGTCAAGGATAAATTTTTTTTATTTGGGGACGTAGAAGGGATTGCCATGAACAAGTGACCGAGTTGAAGTGGGAAGCGATGTTTCCTACCATCAAGTGGTATCAGAGCCATGGTTTCCGGTTTTGTGTGTTTAGGATTTGGTTACTTTTATGCACTTTTCATATATTATATGTGCCAGATAATAGTAGGATATGCGTAGGTTAACTCTTTGGTTGTAGGCATAGGATTCAACTATTATGACCATATGTGTGTATGTGATTGTATGTGTGTAATTGTATATTTTGTTGAATCCTCGGGGTTGACGAGGCTAGTATTTAATTTTTGTAAATTAGATACGACATTGTTTAGCCACTCTTTCTATTTTAGTTTACTTTCGATCTAGATTTCATGTACACTCCCTCGTGGAGTATAGGATCGATGGATATAAATTAAAATATTTTTTTCTCAGGTCGGATCTCCGGATGGCTCATACATGGCGTAGGAGGAGCGACCGAGATGGCGATACGACGAAGACATATTGAAGACAAAAGCCATAATAGTTGGAAAATTTTTATTTTTCATATTTATTGCTTATTGTTTGATATGCATGTCGTAGGCTAGAAAATTCCTCAATTTCAAATTACTAAGTGGGAGAGGGATATTTTTATAAATTCCCACGGCCTCCATTACGATTTGACATGTGATGCAAACAAACTTGCGCGTCGGCTCTGAGTGCCTTCCTCCCAATCGGATGGGTTTGTTTGTGGATCACAAGGTCAAATATAGTTATAGGAAATTATTAAGGAGCGTGTGTACTTCCCCATCGGAAGGCACATAACCCGAGATAATTACCTTGGTACCGAGTAATGGTGAACACTTAGATACAAATATAAGTATCCTCCCCATCGGAGTCACTGCTTTTATTTGTAGGGCCAAAGAGGAACCAACTATTAATTTTACTTGTCAAAAAGTTAGGTTGACAAGATAGTAAAATTAATGGGTAAAACCTCCTCTTACAAATGTAGAATTCGTATACATCCACACTATCGTGGCATATGATATTCTCGGTGTTTCTCGGTGTTGGTTGATTTTAAAATATTATTGTTTGAGGAATCAATAATTTTTTGAAATCTAATGTTTTGATTTATGTGATTCTTAGGTTTTCTTTCAAAATGACTTTTAACCCGCTTGCTGTGATACTGAAAGAGAATAAACTTACTGGACCCAACTATGTTGATTGGAAGAGGAATCTTGACATTGTCTTGACTGCTGAGGAATACAAATATGTACTCCTCGAAGAGTGCCCTCCTAAGCCTGCGGATGATTCTGGGGAAAAGGAGAAGGAGAGTTATAAGAAGTGGATCAAGGCCGATGAGATGGCGTGGTGTTACATTTTGGCATCTATGTCAAATGTACTGCAACATCAGCATCAAGCCATGCCCACTGCTTATAACATGATGCTCAATCTCAAAGAACTTTTCAGACACCAGAATCGGGCTACTAGGCAAGAAGTCATGAGGAACTTGATAACGACAACCATGATCGAGGGAACACCCGTGAGGGATCATGTTCTCAAGATGATGGCTCATCTGAATGAGTTTGAAGTCCTTGGAGCAGAGATCGATGGGGAAACCCAGGTCGATATCATTCTCCAGTCTCTACCTAGGAGTTTTGAGCAGTTTCGTATGAACTACAACATGAACAAAAGGTTGTATTCATTGGCGGAGCTTCTGATAGAACTCCAGGCGACAGAGGGGCTATTTCGTCAGAGTGCTCAGGCGCATGCCATGGTGACCCAAAAGTTTTCTACTTCTAAGCTGAAAGGCAAGAAGAAGAAGAAACAAATTGGGGCAAAGGCGGTGGGAGGAACTCAGGGAGGAGTGAAGAAGCCGAAAGGCAAGTGCTTCACTTGTAAGCAGACTGGACACTGGTAGAAGGACTGCCCCAACCGTAAGCAGAACAAAGGTATATCTTTTGGTCTAGTCGTTAAAACATGTTCAGCGGTGTTATCTACCGACGCCTGGTGTGTAGATACGGGAGCCACTGATCATGTCTGCAATACTTTGCAGGGGTTCCAGGAAACCAGACGACTGGCTGAGAGAGAGATTACCGTATACTTGGGCGATGCCACGAAGGTGGCGACTGTTGCAGTGGGAGACGTTTATTTATCTTTTGAGAAAAATAAAGTTTTGGTTCTTAAGAATTGCCTTTATGTACCTTTATTTAGAAAGAATTTAATTTCGGTTTCTAAATTGTTTATGGATGGATATTCTATTTCTTTTGATGACAGAGTTGTTATAAAAAGGAATAGGGACATTATTTGTTCGGGTGCATTGATAGGAAATCTATACACACTTAAACCAAAAGCTCCCACGATGCAAATAGAAGTTAATAACTCATCTTCTAATTCCAAAAAGAGAAAAGAACCTTCAAAGATGAACCAAACATATCTTTGGCATCTTAGGCTTTGTCATATTATCCTAAGTAGAATTCAAAGGTCGATAGCTGATGGACCTCTGGGTTCATTAGTGGTGGAAGATTTCCCAACCTGCGAATCTTGCTTGGAGGGTAAAATGACCAAGAGGCCTTTTAAGGCCAAGGGGTATAGAGCCAAAGATGTGTTAGAATTGGTTCATTCTGATTTGTGTAGTCCTATGTCTATCCAAGCTAGAGGTGGTTTTGAGTATTTCGTCTCTTTTATAGACGATTATTCGAGATATGAATACATTTACTTGATGCGCCGCAAGTCTGAATGCTTTGACAAGTTCAAAGAATTCAAGGCTGATGTGGAGAAACGTCAAGTTAAAAGTATCAAGACACTACGATCTGATCGTGGTGGTGAGTACCTCTTGGGAGAGTTTAGGAATTACTTATCAGAGGCTGGGATTCAATCCCAATTGTCTGCACCTGGCACACCCCAGTAGAATGGTGTAGCAGAGCGAAGGAATAGGACTCTTATGGAGATGGTTAGATCGATGATGAGTTATTCTGAGTTGCTAGATTCGTTTTGGGGATATGCTCTAGATACGACTGTGTACATTCTGAACTTGGTTCCATCTAAATCAGTGCCTTCTACTCCCACAGAATTGTGGACTAGGCGAAAGCCTAGTCTAAGACATATTCTGATATGGGGGAGTCCAGCACATGTGCTGAAGGCAGATGCTGGTAAGTTGAAACCTTGTACAGAAGTATGCATGTTCGTTGGCTACCCTAGAGGAACGAAAGGTGGTTTGTTTTATAGTCCTAGAGATCAGAGGGTGATCGTTAGCACGAACGCCCGATTTCTAGAGGAAGACTATGTGATGAACCACAAGCCCATGAGTAAGATTATTCTGGATAAAATAAAAGGGGAAGTCACTTCTTCAGTACCACCGGTACAAGAGGATATACCACAAGTCACTGCACTGTGTGTCACAGAGGATACACAGGTGATACCTCATCGTAGTAGGATGGTTGTGAGATAGCCTGATAGATTCATGTTCTTGGGAGAATCTTCTGATTTGGTCCTTGGCGAACATGAACTTGATCCATGGACATATAACGAGGCAATTCAAGATAAAGATGCAGTATCTTGGCAAAGTGCAATGAATGCCGAGATTGAATCTATGGATTCAAATCAGGTCTAGGAGCTAGTAGAACCACCCGATGGTGTAAAAACCATTGGATGCAAGTGGATCTACAAAAGAAAGAGAGGAATAGATGGGAAGGTTGAGACGTTAAAAGCGAGGCTTGTTGCGAAGGGGTATACTCAGAAAGAGGGTATCGATTATGAGGAGACCTTTTCGCCGGTAGCTATGCTTAAGTCTATCCGGATTCTCTTATGCATTGCAGCTCATATGGATTATGAGGTGTGGTAGATGGATGTCAAGACAGCTTTCCTTAATGGAAGTCTTGAGGAAAACATCTATATGAAGCAACCAGAGGGATTCATTGCAAAGGGCAAAGAGCATCTTGTGTGTAAGCTTAATCGGTCCATTTATGGATTGAAGCAAGCTTCGAGGTCTTGGAACATCTGCTTTGATGAGGTAATCTAGTCTTATGGATTTATTCAAAGTCCGGATGAGTCTTGTGTATACAAGAGATGTGATGGAAACGTAGTGGTATTTCTTGTACTATACGTAGATGACATTTTGTTAATTGGCAACAATGTCAAGGTGTTATCGGACGTAAGGGTATGGTTGTCCAAAAAGTTTGATATGAAGGACTTGGGAGAAGTGGGACACATCCTTGGGATCAAGGTGATAAGGGATCGCAAGAAAAGGATGTTGTGCTTATCTCAAGCTTCATACATAAACACCATTATGGATCGTTTTAGCATGCATAACTCCAAGAAGGGTTTTCTACCTTTCAGGAATGGAGTTCCTTTATCTAAGGAGATGTGTCCTAGAACATTTGGTATTGGTTTGTCTTGACCATAGAATCACACTAGTGCACTTTGTGTGTATTGAGTAGGACCGACTTAGAGGTGATTTGATTTATTGCTGACTACATAATCGACTCGGACCTCAGATATTATATTGTACATGCTCTTAATCCCGATATAATAATAGGCACATATACTTAGTATTCATTTCTTTGATTTACCAATGGGCGAGATTTATAGATTAAATCGATAGGCTCGGTAAGTTGGGAAATGATATTATTTATATGGTGTGCCATTGATTATAGGAGGAAACCGTGTCCTATATATTAGGATGATGATGTCCCCTTGAAGAGCTCATAAGGTTCATCATGTAAACCGTGCAGGTGGACTTGGTCCGGCATGATGAAAAGGTTGAGTGGTACTACTCATGGAGTTAGATGTTGATTAATTAATGGTTAATAAATTAATTAATCGATGGATATTCGAGATCTTAAACACGGGGAGAAAATGTACATATAATATATGGAGCCCATATTAACTTATGGGGGTTGGTGAGGTAGATCAATGATAATCCTTTAGTGGATTGTATTATCATTAATGGATCGGACTTTATGTGGGCTTTATCCATTGGGTGGCCAAGATCCAACTCCTCCTCATGCTTCCTATTGTAGCCTATTAAAACCTCATGAAGCTTAGATCTAATGGATGAAAACAAAACTCTAGATCCAAAGGTAGAGATTAAATCTCTAGATCCGACGGTTGAGATTAAATCCCTTGAACCAATGGTGGAGATTAAAACAAGGCTTATCCCTAACTCTATAAAAGGAGAGGAGGGGGTGGGCGCCAAGTAGGAATCCCATTAGAGATAGGATTAGGGTTAAGGTGGGTGGCAAGCTTGGAGATTAGGGTTTGGGGTTGGCGGCATGAAATAAGGAAAGCCTTTTCCTTGTCTTCTTCTTCTCCCTGTGTGGCCGACACCCATACAAGCTCTTCCCTCTTTTGGTCGGCGTCCAAACTTCCTCAATCTCTTCTCCTTGGCCGGTGGAAACAAGGGTTAGGGTAATTCCTTGGAGTCCTTGGCCGACACCCACTTCCTTGCCTCCTCTTATTCTTGGTCGGCGGCTAGAACCTAGCTTGGAGCTTGGTGGTTGGTTGAAAGAAGGAGAAGTGTCTTGTTTCTATACTTCCTCTTGTTCGGAGCGAGCAAGGAAGGAAGATTGGTGATCTAGGAGCTTCGACTTTTGGTAGATCGTCGCCCACACGACGTCCAAAAGGAGGAAGGTCATACAATAGAAGATCGAGAGGTATATCATTTATCTATCTTCATATGTAACATGTTTGTAATTGTTTTTCAATTATATATGCATGATATATTCTATTTTATGGCAAATATAACTTGGACCCCAAACATAAACATAAAAGTCGGCGATCCGTACATCGTCTATTACACGGTTATTCGTAGAATAGAGATTGGTTACTTGAACAACAAGTTTGTTCAAGTGACTACTCTAATCGAATAGAACGATGATGACACGGTTGCTTGGGTAATCCCTCTTGTCAAGGATAAATTTTTTTTATCCGGGGACGTAGAAGGGATTGCCATGAACAAGCAACCGAGTTGAAGTGGGAAGCGAAGTTTCCTACCATCAAGGAGGTGTAAGGTGAGCAAATATCTTTCTCTCCCACGAGCAAGATTCAAACACCTCAAATGAAACATAGTGATGCGAACAAAACATATAGGATTTTAGGAGTAGTTTTCGCTCACATCTCATTACATTTTATGTTAGTTCATGCATATGTCACTCTATTTTGCGTGCATTTCCTATTTTCTTGTTCAAAGGTCTGCTCTTTGTACTTTTGTGTGCAGGATAGCATTTCAGGGGAAAAAGGCACACTTTCGGAGCAAAAGAAGGACATTTTGTAGCTAGACGCAGAATGGGACACAACCAGGGCATGTGGCTACACACGGTCGTGTCCAATGGCCGAGATCAGCCACCCCAGGGCCGCACATGGCCTGGCCATGTGGAAACACACGACCGTGTGGTGGCCCTGTAGATTGACGTGACTAGGGCTTTTTCTGAATTTTGCAGCGGTCCGAGGTGATGTCTATATAAGGATGGCTCCGCCCAAACCCTAGGGAGGAGGCACGACAGCTGGGACGACACACCAAAGCCCTAAAAAGCTTCGAGAACTCTCAACGGGGAGGAAAAATGCTGCCGGAGGTCCACGATTCGCACTTCAACGCCGGAGAAGAGGCCACATAGGCATTGTAATTCCTTGTTCTTGAACTTTATTTCTGATATATTCGAACATGTACATGCCTTGTGATTCTCTTCCTTTATATATGGAGTAGTTCCTTCGATTCTAGGATTAGGGAGTAGCTTGTGTGCGCATGACATGTTGGTTCAAATTAAATTTTGTTTTTGAGTTTAAATTTGAAATTGGAAATTGTTTATGCCCATATCTATGCATATTTGGTTTTCTACCTGCTGTGCTTAGGCGATACGAGGGGTGAAAACCCTCGTATCTAAGATTTAGGAGATTTTATACAAGGAACCTAAGGGTAAACCTAATCTCCTGTAATCGTGGGTAGAAGGATGTGATGGAACTGGAAACAGTTCGTCGTAGGGATTGATTTGGCATCCTCGTACCATCTATACCGTCCTTGTAAGGCAGAGATAGCTCCCGGTAGATGCGGTGGCTCATCAGGAGAGTGTATGATGACCATTCCACAAAACCATAGCTGGATGTTTAGACAACGCCAGTTGATAGCATGTTTTGCGACACACAAGCGAAATCGAAGTCCTAGAATCCCTTTTAAAGATCTTGGCACACTCCTTTCTTCCTCGTGTGACACCGTATTAGAGTTTAGTCCCCCAACAACCCTCGTAATTGAAACCTTTTAGATTTTACTTCCGAACAATTTCATCCACTGAACAAATTGATATTCAAATCCCAGTCCCTGTGGGATCGATAATCTTTTATTACTTGATGACATTTGTGCACTTGCGGGCATTGAGCACGAGCACGCGCTTCGAGTCCTCGACAACCTCCATCGCAAGATTTGGGGATGCATTCGTGTGCATCAAGTTTTTGGTGCCGTTGTCGGGGACTGATCGATTCTATATCGAATCGAACAGTGGAAAATTGGATCGGATTTAGGATTAGATTTATTTACTTGCTTCATTTTCTTTTAAGTTTTCCTTATTTACTTTAGTTCTAAATTTTCCATATTTAGATTTAGTTCTTGATTTTTATATTTTTAGCAGTAGTTTTTTTATTTCCTTATTGCATCTTAGATTTTATTAGTTAGATTGTTTTATCTCCTGCTTCTTAGAATTAGGTAGCACTCCTAATTTTTGTGGCTCGGTTCTTCGTATGCTTAGACGCTTAGGATCGGAAGGCTTGATTCCGATTGACTTAGAAATCGAACGAACCTTTCATCGTAGGAAAGCAGAACAGAAAAGAATGGAGGATCAAGCTACATCCGAAGTAAATATAGGTAGCTGACCTCTGTGGGATTATGCAGCTCCTAACGCTAGAGAATTTAGGCTGAGTATAGCTGGACCATCTATTTCGGTGAACAACTTTGAACTTAAACCAACACTTATACATATGGTCCAGCAGAATCAATTTGGGGGAGCTGCGACTGATGACCCGAACCGGCACCTAGAGGCATTTTTAGAAATCTGCTCAACAATGAAGATGAATGGAGTCCCTACTGACGCGATCCACCTGAGCCTATTCCCATTCTCATTGCGGGATAAGGCCAAGGAATGACTTCACTCCCTACCTTCGAGAAGCATCACCACATGGGAGCAATGTGAGCAGCGGTTCCTAAATAAATATTTCCCACCAAGCAAGACTGCTCACATGCGCCATCTTATCACGAGCTTCCACCAGAAGGAGGGGGAGTCCCTATTCGAAGCTTGGGATCGCTACAAGGGGCTACTCTACCAATGCCCCCACCACGGACTGGGGGGTGGCTGGTGATCCACATCTTCTACAATGGGATCGCGTACGCCACGAAGATGTCCCTGGATTCTGCTGTAGGAGGAGAACTGATGAATAAGACCATAGAGGAAGCGGAAGAGCTGATAGAAGAGGTGGCCCAGAACCATCATTAGTGGGCTTCCAAGCGTGGTCACCCTGCTCCTGCGACAGAACGATATTCTGTCAACTCCGTTGACCACTTAGCAACAAGGATGGACGCGCTCAACAGACAGTTCGAATCTTTGAATCCTTCATCTACATGCATGACTATTGACTTTGGAAAGGAAGTGGCAGTGTATCAAGAGGACCACTATGGAGGGTAGGGAACCTAAGAGGAGAAGATTGAGCATGTTAACGCGGTTGGGGACTATAATCAAAGGCCCAACAACCCATACTCCAGTACCTACAATTCTGGATGGAGGAATCACCTGAATTTCTCCTATAAGAATAACTCGGGAAACTCCCAACCATCTGGGGGTATGGGCAGCAGCAGGGCAATGGGCAGCAACCACAGAAGTCCAGACTAGAATTGATGATGAGGACTTCATTGCTACCCAAACTAGGGCCAATGAGGAATTTCATCGCAAACATCAGAAATCTGAAGAATCACTCAGAGACTTGAAGGCCACCATTGACGACCTTGCAAGTCACACAAGGATGTTGGAGACGCAAGTGGCTTAGATAGCCCAAACCATGTCACAACCCATGAAGAGCTCTCTGTCATTACCCGAGTGGAGTCAAGCTAAAGAGGAAGGAGTGGGGCAGAGTAGCAAATTCACCAAGGGATGTGCAACCATGATTTCCACCCTACCTGAACAAGCTGAAATTGAAGATAAATTCCACCACAGCTTGAGGACCCTGGTGAATTTGTTATCCCCTGCTCAATTAATGGGGAGAGCTTCGATAAAGCGCTATGCGACTTGGGGTCATCAGTCAGTGTGATGCCCTACACATACTATCTGAAGATGGGACTGAATGTGCCCCAACTACCGAATCTTGGTATTCGTATGGGGGATGACTCAGTCAAGGAACCCGTCGGCTTGCTAGCACATGTGCCTGTGGTGGTTGAGGATTTCGTGATACCCACGGACTTCATCATACTGGACACAGAACCCAATCCTCAGAATCCCATCATTCTAGGAAGGCCTTTTCTAGCAACTGCGGGAGCATGCATAGATGTGAAGGCACATTAGATCTCCCTGGAGGTAGATGGGGAGATCATCCTTTTCAGCCTTTTGGAGCACATATCCCCCTACCTAGATGGCTTAACCTTTAGAAGAATGAAGCTGGAGCCACCAGATGAAGCTTCCGAGATGAATGAATGGAGGTTCACTAAACCTCCAGATCCAAGTTGATAGTGGAGTGCAGTCGAGCTAAACAACCTTAAACAAAGCGCTTATTGGGAGGCAACCCAAGTATAGTTTTTAGATTTCCCTTTGATTGTATTGCATGCATTTATTTAATTTTAGTTTTGATTTCCATCTCATTTAGAATTAGGACAAGAAAAGAACTTTACTAGGTGAAAATAAAATCCATATTAGCTTACACGGCGAAGTGTATGAGGAAATTCGGATCGTCACGCAAAAATGGGAGAAAAAGGGGGACACACGGCCTGGCCGTGTGTTTTTCCATGACCGTGCCCGACTGACCCAAGGCGCACACGACCCGGCCGTATGTTTCCACACGGTTGTGTCGTGGAAGGTTAAAAAGGGTGAGTCGTGTGTTTTCACCCCATTTGCACCGTGCACTTCGATTGCTGTTGCCCTAGTTGTGTGGTTTCGTCTTCCCCGCCGCCTAGAAGCTCTTCTAACCTCAAAGGAAGCCAAAAGAAGCAAGGATGAGGAGGACCAAGCATGTAGCATCTCGATCCGGTGCCTCAGAGCGACGAACAAGGAGAGCCAATGCCCCTCAAGCTCTAGAGGAGGGTAACACCCTACCAACCCTTCTTTTTCACAATAATGAACATAGAGATAGATATAATATGCTTTCTACCTGTAAACTCACTACTACTAGGTACCTAGATGAAGATTTGCTAGAATCTTTAGGGTTGTTGGGTGACATTCAAGACCTATTTGCAAAAATGGGAAGAGATAATGGGAATAAGACACCCAACTTACCCTAGGATAGTTCTAGAATTTTTGAGTTCCTTAGAGGCAGAAATTTTAACGGGTCGAGAGAGCGAAGAGGGTAGGATAACTTTTAGGATTTTTAACATTGAGCATGAATAGACCCTTCACCAATAAAATTCATGCTTTAGCTTGTCTAGTGGGGGAGAGAGAAGAACCCCTATTGGGTTTAACCCTCGGATATTTTAGACCGAGTTGATGGGGGAGCACGCTTATGACCCTTCTAGGGCCAAAGCGTCACGCCTCCAAAACCCCATCTTTCGATACCTCCACTGCATCATGGCCAATACTATATTTGGTCGTGGGGAGAGTGACGGTGTGGTTAGAGCTAGCGAGCTGCTTTGCCTCTGGGACATGCTACAAGAAAGGAGTAGCATCGATGTAGGGTCCCACTTCATCAGACACTTAGTGAAGATGAGCAAAGTAGCACGAGGAGAGATTAATGTGGGGGCCTACTTACCCACAATTGCCATAGGATGGGGTACGACTACACTACATTAGAGAGTATAGAGGGGAGCCCTAGGATCGACCTAGGAGTGTGTATTGCCATGAAGATGATTGTGAGAGAAGGACACTCCTTATGCTTTATAAGGAAAAATTTGATGGCCCTTAGGCTCCCCGACCCTAATCGTACCACCATCACTACATGTGCCAACTAGCGCTTGGACCTGATAGTAGAGTCCTCTCCACACAAGGGACCATCCACATTGACGCCCATCTCTCCCCCTTTACACCACTCTCCCTCTATTCCACACATGCATAGGAGCCCACCTAGTCCACGCCGACATGAACCTGCACCTGCACCACCACCTTTTTGAAGGGAGGAAACTTCGCTTCCCACTTCAACTCGATTGTTTGTTCATGGCAATCCCGTCTTTGTCCCCAGATAAAAAAAATAATCCATGACAAATAGGGATTACCCAAGCTACCTTTTCATCGTCGTGCTATTCGATTAGAGTGGTCACTTGAACAAACTTGTTGTTCAAGCAACCAACCTCTATTCTTCGATTAGCCGTGGAATAGATGATGCACAGATCGCCGGTTTTAGTGTTCATATTTGGGGTCCAAGTAAATTTAGTCACATAACAAAACATACAACATACAAAGAAACAAAAGGGAAAGCAAAACAAGATTTATACCTCTTGTTTACCTCAAGGTCTTCTATCGTATGTCCTATCCTCCTCTTGGACATTGTGTGGGCAACGATCCTCTAAGAGATGAAGCCTCCTAGATCATGATCTTCCTTTCCTTGCTCGCTCCGAACAAGAAGTATAGAAACATAACTCTTCTCCTATCTAGAACCGACCACCAAGCCACCTTGCTTGGTGATTGCCGCCGGCCAAGGAGAGAACAAGGAGTATGGCCGCCAGCGAAAAGCTCCAAGGGAAGAGACCCTAGCTCTTGCCGCCGGCCAAGGAGGAGAGAAAAAGGATTGGGACGCCGGCCAAAGATGAGAGGAAGGAGGGAGGCGCCGGCCAAAATCCTAAGAAGAAGATGGAGTATTGCCGCCCCAGGAAGAGAGCAAACCCTAGCCGCCCAATGCCTCTCCAAGCCCTAGCCGCCCAAAACCCTAATCTCCCTTGTGTCTTTGCCGCCCACCCTATAAGCCTTATTTATAGAGTTGGGCTTAAGCCTCCTTTCAATCTCCACCGTTGGATCTAGGGATTTAATCTCAACCGTCTGATCTAGGGATTTAATCTCAATCGTCGGATCTAGAGATTTAATCTCCACCGTCGAATCTAAAGATTTAATCTCCACCGTCGGATCTAGAGATTTAATCTCCACCGTCAGATTTAGAGTTCCATTCTCCTCCATCGGATCTAGGCTTCATGAGGGTTTTAATAGGCTATGATAGGGACCATGAGGAGGAGTTGGATCTTGGCCACCCAATGGATCAAGCCCATATAAAATCCGATTCATTAATGATAATCCATTCCACTAGAGGATTATCATTGATCTACCTCACCAACCCCCATAAGTTAATATGGGATCCATATATTATTTGTACATATATCTCCTCGTGTTTAAGATCTCGAATGTCCATCGATTAATTAATTTACTGACAATTAATTAATCAACATCTAACTCCATGAGTAGTACAACTCAACCTTATCATCATGCCGGACCAAGTCCACCTGCAGGGTTTACATGATGAATCTTATGAGCTCCTCAAAGGGACATCATCATCCTAATATAAAGGACACGATTTCCACCTATAAACAATGACACACCATATAAATAATATCATTTCCCAACTTACTGAGCCTATAGATTTACTCTATAAATCTCGCCCATTGGTAAATCAAAGAAATGAATACTAAGTATATGTGCTCGTTATTATATCGGGATTAAGAGCATGTACAACATAATATCTGAGGTCCGATTCAATTATGTAAACAATGATCATGTGATTCTTATTTCAAAAATAAAGATGTTCATACAAAAGATAGACTTTTCAGTATACATCCCAACATTCTCCCACTTATACTAAAAGACTATGCTATCCTCATACTGCCATACATCTGATTCTCATTCCCTCCACATGCCTATCACAAGCTCTCTCTAGAAGGACCTTAGTGAAAGGATCTACCAAGTCATCCTCTGATGTAATCTAGGCGACATCAACTTCTACCCACTTTACGATCTCTCGTATCAGGTGGTACTTGCGCTCTATGTGTTTACTTGCCTTATAGGCTCATGGTTCCTTCGAGTTTGCTACTGCACCACTATTATCACAATAAATTGTGATAGTTCTGGGCAAACCAGGAATCACATCCAAGTCCATCAAGAAGTTCCTGATCCATACAACTTCTTTGGCTGCCTCAGAGGCTGCCACATACTCAGCTTCTATGGTAGAGTTCGCCACACATTTCTGCTTGACACTCCTCCATACAATGGCTCCACCTCCCAAAGTAAACACAAAACCTGAGGTAGACTTACTATTATCCCTATCTGATTGAAAGTCGGAATTTGTGTAATCCACAGGGAGTAATTGATCTGCCTGGTATACCAGCATGTAATCCCTAGTCTTTCTCAGGTACTTCAATATATGCTTTACCGCAGTCCAATGTCCCTGTCCTGGATTACTCTGATATCTGCTAACCATGCCCACGGCAAAGCAGATATCTGGTCTCGTACATAGCATAACATACATGAGGCTTCCTACTGCCGAAGCATAAGTAACCGCCTTCATCTCCTCTATCTCCTTAGATGTTCTAGGACACATCTCCTTAGATAAAGGAACTCCATGCCTGAAAGGCAGAAAACCTTTCTTGGAGTTCTGCATGCTAAAGCGATCCATAATGGTGTCTATGTATGAAGCTTGAGATAAGCACAACATCCTTTTCCTGTGATCCCTTATAACCTTGATCCCAAGGATATGTCCCACTTCTCCCAAGTCCTTCATATCAAACTGTTTGGACAACTATACCCTTACATCCGATAACACCTTGACATTGTTGCCAATTAATAAAATGTCATATACGTATAGTACAAGAAATACCACTACATTTTTGTCACATCTCTTGTATACACAAGACTCATCTAGACTTTAAATAAATTCATAAGACTGGATTACCTCATCAAAGAGGATGTTCCAAGATCTCGAAGTTTGCTTCAATCCATAAATGGATCGATTAAGCTTGCACACAAGATGCTCTTTGCCCTTTGCAATGAATCCCTCTGGTTGCTTCATATAAATGTTTTTCTCAAGACTTCCATTAAGGAAAGCTGTCTTGACATCCTTTTGCCATACCTCATAATCCATATGAGCAGCAATACATAAGAGAATCCGGATAGGCTTAAGCATGACTACCGACAAAAAGTCCTCCTCATAATTGATACCCTCTTTATGAGTATACCCCTTCATAATAAGCCTCGCTTTGAAGGTCTCAACCTTCCCGTCTATTCCTCTCTTTCTTTTGTAGATCCACTTGCATCCAATGACTTTTACACCATTGGGTGGTTCTACTAGCTCCCAGACTTGATTTGAATCCATTCTATCTCAGAATTCATTGCACTTTGCCAAGATACCGCATCTTTATCTTGGATCGCCTCATCATATGTCCAGGGATCAGGTTCATGTTCGCCAGGGACCAAATCAGAAGATTCTCCCAAGAACATGAATCTATCAGGCTGTCTAACAACCCTCCCACTACTATGAGGTATCACCTGTGTATCCTCTGTGACACGCGGTGCAATCACTTTTGGCATAACCTCTTGTACCGGTGGTACTAAAGTAGTGACTTCCCCTCTCAATTCCTCCAGAACAATCTTACTCATGGGCTTGTGGTTCATCACATAGTCTTCCTCTAGAAATTTGGCGTTCGTGTTAACGATCACCCTCTGATCTCTAGGACTATAAAACAAACCACCTTTCGTTCCTCTAGGATAGCCAACGAACATGCACACTTCTGTACGAGGTTCCAACTTACCAGCATCTGCCTTTAGCACATGTGCTGGACTCCCCCAAATCCAAATATGTCTCAGACTAGGCTTTCACCCAGTCCATAATTCTATGGGAGTAGAAGGCACTAATTTAGATGGTACCAAGTTCAGAATATACACTGCCGTATCTAGAGCATACCCCTAGAACGAATCTAGCAACTGAGAATAACTCATCATCGATCTAACCATCTCCATAAGTCTTATTCCTTCGCTCTGCTACACCATTTTGCTGGGGTGTGCCTGGTGCAGACAATTGGGATTGAATCTCACCCTCTGATAAGTAATTCCTAAACTCTCCCAAGATGTACTCACCACCACGATCAGATCGTAGTGTCTTGATACTTTTACCTTGACGTTTCTCCACATCAACCTTGAATTCTTTGAAACTGTCAAAGCATTTAGACTTGCGGCGCATCAAGTAAATGTATCCATATCTTGAATAATCATCTATAAAAGAGATGAAATATTCAAAACCATCTCTAGCCTGGATAGACATAAGACCACACAAATCAGAATGAACTAATTCCAACACATCTTTGGCTCTATACCCCTTGGCCTTAAAAGGCCTCTTGGTCATTTTACCTTCCAAGCAAGATTCGCAGGTTGAGAAATCTTCCACCACTAATGAACCCAGAAGTCCATCAGCTATCAACCTTTGAATTCTACTTAGGTTAATATGACCTAACCTTAGATGCCAAAGATATGTTTGGTTAATTTTCGAAGGTTCTTTTCTCTTATTAGAATTAGAAGATGAGTTATTTACTTCTATTTGCATCGTGGGAGCTTTTGGTTTTAAGGGTATAAAAATTTCCTATCAATGCACCAGAACAGATAATCTCCCTATTCCTTTTTATAACAACTCTGTCGTTAAAATAAATAGAATATCCATCCATAAACAATTTAGAAAATGAAATCAAATTCTTTCTAAATAAAGGTATATAAAGGCAATTTTTCAGAACCAAAACTTTATTCCTCTCAAAAGACAAATAAACATCTCCCACTGCAACAACCGCTACCTTCGTAGCATTGCCCAAGTAAACGGTAATCTCCCTCTTAGCTAGTCATTTGGTTTCCTGGAACCCCTACAAAGTATTGTAGACATGATCAGTGGCTCCCGTATCTACACACCAGGTACCGATAGATAACACCGCTAAACATGTTTCAACGACTAGACCAAAGGATATACCTTTGTTCTGCTTCTGGTTGGGGTAGTCCTTCTTCCAGTATCCAATCTGCTTGTAAGTGAAGCACTTGCCTTTTGGCTTCTTCACTCCTCCCTGAGATCCTCCCACCACCTTTGCTCCACCTTGTTTCTTCTTCTTCTTGCCTTTCAGCTTAGAAGTAGAAACCTTCTGAGCAACCATAGCCTTAGCCTGATCAAGCCCTTCTGCTGCTTGGAGTTCTGTCAGAAGCTCTGCCAATGAATACAACCTCTTATTCATGTTGTAATTCAGGCGAAACTACTCAAAACTCCTAGGTAGAGATTGGAGAATGATAACAACCTGGGTTTCCCCATCGATCTCAGCTCCAAAGACTTCTAGCTCATTCGCAGGCTTAAAAGGACACTCTTCGAAGAGTACATATTTGTACTCCTCAGCAGTCAAGACAATATCAAGATTCCTCTTCCAATCAACATAATTGGGTCTAGTAAGTTTATTTTCTTTCAGTATCACAGCAAGCGGGTTGAAAGTCATTTTGAAAAATCTAAGAATCACATAGATCAAAATATTAGATTTCAAAAAATTATTGATTCCTCAAACAATAAAATTTTAAAATCAACCAACACCTCAAAACACTAAGAATATCGTATGCCACGATCGCGTGGACGTATACGAATTCTACATTTGTAAGAGGAGGTTTTACCCATTAATTTTACTATCTTGTTAACCTAACATTTTGACAAATAAAATTAATAATTGGTACCTCTTCGTCCCTACAAATAAAAGTAGTGACTCCGATGGGGAGGATACTCCTATTTGCATCTAAGTGTTCACCATTACTCGGTACCAAGGCAATTATCTCGAGTTATGTGCCTTCCGATGGGGAAGTACACACGCTCCTTAATAATTTCCTATAACCATATTTGACTCTGTGATCCGCAAAACAAACTCATCCGATGGGGAGGAAGACACTTAGAGTCGACGCACAAGTTTGTTTGCATCACATGTCAAATCGTAATGGAGGCCGTTGGAATTTATAAAAAAATATCCCTCTCCCACATAGTAATTTAAAATTGAAGAATTTTCCTAGGCTACGACATGCATATCAAACAAAAAGCAATAAATATGAAAAAAAATATTTTCCAACTATTATGGATTTTGTCTCCAATATGCCTCCCGTCGTATCACCATCTCGTCCGCTCCTCCCTACGCCATGTACAAGCCATCCGGAGATCCAAGTCGAGAAAAACTATTTTAATTTACATCCATCGATCCTATACTCCTCGAAAAAGTGTACATGAAATCTAGATCGAAAGTAAAATAAAATAAAAGGAGTGGCTAAACAATGTCGTACTTAATTACAAAAATTAAATACTAGCCTCGTCAACCCCGAGGATTCAAATAATATACAATTACACACATACAATCACATACACACATATGGCCATAATAGTTGGATCCTATGCCTACAACCAAAAAGTTAACCTAGGCACATCCAACTATCATCCGACACATACAAACATGATAAGTGCATAAAATTAACCAAATCCAAAACACACAAAACCAGAAACCGTGGCTCTGATACCACTTGAAGGGAGGAAACTTCGCTTCCCACTTCAACTCGGTTGCTTGTTCATGGCGATCCCGTCTTCGTCCCCGGATAAAAAAAATTAATCCATGACAAATAGGGATTACCCAAGCTACCTTTTCATCGTCGTGCTATTCGATTAGAGTGGTCACTTGATTAAACTTGTTGTTCAAGCAACCAACCTCTATTCTACGATTATCCGCGGAATAGACGATGTACGGATCACCGATTTTAGTGTTCGTATTCTAGGTCCAAGTAAATTTAGCCACATAACAAAACATACAACATACAAAGAAACAAAAGGGAAAGCAAAACAAGATTTATACCTCTTGTTTACCTCAAGGTCTTCTATCATATGTCCTATCATCCTCTTGGATGTTGTGTGGGCAACGATTCTCCAAGAGATGAATCCTCCTAGATCACGATCTTCCTTTCCTTGCTCGCTCCGAACAAGAGGAAGTATAGAAATAAAACTCTTCTCCTATCTAGAACCGACCACCAAGCCACCTTGCTTGGTGATTGCCGCCGGCCAAGGAGAGAACAAGTAGTATGGGTGCCGGCCAAAAGCTCCAAGGGAAGAGACCCTAACTCTTGCCGCCGGCCATGGAAGAGAGAAAAAGGATTGGGACGCCGACCAAGGATGAGAGGAAGGAGGGAGGCGCCGGCCAAAACCTTAAGAAGAAGATGGAGTCTTGCCGCCCAAGGAAGAGAGCAAACCCTAGCCGTCCAATGCCTCTCCAAGCCCTAGCCACCCAAAACCCTAATCTCCCTTGTGTCTTTGCCACCCACCCTATAAGCCTTATTTATAGAGTTGGGCTTAAGCCTCCTTTCAATCTCCACCATCGAATCTAGGGATTTAATCTCCACTGTTGGATCTAGGGATTTAATCTCAACCGTCGAATCTAGAGATTTAATCTCCACCGTCGGATTTAGAGTTCCATTCTCCACCATCGGATCTAGGCTTCATGAGGGTTTTAATAGGCTATGATAGGGACCATGAGGAGTTGGATCTTGGCCACCCAATGGATCAAGCCCACATAAAGTCCAATCCATTAATGATAATCCATTCCACTAGAGGATTATCATTGATCTACCTCACCAACCCCCATAAGTTAATATGGGCTCCATATATTACTTGTACATATATCTCCCCGTGTTTAAGATCTCGAATATTCGTCGATTAATTAATTTACTGACAATTAATTAATCAACATCTAACTCCATGAGTAGTACCACTCAACCTTATCATCATGCCGGACCAAGTCCACCTGTAGGGTTTACATGATGAACCTTATGAACTCCTCAAGGGGACATCATCATTCTAATATATAGGACACAGTTTCCTCCTATAATCAATAGCACACCATATAAATAATATCATTTCCCAACTTACCGAGCCTATCGATTTACTCTATAAATCTCGGCCATTAGTAAATCAAAGAAATGAATACTAAGTATATGTGCCCATTATTATATCGGGATTAAGAGAATGTACAACATAATATCTGAGGTCTGATTCAATTATGTATGTGCTTCGTTCAGTTACATGTGCTGAATCGGATCTGTTCATTACACACAGTGTATGATGTAATTCTATGGTCAAGACAAACCAATACCAAATTACACTACAACCATACCAATGGTTTGTCCATAACCATCTAGGTTGTGAGCCCTTACTTATAATTTACAAGGAACTGATAAAATGATCTCCCGTGTGACACTACACACCATGTTATCTACAATGTAATGTATTAGACAATATGCATAACCATAAATATGCAAACAATAATCATGTGATTCTTATTTAAAAAATAAAGATGTTCATACAAAAGATAGACTTTTCAGTATACATCCCAATACTTTTTCCACTTTTGAGCAAGATGCAAGTACGCCAACCTATGATTTCTCGGAGTTTCGATCGCGCCTCGATGACATATACGCCGAGCAGCAGATGCAGAGGCAGCGATGGGAGGAGTAGAGCGCCTACACGCACTGGAGTTCCAGGGTTTCCGGGAGCACTTCCAGTGGGCTGAGGAGTTCTACGACAAGGCCTGCATCTACTTCTAGGAGGAGACTGCTCGTTGCCAGGATGAGGCTGCCTACCGCCAGGAGATGCGGTAGCACATGCTTGCCCAGCAGGCATAGTGAGCTAGGGAGGAGGAGAAATGAGTAGCTGCTGCATCCACTAGCTATCATATCGACCACATGTACATGTGGCATCAGCGGCTTAGCAGCAAGTTATCCCAGGATCCCGTGATGCTGAGGCTCCCAGACTTTCCACCTCGTCCACCATACTAGAGGTATACTTTCATTTAAGTCTGGGGGGGGCCAAATTTTATTTTGTTTCTAGCATCAGTTTCTTTCCTGGTATTTGCATTATTATTAGCATTCATTTATTCATGCATAGGTTGTTAAATTTCTTTCAGCACTTAGTTTTTGTTATCTGTAAAGCTACCTCAGTAGTATTTTAAAAGACTTCTTCATGAGTTGTTTCAATGAGTAGTGTAACTTCATTTATCTCGTGGTATTTTATTTTATTTGCTCTAATGAATGTTCTAGACTTACACTGGTTAGTTTATATTTTTGCACACACATGTCGAACATTCAGAAAGGGAGAGTCTAGTACATACCTAGTTATGATTCATCTTTGTAGTCTAGTACTTTGGAATCTACAGGTGACCCTAATATTAGCATTTTAGTTACTGGAGATGCTCAGATTGTGTAAGCTCATTCGGAAAAATCAAAATCCCGGTGAGCCGAAGAATAAAAGAGGGAAAGGAAAAGAAAAGAGAAAAAGAAATGAAAAAGAAATCAAAGAAAAAAAAAGAGAGAAAAAATTATGAGGGATAAAAAAAAATAGTTGTCGTGGGTGGAAATGACTAGGTGCCCCTTTGAGACTGAGTTAGGTTACAGGGGAAACACCTACCAATTTCTCTCAATACCAAGCACGCCTTTAAGACTTTGTGCTAGATCTAGAGAACGACCCTCGCTTTGGGCAGGTAAGTGCCTAAGAGCCGGAGACCTTAAGAAAACTATAGGATGATGACTTAACTTACCATGGAATGAGTATCCCCTAAGAATGATTCGCTTAGCACGAGCACGAGGAGCTAACCTAGTGAATTTCTAGAACATATTTATTTTGCTTTGATTGCAAATACCACTTGATAAATTTAGTTAACATGCTCATTATGGAACAATATTTTTTTAAAATTTCATGGGACTGAGGTTTGCTTGAGGACAAGTAATGATTTAAGTCTGGGGGAAGTGATGTGAGCAAAACATATAGGGTTTTAGGAGTAGTTTTCGCTCACATCTCATTATATTTTATGATAGTTTCATGCATATGTCACTCTATTTTTCACGCATTTCCTATTTTCTTGTTCGGAGGTCTGCTCTTTGTACTTTTGTGTGCATGATAGAATTTTGGGGGGAAAAGGCGTACTTTCGGAGCAAAAGAAGGATATTTTGCAGCTAGACGCAGAATGGGACACAACCAGGGCGTGTGGCTACACACGACCGTGTCCAATGAGCGAGATCAGCCACCCTGGGGCCGCACATGGCCTGGCCATGTGGAAACACATGGCCATGTGGCGGCCCTGCAGATTGACGCGACTAGGGCTTTTTTCAGATTTTGCAGCGGTCCGAGGTGATGTCTATATAAGGATGGCTCCACCCAAACACTAGAGAGGAGGTACGACGGCTGAGACGACACACCGAAGCCCTAAAAAGCTTCGAGAACTCGCAACAGGGAGGAAGAACGCCGTCGGAGGTCCACGATTCACACTTCAATGTCGGAGAAGAGGCCCCATAGGCATTGTAATTCTTTGTTCTTGCACTTTATTTCTGATATATTCGAACATTTACATGCCTTGTGATTCTCTTCCTTTATATATGGAGTAGTTCCTTTGATTCTATGATTATGGAGTAGCTTGTGTGCGCATGACATGTTGGTTCAAATTAAATTCTATTTTTGAGTTTGAATTTGCAATTGGAAATTGTTTATGCCCATATCTATGCATATTTGGTTTTCTACCTACTGTGCTTAGGCGATACGAGGGGTGACAACCCTCGTATCTAAGATTTAGGGGATTTTATACAAGGAACCTAGGGGTAAACCTGATCTCCTATAACCGTGGGTAGAAGGATGTGATGGAACCGGAAACGGTTTGTCACAGGGATTGATTTGGCATCCTCGTACCGTCTATCCCATCCTTTTAAGGTAGAGATAGCTCCCAGTAGATGCGGTGGCTCATCGAGAGAGTGTATGATGTCCCTTCCACAAAACCATAGCTAGACGTTTAGACAATGTCCAATTGACAACATGTTTTGTCACACACAAGCGAAATCGAAGTCCTAGAATCCCTTTTAAAGATCTCGGCATGCTCCTTTCTTCCTCCGTGTGACATCGTATTAGAGTTTAGTCCCCTCCAACCTTCACAATCGAAACCTTTTAGATTTTACTTTTGAATAATTTTATCTACTGAACAAATAGGTATTCGAATCCCAGTCCCTGTGGGATCGATAATCTTTTATTACTTGACGACATCCGTGCACTTGTGGGCATTGAGCATGAGCATGCACTTCGAGTCCTCGACGGCCTCCATCGTCGAGATTTGGGGACGCATTCGTGTGCATCACGTAGGAATAAGGTCGAGCTAAAAGACCTTAAACAAGCGCTTCTTGGGAGGCAACCCAAGTTTAGATTTTGTGTTTATTTCTTTGTTGCATTTATTTATTTTGAACTTTGATTTATATTCGTTTAGCGTGTTGCATTTAAATTAGGACTAGAAAGGACTTGCTAGATAGAAACAAAAATCATTTTGAAACTACATGACTGAGCGTGTAAGGAGAATTCGAACTGTTGTGCACCATGAGAGAGAAACGAGGGGCAAACGACTTGGTCGTGTGTTTTCACACGGTCGTGCCCCACATTCCAGCAGCACACATGGCCTGGCCATGTGTTTTTACACAGTCGTGTTGCGGAAGGGATAAAGGGCACTACACCGTGCGTTTCACCCCTATACATCACTCTCCCTCCAGTCCATGCATGTATAGGAGCCCACCTAGTCCACATCGACATGAGCCTGCACCTGCACCACCACCTTTTTCTATTTTTGAGCAGGATGCAGGTATATTTGCCTATGATTTTTTGGAGTTCTGATCTCACCTCAATGACATATATGTCGAGCAACAGACGCAGAGGCAGCGATGGGAGGAGCAGAGTACTTACACGCAGGCAGAGTTTCAGGGCTTTTGGGAGCATTTCTAGCGGGCTAAGGAGTTCTACGATGAGGCCCGAGTCTACTTCCAGGAGGAGGCTGCCCGTTGCCAGAATGAGACCACCTACCGCCAGGAGATGCGACAACATATGCATGCCCAGCAGGCACAGAGCGACTGCTGCATCCACTAGCTCTTAGATCAACCACATATACATGTGGCATCAGTGGCTGAGCACCAGGTTTTCCCAAGAGCCTGACATGCCGAGACCACCAGACTTCCCACCTCGACCACCATATTAGTGGTACGGTCTCATATAAGTCTTGAGTGGACCCCAAGTTTTGATTTATTTTTTTTCTAGCAATTGTTTCTTTCCTAATATTTGTATTTTAGTTTTAGTTATCATTCATTTGTTCATGTATAGGTTGTTCAGTTTCTTTCAGCACTTAGTTTTTGCTATCTATAAGCTGGCTCAGTAGTATATTTAAAGTTTTCTTCATGAGTTGTTTCCATGGGTAGTTTAACTTTATTTACCTCGTAGTATTTTATTTTAGTTGCTCTAATGAATGTTCTATACTTACACTGGTTAGCTTTTATTTTTACACCTACACATGACGAACATTTTGAAAGGGAAAATCTAGTATGTACCTAGTTATGATTCATCTCAGTAGTCTAGTTCTTTGGAATTCATAGGTGACTTTGGATTTGGCATTTTAGTTACTAGAGATGCTCGGAATAAGGAAGCCCATTCAGAAAAATCAAAATCCCAAGAGAGAGAGAGAAGAAAAAAAATGGAATAAGAAAAGAAAAAAAAAAGAAAGAAAGAAAAAGAGAGTAAGAAAAAAAATTGAAAAAAAATTATGAGGGATAAAAAAAATAGTTGTCGTGGGTGGAAATAGTTAGGTGCCCCTTTGAGACCAAGTTAGGTTACTGGGGAAATGTTAGGGAAATCTCTTGCCATGATAAGGTTTTGATGTGTGTGGCAAAGGGTTTAAGTTAGGTTGGTATTGTTATTTGATATGTGCGTTTGAGTCTTGCAGGACTTAGTAATTCGCACATGGAGCCTTGGCGGGTTCACCTTCACAACCTCGGTCCTTGAGTCGGTGAAGGATGACTTTGCGGAAGCCGTGCGCTTGGAGCATCCGAGGGACCGCCGGATGAGATGACTTGAAGTGAAGGCAAGGAAGCAGACTTCGGAGGCAAGAGACACGAAGGAGCATTGCAGAGCCGTGCGCTGATCTGCCGAGGGCGTGGCATGACGAAGAGAGCTCGCGAGAACCGAGTGAGATGAGAGAATGAGTGAAATGTAAGTAGCTCATTAGGTGAACTTGGCCGAATGGCTGAGTGTCAGAGACTTGACTGCAAGGGTTAAGGTTTACCCGACCGCCGGAAGCTCAAACTTATGTTAAGTTTGAGTTTCACACAGCACTAGTCGACTGCCATGTAATGGCAGTCGACTGCTCTGAGTCGAGTGGGTTCGATTGGTATCCGACTGATGGGTTTATGCAGTGATCGCCATGGAATGACAATGATCGCGAGGATGTCGCGGCAGAACACTCATAGCCGATCGGCGTCGACTACGGAGGCGCAATGATCGTGGTGAGGTCCATCAGTCGACTGCCAAGTGTTCCGTTGGACTACAACGGTCGAGATTCGATGTGTTCGGAGGCCGCTAGTGACGGCAATGATCGCCAAGGCGTGATCGTGGTGGCGGCCAACGGGAAGAAATCAGCCCTCTCTATAAAAAGAGAGGGTGTGAGCCTTTGAGAGGCTAATGCTTATGCTCTAAGTGATCTTCCTAGTGCCCCACAAGCTTTAAACTCTTCTTACTTGTCTTTACTTCAATCTTATTGTATGAAGAGTGATCTTGGTTGTAAAGGTTACCTCCACCTAGCTTTGTGCAAAGGAGAGACCATTAGTGGATTGGTTTTGGCGGAGTGATTCACTGAGGACGAATCGGGGATCGTGGATTAGCGGCGTAGCCGTGAACCACGTTACACCATCTTGTTAGCGTTTGATTTCTTGTATTTCTATTTGCTTGTCTTGCTTTATTGTTTCCGTTGCGCTAATCTCTTTGTAGACGAGCAAATACCAACATCCATCGTAAGAGGGCTATTTACCCCCACTAGCCGGCCGTTCAATCCCCAACAAGTGGTATCAGAGCCAAGGAAAGCTTGTCGAGGACTAACCGCCACAACAAGCAACATTCAAAATGGTCGGCTCCAACATCCACCCCCCGAAGTTCGACGGTGAATTTTCTTGGTGGAAAAAGAGAATGGAGGAATTTTTCGAAACGGATTTTGATATTATGATTACAATGGAATCCGGTTTCGTTTTGCCTAGGGATGAAGAAGGAAAGCCAATAGAGAAATCTAGGTGGACTAAAAAGCAAAGGGAAGAGCACCTTGCAAACTCAAAAACCAAGCATCATCTTTTCAATGTGCTTCCCCAACAAGAGATCAACCGAATTGGAGAATGCCTAAGTGCCAAGGAGATGTGGGAGAAGCTAATTGAGCTTCATGAAGGCACATCCGAGGCGAAGCTAGCAAGGAGAGACCTCCTCCGCTCCCAACTCAACAACATTAAACTAGAAAAGGGAGAAAAGGTAATTTCCTTATATTCTCGTTTCAAGGAAATTATAACCGGTTTGTCAAGTGTAGGTGAGAAGCTATCCAACCGGGATATGGTAATGAAGGCCATAGATGCCTTTCCCCGGTCCTCAAAGTGGAGCTCCATGGTGGACTCCTTCTATATCTCGAAAATTTAGAAGTGAGCACCTTGGAGGAGTTCTTCTCAACAATGGAACTCCACGAAACGAGGCTTGAAGGTATACAAGAAGAGCCTAGAATCCAACCTTCAAGGGGAGTAGCATTGATGGCAAATAAGGGGAAGAAGAAGATAGAGATCCCCTCCTCCTCCGATGATGAAGCCTCTTCCTCCTCCTCCATGGATAGCACGGAAGAAGCGTATATGGTAAGGAGGGTAAGGCGTGCTTTAAAGGGTTTTCATTTTAATAAATCCAATGATAGGAGTAGAAGACCAAGGGGGAAAATCATTTGCTACAATTGCCAAGGAGAGGGACACATAAGGGACAATTGTCCTCTCCTAAACAAGAGCAAAGAAGAGAGGAAGAAGAAAGAAGAAAAGAAGAAGAAAAAGGGGAGCAAGAAGAAAGAGGAGAAGAAGACAAAGGAAAAGGGAAAGGCCAAAGCTCTCAAGGCAAGGACTTGGGATGATCCATCCTCATCCTCTTCATCATCATCGGAAGAGGAGAATGCCTTTGTCACCAATTTGGCCTTAATGGCCTTTGATGACTTGGATTGCTCCTCCACCGAAAATGAAGGATCAAGCTCAAGTGGAGAGAGCGCAAATGAAGGGGGAGCCTCCTCTACCTCCTCATCCGAAGAAGAAGAAGAGGACATGGAAACTATGGTAACTAATCTAACTCCCAAGAAAATAGTTTCTATGATTTCTAGTCTTACTAAGGATTTGTTTAGAGCCAAGAAAAAGAACAAAAGCATGCTAGATCAAATTAAGGATCTAGAAAATAAACTAGAAAAAGCATGCTTAAATGAAAATGAAAATATTTCTTCTAGCTTAAATGATGCATGCTCACATGAATATATGTCATTTAATGTTAGTGATGCATGCATGGATGAAAATAGGGCTTTAAGGGAAAAGGTAGACTATTTGACAAAAGCCCTAGAAAAATTCACAATTGGCTCAAACACCTTGAACATGATTATAGGGAGCCAAAGAGCTAGTTTCAATAAGAAAGGCCTAGGTTATAAAGAAAAGAAAAATGAAAAGGCCTATAAATGCCTAATTGCTAGGGGATAAGATAAGAAGAAATTAATAGCTAGGAAATGGATTCCTAAGGAGTATCTAGTGAACCCCATAGGCAAGAACTTATTTTGGGTTCAAAAATCCATCCTTAAGGGTTAGGATAACCCTAGGGTAGTCAACCATATGCAATTGACCTATATCATATTTTGGTTGACTTAGGATGGCGGGACAACATTTTTAAATAGTGTTAGGTGATGATAACGTGCCTATAAATAAATAATAATGCTTAAATCATGATAATTGATGTAATTGTTACACATGTTTGCAATCATGATTTATGATTTTGATATTTGGCACATCATCATAAGAAATAGGGTTTAAATCATGCCTTAGGTGATATTTTGCTTATTATCATGACATAATACCTAATGCATGATAACAATTCAATGAATACATGTGTTTCATGATCATAATGTAAAATTAAGTCATATATGTCTTTATGATCATGTGGATTGTTAGGATGATACTTAACCTTGATATAATTGCATGAATATAATGGTTAAGTATTTACAAATACCTCTAGGATGCATCTCACACTCACCATAGGCTACTTTGATTGAAAACTTATCATGGGTGAGATGTTAGGATGATACAAATGTCCACTAATGCCTATAGCATTTAGATGGTCATTTAAAGTATCAAAATAGCAATAATAGACCAATCATGGGGAAGACTTATGTTTAATTCATAGACATATTGCCCAAAGATCATGGTTGGATATTTCATATGTTTTCAAAACAATTTCTTACTTTAAAATCTATGTATTCATGTTTTGAAACAATTGGATGCAAAACTAGGTGTTAAACTTGATACTAGAATGATCAACAACCTAGTGGTTTTTAAAACTTTTGGATTTTTGTCAAATATCTGGAAATATAATGCCTTTTCATGAAAAACTAATTTTCACTGATAAAGAATCTTACAAGAAATATGTTCCCCAAATTTCATGATTTTTCTAATTTTTTGGAATTTTTAATGCATTTATGAAATTCACCCAGAAAATCAGAATTTCGGAAACCATTGTACCAGTCAACTGCCATGTTGATAGTAGTCGACTGCTCACCTGAAAAACAGTCCAATATTTTCTGATTTCAGATTTTAAACATGTTTATGGTATTTTCCTTCTATTAGACTTGATGCCATGGGTTTATAACTTAGTATTAATCTTTTTGATGGTGTCAAAGGGGGAGAAATAATTGTGTTTAAGTAAATTATGATAGGGGGAGAAATATGTATGGGGAGTTTCATGGATTAAGGGGGAGTTGCATGTTGTTATATCATGTTTATGTTTACATGCTTTCTTACCTTAGAAATTTATATCAAATGTTTTCACCTAACTTAAACGGATTGCCACACATCAAAAAGGGGGAGATTGTTAGGGCAATCTCTTGCCATGATAAGGTTTTGATGTGTGTGGCAAAGGGTTTAAGTTAGGTTGGTATTGTTATTTGATATGTGCGTTGGAGTCTTGCAGGACTTAGTAATTCGCACATGGAGCCTTGGCGGGTTCACCCTCACAACCTCGGTCCTTGAGTCGGTGAAGGATGACTTTGCGAAAGCCGTGCGCTTGGAGCATCCGAGGGACCGCCGGACGAGATGACTTGAAGTGAAGCCAAGGAAGCAGACTTCGGAGGGAAGAGACGCGAAGGAGCATTGCAGAGCCATGCGCCTGATGCTGCCGAGGGACGTGGCTGCGAACGAAGAGAGCTTCGGCGAGGAACTTCGAGTGAGATGAGAGAATGAGTGAAATGTAAGTAGCTCATTAGGTGAACTTGGCCGAATGGCTGAGTGTCGGAGACTTGACCGCTAGGGTTAAGGTTTACCCGACTGCCGGAAGCTCAAACTTATGTTAAGTTTGAGTTTCAGACGCCCGATCCGCCATGTAATGGCAATGATCGCTTCCGAGTCAGTGGGTTCGACCGTATCCAATCGATGGGTTTATACCAGCCGATCGCCATGGAATGGCAATGATCGCTAGAGGATGTCGCGCACATAATCGCTAGCCGATCGGGCGCTCGACTACGGAGGCGTGATCGTGAGGTCCATCACCGATCGCAAGTGTTCCGTTGGACTACAACGGTCGGGATCCGACGTGCCGTTCCAGTTACGTATTGCTTGTATATGCCAAATCTGCGAGGGTGATCATTGAGTGAACATCAAAAGTGACCCTCTCTATAAAAAGAGAGGGTGTGAGCCTTTGAGAGGCTAATGCTTATGCTCTAAGTGATCTTCCTAGTGTCCCACAAGCTTTAAACTCATCTTACTTGTCTTTACTTCAATCTTATTGTAAGAAGAGTGATCTTGGTTGTAATGGTTACCTCCACCTAGCTTGGTGCAAAGGAGAGACCATTAGTGGATTGGTTTTGGCGGAGTGATTCACCGAGGACAAATCGGAGACCGTGGATTAGCGGCGTAGCCGTGAACCACGTTACACCATCTTGTTAGCGTTTGATTTCTTGTATTTTTATTTGCTTGTCTTGCTTTATTATTTCTGTTACGCTAATCTCTTTGTAGACGAGCAAATACCGACATCCATCGTAAGAGGGCTATTCACCCCCCTCTAGTTGGCCGTTCGATCCCCAACAGGAATCACCTACCATTTTCTCTCAATACCGAGCATTGTTGGATCGATCAGATCACTAGAGGGGGGGGGTGAATAGCGATAGAAATTTTTCGTTAAAACGCGAGTAGACACAGCGGAAGATAAAAACAAAAATAGAGACAATAGACACAAAGGTTTTACTTGGTTCGTAGCCGAAGGCTACTACTCCAAGGCCCTAGTGGTCCTTGACCACGTACGGAGGGCAAACTACTAAAAAGCTCCTCCTCGTTGGATGTAGGAGTTAGACGGATACACAAGATGATAAAAGCTCAAGGTAGAGGGACACTCCCCCTCTCCTTGATATGATTTAAAGCTCGAAATAAGAATAACTTATAAACTGAAATATGATTCAAACTTTCGTTACTGACGACTTCAAAGGATGGAGGTTGAAGCTCTAGTCGTCGTCTCGGCAGCGCTTCGTCGTAGGGATGTCGGAGAGTCGGAGCATATCGGAAGCACTTGGAAGCTTTTTAATTGATGAAAAACCCTAAGATAAGCCCTCCTTTTATAGCCTTTGAGCCCCTCATCGAATGGGTCTTCAACCAATCACAAATAGACACAAAAACTCCTTGAAATGGGGTGATAAGCCTTGACTCCGATCATCGATCATTGATCATCGATCGATGGCCATCATTAGTTGATCGATGGCAATCGATCAGTCTTGACCTTCTAGCGATCGGCGATTGACGACAGTCGAGTCCTCCAAGCTAGCAGTCGACTGATGCTTGCTGCAAGTCAAAGTTAGCTCAACAAAAACATAATTTCGACGGTCATCGACCATCCGATCTTGACCTAGACCATCTATAGGATGTCTTTGGGTCGGATCTACGCTTAAGATCATCCCCGTAACGAGGATACGACCTCACTTACGCTTGCACACTTGAGCTTACCTCGATACTTATTTGTTGCTTTTGCTTCCGGCCTTCCACTCGATTCCTTCGGCTCCCTCCGAAGTCACTCAAGTGTCGCCCGACCATCGCTGCTTCCTCCGGGTGTCGCTAGCCTTCAGCTCCAGCTATAGCAATCTTCTGCACACTCGATTCAGCTCGTCAGATAACGACATGAGCTTAACTTTGTATCGTTTGCTATAATCAAAACTCAGGTTCGACTTAGGTGCCCACTGCACCAACAATCTCCCCCTTTTTGATTTATGGCAAACCCACATACAAAGTTAAGTAAATAGCAAGCATGAAGAATAATGTGCATTAGAAACAAAGAAGAAATAAAGAAGATTAAGTTGGAGTAGTAAGGATTTTCTTCAAGTACTCCCCCTTGAGGAAACCTCCCCCTTGACCGAGGGTGAGTTTTGAAGAAAGACCTTAATCCTCCCCCTTGAGGGTTGCTTTAAGTAATTACTTAAAGTTGGCCTTAGTAAAACGTTTAAGTTAAGTTCTCCCCTTTAAGTAAAGCATTAACGACATAATGTTTACGTTGATGGAACACATAAGTTTAAGTTAAGAATTCTCTTAACTTGGCCTTTACTTCCTTTTGTTAAAAGTTAAATAAGTTTTCAAAAACTTAGAGTTAACTTTTGGTTTAAATATGAAGTAAGAGTTAAGTTATAAAAAAAATTTTGACCCCTTAACAATTTTGACCCCTTAACTTTGACCTTTTTCTCCCCCTTTTGCCATATATCGAAAAGAGTGAGGGTGTGTGTGGAAAACAAAAATAAGTGTTAAATTTAAAGTCCAAGCATGTTCCACATTATTTTGAAAATAATATACTGAAAATAAGTTCATCTATAAAATATTCGACTCATATTTGACTTGATTGATATGAAAGATCAACCAGTCCTGGTCAGAGTCGGTTACTATGTATGATTATACTCCGTGGTTCATAATGATGCACTAGCTCTACATCTGGAACCAGGAGTAAGGTCCTAACATCTCACACCCATCTACGTGGCTAAGTACACAAACACATTAGTCCTATGTGTTGTGAGATGTATTGGCTCCTTAAATCTATAGGTGCATGATATCTAAGGTATGTCCTATACTAGTTCCATGAAAAATGAAAAGTAAGAAATAGTAGTAATATAATTTGCAAAGTCCTATTCTACTACGCACATGCCCAATTTTCGTCTTAATAGACTGAATTCGGCTTCGGGTAGGGGTTTAGTAAATAGGTCTGCCAAGTTAGACTTCGATTCGACGTATTCGAGTTGTATGGCTCCGTTGGCCATATGTTCTCGAATGAAATGGTGTTTGACCTCTATATGTTTAGTCCTAGAGTGACATATCGGATTCTTAGTAAGGTTAATTGAACTAATATTATCTATGTGGAGTTTTGTGTTGGTAAAGTCTAACTTAAAATCGCGGAGAGTGTGCTTCATCCAAAGAAGCTGCGTGACACACTCACCCATCGCGATGTATTCGGCTTCGGTGGTAGATAAGGCAACACAGTGTTGCTTCCTACTGCACCAACTCACTAGACTCGAGCCGAGAAGTTGACAACAACCACTCGTACTCTTTCTATCAAGCTTACTGCCGGCATAGTCCGAATCAGAGTAGCCGATTAGTTCGAACTCGGTAGATCTAGGGTACTAAATACCTACATTAAGTGTACCCTTTAGATATCTAAGGATACGCTTGACTAGAGTTAGGTGAGACTCCTTGGCATTGGTTTGGAACCTTGCGCACATACTTACTGCAAATAGGATATCAGGTCGACTTGCAGTTAAGTAAAGGAGACTCCCTATTATGCTCCTATAGTATTTTAAATCAATTGAGTTTCCGATTAAATCTTCTTCTATATTCACATTAGTTTCCATTGGGGTATTAATAATTTTAGCGTCTTGCATTCCAAAGCGTTTAATTAATTCCCTAGTATATTTGCGTTGATGTAGGTATATTCCATCTTTAGTTTGTTTAATTTGTAGACCTAAGAAGAAACTTAACTCGCCTACTAAATTCATTTCAAATTCACTTTCCATAAGTGAAATGAACTCATTTAGTAGGATTGAGTTGGTAGTTCCGAAAATAATATCATCTACGTAGATTTGGGCTATGAATATGTCTTTACCTAAGGTTTTTACGAAAAGGGTTGGGTCAACTACACCTTGGTTAAAGCCTTTGGACTTAAGATAAATCGAAAGTCTCTCGTACCAAGCTCGCGGAGCTTGTTTAAGTCCATAAAGAGCTTTCTTTAATCTAAGGACATTATCCGGTTTGTCTAAACTTTCAAAACCAGGGGGTTGACTAACATAAACTTCTTCTTTAATGTATCCATTTAAGAATGTAGATTTCACATCCATTTGAAACAACTTAAATCCTCGATGTGCTGCATATGCTAATAGCATTCGAATGGACTCTAATCTAGCTACTGGGGCATAGGTCTCGTCGTAATCTAAACCTTCAACTTGACTAAACCCTTTAGCAACTAGTCTAGCTTTATTTCTAACTACTTCACCTTTATCATCAATTTTATTTCTAAACACCCACCTTGTTCCAATGATTGTTTTATCTTTAGGTGGTGGTACTAATTCCCATACTTCGTTCCTAGTGAATTGAGCCAACTCTTCTTGCATTGCAATAATCCAATCGGGATCAAGAAGAGCTTGGTCAATAGTTTTGGGTTCAATTTTAGAAATCAAAGATATTTGACTAAGGTTTCTGTATGAGGCTCTAGTTCGAACTCCTAGACTTAGATCACCTATCACTTGGTCGATAGGATGATTCGTTTGGGTCCTAGTTGGATTTGGGTTTGAGTCTACAACTTGATCCATAGGATGGCTTGTTTGAGTTCTAGTTTGGTTGGAGTCATCTATCACTTGGTCGATAGAGTGACTTGGTTGACTTAGGTTAGGATTAACACTAGACCTGATCTCCGGATCAGAGTTAGGTCTAGTATGAGTCGGCTCGCTAATTGGGGTTGCCGGGGGTTTTGTAGGTTCGTGTCCTTCATCAAATACTACATTGATAGTCTCCTCGACTCTAAGGGTGTCGTGGTTATATACTCTATAAGCTCTGCTTGTAGTCGAGTATCCTAGAAAGATTCCGGTCGTGGTTTTGGATGTAAATTTCCCTAGGTAATCCTTAGTGTTTAGGATATGTATCTTACATCCAAATACCCTAAAGTACTTGATGTTAGGTATTTTATCGTGATAAATCTCGTATGAGGTCTTAAGGTGCCTCTTTACCATAAGGATTCTATTTTGGACATAGCATGTCGTACTCACGGCTTCCGCCCAAAACCTATCGGGTAGGTTATACTCATTTAACATTGTCCTAGCGGCTTCTTGTAGGGTTCTATTTTTGCGTTCTACTAGGCCATTTTTTTGTGGAGTTCTAGGGAAAGAGAACTCGTGGTGGTATCCATTTAGGTTACAGAATTCTATAAACCTATGGTTTTCGAATTCACCACCATGATCAGTCCTAAGTCTTTTGATTTTAATGCTTTGTTGATTTTCTATTAACTTAAATAGATTGATTAATTGATCTAGGGTATCATTTTTTTTGTTTGATGAACCTAACCCAAGTAAATCTAGAATAGTCATCAATTATGACTAAGCAGAATTTACTTCCGTTAAGTGACTTAGCTCCGTGTGAATCAAATAGATCCATGTGTAGGAGCTCAAGCACACTTTTGGTTCGTTCTTGACTAGTTAGTTGATGTTGTGTCCTAGATTGTTTACCTTGTTGACAAGCATTATATATTTTATTATCCAAGTTGTTGAGGTTAGGCAAACCTCTGACTAAATCACTCTGACTCATCTTGTGGATGAGTCTTGGGTGTGAGTGACCGAGTCGTCGGTGCCACAACTACGATTCCTCTTGCCGTGTCATAAGACACTTAGTTGAGGAGTTAGTTAAGTTGATCGTGTAAATGTTGTTATTTCTAGTCCCTTTAAGAATTGTTTTAGAGGTTTCATTGGTATTAATTACGCATTCATTTTCTAGAAATATGACCTTATAGTTATTATCACACAATTGGCTTACACTAAGTAAATTATATTGAAAATTTTCTACTAATAAAACATTTTGAATAACAAAATTTGAATTGAGCTCAATATCACCTGATCCGATGATTTTGAGCTTGTCGTTATTTCCGAAGGCTATCGATCCTTGTCGTTTGAATCGAAGCTTCGAAAACTTGAGTTGATCCCTGGTCATGTGTCGGGAGCAACCACTGTCCAACATCCATTGATCCTACACGCAAGGTAGTTGGATCGGATATTGGATTTATTAAAAATTGGTTGAAAAATTATTAACCTAAATCATCTCACCCATGTCTACATGATCAAACATGTTAATCCTATATGTTCTTGTGAGATGACTTCCAATTTTAGTTGAATTAAATTTAATGACTTAAACACTTGTCAACCTTGTGTTAGATTCGGATTTGACCTTGGGCTCATCAAGTCACCTTTTCAAGATCATGGCTTCCAGGTCGTGGCGAGGCACAGAGGCCTTCTTTGATCGGAACAACGACCACTTCCTTAGACAAAGCCATTTTCAAGAAAATAGAGACTTGACTCACCTAAGACCACTTCCTGGTCTAACTAGTCTAGGATGCGGCGAGGTAGCTTCACTAGTTCTCGCTGGTCAAGTGCACCAACTAGATATCACCTTATCTAGCCCGAATACACAAGACTCCGCTTTCCTAGCGTACTATCATCTCGCCGCGTCCTGGTACTATGTTATCAAGTATTGACGAGTTATAGTCCTATCTAACCATTCTAAAAAGAAAAATCAAACTAAATAAAAACCTAAGCATGCAATTTCTAAGTTAAGACACAAACAAATTTTGTACTAGCTCCCCCTGGACCGTTGAATCGATTCGGTCTCTCCACATAGTGGATTTGGTCCTTGGGAACCCAGTACTAGTTTGATCCTAAGTTTGAAATCAAGGTGGTCTTAGGGACCCATGCTTGGACATGTTTTCTATGTCTACTTACGATTGACATATACGACTTATTGGTCGTGTTTGAGCTAAACCCTAGCCCGACCTTGTTGTACATGGCCCTTTGCGATCCAAGTAGGAGGTCAAGTCCTTTGGATCCCAAAGTAAACCTTTCCAACGTATTCCTAAGATCTTCGACTTAACTTTTCAAGAGTGAGTTCTCAACTTCGAGTTTTTCAACTCGAGTTGAGTCCTTCTCTTGAACTCGACTAGTCGAAGAGGTTAGGGAGACCTCGTGTTTGAGGAGTTTAACTTCCTCAACCAGGGTCTTGACCTTGGACTCGGACTTAGCTAACTTTTTATTTAAAAACTTAATTGCACTATAAAAAGTAGTAATAAGAGACCGACTTACCTTGAGTGTATCTTTTGGACCGGATGCGTATCTGTGGCTTGTCTTGAATAGTGTTTCGTAGTCCGACTCGTCTTCGGTTTCTGATTCTGGTTCCGATTCCGACTCCGTCTCCGATTCCACCAGTTTAGCCATAAGGACTCGATCGTTGTCTTCTTTCTCGGAGGCTTCTTCCCAAGTAGCGTTGAGTGCCTTTTTATGTTTTGGTTCCTTGCTCTCGAGTTTTGGGCACTCGGACTTAATGTGTCCAAACCTGTTGCATTCATAACATCTTATGTTTGAACTTTTAGGCTTACCTTCGTTGGGTCGAGTGACGGCTCATTTTCGGCCCTTGACTATCCTCCAAACTAGGTTGACTAGTTCGGCTTCCATTTCCGAGTCGACCTCTGAATCCGACTCATCCTCGTCTTCCTTCGGGGGTGGCTTGCTTGCGGTTTTCTTCCTCGAACCTGCAAAAAGTGCTATACCCTTGTCGGGTTCCGAGTTAGACTACTCATGAAGTTCGAAATCAGAAAAAAGTTCATCTAACCTAAGTTTAGAAAGATCCTTGGAGACCTTGTAGGCATCGACCATGGATGCCCACAAGGTAGTCCTCGGAAAAGAGTTTAGGACATACCTTATAAGGTCGCGGTTTTCGACCTTTTGCCCGATTGCATGTAGGTTGTTGACTATGTCTTGGACACGGACGTGGAGTTGCGTCGCGGACTCGTGTTCCTGCATTTTTAGGTTATATAGTTTATTGAACAAAAGGTCGCGCTTACATACCTTGGCTTCATCGGTCCCTTCGTGTAGCTCTACTAGCTTTGTCCATAGGTCCTTTGTGCTGATGAAGGGGCCGACGTGATTTAACTCCTCCTTGGACAAGCCGCATTGGAGGATTTGTGTTGCCTTGGCATCGGCTTCGACTTGTCGTTTTGTTGCAACGGTCCATTGATCATAATCCAAGGAGTCACCCACTTCATTAGTCGGAAGTGTGAAACCCGTTTGAATTATGATCCACATCTCGATTTGGGTTTTGAGAAAGCATTCCATCCGACCTTTCCAGTAACGGAAATCATCTCCGTTGTAAAACGGAGGTCGGACGGTGCTAAAACCCTCGAGATGGGCCATTAGAACAAAAATACAAGGAGACTAAAACGAAAACCTAGCAACAACAAAAACACACGAAAGTACCAAGACTTGCGTCTTGGATTAGTAGTGCGGGAAATAAAAAGAAACAAACGAAAAATAGAAAGTTAAGCAAAGAAATAAGAAACTAAATAAAAAGTAAGTACTCACAACCTTCGATGTCCTCGAAAGGCTACTAAATGTCAATTTTTTAGGATGAAAACAGATTGTTACGGGGGTAAACCCATGTAAGAAGTGTATATCTCTGCGAGAGCTTCGATTTGGTGGGTAGATCGTTTCGTGAGTCCACTTGTAGCAAAAGTTATGTTCGTTTGATCGTGAGGTACTCCGAAGGCAATCAATACTTGCAAAACAAAACCAAACGAAGAGTACCAAGACTTCGTCTTAGATTAGTAGTGCGGGAGAAAAATTTAAATGAACGAAAAACAAATCTGTAAAAAAAAATGTTAGATTGGTGGTTTCACCAAATCTAAGCGCCCCCGGCTCTGATACCAATTGTTGGATCGATCGGATCGCTAGAGGGGGGGGTGAATAGCGATAGAAATTTTTCATTAAAACGCGAGTAGACACAGCGGAAGATAAAAACAAAAATAGAGACAATAGACACAAAGGTTTTACTTGGTTCGTAGCCGAAGGCTACTACTCCAAGGCCCTAGTGGTCCTTGACCACGTACGGAGGGCAAACTACTAAAAAGCTCCTCCTCGTTGGAGGTAGGAGTTAGACGGATACACAAGATGATAAAGCTCAAGGTAGAGGACACTCCTCTCCTTGATATGATTTAAAGATCGAAATAAAAACAACTTATAAACTGAAATATGATTCAAACTTTCGTTCTAGCGACTTCAAAGGATGGAGGTTGAAGCTCTAGTAAATGCGTCTCGGCGATTAGCCCGTCGTAGGGATGTCGGAGAGTCGGAGCGTATCGGAAGCACTTGGAAGCTTTTTAATTGATGAAAAACCCTAAGAAAAGCCCTCCTTTTATAGCCTTTGAGCCCCTCATCGAATGGGTCTTCAACTAATAACAAATGGACACAAAAACTCCTTGAAATGGGGTGATAAGCCTTGACTCCTCGAATCTGATCATTGACCATCAGTCGACTGATGGCCATCATCGATCGGTGATGGCGACATCGATCAGTCCGACCTTCGACGATCAATCGATTGACGGCAATGAGTCCTCCAAGTCGGCAATGATCGATGCTTTGTCGCAAGTCAAAGTTAGCTCAACAAAAACATAATTTCGACGGTCGTCGACCGTCCGATCTCGACCTAGACCATCTATAGGATGTCTTTGGGTCGGATCTACGCTTAAGATCATCCCCGTAACGAGGATACGACCTCACTTACGCTCGCACACACAAGCTTACCTCGATACTTACTTGTTGCTTTTGCTTTCGGCCTTCCACTCGATTCCTTCGGCTCCCTCCGAAGTCACTCGAGTGTCGCCCGACCACCGCGGCTTTCTCCGGGTGTCGCTATTCTTCAGCTCCAGCTATAGCAATCTTCTGCACACTCGATTCAGCTCGTGAGATAACGACATGAGCTTAACTTTGTATCGTTTTCTATAATCAAAACTCAGGTTCGACTTAGGTGCCTACTGCACCAACAAGCATGTCTTTGAGACTTTATGCTAGATCTAGGGAGCGACCCTCGCTTTGGTCAGGTAAGTGCCTAAGAGTCAGAGATCTTAGGAAAGCTATAGGATGACGACTTAACATACCAAGGAACGAGTATCCCCTAAAAAGATTTACTTAGCACGAGCACGATGAGCTAACTTAGTGAATTTCTAGAACATATCTATTTTTCTTTGATTGCAAATACCACTTGATAAATCTAGTTAACATGCTAAGTATGGAACAATATCTTTTTTAAAATTTTATGGCACTGAGGTTTGCTTGGGGACAAGCAAAGATCTAAGTCTGGGGAATTGATGTGAGTAAAACATATAGGATTTTAGGAGTAGTTTTCGCTCACATCTCATTTCATTTGATGTTTGTTTTATGCATATTTTACTATGTTTTGCATGCATTTCCTATTTTCTAGTTCGGAGATCTACTTTTGTTAATTTATGTGTAGGGCGGCATTTTTAGAGCAAAAATGGTGCAATTTTTGGAGCACGAACCTTAGGGAACACGCACTGGCCATGTCCCAAGACTTGAGCATGTTTCCAAAGTGAAACAGATCAAAATGGAGGCTCCAGGAAAAGACACAGCCAGGTCGTGTGAAAACACACAGTCATGACTTTTTTCCAGGTCAATTTCCAGCCGAGATTTCATCTATTTTCCAGCCTTGCACACGGCCAGGCCGTGTGAAATTCACATGGCCATGTGGCGGCATCGCAAATTCGACAAAATAGGGTTTTTCAAGCATTTATGGAAAGCCGGAGCCACCTATATATATAGGAAACTTGTCTAAGAGGTTAAGAATCACGAGGGAGATGCCCTAGGGCTCCCAAACCCTAGGGAGGAGGTAGGACGGCTTGGACGGCACTCTGAAGCCCTGAAAAGCTTTGGGAACTCGCAACGGGGAGGAGGAACGCCGATGGAGGTCAAGATTCTACACTTCAACGTCAAGGAGAAGACCTACATTGCATTGTAAATCCTATTCTTTGCGTAAATTCTATTGTTTATACGAATATGATTATGCCTTGTGTTTCTTCTCTCATATCTATGGAGTAGACTCTCTGATTCTAGGATTAGGGAGTAGTTTGTGTTCAGTCGGAACATGTTAATTCAAATATCTTTTCTTTCTTGAATTTATATTTGCAATTGGTGTTTTGGTTTAGATCTAAAGTTATCGTTTTGGTTTTCTAGACACTGTGCTTAGCCGATACGAGGGGTGACATCCCTCGTATCAAAGATTTGGAGGAATTGAAGAGGGACCTAAAGGTTGGTCTCATCGCCGGTAATTGTGTGTAGAAGGATGCGATAGAGTAGGAAATGCGTCTTGTTTTTGACTCGTCACAGGGATCGATTCGGCATCCTCGTACCAACTATCCCATCCTAAAGCCAGGGGTTGACCTGGTATGGCAGAGGTAGCTTCCGATAGACACGAAGGCTCATCGGGGGAGTGTATGATGTCCTTTCTACAAAACCATAACTAGAAACCTAAGCAAACCCAATTGACAACGTGTTCCGCGATATACAAACGAAACCGAAATCCTAGAATCTATCTAAAGACCCATAGTGACCCTTCTTTTCCTCCGTGTGACACCGTATTAGAGTTAGGACCGCTGACAACCCTCCTAATTGCAACCTTTAGAGTCTAGTCTTGAACAATAACATCCACTGAACAAATCGATACTCGAATCTCAGTCCCTGTGGGATTGATAATCTTTTTATTATTTAACAACATCTGTGCACTTGCGGGCGTTGGGCACGAGCAAGCACTTTGAGTCCTCGACGGTCTCCGTTGCGAGATTTGAGGTCGCGTTCACATGCATCACGACCCTCCGACAATCCTCCTTGGCTTCGGTGACCAAGGATTAGCCGGCCACCTCCTTTGGTCAGCGCCTAGTCCTCCACCAAGCTGTCCAGTTTTTGGACAGCTTGTTTCTTTCTTGTCGGAGCATCGTTTGAACGGCGTTTGGAGCTCCGACAGTGACTTCCTTGTCGGGGATTGGATCTCCGATAATCCTCATAGGTGGAGGACCAAGGATTCATCAATCGATTGACGAATACCTCTCCGGAGAAGCGAGTTTTTGGGGACTTGTTTTTGCATCCGAATTTTGATTCGGATTGTATTCTCCTCACGATCACATCATCTTCGACAAGAGGCTAGTGACTCCTATGAAGACGAGGCTCATAGCTTGGCAAAGCTATCCCGATGGTACTCGGCGTGGATACAGATAGAGGAAATTATAGCGAGAGTTGCTCCAGTTGATATCATTCCCGTTGCACGTGATACGTCAGGTATAACTAGCGTAATTTTGTTTTATTGCAAATTTTAAAACTGCGATTATGTCTACACATGTTGTATCTTGCATGCGTGTGATGTGTGTGTTGTAATAAATTAGATATATTTCTTTTAATTTTTCCACTGTGCATATGTTTACGAAACATGTTAGAACACACACTAGCCGCGGTGCTTGGGAAACCCAGTAGGGACCTTCGTGACTGCTAGAGGGGGGTGAATAGCGCGTCGTCATATGTCGATGGATTATGATCATGATCGCGTGTTTACTACAATTTGATTAGTGCACAGCAAAAATAATAGAAATACAATACAAATAGAAATACACAAGCACAAGATCAAATATAATGTGGTTCGGAACCACATGGTTCCTACTCCACGGATCGAGCTCAAACAAGCTCTTGCGATGCCAATAACACACCACTATAACAAATAACTCCTTCTCAGAATAATCCGGAGGCGGAGAAACCTCGTACAAGTATTCTTACAACAATAAGAATTGAATACAAGCTATTACAATGAAATATAACAAAAGAAATGCAAAGAAAACTTTACAATCGATCTTTTGGAAGCTTGCTTGTTTGGTTGCTTGAGTTGCACTTGGAGACCCTAAATTACACCAGTAATTTGCCCCAAAACTCCTCAAAGAACCATACCAAAAATCCTCCCCACGAACAACTTTTATAACTTGCATTCAGGTTAATTTTTCACCTAGCAGTCGACTGATTGGGACCATCAGTTTACTGCCCTTGTAGCCGTTGTCTCACAATGACATGAAACATGTCGGATAAGTCCATCGGATATACCATCAGTCGACTGCATGATAAAGATAAATATGATGTCATGACATGTTATATGACAAACAAAGCATGACAAATAAAATATAAAGGTATATAATACCTAAATTTTAATGTTAATTGTCATTTGTTATTATTATATCCATTTTGCCATATTGTCAATTTTCTCCCAAGTGTGCTAAAAACCCTAAATGGCACACTACAACCTCTAAACCTAAATTGTGCCAATTTAATTGATTTTTCATAATCCCAAATATATATTGACACATCCTAAAATCTTTTAGGATCATAATTCAAATCCATTTTCAAGGTATCCATAACGTTGAAAATGACCTAAAGTGTCACCTTTATCATGGTTAGGTTAACTACCTATCCATTCAAGGTTGGCACACCTAAACCCATTTAGCTTGAATCAATCACGCTCCTAGGAATCCCATACCTATTGGAGCTCCTTAGGTTTACTAGGTATTCACTAGGGATAACTTCCCTAGATACCCTGCTAATGACCCTCCTAGGCTTATAAGCCTTTGTCATCTTGGTCTTGCCTAGGTTAACTCTAGGGGTAACTCCACTTGTAACATTCTTAGTGGCCTTCCTACGTTTCCTTGAAACCCTACCCACTAGGCACATACCTTGGTTACCCTTAGGGATGACTTCCCTAGTAACCTTGGTTTTTCTAGACCTAGTTTGAGTTCCATAATCAAATGGAACATTGTGGTAGGTCTCCTTGGGCTTAGGTTTGTGACGCAAACCTTTCTTGCCCTTGGTGGACTCTTGTCTCCTAAAACCTAGGTTTTGACTCTTAGACCTAGATTTTTGATCCTTTGAGCCTTGAATTTGATTTTGCATTTTTTCAAGGGTCTTTTCTAATTTCTCAAGCCTTGATCTCAAGGCTTGGTTTTCTAGCTCTAATTGTCCAATTTTTTTGATTTTGCATCTATTCTTTGGACATGAGACTTCCTAGACATGTGTCTATGGTTCTTTAGTTTAAAACCTAGATGACCTTCTATTTTCTTAATAGATTCCCAAGGTAAGGTTTTTCTAGTGACATTAGTCCCAAATTTCTCCTTATTTGTAATGTGGACATTTTTAGCTCCTAGACAATAGTATCCACTATTTCTAACATGCTCTTTATGATAAATAGCAAGATTGCTAACATTATTTCTAGCATGCTTTTTACTATAAGATCTAGAAGGTGCATTATTAAATTTTATCTTAGGGATTGCTTTAGAAGCTCCCCCTACTTGTGATGCTACCTCTTGGACCTTCTTCTTCCCCCTAGGGCATTGACTCCTAAAATGCCCTTTTTGTTGACATTTGAAGCAAACGATGTGCTCCTTGCTTTTAATTGTTGGGGGACCGACATCCTTGAACTTTGGCGCCAGTGGAGCTTTCTTGGCTCTTTTCAGGCACTTGCTCTTGTCCTTGCTCCCTACACTCAAAGCATATTATATGAATTTTAATTTTGACTACAATGTTTGAGTTACCTAGGTCATCGGTGGATGTTTGGGCTTCTTCATCTTCATGACCGGAGGTAGAAGGTTCCTCTTGAGTTGGCTCTGGTATTGAAGATGGTCTCTATTGGATCGATTTGAGCACTAGAGGGGGGTGAATAGCGATAGAGAAACTTTTCGAATCATTCGTAAAATAAAGCAAACTACAGAGAGTAAAGCACAGTGGAATGTAAGTACACAAAAGAGTTTTTACTTGGTTTACAACCTTTAGACTGCTAATCTAAGGCCCTAGTGGTCCAAGACCACGCACGGAGGGCAAAAGCACTAAAATAGTCTCCACCTCGTCGAAGGTAGGAGACAAGTGATTACAAATAAAATGATCAAGGTAGAGGGACAGTCCCCCTCTCCTTGTTACGATAAAAGATCGAAAAAGAAGGACAATTTAAGACTGAACAATTAAACTAAAAGTTACAGATGACTTGAAAGTATTTGAAAATTGGAGCTCGAGTCGTCGTTTCTACAGTGCTTCATCGTCGAAAGATCGTTGAAATGTCATAGCATATCGGAAGCACTTGGAGGCTCTTTGAATGATGGAAGAGGCGTGGAGAACCCCTACTTTTATAGCCTTGTGAAACCCTAATCGTTGAGATGAGGTTTCATTAGGTGATGCCACCTAGCCCTTGAGAAATGGTGAATAGCTTTGACTCTCCTCGAGGCTGATCCTTAACCAGTAGTCGACTGATCAACCCTATCAGTCGATTGCTTGAAGCATCAGTCGACTGATACAAGCCATCAGTCGACTGATGGCATGGTTTCCAACTGCAATGAAGAGTTAGCTCGAAAATGCAGTTAGTATAAGTAAGCTTGATGGTCATTTACCATCCGATCTCGACTTAGACCTTCCATGGAAAGTCTTGGTCGGATCGATGCCTAAGGATGTCCTCGTACGGAGGACACGACCTTACTTACACTCACTCACATGAGCTTACCTCAGCTTTTACCTTTGAAACTTCGCTTCCCGTCTTCACCTGAGTTCTTCGACTCCCTCCGAAGTCCTCCCGGTGTCACCCGACCACTATGATTCCCTTCGGGTGTCACTGACCTTCAACTTTAGCTTAGCAATTCTACACACTTGATTCAGCTCGTGAGATAACAAAATGAGCTTAACTTTGTATCATTTTCTATAATCAAAACCCAAGTTTGACTTAGGTGCCGACTGCACCAACAATCTTTTCCTTTTTGATCAATGGCAAACCTAGACACAAAGTTAAGTAAATGGTTTGAAGTGCATTAAATGAATGACAAGCATAAGACATGAATGAGTTTGAAGTGCATGATTGACAAGAATAAAATATGAAGAAATGAGTATACTTAAATTAGCAAGTTAAGTAAGAGTAAGAAAAACCTTTTTCCCCCTTGAGGAATCCTCCCCCTTGACCGAGGGTGAGTACTTGAAAAAGAATCTTGACCCTCCCCCTTGATGTGTCCTACTTTAAAAAGAACTTAAGTAATCGAAATTACTTAATATTGGACTTAGTGTTTAAAATAGATTTTAAGTTAAAATAGGTTTTAAGTTAAGGTACCAAAAAAATGATCCCTTAACTTTGGCTTTTTCTCCCCCTTTTGTCATAAATCAAAAAGAGCGGGGGAATTGAAAAACATAGTTCGAAAAATAAGTTTGAAGTCCAAGCATGTTCTAAATAAATTTTGAAAATAGTAACTTGAACATAAGCTCATTTATTTGGATGTTCAACTCTTATTTGACTCGATTGATATGAGAGATCAACAAGTCCTGGTTAGAGTTGGTTAATTTATGTAATTATACTCCGTGATTCATGTCGATGCACTGAATCTACATCTGGAACCAGAAGTAAGGTCCTAACATCTCACGCTCATCTACGTGGCTAAATACACAAACACATTAGTCCTATGTGTTGTGAGATGTAATGGCTCCTTAAATCTATAGGTGCATGATATCTAGGGTAAACCCTAAGCTAGTTCCAGTAAATAATAGAGTATATAATATAATAAGAAAAATGCAAGTCCTACTCTATTACACACATGCCCAATTTTCATCTAAGTAGACTAAATTCGGCTTCGGGTAGCGACTTGGTAAAAAGTTCGGCTAGGTTAGACTTGGATTCCACATATTCGAGTTGAATGGTTTCGTTAGCTACATGTTCTCAAATGAAGTGGTGTTTAACTTCTATATGTTTGGTCCTAGAGTGGCATATGGAATTTTTGGTTAAGTTGATTGAGCTAATATTATCTATGTGAGTTTTAATATTGTTGAAGTTTAAGTTAAAGTCTTAAAGAGTGTGCTTCATCTAAAGAATCTGAGCTACACACTCACCCATTGCGATGTATTGAGCTTCGGTGGTAGACAAGGCAACACAGTGTTGCTTCCTACTGCACCAACTCACTAGACTCGAGCCGAGAAGTTGACAACAACCACTCGTGCTCTTTCTATCGAGTTTACTACTGCCATAATCTGAGTCGGAGTAGCCGATTAGTTCAAACTCGGTTGATCTAGGGTACCAAATACCTACGCTTAGTGTGCTCTTTAGATATCTAAGAATACACTTGACTAGGGTTAGATGAGACTCCTTGGCACAGGTTTGAAACCTTATGCACATACTTACTGCGAATAAAATGTCAGGTCGACTCGCAGTTAAGTATAGAAGACTCCCTATCGCACTTCTATAGTATTTTAGGTCGATGGGTTTTCCTTCTAAGTCCTCTCCTATATTGACATTAGTTGCCATGGGTGTATTGATGGTTTTAGCGTCTTGCATTCCAAAATGTTTAATTAATTCCCTAGTATATTTTTGTTGATGTAAATATATTCCATCCTTAGTTTATTTGATTTGTAGTCCTAGAAAGAAACTCAATTCACCTACTAAATTCATTTCAAATTCACTTTCTATAAGTGAAATGAACTTGTTCAGTAGGATCGAATTCGTTGTTCCAAAAATGATATCGTCTACGTAGATTTGGGTTATAAAGATTTCCTTACCTACGGTTTTTATGAAAAGGGTCGGATCGACTAGGCCTTGATTAAACCCTTTTGACTTAAGATAAATTGAAAGCCTCTCGTACCAAGCTTGAGGAGCTTGTTTGAGTCCATAAAGAGCTTTCTTTATTTTAAGGACATGGTCGGGTTTATCTAGGCTTTCGAATCTTGGGGGTTTACTAACGTACACCTCTTCCTTAATTAGTCCATTTAAAAATGTTGACTTGACATCCATTTGAAACAATTTAAATCCTCGATGTGGAGCATATGCCAACAACATTCGAATGGATTCTAGTCTAGCCACGGGGGCATAGGTTTCATCGTAATCTAACCCCTCTACTTGACTAAACCCTTTCGCAACCAATCTCACTTTGTTTCTAACTACATCACCTTTGTCATCAAGTTTGTTTCAAAAAACCCACCTTGTTCCAATAATTGATTTATCTTAAGGTGGTGGTACTAATTCCCAAACTTCGTTCCTAGTAAATTGAGCTAGCTCTTCTTGCATTGAAATAATCCAATCGGGATCAAGAAGAGCTTGTTCAATGGTTTTGGGTTTGATTTTTGAAATCAAGGAGATTTGACTAAGATTTCTATATGATGATCTAGTTTGAACCCCTAGGCTAGGATCACTTATCACTTGATAGATAGGATGATTCGTTTGAATCCTAATTTGACTTGGGTTAGGGTCACCTATCACTTGGTCGATGGGATGACTCGTTGGACTTGGGTTAGGATTAATACTAGACTCGATCTCAAGGTCGGAGTCTAGTCTGGTATGAATTGGTTCGCTAGTTGGTGTAGCTACGGGTTTCGCAAGTTCGTGTGCTTCATCGAACACTACATTAATGGTATCTTCAACTCTAAGGGTGTCATGGTTATACACCCTATAGGCTCTACTTGTAGTCAAGTATCCTTAGAAGATTTCGATAGAGGTTTTGGAGGTGAACTTTCCTAGGTAGTCCTTAGTGTTCAGGAAATGTACTTTACATCCAAATACCCTAAAGTACTTGATGTTAGGTACTTTGTCGTGATAGATTTCGTACGAGGTCTTAAGGTGCTTCTTTGCCATAATAATTATATTTTGGAGATAACAAGCTGTACTAACGGCTTCTACCCAAAACCTATTGGGTAGGTTGTATTCATTCAACATGGTCCTAGCGGCTTCTTGTAGGGTTCGATTTTTTTGCTCGACTAGGCCATTCTGTTATGGGGTTCTAGGACATGAGAATTCATGGTGGTATCCATTTAGGTTATAGAAATCTATGAACCTATGGTTCTCAAATTCATCACTATGATCGCTTCTAAGTCTTTTAATTTTAAGGTTCTTTTTGTTTTCGATTAATTTAAACAAACTGATTAGTTGATCTAGGGTATCAATCTTGTATTTGATGAACCTAACCCAGGTAAATCTAGAATAGTCATAAATTATTACTAAGCAAAATTGACTTCCATTAAGTAACTTGGCTTCATGAGAATTGAATAGATCCAAATGAATGAGCTCAAGCACACTTTTGGTTCGTTCTTGATTAGTTAGTTTATGTTGTGTCCTAGATTATTTTCCTTGTTGACAAGCATTACAAATTCTATTGTCTAAGTTGTTAAGGTTGGGCAAACCTCTGACTAAGTCACTCTGACTTATCTTGTGGACGAGTCTTGGGTGCGAGTGACCAAGTCGTCGGTGCCACAGCCAGGATTCCTCTTACTATGTCATAAGACACTTGGTTGAGGAGTTGGGTAGGTTGATTGTGTAGATATTTCTATTCCTAGTTCCTTTAAGTATTGTTTTAGAGGTTTCATTTGTTTTAATTAAGCATTCATTTTCTAGGAATATAACCTTATAGTTGTTATCACACAATTGACTTACACTAAGTAAATTATATTGAAAATCTTCAACTAATAGAACATTATGAATTGTGAAATAGAAATTTAGCTCAATATCACCTGATCCGATGATTTTGAGCTTGCCGTTGTTTCTGAAAGCTATCGATCCTTGTCGTTTGAATCTAAGTTTCGAAAATTTAAGTTGGTCTCTGGTCATATGTCGGGAGTACCCACTGTCCAACATCCATTGATCCTACACACAAGGTAATTGGATAGGATATTGGAATTTAAGAGTTGGTTGAAAATTATTAGTCCTAGATCATCTCACCAATTTTTACATGATCAAACACGTTATCCTTCTGTGTTCTTGTGAGATGACTTCAATTTTACTTGATTAATTTTAATGAATTGAGACTAGTCAACCTTGGGTTAGATTCGGATTTAACCCTAAGCTCATCATGTCACCTTTTCAAGAAATTGGCTTCCAAGTCGTGGCGAGGAACAGAGGCCTTCTTTGATCGGAACAACGACCACTTCCTTAGACAAAGCCAAATTCGAGAAAGTAATAACTTGATTCACCTAAGATCACTTCCTAGTCTAACTAGTTAAGGATACGGCGAGGTAGCTTCAGCTAGTTCCACTTAGTTGAGTGCACCGAGCTAGATACGCCTTATCTAACTCAGACACACAAGACTTTGCTTTCCTAGCGTACTATCATCTCGCTGCGTCCTACTACTATGTTGTCAAGAATTGACTAGTTATTGGTCCTATCTAACCATTATAAAATAAATAAAAAGAAAAATACCTAAGCATGCAAAGTCTAATTAATAGCGCAAACAAATTTTGTACTAGCTCCCCTTGGACCATTGAATCGGTTTGGTCTTTCCACATAGTAGATTTGGTCCTTGGGAACCCAATACTTGTTAGATCCTAATTGAGAAATCAAAATGGTCTTAGAGACCCATGCTTGGACATGTTTTTTATTTCTACTTACAATTGACATATATGACTTGTTAGTCGTATTTGAGCTAAACCCATGCCCGACCTTGTTGTACACGACCCTTTGCGATCTAAGTAAAAGGTCAAGTCCCTTGGATCCCAAAGTGAACCTTTCCAACATATGCCTAAGATCTTTGACTTGACTTTTTAAAAATGAGTTCTCAACTTCGAGCTTTTCAACTCGAGTTGAGTCCTCCTCTTGAACTTAACTAGTCGAAGAGGTTAGGGAGATCTTGTGTTTAAGGAGTTTAACCTCCTCAACTAAGGTCTCGACCTTGGACTTGGACTTAGCTAACTTTCTAGTTAAGAATTTAATTACATTGAATAAAGTGCTAAGTATAGATCAACTTACATTAAGTGACTCTTTTGAACCAGATGAGTATCCGTGGCTTGTCTTGAATAATGACTCATCATCGGATTCGGACTCGGACTCTTCCTCGGGTTCAGAGTCTTGTTCGGGCTCGGTCGGCTTGGCCATGAAGACAAGATCGTCATTTTCCTCCTCTGACGATTCTTCCCAAGTAGCGTTAAGTGCTTTCTTGGGTGTTGGATCGAAGCGGATCGCTAGAGGGGGGGGGGGGTGAATAGCGATAAAAACTTTTTCTTTTAAAACGTTCGATAGACAATTAAACGCAGCGGAAATGTAAATAAAACCTAAATGAGACAAATAGTTTTTTACTTGGTTCGGAGCCTTCGGCTACTACTCCAAGGCCCTAATGGTCCTAGACCGTGTACGGAGGGCAATTCACTAAAACACTCCTCCTCGTTGGAGGTAGGAGTTTTACGATTACAAAAGCCTTCGAAGCAAAAAGATAGAGAGACAAACCCTCTCTTCTATTAAAGTAAAATGCAACGAAAAACCTCAATTGAAAAGAATTGCAATATTGAAAGCAATAACAAATTAAGATTATACCAACAACTAAACAAAAGAAACTTTAAGCTAGGGTTGTTGACAGCACTTCGTTGTTGTAGAGTCGTCGGAGAGTTGCAGCGTAACGGAGGATTTTGAGAACTTAGAATTGTTGTAAAAACCCTAGGTTAGGACCTCCTTTAATAGCCTTTGAGCCCCTTTTCGAGAGGAACCCTAGCCAATCAAATTTGAGCACAACTCCCCTCGAAACTTGGTGATAAACCTTGACTTCTCGAGGCTGATCCTTTGACCATCAGTCGACTGATGGCCATTATCAGTTGATTGATGGCAAATCGGGCCGAGTGATCTTGACCATGATCGATTGACGACATGAGTCCTCCAATTAGCTCAACAAAAATATAATTTCGATGGTCGTCGACCATCCGATCTCGACCTAGACCATCTATAAGATGTCTTTGGTCAGATCTACGCTTAAGATTATCCCCGTATAGAGGATACGACCTCACTTACGCTCGCACACACGAGCTTACCTCGATACTTACGTGTCGCTTTTGCTTCCGGCCTTCCACTTGATTCCTTCGGCTCCCTCCGAAGTCACTCAAGTGTCGCCCGACCACCGCGGCTTCCTCCGCATGTCGCTAGCCTTCAGCTCCAGCTATAGCAATCTTCTGCACACTCGATTCAGCTCGTGAGAAAATGATATGATCTTAACTTTGTATCGTTTGCTATAATCAAAACTCAGGTTCGACTTAGGTGCCTGCTGCACCAACAATCTCCCCCTTTTTGATTTATGGCAAACCCGCATACAAAGTTAAGAAAAATAAATTAAGTGCATTAAGTAAAATGAGTAAGAGATATGCATGAATGAGCAGGAGTATATAAAAACTCTTTTTCAAGTGCTCCCCCTTGAGGAATCCTCCCCCTTGACCGAAGGTGAGTACTTGAGAAAGAGTTTTAACTCTCCCCCTTGATATTTGCTACTAAAAAAAAATTAAGTAACCGAAATTACTTAATATTGGCCATAGGGTTTAAAATAAATTTTAAGTTAAGAAATCAAAAAATTGATTTCTTAACCTTGGCCTTTACTTCCATTTTGTTAACAAGTTAACTTAAAGTTAAGTAAATTACTTTCTGTTAACAAGTTAACTAAAGTTTGAGTAAGTCTTGGCAAGAAAAAAAATATTGAAGTTTACGTATTGCTGTTAAAAAATTCTCCTTAACTAGCTTTCTCTCCCTTTCATTATATCAAGAAAGAGTAAAGGAGTGTGTAGAAGAAACAAAATAAGTGTTAAATTTAAAGTCCAAGTATGTTCTACATATTTTTATAAAATAATATACTGAAAATAAGTTCATCTATAAAATGTTCGAATCATATTTGGCTTGATTGATATGGAAGATCAACCAGTCCTGGTCAGAGTCGGTTAGTATGTAAGATTATACTCCATGGTTCATAGCGATGCACTAGCTCTACATCTGGAACCAGGAGTAAGGTCCTAACATCTCATGCCCATCTACGTGGCTAAGTACACAAACACATTAGTCCTATGTGTTGTGAGATGTACTGGCTCCTTAAATCTATAGGTGCATGATATCTAAGGTATGTCCTATGCTAGTTCCATGAAAATTAAGAAATAGTAGTAAGAAAATATAATTTGCAAGTTCCTATTCTACTACGCACATGCCCAATTTTCGTCTCAAGAGACTAAATTCGGCTTCGGGTAGTGGTTTAGTAAACAGGTTTGCTAGGTTAGACTTCGAGTCAACATATTCGAGTTGTATGGAGCCGTTGGCTACATGTTCTCGAATGAAATGGTGTTTTACCTCTATATGCTTTGTCCTTGAATGGCATATAGGGTTCTTAGTTAGATTTATCGAACTTATGTTGTCTACAAAAATTTTAGTTTTGGTGAAGTCCAACCTAAAGTCTCGGAGAGTGTGCTTCATCCAAAGAAGCTGAGTTACACACTCACCCATCGCAACGTATTCGGCTTCGGTGATAGATAAGGCAACACAATGTTGCTTCCTACTGCACCAACTTACTAGACTCGAGCCGAGAAGTTGACAACAACCACTCGTACTCTTTCTATCGAGTTTACTACCGGCATAATCCGAATCGGAGTAGCCGATTAGTTCGAACTCGGTAAATCTAGGATACCAAATACCGACATTAAGTGTACCCTTTAGATATCTAAGGATACGCTTAACTAGGATTAGGTGAGACTCCTTGGCACAGGTTTGAAACCTGGCACACATACTGCGAATAGGATGTCGGGTCGACTCGCAGTTAAGTATAGGAGACTTCCTATCGCGCTCCTATAGTACTTTAAGTCAATGGACTTACTTTCTAGGTCTTCTCCTATGTTAACATTAATCGCCATTGGGGTGTTTATTATCTTAGCGTCTTGCATTCCAAATCTTTTAATTAACTCCTTAGTGTATTTTTGTTGATATAGGTATATACCATCCTTAGTTTGTTTAATTTGTAGACCTAAAAAGAAACTTAACTCGCCTACCAAGTTCATTTCGAACTCACTTTCCATGAGTGAAACGAACTTGTTTAGTAAGGCTGAGTTAGAGGTTCCAAAAATTATATCGTCTACGTAAATTTGAGCTATGAATATTTCTTTACCTAAGGTATTTACGAAGAGAGTTGGGTCAACTAAGCCTTGGTTAAACCCTTTTGACTTAAGATGGATTGAAAGTCTCTCGTACCAAGCTCGAGGAGCTTGTTTAAGTCCATAAAGTGCTTTCTTAAGTTTTAGAACATGGTCGGGTTTATCTAGATTTTCGAATCCGGGGGGTTGGCTAACATAAACTTCTTCTTTAATGTATCCATTTAGGAATGCCGACTTAACATCCATTTGAAACAGCTTAAATCCTCGATGTGCGGCATAAGCTAGCAACATTCGAATGGATTCGAGTCTAGCTACTGGGGCATAGGTTTTGTCGTAATCTAAGCCTTCGACTTGACTAAACCCTTTGGCGACTAACCTAGCCTTGTTTCTAACTACTTCACCTTTATCATCAAGCTTATTTTGAAACACCCACCTTGTTCCAATTATCGTTTTATCTTTAGGTGGTGGTACTAATTCCCACACTTCATTCCTAGTAAATTGAGCTAGCTCTTCTTGCATTGCAATAATCTAATCGGGATCAAGAAGAGCATGTTCAATTGATTTGAGTTCTATTTTTGAAATTAAGGAAATTTGACTAAGGTTCCTATAGGATGCTCTAGTTCGAACTCCTAGATTAGGATCTCCTATCACTTGATCGATAGGGTGGTTAGTCTGAATCCTAGATTGGGTTGGGTTTGTGTCACCTAATGCTTGATCAATGGGGTGACTTGGTTGAACACTAGTTTGACTCGGATCACTTGTCACTTGGTCGACAAGAGAAGTTGGTTGATGTGGATTAGACTCGATCTCAGGGTCGGAGACGAGTTTGGTATGAATCGAGCTCAACACTTGGGGTCATTAAGGGTTTTGTAGGTTCGGTGCTTCATCAAATACTTAATTGATAGTCTCCTCGACTCTAAGGGTGTCGTGGTTATATACTCTATAAGCTCGACTTGTAGTAGAGTATCCTAGAAAGATTCCTGTCGTGGTTTTGGATGTAAATTTCCCTAGGTAATCCTTAGTGTTTAGGATATGTACCTTACACCCAAATACCCTAAAGTACTTGATGTTAGGTATTTTATCGTGATAAATCTCGTATGAGGTCTTAAGGTGCCTTTTTACCATAAGGATCCTATTTTGGACATAGCATGTCGTACTCACGGCTTCTGCCCAAAACCTATCGGGTAGGTCGTATTCGTTCAACATGGTCCTAGCGGCTTCTTGTAGAGTTCGGTTTTTCCGCTCCACTAGGCCATTTTGTTGAGGGGTCCTAGGGCAAGAGAATTCATGGTGGTATCCGTTTAGGTTACAGAAGTCGGTGAACCTTTGATTTTCGAATTCACCACCATGATCGCTTCTAAGTCTTTTAACCTTAAGGTCTTTTTGATTCTCGATTAATTTGAATAGATTGATTAATTGATCTAGGGTATCATTTTTATGTTTGATGAACCTAACCCAGGTAAACCTGGAGTAGTCGTCAATTATGACTAAGCAATATTGACTTCTATTGAGTGACTTGGCTCCATGTGAATCGAATAGATCCATATGCAGGAGCTCAAGTACACTTGAGGTTCGTTCTTGGTTAGTTAACTTGTGTTGTGTCCTAGGTTATTTTCCTTGTTGACAAGCATTACAGATTTTATTAACCAAGTTGTTGAGGTTGGGTAAGCCTCTGACTAAGCCACTCTGACTCATCTTGTGGACGAGTCTTGGGTGCGAGTGACCGAGTCGTCGGTGCCACAACCATGATTCCTCTTCCTGTGTCATAAGACATTTGGTTGAGGAATTGATTAAGTTAATTGTATAAATGTTATTTGTCCTAGTTCCTTTGAGTATTGTTTTAGCTGTTTTATTTGTTTTAATTACAAATTCATTTTCTAAAAATACGACCTTATAGTTATTGTCACATAATTGGCTTACGCTAAGCAGGTTATATTCAAAATTCTCTACAAGTAATACATTTTTAATAACAAAATTCGAGTTAAGCTCGATATCACCTGATCCGATGATTTTGAGCTTTTCGTTATTCCCAAAGGCTACCGATCCTTGTCATTTGAATCGAAGCTTCGTGAATTTGAGTTGATCCCCGGTCATGTGTCGGGAGCAACCGCTATCCAACATCCATTGATCCTACACACAAGGTGGTTGGATTGGATGTTAGATAATTTTTTTTTTAAAAGAATTGGTTGTAAGTTGTTAAACCTAGGTCATCTCACCTGTGTCTATATGATCAAGCATGTTATACTTATGTGGTTTTTGTGAGATGACTTCCAATTAAGTTGATTAAGTGGATTTAGGTTCAAGTAATTTTATGTTAGATTTGGATTTGACCCTAGGCTTGTCAAGTTTACCTTTTCAAGATCATGGCTTCCAGGTCGTGGTGAGGCACAGGGGTCTTCTTTTATCGGATCATCGACCACTTCCTTAGACAAAGCCATGTTCAAGAAAATGATGACTTGACTCACCTAAGATTATTTCCTAGTCTAACTGGTTATTTTTGAAAAGAGGCTCCCCGAGGCTCAATCTTTTCGAAGAATTTTAGTTGGTTATGTTTTTGTTCTAAGTGAGTTCACAAGTTTTAAAGCACAAACTTTCTAAGTTAAAGCATGCAATTTCTAAGTTACAGAACAAACTTTCTAAGTTAAAGCATGCAATTTCTAAGTTAAAGCACAAACATGTTTTGTAATGGCTCCCCCTAGACGGTTGAATCGGTTCGGTTTATCCACATAGTGGATTTGGTCCTTGGGAATCCAGTACGGGTTGGATCCTAGAGTTGAAATCAAAAGGTTCTTAGGGACCCATGCTTGGACATGTTTCCTATGTCGACTTACAATCGACATATACGACCTATTAGTCGTGTTTGAGTCAAACCCTAGTCCAGCCTTGTTGTACACGGCCCTTTGAGATCCAAGTAGGAGGTCAAGTCCTTTGGATCCCGAAGTGAACCTTTCCAACATGTTCCTAAGATCTTCGACTTGACTTTTCAAGAGTGAGTTCTCAACTTCGAGTTTTTCAACCCGAGTTGAGTCCTTCTCTTGAACTCGACTAGTCGAAGAGGTTAGGGAGACCTTGTGTTTGAGGAGTTTGACCTCCTCAACCAGGGTCTCGACCTTGGACTCGAATTTAACTAATTTCCTAGACAAAAACCTAACCGTATTTTGTAAAGTATTAAATAAAGTTCGACTTACTTTAAGGGTATCTTTTGAACCGGATGCGTATCCGTGGCTTGACTTGAAGGTAGCTTCATAGTCCGAGTCATCCTCAGGTTCTGACTCAAGTTCAGGTTCGGTCTCCGTGTCTGACTCAATCGATTTCGCCATGAAGACGTGGTCTTCGTCTTCTTCGGATGACGCTTCCTCCTCGGTTGGTGGTGGCTTGCTTGCGATTTTCTTCTTTGAACCTGCAAACAAGGCTATACTCCTCTCGGGTTCCGAGTTGGACTGCTCATGTAATTCGAAATCGGAAAAGAGTTCATCTAACCTAATTTTAGAAAGATCCTTGGAGACCTTGTAGGCATCGACCATGGATGCCCACAAGGTAGTCCTCGGAAACGAGTTTAGAACATACCTTATAAGGTCGCGGTTTTCGACCTTTTGCCCGATTGCGTGTAGGTTGTTGACTATGTCTTAGACACGGGTGTGGAGTTGCATCGCAGACTCGTGTTCCTGCATTTTTAGTGTGTACAATTTATTGAACAATAAATCGCGTTTGCAAACCTTAGCTTGATCCGATCCTTCGTGTAACTCGATTAGTTTTGTCCAAAGATCCTTTGCGCTTATGAAGGGGCTGACGCGATTTAGCTCCTCCTTGGATAGGCCGCATTGGAGGATTTGTGTTGCCTTGGCGTTGGCTTCGACTTGTCGTTTTGTCGCAATGGTCCATTGATCATAATCCAAGGAGTCACCCACTTCATTAGTCGGAAGTGTGAACCCCGTTTGGATTATGATCCACATCTCGATTTGGGTTTTGAGAAAGCATTCCATCCGACCCTTCCAATAACGGAAGTCATCTCCATTGTAAAACGGAGGTCGGACGGTGCTAAAACCCTCGAGATGGGCCATTAGAACAAAAGACACAAGGAGACGAAGACGAAGAAACTAGCAATGACAAAAACACAAAGAAGAGTACCAAGACTCGCGTCTTGGATTAGTAGTGCGGGAGAAAACTTAACAAAGAGAAATAAATAGAAATAAACAGAATTAAAAGAACAATAAATCTGTAAAAATGGCTAGATTAGTGGTTTCACCAAATCTTAGCAACTCCCGGCTCTGATACCAATTGTTGGATTGAAGCGGATCGCTAGAGGGGGGGGTGAATAACGTTAAAAACTTTTTCTTTTAAAACGTTCGATAGACAATTAAACGCAGCGGAAATGTAAATAAAACCTAAATGAGACAAATAGTTTTTTACTTGGTTCGTAGCCTTCGGCTACTACTCCAAGGCCCTAACGGTCCTAGACCGTGTACGGAGGGCAATTCAATAAAACACTCCTCGTTGGAAGTAGGAGTTTTACGATTACAAAAGCCTTCGAAGCAAAAAGATAGAGAGACAAACCCTCTCTTCTATTAAAGTAAAATGCAACGAAAAACCTCGATTGAAAAGAATTGCAATATTGAAAGCAATAACAAATTAAGATTATACCAACAACTAAACAAAAGAAACTTTAAGCTAGGGTTGTTGGCAGCACTTCGTTGTTGTAGAGTCGTCGAAGAGTTGCAGCGTAATGGAGGCTTTTGAGCACTTAGAATTGTTGTAAAAACCCTAGGTTAGGACCTCCTTTTATAGCCTTTGAGCCCCTTTTCGAGAGGAACCCTAGCCAATCAAATTTGAGCACAACTCCCCTTGAAACTTGGTGATAAACCTTGACTCCTCGAGGCTGATCCTTTGACCATCAGTCGACTGATGGCCATCATCAGTCGACTGATGGCAGCATCAGTCGAGTGCTGACCTTCGGCAGTCGACTGATTGACGGCAGTCGAGTCCTCCAAGCTGGCAGTCGACTGATGCTTGCTGCAGGTCAAAATTAGCTCAACAAAAATATAATTTCGATGGTCGTCGACCATCCGATCTCGACCTAGACCATCTATAAGATGTCTTTGGTCGGATCTACGCTTAAGATTATCCCCGTAAAGAGGATACGACCTCACTTACGCTCGCACACACGAGCTTACCTCGATACTTACGTGTCGCTTTTGCTTCCGGCCTTCCACTTGATTCCTTCGGCTCCCTCCGAAGTCACTCAAGTGTCGCCGGACCACCGTGGCTTCCTCCGGGTGTCGCTAGCCTTCAGCTCCAGCTATAGCAATCTTCTGGACACTCGATTCAACTCGTGAGAAAATGATATGATCTTAACTTTGTATCATTTGCTATAATCAAAACTCAGGTTCGACTTAGGTGCCTGCTACACCAACATTGGGTGCTTTGCCTTCTAGTTTCGGACACTCCGACTTGATGTGCTCGAACCTGTTACATTCAAAACATCTCAAATTCGAATTAGACTTAGACTTAGTTTTACCTTGATTGACGGGTCATTTCCACCTCTTGATCATCTTCCGAACTAGATTTACTAGTTCGGTCTCTATCTCTAGATTGACCTCCGACTCGTACTCATCTTCTTCTTCCTTCGGGGGTGGCTTACTTGCAGGCTTCTTCTTTGGACCTACGAAAAGGGCTATACCTTTCTCGGGTACCGAATTAGACTGTTCGTGGAGTTCAAATTCTGCAAATAATTCATCTAACCTAATTTTTGATAAGTCCTTAGAAACCTTGTAGACATCGACCATGGATTCCCACAAGGTAGTCCTAGGAAATGAATTCAAAACATACCTTATGAGGTCGCGGTTTTTGACTTTTTGTCCGATAGCGTGCAAATTGTTGACGATGTCTTGTACACGGGCGTGTAGTTGAGTCACCATCTCATGTTCCTACAATTTTAAATTATATAATTTATTGAAAAGAAGATCCCGTTTGCATACCTTAGCTTCGTCGGTTCCTTCATGTAGTTCTACCAACTTGGTCCACAAGTCCTTCGCACTGATAAAGGGGCCGACGCGATTGAGCTCCTCCTTGGACAAACCGCATTGGAGGATTTGTGTCTTCTTGGCGTTGGCTTCGACTTGTCTTTTTGTAGTATTTGTCCATTGGTCATAATCCAAGGATTCACCCACTTCATTAGTCGGAAGTGTGAATCATGTTTGGATTATGATCCACATCTCGATTTGGGTCTTAAGGAAGCACTCCATCCGACCCTTCCAATATCGGAAGTCATCTCCATTGTAAAACGAAGGTTGGATGGTGCTAAAACCCTCGAGATGGGCCATTGACAACAAAAAAACAAGTGAAGAGAGGAAGAAAATCTAGCAACGACAAAAATAATGAAATGTACCAAGACTTGCGTCTTGGATTAGTAGTGCGGGAGAAAATTTAAATGAACGAGAAAAAACTTCATAAATTAAAAAAAAATCTGTAAAAAAGGCTAGATTGGTGGTTTCACAAAATCTTAGCACCCCCGACTCTGATACCATTTGTTGGATCGATTTGAGCTATAGAGGGGGGGGGTGAAAAGTGATAGAGAAACTTTTTGAATCGGTCGTAAAATAAAGCAAACTATGGAGAGTAAAGCATAGCAGAATGTAAGTAGACAAAAGAGTTTTTACTTGGTTCACAGTCTTTCGGCTGCTAATCCAAGGCCCTAGTGGTCCGAGACCATGCACGGAGGGCAAAAGCACTAAAATAGTCTCCTCCTTGTCGGAGGTAGGAGACAAGCAATTACAAATAAAAAGATCAAGGTAGAGGGACACTCCCCCTCTCCTTGTTACGATAAAAGCTCGAAAAAGAAAGACAATTTAAGACCGAACAATTAAACTAAAAGTTACCGATGACTTGAAAGTATTTGAAAAAGAAGGATAAAAGCTTGTTTCTATAGCGCTTCATCGTCGGAAGATCGTCGGAATGTCATAGCGTATCGGAAGCACTTGGAGGCTCTTTGAATGATGAAAGAGGGGTGGAGAACCCCTACTTTTATAGCCTTGTGACCCTAATCGTTGAGATGAGGTTTCATGAGTTGATGCCGCCTAGCCGTTGAGAAATGGTGATAAGTTTTGACTCTCCTCGAGGTTGATCCTTGACTAGTAGTTGACTGATCAACCCTATCAGTCGACTACTTGAGGTATTAGTCGACTGATACAAGCCATCAATCAACTGATGGTAGGGTTTCTAGCTTCAATGAAGAGTTAGCTCGAAAATGCAGTTAGTATAAGTAAGCTTGATGGCTATTTACCATCTGATCTCGACTTAGACCTTCCATGGGAAGTCTTAGTCGGATCTATGCCTAAGGATGTCCCCGTACGGAGGACACGACCTTACTTACACTCACTCACATGAGCTTACCTCAACTATTACCTTTGAAACTTCTCTTTCGGTCTTCACCTGAGTAGTTCAGCTCCCTTTGAAGTCCTCTCGGTGTCGCCCGACCACAACAGTTCCCTCCGGGTGTCGCTATCCTTCAGCTTTAGCTTAGCAATTCTACACACTTGATTCAGCTCGTGAGACAACCAAATGTGCTTAACTATGTATCATTTGCTATAATCGAAACCCAGGTTTCACTTAGGTTCCTACTGCACTAACAGTCTCTCCTCCCCCTCAATCCTAGAGGTGGAGGCCTCTTCCACTTCTTCCTCTTCCGATTTGGATCCGAATGTTGATTCTCTATCAATTTCCGAATCCTCACTTGCTTGTGAGGAAGAGCTTTCTTCTTCTTCGGACTCCTCTTCTTGAGCCGGTGATGGATCTTCATGGAGCTTAGCTACTTTTTCTCATAGCTCCTTGGCATCTAGACATTCACCTAACCCAAACACAATATCGTTAGGTAATGAATTTAATATCAATTGCATTACTTTATCATTTCTCTCAAAGGCTTAGACTTGCTCTTTGGTCCATCTCTTCTTATTGAGGTATCCACCTTTTGGACCTCTTGGAAATTCAAAACCCCTCACTAGGATCATCCAATCTTCGAAGTCCATCATGAAGAAGTTCTCCATTCGTGCCTTCCATTGCTCGAACCCTTCTTGTCCATAGAAGGCGTGGAATTGGGGTGTTGATATCCCATCCCATTTTTTCTTCGAATTCCATCTTGTTCTTCACCTTCTAGTGGTGCTCTCTTGGCAGTTAGTCTAAATGAAGAGCGGCCTCGCTCTTATACCAATTGTAGGGACCTTCGTGACCGCTAGAGGGGGGTGAATAACGCGTCGTCGTATGTCGATGGATTACGATCGCGATCACGTGCTTGATACAATTTGATTAGTGCATAGCAGAAATAATAGAAATACAATACAAATACACAAGCACAAGCACAAGACCAAATATAATGTGGTTCGAAACCAAATGGTTCCTACTCTACGGATCAAGCTCAAACGAGCTCTAGCGATTCCAATCACGCACCACTATAACAAATAACTCCTTCTCGGAACAATCCAAAGGTGAAGACCCTGAATTACACTAGCATTTTGCCCCAAAACTCCTCAAAGAACCATACCAAAAATCCTCCCGATGAATATATTTTATAACCTGCATTCGGGCTGATTTTTTGCCTAGTAGTCGACTGATCGAGACCATCAGTCGATTGTCCCTGTAGTCGTTGTCTCGCAACGACATGAAACACATCGAATAAGTTCAACAGATACACCATCCGTCGACTGATCATACCCATCAATCGACTGGTAGCTCAATTAGTCGAGTGCTCCCATCGATCACTCGATTGTAGAGCATTCTGTGCTTGACATTCTGATGAGAAGTCGACTGATCTCCATATCACGATCGAGCCATCGAGCCGATCGTCGACCATCGGGCTGATCACAAAGCATCTTCCCACAGTCAAACCCTAGTTGACTCCCATCAGTCAACTGACCATAGTCCCAGTTGACTGATACACCTCAAACATGAGGTTTTAACCCAAGTATGGTGCCCCAATACTTACCAGACCACCAGTAGCCTAGACTTAAGCCTTCTAGCCACCTCCGTTAGCCTCACGCCTATCGGATCCCTCCAAGTCATCCATGACTTGTTCATCCATACGCTAGCCTTCAAGTGCTTCCATCAGCTATTGTCATGCTAATGATGTATACACCGCTAAGACACATTGGACTTACACTGCCAAGACTCCCGCTTGGACTTTACATCGCCAACCATTGGACTTATGCCACCAAGACTCCCACTTGGACTTTACGCCACCAATATTCCCCTTGGACTTTCCAAATGCCAAGACTCAAGCTTGGACTTTCCCTTGCCAACCCATGTTGGACTTTCCATGCCAAGACCCATGCTTGGACTTTCCTTTGTCAAGACCCATGCTTAGACTTTCCTTGCCAACCCATGTTAGACTTTCCCTTGCCAAGACCCATGATTAGACTTTACATATCAAGTACTCAAGACTTGGACTTTCCCAATGCCAAGTGTCCCACTTGGACTTTCCATTCCAAGTACCCATGACTTGGACTTTACCATGACAATCACATTGTCATATGTTTTTGTTGAACATAAAAATATCGATCGAGTCAAACTCGAGTTTGGTCAATCGTGGCCTGGGCCGATTGCACCAACAAACCCAACATCATGGAGGTTGGAGAGGGTCCTTGGAGGTTGGACGAGATGATTTTGCATGGGATAGGCCAAGAAATTGAAAGGCACGACCAATTTAGGTCAAAGCACACAGTTCTCACCCTTTTAAAGGGGTGCGACATAGCCATGTCAAATCCCCATGGTCGGTTGTGTGTGGCTCTGCCCTGAGCGCTCGAGAAAAGTCCAAAAAAAGGCATGACCATGTGAGATTCACATGGTCGACCATGTGCAACTCTGGAATTCTCCTGGAGTGCCACACGGTCTGAGACTTTCCACATGCCTGATGTGTTCTCTTCTGCTCATTGGGCATGACCGTGTGAAATTCACACGACCGCCTATTCTTCCTTTTGAGGTTTTAAAAAAAATTCTTCCATCTACCTATCAAATTCTATATGACCCTAAAAGCACATAAGGAGTATAATGGACTAAAATTAAAGCCTAAACTAGCATGCATGAATGCAAAAAAACTAAAAAACAAATAAGGTTTAACTTGGGTTGCCTCCCAAGAAGAGCTTGTTTAAGGTCTTTAGCTCGACCGTACTCCTGACTTCAACTTGGTTCTGGTGGATCCGTGAACCTCCACTCATCGATGTTAGACTTCACAACCTCACTCTATGTCTTAGCCCTTGCAGGAATAACATACTTACCCAGTGCAGGTTCCAAACCCATTGTGCTAGCAAGCTTAAATCCAATCTATTGTCTCCCACCGTCAGAGTCAACATATGTTTCTTTATGTCGATGACCATTTCTATTGTGGCTAAAAATGGATGTCCAAGGATTACTGGGATTTTTAGGTCTTCTTCTATTTCTAAGACAACAAAATCTATAAGCAATGTAAAATCTCCCACCATGACAGGAACATCTTCCAAAATCCCCAGTGGGTATCAGTACAAGTGATCCGCAAGCTATAATGTCATAGTTGTCAACTTTAGATTTCCTAGATCTAATTTCTTTCATAATGTGTATGACATAAAGCTCACACTGGTGCCTAAGTTACAAAATGCCTTACTAATCATGGTCGTTCTGGAGATAAGCAATGGATTCCTCTGTCATAGCCACTGTCTCTGACCACTTGACCTTCCTGAGTTGTGCCAAAATATCTTTCATGAACTTTGCAAATTAGGGCATTTGGTGCAAAGCTTCCAGTATGGGTACTTCTACTGAGATGTCCTTCATCATGGATAAAAACTTCACAAATTCGGCATCTCATTTAGCATTCGTGAGCCATTGTGGGAAAGGAATTCTAGTCGATTCTTGCATCTTTGTGTAGGGCTTCAACTCTGGCATATCATCTTTCTTTTTTGTAGTCTCCCCATGAGACTCTTCATCCTTGCTTCCCATTTTGCATCTTTATTTGCCTTGTTCAGTGGCTCACTCAAAATGTTTCCACTGTGCAACGTCACCGCATTACACTGCTCTATCGAGTTGTCCTTCGATTTCCCTAGTAACTTGTCCGAGGTCCTAGCAGAATCCATGCGGTTTGTGCTATTTGAATTTCCAGCGTCTTCTGTCGATTAGCAAGATAGTTCACAGATGAATTCAAGTCCTTCAGAACCTCTTCTGTCTATAAGTTTTGATGTTGGAACTCAGCGTTCGCCTTCTGCTGAGTTTGAATAAACCCCTCCATCAGCTGCTCGAGTCGAGATTTCAACGGTTGTTGTTGCCCACTGCTCAGCTATCTGTATCCACCCGACTATTGGAAACTCCTCAAATTATTTCGTGCATTAGGGGATCATGCTACTCCATCACTAGAAAAATTGGTCGCACATACATATGCAAGGGTTAGGGTATCAAACTGTGTATTTAGTGCGTCCATCCTTGCTACTAGATGATCGATGGTGTTGATAGCATATTTTTTGACTCCAAGTGCTAGATGAATACGTTCGAAAGCCCACTGATGGTGTCTTTGGGAAACCTCCTCAATAAGGTCTTCTTCTTCCCCGATAGCCTCTTATTCATTAAGGTTGCTCCTGTAGCAGAATCTAGGGAAACCTTCATGGTGTACGTGATCTCATTATAAAATATATGAATCATGAGCCATCTCTCAATCCCATAGTGAGGACACTGATGGAGCAAACCCTTGTATTGATCCCAAGCTTCAAATAGGGATTCTCCTTCCTTCTGGTGGAAGCTTGTGATTAGGTGGCGCATGTGAGATATTTTACTTAGTGGGAAAAATTTGTTCGAGAACTAATGCTCACTTTGCTCCCACGTGGTGATGCTTCCCAAAGGCAATGAGTGTAGCCACATTTTCACCTCATCCCTAAGTGAAAATGGGAATAGGCTCAAACAGATCGTGTCTGGGGCTACCCCATTGAATTTCAGTGTCGAGCAGATTTCTAGGAAGGTCTCTAGATGTAGGTTGGGGTCTTCAGTTGCAGCTCCTCCAAATTAATTTTGCTAGAACATGTGTATCAACACAGGCTTTAGTTCAAAATTATTAGCAAAACTTATCGGTCCAGTGATGCTAGTTCTGTGTCCTCTAGCACACGGGGTTGCATATTCCCTCAAAGGACGACTATCGATGTTCGCTAGAGGAGCATCATGTTCTTCAATCTCTTTTTGTTCTGCCCTACGTTGATGATAGGTGTGATTTATTTCTAGCAGATTTTTTGATTTTATGTGCCCGTGCATACGCTAAATACTGCAACCAAATAGGACTATCTACGCTACTTACTAAAAAGGAAATTAACCAAAATGAAAGTAGTGAACAAAATGGAGACAACTTAAACTGAATTGAAATTAAATTAAGTTGGAAATGAAATACGACTAATGAAATAAATCTAAACTAGAAAGAGTAACAAAAATCCAAAACTTAAATAAAGTAAAATCAAATCTAAACTAGACTAGAAAAGAATGATAAAAATAGAAAACCATATAAAGTGAAATAATAAAAAAAACTAAACTAAAAAAACAAATCTAAACTAGGTCTGATCAAAACTATTCACTTTCGATTCAATATCGAATATACTATCCCTGAAAATGGTGCCAAAAAACTTGATGCACGTGAGCACGACACTAAATCTTCGATCGATACTACCAAAGACTTGAAGTGTGTGCTCGCACTCAACGCCCGCAAGTGCACAGTTGTCATCAAGTAATAAATTTATGTATCAATCCCACAGAGACTGTGATTTGAGTATCATGTGTCCATTGAATGTTAATTGTTCGGATTAAATCTCTTGCGAGTCAGAAGTGGGATCGACGACAGTCCTGGCTCAGGTACGGTGTCACTTGGAGAAAGCAAATGGGGGCTCAAGATTGCTTAAAGGATTCCAGGATTTCGGTTTCACTTGTGCGATGTTGAACATGCTATCAATTTAATGCTCCTAGGATCTCTATTTATGATCTTGCGGGAGGATCATCGTGTATAATCTCGATGAACTTTTGCTTCTACCAGGAACTACCTATTCCTAGCCAAGTTTCTCTTTCGGATCGTCAGAGCTTAGGGGGATGATATCTTTGAGAGCCCCCTATCACTGAGGTCCTACAAACCCTTCTAGAGTTGATATCTTCTACTTTGGGCCTTCTGCTGGAATAGGTTCATGGGGTTCTAGGATGCCCTATTGATCCCTATGAATAGTGGATTATATTTTATATCCTACTCTTTCACATCCTACTTCCTACAGTTATGAGAGGGAGGATGACTGAAAGGTTCCTCCTTGGTTCTCCTAGATTTCAATACAAAGGCTTTCAACCCATATATCAACTACGTATGGTAGAAATAAAATAAAGATATAACTTTCATTGATCTAAACAACATAAATTACAAATATAACTCAAAAGCAATGAATATATATTTGAACTAGCATGCCCAACTTACACAAGTTACTTCCTAATCCTAGAATCAAAGTATCTACTCCATGAATAAAGAAAAGAAAACACAAGACATCTTTGTATATATCATTACAATCCAAAAAAAATTAGGAAGAGAAATAAAATGCCCTGTTGGATACAATGCGATGTCTTGATCACTCTCTGAGGTGCTGGAGCATCGATTCGAGTCTTCGAGCAGCTTCCTTCCTCCTCGTTGCGAGCCTTTAATGCTTTCTAGGGTACCTTCTTGTCGTCCCAGTCATCGAGCCCCCTTCTCTAGGGTTAGACGTGCCTTCCCTTTTATAAGAGTGAAGTTGGTTTTCCTTATTTTCCCATGAAATTCGAAGCTATTGGGTTCCCATGGCACCAACGTGGGTGTTGTGTTCGAACACATTTCGTAAACATGCACACAGCGGAAGCAAAAACTAGTAATAAACTATTTATTACAACACACACACCACACACATGCTAGGATACAACATGTGTAGACATAATCGACATTTCAAATTTTGCAATAAAAGGAAACTTATACTAGGTATACCTGACGTTTCACGTGTAACGGGAATGACATCAACCGTAGCGACCCTCGCTAGAATTGCCTCTATACGTATCCATGCCGAGTATCTTTGGGATAGTTTCACAAAGCCACGAGCCCCGTCTTCGCAAGAGTTACTAGCCTCGTGTCGAAGATGTTGTGATCCAAGAGACTATCACAATCCGAATCAAAATTCGGATCTATAAACAAGCTCCACGAACTCGCTTCTCGGAAGCGGTTTTCGTCAACCAATTGACGAAACCTTGGTCCTCCACCTATGAAGATTGCCGGAGATCCAATCCCCAGCAAGTAGATCACTGTCAGAGTACAAAACACCGACCAAATGACCTCTCTACGAAGAGAAAAACAAGCTGTCCAAAACTGGACAGCTTCTGTTGGTGGAGAAGATGGTCGGCCAATCAATGGTCGGTTGCTCCTTGGTCGGCGGAGACCAAGAGAGGATGGCCAGAGGAGTCGTCGATAACTGGTGGGTGGCTAGCGGTGAGGAGGAGGAGCTGCTACAACAAGGTTGGGCGGTAGCAATCTTTGGGCGGCAAGAAGAGGAAGAGGAGAAGAGAAGTGGGCGGCAACTCTTAGGGCTTCATTAGGGTTTCACAAAACCCTTAAGTCGTGTTTTTATAGAAAACACATTCTCCTAACGGTTATTGGTTCATAATCAAAACCTGTTAACCCGCTCCAGTAACTTAAGTTAAAATAAACCAAACCGTGTTGGTTTATTTTAAGTTAAAACGAACCGAATCAACTTTGGTTCATTCATTTAAAACCGATTTAGTTGATCCATCATGTCTTCATAAGACTCGGCCCATCCATGCTTCCGATGCGACTGAAACAATTTCATACTCGCTCTTTGTTTGGTCCAACCAAACCAAGTCTCTCTCGATCTGAGAATCCTATTCTCAAGCTCGTTTTAAATCCTTCGGATTACGCTCGTTGTGTATGTGACCAAATAGGTTCCCGATTTATGTTGATCGTCTATAATTAACCATTAATTATAGAACAATCATGAGTGGCACCTAATAGTACATCATGATCCCCAATTAATCGAAAAATCAACGGTTGATCCCAGAACCATTTCTAAAACCCTTCAGCAGATACAATGAATTGTGCCCCATTCCCTTCACTCATCTTAAACCCACTTGGTTCAGGACATGGTCTATTCTGTCAGTCCCCACTAGACTGACTACGTCACACCTAGCCCAAGTATTTACTTCCTCGTCCTACGGATTCTAGTTACTGCACATGTATCCAAGAGTACCATACTCTAAACATGTAATGCTTTGGCCAAATACTTTAGTAATAATCCGACGAGAGGCCATAGGGTATACATCTCCTCGCAAGGAGTGGTGAATCCTCTGTTGGCTATTCAAACACCTTCAGGCACTTCGACTTATGCCCAATCATCCCGGGTTCACATCTCCTCGGAGATACTTACTTAAGATGTCAAAGCATAAGTCTTCGTGACCAAGATGACTTGAATACCTCAAGTCGAAGGAATATCGCACTTAAGCTGCAGTAAGGACTTCATTGACATATCTGTATATGTAGAGAACCATATGAAGTCTTACAGCTAGTCACTCAAATGAACTAGTTACCATAACTAGCAACCACGATCAACTCTGGACATCCCAATGTCTCCAGCTAGTGAGAAACAACTATTTGGATAAACCAAAGAGTACACCTCGTGGTAGTCTCAACAGAATCGATGGCATCTGAATGCATCAATTCATCGACTAGGGATAATTCCAATACATCACATTTACACATGTAGAGATACTCACTAGTTGTGATCCAATCACAAATTCTCTCATGATGTGAATCGTATTGCGTTCATTCAGCAAATGAGTTTAAAATCCAATCAAATACATGAAAACATGTATACTCAAAAAGTGAATCTTCATTTATCAAATAAATGGTACAATCATAAGGCGATTGCCTTAGGACATCTCTCATATATCACTAACAAGCTCCCACTTGGCCTAATGTCAATCGCCACAATATCCAATACCATAAGCTCTAACATGACCCTCAAACTTACTTTGAGATAAGGCCTTAGTTAAAGGATCCGCTAAGTTCTTTTCAGTGGGAATCTTCTCGATTTGTATTTCCTTCCTACTGATGATCTCTCTGATCAGATGATAGTGGCGAAGCACATGTTTGGATCATTGATGAGACCACATCAAGTTCAATGGTGAACTTCTTGATCCAAACCGCTTCCTTTGCTGCTTCCGAAGCTGCAATGTATTCTGCCTCAGTGGCAGAATCTGCTATAGTGTCTTGTTTGGAACCTTTCTAACATATTGCACCTCCATTCAAGGTAAATACGTAACCAGACTGAGACCTGGAATCATCCTTGTATGTCTGGAAGCTGGCATCCGTATACTCACATATTACCATATCACCTTTTCCATATATTAGGAACACATCCTTAGTTCTTCTCAAGAACTTAAGGATTGTCTTAACAGATGCCCAATGATCCATTCCTGGATCAGGCTGGTATCTGTTGTGACACTCAGAGCATATGATACATTGGGCCTCATACATAACATAGCATACATTATAGATTCTATTGTATATGCATAGGGAATCTTACTCATGCAAATCCTTTCATCTTCTGTGCGCGGACATATAGACTTCGAAAGGTGTATCCCATGCTTGATGGGAAGGTAACCTTTCTTGGATTTCGACATGCTAAACCTCTTTAGCACTCTGTCTATATATGTAGACTGCGAAAGACCAAGCAACCATTTCGATCTATTTCTATAAATCTTAATCCCGAGGATGTAGGTCGCTTCTCCCAGGTCATTCATGGAGAATGTTTTGGATAACTAAATTTTGACTGACTATAAGATAGATATATCATTTCCTATAAATAATATGTCATCCACATACTACACTAGGAACATGACTGCATTCCCACTAACCTTCTTGTACACACAGGGTTCGTCTGGAATTTATGAGAAATCAAACCTTTTGATTGTCTCATCAAAACGAATATTCCAGCTCCTGGATGCTTGCTTCAGTCCATCACTCGAAGCTTGCATACCTTGGTTTTATCAACCGATGTGAAACCCTCGGGTTGTATCATATACACGTCCTCGAGTAGGTTTCCATTAAGGAAAGTTGTTTTCACATCCATATGTCATATCTCATAATCATAATGAGTCGCTATGGCCAGGAGCATCTGAATGGATTTATCCATAGCTACCGGTGAATAGGTCTCATCATAATCAACATCTAGCCTTAAAGGTAATCACATTACCATCCATGTCGGTTTTCTTCTTGAAAACCCACTTGCACCCTATAGGCTTAATGCCTTCAAGTGGGTCCACCAAGTTCCAAACTTGATTTTCATACATGGAATCTATTTCCGACTTCATTGCTTCAAGTCATTTGTCCCTTTCTAAACTTTTCATAACTTCTTCATAATTGGTAGGCTTCTAATCGTTAATGAGTAACACGTCATTTGATTCACTTACGAGAAATCCATAACTCTTTGGAATGTTGTGTGTCCTACCAAATCTACGAAGATGTGGTGTCACAATAGGTTCAGCCGATGTCACATCACTATGAGTCATCAATCGAGGTGCTTGACCAGGTATCTCCTCAATGTCTACTAGAGTCTCTTGAACCTACTCAAGTTAAACGACACTCCCACTATTTTCTTGCAAGAGAAACTCTTTCTCTAGAAACACAACATTCCTTGAAACAAACACCTTTTGTTCCAAGGGATGATAGAATTGGTAACCCCTCGTTTCCTTAGGGTATCCAATAAATAGACATTTATCAGACTTAGTATCCAATTTGTCTGACACAGTCTGCTTTATATAAGCAGGACAACCCCATATCATCAAGTAAGATAAATGAGGTTTCTTACTAGCCCATATCTCATATGGAGTAGTAGAGACTATCTTGGTCGGGACTCTATTTAACAAGTAAACAACTATCTGAAGTGCATAGCCCCAAAAGGACTTGGGAAGATTCGTGTGATTCATCATTGACCTGACCATGTCCAACAAGGTCCGATTTTTCCTCTCAGATACACCATTAAGCTGTGGTGTATACTATAGAGTCCATTGAGACAATATACCATTGTCCCTCAGAAAATCTAGAAACTCTTGACTCAAGTATTCACCACCTCGATCCAATCACAGTATTTTAATACTCTTGCCAAGTTATTTCTCTACTTCATTTCTGAATTCTTTGAACCTTTCAAAGGCTTCAGACTTGTGTTTCATCAAGAACACATACCTAAACCGTGAGTGATCATCTTTGAAGGTAATGAAGTAGTTATAACCTCCTAGAGCTTGAGTTGACATAGGTCCACATACATCAGTATGTATTAGACCAAGCAACTCACACACCAGTTCACCTTTTCCAGTAAAAGGTAACTTGTTCATCTTGCCCTTTAAGCATGATTCACATGTATCGTATGAATCTAATTCAAACGATTCAGGAATTCCACATCGGTGTAATTCGGACATGCATTTCTTGCTCACATGGCCAAGACGACAATGTCACATGTAGGAGTCTAATTGATTATCTTTTCGAGTACGCTTGTTGCTCGCTTCGATATTGAAAATGTCACTGGATACGTCCAATGTATAAATATCATTGCTTAATGTTCCAGTCCCATAAAGAACATCATTCAAAGTTATGTAATAATAATTCTTACTAAAAGTTAAATGGTACCCATTTCTATTCAAACAAGAAATAGAAATGATGTTCTTTATCAACGAAGGAACATAAAAGCAATTGTCCAGTTCTAAGACAAGTCCTATAGGGAGTTTCAACAAATATGTTCCGATGGCGAGTGCAACAACCTTTACTCCATTTCCAACATGTAAATTTGACTCTCCCTTGACGAGTCTTCTTCAATTCCTTAGCCCATATATGTTATTACATATATGTGAGTCACACCCAGTATCCAATACCCAAGTGTCTGAGGAAATAAAATGACAATCAATAACGAAGATATTTGAAGAAGATGGGGCATCAGATGCCTTATTCTTCTTCATGGACTCAAGATAAATCTTACAGTTTCTTCGCCAATGACCCTCCTTGCCATAATGATGGCAAGTGCCCTTTTGAGTTGGTTCTGTCTTCTTCTTCCCCTTGTGTTGTTTCTTTGATTTCCTCCTAGAACCTTTCTTTGAGAAATCAACTAACAACATCATCCCCTGCTCATGCTTCACAGAAGGCTCCACAGTCTTCAGCATGTTGAGCAGTACCACAGATGAACCTTCTTGCATCTTAGAGGTGAAGAGGATCTTGGAGACTTCAAACCTTTCAGATCTCACTTGCTCATCAAACAACTCATAAAGATGAAAGACTATGGTATGAGCATCCATATGCTCATGCTGCTTCCGCAGCTCGGGTACCATCACGACTAGCATGATGCAACTTACTAGTTCAGAATCACTCACATGTTTCTAATGGACCAATAATTGGTCCGGAGTTGCATCATCACTAGGACGGGCGAGAAGAGGTGCTTCGAGGACATACGCATGCTTTTTAGCCTTGAGAACAATTCTCAAGTTTCTAAGCCAGTTCAAGAAGTTCGGCCCAGTCAATTTATTCGAATCCAAAATAGAGCGCAAATTCAAAGACATCATGATCAAGCGATTAACCTAGAAATATAAATCGATCATATATGAGAAAGATGATCTAAAATGCATCCACATACATTTACAAAATCTCATTCATTTTTCGAAATAAAAAACCCTCAAAATTAATTCGGGAGATCGTAGGTCCATTTCCAAATGGGTTGATATCCAACATAGATAAGAACAACCTTGGAGTGAGTCCAATAGGTCATTCTTAGTTATAATGGTAGGTATCAAGTATACTGATTACATATCACGTATATGTAACTATAATAATGTTCTATCAACTAATTGAATGTTCACACATACATTGGGTTGTTAACACATTAACAAGTATGCATCATATGCATAACACCCAACTTCACCTCTCTTCACATCGACCTTGGAGTGAGTGCAACAAATCGATGCTCCAAGTTAGAGCCGACACATTAATCGCGAAATAATTTTCATATAGTTAGAGCGCATTCAACCAATTATCCAGGCTTGGAGTGAGTTCAACAACCCAAACTAACGATTGACCTCTGACTCTTACGGATACACTAGCAGTCGACTACCCTTTTCAAGAATGATCGCTAAAAATTGACAATGACCGATCAATACCATCCGCTTTGTGCTTGTGTCCACCTTGAACAATTAACTGCCCTTCATGGAAGTCGACTGCTATAGAATAGCAGACTGTTAAACCCTAGCAATCGACTACTGGACCATAGAATAGTAGTCGAGCATCAGTCGACTCCCACCGGTCGACTGCTCATAACTCCAGTCAATTAATCTAAGTTGACTAAGCTACCAAGTGTCAAACACTCGACTAGTCAACTGATCCATAACCCCAGTTGACTAACACACCTCAAACATGAGGTTTAACTCAAGTATGATCCCTTCATACTTGATACACCACCCTTAGCCTAGACCTAAGCCTTCTAGCCCCCTCCATTAGCCTAGCACCTATTGAATCCCTCCAAGTAATCCATGACTTATTCATCCATATGCTAGCTTTCAGGTGATTCTATCGGCTATTGTCATGCTAACTGGGTCTACACTGCCAAGGCACATTTGGACTTACGTTGCCAAGACACACCCTTGACTTTATGTCACTAACCATTGGACTTTACGCTGCCAAGACTATAGCTTGGACTTTATGCCGCCAATATCACACCCTTGGACTTCCCTTCCCAACTCCATGTTGCACTTTCCAATTGCTAAGACCCATGCTTGGACTTTCTAATTGCCAAGTACACAAGACTTGGACTTTCCATGCCAATTACAAAAGACTTAGACTTTCTAATTGCTAAGTGTCCCACTTAGATTTCTCCATCACATGGTCAACCCCATATCAACCATATAGTTTTCCAACATGGATTGAGTCTTTGTGAGACAACAGCTATAGGTGCAGTTTGTAGGGTCGATGAAGTGTGTGTGTGTTGGCCGGCTAGAGGGGGGGTGAATAGCCTAATACATAGACGGTGGAATTTTCTCGTCGATTGCTCGTCTACAAATTCATTAGCTCAAGCAGAAAGTATAAACAATAAAGACAAAGCAATAACAAGAATACAAACGCTAACAAAGGATGTAACGTGGTTCACGACTACGCCGTTAATCCACGGTCCGATTCGTCCAAGGTGAATCACTCCTCAATCTATCCACTAGATCTCTCCTTTGCACAAAGCTAGGTGGAGGTAACCTCTTTTACACAAGGATCACTCTTCTACAATAGAATGAAGATTAGCACAAGTAGAAGAGTGGAAACCGTTTAGGGCACTTTGGGAGCTGTTAGGAGTTCAAGCATTAGGCCCCCAAAGCCCCACACCCTTCCTCTTTATAGAGGAAGAGGGTTTCTTCCCGTTGACACAGGACCAGTCGACTGATGCCCCTGATCAGTCGACTAATCCTGTAGCTGTTTCCCAATAACAGTTGCTTTCCATGTTGGATTTCATCCAACAGCACCATCATCAGTCGACTGATATTGCCATCAGTCGATTGATGCTTCGATCAGTCGAGTGCTTGGGAGCTCGACTCCATTCTGTGCCCGAAACACTTGCGACCAATCGACTGATGCCTTCATCAAAGACTGGTGGTCTCGCAGTCGACTGCCAATCCATGGCAGTCGACTGTTGGTACTTGAACCAGACTCGAACACTAGTCGAGTCACAGTCGACTTAGAGTAGTCGACTACCATAACACGGCAGTCGACTGGTGTCGGGAAATCCCATCCGACACTTTTCCAAATGGCCAAGTTTCACCTAAGAGCACTACCTCTTCCCGGGTTACATTCGCTCACTCTCATCCCTTGGAGTCCCTCGCCTTTGAAGTTATCTTCGTCCGACCACGTCCCTCGGATGCGCCAAGTGCACGGCTCTGTGGCTCCATCCTTCACGTCTCGCCCTGAACTCTACTTCCTCCGGCTTCACTCCAAGCTCCTCGTCCGACGGTCCCTCGGATGCTCCAAGTGCACAGATTCCACAAAGTCATCCTTCACCAACTCAAGGACCGAGTCATGAGAGGTGAAACTCGCCAAGACTCCATGTGTGAATTACTAAGTCCTACAAGACTTCAACACACATATCAAATCCACACATCCTAACTTAAACCCTTTGCCACACACATCAAAACCATATCAAGGATTGATTGCACTAACAATCTCCCCCTTTTTGATGTGTGGCAATCCGTTTAAGTTAGGTAAAACATTTGATAAAACTATAAGGTAAGAAAGCATGTAAATAACATGATTAGCAACTCTCCCCCTTAATACATGAAACTCCCCTTAAATACAATTACCCCTTACTTAAACATATACATTTCTCCCCCTTTGACACCATCAAAAATATTAAACAAAGTTTACACAAGCATGTCATCAAGTTTAGAGAAAAAAAACACCAAAACATGCCTTAAAATTAGATAAAAGAAGGTACTGGGCATGTTATCAGGCGACCAGTCGACTAGTTTAGACTACCAGTCGACAGGCACATTCATTTCGGGTTTTTCAGGTTTTCAGGGTGGATTTCAGAAATGCATTAAAAAATATATAAAATTCAAAAAATCATGAATTTTGGGGAATATATTTCTTATAAGTATATTTATCAATGAAAAATAGTTTTACATGAAAAATCATTATATTTTCAAGTATTTGCCAAAAATCCAAAAGCTTCAAAAGTAACTAAGTTTTTGATCAAGTTAGTATCAAGTTTAACACCTAGTTTTGCTTCAAAACATGAACACATAGATTTTAAAGTAAGAAATTGTTTTGAAAACATATGAAATATCCAACCATGATCTTTGGGCAATATGTCTATGAATTAAACATAAGTCTTTCCCATGATTGGTCTATTATTGCTATTTTGATACCATACATGACCATCTAGATGCCATAGGCATTAGTGGACCATGAGTATCATCCTAACATCTCACCCATGCTATGTTTTCAATCAAGGTAGCCTATGGTGAGTGTGAGATGCATCCTAAAGGTATTTGTATATACTTAACCATTATTTTCATGCAATTCTATACAAGGTTAAGTATCATCCTAACATCCAACATGATCATAAAGACATATATGTATGAATTCCATATTATGATCATGAAACAAATGTATTCATCTAATTGTAATCATGCATTAGGTATTACATCATGATAATAAGGCAAATATCACCTAAAGCATGATTTATCTATTTATAGGTACATTATCATCACCTAACACTATTTCAAAAATATTGTCCCGCCATCCTAAGTCAACCAACATATGATATAGGTAAATTCCATATGGTTGACTATCCTAGGGTTTTCCTAACCCTTTAGGATGGATTTTGGAACCCAATACAAATTCTTGCCTATGGGGTTCACTAAAAATTCCTTAGGGATCCATCTTCTAGCTATTACCTTCTTTTTGTCTTGACCCCTAGCAATTAAACATTTATAGGCCTTTTCATTTTTCTTTTCCTTATATCCTAGGCATTTCTTATTGAAACTTGCTCTTTGGCTCCCTATGATCATGTTAAAAGTGTTGGAGCCAATTGTAAACTTTTCTAGGGCCTTGGTCAAATGATCTACCTTTTCTCTTAGAGCCCTATTTTCATCAATGCATGCATCATTAACATCAAATGACATATAGTCATGTGAGCATGCATTAGCAAGGCTAGAAACATTATTATTAACATTTGAGCATGCTTTTTCTAATTTTTCTTCTAAGTCCTTAATTTGATCTAGCATGCATTTGTTCTTTTTCTTTGCCCTAAACAAGTCCTTAGTGAGGCTAGAAATAATTGACATAACTTTCTTGGGGGAGAGATTTGTTACCTCACTTACCAAATCTTCTTCCGATGATGAGGATGTAGAAGAGGCTCCCCCTTCATTCGAGCTCTCCTCACTTGAGTTTGCTTCTTCATTTTCGGAGGAGGAGGAGTCTAAGTCGTCAAAAGCCATTAATGCCAAATTTGTGACAAAGGCATTTTCTTCCTCGGATGATGATGATGATGAGGAAGAAAGGTCATCCCAAGTCCTTGCTTTTAGTTCCTTTGCCTATACCTTTTCTTTGGCTTTCTTCTCTTCTTCCTTCTTCTTTCTCCCCTTTTTCTTCTTCTTTTCTTCCTTCTTTCTCTTCTCCACTTTGCTCTTGTTCAAGAGGGGATAATTATCCCTTATATGTCCCTCTCCTTGGCAATTATAGCAAATCACCTTCCCCCTTGGTCTTCTACTCCTATCATTAGATTTATTAAATTTAAAACCTTTTAATGCATGCCTTACCCTCCTTACCATATAAGCTTCTTCCGTGCTATCCATGGAGGAGGAGGAGGAAGCTTCATTGGAGGAGGAGGGAATCTCCATCTTTTTCTTCCCTTTGTTAGCCATCAAGGCTACTCCTCTTGAAGGTTGAAACTTTGGCTCTTCTACTATTCCTTCGAGCCTTGTTTCGTGGAGGTCCATAGTTGAGAAGAACTCCTCTAAGGTGCTCACTTCCAAATTCTTGGAGATGTAGAAGGAGTCCACCATAGAGCTCCATCTTGAGGACCGGGGAAAGGCATCTATGACCTTCATTACCATATCCCGGTTGGAGAGTTTTTCACCTACACTTGTCAAACCGGTTAGAATTTCCTTAAACCTAGAGTGTAGGGATTTTACCTTCTCTCCCTTTTCGAGTTTGATATTGGATAGTTTGGAGCGAAGGACATCTCTTCTTGCTAGCTTGGCCTCGGATGTGCCTTCATGAATTTCTATGAGCTTCTCCCACATCTCCTTGGCGATAGCACACTCTCCTATCCAGTTGACTTCTTGTTGGGGGAGTACGTTGTAAAGGTGATGTTTGGCTTTTGAGTTCGCCAAGTACTCTTCCCTTTGCCTCTTGCCCCACCTTGATTTTTCCAATGGCTCCCCTGCTTCATCCCTAGGCATTTCGAAACCGTTTTCCATAATTAAAAGAATTTCGAAATCGGTTTCGAAAAATACCTCCATTCTCTTTTTCCACCAAGAGAATTCTCCTTCAAACTTTTGTGGATGAATGTTCGAGTCGGCCATTCTTGAATGTTCTTGTGTCGGCGGTTAGTCCTTGACAAGTGCCTTGGCTCTGATACCTCTTATAGGGTCGATGAAGTGTGTGTTGGCCGGCTAGAGGGGGGTGAATAGCCTAATAAGTAGACGGTGGAATTTTCTCGTCGATTGCTCGTCTACAAATTTGTTACCTCAAGCGGAAAGTATAAACAATAAAGAAAAAGCAATAACAAGAATACAAACACTAACAAAGGATGTAACGTGGTTCATGGCTACGCCGCTAATCCACGGTCCGATTCATCCAAGGTGAATCACTCCTCAATATATCCACTAGATATCTCCTTTGCACAAAGCTAGGTTGAGGTAAACTCTTTTACACAAGGATCACTCTTCTACAATAGAATGAAGATTAGCACAAGTAGAAGAGTGGAAAATGTTTAGGGCACTTTGGGAGTTGTTAGGAGTTCAAGCATTAGGCCACCAAAGCCCCACACCCTTCCTCTTTATAGAGGAAGAGGGTTTCTTCCCGTTGACACAAGACCAGTCGACTGATGCCCCTGATCAGTCGACTGATCCTGTAGCCGTTGCCCAATAACGGCTGCTTTCCACGTTGGATTTCATCCAATGGCACCATCATCAGTCGACTGATATTTCCATCAGTCGACTGATGCTTCGATCAGTCAAGTGCTCGGGAGCTCGACTCCATTCTGTGCCTGAAACACTTGCGACCAGTCGACTGATGCCTTCATCATTCGACTGGTGGTCTCGCGATCACAATCCATGGCGGATCATTGGTACTGAACGGACTCGAACACTAGTCGAGTCACAGTCGACTTAGAGTAGTCGACTACCATAATAAGGCAGTCGACTGGTGTCGGGAAATCCCATCAGACACTTTGCCAAATGGCCAAGTTTCACCTAAGAGCACTACCCCTTTTCGGGTTACATTCACTCACTCTCATCCCTTGGAGTCCCTCGCCTTTGAAGTTTTCTTTGTCTGACCATGTCCCTCAGATGCGCCAAGCACACGACTCTGCAGCGCCATCCTTCGCGTCTCGCCCTGATGTCTACTTCCTCCGGCTTCACTCCAAGCTCCTCATCCGGCGGTCCCTCGGATGTTCCTAGCGCACAGCTTTCACAAAGCCATCCTTCACCGACTCAAGGACCGAGTCATGAGAGGTGAAACTCGCCAAGGCTCCATGTGCGAATTACTAAGTCCTGCAAGACTCCAACACACATATCAAATCCACACATCCTAACTTAAACCCTTTGCAACACACATCAAAACCATATCAAGGATTGATTGAACTAACGCAGTTGACTAGTGTCTTATAGCAGTTGACTGCTAGGTGAAAATCAGCTCGAGTTGCAGATTTATAAGAAGCTCGAAGAAGAGGATTTTAGTCAGTGTTTCTTAAGGAATTTGAAGGGAAATTACTGTTGAATTCTAGACCTTCAAGGCATTCCAAAAGCAACCAAAGATCAAGCATTCAAAGCTCACATTTGTAAAGTGTTTTTTTACTTGTATTCATTTGCTTAGTGTAATTTCTTGTATCTTTATTCTTATTGTTGTAAGACTATTGTACGAGGTTTCTCTACCTCCGGTGTGTCACTGAGAAGGAGAGATTTGAATAGTTGTGTGTACATCACTATAGCTCACTTGAGCTCACCCTGTGGAGTAGGAATCCTAGGTGTCGAACCACATATATCCTTGTGTTGATTATGCTTGTGAATTTGTATTTGTGTTCATATCATATTTCTATATTCCGCTACGTTAACAAGTTTTGTAGACAAGCACAAAAGTGATCGAATTCCAAGCGAATGAATGAATGTGCCATTCACCCCACCCCCACCCCTCTAGTGCGATGCCAACGATCCTACAAGTGGTATCAGGGCAAGGGGCTCTTTATTTGGACTAACCACCAAGGAGAAAACGCGCTAGAGGTGAAGAAAATGGTGGTTGAAGAAAGATTGGGTGATGACATCAATATGCCTCCTCCATATGAATTCTATGGAGCCAAGGAATTTAAGTAATGGGAGGTAAGAATGAAATATTTTATTATGTACGATTATGATAATTGGATTAGTGTGATAGTAGGATTCGATCCTCCAAAGGATGAGAATGGGAGAATACTCGAGAAGAATAAGTGGAGCAAAGAGAAACTCCGATACTTCAACATAAATAATAAGGTAATGGGTGTATTAGTTAGTGCAATTCCTAATGATATATTGTGTAGATTAGGAGGTTGTAAGGATGTCAAGGAGCTTTGGAACAAGCAAGATAAGCTCCATGAAGAACCCTTGACGACTCAAGAAATAGAGGAGCCCAAAGAACAAGAATGCTCATTGGTTCATTTGGAGAAGGAGACCGAAGAAGTAAGCTCATCCTCACAAGAAAGTGAGGATTTGGAGGTCAAGAAGTAGATGAAGCATCCAACTCTAGGATTGAGGGGGAGGAGAAAATTTCCACACTGGAGCAAACTCAAGAGGAAGCTTTAATCTTCGAGAGAGATGAAGAACCAACTTCGTTCCTACCACCGACAAGTAACTCAAGCATTTTAATTAAAAATAAAAATCATATTGTATGCTTTGAGTGTAGGGAAGCCAGACACTACAAAAGCAAGTGTTCGAAACGGGTCAAGAAAATGGCACAAGTTGTGCCAAAGGACAAGGATACCGGTGCCTCAATAATTAAAAGCAAGGAGCACATCATTTGCTTCAAATATAATCAAAAGTAGCACTATAGAAGCCAATGCCCTAAGCGAGAATCTACACATGTAGGGGGAGCTAAGGAAACCCTAAGGTATATTTCAATAATGCTTTTCATTTACATAATAATCAAAAGCATGCTATGAGTAATTTTAATACTCTTGCTATTATGCATAATCATGAAAAGTATGCTAAAAATAGGTTTTATCACTTAGATGTGAAATCATGCAATATTAGGGTTAAGGATAAATCTAGAACAAATAACCCTAAAACAATTCTACCAAAGGAAACTATTAAGAAGGTAGAGGATCATTTAGGCATTAACCCTAAGAAGGGTAGATATATTCCTAAGAGAAAGAATCTTTCCCAAAGAAAGAATGAAAATTCCAAATTGGGAAAATTAGAGTTAAAAACCCAAGTCTTGAGGTCAAGGCTTGAGAATTTAGAGAAGACCTTTAAAAATATGACAAATTCAATTAAGGGGTCTAGAAGTCAAAGTTTAGGTGTTAGGAGGCAAGAGAATTCCAAGGATAGAAAAGGTTTGGGTCACAAACCTAAGTCCAAGGAAGTTATGTCAACCTACCATAATGTTCCATTTGACTATGGAACCATCCATAGGTCTAGGAAAACCAAGGTTACTAGGGAAGTTTTCCCTAAGGCTAACCATGGTGTGTGCCTAGTGGCTAAAGTTTCAAGGAAACCTAGGAAAGCTACTAAGAAGATTACAAGGGGAGTTACCCCTAGAGTTGACCTAGGTAAGACCCAAATGACCAAGGCTTCCAAGCCTAAGAGGGTCATTAGGAAGGTATCAAGGGAGGTCATCCCTAGTGAATACCTTATAAATCCAAGGAGCTCCAATAGGTATTGGGTTCTTAGGAGCGTGGTCGATTCACGCTAAATGAGTTAGGTTGTGTCAACCTTGAATGGATGGGTAACCTAACCATAGCAAAGTTGGCACTTTAGGTCATTTCCAAGGTAATAGGATACTTTGGAAATAAGTTTGAATTTATATCCTAAAGGATTTTATGTTAGTAATATATGAGAGATGTCCTAAGGCAATCGCCTTATGTATGAACCATTTATATGATAAATGAAGATTCACTATTTGAGTATATATGTTTTATGTATTTGATTGGATCTTAAACTCATTTACTGAATGTCCACGATACGATTCACAGCATGAGAGAATTTGTGATTGGATCACAACTAGTGAGTATCTCTACATGTGTAATTGTGATGTATCGGAATTATCCTAGTCGATGAATTGATGGATTTGGACACCATCAATTACAGAATAGCACGAGGTATACTCCTTGGTGTATCCAAGCGGTGATTCTCACTAGGAGACATAGTGATGTCGGAGTTAATCGTGGATGCTAGTTATGGTAACTAGTTCATTGGAGTGACCATAAGACTTCATATGGTTCTCTGCATATATAGATATGTCAATGAAGTTCTTCTTGTGGCTTAAGTGCGATGTTCCTTTGACTTGCGGTATTCAAGTCATCTTGATCATGGAGACTTATGCTTTGACATCTTAAGCAAACATCTCAGGAGATGTGGACCCGAGATGATTGGGTATAAGTCGAGTGATCGAAGGTGTTTGAATAGCCTATAAAGGATTCACCACTCCTTGAGGAGATGTATACCCATGGCCTCTCGTCGGATTGTTACTAAAGTCTTTGGCCAAAGCATTACATGTTTAGAGTAAGGTACTCTTCGATACATGTGGAGTAACTAGAATCAGTAGAGAACGAGGAAATGATACTTGGGCTAGGTGTGGACGTAGTCGACCTAGTGGGGACTGACACAATAGACCATGTCCTGAACCAAGTGGGTATAAGATGAGTGAAGGGAATGGGGCACGATTCATTCGAGCTACTGAAGGGTTTCAGAAATAGTTCTGGATCAACCGTTGATCTTTTCGGTTAATTGAGGATCATTATGTACTACTAGGTGCCACTCATGATCATTCTATAATTAATGGTTAATTATAGACGGCCAACATAAACCGAGAACCTATTTGGTCACACGCACAACGAGTATAATCCAAAGGATTTAAAACGAGCTTGAGAATGGGATTCTCAGATCGAGAGAAACTATGTTTGGTTGGACCAAACATAAAGCGAGCATGAAATTGTTTCAGTCGCAATGGAAGCGTGGATGGGCCGTGTCTTATGAAGACATAATGGATGGACCAAAATGGTTTGGTTCTAATCCAATGGATGAGAATAAACCAAAGGGTTTGGTTTATATTAAACGAATGAACCAAAGGTTGGTTCGGTTCGTTTTAACTTAAAATAAACCATCATGGTTTGGTTTATTTTAACTTATCTTAATGGAGCGGGTTAACGGGCTTTATGGATATGATCCATTAACCATTAAGAGAATTAGTTCTCTATAAAAGAGGGCTTAATGGATAATTAAGCCCTAATCAAAAACCCTAAGCCCTTGGTGTTGCCGCCCACCCCTTGTTGGAGTATTCGGCGCCCAACCCTAAGCTGCCGCCGCCCAGCTTTTGTGCAGCCTTCCAACTTGTTGCCGGCGACCAAGCTTCACCCGGTGAACCTCCGGTGATCCTCCGGTGATCTCCTCTAGGTTCGGTGATAAGGTGAGCTTCCATCTCTCCTTGGCCGGCCTCTATTCCTCCACCAAAAGCTGTCCAGTTTTTCTGGACAGTTTGTTTCTTTGTTGTCGGAGCATCGTTTGGACGGCGGTTAGTGCTCCGACAGCGGCTAACTTACCGGGGATTTGATCTCCGGTAATCCTCTGAGGTGGAGGATGAAGGATTCGTCAATTGGTTGACGAATACCTCTCCGGAGAAGCGAGTTTTGAGAACTCGTTTTAGGATCCGAATTTGGATTCGGATCGTGATCATCTCTCGATCACGTCGTCTTCAACACGAGGCTAGTAACCCGTACGAAGACGAAGCTCGTGACTTAGCGAAGTCATCCCGAGGAGCTCGGCATGGATACGGATAGAGACGATTCTTACGAGGATCGTTCCGGTTGATGTCGTTCCCGCTACACGTCATACGAAAGGTATAACGTAGATAATTTCTTTTATTGCAAATTTTAATTTACGGTTATGTCAAAACTTGTTGTAATATGCATGCGTGTGTTGTGTGTGTTGTAATAAATATAGATTTATTAATTTTAATTGCTTCCGCTGTGCTCATGTTTACGAAACATGATCGAACACACACACGCCGCGGTGCCGGAAACCCAACAGTGGTATCAGAGCTAGGTTGTGTTTCGACATAATCGTAAAAATGGTTTTGCGATAGTCATAATGTATTTCTGGAAATTTTCTAAATTTTGGAAATTTAGAAGTATTTATGGAAATTTTTCAATTTTGGAAAGTCTAGAAGTATTTATGGAAATCCTCCACTTTTGGAAAGTTGGAAGTATTTATGGAAATTGATATTTTCCATAAATAAAATATTTGATTAGATTCTGGAAATTTGTTTCCTAATTTAATCATGATTTGATTTGGGAAATCAAATCTTAAAATATTTTATTTCCATAAGTAGTTTTAATGATTTAGGAAATTGGTTTCCTAAATAGATTTTCTTTAATCAAATAATTCCATGAATAAAATATGTGATTAGATTTGGAAATTTGTTTCCTAATTTAATTATGATTTGATTTGGAGAATCAAATCTTAAACATATTTTATTTCCATAAATAGTTATGACATATAAGGAAATTATATACATGACATAATTGTATGCCATGTAATTGCATTAGATGCATAACATTATGCCATGCGTGTCGTGACATGTAGATGTATGACATGTATGCCATGCCATGTAGATAATAGTTATTTGCATGCAAAGAGGATGAGATATAAAAACCCTAACTCAATATTAAAGCCTACACCTTCCATTAATATGGTTAGAACCAGAGTTCTGTTTCTTGTTTGGGTTGTTGGACTCACTCCAAGCCCGGCTCGAACCTGAACATGTTCAAATCATTGGAATAGTTTAACTCTAATATGGTAAGAGTCAGAGGTCAATCGTTAGTTTGGGTTGTTGGACTCACTCCAAGCCTGGCTAATTGGTTGAATGCGCTCTAACCATATTAAAACTATTTTGCGATTAATGGGTCGGCTTTAACTTGGAGCATCGATTTGTTGGACTCACTCCAAGGTCGATGTGAAGAGAGGTGAAGTTGGGTGCTATGCATATGATGCATACTTGTTAATGTGTTAACAACCCAATGTATGTGTAAACATTCAATTAGTTGATAGCACATTGTGATAGTGACATATACATGATATGTAATCGGTATACTTGATACCCACCATCATAGCTAAGAATGGCTTGTTGGACTCACTCCAAGGTTGTTCTTATCTATGATGGATATCAGCCCATTCGGAGATGGACCTAATATCTCCCGAAGTCATTTTAAGGGTTTTTTTGAAATTCAAAAAATGAATGGGATTTATAAATGTATATTGATTCATTTTAAAATCATTTTCTCATATATGCTCGTTTTGTATTTCTAGGTCAATAAATTGATCATGACGTCTTTGAATTTGCGCACTATTTTGGATTCGAACAAACTGACTGGACCTAACTTCCTGGATTGGCTTAGAAACCTGAGAATTGTTCTCAAGGCGGAAAAGCTTGCATATGTCCTTGAAGAGCCTCTTCCTGACCGTCCTAAGGACGATGCAACTCCAGACCAAATGTTGGTCTATCAGAAACATGTGGCAGATTCTGAGCTGGCGAGTTGCATCATGCTAGCAGCGATGGTACCTGAGCTGCAAAAGCAGCATGAGCATATGGATGCTAATACTATGGTCTTCCATCTTCATGAGCTGTTCGATGAGCAAGCGAGATCCGAAAGGTTTGAGGTCTCTAGGCTCCTCTTCACTACGAAGATGCAAGAAGGTTCTGCGTAGTGCGGTTTGTGCTAAAGATGAGCGGGTACATCGGCGACTAGCTACCCTCGGTTTTGTGATGGATCATGAGTTAAGTATTGACTTAATTCGCATTGTTTGCCCAAGAGCTTCTCGCAATTTGTGATGAACTATCGGATGAACAAATTGGAATCCACCATTCGAGCTCCTTAATATCTTTGAAGACTATGGAGCCTTACGTAAAGCATGAGGAGAAGGCGGTTCATAGTTGATTCCTCAAAGAAAGGTTCTAAGAGGAAGGCAAAAAAGAAGTAAGAAAGGAATGAAAAAGGCAAAGAAGGCGGAACCGGTATAAGGGCACTTGCCATCAACAGTGGCAAGGAAGGCCATGGCGAAGAAAGCTGCAAGATTTATCTTGAGTCCATGAAGAAGAAGAAGGCATCCGATGCCCCATCCTCTTCGTATCTTCGTTATTGATTGTCATTCTATTTCCTTAGACACTTGGGTATTGGATAGGTGTAGCTCACATATATGTAATGACATACAGGCTAAGGAATAGAAGAAGACTTGTCGGAGAGTCAAATTTGCGAGTTGGCAATGGAGCAAAGGTTCTTGCGGCATCATCGGAACTTATTTGCGAAGCTCCCTCTGGACTAGTCTTGGAACTGGACAATTGCTATTATGTTCCTTCTCTAATAAAGAACATTGTTTCTATTTCCTGCTTAAATAGAAATGGTTTCCATTTAACGTTTAGTAACAATTGTTGTTATATAACTTTGAATGGCGTACTGTATGGAACGGGACCTTTGAGTAATGGAATTTATCGTTGGGACGTATCCGACATTTTCAATATCGGCGAGCAACACGCTGCGTGCTCGAAAGGATAATCACATAGACTCTATATGTGGCATTGTCGTCTTGGCCATATAAGCAAGAGAACGCATGTCCGAATTACACCAATGTGGAATTCGGAATCGTTGAATTGGATTCATACGATACATGCGAATCATGCTTAAAAGGCAAGATGACTAAGTTACCTTTTACTGGAAAAGGTGAACGAGTGGGAGAGTTACTAGGTCTAGTACATACTGATGTATGTGGACCTATGTCAACTCAAGCTTTAGGAGGCTATAGCTACTTCATTACCTTCACCGATGATCACTCACGGTTTGGGTATGTGTTCTTGATGAAACACAAGTCTGATGCCTTTGAAAGGTTCAAAGAATTCAGAAATGAAGTAGAGAAACAACATGACAAAAGTATTAAAATACTTTGATCGGATCGAGGTGGTGAATACTTAACTCAAGAGTTTCTTGATTATCTAAGAGACAATGGCATATTGTCTCAATGGACTCCGCCCTATACACCACAGCATAATGGTGTATCTGAGAGGCGTAACCGGACCTTGTTGGACATGGTCAGGTAAATGATGAATCATGCGACTCTTCCCAAGTCCTTTTGGGGTTATGCACTTCAGACAGCTGTTTACTTATTAAACAGAGTCCCAACCAAGGTAGTCTCTACTACTCCATATGAGATATAAGCTAGTAAGAAACCTCATGTATCTTACTTGAAGATATGGGGTTGTCCTGCTTATGTGAAGCGGACTGTATCAGACAAACTGGATGCTAAGTCTGATAAATGTCTATTTATTGGATACCCTAAGGAAACAAGGGTTACCAATTCTATCATCTGTGGAACAAAGGTGTTTGTTTCAAGGCATCTTTGTGTTTCTAGAAAGAGTTTCTCTTGCAAAGAAAGCGATGGGAGTGTCGAGCTTGGAGGCTCGAGAGACTCAAATAGACATTGATGAGATACACGGTGAAGCACACAGCGGTAATGACTCATAGTGATGAGCAATCAATTTGGACCTATTGTAACACCACATCTTCGTAGATCACGGTAGAACCGCCAATATTCACGAGAGATATGGATTTCTCATAAGTGAATCGAGCGTGTTACTCATTGATGATGAGAGCCTACGTTATGAAGAAGTCTTGACAAGTTGAGAAAGGGATAAGTGGCTTGGTGCCATGAAGTCGAAATGGATTCCATGTATGAAAACCAAGTTTGGAACTTGGTTGACCCACTGAAGGCATAAAGCCTATAGGGTGCAAGTGGGTTTTCAAGAAGAAAACCGACATGGATGGTAATGTGATTACCTATAAGGCTAGATTGGTGGCGAAAGGATATCGTCAAAAACAAGGTGTTGATTATGGCGAAACCTATTACTTTGTAGCTATCTTAAATCCATTCGGATGCTCTGGCCATAGCGGCTCATTATGATTATGAGATATGGCGGATGGATGTGAAAACAACTTTCCTTAATGGAAACCTGCTCGAGGACGTGTATATGATACAGCCTGAGGGTTTCACATCGGTTGATAAAACCAAGGTATGCAAATTGCGACGGTCCATTTATGGATTGAAGCAAGCATCGAGGCTGGAATATCCGTTTGATGAGACAATCAAAAGTTTGATTTCTCACAAAATCGAGACAAACCTTGTGTGTACAAGAAGGTTAGTGGGAGTGCGATCGTGTTCCTAGTATTGTATGTCGATGACATATTACTTATAGGAAAGCGATGTTTCAATCTTCTGATCGATTAAGGTTTGGTTATCCAAGACATTCTCCATGAAAGACCTGGGAGAAGCAACCTACATCCTCGGGATTAAGATATATAGAGATAGATCGAAACGGTTGCTTGGTCTTTCGCAGTCTACATATATAGACCGAGTGCTAAAGAGGTTTAGCATGTCGGAATCCAAGAAAGGTTTCTTACCCATCAGGCATAGGGTACACCTTTCGAAGTCTATGTGTCCGCGCACAGAAGACGAGAGGATTTGCATGAGTAAGATTCCCTATGCATCCGCAATAGGATCTATCATGTATGCTATGTTATGTACAAGGCCCGATGTATCGTACGCTCTGAGTGTCACGAGCAGATACCAGTCCGATCCAGGAATGGATCATTGGGCGGCTGTTAAGACGATCCTTAAGTACTTGAAAAGAACTAAGGATGTGTTCCTAATATATGGAGAAGGGTACATGGTGATACGTGGGTATACGGATGTCAGCTCCAAATAGACAAGGATGATTCCATGTCTCAGTCTGAGTATGTATTCACCGGGAATGGAGGCGCAATAAGTTGGAAAGGTTCCAAGCTTGACACTATAGCGGATTCTGCCACTAAGGCAGAATACATTGCAGCTTTGGAAGCAGCAAAGGAAGCGGTTTGGATCAAGAAGTTCATCTCTGAACTTGATGTGGTCTCATCAATGATCCAAATATGTGCTTCGCCGCTATCATCTTATCAGAGAGATCATCAGTAGGAACGAAATACAAATCGAGAAAATTCCCATTGAAAGGAACTTAGCGGATCCCTTGACTAAGGCATTACCTCAAAATAAGTTTGAGGGTCATGTTCGAGCTTATGGTATTGGATACCGTAGCGATTGGCATTAGGCCAAGTGGGAGTCTGTTAGTAATATATGAGAGATGTCCTAAGGCAATCGCCTTATGTATGAATCATTTATATGATAAATGAAGATTCACTATTTGAGTATAGATGTTTTATGTATTTGATTGGATCTTAAACTCATTTACTGAATGTCCACGATACGATTCACAGCATGAGAGAATTTGTGATTGGATCACAACTAGTGAGTATCTCTACATGTGTAATTGTGATGTATCGGAATTATCCCTAGTCGATGAATTGATGGATTTGGACACCATCAATTCTGTCGAGACTAGCACGAGGTATACTCCTTGGTGTATCCAAGCAGCTGATTCTCACTGGCTGGAGACATAGTGATGTTCGGAGTTAATCGTGGATGCTAGTTATGGTAACTAGTTCATTGGAGTGACCAGCCGTAAGACTTCATATGGTTCTCTGCATATATAGATATGTCAATGAAGTTCTTACTGTGGCTTAAGTGCGATGTTCCTTTGACTTGCGGTATTCAAGTCATCTTGATCATGGAGACTTATGCTTTGACATCTTAAGCAAACATCTCAGGAGATGTGGACCGGGATGATTGGGTATAAGTCAGTGATCGAAGGTGTTTGAATAGCCTATAAAGGATTCACCACTCCTTGCGAGGAGATGTATACCCATGGCCTCGTCGGATTGTTACTAAAGTCTTTTAAAGCATTACATGTTTAGAGTAAGGTACTCTTGATACATGTGGAGTAACTAGAATCCAGTGGGGACGAGGAAATGATACTTGGGCTAGGTGTGGCGTGAGTCGACCTAGTGAGGGCCCGACACAATAGACCATGTCACGAACCAAGTGGGTATAAGATGAGTGAAGGGAATGGGGCACGATTCATTCGAGCTACTGAAGGGTTTCAGAAATAGTTCTGGATCAACCGTTGATCTTTTCGGTTAATTGGGGATCATGATGTACTCCTAGGTGCCACTCATGATCGTTCTATAATTAATGGTTAATTATAGATGGCCAACATAAACCGAGAACCTATTTGGTCACACGCACAACGAGTGTAATCCAAAGGATTTAAAACGAGCTTGAGAATGGGATTCTCAGACCGAGAGAAACTATGTTTGGTTGGACCAAACATCAAGCGAGCATGAAATTGTTTGATGCAATGGAAGCGTGGATGGGCCGTGTCTTATGAAGACATAATGGATGGACCAAAATGGTTTGGTTCTAATCAATGGATGAGAATAAACCAAAGGGTTTGGTTTATATTAAGCGAATGAACCAAAGGTTGGTTTGGTTCGTTTTAACTTAAAATAAACCATCATGGTTTGGTTTATTTTAACTTATCTTAATGGAGCGGGTTAACGGGCTTTATGGATATGATCCATTAACCATTAAGAGAATTAGTTCTCTATAAAATAGGGCTTAAACCCTAATCAAAAAACCTAAGTCCTTGGTGTTGCTGCCCACCCCTTGTTGGAGTATTCGGCGCCCAACCCTGCCTCTTCCGGCGATCCTCCGGTGATCTCCTCTAGGTTCGGTGATAAGGTGAGCTTCCATCTCTCCTTGGCCGGCCTCTATTCCTCCACCAAAAGCTATCCAGGTTTTCTGGACAGTTTGTTTCTTTGTTGTCGGAGCGTCGTTTGGACGACGGTTAGTGCTCCGACAGCGGCTAACTTACCGGGGATTTGATCTCCGGTAATCCTCTGAGGTGGAGGACGAAGGATTCGTCAATTGGTTGATGAATACCTCTCCGGAGAAGCGGGTTTTGAGAACTCGTTTTAGGATCCGAATTTGGATTCGGATCGTGATCATCTCTCGATCACGTCGTCTTCAACACGAGGCTAGTAACCCGTACGAAGACGAAGCTCGTGACTTAGCGAAGCCATCCCGAGGAGCTCGGCGTGGATACGGATAGAGACGATTCTTACGAGGATCGTTCCGGTTGATGTCGTTCCCGCTACACGTCATACGAAAGGTATAACGTAGATAATTTCTTTTATTGCAAATTTTAATTTACGGTTATGTCTACACTTGTTGTAATATGCATGCGTGTGTTGTGTGTGTTGTAATAAATATAGATTTATTAATTTTAATTGCTTCCGCTGTGCTCATATTTACGAAACATGATCGAACACACACACGCCGCAGTGCCGGAAACCCAACATTTTAGGATGTGCCAATTAAATTTGAGAAGTTTGAAAATGGATCAAATTGGCACGAGTTAGGTTTAGAGTCATGGTGTGTCATTTTGGGTTTTTGGCATACTTGGGAGATTGATCTATCAAGGCAAAATTGTCCTAACTTTTAGAAAATCACAATTGGCTCTAACACTTAAGTATTACATATCTTTGTATGTCATACACTTGTCATGCTTCATATGCCTTATCATATATCTGCATGAAAGGTGTGTTTATGATGTATTAAATCTCACAAGAATATAGGATTCACCTTGATTTTCTATTTCAAACATCTAAAAAGGGTGAGATGCTAGGAATAAAATTCTTGGATGTTAATGCCTATGAAAATAGAATAAAAATGTCGAAACACTTTAACAATTACACAAATACAAGCATAATACTGATATAATCGATACACATGTATAAACACACTAAAATGAAACAAGATTAAGTAAACAAATCAATTCCAGCCAGATAATCAGAAATCAGTCGACTGCTTTAGTTGAGCAGTCGACTATAGTTATTGTAGCTCGGTACAGAGTTAAGCAGTCGACTGCTAGCATTGTGACCCGTCACAAAACCTCTATCAGTCGACTACTCTGTGATGGAAATCGACTGATCGTCACATTTTTATAATCTGACCTGCTAGGGCTCGATTTCTTCATGCGATTTTTCCTCCGACGTCGTCGCCTTCTTCCTTCTTCGAGTGCTCATAAGTGATTCCAACCCTCGATAAGCCCTAGTTTCTGAAGCCTAATCTATTTTACCTCCCTATCATGCTAATGGGTGTCTCTCTCACTTCCTATATTCCTCTTCTGCACGAGCTAGAGTTTCGACCCTCTCTCACCGGCGCTCCTCCAGCACTCTCCTCCAGCTAGCTTCTACAAATGACAAATGAACACTATCCCATGGTGCCTAAGTAATGATTTTACCTAAACCCTGATTTGTTTTTCTTGTTGTAATATCATGATCTAATCATTTCTATATTTATGCATTCATTCATGTTCATTCATTGCATTCATTACATTTATATAGACAAAAATGTAGAGAAGGGCCTGGTTAAGGATCCTAGGCTCCATCATGATCATACTAGGCCATGGTTGTGAGATATTTAGATGAGCCATTTTTTCGATCCTACTGTGGGGATGTCATCCAGATTATCATTCATTACTAATTAGTGAAATTAGTTTTCAACATGTATCTAATTAATATTGGTCTACTCAAGGAGTTTTACTCCAATCTTCGGAGAGTTGGCGATGGTCTGATATACTCCACTTGCGTTGCAAAATACGATTTAGAGTTGACTCCTATGATCCTACAGGAGTTTTTGGAGTGTCAACCATCTAATGGCACCTTCATTTTTTATCCTACTCCTGATGAGTCTTTTCCAGCCCCATTTGATCATGTCTCTCAAGAATCCATGCATGAGTTCTTCTTTCATCGACCTCGTCCTTTGGGTCAAAATACCTTTTCAATTAATTCTCTATCTACTCCTGACAATGTGCTTTATAAATTTATTGTTAGGTGTCTTTTACCTATTGTGACCTAGGGTCAGGCCAAGATTCGTCCTCCCCACCTATTTCTGATGTATGCAATGCGGAATCTCTTAGATATCAATCTTGTATTGAATATTTTCCATTGCATAGTCCATTTTGTGTCCCCTATCTAGGGGAAGATTCATATGCATTTTGGTCATATCATCACAGCATGGTTAGCATCTAGGTGCATAAATATCTCCAGGGGTATCCTGAGGTCGTTATATGACTCTTATGATCGCATCACCATGAGACATTTTGCACTGGCCGGCATGCGGACAGGCCCCGGGAGGATGGAGTGGCCAGCTCAGGCTCAGTCAGCTGGGGAGTAGGGAGAGGAAGCTGCGATAGAGGATGTCCATGTGTTTCTAGATGTACTAGCAGAGGGTCTCTCTGCTCGTGTTGCACGACTGGAGGCTAGACTCGAGGACTACCATGAGGAGATTGACACCCGTCTTGAGGAGCTCAACTTAGAGCAGTCCTCCATGGCTTATCAAATGTCTTCCATGGCTTATCAGTTGGGATGGATGGAGGAGTGTCAGCTCAAGATGTTCGAGATCATGCAGAGTTGGACGCTGAGTCAGCAGCCTCCACCTCCTCCACCACCTCCGGTCGATGATTCTAGTGGATGGTAGCTAGGCCCACATTTATGTACTTTCTTTTATTTTTGTAGTGAGGCTGAGTGTTTGGACTTTTGTTTTTCTTGTAGGAATGACTTTAAGATAAATGAAATATTTTGTTTTGAAAAATTGTGTGTCTTTTGCTTGGTTGATGTGTGTGTTGATGTGTATGTTTATGTATTCCTATTATGTCATGTCATGACATCATTTTTCATCTAATTATTTTAAATGGCATGATAATGTGTAGGTTTGATTTTAATTAGATTATATCTTTATGTTATGACATCATGATTATTGGCACATGTTTAGTTATGCTATCTTATATGTCATAATCATCTTTCATGCATTTTTTATTAATCTGATTGATTTAAGGAAAATGGCATGATTTGAAGTCCCAAGTATAAGGGAATCAAATAGAGTTGTCTAGAAAATGCATGAAACCCTAAGAACCTAAATCCACATCTCACATTAAATTGACATGTGTGTATATTGATACACCCTAGACACATGTGAGATGTTAGGAAATGAGTTAAACTCATGTGCTTATTGAGTACATCATATTGAGTTTAGAACTCAGTAAATGATAATGATGAATCATGAGGAAAGCTAATGTATAAGTCATGTGCATCTAGCCCATAGTCCATGATTCAAATAGGTTTTCAAAAACATTTTAATATTATTTTAGAAAACTTTAGTGAAGTCTATCTTTTGATAGCAATCACCATCGAAGAAGTTGATACAAAGTAGGTCAAAAACATTGAAAGTTTCAATGGTTTTGAACTTTGTATCAATCTCTTATTTTAATGGGTATTTTATTTTAAAACTATTTTTCACCCATTGCATTTCATGTAAGTAATGTATGAATGGACTTTCACAATTTTTCGGTATACGTATTTTTATTTATGCATTTCAAAAACTTGTTTCTGGAAATCTATTTTTTGAAAATTAAAAAGCAGTCGACTGTTTCAGTATATCAGTCAACTAATGATGCTAGCAGTCGACTGATTGCTGATCAAGTCGACTACCGAGCTGATTTCGAGTGAACAAAGGTTGTTTAGCCCATTTTCAGCTATCCCTATGTACTCTAATTGCTCCTAATCCTAGGATATGCTTTGGAAAGCATTGGAAGGGTGAAATTCCATTGGAAATGGATTCAGAGAGTTAGTTCGGGAGAGAGTCAAATTTCAAAATGTGTGAAAGCTCAAGTTTGAACTTTTGCCTTCAATTTTGATGACTTAGTGTTCCTATAGGCTTAGAGAATCTCCAAGGACATTGTGTTGGGATGTATACTGAAAAGTCTATCTTTTGTATGAACATCTTTATTTTTGAAATAAGAATCACATGATCATTGTTTGCATATTTATGGTTATGCATATTATCTAATAAATTACATTGTAGATAACATGGTGTGTAGTGTCACACGAGAGATCATGTTATCAGTTCCTTGTAAAGTATAAGGCTCACAACTGAGATGATTTTGGACAAACCATTGGTATGGTTGTAGTATAATTTGGTATTTGTTTGTCTTGGCCATAGAATTACACTAGTACACTTTGTGTGTATTGAGCAGGACCGACTTAGAGGTGATTCGATTTATTACTGACTACATAATTGAATCAGACCTCGGATATTATGGTGTACATGCTCTTAATCCCGATATAATAACGAGCACTATACTTAGTACTTATTTCTTTGATTTACCAATGGTCGAGATTTATAGAGTAAATCGATAGGCTCGGTAAGTTGAGAAATGATATTATTTATATGGTGTGACGTTAATTATAGGAGGAAACCGTGTCCTATATATTAGGATGATGATGTCCCCTTGAGGAGCTCATAAGGTTCATCATGTAAACCCTACAGGTGGACTTGGTCCGGCATGATGATAAGGTTGAGTGGTACTACTCATGGAGTTAGATGTTGATTATTTAATTGTCAATAAATTAATTAATTGACGGACATTCGAGATCTTAAACACGGGGAGATATTTGTACAAATAATATATGGAGCCCATATTTATTTATGGGGTTGGTGAGGTAGATCAATGATAATCCTCTAGTGGAGTGGATTATCATTAATGGATCGGACTTTATGTGGGCTTGATCCATTGGATGGCCAAGATCCAACTCCTCCTCATGGTCCCTATTGTAGCCTATTAAAACCCTCATGAAGCCAAGATCCGATGGTGGAAAATGGAACTCTAGATCTGATGGTGGAAAATGGAACTCTAGATCTGACGATGGAGATAAAATCTCTAGATCCGACGGTGGAGATTAAATCCCTAGATCTGACGGTTGAGATTAAATCTCTAGATCCGATGATTGAGATTAAATCTCTAGATCTGATGGTGGAGATTAAAAGGAGGCTTAATCCTAACTCTATAAATAAGGCTTAAGGGGTGGGCGGTAAGGAGAACTCATGAAGATTAGGGTTTTGGTTTGGGCGGCTAGGGTTTGGGAATTGGCTTGGGCGGCAACAAGTTGGGAGATTAGGGTTTGTTTCCTTCTCTTCCTAAGGAGTAGCCAGCACCCATCTTCTTCCTCTCTACTTTGGCCGACGCCCATCCCTCTTCCTATATTCCTCCTTGGCCAGTAGCAACAAGGGAAAAAGTTTCTTCCTTTGTAGCTCTTGGCCGGTGCCCATACCATCTCCTTCATCCTCTCCTTGGCCAGCGGCAACATCAAGTTCCTTGGCTTGGTGGTCGGTTCTAGATAGGAGAAGGAGTTTTATTTGATTCTTCCCTTTGTTCAGAGCAAGCAAGGAAGGGAAGAATGTGATCTAGGAGGCTTCAACTCTTGGAAGATCGTTGCCCACACAATGTCCAAGAGGAGGATAGGATATACGATAGACCTTGAGGTAAACAAGAGGTATAATTCTTGTTTTGCTTTCCTTTTGTTTCTTTGTATATTGTATGTATTGTATGTGGCTAATTTACTTGGACCCCGAAGACAAACACAAAAACCGGTGATCCGTACATCGTCTATTCCGTGGCTAATCGAAGAAAAGAGGTAGGTTGTTTGTACAACAAGTTTGTTCAAGTGACCACTCTATTCGTATAGCACGATGATGAATCGGTTGCTTGGGTAATCCCTCTTTGCCAAGTATTAATTTTTTTAATCGGGGGACGTAGATGGGATCGCCATGAACAAGTGACCGAGTTGAAGTGGGAAGCGAAGTTTCTCCCTTCACATTGTTGGTGCAATGATCAAGGGGGAGCAAGCCTTTAGGGGGATTTTATCCATCATGGGATGATGGATGTCTTTTCCTCAAAGGGGGAGAATTGGAGAATGAGGATTGCCTCTCATTTAGTGATATGTGACTTATCACTAGGAAGAGTGAAGGCATCCTACATGTTTATGGGACTAAGGGGGAGATTGTAAGATCTCATTAGTATGTGAGACATTAAAACCCTTGGGGAGTATTTTTGAAGTATGCCAAAGGGGGAGAAGTGAGATTTAAGTTAGGTAAACCTTCACTATGCTTTAGAAATGGAAGTATTTATGTTTAGGTTATTCTTAGCCTAACTTAAAAGTATTGTCAAACATCAAAAAGGGGGAGATTATTGGTGCAATCGATCCAGATCACGATTGACCGAACTCGAGTTTGACTTGAGTAGTATTTTGATGTTTGACAATGGGTTAACTATATGGTTAACATGGGGTTGACCATATGATGGAGAAGTCCAAGTGGGACACTGTGCAATTGGAAAGTCCAAGTCTTGTGTACTTAGCATGGAAAGTCCAAGTCTTGTGTACTTAGCATGGAAAGTCCAAGTCTTGTGTACTTGGCAATTAGAAAGTTCAAGCATTGGTCTTGGTAATTGAAAAGTCCAAGCATGGGTCTTGGCAATTGGAAAGTTCAACATGGAGTTATCAAGGGAAGTCCAAGGGTGTAATGTTAGTGCCTATAAGATTCACATATCTCCACAATGGCATGATATTGTCCACTTTAGGCCTAAGCCCTCATGGTTTTGTTTTTAGGCTTTACCCAAAAGGTCTCATACCAATGGAGAAATCTTTTCATCTTATAAGCACATGATCTTTTCCATGTCTTACCAATGTAGGGCTTTGATTGTATTCCCAATACTCCAACAATCCCCCCTCAAATGAAGAACCACATTGACCCCCCTCAAACATATTCGTCCTCGAAGGACATCCTCTGCTTGATGTCCAATCCTCAACCCACCAGGACTTCCTGCCAATTGTCTGGTCCTCCTGACCCAGCTAGACTTCCTGCCAGTTGTCCAACCCTTCTGGCCCAACTGGACTTCCTGCCAGTTGTTCGGTCCTCCCGACCCAACTAGACTTCCTACCTGGTGTCTGGTTCTCTTGATCCGGACATGGGAGTTCAACTTCCTTTGTTCGAGGTTCATGGCTTGACATGGACCATGGCTCTAATACTAATTGTTAGTGCCTATAAGATTCACATATCTCCACAATGGCATGATATTGTCCACTTTGGGCCTAAGCCCTCATGGTTTTGTTTTTAGGCTTTACCCAAAAGACCTCATACCAATGGAGATATCTTTTCATCTTATAAGCACATGATCTTTTTCATGTCTTACCAATGTGGGACTATGATTGTATTCCCAATACTCCAACATGTAATATTGGCGACGTAAAGTCCAAGTTGTAGTCTTGGCGGCATAAGTGCAATGGTTGGCAGCGTAAAGTCCAAGTGTGTGTCTTGGCAGCATAAACCCAAATGTGCCTTGGCGGTGTAGACCCGATTAGCATGACAATAGCCGATGGAATCACCTAAAAGCTAGCGTATGGATGAACAAGTCATGGATGACTTGGAGGGATCCAATAGGTGTGAGGTTGATGGAAGCGGCTAGAAGGCTTAGGTCAAGGCTAAGGGTGGTTTATCAAGTATAAAGGGATAAGACTTGAGTTAAACCTCTTGTTTGAGGCGTGTCAGTCGACTAGGGTTATGGATCAGTCGACTAGCCGAGTGTTTGACACTTGGCAGCCTAGTCAACTTGGATCAGTCGATTGGGGTTATGAGCAATCAACTGGCGGGAGTCAACTAATGCTCGACTGCTATTTTGTGGTCCAAAAGTTAACTGTTAGGGTTTAGCAATCGACTGTTTTATAGCAGTCGACTACCATGAAGGGCAGTTGACTATTCAAGGTCGACATGAGCATAGAAGCTTGGGTAGCCAACTGATCAGTCGAATGTCAGTTCAGCAGTCGACTGCTAGTAAGGGCACCAAGGTTTCTCCACCTCCGATGTGTCACCGAGAAGGAGATATTTGATTAGTGGTGTGTACATCACTAGAGCTCACATGAGCTCACCCCATGGAGTAGGAACCATAGGTTTCGAACCACGTATATCCTTGTGTTGATTGCACTTGTGAGTTTGTATTTGTGTTCATATTGTATTTCTATATTCCACTACATTAACATGTTTTGTAGACAAGCACAAAAATGATCGAATTCCAAGCGAATGAATGTACGCGCCATTCACCCCCCTCTAGCACGATGCCAACGGTCCTACAATTTTTCATCTTTTATTTGTTTTTACTTGTATTTGATCATTTATTCTTGTATAAGCTCATATTTTAAGAGGTTTCTCCACCTCTAGTTTGTTGCCAAGAAGGAGAAGGTGTTAGTGAGGGTAGATCACTAGACTGCCACCGTGGAGTAGGAACCTTAGTTTCAAACCACATAAAATTGTTTTTTCGTGAATGTGTTGTGTATTTGGATCTTGTCTATGTTTTATTTTATTTCCGTTGTGCACCAAGAAGTTGTAGACAAGCACGACATAATCAAAGCGAGAAATCGAAGATCGCTATTCACCCCCCCTCTCTAGCTCATCGATGGTCCCAACAAGTGGTATCAGAGCAAGGTCGCTCTTTAAGGAATAACAACCAAGAGAAGCACTAGAGGAAGAAGACAGTAATCGCTAAGAAGGATGGAGGTTGGGGGCAGATTTGGACTTGACACAAGGTTCCTACCTCCTTACAAGCTAGGAGGGTTGAGTCAATGGAAGTCAAGGATGGAGATGTTCATTCAAATGAACATCAAAGAGTCGACTGAGGAGAAAATCCAACAATCCAAGATCAAGGAGGGCTTTGAATTTCCAAGGGAAGACTCCATAAGAAAAAGAAATGGACTGAGGAGCAAATCCCAAAATCCAAGACAAATGAAAAGGTAGTTTTAATTTTAATGAAATCAATACCTAAAAAGTTATTGTATAGCATTGGTGAATTCAACGATGCTAAGGAAATGTTGAGCAAATTGATTGAGCTCAATAAGAATTCTTTGTCGACACTAGGAGAAGAGGAGTCCAAGGAAGAGTGCTCCTCATCTCAAGCTCATGAATGCTTGTGCAATCGACCCAGGTCACGATTGACCAGACTCGAATTTGACTCGAGTAGTATTTTGATGTTTGACAATGTGATTGTCATGGGAAGTCCAAAGAATGGTCTTGGCATTTGAGAAGTCCAAGTTATGTGTACTTAGCAGGTAAAGTCCAAGTCATGGGTACTTGGCAATGTAAAGTCCAAGTCATGGGTACTTGGCAATTGAAAAGTCCAAGCATGGGTACTTGATAAGGAAAGTCCAAAGGTATAGTCTTGGCAGCATAAGTCCAAGTTGTAGTCTTGGCGGCGTAATGTCCAAGTGAACTTTAGCGGTGAAAGTCCAAGTATGGATACTTGGCAATTGGGAAGTCCAAGGGTGTGATAATAGCGGCATAAAGTCCAAGCTGTAGTCTTGGCGGCATAAGTCCAATATTTGGCAGCGCAAAGTCCAAGCATTTATCTTTGTTGCATAAGTCCAAATGTATCTTGGCAAAGAAGACTCGATTAGCATGACAATAGTCGATGGTAGCACTTGAAGGCTAGCGTATGGATGAACAAGTCATGGTTGACTTGGAGGGATCTGATAAGCGTGAGGCTGATGAAGGTGGCCAGAAGGCTTAGGTCTAGGCTAAGGATGGTCTATTAAGTATGAGGGGATCATACTTAGTTAAACCTCATATTTGAGGTTTATTTGTCGACTGGGGTTATGGATCAGTTAACTAGCCAAGTGTTTGACACTTGGTAGCCTAGTTAACTTGGATTAGTTGACTAAGATTATGATCAATCAACTGGTCAAGGAGACAACTGAGGCGCGTCTGCTGATCTATGGCTCTGGCAGTCAACTGCTAGGGTTTAATAGTCGACTGGTTCATAGAAAATGACTGCTAGAGTTTGCCAGTCTTTTGATTTAAGTGGACACGATCACAGATGTTTTGGAAGTCGACAATTTCAGTCGATTGTCAGGGTAGCAGTCGACTGCTGGCAAGGGCAGTCAACAGCTAGTGTATCCGTTAGAGTTTTTTCAGTGTGGATTGAGAAATTTTGAGACAATGACACTATGGGCAGTCGACTTGGGCCTTTTGGCAGTCGACTACAAGGCATGAAATTAGTCATCTGCATGATATAAAAGGAGCAGCTAATGGAGGATTTTGGCCATGGTTCTAAGGGTGATTTGAGGCGAAGTGCTGGTCCATTTCGGGATCCTTCATGCTCGTCCAAGCAACCAACAAGAAAAACATTCAAAGTGATCTTTTGTAAAGTTTTCTTTACATCGTTGTTGATTTAGTGGTGGTGTGTATCACTAGAGCTCACTTGATCTCGACCCGTGGAGTAGGAACCCTATGTTTTGAACCACATTACATCTTGTATATTGTAAGTGTTTGTCATATTTTATTATCATTATTTGTTTCCGCTGCACTAACAAGTTTTGTAGACAAGCATGATCGAGTGAATTCCAAGCGACAAGTGAAATCTCTATTAACCCCCCTCTAATGATGCCATCCGATCCCTAACAAATGGTATCATAGATAGGATGCTCTTTAAGGCTTAACAACCAAGGGAGCACGCTAGAAGGAAGAAGAAAGATGGAGGAGCCAAGTTTTAGACTAGGTCATGACATCAACACACCACCATCCTACGAAGACTATGGATTTGAAGGTTTCAATCAATGGAAAATAGGGATTGAGAACTTCCTGATGATGGTGGATATCAAACTATGGTTCACCTTGATAGAAGGTTGCAAATTTGCAAGGACCAAGAAGGGTGGAATCTTCAAGGTTTAGAAATGGACCAAGGAACAACTCAAGGGGTTCAAGACAAACCTTAAGGTAATAAAAATGCTAAGTGATTTATTACCCAATGATGTCTTGTCCAAATTAGGTAAATATAAGGATGCCGAGGAGCTTTGGAGCAAATTGGAAAAGTACCATGAGAATCCTTCACCATCCCAAGAAGTAGAGGAGAAAGTCGAAGAAGAACCAAGTTGCTCATCCTCTCAAGCTCAAGAAGAAAGAACATCATCATCATCCCAAGATCTTGAGGAATCAAAGGTTGAAAGGCCATCAACATTTGAGGAAGAGGAAATTGTGGAAGTTTCCACCCCTTGGATTGAGGGGGAGGAGAGACCATCCTCAATGCCAGAGCAAGAAGAAGAACCATCTACCTTCGGAAGAGATAAAGAACCAACTTCGGCTCCCACCACCGACCTAGGTAACTCATATGCTTTGATTAAAAATAAAAATCATATTGTATGCTTAGAGTATAAGGAAAATAGACATTACAAGAGTAAGTGTCCAAAGCGGGTCAAGAAAATGACACAAGTAGTGCCAAATCCTAAGGATGTCGAAGCCCCAACAATTAAGATCAAAGAGCACATTATGTGCTTCAAGTGCAATCAAAGGGACCACTATAGGACTCAATGCCCTAGGAGGAGGAAGCAAACCAAGGGCAAAGAAAGAGAATCACATGTAGGGGGAGATTCTAAAGCAAACCCTAAGGTAAATTTAAATAACGCTCCTACTTTACATAATGATAGAAAACATGCTAGAAATTTCCTTGCTATTACTCATGAAAAGCATGCTAGAAATAAAAAAATATTTTTTCTTAGGTTCAAGTATGATAATCCTAGATCTAAGGATAATTCAAAATCTACTCCACCTAAGGATGTCAAAAACCTAGGAAATAACCCTAAGAAATCTAGACATATGTCTAGGAGAAAGAAAAATATCCCAATACCTTATGAAAAATCAAAAATTGGAAAATTGGAATTGGAGTTTTGAGGTCCAAACTTGAGAAATTAGAAAAGACCTCCCTAAGAAAGATGGAAAAATCATTTATGGGGTCTAATGGACAAAATCTAGGGTTTAGGAGGCAAGAGACTTCCCAGGATAGGAAAGGCTTGGGTCATAAGCCTAAGTCCAAGGAGGTTGTGCCAACCTACCATAGCATTCCATTTGACTATGGAACCATCCATAGGTCTAAGAAACCCAAGGTTACTAGGGAAGTCATCCCTAAAGCTAACCATGGTAAGTGTCAAGTGACTAAGACTACAAAGAAGCCTAGGAAAGTCACTAGCAAAGTTACAAGGGAAGTTACCCCTAGAGTTGACCTTGACAAGACCCAAATGACTAAAGATTCAAAGCCTAAAAGGGTCATTAGGAAGGTACTAAGGGAGGATATCCCTAGTGAGTACCTAGCAAACCCAAGGAGCTCAAATAGGTTTTGGGTTCCTAGGAGCGTGATTCTCTCGTGCTAGATGGGTTAGGGTGTGTCAACTTGAATTGGTAAGGTAGTTAACCTAACCATAGCAAAGTTAGCATTTTAGGACATTTTCAAAGTAATGTGATGCTTTGGAAATGAGGTTAGAATTTTGATCCTAAATATTGTAGGATGTGCACATAGAATTTGAGAAGTATGGAAAATTGATCAAAATTTGCACAATTAGGTTTAGAGGTCATGGTCTGTCATTTTGGATTTTTGGCACACTTGAGATAATTGTGTTTAAGGAAAAATTATTTTAATTTTAGAAAATACCAATTTGGGCCTAACATTTAGGTATTATATACCTTTGTATTTCATACTCTTTGTTAGTGTCTATAAGATCCACATATCTCCACAATGATATGATATTGTCCACTTTGGGTCTAAGCCCTCATGGTTTTGTTTATGGGCTTTACCCAAAAGGCCTTAGTCCAATCAAGATATCTTTTTATCTTATAAGCAGATGATCTTTTCCATGTCTTATCAATGTAGGACTTTGATTGTATTCCCAATACTCCAATAATCCCCCCTCCCTCAAACGAAGGACCACATTGACCCTCCTCAAGCCTATCCGTCCTCGAAGGACATCCTCTGCTTGATGTCCAATCCTCAATCCACCAGGACTTCCTGCCAACCTGCGTACTCGACCCACCGGACTTGTCGCTTGTCCAGGCTAGTTGTTCAATCCTCCCGACCCAACTGGACTTCCTTCCTGGAGTCTGCTTCTCTTAATCCGAACATGTGATCTCAACTTCCTTGTTTCGAGGTTCATGGCTTGACATAGACCATGGCTCTAATACCAATTGTTAGTGCCTATAAGATCCACATATCTATAGGGTTTTGCTTATCGAGTCCGTGAGGGGAAACATCGCTTCCCACTTCATCTTGGTTGTTTGTTCATGGCGATCCCATCGATGTCCCCGGATTAAAAAAAATTAATCCTAGATAAAAGGGATTGCCCAAAAAATCAAGTCATCGTCGTGCTATTCGTTTAGAGAGGTCACTTGAACAAACTCGTTGTTCAAGCGACCAACCTCTATTCTACGAGTAGCCGCGGAATAGACGATGTATGGATCGCCGACTTTTGTATTTATGTTCGGGATCCAAGTATTATTTAGCCACAAACAGAATATATCATGCTCATAATTAGAAAAACAAATACAAGAAAGTAACAAAAGAGAATAGAGAATAGATATACCTCTCGATCTTCTAATGTATGACCTTCCTCCTTTCGGACGTCGTGTGGGCGACTATCTACCAAAAGTTGAAGCTCCTAGATCGCCAATCTTCCTTCCTTGCTCGTTCCGAGCAAGAGGAAGAATAGAAACAAAGCTCTATTCCTTCTTTCAACTAACCAACAACCTCCAAGGATGGAGCTTGCCGCCGGCCAAGAAGGAGGAGGAGATTAATGGTTGCCGGCCAAAAGCTTCAAGGGAGGACCCTAAGCCTTTGTTCCACCGGCCAAGGAGAAGGAGAAGAGGGAGTTTGGATGCCGGCCAAGGGTTGGAAGAGCTTCAATGGGCGCCGGCAGTTTGTGGAAGAAGAACAACACAAGGAAAATCTTTCCTTATTAGGTGTTGCCCAAGCCCAAACCCAAGCTCTTATTCTTGCCGCCAACTCCAAAACCCTAGATTCTCTTGAATGATTCTCCACGCCAACCCCTTGTCCTCCTTTTATAGAGTTAGGGATAAGCCTCCTTTTAGTCTCCACCATTGGTTCTAGGGATTTAATCTCAACCGTCGGATCTTAGAGATTTAATCTCTACCTTTGGATCTAGACTTTTGTTTCTATCCATTGGATCTAAGCTTCAAGAGGTGTTAATAGGCTACATTAGGGACCGTGAGGAGGAGTTGGATCTTGGCCACCCATGGATCAAGCCCACATAAAGTCCGATCCACTAATGATAATCCAATCCACTAAAGGATTATCATTGATCTACCTCACCAACCCCCATAAGATAATATGGGCTCCATATATTATTTGTACATTTTCTCCCCGTGTTTAAGATCTCGAATGTCTATCGATTAATTAATTTACTGACCATTAATTAATCAACATCTAACTCCATGAGTAGTACCACTCAACTTTTTCACCATGCCGGACCAAGTCCACCTGCAGGGTTTACATGATAAATCTTATGAGCTCCTCAAGGGGACATCATCATCATAATATATAGGACACAGTTTCCTCCTATAATCAACAGCACACCATATTGTTGGGGATCGATTGGCCGGCTAGAGGGGGGTGAATAGCCCTCTTACGATGAATGTCGGAATTCTCTCGTTCGTTTGCTCGTCTACACAATCATTAGCGCAAGCGGAAGCATAAACAATAAAGACAAAGCAATAAACGAAAATACAAACACTAACAAAGAAGATGTAACGTGGTTCACGGCTACACCGCTAATCCATGATCCTGATTCGTCCGAGGTGAATCACTCCTTCAAAGCCAATCACTATTGGTCTTGCACCAAGCTAGGTGGAGGTAACCTTTACAAATCAAGCACACTCCTTCTTTTACATTAGATGTGAAAGAAAGCTAAGAGAAGGAGTTTGAATCTTGTGGAGCACTTGGATGGTCGTTTAGAACTTGAGCATTAGCCTCTCAAAGGCTCACACCATCTCTTTTTATAGAGAGGGTTGATTTCTTCCCATTGGCCGCCACCAGTCGACTGCTGCCCTTGGCAGTCGACTGCCGTCACTACAACGGCCTCCGAACACGTCGGATCCCGACCGTTGTAGTCCAACGGATCACTTGGCAGTCGACTGATGGACCTCACCAGTCGACTGCTGCCTCCGTAGTCGACTGCCCAGTCGGCTACGAGCGGTTCTGTGCCCGCGACATCCTCTAGCAGTCGACTGCCATTCCATGGCGATGATCAGCTGCATAAACCTCATCATCGATCGGATACTACCAAACACACTCGACTCCGATCAGCCATTCCATGGCAACTCAAACTTAACATAAGTTTAAGCTTCTGGCGGTCGGGTAAACCTTAACCCTTGCGGTCAAGTCTCCGACACTCAGCCATTCGGCCAAGTTCACCTAATGAGCTACTTATATTTCACTCATTCTCTTATCTCACTCGAATTCCCTCGTCGAAGCTCTCTTCGTTTGCGGCCATGTCCCTCGACAGCATCAGGTGCACGACTCTGCAATGCTCCTTTGCGTCTCTTGCCTCCGAAGTCTGGTTCCTTGGCTTCACTTCAAGTCATCTCGTCCAGCGGTCCCTCGGATGCTCCAAGCGCACGGCTTCCGTAAAGTCATCCTTCACCGACTCAAGGACCGAGGTTGTGAGGGTGAACCCGCCAAGACTCCATGTGCGAATTACTAAGTCCTGCAAGACTCCAACGCACATATCAAATAACAATACCAACCTAACTTAAACTCTTTTCCACACACATCAAAACCTTATCATGGAAAGAGATTGCCTTAACAATCTCCCCCTTTTTGATGTGTGGCAATCCGTTTAAGTTAGGTAAAAACATTTGATATAAATTTCTAAGGTAAGAAAGCATGTAAACATAAACATGATATAACTACATGCAACTCCCCCTTAATCCATTAAACTCTCTCTACAAAATCTCCCCCTATCATAATTTACTTAAACACAATTATTTCTCCCCCTTTGACACCATCAAAAAGATTAATACTAAGTTATAAACTCATGGCATCAAGTCTAATAGAAGGAAAATACAAAAAATATGTTTAAAATATGAAATCAGAAAATATTAGACTATTTTTCAGGTGAGCGATCATCATTGCTATCGGTATATGTGATCATTTGGCACAATGGTTTCCGAAATTTTGATTTTCTGGGCGAATTTCAGAAATGTATTAAAAATTCTAGAAAATTCAAAAAATCATGAAATTTGGGGAACATATTTCTTGTAAGATTCTTTATCAGTGAAAATTAGTTTTTCATGAAAAGGCATTATATTTCCAGAGATTTGACAAAAATCCAAAAGTTTTAAAAACCACTAGGTTGTTGATCATTCTAGTATCAAGTTTAACACCTAGTTTTGCATCCAATTGTTTCAAAATATGAATACACATATTTTAAGGTAAGAAATTGTTTTGAAAACATATGAAATATCCAACCATGATATTTGGGCAATATGTCTATGAATTAAACATAAGTCTTCCCCATGATTGGTCTATTATTGCTATTTTGATACTTTAAATGACCATCTAAATGCCATAGGCATTAGTGGACATTTGTATCATCCTAACATCTCACCCATGCTAAGTTTTCAATCAAAGTAGCCTATGGTGAGTGTGAGATGCATCCTAGGGGGTATTTGTATATACTTAACCATTATATTCATGCAATTATATTAAGGTTAAGTATCAACCTAACAATCCTCATGATCATAAAGGCATATATCAATTAATTCTACATTATGATCATGAAACACATATATTCATGAATTATTATCATGCATTAGGTATTATGTCATGATAATAAGCAAAATATCACCTAAGGCATGATTTAAACCCTATTTCTTATGATGATGTGCCAAATATCAAAATCATAAATCATGATTGCAAACATACATAGCAATTACATTAATCATCATGATTTAAGCATTATTAACTATTTATAGGCACGTTATCATCACCTAACACTATTTAAAAATGTTGTCCTGCCATCCTAAGTCAACCAAAATATGATATAGGTCAATTGCATATGGTTGACTACCCTAGGGTTATCCTAACCCTTAAGGATGGATTTTGGAACCCAAAATAAGTTCTTGCCTATGGGGTTCACTAGATACTCCTTGGGGATCCATTTCCTAGCAATTACCTTCTTCTTATCTTGTCCCCTAGCAATTAGGCATTTATAGGCCTTTTCATTTTTCTTTTCTTTATAACCTAGGCCTTTCTTATTAAAATTTGCCCTTTGGCTCCCAATTATCATATTCAAGGTGTTTGAGCCAATTGTAAACTTTTCTAGGGATTTGGTTAAATAATCTACTTTCTCTCTTAAAGCCCTATTTTCATTCATGCATGCATCACTAACATTAAATGGCATATATTCATGTGAGCATGCATCATTATCATGGCAAGAAGAAATATTTTCATTTTCATTTAAGCATGCTTTTTCTAACTTATTTTCTAAGTCCTTAATTTGATCTAACATGCTCTTATTTTTCTTCTTTGCTCTAAATAAATCCTTAGTTAAGCTAGAAATCATAGAAACTATTTTACTAGGTGAAAGATTGGTTACCATAGTTTCCATGTCCTCTTCTTCTTCTTCGGATGAGGAGGATGATGATGTGGAGGAGACTCCCCCTTCATTTGAGCTCTCTCCACTTGAGCTTGATCCTTCATTTTCGGTGGAGGAGCAATCCAAGTCATCAAAGGCCATTAAGGCCAAATTGGTGACAAAGGCATTCTCCTCTTCCGATGATGATGAAGAGGATGAGGATGGATCATCCCAAGTCCTTGCCTTGAGAGCTTTGGCCTTTCCCTTTTCCTTTGTCTTCTTCTCCTCTTTCTTCTTGCTCCCCTTTTTCTTCTTCTTTTCTTCTTTCTTCTTCCTCTCTTCTTTGCTCTTGTTTAGGAGGGGACAATTATCCCTTATATGTCCCTCTCCTTGGCAATTGTAGCATATGACTTTCCCCCTTGGTCTTCTACTCTTATCATTGGATTTATTAAATCAAAAACCTTTTAAAGCACGCCTTACCCTCCTTACCATATATGCTTCTTCCGTGCTATCCATGGAGGAGGAGGAGGAGGATGCTTCATCATCGGAGGAGGAGGGGATCTCTATCTTCTTCTTCCCCTTGTTTGCCAAGAATGCTACTCCTCTTGAAGGTTGGATTCTAGGCTCTTCTTGTATTCCTTCAAGTCTTGTTTCATGAAGCTCCATGGTTGAGAAGAATTCCTCCAAGGTGCTTACTTCTAAATTCTTGGAGATGTAGAATGAGTCCACCATGGAGCTCCACTTTAAGGACCGGGGAAAGGCATCTATGGCCTTCATTACCATATCCCGGTTGGAGAGCCTTTCACCTACACTTGTTAGTCCAATCAAAATTTCCTTAAAGCTAGAATGTAAGGAAGTTACCTTTTCTCCCTTTTCAAGCTTGATATTTGAAAGTTGGGAGCGGAGGAGGTCTCTTCTTGCTAGCTTTGCCTCCGAAGTGCCTTCATGAAGCTCTACTAGCTTCTCTCACATCTCCTTGGCACTTAGGCATTCTCCAATTCTATTTATTTCTTGTTGAGGAAGCACATTGTATAGATGGTGCTTGGCTTTTGAATTTGCAAGGTGCTCTTCCCTTTGCCTTTTGGTCCACCTAGATTTCTCTATTGGCTTCCCCTCTTCATCCCTAGGTAAAATGAAACCGGATTCCATTGTAATCATAATATCAAAATCCGTTTCGAAAAATACCTCCATTCGCTTCTTCCACCAAGCGAATTCTCCTTCAAACTTTGGTGGATGGATGTTTGAGCCGGCCATTTTGATGTAGAGCTTGTTGCGGCGGTTAGTCCTCGACAAGCGACCTGGCTCTGATACCACTTGTTGGGGATCGATTGGCCGGCTAGAGGGGGGTGAATAGCCCTCTTACGATGAATGTCGAAATTCTCTCGTTCGTTTGCTCGTCTACACAATCGTTAGCGCAAGCGGAAGCATAAACAATAAAGACAAAGCAATAAACGAAAATACAAACGCTAACAAAGAAGATGTAACATGGTTCACGGCTACACCGCTAATCCACGATCCCGATTCGTCCGAGGTGAATCACTCCTTCAAAGCTAATCACTATTAGTCTCTCCTTTGCACCAAGCTAGGTGGAGGTAACCTTTACAAATCAAGCACACTCCTTTTACAATAGATGTGAAAGAAAGCTAAGAGAAGGAGTTTGAATCTTGTGGAGCACTTGGATGGTCGTTTAGAACTTGAGCATTAGCCTCTCAAAGGCTCACACCCTCTCATTTTATAGAGAGGGCTGATTTCTTTCCGTTGGCCGCCACCAGTCGACTGCTGCCCTTGGCAGTCGACTGTCGTCACTACAACGGCCTCCGAACACGTCGGATCCCGACCGTTGTAGTCCAACGGATCACTTGGCAGTCGACTGATGGACCTCACCAGTCGACTGCTGCCTCCGTAGTCGACTGCCCAGTCGGCTATGAGCGATTCTGTGCCCGCGACATCCTCTGGCAGTCGACTGCCATTCCATGGTAGTCGACTGCTAAGCATAAAACCCATCAGTCGGATACTAGTCAAACACATTAGACTCAGAGCAGTCGACTGCCATTCCATGGTAGTCGACTGGTGCCGTGTGAAACTAAAACTTAACATAAGTTTGAGCTTCCGGCGGTCGGGTAAACCTTAACCCTTGCGGTCAAGTCTCCGACACTCAGCCATTCGGCCAAGTTCACCTAATGAGCTACTTACATTTCACTCATTCTCTCATCTCACTCGAAGTCCCTCGCCGAAGCTCTCTTCGTTCGCAGCCACGTCCCTCGGCAGCATCAGGCGCACGACTCTGCAATGCTCCTTCGCGTCTCTTGCCTCCGAAGTCTGCTTCCTTGGCTTCACTTCAAGTCATCTCGTCCGGTGGTCCCTCGGATGCTCCAAGCGCACGGCTTCCACAAAGTCATCCTTCACCGACTCAAGGACCGAGGTTGTGAGGGTGAACCCGCCAAGACTCCATGTGCGAATTACTAAGTCCTGCAAGACTCCAACACACATATCAAATAACAATACCAACCTAACTTAAACCCTTTGCCACACACATCAAAACCTTATCATGGCAAGAGATTGCCCTAACACATATAAATAATATTATCTCCCAACTTACCGAGCCTATTGATTTAATCTATAAATCTCGCTCATTGGTAAATCAAAGAGATGAATACTAAGTATATGTGCCCGTTATTATATCGGGATTAAGAGCATGTACAAAATAATATATGAGGTCCGATTCGATTATGTAGTCAGCAATAAATCGAATCACCTCTAAGTCGGTCCTGCTCAATATACACAAAGTGCATAAGTGTGATTCTATGGTCAAGACAAACCAATACCAAATCACACTACAACCATTCTGATGGTTTGTCCAAAGCCATCTCGGTTGTGAGCCTTTACTTATACTTTACAAGAAGCCGATAACATGATCTCCCGTGTGACACCACACACCATGTTATCTACAATGTAATGTATTAGACAATATTGCATAACCATAAAAATGCAAACAATGATCATGTGATTCTTATTTCAAAATAAAAATGTTCATACAAAAGATAGACTTTTCAGTATACATCCCAACAATCTCCCACTTATACTAAAAGACTATGTTGTCCTCAAACTGCTATACATCTGATTCTCATTCCCTCCACATTCCTATAAAAAGCTCTCGTCGGAAGAGCCTTAGTGAAAGGATCTGCCAGGTTATCCTCCGATTAAATCTTGGCCACAACAACCTCTCCTCTCTTTACAATTTCTCGTATCAGGTGGTACTTGCACTCTATGTGTTTACTAGCCTTATGGGCTTGTGGTTCCTTTGAGTTTGCAACTGCACCACTATTATCACAATAAATTGTGATAGTTCTGGGCAAACCAGGAATCACATCCAAGTCCATCAGAAAGTTCCTGAGTCACACAGCTTCTTTGGCCGCCTCAGAGGCTGCCACATACTCAGCTTCCATGGTGGAGTCCGCCACGCATTTCTGCATGACACTCCTCCATACAATGGCTCCACCTCCCAAAGTAAACATAAAACCTGAGGTAGAATTACTGTTATCCCTATCAAATTGGAAGTCGGAATCCGTGTAACCCACAGGGAGTAATTGGTCTGTCCGGTAAACCAACATATAATCCCTAGTCCTTCTCAGTTACTTCAATATATGCTTTACCGCAGTCCAATGTCCCTGTCCTGGATTACTCTGATATCTGCTGATCATGCCCACGGTAAAGCAAATATCTGGTCTCGTACATAGCATCACATACATGAGTCTTCCGACTGTCGAATCATAAGGAACTGCCTTCATCTCCTCTATCTCCTCAGATGTTTTAGGACACATCTCCTTAAATAAAGGAACTCCATGCCTGAATGGTAGAAAACCCTTCTTGGAGTTCTGCATGCTAAAACGATCCATAATCGTGTTTATGTATGAAGCTTGGGATAAGCACAACATCCTTTTCCTGCGATCTCTTATAACCTTGATCCCAAGGATGTGTCCCACCTCTCCCAAGTTCTTCATATCAAACTGTTTGGGCAACCATACCCTTACGTCTGATAACACCTTGATATTGTTGCCAATCAACAAAATGTCATCTATATATAGTACAAGAAATACCACTACGTTTCCGTCACATCTCTTGTATACACAAGACTCACCCGGACTTTGAATAAATCCATAAGACTGGATTACCTCATCAAAGCGGATGTTCCAAGACCTCGATGCTTGCTTCAATCCATAAATGGACCGATTAAGCTTACACACAAGATGCTCTTTGCCTTTAGCAACGAATCCCTCTGGTTGCTTCATATAGATGTCTTCCTCAAGACTTCCATTCAGGAAAGTTGTCTTGACATCCATCTGCCACACCTTATAATCTATATGAGTTGTTATGCAAAAGAGAATCCGGATAGACTTAAGCATGGCTACCGGCGAAAAGGTCTCCTCATAATCGATACCCTCTTTCTGAGTATACCCCTTCGCAACAAGCCTTGCTTTGAAGGTCTCAACCTTCCCATCTATTTCTCTCTTTCTCTTGTAGATCCACTTGCATCCAATGGTTTTTACACCATTGGGTGGTTCTACTAGCTCCCAGACCTGATTTGAATCCATAGATTCAATCTCAGTATTAATTGCACTTTGCCAAGATGCTACATCTTTATCTTGGATTGCCTCGTCATATGTCCAAGGATCAGGTTCATGTTCACCAAGGACCAAATCAGAAGATTCTCCCAAGAACATGAATCTTTCAAGCTGTCTAACAACCCTCCCACTACGATGAGGTATCTCCTGTGTATCCTCTGTGACACGCGGTGCAGTGACATGTGGTATATCCTCTTGTACCGGTGGTACTAAAGAAGTGACTTCCCCTTTTAATTCCTCCAGAACAATTTTACTCTTGGGCTTGTGGCTCATCACATAGTCTTCCTCTAGAAATTTGGCATTCATGCTAACGATCACCCTCTGATCTCTAGGACTATAAAACAAACCAGCCTTCGTTCCTCTAGGATACCCAACGAACATGCGTACTTCTGTACGAGGTTCCAACTTACCAACATCTGCCTTCAACACATGTGCTGGACTTTCCCATATCCGAATATGTCTTAGACTAGGCTTTCGCCCAGTCCACAATTCTGTGGGAGTAGAAGGCACTGATTTAGATGGAATCAAGTTCAGAATGTACACCTTCGTATCTAGAGCATATCCCCAGAACGAATCTGGCAACTCAGAATAACTCATCATCGATCTAACCATCTCCATAAGAGTCCTATTCCTTCGCTCTGCTACACCGTTCTGCTAGGGTGTGCCAGGTGTAGTCAATTGGGATTGAATCCCAACCTTTGATAAGTAGTTCCTAAACTCTCCCAAGAGGTACTCACCACCATGATCATATCATAGTGTCTTGATACTTTTACCTTGACGTTTCTCCACATCAGCCTTGAATTCTTTGAACTTGTCAAAGAATTTAGACTTACGACGCATCAGGTAAATGTATCCATATCTTGAATAATCGTCTATAAAAGAGACGAAATACTCAAAACCACCTCTAGCCTGGATAGACATAGGACCACACAAATCAGAATGAACCAATTCTAACACATCTTTGGCTCTATACCCCTTGGCCTTAAAAGGCCTCTTGGTCATCTTACTCTCCAAGCAAGATTCGCAGGTTGGGAGATCCTCCACCACTAATGAACCCAAAGGTCCATCAGCTATCAACCTTTGAATTCTACTTAGGTTAATGTGACCAAGCCTAAGATGCCAAAGATATGTTTGGTTCATCTTCGAAGGTTCTTTTCTCTTATTGGAATTAGAAGATGAGTTATTAATTTCAATATGCATCGTGGGAGCTTTTGGTTCAAGTGTGTACAAATTTCCTATCAATGCACCCGAACAGATAATGTCCCTATTCCTTTTTATAACAACTCTATCATTAAAAGAAATAGAATATCCATTCATAAACAATTTAGAAATCGAAATTAAATTCTTTCTAAATAAGGGTACATAAAGACAAATCTTAAGAATCAAAAGTTTATTTTTCTCAAAAGATAAATGAACATCTCCCACTGCAACAGCCTCCACCTTCGTGGCATTGCTCAAGTACACGATAATCTCCCCCTCAGTCAGACGTCTGGTTTCTTGGAACCCCTGCAAAGTATTGCAGACATGATCAGTGGCTCCCGTATCTACACACCAGGTGTCGGTAGATAACACCGCTAAACATGTTTCAATGACTAGACCAAAAGATATACCTTTGTTCTTGCGGTTGGGGCAGTCCTTCTTCCAGTGTCCAATCTGCTTACAAGTGAAGCACTTGCCTTTCGGCTTCTTCACTCCTCTTTGAGTACCTCCCACCGCCTTTGCCTCAGTTTGTTTCTTCTTCTTCTTGCCTTTCGGCTTAGAAGTAGAAACCTTTTGGGTCACCATGGCATGTGCCTGAGCACTCTGACGAAATAGCCCCTCTGCCGCCTGGAGTTCTGTCAGAAGTTTCACCAACGAATACAACCTCTTGTTCATGTTGTAGTTCAGGCGAAACTGCTTAAAACTCCTAGGTAGAGACTGGAGAATGATATCGACCTAGGTTTCCCCATCGATCTCAACTCCAAGGACCTCCAGCTCATTCAAATGAGCCATCATCTTGAGAACATGATCCCTCACGGGTGTTCCCTCGATCATGGTGGTCGTCATCAAGTTTCTCATGGCTTCTTGCCTCACAGCCCGATTTTGGTGTCCGAAAAGCTCTTTGAGATTGAGCATCATGTCATAAGCTGTGGGCATGGCTTGATGCTGATGTTGCAGTACATTTGACATAGATGCCAAAATGTAACACCGCGCCATCTCATCGGCCTTTACCCACTTCTTATAACTCTCTCTCTCCTTTTCCCCAGAATCTTCTGCAGGCTTAGGAGGGCACTCTTTGAGGAGTACATGTTTGTATTCCTCAGAAGTCAAGACAATGTCTAGATTCCTCTTCCAATCAACATAGTTGGGTCCAGTAAGTTTGTTCTCTTTCAGTATCACAGCAAGTGGGTTGAGAGTTATTTTGAAAGAAAACCTAAGAATGACATAAATCAAAACATTAGATTTCAAAAAATTATTGATTCCTCAAACAATAAAATTTTAAAATCAACCAATACCTCAAAACACCGAGAATATCGTATGCCACGATAGTGTGGACGTATACGAATTCTACATTTGTAAGAGGAGGTTTTACCCATTAATTTTACTATCTTGTCAATCTAACTTTTTGACAAGTAAAATTAATAGTTGGTTCCTCTTTGGCCCTATAAATAAAAGCAGTGACTCTGATGGGGAGGATACTTATATTTGTATCTAAGTGTTCACCATTACTCGGTACCAAGGTAATTATCTCGGGTTATGTGCCTTTCGATGGGGAAGTGCACACGCCCTTAATAATTCCCTATAACCATATTTGACCTTATGATCCACAAACAAACTCATCCGATGGGGAGGAAGGCACTCAGAGCCGACGTGCAAGTTTGTTTGCATCACTTGTCAAATCGTAATGGAGGCCGTGGGAATTTATAAAAATTTCCCTCTCCCACTTAGTAATTTGAAATTGAGGAATTTTTTTTGCCTATGATATGCATATCAAACAAAAAGCAATAAATATGAAAAATAAATTATTTTCCAACTATTATGGCTTTTGTCTTCAATATATCTCCCATCGCATCACCTTCTCGTCCGCTCCTCCTACGCCATGTTACGAGCCATCCAGAGATCCGAGCCGAGACTAAAATCTATTTTAATTTACATCCATCGATCCTATACTCCACGAGGGAGTGTACATGAAATCTAGATCAAAATCAAACTAAAATAAAAAGAGTGGCTAAACAATGCCATATCTAATTTACAAAAATTAAATACTAGCCTCGTCAACCCCGAGGATTCAACAAAATATACATATACAATCACATACACACATATGGCCATAATAGTCGGATCTTATGCCTGCAACCAAAGAGTTAACCTACGCATATCCTACTATTATCCGACACATATAATATATGAAAAGTGCATAAAAATTAACCAAATTCTAAACACACAAAACCGGAAACCTTGCTCTGATACCAATTGTAGGGTTTTGCTTATCGAGTCCGTGAGGGGAAACTTCGCTTCCCACTTCACCTTGGTTGTTTATTCATGGCGATCCCATCGATGTCCCCGGATTAAAAAAAATTAATCCTAGACAAAAGGGATTGCCCAAACATTCAAGTCATCATCGTGCTATTCGTTTAGAGAGGTCACTTGAACAAACTCGTTGTTCAAGCGACCAACCTCTATTCTACGAGTAGTCGCGGAATAGACGATGTACGGATCGCCGGCTTTTGTATTTATGTTCGGAAACCAAGTATTATTTAGCCACAAACAGAATATATCATGCTCATAATTGGAAAAACAAATACAAGAATGTAACAAAAGAGAATGGAGAATAGATATACCTCTCGATCTTCTAATGTATGACCTTCCTCCTTTCGGACGTCGTGTGGGCGACGATCTACCAAAAGTTGAAGCTCCTAGATCGCCAATCTTCCTTCCTTGCTCATTTTAAGCAAGAGGAAGAATAGAAACAAAGCTCTATTCCTTCTTTCAACCAACCAACAACCTCCAAGGATGGAGCTTGCCGCCGGCCAAGAAGGAGGAGGAGATTAATGGTTGCCGGCCAAAAGCTTCAAGGGAGGACCCTAAGCCTTTGTTCCACCGGCCAAGGAGAAGGAGAAGAGGGAGTTTGGATGCCGGCAAAGGGTTGGAAGAGCTCCAATGGGTGCCGACAGCTTGTGGAAGAAGAACAACACAAGGAAAATCTTTCCTTATTAGGTGCCGCCCAAGCCCAAACCCTAGCTCCTTTTCTTGCCGCCAACTCCAAAACCCTAGCTTCTCTTGATTGATTCTCCATGCCAACCCCTTGTCTTCCTTTTATAGAGTTAGGGATAATTCTCCTTTTAATCTCCACCATTGGTTCTAGGTATTTAATCTCAACCGTCGTATCTAGAGATTTAATCTCAACCGTCGGATCTTAGAGATTTAATCTCTACCTTTGGATCTAGAGTTTTGTTTCTATCCATTGGATCTAAGCTTCATGAGGTGTTAATAGGCTACATTATGGACCGTGAGGAGGAGTTGGGTCTTGGCCACCCATGGATCAAGCCCACAAAAAGTCTGATCCACTAATGATAATCCAATCCACTAAAGGATTATCATTGATCTACCTCACCAACTCCCATAAGATAATATGGGCTCCATATATTATTTGTATATTTTTTCCCCGTGTTTAAGATCTCGAATGTCCATCGATTAATTAATTTACTGACCATTAATTAATCAACATCTAACTCCATGAGCAGTACCACTCAACCTTTTCATCATGTCGGACAAAGTCCACCTGTAGGGTTTACATGATGAACCTTATGAGCTCCTCAAGGGGACATCATCATCCTAATATATAGGACACGATTTCCTCCTATAATCAACGGCACGCCATATAAATAATATTATCTCCCAACTTACCGAGCCTATCGATTTAATCTATAAATCTCGCCCATTGGTAAATCAAAGAGATGAATACTAAGTATATGTGCCCGTTATTATATCGGGATTAAGAGCATGTACAAAATAATATCTGAGGTCCGAGTCGATTATGTAGTCAGCAATAAATCGAATCACCTCTAAGTCGGTCCTGCTCAATATACACAAAGTGCACTAGTGTGATTCTATAGTCAAGACAAACCAATACCAAATCACACTACAACCATTCCGATGGTTTGTCCAAAGTCATCTCGGTTGTGAGCTTTTACTTATACTTTACTAGGAGTCGATAACATGATCTCCCGTGTGACACCATACACCATGTTATCTATAATGTAATGTATTAGACAATATTGCATAACCATAAAAATGCAAACAATGATCATGTGATTCTTATTTCAAAATAAAGATGTTCATAAAAAAGATAGACTTTTCAGTATACATCCCAATAATATCTCCACAATGGTATGATATTGTCCACTTTGGGCCTAAACCCTCATGGTTTTGTTTTTGGGCTTTACCCAAAAAACATCAGTCTAATGAAGATATCTTTTCATCTTATAAGCACATGATCATGATCTTTTCCATGTCTTATCAATGTGGGACTTTGATTGTATTCCCAATACTCCAACACTCTTATCATGCTTCATATGTTTGCATGAAAAGTGTATTTGTGATGTATCACATCTCACAAAAATATAAGGGTTACCTTGATGCACGCGATCACGACCTCAAATCTCCGATGAGAAATCGGCAAGGACCCAAAGCATGCACTCGTGCAACTCTCACAAGTGCATGGATATCGTCAAGTAATAAAAGATGTATCGATCCTAGAGAGACTAAGATTCGAATATCGTTTATCCAGTGGATGTTGTTGTTCAAAGAAAATATCCTAAGAGTAGGGTTTGCGAGGTCGACAGTAGTATAACTCAATTACGATGTCACTTGGAAAAAATGAAAGTTGGTTCAAAGTTCCCTTAAAGGATTCTAGGACTTTGGTTTCACTTTTGCATTGTTGAACATGCTATCAATTTAATGCCTTTAGGATCTCTAGCTATGATCTTGCGGGAGGATCATCTTGTATTTGCCCGATGAACTTTTGTTTCTACGAGGAACTATCTATTTCTAACTAAGTTTTCCTTTCGAATCGTCAGAGCTCAGGGGGTTGATACCATTGGGAGCCTCCTGTCACTAGGGTCCCTCAACCCTTCTAGAGTTGATGTCTTCTACTTTGGGCCTTTTGGTAAGATAGGTTATTAAGGTACATGGATATCCTAGTAATCCCTATGAAGAGATGGATCATATTTCATATCCTACTCTATCATATTCTACTTTCTATGGTTATGGGAGGGAGGATGACCGCAAGATTCCTCCTTAGTTCTCCTAGGATTTTGATAGAAAGGCTTTCCATCCTTGTATTGGATATATGCAGTAGAAATATAATCAAGATATAATTCTCATCGATCTAAACAACATTAATTGCAAATAGATTCAAAGGAGATGAATAACTATTTGAACTAGCATGTCCACATATACAAGCTACTCCCTAATCCTAGATTCGAAGTATCTACTCCATAAATGAATGAGAAAAAACACAAGACATCTTAAGGTGAATCATTACAATATGAATAGAATGAAAAATAAAGACAATAATTTTTATTCTATCTGATGTGGTGTCTTGGTTCTTCTCCATGGTGCTGGAGCATCGAGTTAGATCTTCAAGTCACTTCCTCCCCGTTGTGAGTCTCTGGTGCTTCTTAGGGCACCTTCTTGTCATTCTAGCCATCGGGCCTCCTCCCTAGGGTTTGAGCGTGCCTTCCTTAATGAACCCATTTAGGAATGTCGATTTTACATCCATTTGATGGAGTTTAAAACCCATGTAAGAGGCATATCCTAATAGAATTCTAATGGACTCTAACCTAGCAACCGGGGCATATGTTTCATCATAATCAAGTCCTTCAACTTGATTGAAGTCCCTTGCAACTAACCTTGCCTTATTCCTAGTTATATTGCCTTGATTATCTATTTTGTTCCTAAAGACCCATCTTGTAGTAATGATGGTACTATCATTAGGTCTAGGAACTAACTCCTATACTTGACTCATTTCAAATTGAGTTAATTCATCTTGCATTGCAAAGATCCAATCCGGATCAAGTAATGCATCATTGATTGATTTGGGCTCAATTTGGGAGATAAGAGCTATTTGACTAGAGGAAACTCTATGGAATGACCTAGTTCTAACACCTTGAGATAATTCTCCTACAACTTTATCAAGAGGATGATTTTAATTAATTCTTAATGTTCTAGGAGGTGTATTAAATTTATTTTGATCATAATTATGTTGGATCGAAGCGAATCGCTAGAGGAGGGGTGAATAGCGATCGTAAATCTTTTCGACGTTTCGTTCGAGTAGATAATTAAATGAATAAGAGCAGCGGAAAATAAAGAGACACGTTTATTTTTAATTGGTTCACAACCCAGCGGTTGCTACTCCAAGGCCCTATCGATCCTAGACTGCGTACGGAGGGAAAAGCACTATAACGTCTCCTCCTCGTTGGAGGTAGGAGACAACGATCACAAAACCGAATGTACGAGGATGAGGCAACAAACCTACCTCACCTCATTATGAATAAAAACAATGAATACAATATCAAAATATATTACTAGATGCTGCTGCCGACGAAGAAGATCTGAACTTGTTGTCGCGTCGGTGTTATGACGGTGTTGGAGCGTTGCCGTTGTAGGAGCACTTGATGAATAAACTTGATAATCTTTGGAGTTGGAATCCACCCCTCCTTTTATAGATTTTTCCCTCTGAATATGTCTCCTCTTTTTTCGAAACAGATCACGAAGTTGTATAATTTTTATCGCGAAGTGGCCGTGTCAAACCTTATCCATTTTGACCTAGCGCAAAGGCTAATTCGTCGCCATCAGTCGACTGATGACTCCCATCAGTCGACTGCCAGCCTGGCCACTTCCCTGCAGTAAGAGGTTAGCTCGGAAAATGATAAATGTGATGGTTTCTAACCGTCTGATCTCGACCTAGATCTTCCACAGGAAGTCTTAGTCGGATCGCCGCCTACGGTCATCCCCGTAAAGAAGACACGACCTTACAATCTCTCACTCACACGAGCTTTCCTCGATACTTACCTTGTAGCTCTCACTTTTGGCCTTCCACTCGATTCCTTCGGCTCCCTCCGAAGTCACTCGAGTGTCGCCCGACCACCACGGCTTCCTCCGGGTGTTGCTAGCCTTCATCTCTAGCTTTAGTACTTTTCTGCATACTCGATTTAGCTCGTGAGATAATGATGTAAACTTAACTTTGTGTCTTTGCCATAATCAAAACACAAGTTCGATTATCTGGTGCCCCTGCACCAACAATCTCCCCCTTTTTTATCTATGGTAAACCAACACAAAGTTAAGGGAAATTAAAGCATAAAACAAGTATAGTAAATGATGAATGCCATTTTTAAAAACTCCCCCTTAACCAAAACTCCCCCTTAACCCTAGGTGAGTTTTGAAAGAGATACTTTAGTTTTCAAAATTAAATAAATTTTGTGTTACTCCCCCTTAACTTTCGCTCTTCTCCCCCTTTTTCCATAAATCAACAAATGTTGGGGTTTGTTATGTAAAATTGAAAATTGTTATATAAAATAGGGGTTTAAAAACAATATGATATATGCATGCATCAAGATAAATCAACTATGAGTCCAAGCATGCGTCTAGCAGTAGTTAGATAGATTGGTTCGAGGTGTATCCCTCTGCACCAATAATCTAAAGGTTTGTAATATAACCCTTAGGGTTAGTTTGCTCTCCCCCTTAGTCAAATATATGAGGTATAAGAGATGTAGGGGGCGCTAAACTTTGGCCTAAGAGTTGTTAAGTACAATAGTTGAGAAAATAAGTAGTATTCTGAAGAGGTTATATTTCAATTATCCTTAACATCTCACCCATTCTATGTGTCTCATAATTTGTTCACCTTATATATTTTGTGAGATGATTTTAAATTAATTAAATATAGTCAACCTTGGGTTAGATTCGGATTTAACCTTTAGATCGTTAAGTAACTTTTCGAGAAATTGGCTTCCAGGTCGTGGTGAGGCACATGGGCCTTCTTTGATCGGAACAACGACCACTTCCTTAGAAAAAGCCAAATTCAAGAAAATATCACTTAAGTCACTTAGGGTTACTTCCTGGTCTAACTAGTTTAGGATACGGCGAGGTAGCTTCAGCTAGTTCCACTCGGTCAAGTGCACCAAGCTAGATACACCTTATCTAGCTCGAATACACGAGACTTTGTTTCCCTAACGTACTATCATCTCGCCGCGTCCTGATACTATGTTTTCAAGAGTTGACTAACTATTTTCCCTATCTAGCCGTTCTACAAATTAAAGTAAAATATTAAATGGTTTTGCTAAGTAAGCGGATATACTATTTTAGTGTTAGCTCCCCCTGGACCATTGAACCAATATGGTCTATTCAAATAATGAATTTGATCATGGGGAATCCAAAACTTATTAGTCCTTATATGTGAATTCAATAAAACCTTTGGGACCCATGCTTGGACTCTTTGATGACTACGATTTACGATAGATATATATGACCTATTCATAGCCGTTGACCTAAATCCAAGTCCGGCTTTGTTGCACATGGCTCTTTGGGATCCAAGTAGTCGGTTAAGATTCTTAGATTCCAATGTGAACCTTTCCAACGTAGCCTCAACCTCTTGAACTCGGTCTTTCAAGAGAGAATTTTCCTCCTCAAGTTTTTTAATTTGGGTTGAGTTTCCCTCTTGAACTTGACTAGTTGAAGAGGTTAGAGTAGCCTCTTGCTTGAGGGTTTCAACCTCCTCAAGTAATGACTCAACCCTAGACTCGGGCTTAGTTAATTTCCTATTAAGCATTTTAATTGTATTGTAAAGTGTATGAATTAGTGAGCGGCTAACCTTAATTTTCTCTTTTGGTCCGGCTTTGAGTTGCTTCTCGAAGTAGTCCTCGAGTTCGAAGTCGGTGTTGTAATTGGATTCGGATTCGGACTCTGACTCGGACTCTTCGGGTCTTGCCATGCATGCTATGCCACCGCCTTCTTCGTTGTCCCATGTTGCATGAAAAGCCTTCTTTTGATTTGATTTGAATTGTGCCTCTTTTGATTCTTTAGTAGCCTCCTTTCCCTCCGAACGATCTTCCGCACTACATTCACTATTGCTTCCACCTTTTCGGATTCGGACTCTGATTCGTCTTCGAGTTCGAGTCCATCTTCTTGGCTAGTAGGTGGCTTGCTTCTTTGTCCTGCGAGTAGAGCAATACCTCTCTCGGCCCGGACCATGTTAGTTTGCTCGTGAAGTTCAAACTCGGAAAATAATTCGTCTAACCTAAGCTTCGAAAGGTCCTTAGAGACCTTGTAGGCATCGACCATGGATGCCCACAAGGTAGTCCTAGGAAATGAATTAAGAACGTACCTTAATAGGTCGCGGTTTTCGACCTTGTGTCCGATGGTGTGCAGGCCATTGACAATGTCCTGGATGCGGGCATGTAGTTGAGTCGCTGTCTCGTGTTCCTGCATCTTAAGGTTATACAACTTATTGAAAAGAAGGTCACATTTACATACCTTAGCATCGGACGTTCCTTCGTGTAGCTCGATTAATTTGTTCCATAGGTCCTTGGTGCTAATGAATGGTCCGATGCGGTTGAGTTCCTCTTTGGACAACCCGCATTGCAATATTTGAGTTGCTCTTGCATCGACTTCAATTTGCCTCTTGGTTGCGTTAGTCCACTTGTTGAAATCCAAGGGCTCTCCTTGATCATTGGTGGGTAGAGAAAAGCCGGTTTAGATTATTATCCAAGTCTCGACTTGTGTTTTCAAGAAACACTCCATCCGACCTTTCCAATAACGGAAATCATCTCCGTTAAAGAACGGAGGTCGGGTGGTGCTATACCCCTCAATGTGAGCCATTAAGTATCTTGCAAAACATGAATAAAAACCAAAGGGAATTCCAAGACTTGATCTTGGATTAGTAATGTGGAAAATAAATAGGAAATAAATAGAATTAAATGAGAAAAATAAGAAACTAACAAAAACTAACAACTTACGACCTTCGATGTCCCTGAAAGGGTACTAGACGTTGGATTTTGGGTCTGGAAATAGCTTGTTACGAGGGTAAACCCTCCTAAGATATGTATATCTCTCAGAGAGCTTCGATTTGGTAGGTAGATCGTTATGTGAGTCCACTTGTGCGAAAAGTTATGGCCGTTTTACCGTCGGCTACTCCAAGAGAGAATACTTGCAAGCACACAACCAAAAGAAACGTACCAAGACTTCGTCTTGGATTAGTAGTGCGGGAGGAATAAGACTTAAAAAAAAATATGAATCGAAAAATATGAACAAAAAACCAAAACGTGCTAGATCGGTGGTTTCACCAAATATTAGCGTCCCCGCGCTGATACCAATTGTTGGATCGAAGTGAATCGCTAGAGGGGGGGTGAATAGTGATCGTAAATCTTTTTGACGTTTCGTTGGAGTAGATAATTAAATGAGTAAGAGAAGCGGAAAATAAAGAGACACGTTTATTTTTACTTGGTTCACAACCCAGCAGTTGCTACTCCAAGGCCTTATCGGTCCTAGACCGCGTACGGAGGGCAAAGCACTATAACGTCTCCTTCTCGTTGGAGGTAGGAGACAACGATCACAAAACCGAATGTACGAGGATGAGGCAACAAGCCTACCTCACCTCGTTACGAATAAAAACAATGAATACAATATCAAAATATATTACTAGATGCTGCTGTCGACGAAGAAGATTTGAACTTGTTGTCGCGTCAGCGTTATGACGGTGTTGGAGCGTTGCCGTTGTAGGAGCACTTGATGAATAAACTTGATGATCTTTGGAGTTGGAATCCACCCCTCCTTTTATAGATTTTTCCCTCTGAATATGTCTCCTCTTTTTTCAGAACAGATCATAAAGTTGTATAATTTTTATCGCGAAGTGGCCGCATCAAACCTTATCCGTTTTGACCTAGCGCAAAGGTTGATTCGTCGCCATCAGTTGACTGATGATTCCCATCAATCGACTGATGAGCATCGATCCGATCGCCCAATGGCGATGGTCATTTGCCCGGCTAACCACTTCCTGCGATGAAGAGGTTAGCTCGAAAAATGATAAATGCGATGGTTTCTAACCGTCCGATCTCGACCTAGACCTTCCATAGGAAGTCTTAGTCGGATCGCCGCCTACGGTCATCCCCGTAAAGAGGACATGACCTTACAATCTCTCACTCACACGAGCTTTCCTCGATACTTACCTTGTAGCTCTCGCTTCTGACCTTCCACTCGATTCCTTCGGCTCCCTCCGAAGTCACTCGAGTGTCGCCCGACCACCACGGCTTCCTCCGGGTGTCGCTACCCTTCAGCTCTAGCTTTAGTACTTTTCTGCATACTCGATTTAACTCGTGAGATAACGATGTAAACTTAACTTTGTGTCTTTGCCATAATCAAAACACAGGTTCGATTATCTGGTGCCCCTGCACCAACAATTTATTTTCATTCCTCCTTTAATCATCCGAATCTCCTCTTGCTCCCCCTTGATTATTACTCTCTAATCCTCCCCATTGATTATTACCCCCTAAGGTCATGTTTTGAAATTTTTGGGTAATTTCTTGATTTTTGTCATTGATATCATTATCAATGAGGGATTTCCTAGGATAAGTGGTAGAGGTTTCATCAAATTGAACATTTGAAGACTCCTCAACTATTTGGGTTCTTTTGTTATAAACTCTATACCCTCTACTAGTGGATGAGTATCCAACTAGGATTCCCTCATATTCTTTGGATTCAAATTTACCTAAATTGTCTTTGGTGTTTAAGATGTAAGTTTTACATCCAAAGACTTTAAAATAATGAATTGTTGGAATTGTACCATTCCATAATTCAAAGGGTGGTTTTCCTAAAAACCTATGGATTTGGACTCTATTTTGAATATAGCAAGCGGTATTAACCGCTTTCGCCCACAAGTAGCTAGGTAATGAGTATGCATTAAGCATAGTCCTAGCGGCTTTTTGTAGGGCACGATTTTTCCTTTCCACCACCCTATTTTTCCTTTCCACCACCCCATTTTGTTGAGGTGTTCTAGGACAAGAAAATTCGTGCTTGTATCCTTGTTCTAAGCAAAATTTGGAGAAATTAGAATTCTCAAATTGTCCACCGTGATCACTACGGATCCGATTGATTTTGAGATTTCTGACATTCTCTACTCTTTTGCTAAAGCCTATGATTATTTCTAGGGTATTGTCCTTATGTTTCATGAAATACACCCAAGTATATCTAGAAAAATCATCTACTATAACTAAGCAATATTTGCTACCATTTAATGAAGGAGTACTATAACAATCAAATAAATCTAAATGAATGAGCTCTAAAGGTAACGAAGTACTAATTAAATTTATACGCTTGTGTGATGACCTTGATTGTTTCCCTTCTTGGCATGCATCACACATCTTATTCTTCATGTACTTGACTTTTGGCAATCCCTTCACTAGCTTCAATTTAGATACTTTGGCTATGTTCTTCATGTTGATATGCCCTAATCTCCTATGCCATAGCCAACTCTCTTCTTCTTTTGCCATAAGACACTTAGGGGAAATGTTAGTGGCATATGATAAATCAACATAATAAATATTTGATTTCCTGTATCCAACTAACATGCAATCATTTAATTTCTTATGTCTTATAAGGCATTTAGAAGAGTCAAATTGAACATCAAAATTTGCATCACATAATTGACTTACACTAAGCAAGTTAAACTTCATGTTTCATCCAATAGTACTTTATGAATGGCAAGATTTGGGGATACCTCAATTGTGCCTATTCCTAGAATTTTAAGTTTTCCACTATTTCCAAAAGACACTTTCCCCTTGCTAATGTGGTTGATTGTTGAAAATTTGCTCTCACCACTGGTCATGTGTTTTGAGCAACCATTATCAACAATCCACAAACTTGGTCCTCCTACCTATACAACATGAAAAATATAAGTCTTAGGCACCTAATCTTAGAACCGGTAGCATTAACTACATAGCTCTTAGAAACCCATGCCTTTCTAACTTTGCTCCTAATGGTTGATTTTCTACTAACAAGGGAGGTAAAGGCTACTTCCTTCTCCTTAGGCATATATCCTATTCGGACCTTGTTGTAAATAGCCCTTTGATCCTTAATTATCATATCTAGGTATTTGGATCCATTTGTAAATTTTTTTAAGCATGCTCTTAGTTCACCTATTTCTTTTCTTAGTTCATCATTTTCATTCCTAAGTGAACATGCATCATTACAAGAAGGTTCTACATCTCTAATTTTCCTAATTTCTACTTTTAAGTCCTTAATCCTATATTTTGATCTATTTAAAGCATTTTGAAGACATGCAATAGTTTTATAAAGCAATTCTATCCTAGGAGAGTTTTTTACCTCATCGTCACTAGAGGACGATTCATCACTTGAGGAGGAGGATGACTCTTCACTTGAGCTTCCGACTTCATCCTCCATGGCCATGAGTGCAAGGTTACGGGTGACGTGGCAAAGCTCATCATCATCCGATGTATCTTCCAAGCTTTGCGTATCCCACGTTTGGGCGACCATGGCTTCCTTCTTCTTCTTCTCCTTCTTTTCCTTCTTCTTCTTTTCCTTCTCCTCCTTCGTTTTTAGGTCCGGGCAATTCGGCTTGATGTACCCTTTCTTGTTGCAACCATAACAAGTTACATTAGATGTAGAAGTTAAACTACTAGAGGTTTTACCTTTGGAGGATTGAAACATCCTCCTCACATCCTTCTTGGTGAGTTTTCTTGACCTTCCACCAAACTTCTTTACATAGTGAGCCACCTCACTAGCCGATAGCTCCTCATCGCTACTTGAAGATTCCTCCTCCGACTCGGATGAAGAGGAAACCTCCTTCTTCTCCTTCTTCTTCTTGTCCTTCTTACCTACAACAAGAGCTATACCTTTTACTTTCGAAGAAGTGTTAGCATGCTCATGTTGCTCAAATTCACAAAAAAGTTCATCTATCTTAACTAAAGAAAGATCCCTAGAGACCTTATAGGCATCAACCATTGATGCCCATAAAGTTGTTTAGGGAAGGCTTGAAGTACATACCTCACAAGGTCTCAGTTGTCAACCTTCTCACCTATTACATGTAGTCCGTTGACTACCTCCTTGAAGCGACCATGCATTTGGCTCACGGTCTCATTAGTCTTCATGTTGAAACTTTGGAGTTGACCTATCAAAAGGTCCCTCTTTGCTCTTCTTGTCTCCTTTGACCCTTCATTTAGTTCGATGAGCTTCTCACAAAGCTCCTTTGCGAATTCGAAGGGTCCTACCTTGGATAGTTGCTCCTTTGATAGACCACATTGGAGTGTGGTCGTTGCTTTTGCATTTTCTTGTGCCTACTTTGACATTTCCCTTGTTCAATCCTTGGGTGGTAGTGGCGCTCCAAACTCATCGACTAGCTTCTTGAACCCATCTACAACACTAAACAAATTGTCAATATCATTCATAAGGTAGTATTCCATCTTACCTTTCCAATATCCAAAGTCATTGCCGTCAAAGAATGGAGGCCTCACCATGATATATCCCTCTTGAAATGACATCATGCTCCGGTTGATTATTAGATCTTCCGACACGATTCGGGCTCTGATACCACTTATTGGGGATCGTTGGAAGGCTAGAGGGGGGGCGAATAGCCTCTTTTCGTTTCTACAAGAAAGGTTAGTAGAAGAAAAACAAATACTAAAACGAAATTAAGAAGCTAAAACACAATCGCTAACAAGAAGGCTTTTACGTGGTTCGGAGATTAAGCTCCTACTCCACGGTGATCCTTGAGGTGGATCAATCCAATCAAATCTCCACTAGAAAGCTTTCTTTACAACACTCTCCTCTTCTTTACAATTGATGAAGATGATGATTGGAGTAGAGGAGGATTAGAACACTTAGAAAACTTAGAAAATTGTGGGGAGCTTGAGAGTAAAGTTGGAAGATAAGCACTAGCCTCATCAAGCACCCCATGGCCTCTTTTTATAAAGAAGAGGCTGATTTTTCCGTTGAGCCTCGATCAATCGACTGATGGTCTCCATCAGTCGACTGATGCTATAGCCGATACGATCAAACGGCTTCTGACAAGCCTGATCGTTACTGTTCAATGGGATGACGATCAGTCGACTGATTAGGTGACTAGTCGAGTGTTCCAAGCGATCATTCGACTGATGCCCCTTCTGTGCCGAAGTCGACTTATAGCAGTCGACTGCTAGGTATAGCAATCGACTGATGGGTGGATCAATCGACTGCTAAACCCTAGCAGTCGACTGTTCTACCCCAGAATCAGCCGTCTCTAGTCGAGTGAACGATCAGTCGACTAATACTTCAAGTATGATGAAAATCATACTTGAAACTAACTGCCTAGACCTAGACTCAACCTTCTAGCTCTTCCTTTAGCCTTGCGCCTCCAAGATCCCTCCGAGTCCGTGACTTGTTCATTCTTTGCGCTTGCTTCCAAGAGCTTCCTTCGATTTCGTCATGTCTTAGGTTTCTCTTTGCCAAAGTACGCTTGGACTTTACATCGCCAAGACTACATGCTTGGACTTACGCTGCCAAGTCTTGCCTTTGGACTTCCTTTGCCAAGGTCCGCTTGGACTTTACGCCGCCAAGACTACATGCTTGGACTTACGCCGCCAAGACCTTTCCTTAGACTTCTCTTGCCAAGATCACACTTGGACTTTTCCTTTACCATGTCTTCATACTTGGATTTTCCTGTCACTTAAACATGTTCACAATTAGATCACAAATATTGCCTAACTTAGATGATTATCCAAATATCAAAACATATAAATGCTTGGGGCATTATTGCACCAACAAAAGTAATGACCCTAAAACCCTAAACCACTAATTATTCATGTTTATGTCATAATCTAACCAAATTGTTGTGCATTCATGATCATTTGCATTGCATACATTTAGATAAAAGCGTAGGGTAGAGGTCGGTGACGGATCTCAGGCTCCGTCTCGAACGTATCAGCCTATTGTTGTGTGTTATCTAGATGAGTCATTCTTTAGGTCTTACTATGGGGATGTAATCCAACTTATCATGAATTATCAGTTAGCGAAGCTAGTATTTTGTACACATCCCATTAACATAGACCTCATTACTGAATTTTACACAAATCTCAAGAGGGTTGGAGATGGTCTGATAAACTCCACTTGCATTGCAAAACACGATTTAGAGTTCACTCCAAGAGGTTCTGGAGTGTCAACCATCTAACGACACTTTCATCTTTTATCCTACTCTTGATGAGCCTTTTCCAACCCCATTTGACCATGTCACTATCGAGTCTATGCATGAGTTCTTTTTCCATCGACCTCATCCTTTGGGTAAAAATCTCTTTTCAATTAATGATTTATCTGCCCCTGACAATGTACGTTATGAAGTCATTGTTGGATGTCTTTAACCCATAGTGACCCAGGGTCAGGCCAAGATCTATCCTCTCCATCTATTCTTGATGTACGCTTTGCATAACTACTTGATGTCAATATTACATTGAATGTTTTCCATCGCATAGTTCACTTTGCCTCTCCAATCCAAGGGAAGATTCACATGCCCTTGGGTCACATTATCACTGCATGGTTGGCATCCATTGGCATCAATATTTGTAGGGGGATTTTGAGATCGCTATCAAACACTTATGGTCGCATCACCCTGAGGCACTTCGCATTAGCTGGCATGCAAATGGACTATGGACAGATGGAGTGGTTAATGGAGCAGCCTCAACCAACTGGGGGAGCTAGAGAGGAAGCTACTGAGGGGGATGTCCCTATGTTACTAGATGCATCAGATGAGGGTCTTTCTGCTAGCCTTGCACGACTAGAGTCTAGATTCGAGGACTTCTATGAGGAGATCGACACCCATTTTGAGGAGCTCAGCTTAGAGCATTCCTCAATTGCTTAGCAAGTGTCCTTGATCCAACAAGAGAAGTCCTCCATGGCTCAACAGCTGACTCAGATGGAGCAGCATTAGCTCGAGATATACGAGATGATGCGGAGTTGGACTCTAAGTCAGCAGCCTCCACCTCCTCCACTACCTCCGGCCGAAGACACTGGTCGATGGTAGTTAGGACTGAGATTATGTATTTTCTTTTATTTCATAGCAAGATTAAAGGTTAGAACATTTGTCTATCACTTGTATGGATGATTCTTAAAATGAATGAAATATTTTCTTTTACAAAATTGTGTATTGTTTACCCTATATTGTTCGATTGTGATAATGTGTGTTGTATTGCTCATTACATGTGTTGACGAGTATGCTCATTCATTACTCTTATGTCGTGTCATCATGTATAAGCCATAGTCCTTCTTTAAATAATGAAATCCATATATATCATGACATCATGCTTCGTATGGTTATTTTAATATGTCTTGATCATATTTTTTGTAAATGTCATGCTTATACTTAAGTTATATATTTATTCCGTGACATCATGTATCATTGGCACATGCTTTAATTATGCTATCATTTTATGTCATGATCATATATCATGCATTTTGGTTAATCAAATTGATTTAAGAACAATGGCATGACTTGAAGTCTCATGTATAAGGGAATCAAATAGAGTTGCCTAAAAAATATATGAAACCCTAAGAATCTAAACCCACATCTCACAAGAACATTAGATTGACTTGTGTGTGTTTTCATGGATCTTAGACACATGTGAGATGCTAGGAAATGAGTTAAGTTCATGTGCTTATTTAGTACATCATATTGAACTTTTTGTTAGTAATATATGAGAGGTGTCATAAGGCAATCGCCTTATGGTTGTACCATTTATTTGATAAATGACGATTCACTATTTGAGTATACATGTTTTCATGTATTTGATTGGATCTTAAACTCATTTACTAAATGTCCACAATACGATTCACAGCATGAGAGAATTTATGATTAGATCACAACTAGTAAGTATCTCTACATGTGTAATTGTGATGTATTGGAATTATCCCTAGTCGATGAATTGATGCATTCGGACGCCATCGATTCTGTTGAAACAAACACGAGGTGTACTCTATGGTTTATTGAAGGAGTAGTTTCTCACTGGCTGGTGACGTTGGGATATCCGGAGTTGATCGTGGATGCTAGTTATGGTAACTAGTTCATTGGAGTGATCAGCTGTAAGACTTCATATGATTATCTGCATATATGGATATGTCAATGAAGTTCTTACAGCAACTTAAGTGCGATGTTCCTTCGACTTGCAGTATTCAAGTCATCTTGGTCATGAAGACTTATGCTTTGACATCTTAAGCAAGCATCTCCGAGGAGATGTGGACCCGGGATGATTGGGTATAAGTCGAAGTGGTCGAAGGTGTTTGAATAGCCTACAGAGGATTCACCGCTCCTTGTGAGGAGATGTATACCCTATGACCTCTCGTCGAATTGTTACTAAAGTCTTTGGCCAAAGCATTACATGTTTAGAGTATGGTACTCTTGGATACATGTGCAGTAACTAGAATCCGGAGGACAAGGAAGTAATACTTGGGATAGGTGTGACGTAGTCAACCCAGTGGGGACTAACACAATAGACCATGTCCTGAACCAAGTGGGTATAAGATGAGTGAAAGGAATGGGGCATGATTCATTGTAGCTGTTGAAGGGTTTCAGAAATGGTTATAGGATCAACCATTGATTTTTCGATTAATTGGGGTTCATGATGTAATATTAGGTGCCACTCATGATCGTTCTATAATTAATAGTTAATTATAGATGGACAACATAAATCGGGAACCTATTTTGTCACACGAACAATGAGCGTAATCCAAAGGATTTAAAATGAGCTTGAGAATAGGATTCTCATATCAAGAGAGACTTGGTTTGGTTGGACCAAACAAAGAGCGAGTATGAAATGGTTTCAGTCGCATTGAAAGCATGGATGGGCTGAATCTTATGAAGACATGATGGATGAACAAAATTGGTTTGGTTCTAATCCAATGGTGGAAAATAAACCAAAGTGGTTTGGTTTGTTTTAAATGAATGAACCAAAGTTGGTTTGGTTTGTTTTAACTTAAAATAGACCAACGCGGCTTGGTTTATTTTAACTTAAGTTATTGGAGCGGGTTAACAGATTTTGGTTATGAACCAATAACCGTTAGGAGAATGTGTTCTCTATAAAAACAAGGCTTAAGGGTTTTTCAAAAAGGATTTTTTAGTTATTGGAAATCCTAGCCACCCAAGCCCTCCTCCTTGCTCTTGCCACCCAAGAGCTTTAGCCGCCCAAGAGGAGCTACTGCCCAGGTTTTGTTGTTGCCCAAGTCGCGTCCGGCCACCCACCAGCCATCGGCAACTCCTCCAACCATCCTCCCTTGGCCGCCGGCGACCAAGGAGCAGTCGGCCATTGATTGGCCAACCATATCTTCCACCAATCAAGCTGTCCAGATTCTGGACAGCTTATTCTCCTCTTATGGAGAGGTCGTTTGGTCGGCGTTTTGCGCTCCAACAACAACCTATTTGTCAGGATTGGTTCTTCGGCAATCCTCATAGGTGGAGGGTTGAGTTTTCATCAATTGATTGACGAAAACTGCTTCCGAGAAGCGAGTTTACGAAACTCGATTTTTGGATCCAAATTATATTCGAATTGTGATCTTCTCTCAGATCACATCATCTTTGACACGAGGCTAGTAACTCCTATGAAGATGAGGCTAGTAGCTTGGAGAAGCTATCCCGACGATACTCGGCGTGGATACAAATAGAAGCAATTCTAGCGAGAGTTGCTTTGGTTGATGTCATTCCCGCTACATGTGATACGTTAGGTATAACTAGAGTAATTTCGTTTTATTGCAAAATTTGAAATCGTGGTTATGTCTACACATGTTGTATCTTGCAAGCGTGTTGTGTGTGTGTTGTAATAAATTAGAGTTATTGCTTTTATTCTTCTGTTGTGTGTGTTGGTGCAATCGGCCTGGACTCGAGTTTGACTCGAACTATATTTTGATGTTAGACAAAACGCATGACATGGGATTGTCATGGGAAGTCCAACACGAGTTGGCCACATAAATCCAAGTGTGTAGCCTTGGTGGTGAAAAGTCCAAGCATGGGGCTTGGTGTTGGAAAAATCCAAGCATAGGGCTTGGTGAAAAGTCCAACATGGGTTGGCCACATAAGTCCAAGTGTGTATCCTTGGTGGTGAAAGTCCAAGCATGGGGCTTGGCATGGAAAATCCAAGCATGAGGCTTGGTGTGGGAAGTCTTGAGGACTTGCGAAGTTCACTAGGCTCGGGATCCTTGAGTCGGTGAAGGATGGCATTGCAAAGTCGTACGCTTGGTGCATCCGAGGGACCGCCAGACAGGGAGTGAATGGAGTGAGGCCCAAGGGAAGTAGACTTCTAGGGAAAGAGACACGAAGGATGTCATTGCGAAGCCATGTACTTGGTGTATCCGAGGGACGTAGGCCGAGGGAAGAGAGCTTTAGTGGGGAACTCCATGAGAGATGAGGTGGACTTGGCCAAGTGGCTAAGACTGAGTGTCGGATGCTCAAACATGGTGTTTGAGGGTTTACCCGACAGTCAGATGCTCAAACAACTTTGTGTTTAATGTTTCACTTGACATCAGTCAACTGGCATAGGTGTTGGTTCGACTAATCCAAGTTAATGGAAATCGACTGGTGTTAGACTGCATTATGTGGCCTGGAAGTCGACTGCCAAAGGATGGCAGTCCACTGATATTGACAGCAGTCAACTACCAAGGGACGACAGTCGACTAATGGGAAATGTCGCAAGCACAGAATGCTCCATAGTCGATTGGACAGTCGACTATGAGGTCAGCAGTCGACTGATGGTCATCATCAGTCGACTGATGGAGGATCTGTTGGAACTTGTCCAGCGTGGATCGAGTCATTGTGAGACAGTGGCTATAGGAGAAGTCGACTACTAGGCGCGAAATCAACTCGATGTAAGTTATAAATGGAGCTCGAGATGGAGGATTTTGCCAAGACTTTTGAGAAGATTTTGAAGGGGAATTGCTGCTGCATTCTAGTCCTTCAAGAGCAATCCAAAGCAAGCAACAAGCAAGTGTTCAAAGCGATGTTTGTAAAGTGTTCTTTACTTGTATTTCTTCTTGTATTTGTATTTGCTTGTATTACATTGTTGTAATTGCTTGTACGAGGTTTCTCCACCTCTGACATATTATCGAGAAGGAGTGTTGTTAGTGTCGTACACATAACACGAGCTCGTTGAGCTCACCCGTGGAGTAGGAACCCTAAGGTTCTAAACCACGTATATCGTATTGTGTCTCTTGTGTGCTTGTGCGTATTTGTATATCTTATTAGTATTATTATTGTTATTCCACTGCGCTAACAAGATTGTTGATGCAAGAACGATCGAATTCCACCGCATACGCGATTGGGGTTATCCACCCCCTCTAGCCAGCCACCGACGTTCCAACTGTTGGTGCAATCGGCCCAGGTCACGATTGACCAGGACTCGAGTTTGGCTCGAGTGATGTTTTGATGTGTTTTGATGTTTGACAAAAACACAAAAACCAAACACATAATTGAGTTAGAATACTAACTCAAATCCTTTACCAATTATCCCAAATGTTCTCCCCCAAACATTCTCCCCCTTTTTGACTAACATCAAAAAGGTTTTCTCTCCAAGGAGGTCAATGTCTCATGTCACAATGAGATCTTACAATCTCCCCCTTGATCCAAAAATACCTAGGATGCCTACCATCTTCCTAGTGATAAGTCTCATATCACTCAAGAGAGGCAATCCTATTCACTCTCCCAATCTCCAAATTGGGTTTCTAAAAATCCATCAATTTCCCAAATTGATAACATTCTCCCCTTCAAGGAGAAAAACACATCCATCATCCCAAGATGGATATCTCCCCCTAAAGGCTTGCTCCCCCTTGACCATTGCACCAACAATGTCCTTGGGAAGTCCCTAAGCCAATAGGAACTTTAAATCACAAAATTAAGGTTAGAAATTCAACATTGAACTTTCCACACCTTAGAATTGATACAAACCCTAAACAACTCTCCTAATCCATATCCAATAGATTTTCACCCTTTATAATGCTTCCCAAAGCATATCCTAGGGTTAGGAGTGGTTAGGGATCATAACCGTAGCAAAAATCGGGTTAAACAACTTTTAGTTACGAAATCAGCTATCGATCGACTACATCACTACGATCAACGATGTGTCCATCGATCGGCCGCACGAAGCATCGAGTGATAAAGCTATGATCGAGTCAAACACGCCATCGATCATTTGCACTATAGAAGCGATCGATAATCGAAAACTGATTTTGAAATCAGAAATGAGTTTTGAAAAATCATAACTAATTATATGTATAACGAAAAATCACGAAATTAGATACGTATAATACTTATGACTAATACAATGGGTGAAAAATGTTTGAAAATTATTTTACCCATTAAATAGTGACATTGGTACAAAGTTCAAAAACATTGAAATTTTCAATGTTTTGGCCCTACTTTGTATCAACTTCATCAATGGTGATTGCTATCAAAAGATAGACTTCACCAAGGTTTTTCAAAATGATTTTAAAATGTTTTCAAAACCTTATCTTGGACCATAATTTATTGGCTAAATATACATAGCTTGTATATTAGCTTTCCTTATGATTCTTGGTGATAATTAAAATAAGTTTAAGTTCATCTAGATGCACTACCGATGCACCTTGAACCTAACCTATTATCCTAGCATCTCACATGTATTTAGGGTGTATACATACACATACATGTCAATTAGATGTGAGATGTGGGTTTTGTTCTCCCTAATCTAGGGTTTCATGCATTTTCCTAAGGCAACTCTACTTGATTCCCTTATAAATGGGACTCCAAGTCATGCCATAGTCCTTAAATCAATTTTAATCAAAATATCTTAAATGCACGAGTGATTATGGCATTAGAGATTATATAGATAAACACATGCTCATAATCATGATGTCATGGCATAATATGAAATCTAAGAACACATGACATTTACATTAATCCTAAACAATGTCATGACATGGTATATGATAGCAATACAATTATATAAATATTCATTCATACACACAAGAATTTTTTTTTTTTTGAAGCAAAGATTTCATTTAACTTAAAGTTTGTCTTTTACATTCAAAATGGAGATTGGCTATGCTCAATCTCACTACAAAAATGACAACCAAAAAAAAAATCTAATATCCTCTAATCGTCCGCAGGAGGTGGCGGCGGAGGCGCTGACTCGAGTCGGACGCATCATCTCTAGCATATCGAGCCGATGTCTTTGCTCTATGCGCCACAGGACTCCTCCATCCTTTCGAGTCGCGGCTTGAAGGATGCTCGCTGCCGATATCTCGATCCTAGAGTCCACCGATCTGCGATAATCGAAATGACTCGGTACGGCCACGAAACCGATAGACCACGTGATGTGTCGCCGATCTGGTCATCCTCATCAGTGGACTCTGCATCCTCGTGGTCCTCTGTCGCCTCTCTGGGTGGCGGAGAAGGCTGTCTGTGCGCCCTGGGTGGTGGTCGTGGCGCCAACTCCATCTGTCCAGCGCCCATCCATAGCTTCGCTAATGAGAAGTTCTGAATCGATATACAACAGACACCTCGATAGCCGCAGAGAGCCCCTATGGATGTTGACGCCTACGGAGTCGAGCCATGCTGTGATGATATGACCAAATGGCATATGCACTTTCCCTTGTACAGGGGAAGTGAAATGCACAATGCAGTGGAAAATGTTCAATGCAAAGTTTATGTCTAACTGATGACGCATGGCATATAGAAGAAAGAGATGAGGAGGCCGAATCTTGGCCAGACCCCGAGTGACAATGGGCAGAAAACACCCAACAATGACCTTGTAAAGGACATTGTCAGGTGCAGATAACTCGGTGATAGGAAATAGATTCTGGGCCAGTGGACGAGGATAACCAAAAATATGCTCATGCATGGACTCCATAGAGATATGGGCAAAAGGCTCAGGTAGAGGAAAGTCCATGGTAGGGTAAAAGATAAAGGTGTCATCTGAAGGCCTACACTCGAGAAACTCCTGCAGTATCGCAGGAGTGAACTCTAACTCGCGTTTTGCAACGCGAGTAGTGTATGTAGGGTCGTCATCCACCTTTTTAAGGTTTTGATAGAATTCCTTAATAAGGTCATCATTGATTGGATGCGTGCACAAGACGATTTTCATCAAATTGTAGTATGCAATTAGTTTCATGACGTCACTACAATGCCTATTGAAAAAATTCCTATCGATGTACCTAACCAACATAGGTTGGTACAATCGAGATTCACTCTCGGATGGATCATTCCTACGGGCTCTCCTATTATGAATGTAATGTGATGATATGCAATGCAATGGCAACAATACACGATTAGATAAACCTACATGGTAATGGAAATGAAAATTAGGGCTCGGAAAGAAAAATCGTTACTTAGGCGCCATGTGTGTGCCGGAGGGAAGACTCAAATGTTGCTGAGGATCGCCGGAAAGCTTCAGCCGCCGGAACCCTAAACGGAACAAGAGCAATAAACCCTAAATCGTGTGAACTAGGGCTCCAAGATAGGTCAAAAATGGAAGAGGAGAGATTTGTTTATCAAACCTAGGCCTTTAGAAGGTTGGTACGCCGGAAGAGTTGGTCGGAGAGAGCCGGCGATCGGAGACCGAAGGAGGAAGAAAGCATTGTGAAGATGAACCCTAGCGGTTCGTGTTTTAAAAACGCGATTCAGTCGACTGATGTGGAGCATCAGTCGACTGATGGCGGTTTATTACCGGTTTTATCGAGCCGGCAGTCGACTGATCCGGCTCGGCAATCGATCGATCGTCGAACCTTCGTAACGCTACGGTGCATTAGTCGACTGATGTTGCCCATCAGTCGACTGATGTGCACATCACTCGACTGTTCGTCGAGCACTCGACTGATGGCCTTCGACCTTGGTGAACAGTATCATCAGTCGACTGATGGACCTCATCAGTCGACTGATGTTCGATCAGTCGAGTCATGAAGCTAGCACTCGACTGATGGCTGTATCGTATCGCGCTGATGTTATCGATCGATAACTGTATCGATCGTGATGTCTCGATTTCGATTCGAAAATCTGAAAATCTCGATTTTATCATCTTAATTATTCCATTTATCACGTTAGATCTTGTATTTCGAATGTATTGATGTTATACTTTTATTTATGTATTTGTTTATGTATTTTAATGTTTTTATCTCATTTTTGCAAACATTAACATTCAATGATTTCCAAAACCTAACATCTCACCCTTTCTAAGTGTTAAAATACACAATCAAGGTAAAAGACTTGTTTTGTGAGATGTAATCTATCCTAGACATTCCTTCCATGCAAACATATGGTAAAACATATGAAGCATGGTGAATACAAGACATCAAGTTGTGTGGCACTTGAGTATCACTCTAGATATTACCTTTACATCTTAACCACACATTTCTTGATACATGACCTTCCCAAGTGTGCCAATAATCAAAGGTACACACTATGACCTCTAAATCTAGATCGTGTCAATTTTATTGATTTTCATGTTTTCAAGATATATATTGACACAACCTAATAATTCTTTGAGATTAAGACTCAAGGATATTTCCAAAGTAACCATAACCTTGAAAGTAACCTTAAAGTGCCACCTTTATTGTGGTTGAGTTAACTACCCATCCAATCAAGGTTGGCACACCCTAAACCCATCTTAGCGTGAATCAATCACGCTCTTAGGAACCCAAAATCGATTTGAGCTCCTAGGGTTAATTAGATATTCCTTAGGGATAACCTCCCTAGATACCTTCCTAATGACCCTCCTAGGCTTATTAGCCTTGGTCATTTTGGTCTTGCCTAAGTTAACCTTAGGGATTGTCTCCCTAACAACCTTCTTAGTGGCCATCCTAGGTTTCTTCGAAACCTTGGCCAATAGGCACAAACCTAAGTCCAAGGTGACTTACCATAGTGTTCCGTTTGACTATGGGACACTATAAAGGGGGAGATTGTTGGTGCAATCGGCCCAGGTCACGATTGACCAGGACTCGAGTTTGGCTCGAGTGATGTTTTGATGTGTTTTGATGTTTCGACAAAAACATATGACAATATAATTGTCATGGAAAGTCCAAGTTGGACACTTGGCAGTTGGGAAAGTCCAAGTCCTGAGTACTTGGCAAATGGAAAGTCCAACATGTGTTGGCAAGGAAAGTCCAAGCATGGGTCTTGGCAAATGGAAAGTCCAACATGTGTTGGCAAGGAAAGTCCAAGCATGGGTCTTGGCAAATGGAAAGTCCAACATGAGTTGGCAAGGAAAGTCCAAGCATGGTCTTGGCATGGAAAGTCTAACATGGGTTAGCATTTGAAGTCCAAGGGGTTTAATATTGGCGGTGTAAAGTCCAAGCGGAGTCTTGGCGGCGTAAGTCCAATGTGCCTTGGCGGTGTAGACACCGTTAGCATGACATAGCCGATGGAAGCACCTGAAGGCTAGCGCGATGGATGAACAAGTCATGGATGACTTGGAGGGATCCGAGAGGCGTGAGGCTGATGGAGGTGACTAGAAGGCTTAGGTCTAGGCTAAGGGTGGTCTAGCAAGTATGGGGGAACCATATTTGAGTTAAAACCTCATGTTTGAGGTGTGCCAGTCGACTGGTGTCATGTGGCAGTCGACTGGACCGAGTCAACTAGGGTTTGACTACGGGTTATGGCCTAGCAGTCGACTGCCATAGGTTGCGATCGGCCGATCGATGCTCAGCGATCGGTGATCGATCGTGATCGGTCGGTGCTCGAGAATTCGGCCACAGAATGAAGTCGAGACTCGACTGGTCGAGTGAGGACTCCATCAGTCGACTGATGGTCACAATCAGTCGACTGATGGTAGTTCCGTTGGACTGATCTAACGTGGAACTAGCCGTTGTCTCACGACAACAGTGGCATCAGTCGACTGATGGTCCCGATCAATCGACTGATAGACTTTTTCCAGCACAGGTTGAAGCTATATATGGAGCTCGTGATGGAGGAAAAGAGAGTGATTTTCTTGAGCGAAATTGAAGGGGGAAGTTGGTGCTTTCCAGTCCTTCAAAGCTAGTTCAAGACAATCAAAGATCAAGCAATCCAAAGCTCTTGTAAAGTATTTTTCCTTTACTTGCATTTGTATTTCATATTGTATTTGCTTGTATCTACTTGTTTATTGTTGTAAACATTTGTATGAGGTTTCTCCGCCTCCGACTTGTTGTCGAGAAGGAGTTTATTGATTAGTGGTGTTTGTGGCATCGCTAGGGTTCGTACGAACCCGATCCGTGGAGTAGGAACCGTGTGGTTCCGAACCACGTTATATCATTGTGTTAGCGTGTTGTGTATTTCATTATCGTTATTGCTTTTCTATTTCCGCTGCGCTAACGAAATTGTAGACACGAACGCGAAAGAATTTCATCTATGCTATTCACCGCCCTCTAGCCATTCCAACGATTTCTAACACCAACAAGTGGTATTAGAGCGAGGAGCTTGTCGAGGACTAACTGCCAACACAAGCACGACAAGATGGCTGGCTACAACCTCCAACCACCAAAATTTGAAGGGGACTTTCAATGTTGGAGAAGAAAAATGGAGGTATATCTCGAAACCGATTTCGACTTCAAGTTAATTCTAGAAAATGGTTTTGAAATGCCTAGGGATGAAAGAAATAGGCAAATTGAAAAGGTGAGATAGACCAAGGACCAAATGAAGGATTTCAAGACAAATCTCAAGGTAATCAAATTGCTTAGTGATTTGATTTCTAACAATATTTGGTCTAGACTAGGTGAATATAGGGATGCTAAGGACCTATGGGACAAGGTGATCAAATTTCATGAAGAACACACATTGGTCCATGATGAGGAAGAATTGCCATCAATCTTCGACGATGTTGATGGCTTGGTGGAGACCTCCACCTCTAGCATTGAGGGGGAGGAGAGGCCTTCCATCCCGGAACAAGATCAAGAAGAAGCTTCAACATCCGGGAGAAATGAAAATCAAGAGGCATCCACCACCCTAGTAACTCAAGCAATGTAATTAATAATAAATATCACATAATTTGCTTTGAGTATAGGGAGAAAGGGCATTACAAGAGTAAATGCCCAAAATTGGCTAAATAAAAGGCACCGACACCAAAAGTCAAAGGATGCCAGAGTCCTCGCTAGAAAGAGCAAAGACCACATTGTGTGCTTTAAATGCAACCAAAGAGGACACTACCGAAGCCAATGCCCTGGGGGGAGGAAGAAAGGGCAAGAAGGGGCATCTCATGTAGGGGGAGCTTCCAAAGCTAACCCTAAGGTATATTTAAATTATGCACCTTCTAGTTCTAGGACCAACAAGCATGCTAAAAACTATTTTAGTTCACTTGCTATTATTAATGAAAAGCATGCTAGTAGAAATAAATATTTTTGCCTAGGTGTTAAGCATGTTAGTTTACCTAAGGACAAACCTAGACACCATAACTCTAGACCAATTCTTCCTAGGGAGTCCATAAGGAGAATAGAAGAAAATTTGGACATTAACCCCAAGAAATCTAGGCATATGCCTAAAAAGAAAAATAATTCCCGAAAAAAAAATGAGAAATCAAAATTGGGAAGGTTAGAGGTGGAAAACCAAGTCTTGAGATCAAGGCTTGAGAAACTTGAGAAGACCCTCAAAATTATGATAAAATCAATTATGGGGTCAAGCAATCAAAATTTAAGGCCTAGGAAACAAGAAATGTCCAAGGGCAAGAAAGGTTTGGGTCACAAACCAAAGTCCTATCATAATGTTCCATTCAATTATGGAACTATTTCTAGGTCTAGGAAATCCAAGGCTAATAGGGAAGTTATGTTAGGGCAATCAACCCATGATATGGTTTTGATGTGTGTGTCAAAGGGTTTAAGTTAGGATAATTGGATTTGATATGTGCATTGGAGTCTTGCAGGACTTAGTAATTCGCACATGGAGCTTAGGCAAGTGTCACCACTCACGACCTCGTTCTTGAGTCGGAGAAGGAGCATTGCAGAGTCGTGCGCTTGATGCTGCCGAGGGACGTGGTCGCGAACGAAGAGAGATTCGGCGAGGGACTTTGAGTGAGATGAGAGAATGAGTGAATTGTAAGTAGCTCATTAGGTGAACTTGGTTGAATGGCTGAGTGTTGGAGGCTCGACCACAAGGGTTGAGGTTTACCCGACCGCCGGAAGCTCAAACGGATGTTATGTTTGAATTTTACCCAGCACTAGTCGACTACCATGTCATGGCAGTTGACTGCTCCAAGTGGATCAACAATCGACTGGTGTTAGCTGCTGGATCAAGTCGACATCACGATCGCAGGAAGCAGCCGATCGATCACACTGCGGCACGCACGGCTAGTCGAGCTCGTCGGGTCATTGACCGAAGTCAACATCACCGATCGATCATATGACTATTGGAGAATCGGCCACAAATCTCACGAATCCAGCCTGGTCAGGAGTCATTGGAGTCGACATCAGTCGACTGATGAAGACATCAGTCGGTTGATAGTGGCCAACTGGAAGAATTGCTTCCTCTCTATAAAAAGAGAGGGTGGGGGCTTGTAGATGGTTAATCTTCATGCTCAAAACATTCTACTAAGTGCCCCACAAAGCTCAAACTCCTTCTTCTAGTTTTCTTTCATATTTATTGTAAAAGAAGGAGTGATCACTTGTTGTAAAGGTTTACCTCCACCTTGCTTGGGCTAAAGGGAGAGACCAATAGTGGATTGGTTGCGGAGTGATTCACCGAAGACGAATCAGCCCATGGATTAGCGGCAAGGCTGTGAACCATGTTATATCTTGTTTGTTAGCATTGTTTATCTTTTGTTTGTTTCTTAATTGTCTTTGTTTTATATTTCCCCTTGCGCTAACGTTGTAGAAAATTAAGAATGACATCCGCTCATACGATGAAAGAGGGCTATTCACCCCCCCCCTCTAGCCGGCCACTATCGTTCCTACAAGTGGTATCAGAGCCAAGGAAGCTTATCGAAGACTAACCGCCACAACAAACACAATCAAGGATGGCCGACTCTAACATTCACCCATCGAAGTTTGAAGGAGAATTCTCTTGGTGGAAGAAGAGAATGGAGGTATTTTTTGAAACCAATTTTGAAATTTTATTAATAATGGAAAATAGTTTTGAGATACTAGGGATGAAAATGGAGAGCAAATAGAGAAGACAAGATGGACCAAGAGACAAAGGGAGGAGTACTTGGCGAACTAAAAGGCAAAGCACCACCTCTACAACGTACTACCCCAACAAGAAGTAAACCGGATAGGGGAATATGCAAGCGCCAAGGAAATGTGGGAGAAACTCATAGAACTCCATGAAGGCACTTCCGAGGCTAAGCTTGCAAGGAGAGACCTTCTTCGCTCCCAACTAACAAATATTAAACATGAAAAGGGAGAAAAGGTAACCTCTTTACACTATAGGTTTAAAGAAATTTTAATTGGGCTAACAAGTGTAGGAGAAAGAATTTTGAACTGGGATATGTTTATGAAAGCAAACGACGCTTTTCCCCGGTCATCGAAATGGAGATCAATGGTGGACTCCTTTTACATGTCGAAGAACCTAGAAGTGAGCACCTTGGAGGAGTTCTTCTCAACCATGGAGCTCCATGAAACATGGCTTGAAGGAATAAATGAAGAATCAAGTATCAAGCCATCAAGAGGAGTAGCCTTGGTAGAAGGGGAATAAGAAGAAGATAGAGATTTCCTCCTCCTCCGATGAAGCATCTTCCTCATCCTCCATGAATAGCAATGAAGATGCCTATATGGTATGGAAGGTAAGGCGTGCTTTAAGAAATTTAAAGTTTAACAAATCTTATGATAGGAGAAGGCACAAGAGGAAGATAACATGCTACAATTGCCAACAAGAGGGACATATAAGAGATGATTGTCCCCTCTTGAACAAGAGCAAAGAAGAGAAAAAGAAGAAAGAGGAAAAGAAGAAGGGGAGCAAGAAGAAAAAGGAAGAAGAGAAGAAGGCCAAAGAAAAAGGGAAGGCCAAAGCACTCAAAGCAAGGACTTGGGATGACCCTTCCTCGTCATCATCATCATCATCAGAGGAAGAAAATGTCTTTGTCACAAATTTGGCTCTAATGGCATTTGATGATCTAGACACCTCCTCCTCTGAGCAAGAAGAAAGAAGTACAAGTGAGGAGAGCTCTAGTGAAGGGGGAGGCTCATCATCATCATCCTCATCCAAAGAAGAAGACATGGAGACTATGGTAACGAATCTCTCACCCAATAAAATAGTTTCCATGATTTCTATCCTTACTAAGGATTTATTTAGGGCTAAGGAAAAGAATAAAAGCATGCTAGATCAAATTAAGGCTTTAGAAAATAAATTAGAACAAGCATGTTTAAATGTTAATAATGATGATGCATGCTCACATGACTATATGCCTTTTGATGTTAATGATGCATGCATTGAGGAAAATAAGATGCTAAGGGAAAAGGTAGATCATTTGACCAAGGCCCTAGAAAAATTTACAATTGGCTCCAACACCCTTAATATGACTATAGGGAGCCAAAGGACTAGTTTTAATAAGAAAGGCCTAGGATATAAGGGAGAGACAAATGAAAAGGCCTATAAATGTTTAATTGCTAGGGGTCAAGATAAAAAGAAAACAATAACTAGAAAATGGATCCCTAAAGAATATTTAGTGAACCCCATAGGAAAGAACTTGTATTGGGTTACTAAATCCATCCTTAAGGGTTAGGAAAACCCTAGGATAGTCAACCATGTGGACTTTACCTATATTATATTTTTGGTTGACTTAGGATGGCGGGACTTAATTTTTGAAATAGTGTTGGGTGATAATAATGCACCCATAAATAGTTTAAATCATGCTCAACACTTAGTGTTATATATGTTGACACTCATGACCTATAAATTTTTAGCATAGTGTTGGGTGATGATAATGCACTCATAAATAGTTTAAATCATGCTCAACACTTAGTGTTATATATGTTGACACTCATGACCTATAAATTTTTAGCATAGTGTTGGGTGATGATAATGCACCTATCAAATAGTTTAAATCATGCTTGACTTATTGTCATGTTTTTATATCTAATGCATGATTACAAATTGATAGATACACGTGTTTCATGATCATAATGTGAAATCAATGCATATATGTCTTTATGATAATGTGGTATGTTAGGATGATACTTAACCTTGTGTAAATTTGCATGAAATTAATGGTTAAGTATATACAAATACCTTTAGGAACATCTCACACTCACTATGGGCTACCTTGATTGAAAACATAGCATGAGTGAGATGATAGGATGATACTAATGATCCACTAATGCCTATGGCATTTAGATGGTCATTTAAAGTATCAAAATAGCAATAATAGACCAATCATGGGGAACACTTATGTTTAATTCATAGACATATTGCCCAAAGATCATGGTTGGATATTTCAAATGTTTTTGAAAACCATTTCTTGTTTCATAAACTGAATTTTCATGTTTTGAAAAGCTTCAAGGCAAAACTAGGCTTTAAAATTGATACAAACTTTAGATATTTTCCAACTTTTGAGTTTTTGCCTAATTTTCGAAAATATAGTGATTTTTCATGAAAAACTATTTTCCATTGATAAAGGCACTTACAAAAAATGTGTTCCCCAAATTTCATGATTTTTCAAATTTTATAGAATTTTTAATGCATTTCTGAAATTCAGCCCGAAAATCAAAAAATCCTAAAATGTAAGTGTCAGTCGACTGGTAGTCTGAACCAGTCGACTGATCGACTGAAAACATGCCCAGTAACTTCTTTTATCAGATTTTAAGGCATGTTTTGGTATTTTTTCCTCTTCTTAGACTTGATGGCATGCTTGTATATCTTATTTTAATCTTTTTGATGGTGTCAAAGGGGGAGAAATATGTATTTTTAAGTGAGTTATATTAAGGGGGAGAATTGTATTTAGGGGGAGTTTCATGTATTAAGGGGGAGAGTTGATAATCATGTTTATTTACATGCCTTCTTACCTTAATATTTTTATCAAATGTTCACCTAACTTAAACGGATTGCCACACATCATAAAGGGGGAGATTGTTAGGGCAATCAACCCGTGATATGGTTTTGATGTGTGTGTCAAAGGGTTTAAGTTAGGATGATTGGATTTGATATGTGCATTGGAGTCTTGTAGGACTTAGTAATTCGCACATGGAGCTTAGACAAGTGTCAATATTCACGACCTCATGCTTGAGTCGGAGAAGGAGCATTGCAGAGTCATGCACTTGATGCTGCCGAGGGACCGCCAGACGAGATGACTTGAAGCGAAGCCAAGGAAGCAGACTTCGAGGGCAAGAGATGCGAAGGAGCATTACAGAGTCGTACGCTTGATGCTGCCGAGGGATGTGGCCACGAACGAAGAGAGCTTCGGCGAGAGACTTCGAGTGAGATGAGAGAATGAGTGAATTGTAAGTAGCTCATTAGGTAAACTTGGCCAAATGGCTGAGTGTCAGAGGCTCGACCGCAAGGGTTGAGGTTTACCCGAACACCGGAAGCTCAAACAGATGTTATGTTTGAGTTTTACCCGGCACCAGTCGACTGCCATGTCATGGCAGTCGACTGCTCCAAGTCAATCGATAATCGACTGGTATTAGCTGCTGGATCAAGTCGACATCAGTCGACTGCTTAAGGGAAGTAGTCGACTGATCGCACTGTGCACGGGCACAGAAGCTAGTCAAGCTCGTGGGTCACTCGACTGGAAGTCGACATCAGTCGACTAATGAAAGAATCAGTCAACTGATCATATGACTGTTGGAGAATCGACTGTGGATCCCGCGAATCCGGCCTGGTCAGGAGTCGTTGGAGTCGACATCAGTCGACTGATGAAGGCATCAGTCGACTGATAGTGGCCAACGGGAAGAATTGCTTCCTCTATATAAAAAGAGAGGGTGGGGGCTTGTAGATGGTTATTCTTCATGCTCAAAACATTCTACTAAGTGCCCCACAAAGCTCAAACTCCTTCTTCTTGTTTTATTTCATATTTATTGTAAAAGAAGGAGTGATCACTTGTTGTAAAGGTTTACCTTCACCTTGCTTGGGCTAAAGGGAGAGACCAATAGTGGATTGGTTGCGGAGTGATTCACCGGAGACGAATCGGACCGTGGATTAGCGGCGAGGCCGTGAACCACATTATATCTTGTTTGTTAGCATTGTTTATCTTTTGTTTGTTTCTTAATTGTCTTTGTTTTATATTTCCTCTTGCGCTAACGTTACTTGTAGACAATTAAGAACGACTTCCGCTCATACGACGAAAGAGGGCTATTCACCCCCCTCTAGCTGGCCACCATCGTTCCTACAAGTTTTCCCTAAGATTAGCCATGGTGTGTGTTTAGTGGCTAAGGACTTGAGAAAAACCAAGAAAGTCACTAAGAAGGTCAAAGGAGGAGTCACCTCTAGAGTTGACCTAGGAAAGATTCAATTGACTAAGGCTTCAAACCCAAAAAGGGTCATTAGGAAGATGCCTAGGGAAGTTATCCCTAGTGAATACCTTGTTAACCTAAAGAGCTCCAATAGGTATTGGGTTCCTAGGAGCGTGATCGATTCACGCTAGATGGGTTAGGGTGTGTCAACCCTAAGTGGATAGGTAGTTAACTTAGCCATTGTAGAGTTGATGCATTAGGATGTGCCAATGTGGTTTGAGAAGATGAAAAATGATTAAATTGGCACAATTAGGTCTTAGGAGTAATGGTGTGCCATTTTGGGTTTTTGGCACACTAGGGGGATAATTGGCATTAAGGCAAAAATGGACTTAATCCTAGAAATGACAATTTGGGCTTAACACTTAGGTATTCTATACCTTAGTATTTTATAATTGTCATGTTTTGTTTGTCTTGCCATGACATGACATCATATTTAGTTTTATCATATAAAATGTCATGATCATTTTTAGGGTTACTTTTATATGTCATGTATGTTTATATTTCATTCACATGCCATGACACATGATTTTGGCACATGCTTTATTCTTGTATCATTATGCCATAATCATCATTCATGCATAAATAAAATTGATTTAAGGACTATGATATGATTTGAAGTCCCATGCATAAGGGAATCAAATATTGTTGCCTAGAGATATGCATGAAACCCTAAATAACAAAGACCCCACATCGCACTAATACTTGACTTGTAAGTGTTTCACACATCTAGATACAAGTGAGATGTTTAAGAAAATAAAATTAAAAGTTTTAAAAAAACATTTCAAAAATATTTTGAAAAACCTTTGTGAAGTCTATCTTTTGATAGCAATCACCATTGAATGAGGTGATACAAAGAGGGCTCAATATTTAAGCTTTTCTTAACTTTTGAATTTTGTATCAATCTCATTATTTTGTTGGTAAAATAATTATCTAATATTTTTCACCCATAATGATTGTAATAAGTAATATACATATGAATTTTCATGATTTTTCAACTTATATATATTTACTAACGAATTTCAGAAATTCATTTCTAAAAAAATTGATTTCTGTGTTTGCAGTTATCAGTCGACTGCCATGGATGGCAGTTGACTGATGAAGATAGCAGTTGACTGATTTCTATCACAGTCGACTACCAGGCTGATTTCGACTAAACCTTGGTTGTTAGGCCCATGTTCAGCTATGTTTTGGTCCCCTAACCACTCCTAACCCTAGGACATGCTATGGAGAGCATTAGAAAGGGTGGAAATCTATTGGATATGGATTAGGAGAAGTGTTTAGGGTGAGTATCATTTTTAAGGTGGATGGAAGTTCATTGTTGAACTTTGCCTTAATTTTGATTGTTTTAATGTTCTTATTGGCTTAGGGACTCTCCAAGGACATTGTTGGTGCAATGGTCAAGGGGGAGCAAGCCTTTAGGGGAGGTATCCATCATGGGAAGATGGATGTGTACTTTTTCCTCGTGGGAGGAAAATTGGGTTGCCTCTCTTAAGTGATATGGGACTTATCACTAGAAAGATTGTAGCCATGTTTGTTCCTCCAAGGGAGAGATTGTAAGATCTCATTAGGATATGAGACATTCATACCCTTGGGGAGGACCTTTTTGATGTATGTCAGAAAGGGAAAGAAGTTACCAATTGGAATAGTTGGAATTCTCATTGGGATGTGAGAATTACCAATTGAGATAATTGGTAGACTTGGGTTTGAGGTTTTGTCAAACATCAAAAAGGGGGAGATTGTTGGTGCAATTGGCCCAGACTCGAGTTTGACTCGAACTATATTTTGATGTTAGACAAAATGCATGACATAGGATTGTCATGGGATGTCCAACAAGGGTTGGCCACGTAAATCCAAGTGTGTAGCCTTGGTGGTGAAAAGTCCAAGCATGGGGCTTGGTGTTGGGAAAATCCAAGCATAGGGCTTGGTGAAAAGTCCAACAAGGGTTGGCCACGTAAGTCCAAGTGTGTAGCCTTGTGTTGGGTTTTTCGAGCCGTAAAAATTGCTTTTTGCGTTACGGAAACCTCGAAAGCCCCGGCCACGGATCCATGTGAAGTATAAAATATAAAACTAACATGTATGTGTTTAATACCTTTAGATCTACTCTAGATCTACATGATAAGAAGTTACCCTCGATGCGACGCCCTTCGCAAATCCCGCTCGTCCAAAAGGTTCGCTGGAACTCGAGAGTGTCAAGTGCACACTCCTCTATTGGTATCCACACAAGCAATAGGTGGAGAAAAATACCTTAGAGTGTGCTAGCACCCTTTAGGAATTTTGGCCAAGGAGGTTGGGAGAGCTTGAGAGGGTGATCCAAGGAAGAAGATGAAGTTGTGTAACTCACAAAATGAATTCCCATCTAATGGTAATAGTGGTCGACCACTTTTCTTAGGGGGGGGGGGGGTTTACATGCATGCATGTAACTCCTCCAAGAGCCAATGACTCTTGGTCTCCCTCATGAGGTGGCACCACATGCTAAGTCAATGATGATGTGGAGCATCATCATTGGCAGGCCATGCCAAGTCATCATCATGACATGACATTTGGTCAAGTCAAACTTGACCTTTCATGTTCCCTCTCAAGTCAAGTCAAACTTGATCTCTTATCTCCCATGGTTAATCAAATCCAACCATTTGATTCAAGTCAATTTAATTTAATGAATCTCTATTCATTAATTTAAATTGATTTGATGAATCAAATCTAAATTAGACTCATTCAACACTTGAATCAAATTGAGTCCAACTCAATTAGTCTAATTAGGATTACTCTTAATCCAATTTGGTTCATCCCATGAACCTAATTCTCATGGTTCATCATATGAACCTAATCTCCATCTAATTGCCCTTAGTGTGTGACCCTATAGGTTCTTGTAACGTTGACAATATCCCTAAACCAATTTAGGAACATAAGCAATGGGCGGTATCTAGCAACACATCATTGCTACCCAAGTTACAAGAATGTTGAGCTCCAACATCACCTTTGTGACTACTAATTGTGACTCTCACAATATGTGACAATGTCCCTCTATCCTTGACATCTAGATTGACCAATTGAGGCATAGACTGTGTCATCCTCGGTACAATCTATATCTTGAACTCTAAGTAGACTCACTCTAATCAAATGAGCTCAATATCTCATATTGACTCAATTGGGCATGGCCATGCACTTCGTGGTCTCGCTCCATTGTTGTCACAATAGAGCTCTATAGGATCTGCAATGCTAGGAACCACCCCAAGCTCAATAATGAACTTGCGGATCCAAACTGCCTCCTTTGTTGCCTCAGATGCAGCGATATACTCGGCTTCTGTTGTAGAATCAGCAACTGTGTCCTGCTTCGAACTCTTCTAGATCACAACGCCACCATTCAAGCAATGCACGAACCCTGACTGTGATCTATAATCATCCTGGTCAGTTTGGAAGCTGGCATTGCTGTAACCCTTTACAGCTAGCTCCTCATCACCTCCAAATATCAAGAAATATTCTTTAGTCCTTCTCAAGTACTTAAGAATATTCTTGACTGCTATCCAGTGACGCTCACCTGGATCTGACTGGTATCTACTCGTCATGCTCAAAGCATACGAGACATCAGGACGAGTACACAACATGGCGTACATGATAGATCCTATAGCAGATGCGTAAGGGATCTTATCCATGTGGTCTCTCTCCTCTCTAGAAGAGGGACTTTAAGTCTTCGAAAGACTCACACCATGTGACTTCGGCAGAAGTCCCTTCTTGGAATTCTACATGGCAAACCGTAGTAATACCGTGTCAATGTATGTACTCTGACTTAGGCCAAGCAATCTCTTAGATCTATCTCTATAGATCTTGATGCCTAGAATACAGGCTGCTTCACCTAAGTCCTTCATTGAGAAGCACGTCCCCAGCCAAGTCTTCACAGACTGTAGTGAAGGGATGTCATTCCCAATAAGCAGTATGTCATCCACATACAATACAAGGAAGACAACTGTATTCCCATTAACCCTTTTATAGACACAGGGTTCATCTTCATTCTTGATGAAACCAAACAGTTTGATCGCATCATCGAATCGAAGATTCCAGCTCCGAGAAGCTTACTTTAGCCAATAAATGGACCTTTGCAACTTGCATACTTTCCCAGTATGTTGTGGATCTTCAAAACCCTCAGGTTGTGTCATGTACATATCCTCGAGTAAGTTTTCATTCAGAAATATGGTTTTGACATCCATCTGCCATATCTCATAATCGTGGTATGCTGCAATAGCAAGCAAGATCTGAATGGACTTAAACATCGCCACTGGAGAAAAGGTTTCATCATAGTCAATACCATGAATCTGCTTGAAACTTTTAGCCACCAATCGGTCCTTATAGGTATGCGTAAGTCCATTCATGCCAGTCTTTCTCCTAAAGACCCACTTACACCCAATGGGTTTGACGCCTTCAGGTGGATTAACCAAAGTCCATACTTGGTTGGTGTACATGGATTCCATCTCGATCTCATGGCCTTTAGCCTTTTCTCAGAATCTGGGCTCATCATAGCTTCCTGATAGGAGGTAGGCTCATTCTCAATGAGCATAACGTCATCATGGTCAGACAAGAGAAATGAGTATCTCTCAGGCTGACAACGTACCCTATCAGACCTACGAAGAGGTAGGTCTACCTGAATAGGTGGTTGTTCCACAACTCTTTGTGTAACAATCTCATCATCCACAACACTTTGTGGTTCCTGTTCAACCTCCATCAAGGCCTTAGTGTTATGGTCCTTATCTTGAATTTCTTCAAGATCGAACGTACTCCCACTAGTTTTTCTAGAAACAAAATCCCTTTCTAGAAAAACCCCAATCTTTGCCACAAATACTTTGTGCTGACTGGGAATGTAGAAGTAATATCCCTTTGTATCCTTGGGATATCCAACAAAATAGCACCTATCAGATTTGGGTCCCAGTTTCTCTGAAACTTGACGTCGAACGTAAGCCTCACAACCCCAAATCCTCATGAAAGACATCTTGGGATTTCTCCCTGTCCATATCGTATATGGTGTCTTTATCACAGCCTTGGATGGTACACGGTTAAGGGTAAAGGTTGCTGTGTCTAGAGCATATCCCCATAATGATATAGGAAGATCTGTGTGACTCATCATAGATTGTACCATATCTAATAGGGTACAATTCCTCCTTTCAGATACACCATTCCACTGTGGTGTTCCAGGAGGAGTGAGTTGGGATAGAATCTCACACACAACTAGATAGTCACGAAACTCATGGCTAAGGTATTCACCATCTCGATCTGATCGAAGTATCTTAATACTCTTGCCAAGCTGGTTTTGTACTTCATTCTTGAATTCTTTAAACTTTTCAAAGGATTCTGATTTATGTTTCATAAGATACACATAACCATATCTACTGAAGTCATCAGTAAATGTAATGAAGTACCTGTAACCACCTCTAGCAGCAACATTGAAAGGACCACATACATCACTATGTATAAGTCCTAACAAATCTGTTGCTCTTTCGCTGTGTCCACTAAAGGGAGTCTTGGTTATCTTGCCTAAAAGGCAAGACTCGCATGTCTCATATGATTCAAAATCAAATGAGTCTAGCAGCCCATCCTTATGGAGCTGAGATAAGTGACTCTCATTTATGTGACCTAAGCGACAATACCAGAGATAGGTTTGGTTCAACTCATTTGACTTGAACCTCTTGGTACTTATGTTATAGATAGGGCTCTCTAAGTCTAGAAAGTAGAGTCCGTCATTAGAGGTGCACTACAATAGAACATATCATTTAAATAAATTGAATAACATTTGTTCTTTATTATAAATGTAAATCCTTTCTTGTCCAAACAAGAAACCAAAATTATGTTCTTAGTCAAAGCAGGCACATAACAACATTCATCTAATTCTAGTACAAGCCCAGAGGGCAGAGATAGATCATAAGTTCCTACAGCAACAGCAACAACCCTTGCTCCATTGCCTACTCGTAGGTCCACCTCGCCCTTTGTCAATGCCCTGCTATTTCTCAACGCCTGCACATTGGTACAAATGTGAGATGTACATCCGGTATCTAATACCCATGATGAAGAAATAGATAGATTGACTTCTATAACATTTATACCTGAAGTAGAAGTCTCACTTCTTTTCTTCTTAAGATCTTCCAGGTAAGCTTTGTAGTTACGCTTCCAGTGTCCAGCTTCCTTGCAGTGGAAGCAAGCCCCTTCCTTGGCTACCCCTCCTTTGGGTTTATGTTCTTTGCCTTTGCCCTTGGCTTGGGACTTTCCCTTACCTTTAGGCTTGCCCTTGCCTTTCTTTTTGTGCACCATCAAAATGGTGTCAGATTTTCCCTTCTTAAGGTTAAGCTCAACAGTTCTCAACATGATGAGCATCTCAAGCAGTGGCTTATCAATTTCATTCATGTTATAATTCATGACAAATTGATTGTAGGCTTGTGGCAAAGATTGCAAGATCAAGTCAGTGGCCAGCTCTTGGCCAAGTGGGAATCCCAGCCTTTGTAGGTTTTCTACGTACCCAATCATCTTGAGTACATATGGACCTATGGGAGTCCCATCTTGCATTTTGGACCCAAACAATGCCTTAGAGACTTCATATCTCTCATGCCTTGCTTGTCCTTGATATAGTTGACGAAGATGTCCAACCATATCATAAGCATTCATGAACTCGTGTTGCTTCTGAAGCTCAGAGTTCATGGTCGCGAGCATTAGACATGACACATCTAATGCATCATCTTGATGCTTCTTGTAAGCATCTTTGTCAGCTCACGAGGCAGTGGCAGGAGGTGCCTCCGGAATGGGCTGCTCCAGGACGTACAACTTCCTTTCTTGGATGAGAACAATTCTCAGGTTCCTGTACCAGTCTAGGAAATTTGTTCCTTTGAGCTTGTCCTTCTCAAGGACAGAACGCAGAGAGAGAGTGTTTGTGTTTGTCGATATAGTAATCTACAACATACAATGCAGAGAATTAATATCATATTCCTTTTATCATTTAATTAGGCCTTTAATCAAACGATTCTCCCACTGAATTATAGGAATTTTGTATAATCGAGTTATGGATGTGGTCAAACCACATTTACTAGATTCATACAAACTAGCTATAATTCTTACGGGACAAGATCCACATCATACTAAGCCTTGATTTAGCTTTGGCTAAATCACCCAAGACTTAGTACGATCGGTGGGTAACACATTACCGATTACATCTCTATGCAACTCTTGTTTATAGGATCAAGACCCACATTTACAAAAGACCTTGTGTTAGCTTTGGCTAAATGGCCCAAGATTTAGTGTAAATGCGATCTTATCCTATCTTTCCAACGATTGGAATATGCCTATAGTTCTACTTGATCCAATTGAGTTAACTAGTTTTACTCAATCTAATTGAGCTTACTCTAACCCAAGACGTGATAGGCGAGACCAAGATTGTCCCTCCGCACCCTACTAAGATAATATGCGTTGCTCTGCTTTGGCAGATTCAACAACTACAAATGATCGTGGTTCCTTCGAGTTTGCAACTGCACCACTGTTATCACAATAAATTGTGATAGTTATGGGCAAACCAGGAATCACATCCAAGTCCATCAAGAAGTTTCTGAGTCATACGACTTTCCGCGCCTCGAGGCTACATACTCGACTTCCATGGAGTCCGCATTTACTTGATACTCCTCCATACTATGGCTCCACCTCCAAAAGTAAACACAAACCCTGAGGTAGACTTACTCTTGTCCCTATCTGATTGGAAATCCGAATCCGTGTAACCCACAGGGACTAATTGATCTGCCCGGTAAACCAGCATATAATCCCTAGTCCTTCTCAAGTACTTCAATATATGCTTTACCATCAATGTCCTGTCGGGATTACTCGATATGCTAACCATGCCCACGAAAGCAGATATCCGGTCTCGTCACATAGCATAGCATACATAAGGCTTCCCTCTAAGCATAAGGAACCGCTTCATGTCCTCTATCTCCTTTGATGTTTTGGGACACATCTCTTTAGATAAAGGAACTCCATGCCTAAAAGGTAGAAAACCTTTCTTGGAGTCTCGCATGCTAAAACGAGCAAGGATAGGTGTCGATATATGAAGCTTGAGATAAGCACAACATCCTTTTCTTGCGATCCCTTATAACTTTGATCCCAAGGATGTGTCCACTTCTCCCAAGTCCTTCATGTCAAATGTTTGGACAACCATACCCTTACGTCTGATAACACTTTGATATTGTTGCCAACTAACAAAATGTCATCTACGTATAGTACAAGAAACACCACTACGTTTCCGTCACATCTCTTGTATACACAAGGTTCATCCGGACTTTGAATAAATCCATATGACTGGATTACCTCATCAAAGCGGATGTTCCAAGATCTAGAAGCTTGCTTCAATCCATAAATGAACCGATTAAGCTTACATACAAGATGCTCTTTGCCTTTAGCAATGAATCCCTCTAGTTGCCGCATATAGATGTTCTCCTCAAGACTTCCGTTAAGGAAAGCTGTCTTGACATCCATCTTCCAAATCTCATAATCCATATGAGCAGCTATAGATAAGAGAATCCGGATAGACTTAAGCATAGCTACCGGCGAAAAGGTCTCCTCATAATCGATACCCTCTTTCTGAGTATACCCTTTCGCAACAAGCCTAGCTTTGAAGGTTTCAACCTTCCCGTCTACCCCTCTCTTTCTCTTGTAGATCCACTTGCATCCAATAGTTTTTACACCATCGGGTGGCTCTACTAGCTCCCAGACCTGATTAGAATCCATAGATTCTATCTCTGAATTCATCTCTCTTTGCCAAGATACCGCATCTCTATCTTGGATTGCCTCGTCATATGTCCAGGGATCAGGTTCATGTTCACCAGGGACTAAGTCTGAAGACTCTCCCAAAAACATGAATCTGTCGGGTTGTCTAACAACCCTCCCTCTGACAGTACCTCCGTGTATGCTCTGTGACACGCGGTGCAGTGACTTGTGGGGTATCCTCTTATACCGGTGGTACTGAAGTCGGAACTTCCCCTGCCAACTCCTCAAGAACAATCCTACTCTTGGGCTTGTGGTTCATTACATAATCTTCCTCTAGAAATCTGGCGTTCGTGCTAACGATCACCCTCTGATCTCTAGGATTATAAAATAAACCACCTTCGTTCCTCGGGTAGCCAACAAACATGCATACTTTTGCGAGGACTTCCAACTTACAACATCATCCTTGGCGGTACTGCTGGACTCCCCATATCGAATATGTCTCGGACTAGGCTTTTGCCCGATCCACAATTCTCTGAGGTAGAAGGTACTGATTTAGATGGAACCAAGTTCGAGTATACATTCGCGTATCCGAGCATACCCCGGAACAAAAGCGGTAACTCGAATAACTCATCATCGATCGACCATCTCCATAAGAGTCCTATTCCTTCGCTCGCTACACCATTCTGTTTGGGTGTGCAGTGCGAACAATTGGGATTGAATCGACCTCGATAAGTAACTCCTAAACTCTCCCAAGAGGTACTCGCCACCACGATCGGATCGTAATGTCTTGATACTTTTACCTTGGCGGTTCTCCACATCGACCTTGAATTCTTTGAACTTGTCAAAGCATTAGGACTTGCGGCGCATCAAGTAAATGTATCCATACCTTGAATAATCGTCTATAAAGAGGCAAGTATTCAAAACCACCTCTTACTGGATAGACATAGGACCGCACAAATCGAGAATGAACCAATTCTACAACACATTCGTTTCTACCCTCGGGCCTTAAAAGGCCTCTTGGTCATTTTACCTTCCAAGCAAGATTCGCAGGTTGGGAGATCCTCCACCACTAATGAACCCAAAGGTCCATCAGCTATCAACCTTTGAATTCTGCTTAGGTTAATATGACCAAGCCTTAGAAGCCAAAGATATGTTTGGTTCATTTGCTAAGGTTCTTTTCTCTTATTAGATTTAGAAGATGAGTTATTTACTTCTATATGCATCGTGGGAGTTTTTGGTTCAAGAGTATATAAATTGCCAACCAATGTACTGTATCAGATAATCTCCTATTCCTTTTATAACCACCTTGTCATTAAAAGAAATGAATATCCATCCAAAAACAATTTAGAAATCAAATTAAATTCTTTCTAAAAGTAGGTACATAAAGACAATTTCTTAAAACCAAAACTTTATTCCTATCAAAAGATAAATAAACGCCTCCCACGCAATAGCCGCCACCTCAAGCATTGCCCATGAAGACTGGTGATCTCTCCTCACCTAGTCGCCGGGTTTCTCGAACCCCGCAAAGTATTGCAGACATGATCTGGCTCTCAGATTCTACACACCGTAATCGGTAGATAACACCGCTAAACATGTTTCAACAACTAAACAAGAAGATATACCTTTGTTCTTATATACGCTTCCAATGTCCAATGCTTGCAAAGTGAAGCACTTGCCTTTCGGCTTTCTTCACTCCTCGCCGAGGTCCCACCGCCACCTTTCTTCGCTCCACCTTGCTTCTTCTTCTTCTTACCTTTCTTTAGAGGAAGAAACCTTCCGAGCGACTCATGGCTTGAGAACTCGACGAAAAAGCCCTCTCGCCTCGGGAGTTCGCCGTAAGCTCCGCCAACGAATACAACCTCTTGTTCATGTTGTAGCTGAGGCGAATCGCTCAAAACTCCTAGGCAGAGATCGAGAATGATATCGACCTGGTTTCTATCGATCTCACGAGGACTTCCATCTCATTAAGATGAGCCATCATCTTGAGAACATGATCCTAACGGTGTTCCTCGATCATGGTGGTCGCCATCAAGTTTCATAGCCTCCTCGCCTAGCCGCCTACTCGATGTCCAAAAGTTCCTTGAGATTGAACATCATGTCATAAGTCGGGCTATGGCTCGATGTCGATGTTGCAAAGACATTTGACATAGATGCCAAAATGTAACACCGCGCCATCTCATCCGCTTTAACCCATTTCTTATAATGTTCTCTCCTTTCATCGAGTCATCCGAGGGCTTAGGAGGATAGACTCAAGAGTACAAATTTGTACTCCTCCGCAGCTTAAGACAATATCCGTGTTTCTTTTCCAATCAATGTAGTTTGGACCAAGAAGTTTGTTTTCTTTTAAAATCACAAAGTGGGTTGAAAGCCATTTGAAATCCTAAAAATCACAATGATCAAAATATTAGATTTCAAATATTATTGATTCCTCAAAACAATAAAATCTCAAATCAACCAACACCTCAAAACACCGAGAATTTCGTGATGCCACATGTGTGGACGATACGAAACCTACATTTGTAAGAGGAGGTTTTACCCATTAATTTTATTATCTTGTCAACCTTACTTTTTGACAAATAAAATTAATAGTTGGTTCCTCTTTGGCCCTACAAATAAAAGCAAAGGACTGATGGGGAGGATACTTTCATTTGCATCTAAGTGTGCACCATTACACGATACTAAGGGAATTATTTCGATTATGTGCCTTACATGGGGAAGTACACATGCTCCTAGATAATTTCCTATAACCATTATTTGACCTAGTGATCCGCAAACAAACCCATCCGATGGGGAGGAAGGCACTCGAGCCAACACACAAGTTTGTTGCATCACACGTCCAAATTGTAATGGAGGTCATGGAATTAATTAAAATATCCTCTCCCACTTAGTAAATTGCAAATGAGGAATTTTACATACACACAACATGCATATAAAACAAATAAGCAATAAATATGGAAAAAACAGAATTTTTCCAACTATTATGGCATTGTCCTCCAATATGCATCCCGTCGTGTGGCCACCTAGTCCGCTCCATCTTTTCCCGTGCGCAAGTCACCAAAGAGTTCCGAGCCGAGATAAAACATTTTAATTTACATCCATCGATCCTATACTCCACGAAGGAGTGTACAAATAATCTAGATCGAAAGTAAACTAAAATGAGCGGCTAAACAATGTCGTATTTAATTACAAAAATTAAATACTAATCTAGCCTCGTCAACCCCGAGGATTCAAATAATAAATTTTTACACACATCCATTCACATACACACACATGGCCATAATAGTTGGATCTTATGCCTGCAACCAAAGAGTTAAACTACGCATATCCTACTATTATTCGGCACATATAATATATGAAAAATGCATAAAAATTAACCGAATCCATAACACACAAAACCGGAAACCGTGGCTCTGATACCAATTGTTGGTATGTCGCTTCGGAGGCTCATTGGCTCCCATGTCCCCGGATTAAAATTTTCACTAATGAAAGGATTAATCCGGATGGGATGAGCTTCCTTAGCAACACCATTTCGTCGTCGTGCTAACAACTTGAGTGGTCGCTCGAACAAACTAGTTGTTCAAGCAACACAACTCTTCTAGTTGGTTAGTCAAGAGAGACTGACGGATCGCCGTTTTGTGTTTGTCTTCGGGTCCATGATTATACAATATATATTCACACACACACATGCATAATCAAAACAAATAAGAACATGCTCAGATCTGTACATAAAGTTAAAATAACTTTATACCTCACGATCTTCTACCGTATGTCCTATCCTTCTCGTGGACGACTTGTGGACGAAGATCCTCCACGAGTAGAAGCCTTCTAGATCGAGTTCTCCTCTACCTTGTCCACAAGTAACAAAGAGAAGAAACCAACAAATACCTTTCCTATCTAGAACCGCCACCATTAGGAACTTTGATGCAACCACGCCAAGGAAATGGATGGAGATGCGCCGACCACCAAAACAAAGGAGAGCCGCCACCTTTGAGATTGGAGGAAGATGATCTTGCCGGCCACCAATGGGAGGAGAACCACCGGCAAAGGAAGAAGAGAGTGGCTAAGATGAAGGGCACCGGCCAAGGAAAGCTTGAATGAATTGGGCGCCGGCAACAATGTTGGATGAATATGGTTGCCGCCCAACCTAGATCCAAACCCTAGCCGCCCAACTTCTTTCCAAACCCTAATCCCTATCACCAAATCTATTAGTTGCCGCCCAACCCTAAGCCCTTATTTATAGAATTTAGGAGAAAGTTTGTTAGCCAAAATTATAGGAACTAACTCCTTTTTTCTTGCCGCCCAACCCCTAACTCCTTTAAGATTTGTTGCCGCCCAACACATGGATGAGCCAAACCCTAATTCTAGAATTTAGGCTTAAGCCTCCTCTAATCTCCACCGTCGGATCTAGGGATTTAATCTCCACCGTAGAATCTAGGGATTTAATCTCCACCGTCGGATCTAGGGATTTAATCTCCACCGTCGGATCTAGGATTTTATCCCAACCGTCAAATCTAGGATTTCATCCCAACCGTAGGATCTAGGATTTCATCCCTACCGTCAGATCAAGGATTTCATCCCAACCGTCGGATCTAGGATTTCATCCTAACCATCGGATCTATGGATTTAATCCAACCGTTGGTTCTAGGGTTTCATCCCAACCATCGGATCTATGGATTCAATCCAACCGTTGGTTCTAGGTTTTGTTTTACATTCTTGGATCTAGACTTCACAAGGATTATAATAGGCTACGATAGGGACCATAAGGAGGAGTTGGGTCTTGGCCACCCGATGGATCGGAACCACACAAACTTGATCCATCAATGATGTTCCATTCCACTAGAGGATCATCATTGAACTACCTCACCAACCCCCATAAATTAATATGGGCTCCATATATTATTTGTACATTTATCTCCTCGTGTTTAAGATATCGAATGTCCGTCAATTAATTGATTTACTGACCATCAATTAATTAACATCTAACTCCTCGAGTAGTACCACTCAACCTTATCATCATGTTGACTAAGTCAACCAGCTGGGTTTACATGATGAACCTTATGAGCTCCTCAAGGGGACATCATCAACCTAATATAAAGGACACGGTTTCCTTCTATAATCAACGGCACACCAAGTAAATAATATTATTTCCCAACTTACCGGGCATATTGATTTAATCCATCTAAATCTCACCCACTGGTAAATCAAAGAAATAAATACTAAGTACATGTGCCCGTTATTATATCGGGATTAAGAGCATGTACAACATAATATCCGAGGTCTGATTAAATTATGTAGTCAGCACTAAATTGAATCACCTCTATGTCGGTCCTGCCCAATACACCTAAGTATACTAGTGTAACTCTATGTTCAAGATAAAACAATACCAAGCTACACTACAACCATGCCAATGGTTTGTCCAAAACCATCTTGGTTGTGAGCCTCTACTTATATTTTACAAGGTACTGATAACATGATCTTCTGTGCCACACCAAGCACCATGTTATCTACAATGTAAAATATTAGACAATATGCACACATATATAATGAATATATAAAATGCAAACAATGATCATGTGATTCTTATTTCAAAATAAAATGTTCATACAAAAAGAGCTAGGCTTTCAGTATACATTCTAACAATCTCCCACTTATACTAAAAGACTATGCCGTCATCACAATGTCATACATCTGATCCCCATGTCCTCCACATGCCTATCAAACGCTTTCGCTGGAAGGGCCTTAGTGAATGGATCCACCAGGTTCTCCTCTGATGCAATCTTGGCGACAGCAACTTCTCCTCGCTTTACGATCTCTCGTATAAGGTGGTACTTGCGCTCTATGTGTTTACTCGCCTTATGGGCTCATGGTTCCTTCGAGTTTGCAACTGCACCACTGTTATCACAATAAATTGTGAGAGTTATGGGCAAACCAGGAATCACATCCAAGTCCATCAAGAAGTTTCTGAGCCATACAGCTTCCTTGGCTGCCTCAGAGGCTGCCACATACTCAGCTTCCATGGTAGAGTCCGCCACGCATTTCTACTTGATACTCCTCCATACTATGGCTCCACCTCCAAAAGTAAACACAAACCCCGAGGTAGACTTACTCTTGTCCCTATCTGATTGGAAATCCGAATCCGTGTAACCCACAGGGACTAATTGATCTGCCCGGTAAACCAGCATATAATACCTAGTCCTTCTCAGGTACTTCAATATATGCTTTACCACAGTCCAATGTCCCTGTCCAGGATTACTCTGATATCTACTAACCATGCCCACGGCAAAGCAGATATCCGGTCTCGTACATAGCATAGCATACATAAGGCTTCCTACTGCCGAAGCATAAGGAACTGCCTTCATGTCCTCTATCTCCTTTGATGTTTTGGGACACATCTCTTTAGATAAAGGAACTCCATGCCTAAAAGGTAGAAAACCTTTCTTGGAGTTCTGCATGCTAAAACGAGCAAGGATAGTGTCAATATATGAAGCTTGAGATAAGCACAACATCCTTTTCTTGCGATCCCTTATAACTTTGATCCCAAGGATGTGTCCCACTTCTCCCAAGTCCTTCATGTCAAACTGTTTGGACAACCATACCCTTACGTCTGATAACACTTTGATATCGTTGCCAACTAACAAAATGTCATCTATGTATAGTACAAGAAACACCACTACGTTTCCGTCACATCTCTTGTATACACAAGGTTCATCTGGACTTTGAATAAATCCATATGACTGGATTACCTCATCAAAGCGGATGTTCCAAGATCTAGAAGCTTGCTTCAATCCATAAATGGACCGATTAAGCTTACATACAAGATGCTCTTTGCCTTTAGCAATGAATCCCTCTGGTTGCCGCATATAGATGTTCTCCTCAAGACTTCCATTAAGGAAAGCTGTCTTGACATCCATTTGCCATATCTCATAATCCATATGAGCAGCTATAGATAAGAGAATCCGGATAGACTTAAGCATAGCTACCGGCGAAAAGGTCTCCTCATAATCGATACCCTCTTTCTGAGTATACCCTTTCGCAACAAGCCTAGCTTTGAAGGTTTCAACCTTCCCGTCTACCCCTCTCTTTCTCTTGTAGATCCACTTGCATCCAATAGTTTTTACACCATCGGGTGGCTCTACTAGCTCGGACTGATTAGAATCCATAGATTCTATCTCTGAATTCATCGCTCTTTGCCAAGATACCGATCTCTATCTTGGATTGCCTCGCCATATGTCCAGGATCAGTTCATGTTCACTGTGGACTAAGTCCAAGACTCTCCCAAAAAATATGAATCTCGGGTTGTCTAACAACCTCCCACTACGACGAGGTACCTCCTGTATGCTCGCGGACACGCGTGCAAGTGCTGACTTGTCGGGTATCCTCTTGTACCGGTAATCAAGTCGAACTTCCCCTCGCCAACTCTCAAGAACAATCCTACTTTGGGCTTGTGGTTCATTACATAATCTTCCTCTAGAAATCAAGGCTCGTGCTAACGATCACCCTCCGATCTCTAGGATTATAAAATAAACCACCTTCGTTCCCTCGGTAGCCAACAAACATGCATACTGCACGAGGTTCCAACTTACTAACATCACCTTCGACATGTGCTGGACTCCCCCATATCCGAATATGTCTCAGACTAGGCTTTCGCCCAGTCCACAATTCTACAGGGGTAGAAGGTACTGATTTAGATGGAACCAAGTTCAGAGTATACATTGCCGTATCCAGTGCATACCCCCAGAACGAAACAGGTAACTCAGAATAACTCATCATCGATCTGACCATCTCCATAAGAGTCCTATTCCTTCGCTCTGCTACACCATTCTGCTGGGGTGTGCCAGGTGCAGACAATTGGGATTGAATCCCAGCCTCTGATAAGTAACTCCTAAACTCTCCCAAGAGGTACTCGCCACCACGATCAGATCGTAATGTCTTGATACTTTTACCTTGACGGTTCTCCACATCAGCCTTGAATTCTTTGAACTTGTCAAAGCATTCAGACTTGCAGCGCATCAAGTAAATGTATCCATACCTTGAATAATCGTCTATAAAAGAGACGAAATATTCAAAACCACCTCTTGCCTGGATAGACATAGGACCGCACAAATCAGAATGAACCAATTCTAACACATCTTTGGCTCTATACCCCTTGGCCTTGAAAGGCCTCTTGGTCATTTTACCTTCCAAGCAAGATTCGCAGGTTGGGAGATCCTCCACCACTAATGAACCCAAAGGTCCATCAGCTATCAACCTTTGAATTCTGCTTAGGTTAATATGACCAAGCCTTAGATGCCAAAGATATGTTTGGTTCATTTGCGAAGGTTCTTTTCTCTTATTAGACTTAGAAGATGAGTTATTTACTTCTATTTGCATCGTGGGAGTTTTTGGTTCAATAGAATATAAATTGCCAACCAACGTACCAGAACAGATAATCTCCCTATTCCTTTTTATAACCACCTTGTCATTAAAAGAAACAGAATATCCATCCAAAAATAATTTAGAAACTGAAATTAAATTCTTTCTAAAAGTAGGTACATAAAGACAATTTCTTAAAACCAAAAATTTATTACTATCAAAAGATAAATAAACGTCTCCCACTGCAATAGCCGCCACCTTTGAAGCATTGCCCATGAAGACGGTAATCTCTCCCTCAGCTAGTCGTCGGGTTTCCTAGAACCCCTGCAAAGTATTGCAGACATGATCAGTGGCTCCTGTATCTACACACCAGGCACTGGTAGATAACACCGCTAAACATGTTTCAACAACTAAACAAGAAGATATACCTTTGTTCTTACGGCGAGGATAGTCTGCTTGCAAGTGAAGCACTTGCCTTTCGGCTTCTTCACTCCTGCCTGAGGTCCTGTTGCCACCTTCTTCGCTCCACCTTGCTTCTTCTTCTTCTTCCCTTTCGGTTTAGAGGAAGAAACCTTCTGAGCGACCATGTCTTGAGAACTTTGATGAAAAAGCCCCTCTGCCGCCTGGAGTTCTGTCAGAAGCTCCGCCAACGAATACAACCTCTTGTTCATGTTGTAGTTGAGGCGGAACTGCTCAAAACTCCTAGGCAAAGACTGGAGAATGATATCGACCTGGGTTTCCCCATCGATCTCAGCTCCTTGGACTTCCATCTCATTAAGATGAGCCATCATCTTGAGAACATGATCCCTAACGGGTGTTCCCTCGATCATGGAGGTCGTCATCAAGTTTCTCATAGCCTCCTGCCTAGCCGCCCTACTCTGATGTCCGAAAAGTTCCATGAGATTGAACATCATGTCATAAGCTGTGGCTATGGCCTGATGCTGATGTTGCAGCACATTTGACATAGATGCCAAAATGTAACACCACGCCATCTCATCTGCCTTAACCCATTTCTTATAACGTTCCATCTCCTTTTCATCAGAGTCATCTGAGGGCTTAGGAGGACAGACCTCGAAGAGTACAAATTTGTACTCTTCCGCAGTTAAGACAATATCCAAGTTTCTTTTCCAATCAATGTAGTTTGGACCAGTAAGTTTGTTTTCTTTTAAAATCACAGAAAGTGGGTTGAAAGCCATTTGAAATTCCTAAAAATCACAATGATAAAAAATATTAGATTTCAAATATTATTGATTCCTCAAAACAATAAAATCCTGAAATCAACCAACACCTCAAAACACCGAGAATTTCGTATGCCACGCTGTGTGGACGTATACGAAACCTACATTTGTAAGAGGAGGTTTTACCCATTAATTTTATTATCTTGTCAACCTTACTTTTTGACAAATAAAATTAATAGTTGGTTCCTCTTTGGCCCTACAAATAAAAGCAGTGACTTCGATGGGGAGGATACTTTCATTTGCATAGTGTGCACCATTACACGATACTAAGCGAATTATTTCAGATTATGTGCCTTACCGTTGTGGAAGTACACATGCTCCTAGATAATTTCCTATAACCATTATTTGACCTAGTGATCCACAAACAAACCCGTCCGCAGGGAGGAAGGCACTCAGAGCTAACACACAAGTTTGTTCGCATCACACGTCAAATTGTAATGGAGGCCGCGAGAATTAATTAAAATATCCCTCTCCCACTTAGTAAATTGCAAATGAGGAATTTTACATCACACACAACATGCATATAAAACAAATAAGCAATAAATATGGAAAAAACAGAATTTTTCCAACTATTATGGCATTGTCCTCCAATATGCATCCCGTCGTGTGGCCACCTCGTCCGCTCCATCTTTTCCCGTGCGCAAGTCACCAAAGAGTTCCGAGCCGAGATAAAATATTTTAATTTACATCCATCGATCCTATACTCCACGAAGGAGTGTACAAATAATCTAGATCGAAAGTAAACTAAAATGAGCGGCTAAACAATGTCGTATTTAATTACAAAAATTAAATACTAATCTAGCCTCGTCAACCCCGAGGATTCAAATAATAAATTTTTACACACATCCATTCACATACACACACATGGCCATAATAGTTGGATCTTATGCCTGCAACCAAAGAGTTAAACTACGCATATCCTACTATTATCCGGCACATATAATATATGAAAAATGCATAAAAATTAACCGAATCCATAACACACAAAACCGGAAACCGTGGCTCTGATACCAATTGTTGGTATGTCGCTTCGGAGGCTCATTGGCTCCCATGTCCCCGGATTAAAATTTTCACTAATGAAAGGATTAATCCGGATGGGATGAGCTTCCTTAGCAGCACCATTTCGTCGTCGTGCTAACAACTTGAGTGGTCGCTCAAACAAACTAGTTGTTCAAGCAACTCTACTCTTCTAGTTGATTAGCCGCGGAAGAGACGACGGACGGATCACCGGTTTTTGTGTTTGTCTTCGGGGTCCATGATTATACAATATATTTGCACACACACACATGCATAATCAAAACAAATAAGAACATGCTCAGATCTGTACATAAAGTTAAAATAACTTTATACCTCACGATCTTCTACCGTATGTCCTATCCTTCTCGTGGACGACGTGTGGACGAAGATCCTCCACGAGTAGAAGCCTTCTAGATCGATTTCTCCTCTACCTTGTCCGCTGTGAACAAAGAGAAAAACCAACAATACCTTTCCTATCTAGAACCGGCCACCAAGCTAGGAACTTTGATGCAACCGCCGGCCAAGGAATGGATGGAGATGCGCCGGCCACCAAAACAAAGGGAGCCGCCGGCCACCTTTGGGGATTGGAGGAAGATGATCTTGCCGGCCACCAATGGGAGGAGAACCACCGGCAAAGGAAGAAGAGAGTGGCTAAGATGAAGGGCACCGGCCAAGGAAAGCTTGAATGAATTGGGCGCCGACAACAATGTTGGATGAATATGGTTGCCGCCCAACCTAGCTCCAAACCCTAGCCGCCCAACTTCTTTCCAAACCCTAATCCCTATCACCAAATCTATTAGTTGCCGCCCAACCCTAAGCCCTTATTTATAGAATTTAGGAGAAAGTTGGTTAGCCAAAATTATAGGAACTAACTCCTTTTTTCTTGCCGCCCAACCCCTAACTCCTTTAAGATTTGTTACCGCCCAACACATGGATGAGCCAAACCCTAATTCTAGAATTTAGGCTTAAGCCTCCTCTAATCTCCACCGTCGGATCTAGGGATTTAATCTCCACCGTCGGATCTAGGGATTTAATCTCCACCGTCGGATCTAGGGATTTAATCTCCACCGTCGGATCTAGGATTTTATCCCAACCGTCGAATCTAGGATTTCATCCCAACCGTAGGATCTAGGATTTCATCCCTACCGTCGGATCAAGGATTTCATCCCAACCGTCGGATCTTGGATTTCATCCTAACCATCAGATCTATGGATTTAATCCAACCGTTGGTTCTAGGGTTTCATCCCAACCATCGGATCTATGGATTCAATCCAACCGTTGGTTCTAGGTTTTGTTTTACATTCTTGGATCTAGACTTCACAAGGATTATAATAGGCTACGATAGGGACCATAAGGAGGAGTTGGGTCTTGGCCACCCGATGGATCGGAACCACACAAACTTGATCCATCAATGATGTTCCATTCCACTAGAGGATCATCATTGAACTACCTCACCAACCCCCATAAATTAATATGGGCCCCATATATTATTTGTACATTTATCTCCCCGTGTTTAAGATATCGAATGTCCGTCAATTAATTGATTTACTGACCATCAATTAATTAACATCTAACTCCTCGAGTAGTACCACTCAACCTTATCATCATGTTGACTAAGTCAACCAGCTGGGTTTACATGATGAACCTTATGAGCTCCTCAAGGGGACATCATCAACCTAATATATAGGACACGGTTTCCTCCTATAATCAACGGCACACCATGTAAATAATATTATTTCCCAACTTAAGGGCATATTGATTTAATCCATCTAAATCTCACCCACCGTAAATCAAAGAAATAAATACTAAGTACATGTGCCCGTTATTATATCGGGATTAAGAGCATGTACAACATAATATCCGAGGTCCGATTCAATTATGTAGTCGACTAAATTGAATCACCTCTATGTCGGCCCCGCCTAATACACCTAAGTGTACTAGTGTAACTCTATGTTCAAGATAAAACAATACCAAGCTACACTACAACCATGCCAATGGTTTGTCCAAAACCATCTTGGTTGTGAGCCTCTACTTATATTTTACAAGGTACTGATAACATGATCTTCTGTGCCACACCAAGCACCATGTTATCTACAATGTAAAATATTAGACAATATGCACACATATATAATGAATATATAAAATGCAAACAATGATCATGTGATTCTTATTTCAAAATAAAATGTTCATACAAAAAGAGCTAGGCTTTCAGTATACATTCTAACAGTTCATCCTTTGCGCTTTGCTTCCAAGAGCTTCCTTCGGTTTCGTCATGTCTTGGGTTGCCAAATGCTTGGACTTTATGCCGCCCAGACTATAAGCTTGGACTTATGCTGCCAAGATCTTACTTTGGACTTCCTCTGCCAAGGTTCACTTGGACTTTACGCTGCCAAGACTACAAACTTGGTCTTACGCTGCCAAGTCCATCCCTTGGACTTCCTTTGCCAAGATCATACTTGGTCTTCCTTTGCCAAGGTTCACTTGGACTTTACGCTGCCAAGACTACAAGCTTGGTCTTATGCTGCCAAGTCCGTCCCTTGGACTTTCCTTGCTAAGATCATACTTGGACTTCTCTTTTACCAAGTCTTCATCCTTGGATTTTCCTGTCACTTAAACATGTTCGTAATTAGATCACAAAACATTGCCTAACTTAGATGATTATCCAAACATCAAAACATATAAATGCTTGGAGCATTGTTGCACCAACAATCTCCCCCTTTTTATGTTTGACAATCATTTAAGTTAGGTCTTTTAAAGATACACATAATCATATTTTCATTTCTAACTTAAACATTCCTTCTCCCCCTTTGACATACATCAAAAAGAGAAGGATTCATAAATGAAAGAATTAAAATTGTTGTATCTTGGACTAAGGTATAAGATTGATATTAAGCTCCCCCTTAATCCAAGATATGCCTCATGATGTGTAAATAATATTTAAAGCAAAGCATAACAAAAATTCAAAAATTAAGTCCTAACTTTGCACCAACAATGGAAGTTTGGGGATGAAAAGATACATATTATAAAACACCCCCTAAAAAACTGCATTAAATAGTCCTAAAAATTTGTTTATACTCAATATTATCATGCTATAGTTTTAGGACATCAAAGATACACTAAATATCAGAAAATTGAGACTGGTTTACGAACCGGTCGATCGTTCTGAAAATCAAAATTCACCTTTTATTTAACTTGAAATGCAGTAGAAATTCTAAAAATCTCGAAAAATCACGAAATTTTGCGTACACATTTCTGGAATCATACTTTATTAAGGAAAAATAGTTTGAAAAATATATGTTTTCCAGATTTCATGATTGATACAAACTTGGAACCTACCAAAAGTTCTAAAGATTTTGCAAACTTTGTATCACTTTTGTGGTCCACTTGAAAACTGTTTTTCAAAATATGATGAATATAATTTAAAATATATATGATTTGGAATTTCCAACCATGTTCTTAGAGCTATGTATTCATTACTTGAATACAAGCCTTCCCATTGATTGGTCCATAAGGTATTTATGTCTCTAGGTGTGTCATTGGCTCTTAGTAATGCATCATAACAAGCATGATGAGCCAAGTACACCTTCCCTATCATCTCACATATTTCCAAGTGTCTCAATACAAAAATCAAGGTTTCTTAAGGCTTTTGTGAGATGTATCAAGGTATAAAGCTTAACATGGGATCATGCAAACCTAGACTTTTACTCTACAAAGCACATACCAAGGTCTCTCCTTAATGATGAAAATTCGGTTTCGGGAAGAGCTTTGGTGAAGATATCGGCAAGGTTAAACTTAGATTCTACATAATTAAGTTCAATGTCTCCTCTTGCCACATGATCTCTTATGAAGTGATGTTTCACTTCAATGTGCTTGGTCCTAGAGTGATGTACTGGATTTTTGGTCAAGTTGATGGTACTCACATTATCACAATAAACTTTAATGTTAGAGTAGTGTAGCTCATAGTCCACAAGAGTATGTCTCATCCAAAGTAATTGAGCTACACAACCACCCATAGCCACATATTCGGCTTCGGTGGTTGATAAAGCAACACAATATTGCTTCCTACTACTCCAACTAACTAGGGAGGACCCAAGAAATTGGCATATACCACTAGTACTCTTCCTATCCAATTTGCAACCGGCATAATCGGAATCCGTATAACCAAGAAACTCAAAGGACCTAGTCCTAGGATACCAAAGTCCTACATTTAGGGTGCCTTTAATATATCTTAAAATTCTCTTAACGACTACTAAATGTGATTCTTTGGCACAAGATTGGTATCTTGCACACATACCTACCGCAAATAAGATATCGGGTCTACTAGCGGTTAGGTATAGTAGGCTACGAATCATGCTCCTATAAAGTTTAAGATCAATTGATTTACCATCATGATCACTATCTATTCTAGTGCTAGTTGTCATAGGAGTGGTTACAATTTTCGCATTTTCCAAACCAAATTTCTTGATCATTTCATTTGCATATTTGGTTTGATAAATATGAATACCTTCATTGGTTTGTTTGACTTGTAACCCTAGGAAAAAGTTAAGCTCTCCAACTAAACTCATTTCAAATTCATTCTCCATGTTTTTTATAAAGTCTTGAAGAAGATCATCATTTGTTGACCCAAAAATAATGTCATCAACATATATTTGGGCTATGAATATATCCTTTAATGTTGACTTTATAAACAAAGTTTGATCTACTTGGCCTCTTCTAAAATCCTTAGAAATTAAGAAAGATGACAATCTTTCATACCATGCCCGAGGAGCTTGTTTTAACCCATATAATGCTTTCCTAAGCTTACATACATGGTTTGGATAATCTATGTTCTCAAATCCGGGTGGTTGCTCTCCATATACTTCCTCCTTAATATAACCATTTAAGAATGCCGATTTAACATTCATTTGGTAAAGTTTAAATCCCATATAGGAAGCATACCCTAAGAGAATTCTAATAGATTCTAATCTAGCAATCGGGGCATAAGTCTCATCATAGTCAAGCCCCTCAACTTGATTAAATCCCCTAGCAACCAACCTAGCCTTATTTCTAGTGATATTTCCTTGGTCATCTAGATTATTCCTAAAGACCCATCTTGTAGTAATTATGGTGCTATCATTGGGTCTAGGTACTAACTCTCATACTTGACTCCTCTCAAATTGAGCCAATTCATCTTGCATTGCCAAAATCCAATCCGGATCATGTAATGCATCATTGATCGATTTGGGCTCAATTTGTGAAATGAGAGCCACTTGACTAGTAGGAGTTCTATGAAATGACCTAGTTCTTACTCCTTGAGATAGATCTCCTACTACTTTGTCAAGTGGATGATCTTGATGAATTCTTAGGGTTCTAGAAGGGGTTTCAAATTGATCATTTTTATCTTCCACCCTCCTTTCATCATCGGAATCTCCTCTTCCTCCCCCTTGATCATTACCCCTAATGGTCAAATTTTGAAGTTTTTGGGTAATGTCTTGATTATTGTCATTAATATCCTTATCAATGGAGGACTTTCTAGGGTAGGTACTAGTGGTTTCATCAAATTGAACATTAGAGGACTCCTCAATCCCTTGGGTTCTTTTATTGTAGACTCTATAACCTCTACTTGTAGATGAGTATCCAACTAGGATTCCCTCATCCGCTTTGGATTCAAATTTTCCTAAATTATCTTTGGTGTTTAAAATATAAACTTTAAATCCAAAGACTTTGAAATAGTGAATTGTGGGAATAGTCCCATTCCATAATTCAAATGGTGTCTTTCCTAAAAACCTATAGATTTGAACCCTATTTTGGATATAGCAAGCGGTATTAACCGCTTCCGCCCACAAGTTGCTAGGTAGAGAATATGCATTAAGCATAGTCCTAGCCGCCTCTTGTAGGGCACGATTTCTCCTTTCTACCACCCCATTTTGTTGGGGTGTTCTAGGACAAGAGAACTCATGCTTGTACCCTTGCTCTAAACAAAAATGTGAAAATTTAGAATTCTCAAATTCACCACCATGATCACTACGGATCCGGTTGATTTTGAGACTCTTTTCATTTTCAACCCTTTTACTAAATCCTATGATTATTTCTAAGGTATCATCCTTATGTTTCATAAAGTAGACCCAAGTATACCTAGAAAAATCATCTACTATAACTAAACAATATTTGTTACCATTTAAAGAGGGAGTGCTATGGCAATCAAATAAGTCAAGATGCAATAATTCTAACGGTAAAGAGGTATTAGTTAGGGTTTTACCTTTGTGTGATGCCTTTGTTTGTTTTCCTTCTTGCCATGCATCACACATTTTGTTCTTGACATATTTGATCTTTGGTAGCCCTTTGACCAACTCCAACTTGGCTACCTTGGCTATGTTTTTCATGTTGATGTGCCCCAATCTCCTATGCCATAGTCAACTTTCTTCTTCTTTTGCAACAAGACACTTAGTAGAAATGTTAGAAGCATATGAAAGATCAACATAATAAATGTTTGATTTCCTATATCCAACTAACATACAATCATTTAATTCCTTGTGTCTAATCATGCATTTAGAGGATTCAAAAGAAACATGGTAGCTTGCATCACAAAGTTGACTAACACTTAATAAATTAAATTTCATATTTTCAACTAGTAAAACTTTGTGAATGACAATTTTGGGGGATACCTCAATTGTACCTCTACCTAATATCTTGAGTTTTCCACTATTTCCAAAAGATACCGCTCCCTTCTTCACATACTTAATTGTGGAGAATTTGCTCACATCCCCGGTCATATGTGTTGAGCAACCGCTATCCACAATCCATAAACCTTGCTCACCTACCTAAATCACATGAAAAACACAAGCTTTTGGTACCCAAACATTTGGACCGGTAGCATTAAGTAAAAACTTCTTAGGTACCCATGCTTTCTTGACCTTACCCTTAATGATTGCTTTCCTATTAATCAATGAAATATAGGCAACTTCTTTTTCTTTTGGCTTATATCCTATACCGGCCTTGTTGTAAACGGCTCTTTGTCGACTAAGGATCATATCAAGATATTTTGAGCCATTTGAAAATTTTTCTAAACATGCTCTTAATTCACTAACCTCATCCTTAAGTTTGTCATTTTCTTCCTTAGGCATGCAAGATTCAACATGTGAAGGTTTTTCATTCCTAATGGCCTTTAGTTCTACCTTCATGCTCTTAACCTTAGATTTAGACTTATCTAGAGTTTCTTTAAGATAGGCAATTGATTTATAAAGAAGCTTAACTTTAGGAGAGTTCATTACCTCATCGTCACTAGATGACGATTCATCACTTGAAGAGTCTTCTTGACTTGATATACCGGAATCATCTCCTAGGGCCATGAGTGTCACATGGCGTGTGATGTGGCAAAGCTCATCATCGGAGGAGGAGTCTTCAACACTTGGTGTGTCCCATGTGGTTTGAGCCACCATGGCCTTCTTCTTCTTCTTCTCCTTCTTGTCCTTCTTTTTCTTTTCTTTTTCTTCCTTCTTCTTTAGCTCCGGGCAATTTGGCTTTATGTGCCCCTTCTTATTGCAAGCATGGCAAATTACATTATTGTTAAAATTTGAATTACCACTAATTTTACCACTTGAAGAATGGGAGCCCTTCCTTGCTTCTCTATTCTTGAATTCCTTTGATTTTCTAAGGAACTTCTTGACAAAATGGGCCATCTCACTAGCCGAGTCTCCATCACTACTTGACTCACGCTCCGACTCGGATGATGATGACACCTCTTTCCTTTCTTTCTTCTTCTTTTCTTTCTTCTCAACAAATAGAGCTAAACCCTTTTCCTTAGAAGACATGTTAGTTTGCTCATGCAATTCAAACTCATAAAATAATTCATCAATTTTAATTTGAGAAAGATCCCTAGTTACCTTAATGGCATCAACTATAGAAGTCCATAAAGAATTTCTAGGAAACGCTTGAAGAATATACCTTACCAAGTCCCGGTTGTCAACTCGCTCACCTATGATGTGAAGTCCATTCACAATTTCCTTGAACCTTCCATGCATTTGACTTACGGTTTCATGCATCTTCATTTGGAAGGCTTGAAGTTGTCCAATTAGCAAGTCCTTCTTGGCCCTCTTTGACTCCTTGGATCCTTCATTTAGCTCAATGAGCTTTTCCCATAGCTCCTTGATGGATTCGAAAGGGCCTACCTTGTTGAGTTGCTCCATGGTAATACCGCATTGAATGGTGAGTACCGCCTTTGCATTTGATTCGAACTTCCGGTTCATTTCTCTTGTCCAATCCTTGCTTGGAATAGGGTTTCCATGTTCATCCACCGGTTCCTCGAAGCCATCTACAATACTATGCCAAATTTCAATATTGCTCATTAGATAATACTTCATCCTACCTTTCCAATATGCAAAGTGACTTCCATCGAAGAGCGGTGGCTTGGCGGTGCTATATCCCTCTTGAAGAGCCATTGATGCCTTGGTTGATGGTGAAATCTTCCAAGCTATCCGGGCTCTGATACCACTTGTTAGGATCTTTGTAACGGCTAGAGGGGGGGTGATTAGCCTTTCTTCATTTCTACAAGCAAGTTAGCGGAAGCAATAAAAATACGAATAAGAATACAAGTAAGAAAACGATGAAAGCAACGCTAACACCCGATGTACGTGGTTCGGAGATGACGCTCCTACTCCACGACAATCCGTAAGGTGGATTAGTCCTAGCCAAGCTTCACTATATTCTCCTTTGGATGAACCAAGGTGGAGAAACCTTTCTTACAATGCTCTCCTCTTCTTTACAATGATGGATGATTAAGAACTAGAGAAGAGGAGGTTTTGAATTGCTAAAACACTTGGGAAAGCTTGGTGAGCACAAGGGTGTAGTTAGGAATTAGAACACTTGCTTCACCAAGCTCTCCAAGGCCCCATTTTATAGAAGAGAGGTTGTTTTTCCCATTGGGCCTCGATCAGTCGACTGATGCTTACCATCAGTCGACTGCCGCCGAAGCTAACGGCTTCTGAACCGAGATCTCCGCGGAGATTCGTAGCTGCAATTTCCAACGGCTAGGTGATCAGTCAACTGATCCCTCCATCAATCGACTGATGGAGTGATCAGTTGAGTGATCGTAGGCCGCAGTCGAGTGTGACTATATTCTATGCTCGTATTTGCATTGATCGATCGACGCCATCGTTGGCCGATCGATTACAACATCGATCGCCATGCCAAAGCGATCGATGGTCAGGGTTTCACCCTAACTCAGTCGAGCACCTGACCAGTCGACTGATACATCGTATCAGTCGACTGATACTCATCAAGTATGAGTAATTCATTCTTGATTTTCACCCTAGACCTAGACTCAACCTTCTAGCTCCTCATTAAGCCTTGCGCCTCCAGGATTCCTCCGAGTCCGCGACTTGTTCATCCTTTGCGCTTTGCTTCCAAGAGCTTCCTTCAGTTTCGTCATGTCTTGGGTTGCCAAATGCTTGGACTTTACGCCGCCAAGACTACAAGCTTGGACTTATGCTGCCAAGATCTTACTTTGGACTTCCTTTGCCAAGGTTCACTTGGACTTTATGCTGCCAAGACTACAAACTTGGTCTTACGCTGCCAAGTCCATCCCTTGGACTTCCTTTGCCAAGATCATACTTGGTCTTCCTTTGCCAAGGTTCACTTGGACTTTACACTGCCAAGACTACAAGCTTGGTCTTATGCTGCCAAGTCCGTCCCTTTGGACTTTCCTTGCCCAGATCATACTTGTACTTCTCTTTTACCAAGTCTTCATCCTTGGATTTTCTTGTCACTTAAACATGTTCATAATTAGATCACAAAACATTGCCTAACTTAGATGATTATCCAAACATCAAAACATATAAATGCTTGGAGCATTGTTGCACCAACACAAACTTCTTGGACTGGCTTAGAAACTTGAGAATTGTTCTCAAGGCGGAAAAGCTTGCGTATGTCCTCGAAGAGCCTCTTCCCACCTGTCCTAGTGATGATGCAACTCCGAACCAATTGTTGGCCTATCAGAAACATGTGAGTAATTCTGAACTAGCGAGTTGCATCATGCTAGCCGCGATGGTACTCGAGCTGTGGAAGCAGAATGAGCATATGGATGCTCATACCATAGTCTTTCATTTTTATGAGTTGTTTGATGAGCAAGTGAGATCTGAAAGGTTTGAAGTCTCTAAGCTCCTCTTCACCTCTGAGATGCAAGAAGGTTCATCTGTGGTACTACTCAACATGCTGAAGACTGTAGAGCCTTCTATGAAGCATGAGCTTGGGGCGGTGCTGTTAGTTGATTCCTCGAAGAAAGGTTCTAAGAGGATATCAAAGGAACAGCAGAAGGGGAAGAAGAAAAAGGCTAAAAAGGCAAAACCAGCTCAAAAAGGGCACTTGTCATCATTGTGGCAAGGAGGGCCATTGGCGAAGAAACCGTAAGATTTATCTTGAGTCCGTGGAGAAGAATAAGGCATCAGATGCCCCATCTTCTTCAGATATCTTCGTTATTGATTGTCATTCTATTTCCTCAAACACTTGGGTATTGGATATTGGGTGTGGATGATGGGTGAACCCCAACAATTTAGTTACCAAACCCTCTCTATGTCAAAATAACATAGGGAACGCCCCGAATTGTCTCCCACGGAAGGTAACGGTGTAAGTCAATACAAGAGTTAAAGTTTTTGTTAATAAGATAGGGGTTTGGTTTTGAAGATTACGCAACTACACTAATACAGGAATTCAGGAGATAAACCATAACAATGAAGATAAATTCTGCATTCAACAATTGAAAACTGAAAGTAAATAGAACAACTATTCTAAGCAGCAATTCATCGAACAATATAAATGCAAGTTAACCAAACAACCACATAACTAACAATTCAATCGAAATCAAGTAGAAGAATTGACAGCTATCATCTTAATGAATGAAATAGTAATTAAGCAATTTTCCCAACGATGAATGACGGAGTAATGATCATAAAACTCGAACGAATTCAACGGAGCTCAATCGAGTCTCCGGAACCAACGAATGGTGTGGATGGAGTAAATTCACAATCTAGAAATCTCGTGTGTCTCCTTGCTCAATCGAATCCGATGCGGCTAGGAAGCTGTCGTTGGAGTGAATCTCCTCCGTGAATCCACAAAAGGAGGGAACAACTGGCTGTGTGGAAAAATCGTCGAAGCTTTCAGATGGAATGGCCTCTTTGTCAAATCCAAGGAAGATGGCGGTGGACAGCGTTGACGGTGTGCGCATGGACTCTCAATGGGAGATAACCGGCAATGACTAACTCCGACGAGTAGCAACTGCGATCCTAGCTCCTACTTCCTCCACTCGCGCGTAGACGATGGCCAGTGGTGTCGCAATGGGAAGAGCTTTATGCGTCGCGCGATGGAAACGGAATGGGAAAATGTTGATTTCCTTAAGTCAATTTCCCTAGCCATTCGATCCTATGCCTTTCATCTCAGCCACTCATTTAGACCTAGGGTTTAATAAGTCCAATTAATCTCTCCCTAAGTAGGTTGATCAAGCAAATCCGATGGCTACGATTGATTTGATCTGGATTGACGACTATGATTGCTTCAATTAGGCCCTCTTTCCATGTTTCCTAAAAAATCACATACAATTCATGAAAAATACTAAAATTATAGGAATTAACGCAATCAATCACAAATAGACTCAATATGCAAAAACATACTGAATAGTAATAATTACTCCATCAAAAGGCCTAAAATGTCGAATCCATAAGTAAAAATAGAGCAATAAAAAGTAAGCTATCAAATTCCCCCACACTTATTTTTGCACATCTCGAGCAAGTATTAAAAATGACGAATAATCAAATCCATTTTCCTCAAGCAATTCCTCCTGATATCATGAAAATCGAAAAAGGTAGTTACTTAGGGTTGTCAATCCACAAAAATCTTAACATTCATGCACTGAGTTCTTGCATTAGTTAACAAGTATGGTGGCTTCAATAAATCCTAAATAGACCAAGAATGATAAGCCTTACTGAATCAATAAAGGTGACTCTCATTCTCATAAGCATTGCAAAAGTAGAGCTCACTCAAAGCTACTCAAGATATTACACTACTATATGCTTGCTTATTTCCTACTCTCCACCACTTCAACCACATGAATGCATGATTCAGAAGGACTTCAAGAATCGCAATGAAGAACAAGCACAAGATATAAGAATGGCACCAAATATAGGAGTAGAAAGCAATAAAGACAAGAGGCAATTGAAATTCTATCATGTTGTATTCAATGAAACAATGCCCATGCACGTCTCCTTCCATTCTCAACACTAACAACCTTTATTGTTCCCTACATCCATGTTTGTCCATAAGAAACACACACTTGTCCATCTCATACAAGAAAGAAAGAAATAAATAAAGCTCATCAAAACGAAGTATTCTCCATTCAAGAAAATAGCACGTCATCTAAAAATATCCACTTTTTTTTCTTTTCTTTTTCTAGTCAATTTTTTTTATTATTATTGGCGCCCTATCTTCAAGAATTATTCTTCTTTTTTCAATTTAAATCAGTTTTTTTTTTACAATGACGTGCTCTTTTCTTAATGGCCTTTCAATGCAAATACACACTCATAGGCAAATAAGACATGGTCCAACCATGGTGATCAAGCATGTTTCACTCATGCACCATTTAAATCTAGCCTTTCTACAATAAATCCTTAATTATGACTCTCCCAATCATTTCCTCCCCCCCCCCCCCCACACACACTTAGATTTGACCGTCTCGGGCAATAGATACAACATTATATAGTTCAAATGTCTCAACAACGAAAAGAATAACAAGACATGTCATAGCAAAAGGAGAAATGAAAAAGGACAAGCAATGTCTATCTACATGGAAGAGTATATTCATTAAGAGCACATGTATCAACAAGAGTATCAATAAGGACTAACAAAATGGCCTTCATCATAATCATGCAACATATGGTAATGTGATCTCAATAAGGAGCAAAGCAAGTTCTAAAGTGTTAACAAGCATGAGTGCTACCCACATACAAGGAGAATAATAATCATGAAGGCTCAAATCCTCACTGGGTATATGAAATAATCAAGCTTAGTCTATCACAATTAAATTCAACACCACACAAGTAACCAAATGCAATCACTACAATCAATCATGTCCAATCGATCTTCAAGTCTGACAACCAAACTTAACTAGCTTTTACGACATCAAAGTCTCGGTGAAGAATGCTTACGAAATTGAACTTGATATCCGATAAAACCCAAGAATCGATTATTCAAATCTCACAAAAGAAACAAAACTGCATAATAGACTATGAAAGGAAAGTGCGTATGTACAAAAAGAAAGAAGTGAAAAGGAACAAACTACCCTTAAGTCGGGTAAATGGCATCGGTAAACGTCGTTGCCTCCTCCATTATTCCTTGTAGGCTTTCATGAAATTGTTTGAGTCTGTGCCCGTTGACTTTGAATGTTTTTCCCGAAGTAGGATCATGAATCTCAATGACACCATACGGGGAAACATCAATAATAATGAACAGACCTTCCCATATAGACTTCAACTTACCTGCAAACCATTTGAATTTAGAATCGTACAATAACACATTTTCTCCAGCATGAAAGTTCTTGTGTAGAATATGTTTGTCATGGAAAGCCTTAGTCTTTTCTTTGTAGGTGTGAGAGTTCTCGTACGCTTCCAATCTCAATTCCTCTAATTCTTGCAATTGCAGTTTTCTTTTGCAACCAGCTTCTTCCAAACTCATATTGCACGCTTTCATGACCCAATATGCTTTGTGTTCCACCTCCACTAGTAAGTGACAAGCCTTTCCAAATACAATCAGATAGGGAGATATTCCAATTGGAGTCTTGTAAGCAGTCTGATAGGCCCATAATGTGTCGATCAATCTTTTGCTCCTATCCTTCCTATCCGAGCGTACTGTCTTCTCCAGAATTAATTTAATCTCCCTATTTGAAATTTTAGCCTGACCATTTCTCTGAGGGTGGTATGGGGTGGACACCTTATGTACTACGTCGTAGCTGCTCAAGAGTGCCTTCAAGTGTCGATTGCAAAAGTGGGACCCTTGATCACTGATGATTGCCCTGGGTACCCCAAACCTGCAAAATATTTGTGACCTGACAAAATCTACAACAATTGCAGCATCATCAGCCCTGGTGGGGATAGCCTCCACCCATTTTGAAACATAATCAACAGCTAGCAGGATGTAAATAAAGCCAGATGAGCTAGGAAAAGGACCCATAAAATCAATACCCCACACATCAAAATTTTCACAAAACAAAATTAGTTGTTGGGGCATTTCATTCCTCTGGCCTAAAGTCCCTACCCGTTGACAACGGTCATAAGTTTTGAAAAATAAAGATTCATCCCGAAATAAAGTAGGCCAATATAATCCTGCATCTAATACTTTCCTAGCTGTAAATGCCCCCCACATGCAAGTGAATGACAAAAGGAAAGTACAAAGTGAAACTCATCATCAGGAATGCATCTCCTAACTACTTGGTCACTACAAAATTTTCACAGATAAGGATCATCCCACACATAATATTTTGCATCACTTTTCAGTTTTTCACATTGGGCCTTAGAGAACTATGTAGGAAAATCATGAGCAACCAAATAGTTAACAAGATTAGCGTACCATGGCATCTTACCCTACAGCTATAAAAGATTCTCCTCAGGAAATGAATCTCTGATCGGTATAGGGTATGCCTCTCTCTCAATCCAGCTCAAATGATCAGCTACCAGGTTCTCCCTACCACTCCTATCGTGTATCTCAACATCGAATTCTTAGAGCAGAAGCATCCATCGTATCAATATTGGCTTTGCATCTTGCTTCTTTAGTAGGTACCTGAGAGTTGCATGATCAGAAAAAACAATCACATGAGAACATAAAAGATAAGATCGAAATTTATCTAAAGCAAAAAACAATAGCCAAAAATTCTTTTTCTGTTGTCGTGTGGTTGGCTTGTGTGGAATCCAAAGTCTTTGATGAATAGCATATGACATGCATTGCTCCACCCACTCTCTAAGCTAGAACCGCTCCTACTACATGATTCGAGGCATCACACATCACCTCGAATGGCAAAGTCCAATCCAGTGGCTAGATAATCGGAGTTGAGGTAAGAGCACTCTTCAATTGGTCAAATTCATCCTTACATTGTTGATCAAAATGGAATTCCACATCTTTTTGTAGCAATCTGGACAATGGAAGGGCAATCTTACTAAAATTTCTGATGAATCTCCTGTAGAAACCTGCTTGTCCAAGAAAAGAATGCACTGCTCGTACTCATATGGGGTGAGATAGCAAAAAAATAGTATCAATTTTTGTAGGATCTACTTCAATACCCTTCCTAGAGACTATATGACCTAAAACTATGCCATGTGTAACCATGAAATGACATTTTTCAAAATTTAATACCAGGTCAGTCTCTATACACCTATGTAAGACTCGTGACAAACTGTCCAAACAAGTATCAAATAAGGTTCCATATACAGTAAAATCATCCATGAAAACTTCCATGCAATGCTCTAATAGATCAGAAAAAATGCTTACCATACATCGCTGGAAGGTACCTGGAGCGTTGCAAAGCCCAAATGGCATACGTCGATATGCGAAAGTCCCGAATGGGCACGTGAAGGTAGTCTTTTCCTAATCATCTGGTGCTATGGGAATCTGAAAGTAGCCTGTGTAGCCATCCAAGAAACAATAATAGGACTTCCCAACTAGCCTCTCCAACATCTGATCAATAAATGGCAGGGGGTAGTGATCTATCCTGGTGACTAGTTCAGCTTGCGATAATCAATGCAGACTCTCCATGCATTCTGTGGTCATGTGGGGATCATCTCATCGTGACGGTTTGCTACCATGGTGATACCGGACTTTTTTGGCACCACATGCACGGGACTAACCCACTGACTATTGGAAATGGGGTATATGAAACCAGCCTGAAGAAGCTTGGTTATCTCTGTCTTGACAACCTCTGATATAAGTGGGTTCAATCTACGCTGCGGCTACCTCACTGGCTTCATTCCGTCCTCCAGGAAAATCTGGTGCATACACAAAGTAGGGCTAATACCAGGTATATCATCAATCGTCTACCCAATAGCTTTCTGATGTTGCCTAAGAAGATCTAATAGACGCTCCTCCTATTCTAGCTCAAGTCCTCTAGCAATAATTACCGGTCTCTGCTCATCTTCACCTAAGTAGGCATACTTAAGGTGTTAGTGTCAGCCCTTAGTGCCAATCATGAGATGATTGATTAGGGATCATGTGTATCATATTTCATTAATAAAAGGCAAAGATTGTTTATTATATTTACTTTATGCATGTGCCAGCTAAAATAAATATAATAATACTCTTGAATAGTAGGTTCTAATCTATAGTATATCAATTGGTATAATTGATTATGAAAAGTTGTAGAGAACATTATTCTTAATATTCCTAGTCAAGTATTAATAGACAAGGGCAATATTAATACATTGAGACTAGCATGTAGGTCAATGGATGACTTGATCTCACAAGTCATGGATATGTGATATTACATTGACACATGGGTATATATATTGGAGAATATATATACTGAATTGACTCGCCATGAGAAAGTGTCATGGATCATTATATGAGTGTCATATACTTTCTCATGTGACTATTGGTATGAATAGTCCTTAGACCTGAAGTCATTACGGTTCCCTACATAAGGAGTTATGTACTTTGGTATCGTCTAACGTCACACCGTAATAGGGTACACTATAACGACGATCACTGGGTATGTAACAAATTATGTAGAGGGATGTGAGTGATGTAGATGGGATCTATCCCTCCCATATGACGGGAGTGATATCTTTGGCCTCTTGATAGAGTAGGACCACGAAATGCATGACCATGCTCAAATAAGTCAATATGAGATATTGAGCTCATTTGTTTGAGTGAGTCTACTTGGGGATCAAGAAACATAAAGATTGATAAGGGGATGACACGGTCTATGCCTCATTGATCGATCTAAGATATCAGAGATAGAAAGACACCGTCATACATGATAATAGTCACGGAAAGGTTGTTGGATCTCGACGATCTTGTAACTTGGGTAGCAATGATCTATTACTAGATGTCGCTCATTGCTTATGTATCTAAAATGGTTTTAGATACATTGCCAACATTACAAGAGCCTATAGGGTCACACACAAATGGCATTCTATTTTGGAGATAGTTTCTTTTAGTTGGACCAAAAGGACAATTGAGCATATGGCCAAGACTTGAGTTAGACTCAAACTGGTTAAACTTGAATTAGACTCAAGTTGAACCATGGAAGATGATTCATCATCACCATGCATAATTAATGTGATTAATCATGCATGGGAATACCAAGGGCCTTGGTATTCATGATGAGAATTCATGAAGGAGAATACCAAGGGTCTTGGTATTAAGAGTCTTCTTAATGGGGATTTAATGGAATTGATGGCTTGAGCATAAAAGGGGGTTTTGTGCTCAACATGGATAGGCTAAGTGATTGGTGACTTCCAACGTGCAAGCCAACAAAAGAAGAGAAGTGTTCTCTCATCCCCCTCATTCCTCTCCTTCTTCTTCCAAAGGGTTCTTGGCGTTTTTCTAGGGGTTGCTAGCACAACGTGACTCCAAAACGGGTGGGTGCCAGTGTGGATACCATAGCGATATGGTTATCCTTACCGTATTGAAACCCGACAGCGTTTGGAAAAGTGGGATTGCAAAGGGCACACACTGAAGGTATAATTCTCCTTCTAGATAAGATCTAGAAAAGTAGGGTATGAAACGACGTATATAGTTTTGCATGGATCTCTGGTGGGATTCGGTTTATAATTATTGTTTCCACTGTGGTTGTGCGAAGTATTCGCCCGCGATATTTTGAACATCATATCCGGAATTTTCCCAACAAAAGGTGCTCAGGCAATACTTTCAATTCCATTCTCGGTGGCTGAATAGTCCTTGGAAATGATTTTTCAGAATCTACTTCCTCTGTAGATACCTCTGTTTCCTTAGGCAAAATAGCCTCACAGAGTAAATCTTGTTGGGTTGATCATGTTGGAATGTATACTGAAAGCCTAGGTCTTTTTGTATGAACATTTTATTTTGAAATAAGAATCACATGATCATTATTTGCATTTTTATATATTCATTATATATGTGTGCATATTGTCTAATATTTTACATTGTAGATAACATGGTGCTTGGTGTGGCACAGAAGATCATGTTATCAGTACCTTGTAAAATATAAGTAGAGGCTCACAACCAAGATGGTTTTGGACAAACCATTGGCATGGTTGTAGTGTAGCTTGGTATTGTTTTATCTTGAACATAGAGTTACACTAGTACACTTAGGTGTATTGAGTAGGACCGACATAGAGGTGATTCAATTTAGTACTGACTACATAATTGAATCGGACCTCGGATATTATGTTGTACATGCTCTTAATCCCGATATAATAACGGGCACATGTACTTAGTATTTATTTCTTTGATTTACCAGTGGATGAGATTTAGATGGATTAAATCAATATGCCCGGTAAGTTGGGAAATAATATTATTTACATGGTGTGTCGTTGATTATAGGAGGAAACCGTGTCCTATATATTAGGTTGATGATGTCCTTGAGGAGCTCATAAGGTTCATCATGTAAACCAATTTGGTTGACTTAGTCAACATGATGATAAGGTTGAGTGGTACTACTGAGGAATTAGATGTTAATTAATTGATGGTCAAGAAATCAATTAATACGGACATTCGATATCTTAAACACGGGAGATTAATGTACAAATAATATATGGAGCCCATATTGATTTATGGGGTTGGTGAGGTAGTTCAATGATGATCCTCTAGTGGAATGGAACATCATTGATGGATCAAGTTTGTGTGGTTCCGATCCATCGGGTGGCCAAGACCCAACTCCTCCTTATGGTCCCTATCGTAGCCTAATATAATCCTTGTGAAGTCTAGATCCAAGAATATAAAACAAAACCTAGAACCAACGGTTGGGATTAAATCACTAGATCCGGTGGTTGGATGAAACCCTAGAACCAACGGTTGGGATTAAATCCCTAGATCCGATGGTTAGGATGAAATCCTAGAATCAACGGTTGGAATTAGATCCTTAGATCCGACGGTTGGGATAAAACCCTAGATCCGACGGTTGGGATGAAACCTTAGATCCGACGGTTGGGATGAAATCCTAGATCCGATGGTTGGGATTAAACCCTAGATCCGACGGTTGGGATAAAACCCTAGATCCGACGGTGAAGATTAAATCCCTAGATCCGACGGTGGAGATTAAAGGAGGCTTAAGCCCTATTCTATAAATAGATGGCTAGGGTTGGGCGGCAAGAAAAATCAAGAATTGGTTTTGGAATTAGGGTTTGGCTCTTGGAGAGGTGGGCGGCTAGGGTTTGGAGCTAGGGTTGGGCGGCAACTATCTTCTTCCTTCTAGTTGTTGCCGGCGCCCAACTTGCACCATCAATACTTGGCCGGCGCCCAACCTTAAGGTCTTTCCCTTCTTCCTTGGCCGGCGGTTCTCCTCCCATTGGTGGCCGGTTCTCTTCCTCCTCCCTATTCTCCAAAGTGGCCGGCGGCAACTCTTCTTGAAGTTGGCCGGCGCATCATCCATTGCTCCTTGGCCGGCGGTTGCACCAAATTCCCTAATTTGGTGGCCGGTTCTAGATAGGAAAGGTATTTGTGACAAGGTAGAGAAGAAAGCGATCTAGAAGGCTTCTACTCGTGGAGGAACTTCGTCCACACGTCGTCCACGAGAAGGATAGGACATACGGTAGAAGATCGTGAGGTATAAAGTTATTTTAACTTTATGTACAGATCTGAGCATGTTCTTATTTGTTTTGATTATGCATGTGTGTGTATGAATATATATTGTATAATCATGGACCCCGAAGACAAACACAAAAATCGGCGATCCATCCGTTGTCTCTTCCGCGGCTAAGCAACTAGAAGAGTTGTGTTGCTTGAACAACTAGTTTGTTCAAGCGACCACTCAAGTTGTTAGCACGACGACGAAATGGTGTTGTTAAAGAAGCTCATCCCATCCGGATTAATCCTTTCATTAGTGAAAATTTTAATCCGGGGACATGGGAGCCAATGAGCCTCCGAAGCATCCACCCGACAATTGGTATCAGAGCCATCGGTTTCCGGTTTTGTGTGTTTAGGATTCGGTTAATTTTTATGCATTTTTCATATATTATATGTGTTGGATAATAGTAGGATATGCGTAGTTTAACTCTTTGGTTGCAGGCATAAGATCTGACTATTATGGCCATGTGTGTGTATGTGAATGGATGTGTGTAAAAATTTATTATTTGAATCCTCAGGGTTGACGAGGCTAGATTAGTATTTAATTTTTTAATTAAATACGGCATTGTTTAGCCAATCATTTTAGTTTACTTTCGATCTAGATTATTTGTACACTCCTTCGTGGAGTATATGATCGGTGGATGTAAATAAAATGATTTATCTCGGCTCGGATATCTTTGGTGACTTGTGCACGGGAAAAGGTGGAGCGGACGAGGTGGCGACATGACGGGATGCATATTGGAGGACAATGCCATAATAGTTGGAAAAAATTCTGTTTTTCCATATTTATTTCTTATTTGTTTTATATGCATGTTGTGTATGTTTAAAATTCCTCGATCTCAATTTACTAAGTGGGAGAGGGATATTTTAATTAATTCCCGCGGCCTCCATTAAAATTTGACGTGTGATGCAACAAACTTGCGCGTTGGCTTTGAGTGCCTTCCTCCCCATCGGATGGGTTTGTTTGCGGATCACTAGGTCAAATAATGGTTATAGGAAATTATTTAGGAGCGTGTGTACTTCCCCATCGGTAAGGCACATAATCCGAAATAATTCCCTTAGTATCGTGTAATGGTGCACACTTAGATACAAATAAAGGTATCCTCCCCATCGGAGTCACTGCTTTTATTTGTAGGGATAAAGAGGAACCAACTATTAATTTTATTTGTCAAAAAGTAAGGTTGACAAGATAATAAAATTAATGGGTAAAACCTCCTCTTACAAATGTAGAATTCGTATACGTTCACACTATCGTGGCATGCGATATTCTCGGTGTTTTGAGGTGTTGGTTGATTTCAGGATTTTATTGTTTTAAGGAATCAATAATATTTAAAATCTAATATTTTGATCATTGTGATTTTTAGGATTTTCAAATGGCTTTCAACCCACTTGCTGTGATTTTAAAAGAAAACAAACTTACTGGTCCAAACTACATTGATTGGAAAAGAAACCTGGATATTGTCCTAAGCTGGAGGAGTACAAATTTATACTCTTCGAGGTCTGTCCTCCTAAGCCCTCCGATGACTCTGATGAAAAGGAGAAAGAACATTATAAGAAATGGGTTAAGGCAGATGAGATGGCGCGGTGTTACATTTTGGCATCTATGTCAAATGTGCTACAACATCAGCATCAGGCCATAGCCACTGCTTATGACATGATGTTCAATCTCAAGGAACTTTTCGGACATCAGAGTAGGGCGGCTAGGCAGGAGGCAATGAGAAACTTGATGACGACCACCATGGTCGAGGGAACACCCGTTAGGGATCATGTTCTCAAGATGATGGCTCATCTAAATGAGATGGAAGTCCTCGGAGCTGAGATCGATGGGGAAACCCAGGTCGATATCATTCTCCAGTCTCTGCCTAGGAGTTTTGAGCAGTTCCGCCTCAACTACAACATGAACAAGAGGCGGAGCTTCCGGCTGTAACTCCAAAGCAGAGGGGCTTTTTCGTCAGAGTTCTCAAGCCATGGTCGCTCAGAAGGTTTCTTCCTCCAAACCGAAAGGTAAGAAGAAGAAGAAGCAAGGTGGAGCGAAAAAGGTGGCAGTGGGGCCTCAGGCAGGAGTGAAGAAGCCGAAAGGCAAGTGCTTCACTTGCAAGCAGACTGGACATTGGAAGGCGGACTGTCCTCGCCGAAAGAACAAAGGTATATCTTCTTGTTTAGTTGTTGAAACATGTTTAGCGGTGTTATCTACCAGTGCCTGGTGTGTAGATACAGGAGCCACTGATCATTGTTGGTGCAATCGGCCCAGGTCACGATTGACCAGGACTCGAGTTTGACTCGAGTGATGTTTTGATGTTTGACAAAGTATGTTTGACAAAGTATGTTAGACATGGGATTGACATTGATGTTTGACATTAATGTCGGTTAATATGTTGGGGAGATTGTTTATACAATCGACCCAGGTTATAATTGACTGGATGGTTGACCAGGGTTGACCATGTGATTATGGGAAAGTCCAAGCATGGGTCTTGGCAAGGGAAAGTCCAAGTCATGGGTACTTGGCATGGAAAGTCCAAGTGGGACACTTGGCAATTGGGAAAGTCCAAGTCTTGAGCACTTGGCATGAGAAGTCCAAGCATGGGTCTTGGCAAATGAGAAGTCCAAGCATGGGTCTTGGCAAATGGAAAGTCCAAGCATGGGTCTTGGCATGGAAAGTCCAACATGGGTTGGCAAGGGAAAGTCCAAGCTTGAGTCTTGGCATTTGAGAAGTCCAAGGGGATTGATATTGGCGGCGTAAAGTCCAAGCGGAGTCTTGGCGGCGTAAGTCCAATGTGCCTTGGCGGTGTAGACACCGTTAGCATGACATAGCCGATGGAAGCACCTGGAAGCTAGCGCGATGGATGAACAAGTCATGGATGACTTGGAGGGATCTGAGAGGCGTGAGGCTGATGGAGGTGGCTAGAAGGTTTAGGTCTAGGCTAAGGGTGGTCTAGCAAGTATGGGGGCACCATACTTGGGTTAAAACCTCATTCTTGAGGTTGGCAGTCGACTGGCATTATGGCCGGTTCGACTGCCATGAGTCGACTTGAGTTCGACTGCCGAGTTCTGAAAATACCGACAGCGGTCATTGCTCGATCAGTGATTCGGCATGATCGCCAAGGGATGGCAATCATCGCCACCGAGTGTCGAGAAGACGCTCCGTAGCCGTAGGCGGTCGACTACAGGCGTTAGCGCCGATCGCCAATGTTAGCGATCGCCAAGAGATCCGTTGGAGTTTTCGGCGTGGATCGAGCCGTTGTCTCACGACAACAGTGACATCAGTCGACTGGTGGCTTATGGCAGTCGACTGATAGGCGGAAATCCAGGTCGCGCGCAAGGATAAAAGGAGCTCGACGGGAAGGATTTTGGCATCGGTTTCTTGAGGCTTTTGGGGCGATTTGCTGCTGCAAATCAGGGTCTCCAAGTTGACATCAAGCAACCAAGCGATCAAGCATCCAAGAGCATTTGTAAAGTGTTTTCTTTACTTGTATTGCTTTGTATTTCATTGTCTTAGCTTGTAGCTTTTGATTATTGTTGTAATCACTATTATGCGAGGTTTCTCCACCTCGGATTGTTCGAGAAGGAGTTATTTGATAGTGGTGTGTGATTGGCATCGCTAGGGCTCATTTGAGCCCGATCCGTGGAGTAGGAACCGGTTCGGTTCCGAACCACGTTATATCGTGTGTGTTGTGTTTGTGTTATTGTGTTTGTATTTCATTATTGTTATTATTTCTATTCCGCTGTGCACTAACACGAATTGTAGACACGAACGCAAACGATTTCCATCACCGTACGATCTCAACGCTATTCACCCCCCCTCTAGCGGGCATTCAATTCCCAACAAGTGGTATCAGAGCCCGGGGCTCTTCTACGGACTAAGCCGGAGCTAGGCTTAGAAGCTAGAGGGTAAGATGGAAGTCCAAGATCAATTAGGATGAGATATCAACACACGGTCCCTTATTCATTCTATGGACGAGAAGGTTTCAATTCTTGGAAGGCGAGAATTGAAGAGTTTTTGATGATGAGAGACCTTGAGGAATGGTCTCTATTAATGGAAGGATTTGAGTATCCCAGAGGATCAAAAGGTGGCTTCCTCAAGAAAAAGAGATGGAGTGAAGATCAACTCCAAAGATTCGAGAAAAACAAGAAGGTAATCAAATTTATTTTTGATTTAATTCCAAATGAATTCTTGTGTAGCCTAGGTGAATGCATGGATGCTAAAGAGCTATGGAGCGATTTGGCAAAGCTCCATGAAAGCCCATTCATGGTCCAAGAGGAAGAGACCGAAGAGGCTAATGCATCATCCTCACAAGGAAGTGAGGACTTGGAGGTTGAGAGATCATCAACATCCAAAGAGGAAGAGTAAGTAGAATCGGAAGTTGATAGGGAGTCAATTTCCGGGTTGGTGGAGGAAGTGGAAGAAGCATCCACTTCTAGAATTGAGGAGGAGGCCATCCTCAACACCGAGCAATACCAAGAAGCTTCAACATCCGGTCAAGATGAAGAAGCCCAAAATTCAACTCCGGCACCTATCACGGATCTAGGTAACTCGAGCATTTCAAATAATGATAAAATTCATATTATCTGCTTTGAGTGTAGAGAGCAAGGACATTACAAGAGTAAGTGTCCTAAACGGGTCAAGAAGACTCCACCCGTGCCAAAAATCAAGGAAGTCGGTGCCCAAAGTCAAAGAAGCAAAGAGCACATCATTTGTTTCAAGTGCCATCAAAAGGGGCACTATAGGAGTCAATGCCCAAAGGGAAAAGAAGGGCAAAATGGAGCTTCACATGTAGGGGGAGCTAAGGCTAACCCTAAGGTACATTTTAGTAATGTTCTTTCTAATTCCTATAGTCAAAAGCATGCTAGGAATAATTTTAATAGTCTTGCTATTTATCATAAAGAGCATGCTAGAAGTAAGGAATTTTGCTTAGGAGCCAAGAGGGTAAACCTTTCAAGAAAGGAGAAATTTGGGACTAATGTCCCTAAAAATATCTTACCTAGAGAATCAATTAAGAAAATAGGGGATCACCTAGGTCTTAAACCTAAATGGACTAGGCATATGCCTAGAAAGTCTCATGCCCATGATCAAAATCAAAATTCTAAACTCGGGCAATTAGAATTAGAGAATCAAGTCTTGAGGTCAAGGCTTGAAAAACTTGAGAAGACCCTTAGGAACATACAAAATCAATTTCAAGGGTCTAATGGTCAAACTTCTAGGTCCAAAAGTCAAAGTCAATAAGTAAGACCTAAGAGTCAAAAGTCAACCAAGGGCAAGCAAGGTTTGGGTCACAAACCTAAGCCTAAGGTGGCTTATCATAGTGTTCCATTAGATTATGGAACACTAACTAAGTCTAGGAAGACCAAGGTCACTAGGGAAGTCATCCCTAGAGTTGACCAAAGGGTATGCCTAGTGGCTAGGGTTTCTAGGAAACCTAGGGTGGCCACTAAGAAGGTTGCAAGGGGAGTCACCCCTAGAGTCAACCTAGGTAAGACCCAAATGACCAAGGCTAACAAGCCTAGGAGGGTCATTAGGAAGGTATCTAGGGAAGTTATCCCTAAGGAATACCTAAGTAACCCTAGGAGTTCAAATCGTTTTTGGGTTCCTAAGAGCGTGATTGATTCACGCTAAGATGGGTTAGGGTGTGTCAACCTTAATTGGATGGGTAGTTAACTCAACCATAACAAAGGTGACACTTTAGGTTATTTTCAAGGTTATGGTTATCTTGAAAATACATTTGAGTCTTTAATCCTAAAAGATTTTAGGATGTGCCAATATTAATTATGAAGTTTGATAAAATGATCATTTTGGCACAATTTAGGTTTAGAGGTTGGTGTGCCATTTTGGGTTTTTGGCACACTAGGGAGATTAGGTTAATATGGCAAAATATGTTTAAATCTCAACAAGTCTCAACAAATGGCAATTAATATTAAAATTTAGGTATTATTATACCTATATATTTTATATGCCATGATTTGTTTGCCATATGCCATGACATGACATCATGTTTACTTTTATCATCTAAATGTCATGATCATGCTTAGGATTAAGTTTTAAAATGTCATGTGTTTTAAATTTTATCATATGCCATGACATCATGATCATTGGCCATGATTTACTTTGCTATCATTATGCCATGATCATCTTCATGCATCTAAATTGATTAAAATTGATTTAAGGACTATGGCATGACTTGGAGTCCCATTTATAAGGGAATCAAGTAAAGTTGCCTTAGAAAAATGCATGAAACCCTAGTTTAGGGAGAACAAAACCCACATCTCACATCCAATTGACATGTATGTGTATTTATACACCCTAGATACATGTGAGATGCTAGGATATGAGTTGAGTTCAAGGTGCATAGTTTTTGCATCTAGATGAACTAAAACTCATCTAATTTTATTGGTGGATCATTGGGGAAAGCTTGTGTACAAGTCATGTACTTAGAGCCCAAGGAATATGATCCAAAATAAGGTTTTGAAATCATTTTAAAATCAATTTAGAAAACCTTGGTGAAGTCTATCTTTTGATAGCAATCACCATTGATGAAGTTGATACAAAATAGGGCCAAAACATTGAAAATTTCAATGGTTTTGAGTTTTGTATCAAACTCACTATTTTATGAGTAAAATATTTTTCAAACATTTTTCACCCATTGTTTCAGTCATAAATATTATACGTATCAAATTTAGTGATTTTTCGATATACGTATAATTAGTTATGATTTTCTGAAATTGGATTCTGATAGTTGAATTTCGAAATTGGCTACGATCGTACGCCATTGGTGGCAATGATCGATGAGTGTGATCAATGACCGATGCAAGCTGTCGATCATTGCCAGGTCTGATTTCGGGTTAACAAAGTTTGTTTAGCCCATGTTCAGCTATGGTAAAGGTTCCTAACCACTCCTAACCCTAGGATATGCTTTGGGAAGCATTATGAAGGGTGAAAATCTATTGGATATGGATTAGGAGTTGTGTTAGGTCAAAGTATCAAATTTAGGGTGAGTAAAAGTTCTATGTTGAACTTAGAACCTTAATTTTGATGGTTTAGAGTTCCTATTGGCTTAGGGGCTTTCCAAGGACATTGTTGGTGCAATGGTCAAGGGGGAGCAAGCCTTTAGGGGGAGGTATCCATCTTGGGATGATGGATGTTTTTTTTCTGGGGAGAATGTTATCAATTGAAAATTGATGGGTGTTTGATACCCAATTTGGAAATTGGGAGAGTGAGATAGGAGAGCCTCTCTTGAGTGATATGGGACTTATCACTAGGAAGATGGTAGGCATCCTAGGTATTTTTGATCAAGGGGGAGATTGTAAGATCTCATTGGGACATGAGACATTGACCTCCTTGAGAGAAAACCTTTGATGTTAGTCAAAGGGGAGAATATTTGGGGGAGAACATTTGATTTACTTTTTCACTTGAATGTTTGGGGGAGAACATTTGGTGAGTGTTTACCAATTTGGGATAATTGGTAAGGGATTTGAGTTAGTGTTCTAACTCATGATTTGATTGGTTTTTGTCAAACATCAAAAAGGGGGAGATTGTTGGTGCAATCGGCCCAGGTCACGATTGACCAGGACTCGAGTTTGACTCGAGTGATGTTTTGATGTTTGACAAAGTATGTTTGACAAAGTATGTTAGACATGGGATTGACATTGATGTTTGACATTAATGTCGGTTAATATGTTGGGGAGATTGTTTATACAATCGACCCAGGTTATAATTGACTTGATGGTTGACCAAGGTTGACCATGTGATTATGGGAAAGTCCAAGCATGGGTCTTGGCAAGGTAAAGTCCAAGTCATGGGTACTTGGCATGGAAAGTCCAAGTGGGACACTTGGCAATTGGGGAAAGTCCAAGTCTTGAGCACTTGGCATGAGAAGTCCAAGCATGGGTCTTGGCAAATGAGAAGTCCAAGCATGGGTCTTGGCAAATGGAAAGTCCAAGCATGGGTCTTGGCATGGAAAGTCCAACATGGGTTGGCAAGGGAAAGTCCAAGCTTGAGTCTTGGCATTTGAGAAGTCCAGGATTGATATTGGCGGCGTAAAGTCCAAGCGAGTCTTGGCGGCGTAAGTCCAATGTGCCTTGGCGGTGTAGACACCGATTAGCATGACATAGCCGATGGAAGCACACGGAAGCTAGCGCGATGGATGAACAAGTCATGGATGACTTGGAGGGATCCGAGAGGCGTGAGGTGATGGAGGTGGCTAGAAGGTTTAGGTCTAGGCTAAGGGTGGTCTAGCAAGTATGGGGCACCATACTTGGGTTAAAACCGATCGTAGTGACTCTGGCGATCGGCCGCGAGATGATCGATCATTGCCGGTCAGTCGCGGCCGATCGCTAGTGAGCGCTCATGCCGTGTCGTCGACTACGAGCGTTAGCGATCGGGCGCCAATGTTGCGATCGGCCAATGCCGCCAAGAGATCCGCTGGAGTTTTTCCAGGCGTGGATCGAGCCGTTGTCTCACGACAATGATGACATCGACCGACCGGTGGCTTATGGCGATCGTGATAGGCGGAAATCAGGTCGCGCGCAAGGATAAAAGGAGCTCGGCGGGAAGGATTTTGGCATCGGTTTCTTGAGGCTTTTGGGGCGATTTTTGCGCAAATCGTGGTCTCAAGTTGACATCAAGCAACCAAGCGATCAAGCATCCAAGAGCATTTGTAAAGTGTTTTCTTTACTTGTATTGCTTTGTATTTCATTGTCTTAGCTTGTAGCTTTTGATTATTGTTGTAATCACTATTGTACGAGGTTTCTCCACCTCCGGATTGTTCCGAGAAGGAGTTATTTGATAGTGGTGTGTGATTGGCATCGCTAGGGCTCATTTGAGCCCGATCCGTGGAGTAGGAACCGGTTCGGTTCCGAACCACGTTATATCGTGTGTGTTGTGTTTGTGTTATTGTGTTTGTATTTCATTATTGTTATTATTTCTATTCCGCTGTGCACTAACACGAATTGTAGACACGAACGCAAACGATTTCCATCACCGTACGATCTCAACGCTATTCACCCCCCTCTAGCGGGCATTCAATTCCCAACAATCATGTCTGCAATACTTTGCAGGGGTTCCAGGAAACCCGACGACTAGCTGAGGGAGAGATTACCGTCTTCATGGGCAATGCTTCAAAGGTGGCGGCTATTGCAGTGGGAGACGTTTATTTATCTTTTGATAGGAATAAATTTTTAGTTTTGAGAAATTGTCTTTATGTACCTACTTTTAGAAAGAATTTAATTTCAGTTTCTAAATTGTTTTTGGATGGATATTCTGTTTCTTTTAATGACAAGGTGGTTATAAAAAGGAATAGGGAGATTATCTGTTCTGGTACATTGGTTGGCAATTTATATACTATTGAACCAAAAACTCCCACGATGCAAATAGAAGTAAATAACTCATCTTCTAAATCTAATAAGAGAAAAGAACCTTCGCAAATGAACCAAACATATCTTTGGCATCTAAGGCTTGGTCATATTAACCTAAGTAGAATTCAAAGGTTGATAGCTGATGGACCTTTGGGTTCATTAGTGGTGGAGGATCTCCCAACCTGCGAATCTTGCTTGGAAGGTAAAATGACCAAGAGGCCTTTTAAGGCCAAGGGGTATAGAGCCAAAGATGTGTTAGAATTGGTTCACTCTGATTTGTGTGGTCCTATGACTATCCAGGCAAGAGGTGGATTTGAATACTTCGTCTCTTTTATAGACGATTATTCAAGGTATGGATACATTTACTTGATGCGCCGCAAGTATGAATGCTTTGATAAGTTCAAAGAATTCAAGGCTGATGTGGAGAACCATCAAGGTAAAAGTATCAAGACATTACGATCTGATCGTGGTGGTGAGTACCTCTTGGGAGAGTTTAGGAGTTACTTATTAGAGGATGGGATTCAATCCCAATTGTCTGCACCTGGCACACCCCAGCAGAATGGTGTGGCGGAGCGAAGGAATAGGACTCTTATGGAGATGGTCAGATCGATGATGAGTTATTCTGAGTTACCTGATTCGCCTGGGTTTGCTCTGAAACAAGCAGACACATTCTCGAACTTGGTTCCATCTAAGACCCTCTACTCCTGAGTTGTGGATCGGGCGAAAGCCTAGTCTAAGACATATTCGGATTTGGGGTAGTCCAAAGACATGTGTGAAGGGAGATCTTTGGTAAGTTGGAATCTCGCATGGCGCGCTTGTTTGTTGGCTACCCTAAGGGAACGAAGGGTGGTTTATTCTATAGTCCTAGAGATCAGAAGGTGATCGTGAGTACGAATACCAGATTTTTAGAGGAAGACTATGTGATGAACCACAAGCCCACGAGTAGGATTGTTCTTGAGGAGATGACAGGGGAAGTCCCGACTTCAGTACCACCGGTACAAGAGGAGACCCCACATGTCACTGCACCGCGTGTCACAGAGCATACACAGGAGGCACCTCGTCGTAGTGGGAGGGTTGTTAGACAACCCGACAGATTCATGTTTTTGGGAGAGTCTTCGGACTTAGTCCCTGGTGAACATGAACCTGATCCCTGGACATATGACGAGGCAATCCAAGATAGAGATGCAGTATCTTGGCAAAGAGCGATGAATTGAGAGATAGAATCTATGGATTCTAATCAGTCAGGAGCTAGTAGAGCCACCCGATGGTGTAAAAACCATTGGATGCAAGTGGATCTACAAGAGAAAGAGAGGAGTAGACGGGAAGGTTGAAACCTTCAAAGCTAGGCTTGTTGCGAAAGGGTATACTCAGAAAGAGGGTATCGATTATGAGGAGACCTTTTCGCCGGTAGCTATGCTTAAGTCTATCCGAATTCTCTTATCTATAGCTGCTCATATGGATTATGAGATTTGGCAGATGGATGTCAAGACAGCTTTCCTTAACCGAAGTCTTGAGGAGAACATCTATATGTGGCAACCAGAGGGATTCATTGCTAAAGGAAAAGAGCATCTTGTATGTAAGCTTAATCGGTCCATTTATGGATTGAAGCAAGCTTCTAGATCTTGGAACATCCGCTTTGATGAGGTAATCCAGTCATATGGATTTATTCAAAGTCCGGATGAGCCTTGTGTATACAAGAGATGTGACGGAAACGTAGTGGTGTTTCTTGTACTATACGTAGATGACATTTTGTTAGTTGGCAACAATATCAAAGTGTTATCAGACGTAAGGGTATGGTTGTCCAAACAGTTTGATATGAAGGACTTGGGAGAAGTGGGACACATCCTTGGGATCAAAGTTATAAGGGATCGCAAGAAAAGGATGTTGTGCTTATCCCAAGCTTCATACATTGACACTATCCTTGCTCGTTTTAGCATGCTGAACTCCAAGAAAGGTTTTCTACCTTTTAGGCATGAAGTTCCTTTATCTAAAGAGATGTGTCCCAAAACATCAAAGGAGATAGAGGACATGAAGGCGGTTCCTTATGCTTCGGCAGTAGGAAGCCTTATGTATGCTATGCTATGTACGAGACCGGATATCTGCTTTGTCATGGGCATGGTTAGCAGATATCAGAGTAATCCTGGACAGGGACATTGGATTGCAGTAAAGCATATATTGAAGTACCTGAGAAGGACTAGGAATTATATGCTGGTTTACCGGGCAGATCAATTAGTCCCTGTAGGTTACACGGATTCGGATTTCCAATCAGATAGGGACAAGAGTAAGTCTACCTCGGGGTTTGTGTTTACTTTTGGAGGTGGAGCCATAGTATGGAGGAGTGTCAAGCAGAAATGCGTGGCGGACTCTACCATGGAAGCTGAGTATGTGGCAGCCTCTGAGGCAGCCAAGGAAGCTGTATGGCTCAGGAACTTCTTCATGGACTTGGATGTGATTCCTGGTTTGCCCAGAATTATCACAATTTATTGTGATAACAATGGTGCAATTGCAAACTCGAAGGAACCACGAGCCCATAAGGTGAGTAAACACATAGAGCGCAAGTACCACTTCATACGAGAGATCGTAAAGCGAGGAGAAGTTGCTGTCGCCAAGATTACATCAGAGGATAACCTGGCGGATCCATTCACTAAGGCCCTTCCAGCGAAAGCGTTTGATAGGCATGTGGAGGACATGGGGATCAGATGTATGGCAGAGTGATGACAGCATAGTCTTTTAGTATAAGTGGGAGATTGTTGGAATGTATACTGAAAGCCTAGCTCTTTTTGTATGAACATTTTATTTTGAAATAAGAATCACATGATCATTATTTGCATTTTTATATATTCATTATATATGTGTGCATATTGTCTAATATTTTACATTGTAGATAACATGGTGCTTGGTGTGGCACAGAAGATCATGTTATCAGTACCTTGTAAAATATAAGTAGAGGCTCACAACCAAGATTGTTGGGAGTATGGGGAATACAATCAAAGTCCCACATTGGTAAGACATGGAAAAGATCATGTGCTTATAAGAAAAAAAGATATCTCCATTGGTATGAGGCCTTTTGGGTAAAGCCCAAAAACAAAACCATGAGGGCTTGGGCCCAAAGTGGACAATATCATATCATTGTGGAGATATATGAATCTTATAGGCACTAACAATTGGTATCAGAGCCATGGTCCATGTCAAGCCATGAACCTCGAACGAAGGAAGTTGAGCTCCCACGTCCGGATCAAGAGAACCAGACATCAGGAAGGAAGTCTAGTTGGGTCGGGGGGACCGAACAACTGGCAGGAAGTCCTGGTGGGTTGAAGATCGGACATCAAGCAGAGAAAATCCTTCGAGGAGGGATAGGCTTGAGGGGGGGCCCAATGTGGTCCTTCGTTTGAGGGGGGGATTGTTGGGAGTATGGGGAATACAATCAAAGTCCCACATTGGTAAGACATGGAAAAGATCATGTGCTTATAAGAAAAAAAGATATCTCCATTGGTATGAGGCCTTTTGGGTAAAGCCCAAAAACAAAACCATGAGGGCTTGGGCCCAAAGTGGACAATATCATATCATTGTGGAGATATATGAATCTTATAGGCACTAACAAAGATGGTTTTGGACAAACCATTGGCATGGTTGTAGTGTAGCTTGGTATTGTTTTATCTTGAACATAGAGTTACACTAGTACACTTAGGTGTATTGAGTAGGACCGACATAGAGGTGATTCAATTTAGTACTGACTACATAATTGAATCGGACCTCGGATATTATGTTGTACATGCTCTTAATTCCGATATAATAACGGGCACATGTACTTAGTATTTATTTCTTTGATTTACCAGTGGGTGAGATTTAGATGGATTAAATCAATATGCCCGGTAAGTTGGGAAATAATATTATTTACATGGTGTGTCGTTGATTATAGGAGGAAACCGTGTCCTATATATTAGGTTGATGATGTCCCCTTGAGGAGCTCATAAGGTTCATCATGTAAACCCAGCTGGTTGACTTAGTCAACATGATGATAAGGTTGAGTGGTACTACTCGAGGAATTAGATGTTAATTAATTGATGGTCAGTAAATCAATTAATTGACGAACATTCGATATCTTAAACACGGGGAGATTAATGTACAAATAATATATGGAGCCCATATTGATTTATGGGGGTTGGTAAGGTAGTTCAATAATGATCCTCTAGTGGAATGGAACATCATTGATGGATCAAGTTTGTGTGGTTCCGATCCATCGGGTGGCCAAGACCCAACTCCTCCTTATGGTCCCTATCGTAGCCTAATATAATCCTTGTGAAGTCTAGATCCAAGAATGTAAAACAAAACCTAGAACCAACGGTTGGGATTAAATCCCTAGATCCGGTGGTTGGATGAAACCCTAGAACCAACGGTTGGGATTAAATCCCTAGATCCGATGGTTAGGATGAAATCCTAGAATCGACGGTTGGAATTAGATCCTTAGATCCGACGGTTGGGATAAAACCCTAGATCCGACGGTTGGGATGAAACCTTAGATCCGACGGTTGGGATGAAATCCTAGATCCGATGGTTGGGATTAAACCCTAGATCCGACGGTTGGGATAAAACCCTAGATCCGACGGTGGAGATTAAATCCCTAGATCCGACGGTGGAGATTAAAGGAGGCTTAAGCCCTATTCTATAAATAGATGGCTAGGGTTGGGCGGCAAGAAAAATCAAGAATTGGTTTTGGAATTAGGGTTTGGCTCTTGGAGAGGTGGGCGGCTAGGGTTTGGAGCTAGGGTTGGGCGGCAACTATCTTCTTCCTTCTAGTTGTTGCCGGCGCCCAACTTGCACCATCAATACTTGGCGGCGCCCAACCTTAAGGTCTTTCCCTTCTTCCTTGGCCGGTTCTCCTCCCATTGGTGGCGGTTCTCTTCCTCCTCCCTATTCTCCAAAGTAGCGGCGGCAACTCTTCTTGAAGTTGGCCAGCGATCATCCATTGCTCCTTGGCGTAGTTGCAAATTCCCTAATTTGGTGGCGGTTCTAGATAGGAAAGGTATTTACAGAGTTCTTCTCTTTGTTACTGAGCGGACAAGGTAGAGAAGAAAGCGATCTAGAAGGCTTCTACTCGTGGAGGAACTTCGTCCACACGTCGTCCACGAGAAGGATAGGACATACGGTAGAAGATCGTGAGGTATAAAGTTATTTTAACTTTATGTACAGATCTGAGCATGTTCTTATTTGTTTTGATTATGCATGTGTGTGTATGAATATATATTGTATAATCATGGACCCCGAAGACAAACACAAAAACCGGCGATCCATCCGTCGTCTCTTCCGCGGCTAACCAACTAGAAGAGTTGTGTTGCTTGAACAACTAGTTTGTTCAAGCGACCACTCAAGTTGTTAGCACGACGACGAAATGGTGTTGTTAAGGAAGCTCATCCCATCCGGATTAATCCTTTCATTAGTGAAAATTTTAATCCGGGGACATGGGAGCCAATGAGCCTCCGAAGCATCCACCCGACAGATCAGTGAGGGGAAACTTCGCTTCCCACTTCAACTCGGTCGCTTGTTCATGGCGATCCCATCGATGTCCCCGGATTAAAAAAAAAAATTAATCCTAGACAAAAGGGAACACCCAAGCAACCTTGTCATTGTCGTGCTATTCGTTTAGAGTAGTCACTTGAACAAACTTGTTGTTCAAGCGACCAACCTCTATTCCACGAATAGCCGTGGAATAGACGATGTATGGATCGCCGGCTTTTGTGTTTATGTTCGGGATCCAAGTATTATTTAGCCACAAAACAGAATATATATCATGCATATAATTGAAAAACAAAAATAAACATGTAACATATGAAAATAGAGAATCGATATACCTCTCGATCTTCTATTGTATGACCTTCTTCCTTTCGGACATCGTGTGGGCGATGATCTACCAAAAGATGAAGCTCCTAGATCACCAATCTTCCTTCCTTACTCGTTCTGAGCAAGAGGAAGAATATAAACAAGGCTCTTTTCATTCTTTCAACCAACCACCAACCTCCAAGGATGGAGCTTGCTGCCGCCCAAGAAGGAAGAGGAGATTATGAAGGAAACCGGCCAAGACACCAAGGGAAAACCCTATATCTTGTTACCACCAGCCAAGGAGAAGGAGAAGGGAAGCTTTGGCCATTGGCCAAGGTGAGGAAGGAGTTGTTTGGGCCCGGCAAGCTTGAGGAAGAAGGAGATAAGGAAATTGTTTCCTTATTTGGTGCCGCCAAAGCTCCAAACCCTAGCCCCTTGCTTCTTGCTGCCAAGTCCAAAGACCTTTGCTTCTCTAATGATCTCCATGCCAACCCTAAAGGCTCCTTTTATAGAGTTTAGGGATATGCCTCCTTTTAATCTCCACCATTGGTTCTAGGGATTTAATCTCAACCGTCGGATCTAGAGATTTAATCTCAACCGTCGGATCTAGAGATTTAATCTCTACCTTTGGATCTAGAGTTTTGTTTCTATCCATTGGATCTAAGCATCATGAGGTTTTAATAGGCTACAATAGGGACCATGAGGAGGAGTTGGATCTTGGCCACCCATGGATCAAGCCCACATAAAGTCCAATCCATTAATGATAATCCAATCCACTAAAGGATTATCATTGATCTACCTCACTAACCCCCATAAGTCAATATGGGCTCCATATATTATTTGTACATTTTCTCCCCGTGTTTAAGATCTCGAATGTTCGTCGATTAATTAATTTACTGACCATTAATTAATCAACTTCTAACTCCATGAGTAGTACCTATCAACCTTTTCATCATGCCGGACCAAGTCCACCTGCAGGGTTTACATGATGAACCTTATGAGCTCCTCAAGGGGACATCATCATCCTAATATATAGGACATGGTTTCCTCCTATAATCAACGACACACCATATAAATAATATCATCTCCCAACTTACCGAGCCTATCGATTTAATCTATAAATCACGCCCATTGGTAAATCAAAGAGATGAATACTAAGTATATGTGCCCGTTATTATATCGGGATTAAGAGTATGTACTATATAATATCTGAGGTCTGATTCAATTATGTAGTCAATAATAAATCGAATCACCTCTAAGTCGGTCCTGCTCAATACACACAAAGTGCACTAGTGTGATTCTATGGTCAAGACAAACCAATCCCAAATCACAATACAACCATTCCAATGGTTTGTCCAAAGTCATCTCGGTTGTGAACCTTCACTTATACTTTACAAGGAACCAATAACATGATCTCCCGTGTGACACCATACACCATGTTATCTACAATGTAATGTATTAGACGATATGCACAGCCATAAAAATATGCAAACAATGATCATGTGATTCTTATTTCAAAATAAAGATGTTCATACAAAAGATAGACTTTTCAGTATACATCCCAACAATCTCCCACTTTTACTAAAAGACTATGCTGTCCTCTAACTGCCATATATCTGATCCCCATTCCCTCCACATGCCTATCAAAAGCTTTCGCCGGAAGGGCCTTAGTGAAAGGATCTGCCAGGTTATCCTCCGATGCAATATTGGCCACAGCAACTTCTCCTCTCTTTACAATTTCTCGTATCAGGTGGTACTTGTGCTCTATGAGTTTACTAGCCTTATGGGCTCGTGGTTCCTTCGAGTTTACAACTGCACCACTATTATCACAATAAATTGTGATAGTTCTGAGCAAACCAGGAATCACATCCAAGTCCATCAGAAAGTTCCTGAGCCACACAGCTTCTTTGGCTGCCTCAGAGGCTGCCACATACTCAGCTTCCATGGTGGAGTCCGCCACGCATTTCTTCTTGACACTCCTCCATACAATGGCTCCACCTCCCAAAGTAAACACAAAACCTGAGGTGGACTTACTGTTATCCCTATCTGATTGGAAGTCGAAATCTGTGTAACCCACAGGGAGTAATTGGTTTGCTTGGTAAACTAGCATATAATCCCTAGTCCTTCTCAGGTGCTTCAATATATGCTTAACTGTACTTTAATATATGCTTAACCGCAGTCCAATGTCCCTGTCTTGGATTACTCTGACATCTTCTGACCATGCCCATGACATAGCGAATATCTGGTCTCGTACATAGCATCACATACATGAGGCTTCCTACTGCCGAAGCATAAGGAACCACCTTCATCTCCTCTATCTTCTCAGATGTTCTAGGACACATCTCCTTAGATAAAGGAACTCCATGCCTGAAAGGTAGAAAACCCTTCTTGGAGTTATGCATGCTAAAATGATCTATAATCGTGTCTATGTATGAAGCTAGGGATAAGCACAACATCCTTTTCTTGCGATCCCTTATAACCTTGATCCCAAGGATGTGTCCCACTTCTCCCAAGTCTTTCATATCAAACTGTTTGGACAACCATACCCTTATGTCCGATAACACCTTGATATTGTTGCCAATCAACAAAATGTCATCTACGTATAGTACAAGAAATACCACTATATTTCCATCACATCTCTTGTATACACAAGACTCATCCAAACTTTGAATAAATCCATAAGACTGGATTACCTCATCAAATCGTATGTTCCAAGACCTCGAAGCTTGCTTCAATCTATAAATGGACCGATTAAGCTTACATACAAGATGCTCTTTGCCTTTAGCAATGAATCCCTCTGGTTGCTTCATATAGATGTTTTCCTCAAGGTTTTATTAAGGAAAGTTGTCTTGACATCCATCTGCCACACCTCGGCAAAAAGGTTTCCTCATAATCGATACTCTCTTTCTGAGTATACCCCTTCGCAACAAGCCTCGCTTAGAAGGTCTCAACCTTCCCGTCTATTCCTCTCTTTCTTTTGTAGATCCACTTGCATCCAATGGTTTTTACACCATCGGGTAGTTCTACTAGCTCCCAGACCTGATTTGAATCCATAGATTCAATCTCAGCATTCATTGCACTTTGCCAAGATACTGCATCTTTATCTTGGATTGCATCGTCATATGTCCAAGGATCAGGTTCATGTTCGCCAAGGACCAAATCAGAAGATTCTCCCAAGAACATGAATCTATCAGGCTATCTCACAACCCTCCCACTACGACAAGGTATCTCCTGTGTATGCTCTGTGACACGCGGTGCAGTGACTTGTGGTATATCCTCTTGTACCGGTGGTACTAAAGAAGTGACTTCCCCTTTTAATTCCTCCAGAACAATTTTACTATTCGGCTTGTGGCTCATCACATAGTCTTCCTCTAAAAATCTGGCATTCGTGCTAACGATCACCCTCTGATCTCTAGGACTATAAAACAAACCATCCTTCGTTTCTCTAGGATAGCCAACGAACATGCGTACTTTTGTACGAGGTTCCAACTTACCAGCATATGCCTTCAGCACATGTGCTGGACTCCCCCATATCCGAATATATCTTAGACTAGGCTTTCGCCCAGTCCACAACTCTGTGGGAGTAGAAGGCACTGATTTAGATGGAACCAAGTTCAGAATGTACACTGTCGTATCTAGAGCATATCCCCATAACGAATCTGGCAACTCAGAATAACTCATCATCGATCTAACCATCTCCATAAGAGTTCTATTCCTTCGCTCTGCTACACCATTCTGTTGGGGTGTGCCAGGTGCAGACAATTGGGATTGAATCCCAGCCTCTGATAAGTAATTCCTAAACTCTCCTAAGAGGTACTCGTCACCACGATTAGATCGTAGTGTCATCCATATCTTGAATAATAGTCTATGAAAAAGATGAAATATTCAACACCACCTCTAGCCTGGATAGTCATAGGACCACACAAATCAGAATGAACCAATTCTAACACATCTTTGGCTCTATACCCCTTGGCCTTAAAAGGCCTCTTGGTCATTTTTCCCTCCAAGCAAGATTCGCAGGTTGGGAAATCTTCCACCACTAATGAACCCAAAGGTCCATCAGCTATCAACCTTTGAATTCTGCTTAGGTTAATATGACCAAGCCTAAGATGCCAAAGATATGTTTGGTTCATCTTCGAAGGTTCTTTTCTCTTATTGGAATTAGAAGATGAGTTATTAACTTTAATTTGCATCGTGGGAGGTTTTGGTTCAAGTGTATACAAATTTTCTATCAATGTACCTGAACAGATATTCTCCCTATTCCTTTTTATAACAACTCTGTCATTAAAAGAAATAGAATATCCATCCATAAACAATTTAGAAACCAAAATTAAATTCTTTCTAAATAAAGGTACATAAAGGGAATTTTTTAGAACTAAAGTTTTATTTTTCTCAAAAGATAAATAAAACATCTCCCACTGCAATAGCCGCCACCTTCATGGCATTGCCCAAGTAAACGGTAATCTCTCCCTCAGCTCATCGTCGGGTTTCCTGGAACCCCCACAAAGTATTGTAGACATGATCAGAGGCTCCCGTATCTACACACCAAGTGCCGGTAGATAACACCGCTAGCCATGTTTCAACGACTAGACCAAAGGATATACCTTTGTTCTGCTTCAGATTGGGACAGTCCTTCTTCCAATGTCCATCCTGCTTGCAAGTGAAGTACTTGCCTTTCGGCTTCTTCACTCCTCCCTGAGATCCTCCCACCATCTTTGCTTCACCTTGTTTCTTCTTCTTCTTGCCTTTCGGCTTAGAAGTAGAAACCTTCTGAGCAACCATGGCCTTAGCCTGAGAAAGCCTTTCTGTCGACTGGAGAATGATATCGACCTGGGTTTCCCCATCGATCTTAGCTCCAAGGACTTCTAGCTCATTCACAGGCTTAGGAGGATACTCTTCAAAGAATACATACTTGTACTCCTTAGCAGTTAAGACAATATCTAGATTCTTTTCCAATCAACATTATTTGGGTACAGTAAGTTTATTTTCCTTTAGTATCATAGCAAGTGGACTGAAAGTTATTTTTGAAAATCCTAAGAATCACATAGATCATTACTTTAGATTTCAAAAAATTATTGATTCCTCAAACAATAAAATTTTAAAATCAACCAACACCTCAAAACACTGAGAATATCGTATGCCACGATCGTGTGGACGTATACGAATTCTACATTTGTAAGAGGAGGTTTTACCAATTAATTTTACTATCTTGTCAACCTAACTTTTTAACAAATAAAATTAATAGTTGGTTTCTCTTCGGCCCTACAAATAAAAGTAGTGACTCCGATGGGGAGGATACTTATATTTGTATCTAAGTGTTCACCATTACTTGGTACCAAGGTAATTATCTCGGGTTATGTGCCTTACGATGGGGAAGTACACACGCTCCTTAATAATTTCCTATAATCATATTCGACCTTGTGATCTGCAAACAAACCCATCCGATGGGAAGGAAGGCACTCAGAGCCAACACGCAAGTTTGTTTGCATCACATGTCAAATCGTAATGGAGGCCGTGGGAATTTATAAAAATATCCCTCTCCCACTTAGTAATTTGAAATTGAGGAATTTTCTAGCCTACGACATGCATATCAAACAATAAGCAATAAATATGAAAAATAAATTATTTTCCAACTATTATGGCTTTTGTCTTCAATATGTCTCCCGTCGCATCGCCTTCTCGTCTGCTCCTCCTACGCCATGTATGAGCCATCCGGAGATCCGAGCCGAGACTAAAATCTATTTTAATTTACATCCATTGATCCTATACTCCACGAGAGAGTGTAGATGAAATCTAGATCAAAAGTAAACTAAAATAAAAAGAGTGGCTAAACAAAGTCGTATCTAATTTACAAAAATTAAATACTAGCCTCGTCAACCCCGAGGATTCAACAAAATAAACATTTACACACATACAACCACATACACACATATGGCCATAATAGTCGGATCTTATGCCTGCAAACAAAGAGTTAAGCTACGCATATCCTACTATTATCCGGCACATATAATATATGAAAAGTGCATAAAAATTAACCGAATCCTAAACACACAAAATCGGAAATCGTGGCTCTGATACCAATTGTTGGGTTGATCCGTGAGGGGAAACTTCGCTTCCCACTTCAACTCGATCGCTTGTTCATGGCGATCCCATCGATGTCCCCGGATTAAAAAAAAAATAATCCTAGACAAAAGGGAACACCCAAGCAACCTTGTCATGGTCGTGCTATTCGTTTAAAGTAGTCACTTGAACAAACTTGTTGTTCAAGCGACCAACCTCTATTCCACGAATAGCCACGGAATAGACAATGTACGGATCGCCGACTTTTGTGTTTATGTTCAGAATCCAAGTATTATTTAGCCACAAAACAAAATATATATCATGCATATAATTGAAAAACAAAAATAAATATGTAACATATGAAAATAGAGAATCGATATACCTCTCGATCTTCTATTGTATTATCTTCCTCCTTTCAGACATCGTGTGGGTGACGATCTACCAAAAGTTGAAGCTCATAGATCACCAATGTTCCTTCCTTGCTCGTTCCAAGCAAGAGGAAGAATATAAACAATGCTCTTTTCCTTCTTTCAACCAACCACCAACCTCCAAGGATGGAGCTTGCCGCCGCCCAAGAAGGAAGAGGAGATTATGAAGGAAACCGGCCAAGACACCAAGGGAAAGCCCAATATCTTGTTACCACCGGCCAAGGAGAAGGATAAAGGAAGCTTTGGCCGCCGGCCAAGGTGAGGAAGGAGCTGTTTGGGCGCTGGCAAGCTTGAGGAAGAAAGAGATAAGGAAATTGTTTCCATATTTGGTGCCGCCAATGCTCCAAACCCTAGCCCCTAGCTTCTTGCTGCCAACTCCAAAGGCCTTTTCTTCTCTAATGATCTCCACGCCAACCCTAAAGGCTCCTTTTATAGAGTTTAGGGATAAGCCTCCTTTTAATCTCCACCATTGATTCTAGGGATTTAATCTCAACCGTCAGATCTAGAGATTTAATCTCAACCATCGGATCTAGAGATTTAATCTCTACCTTTGGATCTAGAGTTTTGTTTCTATCCATTGGATCTAAGATTCATGAGGTTTTAATAGGCTACAATAGGGACCATTAGGAGGAGTTGGATCTTGGCCACCCATGGATCAAGCCCACATAAATTTCGATCCATTAATGATAATCCAATCCACTAAAGGATTATCATTGATCTACCTCACCAACCCCCATAAGTCAATATGGGCTCCATATATTATTTGTACATTTTCTCCCCGTGTTTAAGATCTCAAATGTTCGTCGATTAATTAATTTACTGACCATTAATTAATCAACATCTAACTCCATGAGTAGTACCACTCAACCTTTTCATCATGTCGGACCAAGTCCACCTGCAGGGTTTACATGATGAACCTTATGAGCTCCTCAAGGGGACATCATCATCCTAATATATAGAACACAGTTTCCTCCTATAATCAACGGCACACCATATAAATAATATCATCTTCCAACTTACCGAGCCTATCGATTTAATCTTTAAATCTTGCCCATTGGTAAATCAAATAGATAAATACTAAATATATGTGCCCATTATTATATCGGGATTAAGAGTATGTACAATATAATATCTGAGGTCTGATTCGATTATGTAGTCAGCAATAAATCGAATCACCTCTAAGTCGGTCCTGTTCAATACACACAAAGTGCACTAGTGTGATTCTATGGTCAAGACAAACAAATCCCAAATCACACTACAATCATTCCAATGGTTTGTCCAAAGCCATCTCGGTTGTGAGCCTTCACTTATACTTTACAAGGAACCGATAACATGATCTCCCGTGTGACACCACACACCATGTTATCTACAATGTAATGTATTAGACGATATGCACAACCATAAAAATATGCAAACAATGATCATGTGATTCTTATTTCAAAATAAAGATGTTCATACAAAAGATAGACTTTTCAGTATACATCCCAACAAATCTAAACCACCAACATCATCCTCTACATCACCTGCATCGCAACCAATGTCTCCCAATGAAATATCTGTGCTGTCAAACCTGTCACCCAATCTGTGTCAAAAAGGTCAGCCTCCTCGCAATCTAACTCATCCAACACGTCAATGCTCAAAAGTGAAAGATCCTCAGTAGAATATCTCATCGCATCTGGAATACTGAACTGAACAACTGTGTCGCCAAACTCCATGGTAAGCGTTCCTGCATGTACATCGATTTTTGTCCTCACTATCTTCAAGAACAGTCGTCCAAGAATCAATGGAGGTTGGCCTGAAGCTGCATCTCCCTCCATATCCAAAATATAGAAATCCGCTGGAAATATTAACTCCTTTACCCTGACTAATACATCTTCTATCACTCCTACTGGATGCGTGAAACTATGGTTAGCCAATTGTATAATAACTCCAGTGGACTGAAGTGGACCAATACCGAGTGCTTGAAAAATAGACTTAGGCATAACATTAACAGAGGCTCCTAGATCTAGCATAGCATCACCAAAAGTGCTATCTCCAACCACACATGGCACAGTAAATACACCAGGATCCTTGCACTTCTGAGGCATCGGCTGAATCATACTTGATACATTCTTCCCCATGCTAACCAACTCATTCCCCTTAAGCTTCCTCTTATGAATGCACAGATCCTTCAGAAACTTGGCATATTTTGGGATGTGCTTGATGACTCTCAATAAAGGAATGTTCACTTCCACTTTGCTAAATGTATCTACAAGCTCCTGAAGCTCCTCTGCCTTTTCTGCTTCAGTGTTTCTTCTTGAAGGTACTGGCCTCTAAGGAAAGGATAAAGACACTGGGGCATCCAATATGGTCCGTGAAGCATCTCTATGCTCCTCATATATCGGATCTGGAGTTGGCACTGGTGCAAATGCTGCTAAGTCAAAGGTAGTCTTTCCACTCTGCAATGTGATGGCACTGACATTCCCTCTAGGGTTCGGAATGGTTTGCAAAGGTAATTGACTGGACCCCTGTGACTGAGACTGCGTAATGTTGGACGCTATCTAACTAAGCTGTCTTTCAAGATTCTGTTGTTGCTTCATCTGTTGCACAAGCTCCTCCAACTTTTGCACTGAAGACTCTGGTCTGGTAGGTTGAGACTGTTGTGCCTTTACTGGAGTTGCATTCTGTTGAATAGCCAATGGTCTCTGAAAAGCTGGAGGTGGCTGATATAACTGCTGTTTCTGATGATGCACATTCCCATACCTTAAATTTGGGTGATCTCTCCATCCTGGGTTGTAAGTGGGAGCCATGGGATCATATTGCTTGTACCCAGGTTGCGAATGATAAAATTGAGACCTCGGTTGAAAAACATTTGCTGCAACTGCCTAATCCATAAAGTTAGAACTCCCCTCTTGTTGTAGCATGGGGCAAACATCAGTCAAATGAATGGAACTAGAACAAATCCCACAGGTGCTCACCGGCTGAATAGACTGCATTAATGGTTGTTGAGCCTGCTTCAGAGCTATCTATCTAACCATAGAAGTTAGTTCCTGCAATTCAGTCTTAAGCTCCTGGTTATCTGTTTTGGGCATGAGAATCTCATTCACCCCTCTGGTAAGCAATTGTCTGCTCCCAAACTATTGTGCATTGGCTGCCATAATTGAGATGAGCTCCTTTGCTACTTTAGGTGTCTTGTTTACCAGTGCTCCCCCACTAGCTACATCAATCATACATCGATCCATAGGAAGTAGTCCCTCATAGAATGACTGGATGAGTATCTGCTCACTGAGCTAGTGATGGGGACAACTGGTACATAACTTTTTAAAACTCTCCCAATACTCATGCAATGTCTCTCCTGTCAATTGTTGAATAGCACAGATACTTCTTCTGATAGCCACAGACCATGAAGCTAGAAAAAAATTCTCTAGGAATGATCTCTTCATCTCAGCCACTCATTTAGACCTAGGGTTTAATTAGTCCAATTAATCTCTCCCTAAGTAGGCTAATCAAGCAAATCCGATGGCTGCAATTGATTTGATCAGGATCGACGACTGCGATCACTTCAATTAGGCCCTCTTTCCATGTTTCCTAAAAAATCACATACAATTCATGAAAAATACTAAAATTATAGGAATTAACACAATCAATCACAAATAGACTCAATATGCAAAAACATACTGAATAGTAATAATTACTCCATCAAAAGGCCTAAAATGTCGAATCCATAAGTAAAAATAGCACAATAAAAGTAAGCTATCAGTGGCTCACATGTATGTAATGACATACATGGGCTAAGGAATAGAAGAAGACTCGTCAATGGAGAGTCAAATTTACGTGTTGGAAAAGGAGCAAAGGTTGTTGCACTCGCCATCGAAACGTATTTGTTGAGACTCCCTACCAGACTTGTCTTAGAACTGGACAATTACTTTTATGTTCCTTCGTTGATAAAGAACATCATTTTTATTTCTTGTTTAAATAGAAATGGGTACCATTTGACTTTTAGTAACAATTGTTGTTACATAACTTTGAATGGCATTCTTTATGGGACTGGAACATTGTGCAATTGTATATGTACATTAGATATATCTAGTCACATTCTCAATATCAAAGCGAGCAACAAGCATGCTCAAAAAGATAATCAATTAGACTCCTACATGTGGCATTGTCGTCTTGGTCATGTGAGCAAGAAACGCATTTCTGAATTACACCGATGTAGAATTCTGGAATCGTTTGAATTAGATTCATACGATACATGCGAATCATTCGTAAAAGGCAAGATGACTAAGTTACCTTTTATGTGAAAAGGTGAACCGGTGGGAGAGTTGCTTGGTCTAATACATACTGATGTATGTGGACCTTTGTCAACTCAAGCTCTAGGAGGTTGTAGCTACTTCATTACCTTCACCGATGATCACTCACGGTTTGGGTATGTGTTCTTGATGAAACACAAGTCTGAAGCCTTTGAAAGGTTCAAAGAATTCAAAAATGAAGTAGGGAAACATCTTGGCAAGAGTATTAAAATACTTCGATCAGATCGAGGTGGTGAATACTTGAGTCAAGAGTTTCTAGATTACTTGAGGGGCAATGGTATATTGTCTCAATGGACTTCGTCGTATACACCACAGTTTAATGGTGTATCTGAGAGGCGAAATCGAACCTTCTTGGACATGGTCAGGTCGATGATGAATCACGCAAATCTTTCCAAGTCCTTTTGGGGCTATGCACTTCAGACTGCTGTTTACTTGTTAAACAGAGTCCCGACCAAGGTAGTCTCTACTACTCCATATGAGATATGGAATAGTAAGAAACCTCATTTATCTTACTTGAAGATATGAGATTGTTTTGCTTATGTGAAGTGGACTGTATCAGACAAACTGAATGCTAAGTCTGATAAATATCTATTTATTAGATACCCTAAGGAAACGAGGGGTTACCAATTCTATCATCCTGTGGAACTAAAGGTGTTTGTTTCAAGGCATGTTGTATTTCTAGAGAAAGAGTTTTGCTTGCAAGAAAACAATGGGAGCATTGTTGAACTTGAGGAGGTTCAAGAGACTCCAATAGACATTGATGAGATACCTAGTCAAGCACCTCAATCGATAACTCAGAGTGATGAGACATCAGCTGAACCTATTGTGAAACCACATCTTTGTAGATCTGGGAGGACACGCAATATTCCCGAGAGATATGGATTTATTGTAAGTGAATTGAACGATGTGTTACTCATTGATGATGAGGAACCTACCAATTATGAAGAAGTTCTGAAAAATTCAAAAAGGGACAAATGGCTTGAAGCCATGAAGTTGGAAATGGATTCCATGTATGAAAATCAAGTTTGAAACTTGGTGGACCCACCTGAAGGTATTAAGCCTATAGGGTACAAGTGGGTTTTCAAGAAGAAAATCGACATGGATGGTAATGTGATTACCTATAAGGCTAGATTAGTGGCAAAAGGTTATCGTCAAAAGCAAGGTGTTGATTATGACGAAACCTATTCACCAGTTGCTATGCTTAAATCCATTCGGATGCTCCTGGCCATCGCAGCTCATTATGATTATGAGATATGGCAGATGGATATGAAAATGACTTTCCTTAATGGAAACCTACTCGAGGACATGTATATGATACATCCTTAGGGTTTTACATCGGTTGATAAAACCATGGTATGCAAACTTCGACGGTCCATATATGGATTGAAGCAAGCATCCAAGAGCTGGAATATCCATTTTGATGAGGTAATCAAATGGTTTGATTTCTCACAAAATCCGGATGAACTTTGTGTGTACAAGAAGGTTAGTGGGAGTGCAGTCATGTTCCTAGTGTTGTATGTCGATGACATATTACTTATAGGAAATGATATATCTGTCTTACAGTCAATTAAAATTCGGTTATCCAAGACATTCTCCATGAAAGACCTAGGAGAAACAACCTACATCCTCGGGATTACAATCTATATAGATAGATCGAAATGATTGCTTGATCTTTCACAGTCTACATATATAGACCGAGTGCTAAAGAGGTTTAGCATGTCAGAATCCAAGTAAGGTTTCTTTCCCAACAGGCATGGGATGCAACTTTCAAAGTCTTTATGTCCGCGCACAGAAGATGAAAGGATTTGCATGAGTAAGATTCCCTATGCATCCGCAATAGGATCTATCATGTATGTTATATTATGTACGAGGCTTGATGTATCGTATGCTCTGATGGTCACGAGCAGATATCAGTCTAATCCAGGAATGGATCATTGGGCAGCTGTTAAGACAATCCTTAAGTACTTAAGAAGACCTAAGGATGTGTTCCTAATATATGGAGAGGGTGATATGGTAATACGTGGGCATAGGGATGCCAGCTTTCAGACAGACAAGGATGATTCTAGATCTCAGTCTAGTTATGTATTTACCTTAAATGGAGGCGCAATAAGTTGGAAAGGTTCCAAGCAAGACACCATACGGATTCTGCCACTGAGGATAAATACATTGTAGCTTCAAAAGTGGTTTGGATCGATAAATTCATCTCTAAACTTGATGTGGTCTCATCAACAATCTAAACATGTGCTTCGCCGCTATCATTTGATCAGAAAGATCATAAGTAGGAAAGAAATACAAATCGAGAAGATTCCCATTGAAAGGAACTTAGCAGACCCTTTAACTAAAGCGTTACCTCAAAGTAAGTTTGAGGGTCATGTTAGAGCTTATGGTATTTGATACCATGGCGATTAGCATTAGGTCAAGTGGGAGTTTGTTAGTAATATATGAGAGGTGTCCTAATACAATCGCCTTATGATTGTACCATTTATTTGATAAATGAAGATTCACTATTTGAGTATACAAGTTTTCATGTATTTGATTGGATCTTAAACTCATTTACTAAATACCTACAATATGATTCACAGCATGAGAGAATTTGTGATTAGATCACAACTAGTGAGTATCTCTACATGTGTAATTGTGATGAATTAGAATTATCCCTAGTCGATGAATTGATGCATTCGAACGCCACCGATTCTGTTGAGACTAGCATGAGGTGTACTCTTTGGTTTATCCAAGCAGTTATTTCTCACTGGCTGGTGACATTGGGATGTCCGGAGTTGATCGTGGATGCTAGTTATGGTAACTAGTTCATTAGAGTGACCAGCTATAAGACTTCATATAGTTATTTGCATATATGGATATGTCAATGAAGTTCTTACAGTAGCTTAAGTGTGATGTTCCTTTGACTTGTGGTATTCAAGTCATCTTGGTCATAAAGACTTATTCTTTGACATCTTAAGAAAGCATCTTCGAGGATATGTGGACTCAGGATGATTGGGTATAAGTCGAAGTGACCGAAGGTGTTTGAATAGCCTACAGAGGATTCATCGCTCCTTGCGAGGAGATGTATACCCTATGACATCTCATCGGATTGTTACTAAAGTCTTTGGCCAAAGCATTACATGTTTAGAGTATGGTACTCTTGGATACATATGCAGTAACTAGAATCCGGAGGACGAGGAAGTAATACTTGGGCTAGGTGTGACGTAGTCAACCTAGTGAGGACTAACACAATAGACCATGTCCTGAACCAAGTGGGTATAAGATGAGTGAAGGGAATGGGGCACGATTTATTATAGCTACTGAAGGGTTTCAGAAATGGTTCTAGGATCAACCATTGATTTTTCGATTAATTGGGGATCATGATGTACTACTAGGTGCCACTCATGATCATTCTATAATTAATAGTTAATTATGTTAGTAATATATGAGAGATGTCCTAAGGCAATCGCCTTATGTTTGAACCATTTATATGATAAATGAAGATTCACTATTTGAGTATACATGTTTTCATGTATTTGATTGGATCTTAAACTCATTTACTGAATGTCCACGATACGATTCACAGCATGAAAGAATTTGTGATTGGATCACAACTAGTGAGTATCTCTACATGTGTAATTGTGATGTATCAGAATTATCCCTAGTCGATGAATTGATGGATTTGGACACCATTGATTCTGTCGAGACTACCACGAGGTATACTCCTTGGTGTATCCAAGCAGTTGATTCTCACTGGCTGGAGACATTGTGATTTCCGGAGTTAATCATGGATGCTAGTTGAGGTAACTAGTTCATTGGAGTGACCAGCCATAAGACTTCATATGGTTCTCTGCATATATAGATATGTCAATGAAGTTATTACTGCAGCTTAAGTGTGATGTTCCTTTGACTTACGGTATTCAAGTCATCTTGATCATGAAGTCTTATGATTTGACATCTTAAGCAAGCATCTCTGAGGAGATGTGGACCCGGGATGATTGGGTATAAGTCGAAGTGATCGAAGGTGTTTGAATAGCCTATAAATGATTCACCACTCCTTGCGAGGAGATGTATACCCATGGCCTCTCGTCGGATTGTTACTAAAGTCTTTGGCCAAAGCATTACATGTTTAGAGTAAGGTACTCTTCGATACATGTGCAGTAACTAGAATCCGTCGGATGAGGAAATGATACTTGGGCTAAGTGTGACGTAGTCAACCTAGTGGGGACTGACACTATAGACCATGTCCTGAACCAAGTGGGTAAAAGATGAGTGAAAGGAATGGGGAACGATTCATTCGAGCTGCTGAAGGGTTTCAGAAATAGTTCTGGATCAACCATTGATCTTTTCGGTTAATTGGGGATCATGATGTTCTACTAGGTTCCACTCATGATCGTTCTATAATTAATGGTTAATTATAGACGACCAACATAAATTGAGAACCTATTTGGTCACACGCACAACGAGCGTATTCCGAAGGATTTAAAACTAGCTTGAGGATGAGATTCTCAGACCGAGAGAAACTAGGTTTGGTTGGACCAAACATGGAGCGAGCATGAAATCGTTTCAGTCACAATGGAAGCATGGATGGGCCGTGTCTTATAAAGACATGATGGATGAACCAAATTGGCTTGGCTCTAATCCAATGGAGGAGAATAAACCAAAGGGGTTTGGTTTGTTTTAAACGAATGAACCAAAGTTGGTTCGATTCATTTTAACTTAAAATAAACCATCATGGTTTAGTTTATTTTAACTTAAATTAATGGAGCGGGTTAACGGGCTTTTGGTTATGATCCGATAACCATTAAGAGAATTTGTTCTCTATAAAATAGGGCTTAAGGGTTTTTGTTAAGCCGTAATCCTTGCAACCCTAGTTGTTGCCACCCACCCTCTCCCTCTTCTCCAAGTGGTCGGTGCCAACTCCTTGCCGCTGCCAACCACCGCCCAAAGCCCCTTGTCGGCGTCTAGCAGCTGCCGTCCTCTCCCCTTGCCGGCGTCGAGCTACTGCCAGAGGAGCTCCGGTGATCTCCTTTGGGTTCGGTGACAAGGTGAGCTTCAACCTTCCTTATTTGGTCGGCCCCTATTCCTCCACCAAAGTTGTCCAGTTTACTGGACAGCTTGTTTCCTTCTTGTCGGAGCGTCATTTGGACGACGTTTGGAGCTCCGACAGCGGTAGCCTTGCCGGGGATTCGATCTCCGGTAATCCTCATAGGTGGAGGACGAAGGATTCATCAAACGGTTGATGAATACCTCTCCGGAGAAGCAAGTTTTTAAGGACACGTTTTGGATCCCAATTTTGATTTGAATCGTGATCTTCTCTCGAAGATGAGGCTCATGACTTTGTGAAGTCATCCCGAAGATACTCGGCGTGGATACGGATAGAGGTGATTCTAGCGAGGATCGCTCCGGTTGATGTCTTTCCCGCTGCACGTGATACGTCAGGTATACGTAGTATAAATTTCCTTTTATTGCAAAACTTTAATTTATGGTTATGTCTACACATGTTGTACTATGCATGCGTGTGGTGTGTGTGTTGTAATAAATTAGATTTATTATTTTATTTCTTCCGCTGTGCACATGTTTACGAAACATGTTCAAACACACACTCGCCGCGGTGTCGGAAATCCAACAGTGGTATCAGAGCCCAGGTTGTATTTTGACATAATCGTAAAATTATTTTGCGATAGTCATAATGGTATTTCTAGAAATTTTCTACTTTTGGAAAGTTAGAAGTATTTATGGAAATTTTTAATTTTGGAAAGTCTAAAAGTATTTATGGAAATCTTCTACTTTTGGAAAGTTGGAAGTATTTATGGAAATTGATATTTTTCATAAATAAAATATTTGATTAGATTTGGAAATTTATTTCCTAATTTAATCATGATTTGATTTGGGAAATCAAATCTTAAAAATATTTTATTTCCATAAGTAGTTTTGATGATTTAGGAAATTGATTTCCTAAATTGACTTTCCTTAATCAACTCTTTCCACAAATAAAATATGTGATTAGATTTGGAAATTTGTTTCCTAATTTAATCATGATATGATTTGGAGAATCAAATCTTAAACATATTTTATTTCTATAAATAGTTATGACATATAAGGAAATTTTGTACATGACATAATTGTATGTCATGTAATTGCATTAGATGCATATCATTATGTCATGCGTGTCGTGACATGTAGATGTATGTCATGCCATGTAGATAATAGTTATTTGCATGCAAAGAGGATGAGATATAAAAAATCCTTTCTCAATATTAAAGCCTACACCTTCCATTAATATGGTTAGAACCAGAGTTCCGTTTCTTGTTTGGGTTGTTGGACTCTCTCCAAGCCCGGCTCGAACCCGAACATGTTCAAACCATGAAATAGTTTAATACTAATATGGTAAGAGTCAGAGGTCAATCATTAGCTTTGGTTGTTGGACTCTCTCCAAGCTGGGCTAATTGGTTGAATGCGCTCTAACCATATTAAAACTATTTCTCGATTAATGGGTTGGCTTTAACCTGGAGCATCAGCTTGTTGGACTCTCTCCAAGGTCAATGTGAAGGGAGGTGAAGTTGGGTGCTATGCATATAATGCATACTTGTTAATGTGTTAACAATATGTGTGAACATTCAATTAGTTGATAGCACATTGTGATAGTTGCATATACGTGATATGCAATCGGTATATTTGATACCTACCATCGTAGTTATGAATGGCTTGTTGGACTCTCTCCAAGGTTGTTCATATTTATGTTGGATATCAGCACATTCGGAGATGGACCTACGATCTCCCGAAGCAATTTTGGGGTTTTTGAAATTCGAAAAATGAATGTATATTGATGCATTTTAAATCATCTTTCTCATATATGCTCGAGTTGTATTTCTAGGATAATTGATTGATCATGATGTCTTTGAATTTGCACTCTATCTTGGATTCAAATAAATTGACTGTGCCAAACTTCTTGGACTGGCTTAGAAACATTAGAATTGTTCTCAAGGTGAAAAGTTTGCGTATGTCCTCGAAGCGCCTCTTCCCGCTCATCCTAGTGACAATGCAACTTCGGACCAATTATTGGTCTATCAAAAACATGTGACTGATTCTGAACTAGCAAGTTGCATCATGCTAGCCGCGATGGTACCTGAGCTGCGGAAGTAGCATGAGCATATGGATGCTCATACCATAGTATTTCATCTTTAAGAGTTGTTTGATGAGCAAGTGAGATTCGAAAGGTTCGAAGTCTCCAAGCTCCTCTTCACCTCTGAGATGCAAGAAGGCTCATCTGTGGTACTGCTCAACATGCTGAAGACTGTGGAGCCTTCTGAAAAGCATGAGTAGGGGACAGTGCTGTAAGTTGATTCCTCGAAGAAAGGTTCTAAGAGGAAGTCAAAGGAATAGCAGAAGGGGAAGAAAAAGGGATAAGAAGGCAGAACCAGCTCAAAAGGGCACTTGCCATCATTATGGCAAGGAGGGCCATTGGCGAAGAAATTGCAAAATTTATCTTGAGTCCATGAAGAAGAATAAGACATCGGATGCCCCATCTTCTTCAGATATCTTCGTTATTAATTGTCATTCTATTTCCTCAAACACTTGGGTATTGGATACTGGGTGTGGCTCACATATATGTAATGACATACATGGGCTAAGGAATAGAAGAAGACTTGTCAAGGGAGAGACAAATTTACGTGTTGGAATGGAGCAAAGGTTGCTGCACTCGCCATCGGAACGTATTTGTTAAAACTCCCTGCAAGACTTGTCTTAGAACTGGACAATTGCTTTTATGTTCCTTCGTTGATAAAGAACATCATTTCTATTTCTTGTTTAAATAGAAATGGGTACCATTTGACTTTTAGTAACAATTGTTGTTACATAACTTTGAATGGAGTTCTTTATAGGACTGGAACTTTAAGCAATGGTATTTATACGTTGGACGTATCCAGTGACATTTTCAATATCAAAGCGAGCAATAAGCGTGCTTGAAAGGATAATCAATTAGACTCCTCCATGTGGCGTTGTCGTCTTGGCCATGCAAGCAAGAAATGCATGTCCGAATTACACCGATGTGGAATTCTGGAATCGTTTGAATTGGATTCATACGATACATGTGAATCATGCTTAAAGGCCAAGATGACTAAGTTACCTTTTACAGGAAAAGGTGAACGAGTGGGAGAGTTGTTAGGTCTAATACATACTGATGTATGTGGACCTATGTCAACTCAAGCTTTAGGAGGTTATAGCTACTTCATTACCTTCACCGATGATCACTCACGGTTTGGGTATATGTTCTTGATGAAACACAAGTCTGAAGCCTTTGAAAGGTTCAAGAATTCAGAAATAAAGTAGAGAAACAACATGACAAGAGTATTAAAATACTTCGATCGGATCGAGATGGTGAATACTTAAGTCAAGAGTTTCTAGATTATATAAGAGATAATGGTATATTGTCTCAATGGACTCCGCCATATACACCACAGCATAATGGTGTATCTGAGAAGTGTAACCGGACCTTGTTGGACATGGTCAGGTCAATGATGAATCATGCGAATCTTCCCAAGTCCTTTTTGGGCTATGCACTTCAGACAACTATTTACTTGTTAAACAGAATGTCAACCAAGGTAGTCTCTACTACTCCATATGAGATATGGAATAGTAAGAAATCTCATGTATCTTACTTGAAGATATGGGGTTGTCTTGCTTATGTGAAGCGAACTATATCAGACAAATTAGATGCTAAGTCTGATAAATGTCTATTTATTGGATACCCTAAGGAAACAAGGGGTTAACAATTCTATCATCCTATGGAGCAAAAGGTGTTTGTTTCAAGACATGTTGTGTTTCTAGAGAAAGAGTTTCTCTTGCAAGAAAATAGTGGGAGTGTCGTCGAGCTTGAGGAGGCTCGAGAGACTCAAATAGACATTGATGAGATACCTGGTGAAGCACAACAGCCAATAACTCATAGTGATGAGCAATCGACTGGACCTATTGAAACACCATATCTTCGTAGATCTGGTAGAACACACAACATTCCTGAGAGATATGGATTTCTCGTAAGTGAATCAAACGACGTGTTACTCATTGATGATGAGGAGCCTACCAGTTATGAAGAAGTTCTGACAAGTTCAAAAAGGGATAAGTGGCTTGAAGCCATGAAGTCGGAAATGGATTCCATGTATAAAAACCAAGTTTGGAACTTGGTTGACCCACCTGAAGGCATAAAACCTATAGGGTGCAAGTGGGTTTTCAAGAAGAAAACTGACATGGATGGTAATGTGATTACCTATAAGGCTAGATTGGTGGCGAAAGGATATTATCAAAAGCAAGGTGTTGATTATGATGAAACCTATTCGCCTGTAGCTATGCTTAAATCCATTCGGATGCTCCTAGCCATAGCGGCTCATTATGATTATGAGATATGGCAGATGGATGTGAAAACAGCTTTCCTTAATGGAAACCTGCTCGAGGATGTTTATATGATACAACCTGAGGGTTTCACATCGGTTGATAAAACCAAGGTATGCAAATTACGACGGTCCATATATGGATTGAAGCAAGCATCCAGGAGCTGGAATATCCGTTTTGATGAGACAATCAAAAAGTTTGATTTCTCACAAAATCCAGACAAACCTTGTGTGTACAAGAAAGTTAGTGGGAGTGCAGTCGTGTTCCTAGTATTGTATGTTGATGACATATTACTTATAGGAAACGATGTTTCAGTCTTGCAGTCAGTTAAGATTTGGTTATCCAAGACATTCTCAATGAAAGACCTAAGAGAAGCAACCTACATCCTCGGGATTAAGATCTATAGAGATAGATCAAAACGGTTGCTTGGTCTTTCACAGTCTACATATATTGACCGAGTGCTAAAGAGGTTTAGCATATCGGAATCCAAGAAAGGTTTCCTACCCATCAAGCATGGGATACACCTTTCGAAGTCTATGTGTCTGCACACAGAAGACGAGAGGATTTGCATGAGTAAGATTCCCTATGCATCCGCAATAGGATCTATCATGTATGCTATGTTATGTACGAGGCCCGATGTATCGTATGCTCTGAGTGTCACGAGTAGATACCAGTCTGATCCAGGAATGGATCATTGGGCGGCTGTTAAGACAATCCTTAAGTACTTGAGAAGAACTAAGGATGTGTTCCTAATATATGAAGAAGGGGACATGTTGATACGCGGGTATATGGATGTCAGCTTCCAGACAGACAAGGATGATTCCAGGTCTCAGTCTAGATACGTGTTCACCTTGAATGGGGACGCAGTGAGTTGGAAAAGTTCCAAACAAGACATCAGAGCGCATTATACCATCGAGGCGAATACATTGCGCGGCCTAAGCGGAAAGGAAGCGGTTTGGATCAAGAAGTTCATTTATGAACTTGGTGTGATTCCAGCCAATGTTGAAGCAATACCGGTCTACTGCGACAACAATGGAGCAATTGCACAGGCGAAAGAGCCAAGGTCTCATCAACGATCCAAACGTGTGCTTCGCCGCTATCATCTGATCAGAGAGATCATCGGTAGGAAGGAAATACAAATCGAGAAAATCCCCACTAAAAGGAACTTAGCGGATCCTTTGACTAAGGCATTACCTCAAAGTAAGTTTGAGGGTCATGTTAGAGCTTATGGTATTGGATACCATAGCGATTGGCATTAGGCAAAGTGGGAGTTTGTTAGTAATATATGAGAGATGTCCTAAGGCAATCCCCTTATGTTTGAACCATTTATATGATAAATGAAGATTCATTATTTGAGTATACATGTTTTCATGTATTTGATTGGATCTTAAACTCATTTACTGAATGTCAACGATACGATTCACAGCATGAAAGAATTTGTGATTGGATCACAACTAGTGAGTATCTCTACATGTGTAATTGTGATGTATCAAAATTATCCCTAGTCGATGAATTGATTGATTTGGACACCATTGATTCTGTCGAGACTAGCACGAGGTGTACTCCTTGGTGTATCCAAGAAGCTGATTCTCACTGGCTGGAGACATTGTGATGTCCGGAGTTAATCGTGGATGCTAGTTAAGGTAACTAGTTCATTGGAGTGACCAGCCGTAAGACTTCATATGGTTCTCTGCATATATAGATATGTCAATGAAGTTCTTACTGCAGCTTAAGTGCGATGTTCCTTTGACTTGCGGTATTCAAGTCATCTTGATCATGAAGACTTATGCTTTGACATTTTAAGCAAGCATCTCTGAGAAGATGTGGACCCGGGATAATTGGGTATAAGTCGAAGTGATCGAAGGTGTTTGAATAGCCTATAATGGATTCACCACTCCTTGTGAGGAGATGTATACCCATGGCCTCTCGTCGTATTGTTACTAAAGTCTTTGGCCAAAGCATTACATGTTTAGAGTAAGGTACTCTTCGATACATGTGCAGTAACTAGAATCCGTAGGACGAGGAAATGATACTTGGGCTAGGTGTGACGTAGTCAACCTAGTGGGGACTGACACTATAGACCATGTCCTGAACCAAGTGGGTATAAGATGAGTGAAGGGAATTGGGTACGATTCATTCGAGCTACTGAAGGGTTTCAGAAATAGTTCTGGATCAACCGTTGATCTTTTCGGTTAATTGGGAATCATGATGTACTACTAGGTGCCACTCATGATCGTTCTATAATTAATGGTTAATTATAGACGGCCAACATAAACCGAGAACCTATTTGGTCACACACACAACGAGCGTTATCCGAAGGATTTAAAACGAACTTGAGGATGAGATTCTCAGATCGAGAGAAACTAGGTTTTGTTGGACCAACATGGAGCGAGCATGAAATCATTTCAGTCACAATGGAAGCATGGATGGGCCGTGTCTTATGAAGACATGATGGATGAACCAAATTGGTTTGGTTCTAATCCAATGGAGGAGAATAAACCAAAGGGGTTTGGTTTGTTTTAAACGAATGAACCAAAGTTGGTTCGGTTCGTTTTAACTTAAAATAAACCATCATGGTTTGGTTTATTTTAACTTAAATTAATGGAGCGGGTTAACGGGCTTTTGGTTATGATTCGATCACCATTAATAGAATTTGTTCTCTATAAAATAGGGCTTAAGGGTTTTTGTTAAGCCCTAATCCTTGCAACCCTAGTTGTTGCTGCCCACCCTCTCCCTCTTCTCCAAGTGGTCGGCGCCAACTCCTTGCTGCCACCCACCACCGCCCAAAGCCCCTTGCCGGCGTCCAGTAGCTGTCGTCCTCTCCCCTTTTCAGCGTCGAGCTGCTGACGGAGGAGCTCCGGTGATCTCCTTTGGGTCCGGCGACAAGGTGAGCTTCAACCTTCCTTATTTGGCCGGCCCCTATTCCTCCACCAAAGCTGTCCAGTTTTCTGGACAGCTTGTTTCCTTCTTGTCGGAGCATCATTTGGACGACGTTTGGAGCTCCGACATCTGTAGCCTTGCCGGGGATTCGATCTCCGGTAATCCTCATAGGTGGAGGATGAAGGATTCGTCAAACGGTTGACGAATACCTCTCCGGAGAAGCGAGTTTTTGAGGACTCATTTTGGATCAGAATTTTGATTCGAATCGTGATCTTCTCTCGATCACATCGTCTTCAACATGAGGCTAGTAACCCGTACGAAAATGAGGCTCATGACTTTGTGAAGTCATCCCGAAGATACTCGGCGTGGATACGGATAGAGGCGATTCTAGCAAGGATCGCTCCGATTGATGCCTCTCCCGCTTCACGTGATACGTTAGGTATACGTAGTATAAATTTACTTTTATTGCAAAATTTGAATTTACAGTTATGTCTACACATGTTGTACTGTGCATGCGTGTGGTGTGTGTGTTGTAATAAATTAGATTTATTATTTTATTCCTTCCGCTGTGCACATGTTTGCGAAACATGTTCGAACACACACTCGCCGCGATGCCGGAAACCCAACAAATTATAGACGGCCAACATAAATCGAGAACCTATTTGGTCACACGCACAACGAGCATAATCCGAAGGATTTAAAATGGGCTTGAGAATAGGATTCTCAGATCGAGAGAGACTTGGTTTGGTTGGACCAAACAAAGAGTGAGTATGAAATGATTTTAGTCGCATCGGAAGCATGGATGGGTCGAGTCTTATGAAGACATGATGGATGAACCAAATTGTTTTGGTTGTAATCCAATGGTGGCAAATAAACCAAAGTGGTTTGGTTTGTTTTAAACAAATGAACCAAAGTTATTTCGGTTCATTTTAACTTAAAATAGACCAATGCGGTTTGGTTTATTTTAACTTAAGTTATTAAAGTGGATTAACGGATTTTGGTTATGAACCAATAACCATTAGGAGAATATGTTCTCTATAAAAACAAGGTTTAAGGGATTTTCAAAAAGGACTTTTTAGTTATTGGAAACCCTATCCACCCAAGCCCTCCGCCTTGCTCTTGCCGCCCAAGAGGAGCTACCACTCAGGTTTTGTTGTTGCCCAAGTCACTGTTGGCCACCCACCAGCCACCGGCGACTCCTCCGGCCATCCTCCCTTGGCCGTCGGCGACCATGGAGCATCCAGCCATTGATTGGCCGGCCATATCTTCCACCAATCTGGACAACTTGTTCTCCTCTTTGTGAAGAGGTCGTTTGGTCGGCTTTTTGCACTCCGATAATGACCTATTTGCTGGGGATTGGTTGTCCAGCAATCCTCATAGGTGGAGAGTTGAGTTTTCATCAATCAGTTGACAAAAATCGCTTCCGAGAAGCGAGTTTGCGAAACTCGATTTTTGGATCCGAATTTTATTCGGATTGTGATCTTCTCTCGGATCACATCGTCTTCAACACAAGGCTAGTAACTCCTACGAAGACGAGGCTCGTAGTTTGGTGAAGCTATCTTGATGATACTCGGTGTGGATATGGATAGAGGCAATTATAGCGAGAGTTGCTTTGGTAATGTCATTTCCGCTACACGTGATGCGTCAGGTATAACTAGAGTAATTTCCTTTTATTGCAAAATTTGAAATTGCTATATCTACACATGTTGTATCTTGTATGTGTGTGGTGTGTGTGTTGTAATAAATTAGATTTATTGCTTTTATTTCTTCTGCTGTGTGCATGTTTATGAAATATATTCGAACACACACCCGCCGCGGTGTCGGGGAAACCCAAAATGTATAACTCATTAAATTATAATGATGAATCATGAGAAAAGCTAATGTACAAGTCATGTACATCTAGCCCATCAACCATGATTCAAAATAGGTTTTCATAAATATTTAAAAAATATTTTTGAAAATCTTGGTGAAGTCTATCTTTTTATAGCAATCACCATTGAAAAAGTTGATACAAAGTAGGTTAAAATATTGAAAGTTTCAATAGTTTGAACTTTGTATCAATCTCACAGTTTAGTGAGTATTTTAATTTAAAACTATTTTTCACCCATTATATTTCATGTAAGTAATGTAGGTATGAAGTTTCATGATTTTCAAAATATGAATATTTACTTATGTATTTTCAAAATTAATCTGATTTTTAGAAATCATATGGCAGTTAACTGCCTCAGTCTAACAGTCATTTGCTTCAGTCTGGTAGTCGACTGATGTTGATGGTAGTCGACTAATGTTGATGGTAGTCGACTGGTTGTTGATCAAGTCGATTGCTGGGCTGATTTCGGGTAAATAAGATTTATTTAGCCCAACTTCAGCCATCCCTAGGTACCTTAATGTCTCCTAACCATAAGATATGCTTTAGAAAGAATTGGAAGGGTGAAAATTCATTGGAAATGAATTAGGAGAGGTGTTTAAGGTGAAAATTGAATTTTAAGGGAGGTGAAAGTGTTGGTGCAATCGATCCAGGTCACAATTGACCAGACTCAAGTTGGACTCGAGTAGTGTTTTGTTGACAATGTTTTGGAGAGATTTTTGATGCAAATGACCCGGGTCATGATTAACCAAACTCGAGTTTGACTCAAGTGATATTTTGATGGTTAACGATGGTTTGACCATTGTTTGACTATATGGTTGACATGGGCTTGACCATATGATTGAGAAGACCAAGTCTTGTGTACTTGGCATGGAAAGTCCAAGTGAGACACTTGGTAATGGGAAAGTCCAAGTCATGGGTACTTGGCATGAAAAGGCCAAGCATGGGTCTTGACAATGGAAAGTCCAAGCTTGAGTCTTGGCAATTGAAAAGTGCAACATGAGTTGACAAGGAAAGTCCAAGGGGTGATATTGGCAGCGTAAAGTCCAAGCGGGAGTCTTGTCAGTATAAGTCCAATGGTTTGGCAGCATAAAGTCCAAGCGGGAGTCTTGGCAACGTAAGCTCAAATGTGCCTTGGCAGTGTAGACCACATTAGCATGGCAATAGCTGATGGAAGCACCTGAAGGCTAGCGTATGGATGAATAAGTCATGGATAACTTGGAGGGATCTGATAGGCGTGAGGCTAACGGAGGTGGCTAGAAGGCTTAGGTCTACGCTAAGGGTGGTCTAACAAGTATGAGGGCATCATACTTGGGGTTAAACATCATGTTTGAGGTTAACAGTCAACTAGGGTTATGGAGCAGTCGACTGGACAAGTGTTTTGACACTTGACAGCTAAGTCAATGTGTATCAGTCGACTGGGACTATGACCAATCGACTGGAGTTCGACTGTAGGAAATGGCCTAGCAATCGACTACCAACATTGGGCCGATCGATGGTTCGATCACCAACTTCTACGGCCGGGCAATGATGATCGAAGCGTGAATAGAAAGTTTCCGATTTGACTGTTAGGATTTGACAATTGAGTGATGGCTCAATCAGTCAATTGATGGGTATGATCAGTCGACTGATGGCCTATCCGTTGAAACTTATCCAACGTAGCTCAGGCCGTTGTGAGACAATGGCTACAGGAACAGTCGACTGATGGTCTCGATCAGTCAACTGCTTGGCGAAATTCAACCCAAATGCAGGTTATAAAAGTAGCTCATGGAGAAGGTTTTTGCCATGGTTTCTTAGGGAGATTTGGGGTGATTTGCTGGTGTAATTCAGGGTCTCCAAGTGCAGCTCAAGCAACCAAACAAGCAAGGATCTAAAAGTTCTTTGTAAAATTTTCTTTACTTGCATTCTATTGTATTTGCTTGTATTCTTGTTGTATTACTGTTGTAATATTTGTATGAGGTTTCTCCGCCTCTGACGTGTTGTTGAGAAGGAGTTTTATTAGTGGTGTTGTCATCACTCGAGCTCGTTGAGCACAACCCGTGGAGTAGGAACCTTGAGGTTCCAAACCACTTTTTATCGATTGTGTAATTGTGTGCTTGTGTCTTTGTTTATGTTTTTCTATTATTTCCGTTGCATACTAATCAAATTGTAGCAAACACGTGAACGATATCCATCAACATCAAAAATGCTATTCACTCCCCCCCCCTCTAGTGACGATCAATTCCCCAACAGAAAGTTCAATGGTGAATCTTTACCCTTAATTTTGATTGTTTAGAGTTTCTATTGGCTTAAGGTCTCTCCAAGGACATTATTGGTGCAATGGTTAAGGGGGATCAAGCCTTTAGGGGGAGGTTATCCATCAAGGGATGATAGATGAGTTTTTCCTCAAAGGAAGAGTTGGAGAATAGTGAGGATTGCCTCTCATTTAGTGAAATGTGATTTATCACTAGGAAGAGTGAAGGCGCCTAAATATTTTTGGCCCAAGGAGGAGAATGTAAGATCTCATTAGTATATGAGAAATTGATACCCTTAGGGGGAAACTTTTTTATGTATGTCTAAAAAGGGGAGAATTGATGGCTTGAGTTAGGTAGCCTAAATCAAAGATTTTGTCAAACATCAAAAAGAGGGAGATTATTGGTGCAATCAACCCAAGTCACGATTGACTAGACTCGAGTTTGACTCGAGTAATACTTTAATGTTCGACAAAACGATTGACAATGTGATTGTCATAGGAAGTCCAAGAATGGTCTTGGCATTTGAGAAGTCCAAGTCATGTGTACTTGGCAGGTAAAGTCCAAGTCATGGGTACTTGGCAATTGATAGTCCAAGTCATGGGTACTTGGCAATTGGAAAGTCCAAGCATGGGTACTTGGCAAGGAAAGTCCAAATGTATTGTCTTGGTGGAATAAGTCCAAGCTATAGTGTTAGCGGCATAAAATTCAAGTGAATTTTGGCGGTGAAAGTCCAAGTATGGATATTTAGCAATTGAGAAGTCCAAGGGTATAATATTGGTGGCGCAAAGTCCAAGTTGTAGTCTTGGCGGCATAAGTCCAAGATGTTGGTGCAATCGGCCCAGGTCACCATTGATCGGACTCGAGTTTGACTCGAGCGATGTTTTGATGTTTGACATAAAGGTTTGACATTGATGTTTGACATTGATGTCTGATAATATTTTGAGGAGATTGTTAGTGCAATCGACCCGGTCATGATTGACCGGACTCGAGTTTGACTCGAGGGGGATTTTGATGGTTGACTGGAGTTGACCATGTCATGGAAAGTCCAAGTCTTGAGTACATGGCATGTAAAGTCCAAGCATGGGTCTTGGCAAGGAAAAGTCCAAGCATGGGTCTTGGCATGGAAAGTCCAACATGGGTTGGCAAGGGAAAGTCCAAGCTTGAGTCTTGGCATTTGAGAAGTCCAAGGGGTTTGATATTGGTAGCATAAAGTCCAAGAAGGAGTCTTGGCAGCATAAGTCCAATGGTTGGTGGCGTAAAGTCCAAGCGGAGTCTTGGCAGCGTAAGTCCAATGTGCCTTAGCGGTGTAGAAACCGTTAGCATTACATAGCCGGTAGAAGCACCTGAAGGCTAGCATATGGATGACTTGGAGGGATCCGATAGGCGTGAGGCTGACGGACGTGGCTAGAAGGCTTAGGTCTAGGCTAAGGGTGGTCTAGCAAGTATGGGAAAACCATACTTGGGTCAAAACCTCATGTTTGAGGTGTATCAGTCGACTGGTACCATGTGACAGTTGACTAGTGTGAGTCAACTAGGGTTTGACTGCAGGGAGTGCCCTAGCAGTCGACTGCCAGAGGTGACCGAGCAGTTGACTTATCTTGTGATCAGTCGATTGGTGCTCGGTATCTCGAGCACAGAATGGAGTCGGACTCGACTGTTGGGGTTAGCAGTCGAGTGAAGGCTCGATCAGTCGACTGATGGACATGATTAGTTGATTGATTTCCTATCCGTTGGATTTTTCCAGCGTGGATTGCATCGTTGTCTCACAACAACAGTGTCATCAGTCGACTGATGGTCCCGAGCAGTCGACTGATAGGCAAAAATCTAGCCCGATTGCAGGTTATAAAAGTAGCTCAGAAGAGGGATTTTAGCAGCGATTTCTTGGGTGTTTTTTAGGCGATTTGCTGGTGAAAATCAGGGTCTTCAAGCACGGTTCAAGCGATCAACAAGCAAGCACATCAAAGCAATAGTTGTAAATTTTTCTTTACGTTGTTTTGTATATTCATTTGTATTTTCTTGTTTAGTTCATTCTTATTGTTGTAATAATACTTGTACGAGATTTCTCCACTTCCGGATTGTTCTGAGAATGAGTTATTTGTTTAGTGGTGTGTGATTGGCATCGCTAGGGCTCTTACGAGCCCAATCCGTGGAGTAGGAACCATTCGGTTCCGAACCACGTTATATCCTTGCGTTGTGATTGTGTTTCTTGTTATTACTATTCCGCTGTGCTAACAAGATTGTAGATGATCAAACGTGAACGAATTCCATCAAGCATCGAAACGCGCTATTCACTCCCCCTCTAGTGGCCACTGAATCCTTAACAATTGGTATCATAGCCCGGGGCTCTTCTACGGAGCAAAGACACTAGAGGGAAAGATGGAAGTTGAAGAACAACTTGGATGGACATCAATACACCGGTCCCGTATGCTTTCTATGGATGAGAGTATTTCAACCAATGGAAGGCAAGGATTGAAGATTTTTTGATGATGAGGGATTTTGAGGAGTGGTCCATCTTAATGGAAGGATTTGAATATCCAAGAGGACCAAAGGGAGGCTTCCTCAAGAAGAAGAGATGGACCGAGGAGAAACTCCAACAATTTGAGAAAAATGAGAAGGTAATCAAATTCATTTTTGATTTGATTTCTAATGACATCTTATGTAGCCTAGGGGATTGCATGGATGCCAAGGAGCTTTGAAGGGAATTGGTAAGATTCCATGAAAGCCCATCACCTGCTCAAGAAGAGGAGGCCGAAGATGAATCCTCATCTTCACAAACAAGTGAGGATTCGGAAGTTGAAGAAGAGTCAACTTCCGGATCGGTGGAAGTGGAGGTGGAAGAGGTGGAAGAAGCCTCCACCTCTAGAATTGAGGGAGAGGAGATTAGGGCATCCTCAATACCGGAGCAAGAAGAAGAACCATCTACATCCGGTCAAGAGGAAGAGCAAGCTCAAGAGACCCTCACCACCACCCTAAGTGACTCAAACACCTCAATTTCAAATAAAATTCATATAATGTGTTTTGAGTGTAGGGAGTTTGGGCACTATAAGAGCAAGTTCCCAAAGAATATCAAAAAAAGTCCACCGGCACGTAAAAGTCAAGAAAAGTCAAAGCATGCCGGTGTCCCCACCAAGAAGACCAAGGAGCTCGTAGTATGCTTCAAGTGCCATAAGAAGGGGCACTATAGAAGTCAATGCCCTAGGAAGAAGGAAATCAAAGATAAGGAAGGAGCATCACAAGTAGGAGGAGCTTCTAAGGCAAACCCTAAGGTATATTTTAATGCACCTTCTAGTTCTAATTTAAATGTCAAAAAGCATGCTAGGAATAATTTTAACAATCTTGCTATTGTAAATGAAAAGCATGCTAGAAACAATAAATATTTTTGTTTAGGTGCTAAGAGTGTTAATTTTTCAAATAAGAAAAAATTTGGGACTAATGTCCCTAGAAAAACTCTTCCTAAGGAAAGCATTAGAAAAATATAAAACTATTTAGACATTAACCCTAAGAAGGGTAGGCATATGCCTAGAGGAAATGGTAATGCTCAAAGATTAAATCAAGATTCAAAAATTGGTCAATTAGAAAAGGAAAATCAAGCCTTGAGGTCAAGGCTTGAGAAATTAGAGAAGACCCTTAGGAATATACAAAATCAATTTAAAGGGTCAAATGATCAAAAATCTAGGTCCAATGGTCAAAGTCAAAGACCTAAAAATCAAGAACCATCCAAGAGCAAGCTTAAGCCCAAAAAGACCTACCATAATGTTCCATTTGATTATGGAACTCAAATTAGGTCTAGGAAGACCAAGGTCAATAGGGAAGTCATCCCTAAGGTTGACCAAGGTATGTGCCTAGTGGCTAGGGTTTCAAGGAAATCTAGGGAAGCCACTAAGAAGGTTACAAGGGGAGTCACCCCTAGAATTAACCATGGCAAGACCCAAATGACCAAGGCTAACAAGTCTAGAAGGGTCATTAGGAAGGTATCTAGGGAGGTCATCCCTAAGGAATACCTAGTAAATTCTAGGAGCTCAAATAGGTTTTGGGTTCCTAAGAGCATGATCGATTCACGCTAAATGGGTTTAGGTGTGCTAACTTTAAATGGATGGGTAGTTAACCTAACCATGGTAAAGGTGGCACTTTAGGTAATTTTCAAGGTTATGGATACCTTGGAAATAGATTTGAATTATGATCCTAAAAGATTTTAGGATGTGCCAATACATTTTTGGGATTATGAAAAATGAATTAAATTGGCACAATTTAGGTTTAGAGGTTGTAGTGTGTCATTTTGGGTTTTTGGCACACTTAGGAGAAAAGAGATAATATGGAAAAATATACTTAATTATATCAAATGACAATTAATATTAAAAAAATTAGGTATTATTATGCCTTATGTTTTATATGTCATGCTTTGTTTGCCATATAACATGTCATGACATCATATTTATTTTTAATCATTTAATATGTCATGATCATCTTAGGATTAAGGTTTAATGTCATGTGTTTTTAGATTATATCATATGTCATGACATCATGATCATTGGTCATGCTTTATTTATGTTATCATCTATGCCATGATCACTCATGCATTTAATTTGATTAAAATTGAGTTAAGGACAATGGCATGACTTGAAGTCCCATTTATAAGAGAATCAAGTAGTGTTGCCTTAGAAAATACATGAGGCCTTAGTTTAAGATAAACCAAAACTCACATCTCACATCTAACTTGACATTGTTAGTAATATATGTTAGGGCAATCTCTTGCCGTAATATGGTTTTGATAGTGTGGCAAAGGGTTTAAGTTAGTGTGTTATGTTGATTTGATATGTGCATTGAAGTCGTGCAGGACTTAGTAATTCGCACATGGAGTCGTGGCGAGTTTCACATCTCATGACTCGTGCCTTGATTCGGTGAAGGATAGCTTTGCGGAAGTCGTGCGCTTGGAGCATCCGAGGGACCGCCGGACGAGAAGCTTGGAGTGAAGACGGAGGAAGTAGACTTCGAGGCAAGAGACGCGAAGGAGCATTGCAGAGTCGTGCGCCTGATGCTGCCGAGGGACGTGGCCGAGAACGAAGAGAACTTCGAAGGCGAGGGACTCCGAGAGATGAGAGTGAGTGATTGTAACCCGGGGAGGGGTAGCTCTTAGGTGAAACTTGGCCATTTGGCCAAGTGTCGGATGGGTTTTTCGACACCGCCGATCGCGCATGTCATAGCGATGGCGCTAGTCGAGTGAGTTCGACTAGTATCCGACTGATGGGTTTATACCCGATCAGCCGATCGCTATGGAATGGCGATCGCCGAAGATATCGCGGTATGAGAACCGCTCGTGGCCGATCGGGCGCGATTCGACTACGGAGGTAGCGATCGGCGAGGTCCAAGATCGATCGCCAAGAGTCCCGTTGGACTACAACGGTCGGGATCCGACGTGTTCGGAGGCCGTTGTAGTGACGGCAGTCGACTGCCAAGGGTGACAGTCGACTGGTGGCGGCCAACGGGAAGAAATCATCCCTCTCTATAAAAAGAGAGGGTGTAAGCCTTTGAGAGGCTAATGCTTATGCTCTAAGTGATCTTCCTAGTGCCCCACAAGCTATAAACTCTTCTTACTTGTTTTTACTTCATTCTATTTGTAAGAAGAGTGATCTTGATTGTAAAGGTTACCTCCACCTAGCTTGGTGCAAAGGAGAGACCAATAGTGATTGGCTTTGGAGGAGTGATTCACCTCGGACGAATCGGGATCGTAGATTAGCGGCGTAGCCGTGAACCACGTTACATTCTTTGTTAGCATTTGTATTTTCATTTATTGCTTTGTCTTTATTGTTTATGCTTCCGCTTGCGCTAACGATTGTGTAGACGAGCAAAAGAACGAACGAATTACGACATCCATCGTACGAGGGCTATTCACCCCCTCTAGCCGACATTTCGATCCCCTACAAGTGGTATCAGAGCTGAGGAAAGCTTGTCGAGGACTAACCGCCGCAACAAGCAACTTTCAAAATGGCCGGCTCCAACATCCATCCTCCGAAGTTTGAAGGAGAATTCGCTTGGTGGAAGAAGCGAATGGAGGTATTTTTCGAAACGGATTTTGACATTATGATTACAATGGAATCCGGTTTCGTTTTGCCTAGGGATGAAGAGGGGAAGCCAATAGAGAAATCTAGGTGGACCAAAAGGCAAAGGGAAGAGCACCTTGCAAATTCAAAAGCCAAGCATCATCTCTTCAATGTGCTCCCCCAACAAGAAATCAACCGAATAGGAGAATGCCTAAGCGCCAAGGAGATGTGGGAGAAGCTAATTGAGCTTCATGAAGGCACATCCGAGGCGAAGCTAGCAAGGAGAGATCTCCTCCGCTCCCAACTCTCAAACATCAAATTAGAAAAGGGAGAAAAGGTAACTTCCCTACATTCTAGATTTAAAGAAATATTAATTGGGCTAACAAGTGTAGGAGAAAAGCTCTCCAACCGGGATATGGTAATGAAGGCCATAGATGCCTTTCCCCGGTCCTCAAGATGGAGCTCCATGGTGGATTCGTTTTACATCTCCAAGAACTTGGAAGTAAGTACCTTGGAGGAATTTTTCTCAACAATGGAGCTCCACGAAACTAGGCTTGAAGGAATACAAGAAGAGCCTAGAATTCAACCCTCAAGAGGAGTAGCTTTGATAGCGAACAAGGGGAAGAAGAAGATGGAAATCCCCTCCTCCTCCGATGACGAAGCGTCTTCCTCCTCCTCCATGGATAGCACCGAAGAAGCCTATATGGTAAGGAAGGTAAGACGTGCATTTAAGAATTTTAGATTTGATAAATCTCATGATAGGAATAGAAGACCAAGGGGGAAGGTCATATGCTACAATTGCCAAGGAGAAGGGCACATAAGGGACAATTGTGTTAGTACTTATAAGCTCCACATATCTCCACAATGACATGATATTGTCCACTTTGGGTCTAAGCCCTCATGGTTTTATTTTTGGGCTTTACCCAAAAGGCCTCATACCAATGGAGATATCTTTTTTCTTATAAGCACATGATCTTTTCCATGTCTTACCAATGTGGGACTTTGATTGTATTCCCCATACTCCCAACAATCCCCCCCTCAAACGAAGGACCACATTGGGCCCCCCCTCAAGCCTATCCCTCCTCGAAGGATTTTCTCTGCTTGATGTCCGATCTTCAACCCACCAGGACTTCCTGCCAGTTGTTCGGTCCCCCCGACCCAACTAGACTTCCTTCCTGATGTCTGGTTCTCTTGATCCGGACGTGGGAGCTCAACTTCCTTCGTTCGAGGTTCATGGCTTGACATGGACCATGGCTCTGATACCAATTGTTAGTGCTTATAAGCTCCACATATCTCCACAATGGCATGATATTGTCCACTTTGGGTCTAAGCCCTCATGGTTTTATTTTTGGGCTTTACCCAAAAGGCCTCATACCAATGGAGATATCTTTTTTCTTATAAGCACATGATCTTTTCCATGTCTTACCAATGTGGGACTTTGATTGTATTCCTCATACTCCCAACAAATTGTCCTCTCTTAAACAAAAGCAAGGAAGAGAGGAAAAAGAAAGAAGAAAAGAAGAAGAAAAAGGGGAGCAAGAAAAAGAAGGAAGAGGAGAAGAAGACAAAGGAAAAGGGAAAGGCTAAAGCTCTCAAGGCAAGGACTTGGGATGATCCATCCTCATCCTCCTCATCATCATCGGATGAGGAGAATGCCTTTGTCACCAATTTGTCCTTTATGGCCTTTGATGACTTGGATTGCTCTTCATCCGAAAATGAAGAATCAAGCTCAAGAGGAGAGAGCTCAAGTGAAGGGGGAGCTTCTACATCCTCATCATCCGAAGAAGAAGAGGACATGGAAACTATGGTAACGAAAGCCTCTCCTAAGAAAATAGTTTCCATAATTTCTAGTTTAACTAAGGATTTATTTGGAATGAAAAAGAAAAATAAAAGCATGCTTAATCAAATTAAGGCATTGGAAAATAAGCTAGAAAATGCATGCTTAAATGATAATATTTCTTCTAGCTTAAATGATGCATGCTCACATGACCTTTATGTGCCATTAGATGTTAGTGATGCATGTATAAATGAAAATAGGGCCTTAAGGGAAAAGGTAGATTATTTAACAAAAGCCCTAGAAAAATTCACAATTGGCTCCAACACATTGAACATGATCTTAGGGAGCCAAAGAGCTAGTTTCAACAAAAAGGCCCTAGGCTACAAGGAAAAGAAAAATGAAAAGGCCTACAAATGCCTAATAGCTAGGGGACAAGACAAGAAGAAAGTAATAGCTAGGAAATGGATCCCCAAGGAATACTTAGTGAACCCAATAGGAAAGAACTTATTTTGGGTTCCAAAATCCATCCTTAAGGGTTAGGAAAACCCTAGGGTAGTCAACCATATGGAATTGACCTATATCATATTTTGGTTGACTTAGGATGGCCGGACAACATTTTTAGAATAGTGTTGGGTGATGATAACGTGCCCATAAATAGATAATAATACTTAAATCATGATGATTAATGTAATTGCTATGTATATTTGAAATCATGATTTATGATTTTAATATTTGGCACGTAATCATGAGAAATAGGGTTGAATCATGCTTTAGGTGATACTTTGCTTATTATCATCATATAATACCTAATGCATGACTATTATTTGATGAATACATGAGTTTCATGATCATAATGTAGAATTTATTCATATATGTCTTTATGATCATGAGGATTATTAGGTTGATACTTAACCTTGATAGAATTGCATGAATATATTGGTTAAGTATACACAAATACCCCCCCTAGGATGCATCTCACACTCACTATAGGCTAACTTGATTGCAAACTTAGCATGGGTGAGATGTTAGGATGATACAAATGTCCACTAATGCCTATGGCATTTAGATGGTCATTTAAAGTATCAACATAGCAATAATAGACCAATCATGGGGAAGGCTTATGTTTAATTCATAGACATATTGCCCAAAGATCATGGTTGGATATTTCATATGTTTTCAAAACAATTTCTTACTTTAAAATCTGTGTATTCATGTTTTGAAGCAATTGGATACAAGACTAGGTGTTTAAATGGATACTAACATGCTCAGAAACTAGTGTTTTTTAAAGCCTTTAGAATTTTGGCAAATCTCGGAAAATATAATGATTTTTCTTGAAAAACTATTTTTCATTGATAGATATACTTAAAAGAAATATGTTCCCCAAATTTCATGATTTTTTGAATTTTTTGAAATTAATAATGCATTTCTGAAATTCATCCAGAAAATCGAAATTGATTTCTTGTGCCACCGATCATTATATCGATAGCAATGATCGATCGATCAGAATAAATCTGATGCTTTGATTTATCGAGTTTTGACTGATTTTAATATATGTTTCTCTTTATACTTGATGCCATGAGTTTATAACTTAGTATTAATATTTTTGATGGTGTCAAAGGGGGAGAAATAATTATGTTTAAGTTAATTATGATAGGGGGAAAAATTAAGGGGGAGTTTCATGGATTAAGGGGGAGTTGCATGTTGCTATATCATGTTTATGTTTACATGCTTTCTTTCCTTTGAAATTTATATCAAATGTTTTTACCTAACTTAAACGGATTGCCACATATCAAAAAGGGGGAGATTGTTAGGGCAATCTCTTACCGTAATATGGTTTTGATGGTGTGGCAAAGGGTTTAAGTTAGTGTGTTATGTTGATTTGATATGTGCGTTGAAGTCGTGTAGGACTTAGTAATTCACACATGGAGTCGTGGTGAGTTTCACATCTCATGACTCGTGCCTTGAGTCGGTGAAGGATAGCTTTGCGGAAGCCGTGCGCTTGGAGCATCCGAGGGACCGCTGGACGAGAAGCTTGGTGTGAAGCCGGAGGAAGTAGACTTCGAGGCAAGAGACGCGAAGGAGCATTGCGCAGTGTCGTGCGCTGATCCAGGGGCGTGGCCAAGAACGAAGAGAACTCAAGGCGAGGACTCGAGAGATGAGTGGCGATTGTAACCCGGGAGGGGTAGCTCTTAGGTGAAACTTGGCCATTTGGCCATGTCGATGGGTTCGGATTTTTCGACACCCGATCGCCATGTCATGGCGCGATCAGCTTCTCTGGTCAGTGAGTTCAATTGGTATCCGATCGATGGATTTATACTCGGCGATCGCGCCATGGAATGGCGTCATTCGCCGAGAGATATCGCGGCACGCAGAACCGCCGTGGCCGATCGCGGTCGACACGGAGGTAGCGATCATTCACGAGGTCCAGCGATCGCCAAGAGTCCGTTGGACTACAAGCGGATCCGGATCAGTGTTCGAGGCGTTGTAGTGGCAGTGATCGCCGTGGCGGACGAAGAAATCAGCCCTCTCTATAAAAAGAGAGGGTGTAAGCCTTTGAGAGGCTAATGCTTATGCTCTAAGTGATCTTCCTAGTGCCCCATAAGATCTAAACTCTTCTTAATTGTTTTTACTTCATTCTATTTGTAAGAAGAGTGATCTTGATTGTAAAGGTTACCTCCACCTAGCTTGGTGCAAAGGAGAGACCAATAGTGATTGGCTTTGGAGGAGTGATTCACCTCGGACGAATCGGGATCATGGATTAGCGGCATAGCCGTGAACCACGTTACATTCTTTGTTAGCGTTTGTATTTTCATTTATTGCTTTGTCTTTATTGTTTATGCTTCCGCTTGCGCTAACGATTGTGTAGACGAGCAAAAGAACGAACGAATTACGACATCCATCGTACGAGGGCTATTCACCCCCCTCTAGCCGGCGTATCGATCCCCTATAATATATGAGAGATGTCCTAAGGCAATCGCCTTATGTATGAACCATTTATATGATAAATGAAGATTAACTATTTGAGTATACATGTTTTATGTATTTGATTGAATCTTAAACTCATTTACTGAATGTCCACGATACGATTCACAGCATGAGAGAATTTGTGATTGGATCACAACTAGTGAGTATCTCTACATGTGTAATTGTGATGCATCGGAATTATCCCTAGTCGATGAATTGATAGATTTGGACACCATCAATTCTGTCGAGACTAGCACGAGGTATACTCCTTGGTGTATCCAAGAAGCTCATTCTCACTAGCTGGAGACATTGTGATGCCCGGAGTTAATCGTGGATGCTAGTTATGGTAACTAGTTCATTGGAGTGACCATCCGTAAGACTTCATATGGTTCTCTGCATATATAGATATGTCAATGAAGTTCTTACTATGGCTTAAGTGCGATGTTCCTTAGACTTGTGGTATTCAAGTCATCTTGATCATGGAGACTTATGCTTTGACATCTTAAGCAAACATCTCTAAGGAGATGTGGACCCAGGATGATTGGGTATAAGTCGAAGTGATCGAAGGTGTTTGAATAGCCTATAAAGGATTCACCACTCCTTGCGAGGAGATGTATACCCATGGTCTCTCGTCGGATTGTTACTAAAGTCTTTGGCCAAAGCATTACATGTTTAGAGTAAGGTACTCTTCGATACATGTGGAGTAACTAGAATCCGTAGGACGAGGAAATGATACTTGGGCTAGGTGTGACGTAGTCAGCCTAGTTGGGACTGACACAAAAGACCATGTCCTGAACCAAGTGGGTATAAGATGAGTGAAGGGAATGGGGCATGAATCATTCGAGCTGCTGAAGGGTTTCAGAAATAGTTCTGGATCAACCGTTGATCTTTTCGGTTAATTGGGTATCATGATGCACTACTAGGTGTCACTCATGATCGTTCTATAATTAATGGTTAATTATAGACGGCCAACATAAACCGAGAACCTATTTGGTCACACGCACAACGAGCATAATCCGAAGGATTTAAAACGAGCTTGAGAATGGGATTCTCAGACCGAGAGAAACAAGGTTTGGTTGGACCAAACATAAAGCGAGCATGAAATCGTTTCAGTCGCAATGGAAGCGTGGATGGGCCGAGTCTTATGAAGACGTAATGGATGAACCAAAATGGTTTGGTTCTGATCCAATGGAGGAGAATAAACCAAAGGGTTTGATTTATTTTAAACGAATGAACCAAAAGTTGGTTCGGTTCATTTTTACTTAAAATAAACCTTCATGGTTTGGTTTATTTTAACTTATCTTAATGGAGCGGGTTAACGGGCCTAATGGTTATGATCCAATAACCATTAAGAGAATTAGTTCTCTATAAAAGAGGGCTTAAGGGATAATTAAGCCCTAATCCAAAAACCCTAGCTCAAGTTGCCGCCCACCTCATCCCCTCTAAGAGTTGGCGCCAACCTCCATTGCCGCCCAACCTCTTGTGCCGCCGTCCAAGTTGTTGTCGGCGTCCAAGCTTCGGCCGGTGATCCTCCGGTGATCTCCTTTAGGTTTGGCATCAAGGTTAGCTTTATCTTCCCTTGGTTGGCCGGCGGCTATCTCCTCCACCAAAGCTGTCCAGTTTTCTGGACAGCTTGTTCTCCTCTCGTCGGAGCGTCGTTTGGACGACGGTTAGAGCTCTGACAGCGGCTAACTTACCGGGGATTCAATCTCCGGTAATCCTCTGAGGTGGAGGACGAAGGATTCGTCAATCGGTTGACGAATACCTCTCCGGAGAAGCGAGTTTTGAGGACTCGTTTTGGATCCGAATTTGGATTCGGATCATGATCATCTCTCGATCACGTAGTCTTCAACACGAGGCTAGTAACCCGTAGGGAGACGAAGCTTGTGGCTTAGCGAAGTCATCCTAAGGATACTCGGCGTGGATACGGATAGAGACGATTCTAGCGAGGATCGTTCCGGTTGATGTCGTTCCCGCTACACGTAATACGAAAGGTATAACGTAGTTAAATTTCCTTTTATTGCAAATTTAAATTTACGGTTATGTCTACACTTATTGTACTATGCATGCGTGTGATGTGTGTGTTGTAATAAATGTAGATTTATTTTTTTTATTGCTTCCGCTGTGCTCATGTTTATGAAACGTGATCGAACACACACACGCCGCGGTGCCAGAAACTCAATAGTGGTATCAGAGCCCAGGTTATGTTTCGACATAATCATAAAATGGTTTTACGATAGTCATAATGTTATTTCTGGAAATTTTCTAATTTTGGAAATTTAGAAGTATTTATGGAAATTTTTCAATTTTGGAAGGTCTAGATGTATTTATGGAAATCTTCCACTTTTGGAAACTTGGAAGTATTTATGGAAATTGATATTTTCCATAAATAAAATATTTGATTAGATTCTGGAAATTTATTTCCTAATTTAATCATGATTTGATTTGGAGAATCAAATCTTAAAATATTTTATTTCCATAAGTAGTTTTGATGATTTAGGAAATTGGTTTCCTAAATTGATTTTCCTTAATCAATTATTTTCATAAATAAAATATGTGATTAGATTTGGAAATTTGTTTCCTAATTCAATCATGATTTGATTTGGAGAATCAAATCTTAAACATATTTTATTTCCATAAATAGTTATGACAAATAAGGAAATTATGTACATGACATAATTGTATGTCATGTAATTGCATTAGATGCATAACATTATGTCATGCGTGTCATGACATGTAGATGTATGCCATGTATGTCATGCCATGTAGATAATAGTTATTTGCATGGAAAAAGGATGAGACATAAAACCCTAACTCAATATTAAAGCCTACACCTTCCATTAATATGGTTAGAACCAGAGTTCTGTTTCTTGTTTGGGTTGTTGGACTCACTCCAAGCCCGGCTTGAACCTGAACATGTTCAAATCATTAGAATAGTTTAACTCTAATATGGTAAGAGTCAGAGGTCAATCGTTAGTTTGGGTTGTTGGACTCACTCCAAGCCTGGCTAATTGGTTGAATGCGCTCTAACCATATTAAAACTATTTCGCGATTAATGGGTCGGCTCTAACTTGGAGCATCAATTTGTTGGACTCACTCCAAGGTCGATGTGAAGAGAGGTGAAGTTGGGTGCTATGCATATGATGCATACTTGTTAATGTGTTAACAACCCAATGTATGTGTAAACATTCAATTAGTTGATAGCACATTGTGATAGTTGTAACGGCCGTAAAATTCCTAGCAATTTTACAGGAATTTTTGGCTTGATGATCATGGGCCTTGGGTGGGCCTTTTTCCAAAACAAAAGAAAATAAGCCAAAAATGGATGCAAGACCTAGGAATTGAACTCCAAACCTCTAGAGATAGCCAAACCCTATAAATGCACCCACTAACCAGAAGCCCAATAGGATATTATCATTAGAGGAAGGGGGGGGATTATAGATAAGTGTGATAAAGGCAAATGAAGAGGCATGGAAGAAGAGAAGAGAAACTTCTCTTCCTCCCTTTATAAAGAAAAGGGAAGGTTCTAATTTGCCACTTCCTCTCTTCTTCTTCTTCTTCTTCTCACCGAATTCTCTCCCTCTCCATTTCCCTCTTTTGGCCGAACCTCATCCAAGCAAGAAAGCAAAGGCTAGGTTGGTTCTTTAGGTTATCTTCCCCAACCAAAGCAAAGCGAAGGATGTAAGTATCCCTCACCTGCATACGAGTAGTTTCGTTTGATGTTTGTAAAAGAAAATCTATATGTTATATCTAACTAAGCTATGTTTTAGTTATCAATGAAGTTGTATGCTAAGTTTAGGAGGTATATGATGATGTTAACATGGAAAAAAAAAGGGATTAGGTTAGAAGCTAACCCTAATAGCCCCTAGAGCCTATTCGGCCATGCCATGATTTTAGGGTTCTAATGAAGCTCTATGCCATGTTTTTGTAACTATATGATGATGTTAGGATTAAGATGGATTAGGGCAAAAGTTAACCCTAAAAACCCTACTTGGACCATTCGGCCAACCTAGGTTTTGGGGTGAACAAATGAAGTTTTAATCCATATGTTATATGCAAATGAAGTTGTTGTTATATGAAATGAATTAGGTTAAAGGTTAACCCTAAAACCCTACTTGGACCATTGTGCCAACATATGTTTTGGGGTGAACTAATGAAGTTTTAATCCATATGTTATATGCAAATGAAGTTGTTGTTATATTATATGAATTAGGTTAAAGGTTAACCCTAAAAACCCTACTTGGACCATTCGGCCAACCTAGGTTTTGGGGTGAACAAATGAAGTTTTAATCCATATGTTATATGCAAATGAAGTTGTTGTTATATGAAATGAATTAGGTTAAAGGTTAACCCTAAAAACCCTACTTGGACCATTCGGCCAACCTAGGTTTTGGGTGAACAAATGAAGTTTTAATCCATATGTTATATGCAAATGAAGTTGTTGTTATATGAAATGAATTAGGTTAAAGGTTAACCCTAAAAACCCTACTTGGACCATTCGGCAAACCTAGGTTTTGGGTGAACAAATGAAGTTTTAATCCATATGTTATATGCAAATGAAGTTGTTGTTATATGAAATGAATTAGGTTAAAGGTTAACCCTAAAAACCCTACTTGGACCATTCGGCCAACCTAGGTTTTGGGGTGAACAAATGAAGTTTTAATCCATATGTTATATGCAAATGAAGTTGTTGTTATATGAAATGAATTAGGTTAAAGGTTAACCCTAAAAACCCTACTTGGACCCTTCGGCCAACCTAGGTTTTGGGTGAACAAATGAAGTTTTAATCCATATGTTATATGCAAATGAAGTTGTTGTTATATGAAATGAATTAGGTTGTTGTTATATGAAATGAATTAGGTTAAAGGATAACCCTAGAAGACCCTATGGACCATTCGTCCATCATGCATTTTGGGATTAGATGAAGTCTTAATATAAGTCTTATGTGCATATGAATTTGTTGTTAAGTTAACTGAATAGGTTAACATGTGTTTTATGTTGGGTGAATTCATGCTGACTTGTGATATTAAATAATGCTAGATGAAGATAACATGCCTTAGGTTAGTGTTTACTTACTTTTGATGCCATGCCTTTTTGCCATGTCTATGTGTATGCTATGTTTGAAATATGTTATGAAATGGAAGAAGATAGGATTATGAAATGAAACAAAACGATATGTACACGACATGAATATGACATGATGATGAAATGAAGAATGATATGTTATGAAATGAAGAATGGCATGTTTACGAAATGAAAGATGATATGTCCATGAAGGGAAGCATGATGTGTTATGAAATGAAGTGTGCTATGTTTGCAAAATGTAAGCTATGTTATAAAATAAGCATATAAGTATTTTACCTTCTGCATGGCTTGTACCAAGACCCTAACAGGGTCCAAGAAGGGATGGGCTCCTAAGATGCCCTAGGTCGATGGAATAAGACTCGGGCCTAGGATGGGCTTCTATATATGATTGCCCCTAGGTCGATGGAATAAGACTCGGGCCTAGTACGGGATGGGCTCTAAGATGCCTTAGGTCGATGGAGTAAGACTCGGGCCTAGGATGGGCTTCTACGCTATGACGATTGCCCTAGGTCGACGGACTAAGATCGGGCCTAGTAACCTATTAGGTTCGAGACTTGCTACCTCGGGCCTATTTAGGGATGCGCGCTATGATAATGAAGAAGTGGTACAATGCCCGGCCCAAATATGTTGAGATTTATATTTACGTACCTATAAAATATGTTTTCAAAATCATCTCGCATATGTTACATGATTAGATGTTATGTTTGATATGCCATGTTGATATGTTACATATGAAGTATGTTATGTTTGATATGCCATGTTGATATGTTACATATGAAGTATGTTATGTTTGATATGCCATGTTGATATGTTACATTATGTTTGATATGCCATGTTGATATGTTACATATGAAGTATGTTATGTTCGATATGCCATGTTGATATGTTACATATGAAGTATGTTATGTTTGATATGCCATGTTGATATGTTACATATGAAGTATGTTATGTTTGATATGCCATGTTATGTCACTATGCTACATATGACGTACGTTATGTCTGATAGGTCATACCTATATGTTTTATGTTATGTTGATTTGCTACGTTACATATGTTATATGTTATGTTTAAATAAGTCCTAGACGTACATGACATGATGCTATGTTATAGATGATACATGTTATGCTGCCATGCTATGGATGAGATATGTTATGTTTACTCACGTTATTTATGCTACATGTTAAGTTAATTACGCCATGTATGTTACATGTTATGTGGCTTATACGTTATGAATGTTACATGCTTATATGTTATGAATGGTACATGCTATGATTAATGTCGATATATGGTTTTTGTGAGTAGGACTGGATCTTACTAAGCCTATGTGCTTATAGTTTATCTTTCCCTCGTACTACAGATAAGGGTAAGGGATGGATAAACTAAAGGGAGCAGCAGGAGGGGCCAAATGTGTGTGGCAGTGGCATGGTGGAGAAGATCCGTTAGGTTTATATATATATGTTTACCTATGATGATGATGTGTATGGATGTCCTTACTTATGCCTCCGTATGACAACGATGGTTATGAACCTGAACTAAGCACTAAGTAACTATCTAAGTTATAATGCATGCTCTATGTTAATAAGAAGAAGTAAAGAAGAAGTAAGAAGAAGTATCTATATATGTTATGATGCATGCCCTATGTGAAGAAGAAGAAGTATATATATATATATATATATATATATATATATATATATATATATATATATAAAAGAAAAAAAAATGTCTAAAGTCTTCCGCTGTAAGAAGGACGAAATATGTATAAAGTCTTCCGCTGTATGTATGTATGTACGGTCGCGTCACGCGCCGCCCCTCCGGGTTCTGGGTCCGAGAAGGGCGGGCGTGACAATAGTTACATATACATGATATGTAATCGTTATACTTAATACCCACCATCATAGCTAAGAATGGCTTGTTGGACTCACTCCAAGGTTGTTCTTATCTATATTGGATATCAGCCCATTCGGAGATTGACCTACGATCTCCCGAATTGATTTCAAGGGTTTTTGAATTCGAAAAAATGAATGGGATTTTGTAAATGTATGTGGATGCATTTTAAAATCATCTTTCTCATATATGCTCGTTTTGTATTTCTAGGTTAATCGCTTGATCATGATGTCTTTGAATTTGCGCTCTATTTTGAATTCGAATAAATTGACTGGGCCGAACTTCTTGGACTGGCTTAGAAACTTGAGAATTATTCTCAAGGCAGAAAAGCTTGAGTATGTCCTCGAAGCGTCTCTTCCCGCCCGTCCTAGTGATGATGCAACACTGGACCAATTGTTGGCCCATCAGAAACATGTGAGTGATTCTGAGCAAGTGAGTTACATCATGCTAGGGGCGATGGTACCCGAGCTGCGAAAGCAGCATGAGCATATGGATGCTCATACCATAGTCCTTCATCTTTATGAGTTGTTTGATGAGCAAGTGAGATTCGAAAGGTTCGAAGTCTCCAAGCTCCTCTTCACCTCTGAGATGCAAGAAGGTTCATCTGTGGTACTGCTCAACATGCTGAAGACTGTGGAGCCTTCTGAGAAGCATGAGCAGGGGACGGTGCTGTTAGTTGATTCCTCGAAGAAAGGTTCTAAGAGGAAGTCAAAGGAACAGCAGAAGGGAAAGAAGAGAAGGGCTAAGAAGGTAGAACTAGCACAACAGGAAACTTGCCATCATTATGGCAAGGAGAGCCATTGGCGAAGAAAGTGCAAGATTTATCTTGAGTCTGTGAAGAAGAATAAGGCATCGGATGCCCCATCTTCCTCAGATATCTTCGTTATTGATTGTCATTCTATTTCCTCAGACACTTGGGTATTGGATACTGGGTGTGGCTCACATATATGTAAAGACATACATGGGCTAAGAAATAGAAGAAGACTCGTCAAGGGAGAGTCAAATTTACATGTTGGAAATGGAGCAAAGGTTGCTGCACTCGCCATCGGAACGTATTTGTTGAGACTCCCTACAGGACTTGTCTTAGAACTGGACAATTGCTTTTATGTTCCTTCGTTGATAAAGAACATCATTTCTATTTCTTGTTTAAATAGAAATGGGTACCATTTGACTTTTAGTAACAATTGTTGTTACATAACTTTGAATGGAGTTCTTTATGGGACTGGAACTTTAAGCAATGGTATTTTTACGTTGGACGTATCGAGTGACATTTTCAATATCGAAGCGAGCAACAAGCGTGCTCGAAAAGATAATCAATTAGACTCCTATATGTGGCATTGTCGTCTTGGCCATGCAAGTAAGAAATGCATGTCCGAATTACACCGATGTGGAATTCTGGAATCGTTTGAATTGGATTCATACGATACATGTGAATCATGCTTAAAAGGCAAGATGACTAAGTTACCTTTTACTGGAAAAGGTGAACGAGTGGAAGAGTTGCTAGGTCTAATACATACTGATGTATGTGGACCCATGTCAACTCAAGCTTTAGGAGGCTATAGCTACTTCATTACCTTCACCGATGATCACTCACGGTTTAGGTATGTGTTCTTGATGAAACACAAGTCTGAAGCCTTTGAAAGGTTCAAAGAATTCATAAATGAAGTAGAGAAATAACTTGGCAAGAGTATTAAAATACTTCGATCGGATCGAGGTGGTGAATACTTGAGTCAAGAGTTTCTAGATTATCTGAGGGACAATGGTATATTATCTCAATGGACTCCGCCGTATACACCACAACTTAATGGTGTATCTGAGAGGCGAAACCGGACCTTGTTGGACATGGTCAGGTCAATGATGAATCACGCGAATCTTCCCAAGTCCTTTTGGGGCTATGCACTTCAGACAGTTGTTTACTTGTTAAACAGAATGCCTACCAAGGTAGTCTCAACTACTCCATATGAGATATGGAATAGTAAGAAACCTCATGTATCTTACTTGAAGATATGGGGTTGTCCTGCTTATGTGAAGCGGACTGTATCAGACAAATTGGATGCTAAGTCTGATAAATGTCTATTTATTGGATACCCTAAGGAAACAAGGGGTTACCAATTCTATCATCCTGTGGAACAAAAGGTGTTTGTTTCAAGGCATGCTGTGTTTCTAGAGAAAGAGTTTCTCTTGCAAGAAAACAGTGGGAGTGTCGTCGAGCTTGAGGAGGCTCGAGAGACTCAAATAGACATTAATGAGATACCTGGTGAAGCACAACAGCCGACAACTCATAGTGATGAGCAATCGGCTGGACCTATTGTAACACCACATCTTAGATCCGTAGAACACGTAATATTCTGAGAGATATGGATTTCGTAAGTGAATCGAACGACGTGTTACTCATTGATGATGAGGAGCCTACAGTTATGAAGAAGTCGACAAGTTCGTAGAAGGGATAAGTGGCTTGGTGCCATGAAGTCGGAAATGGATTCCATGTATGAAAACCAAGTTTAGAACTTGGTTGACCCACCTGAAGGCATAAAGCCTATAGGGTGCAAGTGGGTTTTCAAGAAGAAAACCGACATGGATGGTAATGTGATTTCCTATAAGGCTAGATTGGTGGCGAAAGGATATCGTCAAAAGCAAGGTGTTGATTATGACGAAACCTATTCGCCTGTAGCTATGCTTAAATCCATTCGGATGCTCCTGGCCATAGTGGCTCATTATGATTATGAGATATGGCAGATGGATGTGAAAACGACTTTCCTTAATGGAAACCTGCTCGAGGACGTGTATATGATACAGCCTGAGGGTTTCACATCGGTTGATAAAACTAAGGTATGCAAATTGCGACGGTCCATTTATGGATTGAAGCAAGCATCCAGGAGCTGGAATATCCATTTTGATGAGACAATCAAAAAGTTTGATTTCTCACAAAATCCAGACGAACCTTGTGTGTACAAGAAGGTTAGTGGGAGTGCAGTCGTGTTCCTAGTATTGTATGTCGATGACATATTACTTATAGGAAACGATGTTTCAGTCTTACAGTCAGTTAAGGTTTGGTTATCCAAGACATTCTCCATGAAAGACTTGGGAGAAGCAACCTACATCCTCGGGATTAAGATCTATAGAGATAGATCGAAACGGTTGCTTGGTCTTTCGCAGTCTACATATATAGACCGAGTGCTAAAGAGGTTTAGCATGTCAGAATCCAAGAAAGGTTTCCTACCCATCAGACATGGGATACACCTTTCGAAGTCTATGTGTCCACGCACAGAAGACGAGAGGATTTGCATGAGTAAGATTCCCTATGCATCCGCAATAGGATCTATCATGTATGCTATGTTATGTACGAGGCCCGATGTATTGTATGCTCTGAGTGTCATGAGCAGATACCAGTCTGATCCAGGAATGGATTATTGGGTGGCTGTTAAGACGATCCTTAAGTACTTGAGAAGAACTAAGGATGTGTTCCTAATATATGGAGAAGGGTACATGGTGATACGTGGGTATACGGATGCCAGCTCCAGACAGACAAGGATGATTCCATGTCTCAGTCTGGGTATGTATTCACCTGGAATGGAGGCGCAATAAGTTGGAAAGGTTCCAAGCTTGACGCTATAGCGGATTCTGCCACTAAGGAAGAATACATTGCAGCTTTGGAAGCAGCATAGGAATCGGTTTGGATCAAGAAGTTCATCTCTGAACTTGATGTGGTCTCATCAATGATCCAAACATGTGCTTCGCCGCTATCATCTTATCAGAGAGATCATCAGTAGGAAAAAAATACAAATCGAGAAAATTCCCACTGAAAGGAACTTAGCGGATCCTTTGACTAAGGCATTACCTCAAAATAAGTTTGAGGGTCATGTTAGAGCTTATGGTATTGGATACCGTAGCGATTGACATTAGGCCAAGTGGGAGTCTGTTAGTAATATATGAGAGATGTCCTAAGGCAATCGCCTTATGTATGAACCATTTATATGATAAATGAAGATTCACTATTTGAGTATACATGTTTTATGTATTTGATTGGATCTTAAACTCATTTACTGAATGTCCACGATACGATTCACAGCATGAGAGAATTTGTGATTGGATCACAACTAGTGAGTATCTTTACATGTGTAATTGTGATGTATCGAAATTATCCCTAGTCGATGAATTGATGGATTTGGACACCATCAATTCTGTCGAGACTAGCACGAGGTATACTCCTTGGTGTATCCAAGCAGCTGATTCTCACTGGCTGGAGACATTGCTATGTCCGGAGTTAATCGTGGATGCTAGTTATGGTAACTAGTTCATTGGAGTGACCATCTGTAAGACTTCATATGGTTCTCTGCATATATAGATATGTCAATGAAGTTCTTACTGTGGCTTAAGTGCGATGTTCCTTAGACTTGCGGTATTCAAGTCGTCTTGATCATGGAGACTTATGCTTTGACATCTTAAGCAAACATCTCTAAGGAGATGTGGACCCGGGATGATTGGGTATAAGTTGAAGTGATCAAAGGTGTTTGAATAGCCTATAAAGGATTCACCACTCCTTGCGAGGAGATGTATACCCATGGCCTCTCGTCGGATTGTTACTAAAGTCTTTGGCCAAAGCATTACATGTTTAGAGTAAGGTACACTTCGATACATGTGGAGTAACTAGAATCCGTAGGACGAGGAAATGATACTTGGGCTAGGTGTGACGTAGTCAGCCTAGTGGGGACTGACACAAAAGACCATGTCCTGAACCAAGTGGGTATAAGATGAGTGAAGGGAATGGGGCACGAATCATTCGAGCTGCTGAAGGGTTTCAGAAATAGTTCTGGATCAACCGTTGATCTTTTCGGTTAATTGGGGATCATGATGCACTACTAGGTGCCACTCATGATCGTTCTTTAATTAATGGTTAATTATAGACGGCCAACATAAACCGAGAACCTATTTGGTCACACGCACAACGAGCGTAATCCGAAGGATTTAAAACGAGCTTGAGAATGGGATTCTCAGACCGAGAGAAACAAGGTTTGGTTGGACCAAACATAAAGCGAGCATGAAATCGTTTCAGTCGCATTGGAAGCGTGGATGGGCCGAGTCTTATGAAGACGTAATGGATGAACCAAAATGGTTTGGTTCTGATCCAATGGAGGAGAATAAACCAAAGGGTTTGGTTTATTTTAAACGAATGAACCAAAAGTTGGTTCGGTTCGTTTTAACTTAAAATAAACCATCATGGTTTGGTTTATTTTAACTTATCTTAATGGAGAGGGTTAACGGGCCTAATGGTTATGATCCAATAACCATTAATAGAATTAGTTCTCTATAAAAGAGGGCTTAAGGGATAATTAAGCCCTAATCCAAAAACCCTAGCTCAAGTTGCCGCCCACCTCATCCCCTCTAAGAGTTGGCGCCAACCTCCATTGCCGCCCAACCTCTTGTGCCGCCGTCCAAGTTGTTTTCGGCGTCCAAGCTTCGGCCGGTGATCCTCCGGCGACCCTCCGGTGATCACCTTTAGGTTTGGCATCAAGGTGAGCTTTATCTTCCCTTGGTTGGCCGGCGCCTATCTCCTCCACCAAAGCTGTCCAGTTTTCTGGATAGCTTGTTCTCCTCTCATCGGAGCGTCGTTTGGACGACGGTTAGAGCTCCGACAGCAGCTAACTTACCGGGGATTCGATCTCCGGTAATCCTCTGAGGTGGAGGACGAAGGATTCGTCAATAGGTTGACGAATACTCTCCGGAGAAGCGAGTTTTGAGGACTCGTTTTGGATCCGAATTTGGATTCGGATCGTGATCATCTCTCGATCACGTCGTCTTCAACATGAGGCTAGTAACCCGTACGAAGATGAAGCTCGTGGCTTAGCGAAGTCATCCTAAGGATACTCGGCGTGGATACGGATAGAGACGATTCTAGCGAGGATCGTTCCGGTTGATGCCGTTCCCGCTACACGTAATACGAACGGTATAACGTAGTTAAATTTCCTTTTATTGCAAATTTAAATTTACGGTTATGTCTACACTTGTTGTACTATGCATGCGTGTGATGTGTGTGTTGTAATAAATGTAGATTTATTTTTTTTATTGCTTCCGCTGTGCTCATGTTTACGAAACGTGATCGAACACACACACGCCGCGGTGCCGGAAACTCAACAGACATGTATGTGTATTTATATACCCTAGATACATGTGAGATGCTAGGATATGAGTTAAGTTCAAGGTGCATAGCTTTTGCATCTAGATGAACTAAAACTCATCATATCTTAATTGTGGTGTTGGCAACGTGCTATTCCTCGGAAGGCTTATCGGCTCTCATGTCCCCGGATTAAAATTTTCACTAATGAAAACTAATCCGGATGGGATGAGTTTCCTAAGCACAACCAATTCGTCGTCATGCTAACCACTTGAGCGATCGCTTGAACAAACTAGTTGTTCAAGCAACACAACTCTTCTAGTTGGTTAGCCGCGGAAGAGACGACGGGCGAATCGCCGGTTTTTGTGTTTCTTATCAGGGTCCATGATTATACAAATACATGCAAATGTAAACTAGTATAATCAACATATACTAACATAAAGAACATAAGCTAGCATATCAATAAGAACATGCAAAGAACAATAATAAAAGTTGTAAAACTTTTATACCTCTTGATCTTCTATCGTATGTCCTAACCTCCTTGTAGACTTCGTGTGGGCGAAGATCCTCCACAAGTTGAAGCTTTCTAGATCTTCTTCAATCCAAAGAAAGAAGAACTCTCTTTCCCTTCTTGCTTGAGCCAACCACCAATCCTCAAAGGATTGATGCCGCCGGCCCCAAGAATAGAGAGAATAATATGGAAACAACCAAGGAACCGAACTAGGGACAAACCCTAGCTTCTAGTACCGCCGACCAAGATGGAGTGAAGAGGAGAAAGGGAATATGTTGGGTGCCGGCCATGGTGGAGGGAATAGAAGGAGTCGGCCACACCCTAGGAAGAGGAAGAGCTCCTCTCCTATAGTTGTCGCCCAACTTCCTTGCAATCCCTAGCCGTCCAACCATAGGAGCCAAACCCTAATTAGGGTTTCCTCCTTAGGCTTTCTTGCCGCCGAACCATGGTGGAGAGAAGAGATCTAGGAGCTAGCCACCTTCAAGGAAGAAGAAGAGATCTTCCACAAGTTGCCGCCCACCCTTCTTTCCTAACCTTGGCCGCCCAACCAAAGGAGCCAAACCCTAATTAGGGTTTCCTCCTTAGGCTTTCTTGCCGCCCAAGCAAGGATAGGCAAAACCCTAATCTCCTTAGCATCCATCATCCAACCAAAAAACTTTTTTGCCGCCCAACCCAATCTCCCATATATATAGAGTTAGGTTTAGGCCTTGGTTTAATCTCCACCGTCGGTTCTAGGGTTTTAATCTCAACCGTCGGATCTAGAGATTTAATCTCAACCGTCGGTTCTAGGGTTTTAATCCCAACCGTCGGATCTAGAGATTTAATCTCCACCGTCGATTCTAGGGATTTAATCCCAACCGTCGGATCTAGAGATTTAATCTCAACCGTCAGTTCTAGGGTTTTAATCCCAACCGTCGGATCTAGAGATTTAATCTCCACCGTCGGTTCTAGGGATTTAATCCCAACCGTCGGATCTAGAGATTTGTTTTCCATCATTTGATCTAGACTTCATGAGGTTTATATTAGGCTACGATAGGGACCATGAGGAGGAGTTGGGTCTTGGCCACCCGATGGATCGGAACCACATAAACTTGATCCATCAATGATGTTCCATTCCACTAGAGGAACATCATCGAACTACCTCACCAACCCCCATAAATTAATATGGGCTCCTTATATTATTTATACATCCATCTCCCCGTGTTTAAGATATCGAATGTCCGTCAATTGATTGATTTACTGACCATCAATCAATTAACATCTAACTCCTCGAGTAGTACCACTCAACCTTATCATCATGTTGACTAAGTCAACCTGCAGGGTTTACATGATGAACCTTATGAGCTCCTCAAGGGGACATCATCAACCTAATATATAGGACACGGTTTCCTCCTATAATCAACGACACACCATGTAAATAATATCATTTCCCAACTTACCGGGCATATTGATTTAATCCATCTAAATCTCACTCATTGGTAAATCAAAGAAATAAATACTAAGTACATGTGTCCGTTATTATATCGGGATTAAGAGCATGTACAACATAATATCCGAGGTCCGATTCAATTATGTAGTCAACAATAAATTGAATCACCTCTATGTCGGTCCTGCTCAATACACCTAGGTGTACTAGTGTAACTCTATGTTCAAGACAAAACAATACCAAGCTACACTACAACCATGCCAATGGTTTGTCCAAAACCATCTTGGTTGTGAGCCTTTACTTATACTCTACAAGGGACTGATAACATGATCTTCTGTGCCACACCCAAGCACCATGTTATCTACAATATAAAGTATTAGACAATATGCACATATATAAATAAAGTGCAAACAATGATCATGTGATTCTTATTTCAAAATAAAGATGTTCATACAAAAGAGCTAGGCTTTCAGTATACATCCCATCATATGGATCATTGGGAAAGCTAGTGTACAAGTCATGTACATTAAGCCCAAGGAATATGATCTAATATAGTCTTTCAAAAACATTTTAAAATCATTTTAGAAAACCTTGGTGAAGCCTATCTTTTGATAGCAATCACCATTGATGAAGTTGATACAAAGTGAGCTAAAACATTGAAGTTTTTCTTCACTTTTGAACCTTGTATCAATTTCGATATTTTATGGGTAAAATATTTTTCTAACATTTTTCACCCATTGTATTGGTCATAAGTAATATACGTATGAATTTTCACAATTTTTTAATATACGTAAAATTACTTACACTTTTTTGAATTTCATTTCTGATAACTGAAATTCTAATTTTTTTTCAGTTATCAGTCGATTGCCCTTATTGGCAGTCGAGTGATTGGCATGGCAATCGACTGATCTTGGATAGAGTCGACTGTCAGGCTGATTTCGAGAAAAACTAGGTTGTTTAGCCTGTTTTCAACTACGGTAAAGTTCCCTAACCACTCCTAACCCTAGGATATACTTTGGGAAGCATTATAAAGGGTGAAATCCATTGTATATGGATTAGGAGAGATGTTAGAGTGATGTATCAAATTTAAGGGGTTGAAAAGTTAAATGTTAAAATTTGAACCTTATTTTTGATGGTTTAGAGTTCCTATTGGCTTAGGGACTTCCCAAGGACAATGTTGGTGCAATGGTCAAGGGGGAGCAAGCCTTTAGGGGGAGGTATCCATCATGGGATGATGGATGGTATTTTTTTTCATAAGGGGGAAATGGGAATTTTGAGATACCCAATTTGGAAATTGGAAGAGTTTGTAGGATTGCCTCTCTTGAGTGATATGGGACTTATCACTAGGAAGATAGTAGGCATCCTAGGTATTTTTGGACCAAGGGGAAGATTATAAGATCTCATTGGGACATGAGATATTGACCTCCTTGGAGAAAACCTTTTTGATGTTAGTCAAAAAGGGAGAGAATGTATGGGAGAATGTATGGGATTACCAATTTGGGATAATTGGTAAGAAGATTTGAGTTAGTGTTCTAACTCAAAGGTATGTGATTTTGTCAAACATCAAAAAGGGGGAGATTGTTGGTGCAATCAGCCCAAGTCACGATTGACCGAATTCGAGTTTGACTCGAGCGATGTCTGACATGAAGGTTTGACATTGATGTATGATAATATTTTGGAGAGATTGTTGGTGCAATCGACCCGGGTCATGATTGACCGGACTCGAGTTTGACTCGAGGGGCATTTTGATGGTTGACTGGAGTTGACCATGTCATGGAAAGTCCAAGTCTTGAGTACTTGGCATGTAAAGTCCAAGTAAGGGTCTTGGCAAGGAAAAGTCCAAGCATGGGTCTTGGTATGGAAAGTCCAACATGGGTTGGCAAGGGAAAGTCCAAGCTTGAGTCTTGGCATTTGAGAAGTCCAAGGGGTTTGATATTAGCAGCGTAAAGTTTAAGTGGGAGTCTTGGCAGCATGAGTCCAATGGTTGGCGGCGTAAAGTCCAAGCGGAGTCTTGGCAACGTAAGTCCAATGTGCCTTGGCCGTGTAGACACCGTTAGCATGACATCGCCGATTGAAGCACCTGAAGGCTAGCGTATGGAGGAACAAGTCATGGATGACTTGGAGGGATCCGATAGGCACGAGACTGACGGAGGTGGCTAGAAGGCTTAGGTCTAGGCTAAGGGTGGTCTAGCAAGTATGGGGGAACCATACTTGGGTTAAAACCTCATGTTTGAGGTATATCAATCGATTGGTACCATGTGGCAGTCGACTGGTGTGAGTCAACTAGGGTTTGACTTCGGGGAGTGCCCTAGCAGTCGACTGATCTTGTGATTAGTCGACTGATGCTCGATATTTCAGGCACAGAATGGAGTCGGACTCGACTGCTGGGGTTAGCAGTCGAGTGAAGGCCCGATCAGTCGACTGATGGACATGATCAGTCGATTGATGTCCTATCCGTTGGATTTTTCCAGCGTGGATTGCACCGTTGTCTCACAACAACAGTGTCATTAGTCGACTGATGGTCTCGAGCAGTCGATTGATAGGCAAAAATCCAGCCCGATTATAGGTTATAAAAGCATCTCGGAAGAGGGATTTTAGCAGCGATTTCTTGGGTGTTTTTTAGGCGATTTGTTGGTGAAAATTAGGGTCTTCAAGCACGGTTCAAGCGATCAACAAGCAAGCACTCCAAAGATATAGTTGTAAAGTTTTCTTTACGTTGTTTTGTATATTCATTTGTATTTGCTTGTTTAGTTCATTCTTATTGTTGTAAGAATACTTGTACGAGGTTTCTCCACCTCAGGATTGTTCCAAGAAGGAGTTATTTATTTAGTGGTGTGTGATTGGCATCGCTAGGGCTCTTACGAGCCCAATCCGTGGAGTATGAACCATTCGGTTCTAAACCACGTTATATCCTTGCATTGTGATTGTGTTTCTTGTTATTTCTTTTTGTTATTACTATTTCGCTATGCTAACAAGATTGTGGACGATCAAACACGAATGAATTCCATCAAGCATCAAAATGCACTATTCACCCCCCACCCCTCTAGCGACCATCGAATCATCAACACAATATTTGGCGGCGTAAAGCTCAAGTATTTGTCTTTGAAGTGTAAGTCCAAATGTATCTTGGCAAAGTAGACTTTGTTAGCATGATAATAGCCGATGGAAGCATCTGAATGCTAGCGTATAGATGAACATGTCATGGATGACTTGGAGGGATCCGAAAGGCGTGAGACTGATGGAGGTGGTTGTAAGGCTTAGGTCTAGACTAAGAGTGGTCTATCAAGTATGAGGTGATAATACTTAGTAATGCTTGCCAACAAGGGAAACAAACTAAGTCTCAACATAAATTAACCGATCAAGGTAGAACAAGCTTAGTACTTGATTTAATACACTTAGATTTATTCGATTCACATGGAGTAAAATCACTAAGTGGTAATCTATATTGTTTAGTAATAATAGATGATTACTCTAGATTTACATGGGTAAAATTTTTAAAACATAAAAATGAAACATTTGTGGTATTTAAAAATTTTAGCAAACAAATAGAAAATGAAAAAGATCGTAAGATAAAAAGACTACGAAGTGATAATGGAGGAGAATTTAAAAATGACAAATTTACATTAATGTGTTTAGAGAATGGATATCATCATGAGTATTCATGCCCTAGAACTCCTCAACAAAATGGTATAGTAGAAAGAAAAAATAGAACTTTACAAGAAGCTGCTAGGTCAATGATAAATGAATCTAATCTACCCAGTTACTTATGGGTCAAAGCTATAAACACTGCATGTTATGTGCAAAATGGAGTAATGATTAATAAAATACATGACAAAACATCTTATGAAATTTTTAACAATAAAATACCTTCAATAAAATATTTTAAGGTATTTGGATGTAAAGTATTTATTTTAAATACGAAAGACCATTTAGGTAAATTCTCTTCAAAAACTAATGAAGGAATATTTTTAGGATACTTGAACACTAGTCGGGCCTATAGGATTTATAATAAGAAAACCCTAAAAATTGAAGAAACAACAAATATAAAATTTGATGAGAAAGAAACCACTAATAAACAATTGAACACATTGAAAAATAATGATCTAAATAAAATTACACACGATGAAGAAGAACAACTTAATCCTAATCAATGTGAAGAAAATCTAAAGACATCTAGAATTAATCCTAATCATCCAATAGATCAAGTATTGGGAAATCCAACCTTAGGAGTTCAAACCAGATCAGCTCTAAGAAACTTAAGTCAAATCGCATTAATATCAAAAATAGAACCAAAAACAAAAGAGGTGGCCTTACCAGACACTGATTGTATAATAGTCATGCAAGAAGAATTAGCACAATTCGATAGAAATGAAGTATGGGACCTAGTGCCTCCACCTGCAAATAAATCAATAATCGACACTAAATGGGTGTTTAGAAATAAATTAAATGATCAAGGAGAAATAGTAAGGAATAAAGCTAGATTAGTAGCTAAAGGGTTCAGTCAGGTAGAAGGGCTAGATTTGTTAGTGAAAGCCCTAGAGCAAATCATGTGATGATTGTTGTATGGACTTTATTGTATCATATTCCTATTTATAAAGGCATGGTTATTATATTTACTTGTATTGGTATCAAATAACTAAGTATAATAACATCCTTGAGTAGAAGGTTCTTATCTATATCAATCGATTGGTTGAATCGACAATGAGATGATATAGAGAACACTACTCTTAATCATTCCTAGTCAAGTATTAACATTCAGGGACAATGTTAATGCATAGAGACTAGCATGTAGGTCAACTTGATGACTTGATCTCACAAGTCATGGATATGAGATATCAAGTTGACACATGGGTATGCATTGGAGAATGTATATTGAATGACCCGCCATGAGAAAGTATCATGGATCGTTATATGAGTGTCATATACTTTCTCATGTGACTAATAGTATGACTATTAGTCCTTTGACATGAAGTCACCATGGTTCCCTACATAAGGAGTTGCATACTTTGGCTTCATCAAACGTCACCCGTAAATGGGTGGACTATAAAGGCGATTACTGGGTATGTAACAAATTATGTGGAGGGATGTGAGTGATGTAGATGGGATCTATCCCTCCTATATGACGGGAGTGACATCATTATTCTTGATAGAGTGAGATCACTAAGTGCATGGGCATGCCCAAATGAGTCAATATGAGATATTGAGCTCATTTTATTAGAGTGAGTCTACTTGGAGTTCAAGATATAGATTGTACTGAGGATGACACGGTCTATGCCTCAATTGGTCAATCTAGATGTCAAGGATAGAGTGACATTGTCACATATTGTGAGAGTCATAATTAGTAGTCACAAAAGGTGATGTTGGATCTCAACATTCTTGTAACTTGGGTAGCAATGATGTGTTGCAAGATACCGCTCATTGCTTATGTTCCTAAATCAGTTTAGGAGCATTGCCAACATTACAAAAACCTATAGGGTCACACACAAAGGGAAATTAGATGGAGATTAGGTTCATATGATGAACCATGAGGATTAGGTTCATGGGATGAACCAAATTGGATTAAGAGTAATCCAAATTAGACTAATTGAGTTAGACTCAATTTGATTCAAGTGTTGAATGAGTCTAATTTGATTTGATTCATTGAGTCAATTTAAAATAATGAATAGAGATTCATTAAATCAAATTGACTTGAATCAAGTGGTTAGATTTGATCAACCATGGGATATAATAGATCAAGTTTGACTTGACTTGAGAGGGAAGATGAATGACCAATTTTGACTTGACCAATTGCCATGTCATGTTGACTTGGCATGGGGGCCGGCCAATGATGATGTTCCACATCATCATGGACACATCAAGGGGTGCCACCTCATGAGGGAAACCAAGAGCCATTGACTCTTGGAATTACATGCATGCATGTAACCCCCTCCATGAAGTGGCCGGCCACTTTAGGAGGAGTTAGTGTGTGAAGTTATTTTGGGTGAACTTCATCTTCTTCCTTGGATCTTCCCTCAAGCTCTCTCCCTCTCCTCTTGCCATGGGTTCCTTAGTGTGCTAGCACACTCTAAGTGATCTTCTCCACCTATTGTTCATGTGGATACTGATAGAGGAGTGTACACTTGACACTCTCGAGTTCCGGCAAGCCATTTGGACGAGCGGGATAAGCGAAGGGCGTCGCATCGAGCGTAAACTCTTAACATGTAGATCTAGAGTAGATCTAAAGTTCTTAAACACATACATGTAGTTTTATTTACCTTCGCACATATCCGTGGCCAACTTCCGGGGTTTCCACAACACAAAAAGCGGTTTTTTCGGCTCGGATAGTCCAACAAGATTATGATGAAACCTATGCACCAGTAGCTAGACTTGAGTCAATTAGAATGTTGCTAGCGTATGCGGCAAATAAAGGGTTTAAGTTATACTAAATAGATGCAAAATCCGCATTCTTAAATGGAGTAATGAAGAGGAAGTATATGTAGGTCAACCTTCTGGTTTTGAAAGATTAGAAAATTCTAATCATGTATATAGATTAAAAAAGGCATTATGTGGATTAAAACAAGCTCCTAGAGCCTGGTACAAAAGACTATCATCATACTTAATCTCTAAAGGTTTCAGACAAGGTCAAATTGATTCAACACTTTTCGTAAAAACCTTAAACAACGATATTTTTATAGCTCAAATTTATGTAGATGATGTTGGAGATCGAAACGACCGGCTAGAGGGGGCTGAATAGCCCTCTTTCGATGGATGTCGTAATTTACTCTTAATAACACCGAGATGTAACGTGGTTCACGGCTATGCCGCTAATCCACGGTCCGATTCGTCCAAGGTGAATCACTCCTCCAAATCCACTAGATCTCTCCTTTGCACAAAGCTAGGTGGAGGTAACCTCTTTACAATTTCTCTTCTTACAATAGAATGGAAATAAAGTAAGTAAGAAAAATGGAAAAACCCTTAGAGCACTTTGGGAGAAGATTAGAGCATAAGCATTAGCCTCCCAAAGCCCCATCCCCTTCCTTTTTATAGAGGAAGAGAGTTTCTTATGCCCTCGATCACCGATCGTCCTCGTAGCCATTGCACAATAACCACTTTCCACGCTTGGATTCCATCCAGCGATATTGACATATCGACGTGATGGCACCCATAAGTCGATCGATGTCAATCACCGAGTGCTCGCGAGATCGACTCCATTCGCGTCCGCATGTCATCATCCCGATCGCTCCCCATGATCGATCCGATCAAGCCATCACCGACGACCATTTTCGATACCGATCGATCAACTTGATCCAGCCACATTAGACCAGTCAATCGAATCATCGACTCAGAGCAGTCGACTGCCATGACATGGCAGTCGACTGGTGTCGGGAAAAATCATCCGACACTTGGCCAAATGGCCAAGTTTCACCTAAGAGCTACCCCTTCCTGGGTTACATTTGCTCACTCTCATCCCTCGGAGTCCCTCGCCTTCGAAGTTCTCTTCGTTCGCGGCCACGTCCCTCGGCAGCATCAGGCGCACAGCTCTGCAATGCTCCTTCGCGTCTCTTGCCTCGAAGTCTACTTCCTCTAGCTTCACTCCAAGCTCCTCGTTCGGCGGTCCCTCGGATGCTCCAAGCGCACGGCTTCTGCAAAGCTATCCTTTACCGACTCAAGGACCGAGTCATGAGATATGAAACTCGCCACGGCTCCATGTGCGAATTACTAAGTCCTGCATGACTTTAACACACATATTGTAACGCTCGTAAAATTTCTAGCAATTTTACAAGAATTTTTGGTTGATTATGATGGGCCTTATGTGGGCTCTTTCAAAAATAAAAGAAAATGAGCCAAAAAGGATGCAAAGCCTAGGAATTGAACCCCAAACCTCTAGAGATAGCCAAGCCCTATAGATGCATCCAATAACCAGAAGCCCAGCAGAGTTGTACTATTAGAGGAATATGGGAAATTATAGTTAGGGTTAAGGGAGACTAAGGGACTCTTCAAGTGAATAAATAGGGGGAATGAGGAGACATGAGTGATCAAATTGCTTTTCTCTCCTCTCATCTTCTTCCTCACCGAACCCTAAAGCTTCCCCCTTTTCATCCTTTGTCCGAAACACATCCAAGCAAGAAGAAGGCTAGGTTTGGCTTCCCTTAGGTCATCTTCCAACTAAGAGCAAAGTGAAGGATGTAAGTATCCCCTCACCTGCATACAAGTAGCTTTTCGATTGAAGTTTTTGTGTCCATTCTCCATGATCCATTCGGCCAAGCCCTTTAATTGAGTTCTCCATGAAGTTCTATACCATATTTTGTATGCATATGATGATGTTAGGATGTTAAATAGATTAGGTTAAAAGTTTAACCCTAAAAGCCTCCATGAACCATTCGGCCAACCCTTGTTTTTGAGGTTTCAATGAAATTCTATACCATAATTTGTATGTATATGATGATGTTAGGGTGTTAGATGGATTAGGTTAAAAGTTTAACCCTAAAAGCCTCCATGAACCATTCGGCCAACCTTTGCTTTTGATGTTTCAATGAAGTTCTATACCATATTTTGTATGCATATGATGATGTTAGGATGTTAAATGGATTAGGTTAAAAGTTTAACCCTAAAAGCCTCCATGAACCATTCGGCCAACCTTTGCTTTTGATGTTTCAATGAAGTTCTATACCATATTTTGTATGCATATGATGATGTTAGGATGTTAGATGGATTAGGTTAAAAGTTTAACCCTAAAAGCCCCCATGAACCATTCGGCCAAACATTGTTCTTGAGGTTTCAATGAAATTCTATACCATATTTTGTATGTATATGATGATGTTAAGATGCTAGATGAAGATAACATGCTCTAGGTTATGTTAACATGTGTTTTATGTTTAGGTGAATTCATGTTAACTTGTGATATTAAATGATGCTAGATGAAGATAACATGCTCTAGGTTAGGTTAACATGTGTTTTATGTTTAGGTGAATTCATGTTAACTTGTGATATTAAATGATGCTAGATGAAGATAACATGCTCTAGGTTAGGTTAACATGTGTTTTATGCTTAGGCGAATTCATGTTAACTTGTGATATTAATGTAGGGGATCGGTACGGCCGGCTAGAGGGGGGGGTGAATAGCCCTCTTACGATGGACGTCGTATTTTGCTCGTCTACAAAAACGTTAGCGCAAGCGGAAGCAATAAACTAAGACAAGCAATAAATGAAAATACAAATGCTAACAAAGAATATAACGTGGTTCACGGCTATGCCGCTAATCCACGATCCCGATTCGTCCGAGGTGAATCACTCCTTCAAAGCCAATCCAATATTGGTCTCTCCTTTGCACCAAGCTAGGTGGAGGTAACCTTTACAAATCAAGCACACTCCCTCTTTTACAATAGATGTGAAAGAAAGCTAAAAGAAGGAGTTTGAATCTTGTGGAGCACTTGGATGGTCGTTTAGAACTTGAGCATTAACCTCCCAAAGCTCCACACCTTCTCTTTTTATAGAGAAGGCTGATTTCTTCCCGTTGGCCGCCATCAGTTGACTGCTGCCCTTGGCAGTCGACTGCCGCCACTCCAACGGCCTCCGAACACGTCGGATCCCGACCGTTATAGTCCAACGACACACTTGGCAGTCGACTACTGGACCTCACCATCGCCGACCGTGGATCGCCGATCGGCTACGGCGGTTCCTGCTCGCGATATCCTCGGCAATCGATCGCCATTCCATGGCGATGGCTTGCCGGGCATAAACCCATCGATCGGATACGGTCGAACCCACTCGACTCGGAAGCGATCATTGCCATGACATGGCGATTGGATCGGGTGTCGGGAAAACCCATCCGACACTTGGCCAAATAGCCAAGTTTCACCTAAGAGCTACCCTTCCCCGGGTTACAATCGCTCACTCTCATCTCTCGGAGTCCCTCGCCTTCGAAGTTCTCTTCGTTCTCGGCCACGTCCCTCGGCAGCATCAGGCGCACGACACTGCAATGCTCCTTCGCGGCTCTTGCCTCGAAGTCTACTTCCTCCGGCTTCACTCCAAACTTCTCGTCCGGCGGTCCCTCGGATGCTCCAAGCGCACGGCTTCCGCAAAGCTATCCTTCACCGACTCAAGGCACGAGTCATGAGATGTGAAACTCGCCACGGCTCCATGTGCGAATTACTAAGTCCTGCACGACTTCAACGCACATATCAAATCAACATATCAAACTAACTTAAACCCTTTGCCACACCATCAAAACCATATTACGGCAAAAGATTGCCCTAACAATCTCCCCCTTTTTGATGTGTGGCAATCCGTTTAAGTTAGGTAAAAACATTTGATATAAATTCTAAGGTAAGAAAGCATGTAAAGATAAACATGATATAGCAACATGCAACTCCCCCTTAATCCATGAAACTCTCTATGCAAATTTTCTCCCCCTATCATATATTTCTCCCCCTAAAATAATTAACTTAAACATAATAATTATTTCTCCCCCTTTGACACCATCAAAAAGATTAACACTAAGTTATAAGCTCATGGCATCAAGTATAAAGAGAAACATACACTAAAATCAGTCAAAACTTGATAAAATCAGGTTACTGTACTTGTTCACAGTCCATCAGTCGACTGCTATCAGTATGGCAGTCGACTGGCACAAAAGAATCCGAATTTCTGATTTTCTGGATGAATTTTAGAAATGCACTATTAATTCCAGAAAATTCAAAAAATCATGAAATTTGGGGAACATATTTATTTTAAGTATATCTATCAGTGAAAAATAGGTTTTCATGAAAAATCATTATATTTCTACATATTTTCCAAAAATCCAAAAGCTTTAAAAACTACTAGGTTTTTGATCATAAGAGTATCCATTTTAACACCTAGTCTTGCATCCAATTGTTTCAAAACATGAATACATGTATTTTAAAGTAAGAAATTGTTTTGAAAACATATGAAATATCCAACCATGATCTTTGGGCAATATGTCTATGAATTAAACATAAGCCTTCCCCATGATTGGTCTCTTATTGCTATGTTGATACTTTAAATGACCATCTAAATGCCATAGGCATTAGTGGACATTGTTGGCAACCGTGCTATTTCTCGGAATGCTCATAGGCTCCCATGTCCCCGGATTAAAATTTTCACTAATGAAAACTAATCCGGATGGGATGAGTTTCCTAAGCACAACCAATTCGTCGTCGTGCTAACGACTCGAGCGATCGCTTGAACAAACTAGTTGTTCAAGCAACACAACTCTTCTAGTCGGTTAGCCGCGGAAGAGACGACGGACGGATCGCCGGTTTTTGTGTTTCTTATTCGGGGTCCATGATTATACAAATACATGCAAATGCAAACTAGTATAATCAACATATACTAACCTAAAGAACTTAAGCTAGCATATCAATTAAGAATAGAAACATGCAAAGATCATAAATAAAAGTTATAAAACTTTTATACCTCTTGATCTTCTATCGTATGTCCTAACCTCCTTGTAGACTTCGTGTGGGCGAAGATCCTCCACAAGTTGAAGCTTCTTAGATCTTCTTCAATCCAAAGAATGAAGAACTCTCTTTCCCTTCTTGCTTGAGCCAACCACCAATCCACAAAGGATTGATGCATGACCCCAAGAATAGAGAGAACATAATGGAAACAACCAAGCAACCAAACTAGGGACAAACCCTAGCTCCTAGTGCCGCCAGCCAAGAGGAAAACAAAGGGAAAAGAGGAATAGGTTGGGCACCACCAAAGGTATAGGAAAAAGGATAGGAACCCAACACCCTAGGAAGAAGAAGAAAACTTCCCTATAGTTGCCACCTACCTTACCTTCCAAACCCTAGCCAACCAAGCTTCCTTTGGATTTCTTGTAAGGTAGAGGAAGAGAAGGTTGTGGCCGGCCAACCCTTAGAACGAAGAAGATGAGCCCTTCCACTATCGTTTCCGACCAACAATAACTTCCAAACCTAGCCTCCTAATCCAAATATCCAAACCCTAATATAATTAGGGTTTCCACCAAAGGTGTCGTGCCGCCAAACCAAGGTGGAGACGAGAGAGATAGGAGCTAGCCACCTCGAAGAAGACAAGCTCATCCATAGGTTGCCGCCCCTCTAGCTCCACCACCTTGGCCGCCCAACCTAAGGAACCAAAACCCTAATTAGGGTTTCCTCCTTGAGGTTGCTTGCGCCAAGTAATGCTAGGCAAAACCCTAATTTCCTTAGCATCCATCATGAACCATCCAAAAAACTTAGTTGCCGCCCAACCCATGCTCCCTTATATAGAACTTAGGAGAAAATTGGTTATTGATAAGGTAGCCAAAAATATAGGAACTAATTCCCAATTTTCTTGCCGCCCACCTTATCCAACCTTTCCTCTCCCTTTTATATAGAGTTAGGTTTAGGCCTTGGTTTAATCTCCACCATCGGTTCTAGGGTTTTAATCTCAACCGTCGGATTTAGAAATTTAATCTCAACCGTCGGTTCTAGGAAATAATCCCAACCGTCGGATCTAGAGATTTAATCTCAACCGTCGGTTCTAGGAATTTAATCCCAACCGTCGGATCTAGAGATTTAATCTCAACCGTCGGTTCTAGGAATTTAATCCCAACCGTCGGATCTAGAGATCTAATCTCCACAGGTTCTAGGATTCAATCCTAACCGTCGGATCTAGAGATTTGTTTTCCATCATTTGATCTAGACTTCATGAGGTTTATATAAGGCTACGATAGGGACCATGAGGAGGAGTTGGGTCTTGGCCACCCGATGGATCGGAACCACACAAACTTGATCCATCAATGATGTTCCATTCCACTAGAGGATCATCATCGAACTACCTCACCAACCCCCATAAATTAATATGGGCTCCATATATTATTTGTACATCCATCTCCCCGTGTTTAAGATATCGAATGTCCGTCAATTAATTGATTTACTGACCATCAATTAATTAACATCTAACTCCTCGAGTAGTACCACTCAACCTTATCATCATGTTGACTAAGTCAACCTGCAGGGTTTACATGATGAACCTTATGAGCTCCTCAAGGGGACATCATCAACCTAATATATAGGACACGGATTCCTCCTATAATCAACGGCACACCATGTAAATAATATCACTTCCCAACTTACTGGGCATATTGATTTAATCCATAGAAATCTCACCCTCTGGTAAATCAAAGAAATAAATACTAAGTACATGTGCCCGTTATTATATCGGGATTAAGAGCATGTACAACATAATATCCGAGGTCCGATTCAATTATGTAGTCAGCAATAAATTGAATCACCTCTATGTCGGTCCTGCTCAATACACCGAGGTGTACTAGTGTAACTCTATGTTCAAGATAAAACAATACCAAGCTACACTACAACCATGCCAATGGTTTGTCCAAAACCATCTTGGTTGTGAGCCTCTACTTATATTCTACAAGGGACTGATAACATGATCTTCTGTGCCGCACCCAGGCACCATGTTATCTACAATGTAAAATATTAGACAATATGCACACATATAAATATAACGTGCAAACAATGATCATGTGATTCTTATTTCAAAATAAAGATGTCCATACAAAAGAGCTAGGCTTTCAGTATACATCCCAACAGACATTTGTATCATCCTAACATCTCACTCATGCTAAGTTTGCAATCAAGTTAGCCTATAGTGAGTGTGAGATGCATCCTAGGGGGTATTTGTATATACTTAACCAATATATTCATGCAATTCTATCATGGTTAAGTATCACCCTCACAATTAACATGATCATAATGACATATATGAATCAATTTCACATAATGATCATGAAATACATGTTTTCATTAAATTATAATCATGCATTAGGTATTATATGATGATAATAAACAAAGTGTCACCTAAAGCATGATTCAAACCTATTTCTCATGATAACGTGCCAAATATCAAAATCATAAATCATGATTTCAAACATACATAGCAATTACATTAATCATCATGATTTAAGCAATATTATCTATTTATGGGCACGTTATCATCACCCAACACTATCTAAAAAATGTTGTCCCGTCATCCTAAGTCAACCAAAATATGATATAGGTTAATTCCATATGGTTGACTACCCTAGGGTTATCCTAACCCTTAAGGATGGATTTTGGAACCCAAAATAAGTTCTTTCCTATTGGGTTCACTAAGTATTCCTTGGGGATCCATTTTCTAGCTATTATCTTCTTCTTATCTTGTCCCCTAGCTATTAGGCATTTGTAGGCCTTTTCATTTTTCTTTTCCTTGTAGCCTAGGCCCTTTTTGTTAAAACTAGCTCTTTGGCTCCCTAAGATCATGTTCAATGTGTTGGAGCCAATAGTGAATTTCTCTAGGGCTTTGGTTAAATAATCTACCTTTTCCCTTAATGCCCTATTTTCCTCTATGCATGCATCATTAACATCCAAAGGCATATAATCATGTGAGCATGCATCATCATGGCAAGAAGAGGTATCATTATTATTTAAACATGCATTTTCTAGCTTATATTCCAAAGCCTTAATTTGATTAAGCATGCTTTTATTTTTCTTTTTCATTCCAAATAAGTCCTTAGTTAAACTAGAAATTATGGAAACTATTTTCTTAGGAGAAGCTTTCGTTACCATAGTTTCCATATCCTCTTCTTCTTCTTTGGATGAGGAGGATGTAGAAGCTCCCCCTTCACTTGAGCTCTCTCCTCTTGAGCTTGATCCTTCATTTTTGGAGGAAGAGCAATCCAAGTCATCAAAGGCCATCAAGGCCAAATTGGTGACAAAGGCATTCTCCTCATCCGATGATGATGAAGAGGATGAGGATGGGTCATCCCAAGTCCTTGCCTTTAGGGCTTTGACCTTTCCCTTTTCCTTTGTCTTCTTCTCCTCTTCCTTTTTCTTCTTGCTCCCCTTTTTCTTCTTCTTTTCTTCCTTCTTTTTCTTTTCTTCTTTGCTTTTGTTTAGGAGGGGACAATTATCCCTTATGTGCCCTTCTCCTTGGCAATTGTAGCATATGACCTTCCCCCTTGGTCTTCTATTCCTATCATGAGATTTATCAAATCTAAAATTCTTAAATGCACGTCTTACCTTCCTTACCATGTAGGCTTCTTCCGTGCTATCCATGGAGGAGGAAGACGCTTCATCATCGGAGGAGGAGGAGATCTCTATCTTCTTCTTCCCCTTATTTGCCAACAATGCTACTCCTCTTGAGGGTTGAATTCTAGGCTCCTCTTGTATTCCTTCAAGCCTAGGTTCATGGAGCTCCATTGTTGAGAAAAATTCCTCCAAGGTACTTACTTCCAAGTTCTTGGAGATGTAGAACGAATCCACCATGGATCTCCACTTTGAGGACCGGGGAAAGGCATCTATAGCCTTCATGAGCATGTCCCGGTTTGATAGCTTCTCACCTACACTTGTTAGCCCAATTAAAATTTCTTTAAACCTAGAGTGTAGTGAGGTTACCTTTTCTCCCTTTACTAGTTTTATATTGGATAGTTGGGAGCGGAGGAGGTCTCTCCTTGCTAGCTTGGCCTCGGATGTGCCTTCATGGAGTTCTATAAGCTTCTCCCACATCTCTTTGGTGCTAGCACATTCTCCGATCCGGTTGATCTCTTGTTGGGGGAGCACATTGAAAAGATGATGTTTTGCCTTTGAGTTCGCAAGGTGCTCCTCTCTTTGCTTCTTAGTCCATCGTGATTTTTTGATTGGTTCACCCTTTTCATCCCTAGGCAACTCGAACCCATTTTCCATTATTAGCATAATATCAAAATCGGTCTCGAAGAATATCTCCATTCTCTTTTTCCACCAAGAGAATTCACCGTCGAACTTCGGTGGGTGGATGTTTGAGCCGGCCATTTTGAATGTTGCTTGTTGTGGCGGTTAGTCCTCGACAAGCTTTCCTTGGCTCTGATACCACTTGTAGGGGATCGGTACGGCCGGCTAGAGGGGGGGTGAATAGCCCTCTTACGATGGACGTCGTATTTTGCTCGTCTACAAAAACATTAGCGCAAGCGGAAGCAATAAACTAAGACAAGCAATAAATGAAAATACAAACGCTAACAAAGAATATAACGTGGTTCACGGCTACGCCGCTAATCCACGATCCCGATTCGTCCGAGGTGAATCACTCCTTCAAACCCAATCCAATATTGGTCTCTCCTTTGCACCAAGCTAGGTGGAGGTAACCTTTACAAATCAAGCACACTCCCTCTTTTACAATAGATGTGAAAGAAAGCTAAAAGAAGGAGTTTGAATCTTGTGGAGCACTTGGATGGTCGTTTAGAACTTGAGCATTAACCTCCCAAAGCTCCACACCTTCTCTTTTTATAGAGAAGGCTAATTTCTTCCCGTTGGTCGCCATCAGTCGACTGCTGCCCTTGGCAGTCGACTGCCGCCACTCCAACGGCCTTCGAACACGTCAGATCCTGACCGTTGTAGTCCAACGGCACACTTGGCAGTCGACTGCTGGACCTCACCAGTCGACTGCTGACCCCGTAGTCGACTGCCCAGTCGGCTACGAGCGGTTCTGTGCCCGCGATATCCTCTGGCAGTCGACTGCCATTCCATGGCAGTCGACTGCTGGGCATAAACCCATCAGTCGGATACCAGTCGAACCCACTCGACTCAGAGCAGTCGACTGCCATGACATGGCAGTCGACTGGTGTCGGGAAAACCCATCCGACACTTGGCCAAATGGCCAAGTTTCACCTAAGAGCTACCCTTCCCCGGGTTACAATCGCTCACTCTCATCTCTCGGAGTCCCTCGCCTTCGAAGTTCTCTTCGTTCTCGGCCACGTCCCTCGGCAGCATCAGGCGCACGGCACTGCAATGCTCCTTCGCGGCTCTTGCCTCGAAGTCTACTTCCTCCGGCTTCACTCCAAGCTTCTCGTCCGGCGGTCCCTCGGATGCTCCAAGCGCACGACTTCCGCAAAGCTATCCTTCACCGACTCAAGGCACGAGTCATGAGATGTGAAACTCGCCACGGCTCCATGTGCGAATTACTAAGTCCTGCACGACTTCAACGCACATATCAAATCAACATATCAAACTAACTTAAACCCTTTGCCACACCATCAAAACCATATTACGGCAAGAGATTGCCCTAACAATTAAATGATGCTAGATGAAGATAACATGCCCTAGGTTAGTGTTTATTTCCTCTTGATGTTTATACCTTATGCCATGCCCTATATGTGTGTGATATTAAGATATGTTATGAAATGAATATGATATGATTATGAAATGAAAAATGATATGTTCATGAAATGAAACATGATATGATTATGAAGTGAAATATGACATGTTATGAAATGAAGTATGATATGTTTATGAAATGAAATATGATATGTTCATGAAGTGAAATATGATATGTTATAAAATGAAGTATGATATGTTTGTGAAATGAAATAAGATATGTTATAATAAAAAGCATATAAGTATTTTACCTTCTGCATGGCTTGTACCAGGACCCTAACAAGGTCCAAAGGGATGGGCTCCTAAGATGCCCTAGGTCGACGGACTAAGATCGGGCTTAGGATGGGCTTCTATGTATGATTGCCCCTAGGTCGACGGACTAAGATCGGGCCTAGTACGGGATGGGCTCCCAGATGCCCTAGGTCGATGGACTAAGATCGGGCCTAGGATGGGCTTCTACACTATGACGATGGCCCCTAGGTCGACGGACTAAGATCAGGCCTAGTAACCTAGTAGGTTCGAGACTTGCTACCTCGGGTCTATTTAGGGATGCGCGCTATGATGATGATGATGTGGTACAATGTCGGGCCCAATATGTTGAGATTTATGTTTGCGTACCTATAATATATGTTTTCAAAGAGCATCCTGCATATGTTTACATGATATGATTCTTTTGTTCACATGTTATGATTGTTATGTTTACATGCTATGTTGCTATGTTATATATGTTGCATGTTATGTTTGATATGTCATATATATGTTTCTATGTTACATACGTTGTATGTTATGTTTGATTATGTCATATATGTACATGATATGTTGCTATGTTATATATGTTACATGTTATGTTGCTTATGTTACTTATGCTACGTGTCATGTTGCTTACATCATATATGTTACATGTTATGTTGCATACGTCATATATGTTACATGTTATGTTGCTTATATGTTATGAATGTTACATGCCATGCTTAATGTCGATGTATGGTTTTTGTGAGTAGGACAGGATCTTACTAAGCCTATGTGCTTATAGTTTATTTTCCCTTGTATTGCAGATAAGGGTAAGGGTCGGATAAACTAAAGGGAGCAGTAGGAGGGGCCGAGTGTGTGTGGTAGTGGCATGGTGGAGGAGATCCGTTATGTCCTTATATATGTTTCCTTATGATGATGATGTTTATGGACTTGAACTAAGCACTAAGTACTTATGAAATAATGATGCATGCTCTATGTTAAGAAGAAGTATCTATATATGACGATGCATGTTTATGTTTAAAAGAAAGAGAAAAAAATGTGTCTAAAGTCTTCCGCTGTAAGTAGTACGATGTATGTATGTACGGTCGTGTCACGCGCCTCCCCTCCGGACCCTAGGAAAAGGGCGGGCGTGACACATATCAAATCAACATAACAAACTAACTTAAACCCTTTGCCACACACATCAAAACCTAATCATGGCATTGGCAAGAGATTGCCCTAACAATCTCCCCCTTTTTGATGTGTGACAATTCATTTAAGTTAGATAAGAACATTTGATAAAAATTTCTAAGGAAAGAAAGCATGTAAACATAAACATGATATATCAACATACAACTCCCCCTTAATCCATGAAACTCTCTGTCCCCCTATCATAATTTACTTAAACATAATCATTTCTCCCCCTTTGACACCATTAAAAAGATTAACACTAAGTTATAAACTCATGGCATCAAGTATAATAGAAGGAAAATACCAAAAATTAGTCTAAAACCTGAATTCGGCCTTAACTAGTCTGATTTTCAGGCCACCAATCATCTTCGGACTACGATCGTAGCACAAGCATATCGGAATTTCTAATTTTTCTGGATGAATTTCAGAAATGCATTAAAAATTCCAGAAAATTCGAAAAATCATGAAATTTGGGAAACATATTTATCTATCAATGAAAAATAGTTGCCTATGAAAAATCATTATATTTTCAAGTATTTGCGAAAAATCCAAAAGCTTTAAAAACCACTAGGTTTTTGATCATTCTAGTATCAAGTTTACCATCTAGTTTTGCATCCAATTGTTTCAAAACATGAATACACAGATTTTAAAGTAAGAAATTGTTTTGAAAACTTATGAAATATCCAACCATGATCTTTGGGCAATATGTCTATGAATTAAACATATGTCTTCCCCATGATTGGTCTATTATTGCTAATTTGACACATTAAATGACCATCTAAATGCCATAGGCATTAGTGGACATTTGTATCATCCTAACATCTCACTCATGCTAAGTTTTCAATCAAGGTAGCCTATAGTGAGTGTGAGATGTATCCTAAAGGTGTTTGTATATATTTAACCATCATATTCATGCAATTCTATCAAGGTTAAGTATCATCCTAACAATTCACATGATCAGAAAGATATATATGACTTAATTTCACATTATGATCATGAAACACATGTATTCATTGAATTGTTATCATGCATTAGGTATTATATCATGATAATAAACAAATATCACCTAAAGCATGATTTAAGTCCTATTTCTCATGATTATGTGCCAAATATCAAAATCATAAATCATGATTGCAAATATACATAGCAATTTCATTAAATATCATGATTTAAGCATTATTATCTATTTATGGGCACATTATCATCACCCAACACTATTTCAAAAATGTTGTCCCGCCATCCTAAGTCAACCAAAAATATGATATAGGTAAAGTCCATATGGTTGACTATCCTAGGGTTTTTCTAACCCTTAAGGATGGATTTTGGAACCCAAAATAAGTTCTTGCCTATGGGGTTGACTAAAAACTCCTTGGGGATCTATTTTCTAGCTATTGTCTTATTTTTGTCTTGTCCCCTAGCAATTAGGCATTTATAGACCTTTTCATTTTTCTTTTCTTTATAACCTAGGCCTTTCTTGTTGAAACTTGCCCTTTGGCTCCCTATGATCATGTTCAATGTATTAGAGCCTATAGTGAACTTTTCTAGGGCTTTGGTCAAATAGTCTACCTTTTCCCTTAAAGTCCTATTTTCTTCTATACATGCATCACTAACATCCAAAGGCATATAGTTATCATGTGAGCATGCATCATTTAAGCTAGAAGAAATATTGTCATCATTTAAGCATGCTTTTTCTAGTTTATTTTCTTAGTCCTTAATTTACTCAAGCATGCTCTTATTTTTCTTCTTAGCTCTAAATAAATCCCTAGTTAAGCTAGAAACCATGGAAACTATTTTCTTGGGAGTTAGATTTGTTACCATAGCTTCCATGTCTTCTTCTTCTTCGGATGAGGAGGATTTAGAGGAGGCTCCCCCTTCACTTGAGCTCTCTCCACTTGAGCTTGATTCTTCATTTTCGGTGGAGGAGCAATCTAAGTCGTCGAAGGCCATCAATGCAAGGTTGGAGTAGACATGCTCTTCTTCTTCGGATGAAGATGAAGAAGAAGGGTTATCCCATGTCTTTGCTTTGAATGCTTTGGCCTTCCCCTTTTCCTTTGCCTTCTTTTCCTCTTCCTTTCTCTTGCTCCCCTTTTTCTTCTTCTTTTCTTCTTTCTTCTTCCTCTCTTCCTTGCTCTTGTTTAGGAGAGGACAATTGTCCCTTATGTGTCCCTCTCCTTGGCAATTATAGCAAATGATCTTTCCCCTTGGTCTCCTACTCCTATCATTAGATTTATTAAATCTAAAATCTTTTAATGCACGTCTTACCCTCCTTACCATATAAGCTTCTTCCGTGCTATCCATGGAGGAGGAGGAGGATGCTTCATCATCATCGGAGGAGGGGATCTCCATTTTCTTCTTCCCCTTGTTTGCCAATAGTGTCATTCCCCTTGATGGTTGAATTCTTGGCTCTTCTACTCCTTCAAGCCTAGACTCATGCAATTCCATAGTGGAGAAAAATTCATCTAGAGTACTTACCTCTAGATTTTTTGAAATGTAGAATGAGTCCACCATTGAACTCCACTTGGATGATCGGGGAAAAGCATCTATGGCCTTCATTATCATATCTCAGTTGGAGAGCTTTTCTCCTACACTTGTTAGCCCAATTAAAATCTCTTTAAATCTAGAATGCAATGAAGTTACCTTTTCTCCCTTTTCTAATTTTATGTTGGATAGTTGGGAGCGGAGGAGGTCTCTCCTTGCAAGTTTAGCCTCTGAGGTACCTTCATGAAGCTCTACTAGCTTCTCCCACATCTCTTTTGCGCTAGTGCATTCCTCAATCCGGTTGACTTCTTGTTGGAGGAGTACATTGTATAGGTGGTGCTTGGCCTTTGAGTTTGCCAAGTATTCTTCTCTTTGCTTCTTGCTCCACCTTGATTTCTCCAATGTCTCCCCATTTTCATTCCTAGGCAACTCAAAACCGTTTTACATTATTAATAGAATTTCAAAGTCGGTTTCGAAGAATACCTCCATTCGCTTCTTCCACCAAGCGAATTCTCCTTCAAACTTCGGTGGGTGAATGTTTGAGGTGGCCATTTTTGATGAAGAAGTACTTGTTGCGGCGGTTAGTCCTTGACAAGCAACTTGCCTTTGATACCACTTGTTGGAGATCGAAACGACCGACTAGAGGGGGGTGAATAGCCCTCTTTCGATGGATGTCATAATTTACTCGTAATAACACCGAGATGTAACGTGGTTCACGGCTACGCCGCTAATCCACGGTCCAATTCGTCCAAGGTGAATCACTCCTCCAAATCCACTAGATCTCTCCTTTGCACCAAGCTAGGTGGAGGTAACCTCTTTACAATTTCTCTTCTTACAATAGAATGGAAATAAAGCAAGTAAGAAAAGTGGAAAAACCCTTAGAGCACTTTGGGAGAAGATTAGAGCATAAGCATTAGCCTCCCAAAGCCCCATCCCCTTCCTTTTTATAGAGGAAGAGGGTTTCTTCCCGTTGACACAGTAGCAGTCGACTGATGCCCTCGATCAGTCGACTGGTCCTGTAGTCGTTGCCCAATAACGGCCGCTTTCCACGTTGGATTCCATCCAACGGTATTGGCATCAGTCGACTGATGGCACCCATCAGTCGACTGATGTCAATCAGTCGAGTGCTCCGTGAGATCGACTCCATTCTGTGCCCGTGCACAGTGTCATCAGTCGACTGCTCCCCATGAGCAGTCGACTGATCAAGCCATCAGTCGACTGACCGTTTCCAGCAGTCGACTGATCAACTTAATCCAACCACATTAGACTAGTCGATCGAATCATCGACTCAGAGCAGTCGACTGGTGTCGGGAAAACTCATCCGACACTTGGCCAAATGGCCAAGTTTCACCTAAGAGCTACCCCTTCCCGGGTTACATTCGCTCACTCTCATCCCTCGGATTCCCTCGCCTTCGAAGTTCTCTTCGTTCGCGACCACGTCCCTCGGCAACATCATGCATACGGCTCTGCAATGCTCCTTCGCGTCTCTTGCCTCGAAGTCTACTTCCTCTGGCTTCACTCCAAGCTCCTCGTCCGGCGGTCCCTCGGATGCTCCAAGCACACGGCTTCCGCAAAGCTATCCTTTACCGACTCAAGGACCGAGTCATGAGATGTGAAACTCACCACGGCTCCATGTGCGAATTACTAAGTCCTGCATGACTTCAACGCACATATCAAATCAACATAACAAACTAACTTAAACCCTTTGCCACACACATCAAAACCTAATCATGGCAAGAGATTTCCCTAACATATGACATAGTTTTTGGATCAACAAATTCAAATATGTTAAAGGAAATTATCACCCTAATGGAACAAGAATTTGAAATGAGTTTAGTAGGTGAGTAAAACTTCTTCCTAGGTTTACAAATAAAACAAACAAGAGACGGTAATTATATATATCAAAATAAGTATGCAAGAGAGTTAATTAAGAAATTTGGTATGGAAAATGCGAAAGACATTAAAACACCTATGGCTACGAATGTAATATTAAATGAAGACAAAGAAGGAAAATTTGTAGATCTAAAGTACTATAGGAGTGTCATAGGTAGTTTACTTTATTTAACTGCAAGTAGACCCGACATACTATTTGCAGTAAGCATGTGTGCCAGATATCAAACATGTGCTAAGGAGTCACATTTAACACATGTTAAAAGGATATTAAGATACATTAAAGGAACAATTAATGTAGGAATGTGGTACCCAAGATCGAGTACCTTTGAGTTAATAGGATATTCTGACTCGGACTATGCAGGATGTAAACTAGATAGGAAAGTACCAGTGGAGGATGTCAGCTCTTAGGATCTTGCTTAGTAAGCTGGTTCAATAGGAAGGAATTGTCACGCCCCGAGAGCATGCCGTGCCGAAAAGAAAATGGACAGCATCTCCCCTGTACGTGGCAACATTTCAGGTTAATACAAGGCCCGTAGGCCACAACAACAACAATATACATATATATATATGAAAACAACAACTACACAAAACACAGCGGAAACATAATACAACATCTCAAACTATACATATGAATATCGGTATGACTAACACATCACAACATAGCGAAACCTCGACAAAAATCCGAATCCACAACATAGTACATCACGAAAACTCCAAATACAATACACTAATACAGAAAGCCCAACACAACCACCAGAGCCTCGAAGATGAGATGAGATGTCAGCCAGTGGTGCTCCAAGCCGTCACAAAGACTTCTACCTGTTACCTGGGCAACAGAAAAACCCAGGGTACGTGGTGGTGGTGAGTAAAACTCAGCAGGTAATAGAAAAACATGTATATATGTAATATCACATGTAATTCAACATCATAATCTAGAGGTACAACAGGTATATCAGCATAGTATATAAAAAAAGCATATACCGTCTAACCAAATGAACAACGTAAAATGCAGACATACATGAAGTCTGCTACGCTACTCTGATCCAACCTGAACATATATCCAACACATATATAACAGGAAGAGTAAGATCAACTCACAATATACTCAAGCTACAGGTCAAGGAATCTAATGGTCTGTCCAACACATATACCAGTATCCGACACAACCGTATAACATATGCAAGAAGCATGCATGAATATGATGTACAATCAAATGCAGCAAGTATAATACAATCAAATGCAACATCACAATAAGCATATATATATATATATATATATATATAGACAACATCTATATATATATTAATCTCAACCATCAATATATATATATATATATATATATATATATATATGGTAATATGCAAAGCGCCATCAGATACGGCAATGCAACATGTATGGTCATGCCTGCTCACCCCTACTCACTACCACGTAGGTGGCACGACAAGACAACTGTCCCAACTCACACCAACCACTACTCTAGAGTGGCCAAGTGGGCAGTATGATCAAGTAGCATATGAGCGTAAAGAGATTGCTACACAACGGTGGTCCCTGCTGCTAGCCACTCCGACTAACACTACCAATGAGTGGTCGAGTATCACGCACCCAGGACAACTACACACAACTCCAACTACCACCATCTATAGTGGTAGTGCAGCACAACGGATGCTCTGCCCTCACATCGGTTACTCCTCCTATGAGTAACCGTGGAGGCAGGATGACTGACGACCCTCTCAACCACAAGGGAGACCACGTCACCAGCATGCATGCAAATGACATGAAAGCAATATCTCACATACAGACATCCACCATAGACTCTCTATTCTACATAAAGTCATACTAATCAGATCAACGCACTCCCTATCCTACAGAGAGTCATACTCAACTGATCAATGGACTCTCTATCCTGTAGAGAGTCGTACTCAACTAATCATAACTCTCTATACAATAGAGAGTCGTACTCAACTGATCGACGCACTCTCTATCCTGTAGAGAGTCGTACATGACTGATCATAACTCTCTATCCAATAGAGAGTCGAACTCAACTGATCGACGCACTCTCTATCCTATAGAGAGTCGTACTCGACTAATCATATCAAGCTGGGACCACCTATCCATAGCGACATACTAATCACCCTTCACTTAACCATTACACAACATATGGTTGGTAACAAGTATGCAACATATGGGTGTTGGAAATAAATCCTACATTTAGGGCATTACCTACCCACAGATGACCTTTTTGCCAATTTATAAATTGGGTCATCACCCGTACTAACATTTAAACCCTACTAAACATCTAGGCCAATTTATATCACATCTATAACTCCAAAATCATGATAGGGAATATGTGATATCAATAATTGAGCATAAATACATCCAACGATAAGTTCAAGCATAAGATAATAGGAGCAGGGTCAAGGTAACATGATCATATAAGATGATCATGCATATAAATTTGTATGCATTAAAACTACCTGACCAGGGTAGGAATTACCCACCTGTTGATGTAGAGTATCTCAAAATATAATTTGCCTTCACATCCAAGAATTGATCTCGATTCAAGATCCTGCACATAACATAGAACATAATTAAGTTCTATCGTACATCGAATGATTGAATCGAATCCTATATCGATCATTATATACAAATCAATTATCTCGATACTAATTAAAGTCTCGATCACACATCCAACATCACTCTGACTATATCACTGTAAGAATACACACTAGATCAAATTAACAATTCACAATAATCCAAATCAACACTCAAATCAACAGTTAACTACTTCCCTTCCACATATCATTGTTCACAAATATTTCAGTATCAACCAACCACTATAAACATGAACAACTCACCCATAACTATTAATCATCGAGTCAATACTAGTTCAACTATAACATAGTATACATCCATAATTACAACACTTAACTTACAACTTTCCTATACTGCATATAACTCCACCATTACACTATTACCATCTATCCACAATCGGTATTCTCCAATAGAACAACCTCGTTCGCCAGCTATTAAACATCAATTCACTAAGACATCCACTATAATTATCATACCACAATTCAAGTATCAGATAAACCGATGAAGAACTTACCCACTCGAGTCTTCTCTCACAAATAGTCGCACAACCGACAAATTCTGCAACACCAAACCACATCACAGGACATGAACAACCCCCACATCACAGATAAAACCCTTCACAGCCTCACACAGCCAGTGCTCCTTGCTCACAACCAACTCCGTCGACGTTCTTCCCTCTAGGCGGACCTCTCACCGGAAGGAGCCATTGACGGTCGCGGGATCATGGAGAAGCAAGGCATCGACCTCCTTCCCCTCTGATCAATTTTCCCACCAAGAAGTCGTCGAGGCTATCCGTGGTGGCCGGAGACAATGCCTGGCAGTGAAGAAGCGACGGAGCGAGGCTCGCTCGGGCGATGGCGGCGAAGAAATGAAGCGGAGGGGAAAGGAGAGATCGGGATCGGGAAATAAGAAGTCGCGAATAAATAACCGTCGGGAATGAGAAGTCGCGAACAGGATTCAGATTAATTAGTCTAAATAGGCTTTACAAAAGCCTGTTTGCTTTATCCCCATGAAATATCTATAAAACTTCCGTTTAAATCCAGAAAAATTTCTAAAAATTCTTGAAAAAATTCCACAAGATAATTTATCAATTAACGAGGAATATAATTTTATTATATATATATATATATATATATATTTCGATATTTTACATTCTCCCCCACTAATAAAAATTTGGTCCCCAAATTTAGTACTAACATGCAAAATTACTTCAAGCAAGTTTTCGAAAGGACCACATACCTTCTTCAAGTGAACAGATGAGACTATCGAGCTCGAATAGTGTCTTCTAGGTCCCAAGTAGCCTCCTCGTTAATATGATGCTGCCATCCAACCTTTATGAGTCGGATGGTTTTTTTTTGCAACTAACGCTCGTTGCGACCAGAAATATGCACTAAAATCTCCTCGTAAGTCGCATTAGACTGAGGTAGAATCGGAACCTCTTTCAGAACATGGTCAGATCGCGGCGCGTATTTCCCAGCATAGAAATATGAAATACATTGTGAACACCCGCAAGTGTCGGAAGTAAAGCCAACCGATAAGCTATACTTCCATAATCCACGACACAAGATCTGAATAGATCCTCCAATGTCTAAATGATACACTCAGACTGTTCATCTTTCTACGGATGAAACGTTGCACTAAGCCGAAGCTCTGTGCCCATAGTCTGGTGCAGACTCTGCCAAAATCGTGAGGTAAATCGCGAATCTCTATCCGATATGGTACTTAAAAGTACCCCACGCAATCTGATAATCTTTCGGTAATACAACGTTGCCGGATGGACCAACGAGTACGACCCACGAATAGGAAGGAAATGAGCTGATTTGGTCAGTCGATCCATAATCACCCAAATCACATCACGCCCTTTATGGGTTCTAGGCAATCCCGTAATACAATCAATCGTGATATGCTCCCATTTCCATTTCGGAATCGGAATTTTCTAGAGCAATCCAGCGAGTTTCTGATGTTCAGCCTTCACCTACTGGCATACTAAACATCGAGCAGCAAAATCTGCTATAACTCTCTTTATACCATTCCACCAGTATAAACGTTTCAACTCTCGATACATCTGAGTACCACCAAGGTATATAGCCCATCTCGAATGATATGCTTTCTGTAGCAACTCTTCCTTAAACACTGCAACTCTAGAACCCACTATCTTTATCAGAGATGGAGAATTATTTTCTCAAAAGAGGAGTCCATCAACCATTCAAAATCCACTCTACCACACACTCTGTAAGTGTATGGAAGACTATAGCGATCAATATCACTTGTTACAACTGTTTGCGAACCAGCAACTCTATAGTAGCTACCCAGTAGCTAGTCAATACTCCATGAGCACTTCTGCTCCATATCACTACAAATCCAAATAATAACTACTAAAGCCATGTCATGTATATGACAGCCTATCTCGTAGTTTCTTAACTATCGTAAGCATAAGGTACGCCTCATTCAACTGCATTGTAATCGCTCTGATCCCTGAAATGATGCATCCGCGTACAACCTCCTTTTTATCCACTCCGGAAGGATTAACTAATACTTACGTAAAAGTTAACCGCCATCTAGGTCCTATAAACTGGTTTCACCAGCTTCCGACTAAATGATTTTCAACATCACCTTTTGAAGGGTTTTGCTTATCGAGTCCGTGAGGGGAAACTTCGCTTCTCACTTCACCTCGGTCGTTTGTTCATGGCGATCCCCTCGATGTCCCCGGATTAAAAAAAAAATTAATCCTAGACAAAAAAAGATTGCCCAAACAACCAAGTCATCGTCGTGCTATTCGTTTAGAGAGGTCACTTGAACAAACTAGTTGTTAAAGCGACCATCCTCTATTCTACGAGTAGCCGCGGAATAGACGATGTCCGGATCACCGGTTTTTGTTTTTATGCTCGGGATCCAAGTATTATTTATCCATTTACAGATTTATAACATGCTTATAATTGAAAAACAAAAACAAGCAACAAACAAAAGAGAAAAGAGAATAGATATACCTCTTGATCTTCTAATGTATGTCCTTCCTCCTTTTGGACGTCGTGTGGGCGACGATCTACCAAAAGTTGAAGCTCCAAGATCGCAAATATTCCTTCCTTGCTTTTCCAAAGCAAGAGGAAGAATAGAAACAAGGTTTTTCTCCTCCCTTAAATGAACCAACAAGGAGCACACCAAACCCTTGCCGCCGGCCAACTAGAAGGAGGGGAAGATGATGGAAAACAACCAAGACACCAAGGGAAGCCCTATATCATGTTTCCACCACCTAAGGAGAAGAGAAGAGAGGCTTTTGCTGCCGGCCAAGGGCTGGGAAAAGGCTGCTGGACGCCGGCCAATGAAGGAGGAAGAAGAAAACAACACCTTCCCTATTTGGTGCCGCCCTAGCCTCCAAACCCTAACCCTAATCCTATCTCAACTAGGATTCCCTTCTCTTGCCGCCCAAGCCTAGCTCTCTTAGATGTTAGTTCACACCAACTCCCATGCCCTCCTTTTATAGAGTTAGGGATAAGTCATTAATTAATCTCCTCCATTGGTTCTAGGGATTTAATCTCAACCGTCGGATCTAGAGATTTAATCTCAACCGTCGGATCATAGAGATTTAATCTCTACCTATGGATCTTAGTCTTTTGTTTCTATCCATTGGATCTAAGCTTCATGAGGTGTTAATAGGCTACATTAGGGATGATGGCATTGTGCTCGGAGCCTCATTGGCTCCCATGTCCCCGGATTAAAATTTTCACTAATGAAAAACTATCCAGATGGGATGAGTTTCCTAAGCTCAACCAATTCGTCGTCGTGCTAACGACTTGAGCGATCGCTTCAACAAACTAGTTGTTCAAGTAACAAAACTCTTCTAGTCGGTTAGCCGCGGAAGAGATGACGGACGGATCACCGGTTTTTGTGTTTATCTTCGGGGTCCATGATTATACAAATACATATGGATATAGACATGTATAATCAACACATACTAACATATAAATAAGAACATGCAAAGATCAATAATAAAACTTGTAAAAGTTTTATACCTCTCGATCTTCTATCGTATGTCCTAACCTCCTTGTAGACTTCGTGTGGGCGAAGATTCTCCACAAGTTGAAGCTTCCTAGATCTTCTTCAATCGAAAGAAAGAAGAACTCTCCTTCCCTGCTTGCTTGAGCCAACCACCAATCCACAAAGGATTGATGCCGCCGGCCCCAAGAATGGAGAGAACAAGATGGCCAACCAAGGAATCGAACTAGGGAACAATCCCTAGCTCCTTTGTGCCGCCGGCCAAGAGGAAAAGAAGAGGAGAAGAGGAAATCAGTTGAGCCCCGACCAAGGTAGAAGGAAGAAGAGGTAGGAGTCGACCACCCCTTAGGAAGAAGAAGAACACCTCTCCTATAGTTGCTGCCCACCTTAGCTTCCAAACCCTAGCCGCCCAACCTCCTAACCTTCTAGGGTTTCTTGCCGCTCAACAAAAGATAGTCAAAACCCTAATCCTCCTAGGGTTTCTTGCCGCCCAACCTTTTGATTGGCAAACCCTAATCTCCCTCAAAAACCAACAACTTCCTCTCTTGCCTCCCACCTTAAGCCACCTTATATAGAGTTGGGCTTAAGCCTTGTTTTAATCTCCACCGTCGGTTCTAGGGTTTTAATCTCAACCATCGGTTCTAGAGATTTAATCTCAACCATCGGATCTAGAGATTTAATCTCCACCGTCGGATCTAGGGATTTAATCTCAACCGTCGGATCTAGATATTTAATCTCAACCGTCGGATCTAGAGATTTAATCTCCACTGTCGGATCTAGGGATTTAATCTCAACCGTCAGATCTAGAGATTTAAGATCAACCGTCGGATCTAGAGATTTAATCTCAACCGTCGGATCTAGAGATTTAATCTCCACCGTCGGATCTAGGGATTTAATCTCAACCGTCGAATCTAGAGATTTAATCTCAACCGTCGGATCTAGAGATTTAATCTCCACCGTCGGATCTAGGGATTTATTTTCCATCATTGGATCTAGGCTTCATGAGGATTATATTAGGCTACGATATGGACCATGAGGAGGAGTTGGATCTTGGCCACCCGATGGATCGGAACCACACAAACTTGATCCATCAATGATGTTCCATTCCACTAGAGGATCATCATTGAATTACCTCACCAACCCCCATAAATTAATATGGGCTCCATACATTATTTGTACATTCATCTCCCCGTATTTAAGATATCGAATGTCCGTCAATTAATTGATTTACTGACCATCAATCAATTAACATCTAACTCCTCGAGTAGTACCACTCAACCTTATCATCATGTTGACTAAGTCAACCTGCAGGGTTTACATGATGAACCTTATGAGCTCCTCAAGGGGACATCATCAACCTAATATATAGGACACGGTTTCCTCCTATAATCAACGGCACACCATGTAAATAATATCATTTCCCAACTTACCGGGCATATTGATTTAATCCATATAAATCTCACCCTTTGGTAAATCAAAGAAATAAATACTAAGTACATGTGCCCGTTATTATATCGGGATTAAGAGCATGTACAACATAATATACGAGGTCCGATTCAATTATGTAGTCAGCAATAAATTGAATCACCTCTATGTCGGTCCTGCTCAATACACCTAAGTGTATTAGTGTAACTCTATCTTCAAGACAAACAATACCAAGCTACACTACAACCATGCCAATGGTTTGTCCAAAACCATCTTGGTTGTGAGCCTCTACTTATATTCTACAAGGGACTGATAACATGATCTTTTGTGCCACACCAAGCACCATGTTATCTACAATGTAAAATATTAGACAATATGCACACATATAATAAATATAAAGTGCAAACAATGATCATGTGATTCTTATTTCAAAATAAAAATGTTCATACAAAAAGAGCTAGGCTTTCAGTATACATCCCAACAAGGGACCATGAGGAGGAGTTGGATCTTAGCCACCCATGGATCAAGCCCACATAAAGTCCGATCCACTAATGATGATCCAATCCACTAAAGGATCATCATTGATCTACCTCACCAACCCCATATGATAATATGGGCTCCATATATTATTTGTACATTTTCTCCCCGTGTTTAAGATCTCGAATGTCCGTCGATTAATTAATTTACTGACCATTAATTAATCAACATCTAACTCCATGAGTAGTACCACTCAACCTTTTCATCATGCCAGACCAAGTCCACCTGCAGGGTTTACATGATGAACCTTATGAGCTCCTCAAGGGGACATCATCATCCTAATATATAGGACACGGTTTCCTCGTATAATCAACGGCACACCATATAAATAATATCATCTCCCAACTTACCGAGCCTATCGATTTAATCTATAAATCTCGTCCATTGGTAAATCAAAGAAATGAGTACTAAGTATATGTGTCTGTTATTATATCGGGATTAAGAGCATGTACTAAATAATATCTGAGGTCCGATTCGATTATGTAGTCAGCAATAAATTGAATCACCTCTAAGTCGGTCCTGCTCAATACACACAAAGTGCACTAGTGTGATTCTATGGTTAAGACAAACCAATACCAAATCACACTACAACCATTCTAATGGTTTGTCCAAAGTCATCTCAGTTGTGAGCCTTTACTTATACTTTACAAGGAGCAGATAACATGATCTCTCGTGTGACACCACACACCATGTTATCTACAATGTAAAATATTAGACAATATTGCATAACCATAAAAATATGCAAACAATGATCATGTGATTCTTATTTCAAAAATAAAGATGTTTATACAAAAGATAGACTTTTCAATATACATCCCTACACCTTTGTCAAACAAGTCTGTGGTATAGTAATGCTAAGACATTCGATCCACATCTACAGTACTAACCAAACCATACAAGGCAAACCACCATCTACGGTGGTCGAGTGAGCAACTCCAACTACCACAATCAACAGTGGCCAGGTTATGCAACTCCAACAACCACAAATTGATCCAATCGTGTCCAGGATACACGATTCTCAAATTCATGGACGACTAAATCGTTAAATACGTCTAATATCATTAACAATAACTCGTAAATTCATACTAAGTATGAAATGTCGTCCTTCATACACCTGCATCCTATTTACTTTAAGTTGATGATATATCAATCATCACAACGACAATGATAATTGTATGACATCATGTCACTACGATATCAATACTCCAGTTGTAAACCAATCCTAGAGTATACACAGGTGTCCTTATCTGATCTAAATAGATCATTTATCCACAACAAAGGATATTCATTTACAACAACTACTGTATTCATCATCGATAATCTATGCATAATCTCAAAGGTTCATCTCTCTTTCAACAAAGAGTTCCGGATCTTCTCAAGGAGGAATACTGGGATAGATAAATATCCCTTCCAACTTCTCCTATAATTACAACTTACATTCTTCCAATTTCTATAATGTTACACTGATACCAACAAAACTATCACTCGATATGTGATCTTTGATACCAGAACTATTTCCACAATCATTTCGATCGCCTACTCCACTTGCCTATGCAACGACAAGTCTTGGAGTTCATCAGAAACTACATCTGAATACTCTCAGATTATACGCACTTCCGAGAGCATATCGTACCACACTTCCAACAATTTGACCATCCGTAATGATATGTCTACAGTAAAAGTATGTCTATCAAAGTCTAAGGGCCTCCCTTGACTTCTTAATTGTTGGTCCACTTCTCACCTGACAGTAGAGATACCACCGACCCACAAGTCGATGTATAGGAACCCTTTTAATCCAACTGAGAATGTTCTAGACATAGATACCTGTAACTACAAGCATCTCTCAATATACTAACCTTGAGGGTAAACTAAAGTGATACCCTGAATGATCAATTATCTGTCGATTCGATCCAAAAGGCTCCGCGCAGATCTTGGCCTTTCTCCGAAGAGAACCAGATCAGATCCAACAGTTCACGATAAAGCGGTCACATTTCTGCGACAAATGCCTCGGGGATTTTTCCTAGATCATCTGATCCCATCCCTAAATCCTACGAGCTACAACTGTAGAATACAAAATAGATAAGACCATCATCGTATACTCTCTCCTCTGTATAAATCAAATCATATCTGGAGGTAACTATTGTTGTATGCATGAGTCTTCTACGATGTCTTCTGCTGATACTGCTGCGTAAATCACTTCCCTTGAAGGGAAGTATCACGGAACTCCACCCATGCCTGATGTAGTAGGTCGCTGTTGATGAGATAACCAAATCTTCTGTACTGATCTCTGCTGTCGAGACGGAGCATCATCCTCCCGGAACACCATGTTGGGGATCGAACGGTCGGCAAGAGGGGGGTGAATATCCCTCTTACGATGGATGTCGTAATTTGCTCGTCTACAATTAGATTAGCGCAAGCGGAAACAACAATACAAGCAAATTAAACAAATAAAGACAAAGAAAAGGAAAAAGACAATGCTAACACAATGTCGTAATGTGGTTCCCGGCTACGCCGCTAATCCACGATCCCGATTCGTCCGAGGTGAATCACTCCTCTAAAGCCAATCACTATTGGTCTCTCCTTTGTATCAAGGAAGGTGGAGGTAACCTTTACAATCAAGATCACTCTTCTTACAATAATAATGGAGTAAAAGCAAGTAAGAAGAGTTTAAAGCTTGTGGGGCACTTGGAAGATCACTTAGAGCATAAGCATTAGCCATCCAAAAGCCCACACCCTCTCTTTTTATAGAGAGGAAGTTTTTCTTCCCGTTGGCCCCACCAGTCAACTGCTGCCCTTGGCAGTCGACTACCGCCACTCCAACGACCTCCGAACACGTCGGATCCCGACCGTTGTAGTCCAACGGAACACTTGGCAGTCGACTGATGGACCTCATCGATCATTCTTTCGCCTCATGTCAGCCCGATTGGCTACGAGTGGTTCGTACAAACCCTTTCGACCCGATCATTGCGCCTTCGGCCGATCGATGATCTTAACGATCAGCGCCCACATATGGCGGTCGATCAGCCTCAAAACAACAAGTCGAAAACCAGTCGACTGCCATTCCATGGCAGTCGACTGGTGTCAGGAAATCCCATCCGACACTTAGCCAAATGGCCAAGTTTCACCTTAGAGCAACTACCCCTTCCCGGGTTACATTCGCTCACTCTCATCTCTCGGAGTCCCTCGCCTTCGAAGTTATCTTCGTCCTCGGTCACGTCCCTCGGCAGCATCAGGCGCACGGCTCTGCAATGCTCCTTCACATCTCTTGCCTCAAAGTCTACTTCCTCCGGCTTCACTCCAAGCTCCTCGTCCGGCGGTCCCTCGGATGCTCCAAGCGCACGGCTTCCGCAAAGTCATCCTTCACCGACTCAAGGACTGAGTCATGAGTTGTGAAACTCGCCACGGCTCCATGTGCGAATTACTAAGCCCTGCAAGACTCCAACGCACATATCAAATCACACTAACACCCTAACTTAAACCCTTTGCCACACACATCAAAACCTTATCATGACAAGAGATTGCCCTAACAATCTCTCCCTTTTTGATGTGTGGCAATCCGTTTAAGTTAGGTAAAAATATTTGATAGAAATTCTAAGGTAAGAAAGAATGTAAACATAAACATGATATAGCAACATGCAACTCCCCCTTAATCCATTAAACTCTCTCTCCCCCTATCATAATTTACTTAAACATAATCATTTCTCCCCCTTTGACACCATCAAAAAGATTACACTAAGTTATAAACTCATGGCATCAAGTATAATAGAAGGAAAATACCAAAAATTAGTTTAAAAAACTGAATTCGGCCTTAACTAGTCTGATTTTCAGGCCACCAGTCGACTGGCACGCGAATTTCAGAACTTTCTGATTTTCGGACTGAATTTCAGAAATGCATTAAAAATTCTAGAAAATTCGAAAAATCATGAAATTTGGGGAACATATTTCTTGTAAGATTCTTTATCAGTGAAAAATAGGTCTTCATGAAAAATCATTATATTTTCACGTATTTTCCAAAAATCTAAAAGGTTTAAAAACCACTAGGTTTTTGATCATGTGAGTATCAAGTTTAACACCTAGTTTTGGTTCCAATTGTTTCAAAACATGAATACATAGATTTTAGATTAAGAAATTGTTTTGAAAACATATGAAATATCCAACCATGATCTTTGAGCAATATATCTATGAATTAAACATAAGCCTTCCCCATGATTGGTCTATTATTGCTATTTTGATACCTTAAATGACCATCTATATGTCATAGGCATTAGTGGACATTTGTATCATCCTAACATCTCACTCATGCTAAGTTTTCAATCATGGTAGCCTATGGTGAGTGTGAGATGTATCCTAGAGGGTATTTGTATATACTTAACCATTATATTCATGCAATTCTATCAAGGTTAAGTATCATCCTAACAATCCTCATGATCATAAAGACATATATGTGTGAATTTCACATTATGATCATGAAATACATGTATTCATCAATTTTTAATCATGCATTAGGTATTATATCATGATAATAAGTAAAATATCACCTAAGGCATGATTTAACACTATATCTCATGATGATGTGCCAAATTTCAAAATCATAAATCATGATTGCACATATACATAGCAATTACATTAATTATCATGATATAAGCATTATTATCTATTTTTGGGCACATTATCATCACCCAACACTATTTCAAAAATATTGTCCCACCATCCTAAGTCAACCAAAAATATGATATAGGTCAAGTCCATATGGTTGACTATCCTAGGGTTTTTCTAACCCTTAAGGATGGATTTTGGAACCCAAAATAGGTTCTTTCCTATGGGGTTCACAAGATACTCCTTGGGGATCCATTTCCTAGCTATTACCTTCTTTTTATCTTGTCCCCTAGCAATTAGGCATTTATATGCCTTTTCATTTTTCTTTTCTTTATAACCTAGGCCTTTCTTATTAAAACTTGCCCTTTGGCTCCCAATTATCATATTCAATGTATTGGAGCCAATTGTGAATTTTTCTGGGGCTTTGGTTAAATAATCTACTTTCTCTCTTAAAGCCCTATTTTCCTCTATGCATGCATCATTAACATCAAAAGGCATATAGTTATCATGTGAGCATGCATCATTTAAGCTAGAAGAAATATTATCATTTAAGCATGCATTTTCTAAATCCTTAATTTGATCTAACATGCTCTTATTTTTCTTCTTTGCTCTAAATAAATCCTTAGTTAAGCTAGAAATCATAGAAACTATTTTACTAGGTGAAATATTGGTTACCATAGTTTTCATGTCCTCTTCTTCTTCGGATGAGGAGGTAGAGGAGGCTCCCCCTTCACTTGAGCTCTCTCCACTTGTGCTTTATTCTTCATTTTTGGGGGAGGAGCAATCCAAGTCATCAAATGCCATCAATGCTAGGTTGGTGACAAATGCATTTTCTTCCTCGGATGATGATGAAGATGAGGAGGAAGGGTCATCCCAAGTCTTTGCTTTGAATGCCTTGGCCTTTCCCTTTTCCTTTGCTTTCTTCTCCTCTTCCTTTTTCTTCTTGCTCCCATTTTTCTTCTTCTTTTCTTCCTTCTTTTTCCTTTCTTCCTTTCTCTTGTTTAGGAGGGGACAATTATCCCTTATGTGTCCCTCTCCTTGGTAATTGTAGCAAATGATTTTCCCCCTTTGTCTTCTACTCCTATCATTAGATTTATTAAATCTAAAACCTTTTAAAGCACGTCTTACCCTCCTTACCATATAAGCTTCTTCCGTGCTATCCATGGAGGAGGAGGAGGATGATTCATCATCATCGGAAGAGGGAATCTCCATCTTCATCTTCCCCTTATTTGCCATCAATGCTACTCCCCTTGAAGGTTGGATTCTAGGCTCTTCTTGTATTTCTTCAAGCCTTGTTTCGTGGAGCTCCATTGTTGAGAAGAACTCCTCCAAGGTGCTCACTTCTAAGTTCTTCGAAATATAGAAGGAGTCCACCATGGAGCTCCACTTTGAGGATCGCGAAAAGGCATCTATAGCCTTCATAACCATATCCCGGTTTGATAGCTTCTCACCTACACTTGACAAACCGGTTATAATTTTCTTGAAACGAGAATGTAAGGAAATTACCTTTTCTCCCTTTTCTAATTTAATGTTGTTGAGTTGGGAGCGGAGGAGATCTCTCCTTGCTAGCTTCGCCTCGGATGTGCCTTCATGAAGCTCAATTAGCTTCTCCCACATCTCCTTGGCACTTAGGCATTCTCCTATTCGGTTGATCTCTTGTTGGGGGAGCACATTGAAGAGATGATGCTTGGCTTTTGAGTTTGCAAGGTGCTCTTCCCTTTGCTTTTTGGTCCACCTAAATTTCTCTATTGGCTTCCCTTCTTCATCCCTAGGCAAAACGAAACCGGATTCAATTGTAATCATAATATCAAAATCCGTTTCGAAAAATACCTCCATTCGCTTTTTCCACCAAGCGAATTCCCCTTCAAACTTTGGTGGGTGAATGTTGGAGTCGGCCTTTTTTTTATGAAGTGCTTGTTGCGGCGGTTAGTCCTCGACAAGCGACTTGGCTCTGATACCACTTGTTGGGGATCGAACGGCCAGCTAGAGGGGGGTGAATAGCCCTCTTACGATGCATGTCGTAATTTGCTCGTCTACAATTAGATTAGCGCAAGCGGAAACAACAATACAAGCAAATTAAACAAATAAAGACAAAGCAAAGGAAAAAGACAATGCTAACACAATGTCGTAACGTGGTTCACGGCTACGCCGCTAATCCACGATCTCGATTCGTCCGAGGTGAATCACTCCTCGAAAGCCAATCACTATTGGTCTCTCCTTTGCACCAAGCTAGGTGGAGGTAACCTTTACAATCAAGATCACTCTTCTTACAATAAGAATGGAGTAAAAGCAAGTAAGAAGAGTTTAAAGCTTGTGGGGCACTTGGAAGATCACTTAGAGCATAAGCATTAGCCATCCAAAATCCCACACCCTCTCTTTTTATAGAGAGGAAGCTTTTCTTCCAGTTGGCCGCCACCAGTCGACTGCTGGCCTTGGCAGTCGACTGCCGCCACTCCAACGGCCTCCGAACACGTCGGATCCCGACCGTTGTAGTCCAACGGAACACTTGGCAGTCGACTGCTACCTCCGTAGTCGACTGCCCAGTCGGCTACGAGTGGTTATGTGGACAAACCCTTTCGACCACCGATCGATCACGCCTTAGAGTCGCTGATATCTTAATCGATCGCCACATATGGAAGTCGATCACGGGCCTCAAAACAACAATCGAATACCACCACCACGTTCGGAGCGAGCAATGATCGTCATTCCATGGTGACTAGTGTCGGGAAATCCCACCCGACACTTAGTAAAATGGCCAAGTTTCACCTTAGAGCTACTACCCCTTCCCGGGTTACATTCGCTCCCTCTCATCTCTCGGAGTCCTCGCCGGTTATCTTCGCCTCGCCACGCCCCTCATCAGCGCACGCCTCTGCAATGCTCCTTCGCATCTCTTGCCTCGAAGTCTACTTCCTCCGGCTTCACTCCAAGCTCCTCGTCTGGCGGTCCCTCGGATGCTCCAAGCGCACGGCTTCCGCAAAGCCATCCTTCACCGACTCAAGGACCGAGTCATGAGTTGTGAAACTCGCCACGGCTCCATGTGCGAATTACTAAGCCCTGCAAGACTCCAACGCACATATCAAATCACACTAACACCCTAACTTAAACCCTTTATCACACACATCAAAACCTTATCATGGAAAGAGATTGCCCTAACAATCTCCCCCTTTTTGATATGTGGCAATCCGTTTAAGTTAGGTAAAAACATTTGATAGAAATTCTAAGGTAAGAAAGCATGTAAACATAAACATGATATAGCAACATGCAACTCCCCCTTAATCCATGAAACTCTCTCTCCCCCTATCATAATTTACTTGAACATAATCATTTCTCCCCCTTTGACACCATCAAAAAGATTACACTAAGTTATAAACTGATGGCATCAAGTATAATAGAAGGAAAATACCAAAAATTAGTCTAAAACCTGAATTCGGCCTTAACTAGTCTGATGTTAAGCCACCAATGATCGTTCGGACTACCAATGATCGCACGCGAATTTCAGAACTTTCTGATTTTCGGACCGAACTTCAGAAATGCATTAAAAATTCCAAAAAATTTGAAAAATCATGAAATTTGGGAAACATATTTCTTGTAAGATTCTTTATCAGTGAAAAATAGGTCTTCATGATAAATCATTATATTTTCATGAATTTGCCAAAAATCCAAAAGGTTTAAAAACCACTAGGTTTTTGATCATGTGGGTATCAAGTTTAACACCTAGTTTTGGTTCCAATTGTTTCAAAACATGAATACATAGATTTTAGATTAAGAAATTGTTTTGAAAACATATGAAATATCCAACCATGATCTTTGAGCAATATGTTTATGAATTAAACATAAGCCTTCCCCATGATTGGTCTATTATTGCTATTTTGATACCTTAAATGACCATCTATATGTCATAGGCATTAGTGGACATTTGTATCATCCTAACATCTCACTCATGCTAAGTTTTCAATCATGGTAGCCTATGGTGAGTGTGAGATGTATCCTAGATGGTATTTGTATATACTTAACCATTATATTCATGCAATTCTATCAAGGTTAAGTATCATCCTAACAATCCTCATGATCATAAAGACATATATGTGTGAATTTCACATTATGATCATGAAATACATGTATTCATCAATTTTTAATCATGCATTAGGTATTATATCATGATAATAAGTAAAATATCACCTAAGGCATGATTTAACACTATATATCATGATGATGTGCCAAATTTCAAAATCATAAATCATGATTGCACATATACATAGCAATTACATTAATTATCATGATATAAGCATTATTATCTATTTTTGGGCACATTATCATCACCCAACACTATTTCAAAAATATTGTCCCACCATCCTAAGTCAACCAAAAATATGATATAGGTCAAGTCCATATGGTTGACTATCCTAGGGTTTTTCTAACCCTTAAGGATGGATTTTGGAACCCAAAATAGGTTCTTTCCTATGGGGTTCACAAGATACTCCTTGGGGATCCATTTCCTAGCTATTACCTTCTTTTTATCTTGTCCCCTAGCAATTAGGCATTTATCGGCATTTTCATTTTTCTTTTCTTTATAACCTAGGTCTTTCTTATTAAAACTTGCCCTTTGGCTCCCAATTAGGCAATTGTGAATTTTTCTAGGGCTTTGGTTAAATAATCTACTTTCTCTCTTAAAGCCCTATTTTCCTCTATGCATGCATCATTAACATCAAAAGGCATATAGTTATCATGTGAGCATGCATCATTTAAGCTAGAAGAAATATTATCATTTAAGCATGCTTTTTCTAAATCCTTAATTTGATCTAACATGCTCTTATTTTTCTTCTTTGCTCTAAATAAATCCTTAGTTAAGCTAGAAATCATAGAAACTATTTTACTAGGTGAAAGATTGGTTACCATAGTTTCCATGTCCTCTTCTTCTTCGGATGAGGAGGTAGAGGAGGCTCCCCCTTCACTTGAGCTCTCTCCACTTGTGCTTGATTCTTCATTTAGGTGGTTCCTCGGATGCTCCAAGCGCACGGCTTCTGCAAAGTCATCCTTCGCCGACTCAAGGACCGAGTCATGAGTTGTGAAACTCGCCACGGCTCCATGTGCGAATTACTAAGCCATGCAAGACTCCAACGCACATATCAAATCACACTAACATCCTAACTTAAACCCTTTGCCACACACATCAAAACCTTATCATGGCAAGAGATTGCCCTAACACACCATTGGTAGTCTTCAACTGAGTCTTCTAAGTATACCTCTTCAAATGTACTGGTTGCTTACAATAGCAATAGATGAACTGATCCAATAGATAATCTGACTTCACGTGTCTTCGTGATTTGCACTGCACGTACACAATCCCTTCAAAGTCTTTGTTCTGATTTTGCTGATATCCACGAGAACATCCTGATGATCTGCGGTTGGTCTTCTATAATCAAAAAATAGCTCAAAGCCTATGACTCTGATCTTGTTCCTTTATCCAACAGTCGGAGACTTCTGACTCTATTAAGTTGACCTGCAATATTTGCTAACCGGTCTCCAACTCTTAAACCCTTGTACGGAGTCATTTCTAAACTCCTGTCTCAATCCAACATCTTCCGGCAGGATCTGGTAGAAGATCCCGGCATCCTAATCCAACTATAAGCCAATAACTCTGGGTGGCTTAAATCATTCATTCATCTTCTTGAGCTATTAGATGGGCGTAACCTCTGCAAGTCTCATGACTCTGCACAGTACACTATTACTAACCGATCACCCTTTCTTGAAGCTCAAGAATTCCTTACAATGTGTCACTAAAAGTGACACAGGGGAATACTCTCTCTCAACATCACTAACCATGATCAAGTGATGTTTTATTTTCCAAAGGTTATTTTCTGCATTTTCTACCAAATACCGGCTTGATCCAGATAATGGTATACAACTAACTCTACTTCCTTTATATAACCCAAGTGAAGTACTCAAAAGTACCTTCAATGTTATACAACTCAGTACGAATGACTCAGGGATAAAATCCCTATGAAACACCTTAACCTAGCCTTTTGCTATCTGCATCAATAATAGTCTACTTGTCTTGTCCATTACCCAACAGGTAATGATTTGACTAGCATAATAAGTGAAAATCTCTAAGACTGTAGTCTCTGATTTCCACAATAAATGTGACGACTTGACTCCTATTTTTCGACTCGGTATTAGTCGGCCCTCAAAGGTAAATCACCTTTTCGACACAAGTTCAAGACTCACAGACTTAACAGGTCGTTTTCGGGGTCAACTCATACCACGGTTACAAACAATAACCAACACACTACAGGTTATTCCCTGTTATTATCATTAAAAGCATAGTCAACTAAAACCGGGAGTATAAACCCTAAAGATAACTCCAGTTGGCCACCATAGTGGACGACCCCTACTACAAGTCTACACAGGTGTCATAACTCTATTGTATACACCTACTGATCAAGTTTAGATAAATATCTACTAAACCATAAATTTTTCAGGAATTCTTACCTTGTGCTGCTTGGAGCTCAAGCCACTGTCCATCTTATCTCGAAAAATGAAAACCGAATAAATCGACTCCCGAGAATCCAAGACTCGACTCAAAACAACCTTGTATGGCATCGCAGAACCTAGGGCTCTGATACCACTAAAGTTGTCATGCCCCGAGAGCATGCTGTGCCGAAAAGCAAACGGACAACATCTCCCCTATACGTGGCAACATTTCGGGTTAATACAAGGCCCGTATGCCACAACAACAACAATATAAATATATATATATGAAAACAACAACTACACAAAATATAGCGGAAACATAATACAACATCTCAAACTATACACATGCATACCGGTATGACTAACACATCACAACATAGCGAAACTCGACAAAAATCCGAATCCACAATATAGTACATCACGAAAACTCCAAAAACAATACACTCATACGGAAAGCCCAACACAACCACCAGAGCCTCGGAGATGAGATGAGATGTCAGCCAGCGGTTCTCCAAGCCGTCACGAAGACTTCTACTTGTTACCTGGGCGACAGAAAAACCCAGGGTCCGTGGTGGTGGTGAGTAAAACTCAGCAGGTAATAGAAAAACATGTATATTTGTAATATCACATGTAATTCAACAACATAATCTAGAGGTACAACAGGTATATCAGCATAGTATATAAATACAAGCATATACCGTCTAACCAAATGAACAACGTAAAATGCAGACATACCTAAAGTCTGCTACGCTACTCTGATCCAACCTGAACATATATCCAACATATATATAATAGGAAGAGTAAGATCAACTCACAATATACTCAAGCTACAGGTCAAGGAATCTAATGGTCTGTCCAACACATATACCAGTATCCGACACAACCGTATAACATATGCAAGAAGCATGCATGAATATGATGTACAATCAAATGCAGCAAGCATAATACAATCAAATGCAACATCACAATAAGCATATATATATATATATAGACTGCATCTATATATATATTAATCTCAACCATCCATATATATATATATATATATATATATATATATGGTAATATGCAAAGCGCCATCAGATACGGCAATGCAACATGCATGGTCATGCCTGCTCACCCCTACTCGCTACCACGACCCTAGTGTGGCCAAGGTGGCACGATATGACAACTGTCCCAACTCACACCAACCACTGCTCTAGAGTAGCCGAGTTGACAGTATGATCAAGTAGCATATGAGCATAAAGAGTTCACTACACAATGGGGGTCCCTGCTGCTGGCCACTCCGACTAACACTACCAATGAGTGGTCGAGTACCACACACCCAGGACAACTACACGCAGCTCCAACTACCACCGTCTATAGTGGTAGAGTGCGGCAGAACGGATGCTCTGCCCTCACACCGATTACTCCTCCTATGAGTAACCGTGGAGGCAAGATGACTGGCAACCCTCTCAATCACAAGGGAGACCACGTCGCCAGCATGAATGCAATGTCTCACATACAGACATCCGCCATAGACTCGCTATTCTACAGAAAGTCATACTAATCAAATCAACGCACTCTCTATTTTGCAGAGAGTCGTACTCAACTGATCAACGAACTCTCTATCCTGTATAGAGTCGTACTCAACTGATCATAACTCTCTATCCAATAGAGAGTCGTACTCAACTGATCGACGCACTCTCTATCCTGTAGAGAGTCGTACTCGACTAATCATAACTCTCTATTGAATAGAGAGTTGTACTCAACTGATCGACGCACTCTCTATCATATAGAGAGTCGTACTCGACTAATCATATCAAGCTGGGACCACCGTTCCGTAGCGACACACTAATCACCCTTCACTTAACCATTACACAACACATGGTTGGTAACAAGTATGCAACATACGGGTGTTGGAAATAGATCCTACATTTAGGGAATTACCTACCCACAAATGACCTTTTTGCCAATTTATAAATTGGGTCATCACCCGTACTAACATTTAAACCCTACTAAACATCTAGGACAATTTATATCACATCTATAACTCCTAAATCATGTTAGGGAATATGTGATATCAACAATTGAGCATAAATACATCCAACGATAAGTTCAAGCATAAGATAATAAGAGCAGAGTCAAGGTAACATGATCATATAAGATAATCATGCATATAAATCTGTATGCATTAAAACTACCTAACCAGGGTAGGAATTACCCACCTGTTGATGTAGAGTATCTCGAAATATAATTTTCCTTCACGTAAAAGAATTGATCTCAATTCAAGATCCTCACATAACATAGAACATAATTAAGTTCTATCGTACATCGAATGATTGAATTGAATCCTATATCGATCATTATATACAAATCAATTGTCTCGATACTAATTAAAGTCTCGATCACACATCCAACATCACTCCGACTATATCACCGTAAGAATACACACTAGATCAAATTAACAATTCACAATAATCCAAATCAACACTCAAATCAATAATTAATTACTTCCCTTCCACATATCATTATTCACAAATCTTTCAGTATCAACCAACCACTGTAAACATGAACAACTCACCCATAACTATTAATCATCGAGTCAATACTAGTTCAACTATAACATAGTATACATCCATAGTTACAACACTTAACTTACAACTTTCCTATACTGCATATAACTCCACCATTACACTATTACCATCTATCCACAATCGGTATTCTCTAATAGAACAACCTCGTTCGCCAGCTATTAAACATCAATTCACTAAGATATCCACTATAATTATCATACCACAATCCAAGCATCAGATACACCAATGAAGAACTTACCCACTCGAGTCTTCTCTCACAAACAGTCGCACAACCGACAAATTCTCCAACACCAACCCACGTCACAGGACATGCACAACCCCCACATCACAAATAAAACCCTTCACAGCCTCACACAGCTGGTGCTCCTTGCTCACAGTCGACTCCATCGACAGGAAATCCACCCCATAGATCACACGACTGCCAATCGATCCACAAAATCACATACACAGAAAAGAAAGAGGGAGATGGATTATGCTTACCAGCCTTGGACTCCACCGGCAGCCACTTCCCTCTTATCCTCTTGTTCAATCCGCCGGAAAAACCACTGCAAAAACAGATCCTCGTTCAACCAAAGGTAAATCATAGCAGGGGATTAGACAAGGAGAAGTCGACACCCTTACCTAATTCCGACGATCTTCGGCAAAGAAAATCCTCAAAACTGGCAGCCCCCCCTCCTCATGGATGCACAACCCCGGCGACAATCAGCTACGGTAGCCCACTCGTTCTCGAAGAGGGCCTCACCCGACTGCTAGGTCGACGTTCTGCCCTCCAACCGTACCTCTCACCAGAAGGAGCCATCTGCGGTCACGGGATCACGGAGAAGCAAGGCATCAACCTCCTTCCCCTCCGATCGGTTTTCCCATCAAGAAGCCATCGAGGCTGTCCGTGTTGGCCGGAGACAACGCCTGGCAGTGAAGAAGCGACGGAGCGAGTCTCGGTCGGGCGATGGCGGCGAAGAAACAAGGCAGAGGGGAAAGGAGAGATCGGGATCGGGAAATAAGAAGTCACGAATAAATAACCGTCGGGAATGAGAAGTCGCGAACAGGATTAAGATTAATTAGTCTAAACAGGCTTTACAAAAGCCTGTTTGCTTTATCCCCATAAAATATCTATAAAATTTTGGTTTAAATCCAGAAAAATTTCTAAAAATTCCTAAAAAAATTCCATAAAATAAATAATTTATCAATTAACGAGGAATATAATTTTATTATATATATATATATATATATATATATATATATATATATATATATATATATATATATATTCGATATTTTACATTCTCCCCCACTAATAAATTTTGGTCCCCAAATTTCGTACTAACATGCAAAATTACTTCAAGCAAGTTTCCGAAAGGACCATATACCTTCCTCAAGTGAACAGATGAGACTATCGAGCTCGTATAGTGTCTTCCAGCTCCCAAGTAGCCTCCTCATCAATATGATTTTGTCATCCAACCTTTATGAGCCGGATGGTTTTGTTCTACAACTGACGCTCGTTGCGACTAGGAATACCCACAGAAATCTCCTTGTAAGTCGCATTAGAATGAGGTAGAATCGGAACCTCTTTCAGAACATGGTCAGATAGCGGCGCGTATTTCGCCAGCATAGAAACAAGAAATACATTGTGAACACCCGCAAGTGTCGGATGTAAAGCCAACCGATAAGCTACACCTCCATAATCTATGACACAAGATCTAAATAAATCCTCCAACGTCTAAATGATACACTCAGACTGTTCATCTTTCTGCAGATGAAACGTTGGACTAAGCCGAAGCTCTGTGCCCATAGTCTGGTGCAGACTCTGCCAAAATCGCAAGGTAAATCACGAATCTCTATCCGATATGGTACTTAAAAGTACCCCATGCAATCTGATAATCTTTAGGTAATACAACGTTGCCGGATGGTCCAACGAGTACGACCCATGAATAGGAAGGAAATGAGCTGATTTGGTCAGTCGATCCATAATCACCCAAATCACATCATGCCCTTTACAGGTTCTAGGTAATCCCGTAACGCAATCAATCGTGATATACTCCTACTTCCATTCCAGAATCGGAATTTTCTAGAGCAATCCAGCGAGTTTCTGATGTTCAGCCTTCACCTACTGGCATACTAAACATCGAGCAACAAAATCTGCTATAACTCTCTTTAAACCATTCCACCAGTATAAACGTTTCAACTCTCGGTACATCTGAGTACCACCAAGGTATATAGCCCATCTCGAATGATGGCTTTCTGTAGCAACTCTTCCTTAAACACGACAACTCCAGAACCCACTATCCTTATCAGAGACGGAGAATTATTTTCTCAAAAGAGGATTCCATCAACCATTCAAAATCCACTCTACCACACACTCTGTAAGTGCATGGAAGACTATAGCGATCAATCTCACTTGTTACAACTGTTTGCGTACCAGCAACTCTATAGTAGCTACCCAGTAGCTAGTCAAAACTCCATGAGCACTTCTGCTCCATATCACTACAAATCTAAATAATAACTACTAAAGTCACGTCATGTATATGAAAGTCTATCTCGTAGTTTCTTAACTGTCGTAAGCATAAGGCACGCCTCATTCAACTACATTGGAATCGCTCCGATCCCTGAAATTATTCATCCGCGTACAACCTCCTTTTTATATACTCCGGAAGGATTAAATATTACTTTCGTAAAAGTTAACCGTCATTTAGGTCCTGTAAACTGGTTTCACCAGCTTCCGACTAAATTATTTCCAACATCACCTTTGTCAAACAAGTCTGTGGTATAGTAATGCTAAGACATTCTATCCACATCTACAGTACTAACCAAACCATACAAGGCAAACCACCATCTACGGTTGTCGAGTGCGTAACTCCAACTACCACAATCAATAGTGGCCAGGTTACGTAACTCCAACAACTACAAACTGATCCAATCATGTCCAGGATACACGATTCTCAAATTCATGGATAACTAAATCGTTAAATACGTCTAATATCATTAACAATAGCTCGTAAATTCATACTAAGTATGAAATGTCATCCTTCATACACCTGCATCCTATTTACTCTAAGCTGATGATATATCAATCATCACAACGACAATGATAATTGTATGACATCATGTCACTACGATATCAATACTCCAGTCGTAAACCAACCCTAGAGTATACATAGGAGTCCTTAGCTGATCTAAATAGATCATTTATCCACAACGAAGGATATTGATTTACAACAACTATTGTATTCATCATTGATAATCTATGCATAATCTCAAAGGTTCATCTCTCTTTCAACAAAGAGTTCCGGATCTTCTCAAGGAGGAATACTGGGATAGATAAATATCCCTTCCAACTTCTCCTATAATTACAACTTACATTCTTCCAATTTCTATAATGTTTAGCAACACTGATACCAACAAAACTATCACTCGATATGTGATCTTCGATACCAGAACTATTTCCGCAATCATTTTGATCGCCTACTCCACTTGCCTATGCAACGGCAAGCCTTGGAGTTCATCCGAAACTACATCCGAATTCTCTCAAAATATACACACATCCGAGAGCATATCGTACTATACTTCCAATAATTTGACCATCCGTAAGGATATGTCTACAGTAAAAGTATGTCTATCAAAGTCTAAGGGCCTCCCTTTACTTCTTAATTGTTGGTCCACTTCTCACCTGACGGTAGAGATACCACCGACCCACAAGTTGATGTATAGGAACCCTTTTAATCCAACTGAGAATGTTCTAGACACAGATACCTGTAACTACAAGCATCTCTCAATATACTAACCTTGAGGGTAAACTAAAGTGATACCCTGAACGATCAATTATCTGTCGATCCGATCCAAAAGGCTCCCCGCAGGTCTCGACCTTTCTCCGAACAGAACCAGATCAGATCCAACAATTTGCGACAAAGCGGTCACATTTCTGCGATGAATGCCTCGGGGATTTTTCCTAGATCATCTAATCCCATCCCTAAATCCTACGAGCTGCAACTGTAGAATACAAAATAGATACAACCATCGTCGTATACTCTCTCCTCTGTATAAATCAAATCACATCTGGAGGTAACTGTTGTTGTCTGCATGAGTCTTCTACGATGTCTTCTGCTGATACTGCTGCGTAAATCACTTCCCTTGAAGGGAAGTATCATGGAACTCCACCCATGCCTGATGTAGTAGGGTGCTGCTGATGAGATAACCCAATCTTCTGTGCTGATATCTGCTGTCGAGACGGAGCATCATCCTCTCGGAACACCATTGGTAGTCTTCAACTGAGTCTTCAAAGTATACCTCCTCAAATGTACTGGTTGCTTACAATAGCAACAGATGAACTGATCCAACAGATAATCTGACTTCACGTGTCTTCGTGATATGCACTGCACGCACACAATCTCTTCAAATTCTTTGTTCTGATTTTGTTGATATCCATGAGAACATCCTGATGATCTGTGGTTGGTCTTCTATAATCAAAAAATAGCTCAAAGCCTATGACTCTGATCTTGCTCCTTTATCCAATAGTCGGAGACTTTTGACTCTATTAAGTTGACCTGCAATATTTGCTTACCGGTCTCCAACTCTTAAACCCTTGTACGGAGTCAATTTTAAACTCCTGTCTCAATCCAACGTCTTCCGACAGGATCTAATAGAAGATCACAGCATCCTAATCCAACTATAAGTCAATAACTCTGGGTGGCTTAAATCATCCATTCATCTTCTTGAGCTATTAGGTGGTCGTAACCTCTGCAAGTCTCACGACTCTGCACAGTACACTATTACTAACAGATCACCCTTTCTTGAAGCTCAAGAATTACTTACAATGTATCACTAAAAGTGACACGGGGGAATACTCTCTCTCAACATCACTAACCATGATCAAGTGATGTTTTATTTTCTGAAGGTTATTTTCTGCATTTTCTACCAAATACCGGCTTGATCCCGATAATTGTATACAACTAACTCTACTTCCATTGTATAACCCAAGTGAAGTACTCAAAAGTACCTTCAAAGTTATACAACTCAGTACGAACAACTCAGGGATAAAATCCCTATGAAACAACTTAACCTAGCCTTCCGTTTATCTGCATCAACAATAGTCTACTTGTGTTGTCCATTACCCAACAGGTAATGATCTGACTAGCATAATTAGTGAAAATCTCTAAGACTGTAGTCTCTGATTTCCACAAGAAATGTGACGACTTGACCCTTGTTTTCTGACTCGGTATCAGTCGGCCCTCAAAAGTAAATCACCTTTTCGACACAGGTTCAAGACTCACATACTTAACAGGTCATTCCCGTGGTCAACTCATCCCACAGTTTCGAACAATAACCAACACACTACAGGTTATTCCCTATTATTAACATTAAAAGCATAGTCAACTAAAACCGGGAGTATAAACCCTAAAGATAACTCCAGTTGGCCGCCTCAGTGGATGACCCCTACTACAAGTCTACACAGGTGTCATAACTCTACTGTATACACCTACTGATCAAGTTTAGATAAATATCTACTAAACCATAAATTTTTCAGGAATTCTTACCTTGTGCTGCTTGGAGCTCAAGTCACTGTCCATCTCATCTCGAAAAACCAAAACCGAATAAATCGACTCCCGAGAATCCAAGACTCGACTCAAAACAACCTTGTATGGCATCTCAGAACCTAGGGCTCTGATACCACTAAAGTTGTCTCGCCCCGAGAGCATGCCGTGCCGAAAAGCAAACGGACAGCATCTCCCCTGTATGTGGCAACATTTCGGGTTAATACAAGGCTCATAGGCCACAACAACAACAATATACATATATATATGAAAACAACAACTACACAAAACACAGCGGAAATATAATACAACATCTCAAACTATACACATGCATACCGGTATGACTAACACATCACAACATAGTGAAACCTCGACAAAAATTCGAATCCACAACATAGTACATAATGAAAACTCCAAATACAATACACTCATACGGAAAGCCCAACACAACCACCAGAGCCTCGAAGATGAGATGAGATGTTAGCCAGCGGTGCACCAAGCCGTCACGAAGACTTCTACCTGTTACCTCGGCGACAGAAAAACCCGGGGTTCGTGGTGGTGGTGAGTAAAACTCAACAGGTAATAGAAAAATATGTATATATGTAATATCACATGTAATTCAACAACATAATCTAGAGGTACAATAGGTATATCAGCATAGTATATAAATACAAGTATATACCGTCTAACCAAATAAACAAAGTAAAATGCATACATACCTGAAGTCTACTATGCTACTCTGATCCAACCTGAACATATATCCAACATATATATAACAGGAAGAGTAAGATCAACTCACAATATACTCAAGCTACAGGTCAAGGTATCTAATGGTCTGTCCAACACATATACCAGTATCCGACCCAACCGAATAACATATGCAAGAAGCATGCATGAATATGATGTACAATCAAATGCAGCAAGCATAATACAATCAAATGCAATATCACAATAAGCATATATATATATATAGACTGCATCTATATATATATTAATCTCAACCATCCATATATATATATATATGGTAATATTTAAAGTGCTATCAGATACGACAATGCAATATGCATGGTCATGCCTGCTCACCCCTACTAGCTACCACGACCCCAGTGTGGCCAAGGTGGTACGACATGACAACTGTCCCAACTCACACCAACCACTGCTCTAGAGTGGCTGAGTTGGCAGTATGATCAAGTAGCATATGAGCGTAAAGAGCTCGCTACACAACGGGGTCTCTGCTACTGGCCACTCCGACTAACACGACCAATGAGTGGTCGAGTACCATGCACCCAGGACAACTGCACGCAATTCCAACTACCACCATCTATAGTGGTAGAGTGCGGCACAACGGATACTCTGCCCTCACACCGGTTACTCCTCCTATGAGTAACCGTGGAGGCAGGATGACTGGCGACCCTCTCAACAAAAAGGGAGACCACGTCGCCAGCATGCATGAAAATGATATGAATGCAATGTCTCACATACTAATTAGATCAACGCACTCTCTATCCTGCAGAGAGTCATACTCAACTGATCAACGGACTCTCTATCCTGTAGAGAGTCGAACTCAACTGATCATAACTCTCTATTCAATAGAGAGTCGTACTCAACTGATCGACGCACTCTCTATCCTGTAGAGAGTCGTACTCGACTGATCATAACTCTCTATCCAATAGAGAGTCATACTCAATTGATTGACGCACTCTCTATCCTATAGAGAGTCGTACTCTACTAATCATATCAAGCTGGGACTACCGGTCCGTAGCGACACACTAATCACCCTTCACTTAACCATTACACAACACATGGTTGGTAACAAGTATGCAACATACGGGTGTTGGAAATAAATACTACATTTAGGGCAATACCTACCCACAGATGACCTTTTTGCCAATTTATAAATTGGGTCATCACCCGTACTAACATTTACACCCTACTAAACATCTAGGCCAATTTATATCACATCTATAACTCCTAAATCATGATAGGGAATATGTGATATCAACAATTGAGCATAAATACATCCAACGATAAGTTCAAGCATAAGTTAATAAGAGCAGGGTCAAGGTAACATGATTATATAAGATGATGATGCATATAAATATATATGCATTAAAACTACCTGACCAAGGTAGGAATTACCCACCTGTTGATGTAGAGTATCTCGAAATATAATTTGCCTTCACGTCCAAGAATTGATCTCGATTCAAGATCCTGCACATAACATAGAACATAATTAAGTTCTATCGTACATCGAATGATTGAATCGAATCCTATATCGATCATTATATACAAATCAATTGTCTCGATACTAATTAAAGTCTCGATCACATATCCAACATCACTCCGGCTATATCATCGTAAGGATACACACTAGATCAAATTAACAATTCACAATAATCAAAATCAACACTCAAATCAACAGTTAACTACTTCCCTTCCACATATCATTGTTTACAAATCTTTCGGTATCAACCAACCACTGTAAACATGAACAACTCACCCATAACTATTAATCATCGAGTCAATACTAGTTCAACTATAACATAGTATACATCCATAATTACAACACTTAACTTACAACTTTCCTATACTGCATATAACTCCACCATTACACTATTACCATCTATCCACAATCGGTATTCTCTAATAGAACAACCTCGTTCGCCAACTATTAAACATCAATTCACTAAGACATCCACTATAATTATCATACCACAATCCAAGCATCTGATAAACCGATGAAGAACTTACCCACTCGAGTCGTCTCTCACAAATAGTCGCACAACCGACAAATTCTCCAACACCAGCCCACATCACAGGACATGCACAACCCCCACATCACAGATAAAACCCTTCACTCACTGTGCTCACTTGCTCCACACAGACTCCATCGACATATCTACCCTACATATCACAAAATCACATACACACAAAAGAAAGAGGGAGATGGATTATGCTTACCAGCCATGGACTCCACCAGCAACCACTTCCCTCTTAACCTCTTGTTCAATCCACCGGAAAATCTACTGCCAAAATAGATCCTCGTTCAACCAAAGGCAAATCATAGCAGGGGATTAGACAAGGAGAAGTCGACGCCCTTACCTAATTCCGACGATCTCCGGCAAAGCAAATCCTCAAAATCGGCAGCCCCCCTCCTCACGGACTCACAACCCCGGCGACAATCGGCTAGGGTAGCCCACTCGTGCTCGACGTTCTGCCCTCCAGTCGGACCTCTCACCGGAAGGAGCCATCGGTGGTCACGGGATCACGGAGAAGCAAGGCGTCGACCTCCTTCCCCTCCGATCGGTTTTCCCACCAAGAAGCCGTCGAGGCTGTCCGTGGTGGCCGGAGACAACGTCTGGCAGTGAAAAAGCGACGAAGCGAGTCTCGCTCGGGCGATGGCGGCGAAGAAACGAAGCGGAGGGGAAAGGAGAGATCGGGATCGGGAAATAAGAAGTCGCGAACAGGATTCAGATTAATTAGTCTAAACAGGCTTTACAAAAGCTTGTTTGCTTTATCCCCATGAAATATCTATAAAACTTCCATTTAAATCCAGAAAAATTTCTAAAAATTCTTGAAAAAATTCCACAAGATAATTTATAAATTAAATATTAATATATATATATATATATATATATATATATATATATATATATATATATATTGGTATTTTACATTCTTCCCCCACTAATAAAAGTTTGGTCCCCAAATTTCGTACTAACATACAAAATTACTTCAAGCAAATTTCCGAAAGGACCACATACCTTCGTCAAGTGAATAGATGAGACTATCGAGCTCGGATAGTGTCTTCCAGTTCCCAAGTAGCCTCCTCATCAATATGATGCTGCCATCCAACCTTTATGAGTCGGATGGTTTAGTTCTACAATTGACGCTCATTGCGACCAGGAATATGCACTGAAATCTCCTCGTAAGTCGCATTAGACTGAGGTAGAATCAGAACCTCTTTCAGAACATGGTCAGATCGCGGCGCGTATTTCCCCAGCATAGAAACATGAAATACGTTGTGAACACCCGCAAGTGTCGGAAGTAAAGCCAATCGACAAGCTACACCTCCATAATCTATGACACAAGATCTGAATAGATCCTTCAACGTCTAAATGATACACTCAGACTATTCATCTTTCTACGAATGAAACGTTGCACTAAGCCGAAGCTATGTGCCCATAGTCTAGTGCAGACTCTGCCAAAATCGTGAGGTAAATTGCGAATCTCTATCTGATATGGTACTTAAAAGTACCCCACACAATCTGATAATCTTTCAGTAATACAACGCTGCCGGATGGTCCAACGAGTATGACCTATGAATAGGAAGGAAATGAGCTGATTTGGTCGGTCGATCCATAATCACCCAAATCGCATCACGCCCTTTACGGGTTCTAGGCAATCCCGTAACGCAATCAATCGTGATATGCTCCCACTTCCATTTCAGAATCGGAATTTTCTAGAGCAATCCAGCGAGTTTCTGATGTTCAGCCTTCACCTACTGGCATACTAAACATCGAGCAGCAAAATATGCTATAACTCTCTATATACCATTCCACCAGTATAAACATTTCAACTCTCGGTACATCTGAGTACCACCAAGGTATATAGCCCATCTCGAATGATGTGCTTTCTATAGCAACTCTTCCTTAAACACTGCAACTCCGAAACCCACTATCCTTATCAGAGGCGGAGAATTATTTTCTCAAAAGAGGAGTCCATCAACCATTCAAAATCCACTCTACCACACACTCTGTAAGTGCATGGAAGACTATAGCGATCAATCTCACTTGTTACAACTGTTTGCGTACCAACAACTCTATAGTAGCTACCCAGTAGCTAGTCAAAACTCCATGAGCACTTCTCCTCCATATCACTACAAATCAAAATAATAACTACTAAAGCCACTTCATGTATATGACAGCCAATCTCGTAGTTTCTTAACTGTCGTAAGCATAAGGTATGCCTCATTCAACTGCATCGGAATCACTCCGATCCCTGAAACGATGCATCCGCATAAAACCTCATTTTTATCCACTCCGGAAGGATTAACTAATACTTGCGTAAAAGTTAACCGCCATCTAGGTCCTATAAACTGGTTTCACCAGCTTCCAACTAAATTATTTCCAACATCACCTTTGTCAAACAAGTCTGTGGTATAGTAATGCTAAGACATTCTATCCACATCTACAGTACTAACCAAACCATATAAGGCAAACCACCATCTACGGTGGTCGAGTGCGCAACTCCAACTACCACAATCAACAGTGGCCAGGTTACGCAACTCCAACAACCACAAACTGATCCAATCATATCCAGGATACACGATTCTCAAATTCATGGATGACTAAATCGTTAAATACATATAATATCATTAACAACAGCTCGTAAATTCATACTAAGTATGAAATGTTGTCCTTAATACACCTGCATCCTATTTACTCAAAGCTTATGATATATCAATCATCACAACGACAATGATAATTGTCTGACATCATGTCACTACGATATCAATACTCCAGTCGTAAACCAACCCTAGAGTATACACAGGTGTCCTTAGCCGATCTAAATAGATCATTTATCCACAACGAAGAATATTGATTTACAACATCTACTGTATTCATCATCGATAATCAATGCATAATCTCAAAGGTTCATCTCTCTTTCAACAAAGAGTTTCAGATCTTCTCAAGGAGGAATACTGGGATAGATAAATATCCCTTCCAACTTCTCCTATAATTACAACTTACATTCTTCCAATTTCTATAATGTTTAGCAACACTGATACCAACAAAACTATCACTCAATATGTGATCTTCGATACCAAAACTATTTCCGCAATCTTTTCGATCACCTACTCCACTTGCCTATGCAACGGCAAGCCTTGGAGTTCATCTGAAACTACATCCGAATACTCTCAGATTATACGCACATCCAAGAGCATATCGTACAATACTTCCAACAATTTTACCATCCGTAAGGATATGTCTACAGTAAAAGTATGTCTATCAAAGTATAAGGGCCTCCCTTGACTTCTTAATTGTTGGTCCACTTCTCACCTGACGGTAGAGATACCACCGAGCCACAAGTCAATGTATAGGTTGTTGGGTTTCCGGTACCGCGGCGAGTGTGTGTGTTCGAACATGTTTCGTAAACATATGCACAGCGGAAGGAATAAAATAATAAATATAATTTATTACAACACACACACCACACGCATGCATAGTACAACATGTGTTGACATAATCGTAAATTCAAATTTTGCAATAAAAGGAAATTTATACTACGTATACCTGACGTATCACGTGCAGCGGGAAAGGCATCAACCGGAGCGATCCTCGCTAGAATTGCCTCTATCCGTATCCACGCCGAGTAACTTCGGGATGACTTCACAAAGTCACGAGCCTCGTGTTGAAGATGATGTGATCGAGAGAAGATCATGATCCGAATCAAAATTCGGATCCAAAACGAGTCCTCAAAAACTCGCTTCTCCGGAGAGGTATTCGTCAACCGTTTGACGAATCCTTCGTCCTCCACCTATGAGGATTACCGGAGATCAAATCCCCGGCAAGGCTACTACTGTCGGAGCTCCAAACGTCGTCCAAATGATGCTCCGACAAGAAGGAAATAAGCTATCCAGAAAACTGGACAGCTTTGGTGGAGGAATAGGGGCCGGCCAAATAAGGAAGGTTGAAGCTCACCTTGTCGCAGGACCCAAAGGAGATCACCGGAGCTCCTCTGGCAGCAGCTCGACGCCGGCAAGGGTAGAGGACGGTAGCTACTGGATGTTGGCAAGGGGCTTTGGGCGGTGGTGGGCGGTGGTGGGCGGTGGTGGGCGGCGGTAGGAAGTTAGCGTCGACCACTTGGAGAAGAGGGAGAGGGTGGGCGGCAACTTTAGGGTTGCAAGGATTAGGGCTTAACAAAAACCCTTAAGCCCTATTTTATAGAGAACAAATTCTCTTAATGGTTATCGGATCATAACCAAAAGCCCGTTAACCCGCTCCATTAATTTAAGTTAAAAAAAACCAAACCATGATGGTTTATTTTAAGTTAAAATGAACCGAACCAACTTTGGTTCATTCGTTTAAAACAAACCAAACCCCTTTGGTTTATTCTCCTCCATTGGATTAGAACCAAACCAATTTGGTTCATCCATCATGTCTTCATAAGACACGGCCCATCCAAGCTTCCATTGCGACTGAAACGATTTCATGCTCGCTTCTTGTTTGGTCCAACCAAACCTAGTTTCTCTCGGTCTGAGAATCTCATTCTCAAGCTTGTTTTAAATCCTTCGGATTACGCTCGTTGTGCTTGTTACGAAATAGGTTCTCGGTTCATTTTGGCCGTCTATAATTAACCCTTAATTATAGAATGATCATGAGTGGCACCTAATAGTACATCATGATCCCCAATTAACCGAAAAGATCAACGGTTGATCCAAAACTATTTCTGAAACTCTTCAGTAGCTCGAATGAATCATGCCTCATTCCCTTCACTCATCTTATACCCACTTGGTTCAGGACATGGTCTATAGTGTCAGTCCCCACTAGGCTGACTACGTCACACCTAGCCCAAGTATCATTTCCTCATCTTATAGATTCTAGTTACTGCACATGTATCGAAGAGTACCTTACTCAAAACATGTAATGCTTTGGCAAAAGACTTTAGTAACAATCCGACTAGAGGCCATGGGTATACATCTCCTCGCAAGGAGTGGTGAATTCTTTATAGGTTTTTCAAACACCTTCAATCACTTCGACTTATACCCAATCATCCCGGGTCCACATCTCCTCAGAGATGCTTGCTTAAGATGTCAAAACATAAGTCTTCATGATCAAGATGACTTGAATACTGCAAGTCAAAGGAACATCGCACTTAAGCTGCAGTAAGAACTTCATTGACATATCTATATATGCAGAGAACCATATGAAGTCTTACGGCTGGTCACTCCAATGAACTAGTTATCATAACTAGCATCCACGATTAACTCCGGACATCACAATATCTCCGGCCAGTGACAATCAACTGCTTGGATACACCAAGGAGTATACCTCGTGCTAGTCTCAACAGAATCAATGGTGTCCAAATCCATCAATTCATCGACTAGGGATAATTCTGATACATCACAATTACACATGTAGAGATACTCACTAGTTGTGATCCAATCACAAATTCTCTCATGTTGTGAATCGTATCGTGGTCATTCAGTAAATGAGTTTAAGATCTAATCAAATACATGAAAACATGTATACTCAAATAGTGAATCTTCATTTATCATATAAATGGTTCAAACATAAGACGATTGCCTTAGGACATCTCTCATATATTACTAACAAACTCCCACATGGCCTAATGCCAATCGCTACGGTATCCAATACCATAAGCTCTAACATGACCCTCAAACTTACTTTGAGGTAATGCCTTAGTCAAAGGATCTGCTAAGTTCCTTTCAGTGGGGATTTTTTCGATTTGTATTTCCTTCCTACTGATGATCTCTCTGATCAGATGATAGCGGCGAAGCACATGTTTGGATCGTTGATGAGACCTTGGCTCTTTCGCCTATGCAATTGCTCCATTGTTGTCACAGTAGACCGGTATTGCTTCAACAATGGCTGGAATCACACCAAGTTCATAAATGAACTTCTTAATCCAAACCGCTTCCTTTGCTACTTCCGAAGCTGCAATGTATTCTGTCTCAGTGGTAGAATCCGCTACAGTGTCTTGTTTTGAACTTTTCCAACTCACTGCGCCCCCATTCAAGGTGAACACATATCCAGACTGAGACCTGGAATTATCCTTGTCTGTCTGGAAGCTAGCATCCGTATACCCGCGTATCACCATGTTCCCTTCTCCATATATTAGGAATACATCCTTAGTTCTTCTTAAGTACTTAAGGATTGTCATAACAGCCACCCAATGATCCATTTCTGGATCAGACTGGTATCTACTCGTGACACTCAGAGCATACGATACATCAGGCCTCATACATAACATAGCATACATGATAGATCCTATTGTGGATGCATAGGGAATCTTACTCATGCAAATCCTCTCATCTTCTGTGCGCGGACACATAGACTTCGAAAGGTGTATCCCATGTCTGATGGGTAGGAAACCTTTCTTAGATTTCGACATGCTAAACCTCTTTAGCACTCGGTCTATATATGTAGACTGCGAAAGACCAAGCAACCGTTTCGATCTATCTCTATAGATATTAATCCCGAGGATGTAGGTTGCTTCTCCCAGGTCTTTCATGGAGAATGTCTTGGATAACCAAATCTTAATTGACTGTAAGACTGAAACATCGTCTCCTATAAGTAATATGTCATCGACATACAATACTAGGAACACGACTGCACTCCCACTAACCTTCTTGTACACACAAGGTTCGTCTAGATTTTGTGAGAAATCAAACTTTTTGATTGTCTCATCAAAACGGATATTCTAGCTCCTGGATGCTTGCTTCAATTCATATATGGACCATCGCAATTTGCATACCTTGGTTTTATCAACCGATGTGAAACCCTCAGGTTGTATCATATACACGTCCTCGAGCAGGTTTCCATTAAGGAAAGCTGTTTTCACATTCATCTGTCATATCTCATAATCATAATGAGCCGCTATGGCCAGGAGCATCCGAATGGATTTAAGCATAGCTACAGGCGAATAGGTTTCGTCATAATCAACACCTTGTTTTTGACGATATCCTTTCGCCACTAATCTAGCCTTAAAGGTAATCACATTACCATCCATATCGGTTTTCTTCTTGAAAACCCACTTGCACCCTTTAGGCTTGATGCCTTCAGGTGGGTCAACCAAGTTCCAAACTTGGTTTTCATAAATGGAATCCATTTCCGACTTCATGGCATCAAGCCACTTATCCCTTTCTGAACTTATCAGCACTTCTTCATAACTGGTAGGCTCCTCATCATCAATGAGTAACACGTCATTCGATTCACTTACGAGAAATCCATATCTCTCAGGAATGTTGCATGTTCTACCAGATCTACGAAGATGTGGTGTTTCAATAGGTCCAGCCGATTGCTCATCACTATGAGTTATCTGTTTGTATGAGCCCTTAGTGCCAATTATGAGATGATTGGTGAGGGAGACTTTTGTATTATATTCTTGCATTAATAAAGGCAAAGATTGATTATTATATTTCTTTATGTGTATGCTACTAAATAAATATAATAATGCCCATGAATAGTAGGCTATTATCTCAGATATCAATTGGTAGAATTGATTATGAGAAGCTGTAGAGAACACTATTCTTAAATATTCCTAGTCGAGTATTGTATTAATAGACAAGGGCTATATTGATACATTGAGACTAGCATGTAGGTCAATGGATGACTTGATCTCATAAGTCATGGATATGTGATATCACATTGATACATGGGTATATATATAGGAGACTATATATACTGAATTGACCCACCATGAGAAAGTATCATGGATCGTTATATGAGTGTCATATACTTTCTCATGTGACTATTGGTGTAAATAGTCCTTAGACCTGAAGTCACTATGGTTCCCTACATAAGGAGTTATGTACTTTGGTATCGTCTAATGTCACACCGTAATTGGGTGACTATAACAGCGATCACTGAGTATGTATCGAATTATACGGAGGGATATGAGTGATGTAGATGGGATCCATCCCTCCCATATGACGGGAGTGATATCTTTGGCCTCTTGATAGAGTAGGACCACGAAATGCATGGTCATGCTCAAATGAGTCAATATGAGATATTGAGCTCATTTGTTTGAGTGAGTCTACTTGGGGATCAAGAAAAATAAAGATTGATAAGAGGGTGACACGGTCTATGCCTCATTGATCGATCTGAGATATCAAGGATAGAAGGACACTGTCATATGATAATAGTCACGGAAGAGGTTGTCGGATCTCGACATTCTCATCACTTGGGTAGCAATGATGTATTGCTAGATGCCGCTCATTTCTTATGTATCTAAAATGGTTTTGGATACATTGCCAACGTTATGAGAGCCTATAGGGTCACACACAAAGAACATATTATTTTGGAGAGGAAATCATTTTGGTTTGACTAAAATGAATTATTAGTTAATTGGATTAACTAGAATGAGTAAGACTCATTACTTGGCTAAATTTGAGTTGGATTCAAATTGGTTTATGTTTAGTTAGACTCAAGTCAAACCAAGAGAAGAAGGCTAAAATGATTAATCATAATTAATCATGTAATACACGAATTAATCATGTAATACACGAATTAATAATGTAATACACGAATTAATAAATGGGGTTTTAAATGGGATTTAAAAGCTCATTAATGTGCATTTAATGAGCATTAATTGACTTCCTTTCTTTTACCATGGAGAATAAGGAAGTGCATTTAATGTCTCATTAAGGTGTATTATTGTTTCTTCTTCTTCTTCAACATGAGAATGAAAAACAAATTTAATCTGATTTATTTTATTCTTAAAAAGCCAAGTATAGAGTGAAAAGAGAGACCTTGGCGTGGTTGCTAGCACAACTGAAAGGGTTTACCTCTTTTCTCCAAGATCGTGTGTGTGTGCACCGTAGAGGCGTGGACATTCTGACCACGCTGAGATCCGCAAGTGTTGCTGACTTGAATTCGAAGGGCACGCTTCGAAGGTAATCTCGATTCCTATAGGATAGAATCGATAATAGAAACGAGTATGTTTTTTTTGCTTGGATCTCTGGAGAGATCCTAAGTTTTCCGCTGCGAATTTTGTTTATTGCTCGGGATCCCTACAGTGGTATCAGAGCCACTTGTGAAAAAAATGGTACACGTTTTTTTTTGGATGTTTTATGTGATATAAACATGAGATTAGTTTTATTATGTTTTTTTGCCGACTTCTGTATATGTCCGAGTTGATTTAGCCAAGCGGATAGTCAGAGTGGGCTGAATCAAGTCGGATGGTGCCGACTCGGTCTATGTCCGAGTTGATTTAGCCAAGCAGATAGTCTGCCGAGTGGGATGAATCAAGTTGGATGGTGCCGACTCGGTCTATGTCCGAGTTGATTTAGCCAAGAAGATAGTCTGTCGAGTGGGCTGAATCAAGTCGGATAGTGCCGACTCCGCCTGTGTCCGAGTTGATTCAGCCAAGCAGATGGTCTGCCAAGTGGGCTAGTTCAAGCCTGGACGGCATCAACACACCGCCATCCGAGGTCTCGGGTTCATAGAGATGGACAAAATGGGCAGCGACTCATAAGATGAATTATTGTATGAAAGCGGGCGCCGCCTCACCCCGCAATGGGCGCCGCTTGACCATAGCGGCTTAAAAAAAAAATTTTGCACATAATAAAACTGATAAATAAAATAATTTATTAAATCATTGTGAATGATTTGTATATGGTGCATGGTTATGGCCTAGGACTCAATATGATTGTGGTTATGTGTTGTAATTCATAATACGGCTTGCGTATGCCATATGTATGTGGGTGTTGTAATTTTTTTACACGGCCTGCGTGTCGTGCCTTCAATTATATTTTCTAGTTGTAAAATAGATTTAGACTCGAATGTAACTCGAGTGTTCTCATTTTGTAATGTACAAAATAAATAAGCAATGAAAGTCCATTAAAGGTGGATGTTACAAGGACGATGCTGACAACACATGCTGACCAAAGGAAGCGCTTGGAGAAGATGCTATCCCTAGGGTAACCAATCGATTTTCTCATTGGCTTGAGAAATCGTAGAATAAGGGTCGTAACCATGTCATGTTTAGCGTATATGTGATATATTTTGTGTGTAGGTGATGCATGCTAGATAATTTGTTATCTTAAAATTAAGTCAAATGAATATGCCTACCAAAGTTTGGTACTCATAAACTACCTCGATCATTTGTGTTGGGTTTTCCAAAGCAAAGCAGTGCATTTTATCTTGGTAGAGTGCGAGAGGACAATTGTGATGTCCCGCTATCAAACTTTGGATGAGACTTCACTAAGTGTCTCAATTAGATTGAGAAATACTTAGAGGCATTTCCTAATAGTTAGGAAACACGGATAAGAGAACATTTATACTAAGTCTTGGGCGATTAGCCAAAGCTAACTCAAGATGATGTATAATGTGAATCTTGATCCTTTATTCCAAGAGTTGCATACGATGCAATTGGTAAAATGTTACCTACCTAGTGATACTAAATCTTGGGCGATTAGCCAAAGCTAACTCAAGGTGAGGTATGATGTGGATCTTATCCCACATGAACTTAAAGCTCAATAGAACTGGTATGACTAGCTCCTATTGAAGCTAAAGGAATCAGTGGGAGTCTCATTTAATTAAAGGCCTAATTAAATGATTTCAGATATAATACTCAATTTTGCATATTATTTCTGTTGTAGATTACTATGTCTTCAAATACGTCAAATACCCTCTCTCTGCGATCGGTCCTTGAGAAGGACAAACTTAATGGAGCAAACTTCATTGACTGGTTCAGAAATTTGAGAATAGTTCTCAAATAGAAGCGGAAACTCTATGTCCTAGAGCAACCCATTCCTGAACCACCCACCAATAATGCTACTCGTACAGATAAGGATGCATACAAGAAGCATCAAGATGATGCATTAGATGCATCATGCCTTATGCTTGCAACCATGAACTCTGAGCTTCAGAAACAACATGAGAACATGGATGCCTTCGATATGGTTGCACACTTGAAGCAACTATATCAAGGGTAGGCGAGGCATGAGAGATCTGAGGTATCTAAGGCATTATTTTCATGCAAAATGCAAGAAGGAACACCCATAGGAACTCATGTACTCAAGATGATTGGGTATGTTGAGAACCTTGAAAGATTGGAGTTTCCTTTACGCAAAGAGTTGGCCACTGACCTTATTCTATATTCGCTGCCTAGAGGCTTTATTCAATTTGTCATGAATTATTACATGAGCGAAATTGACAAACTATTGCCTGAGCTCTTAAGCATGTTGAGAACTACTGAGAGCAATCTTAAGAAGATGCAACCTGGTACTAATGATGTACTTATGGTTAAAAAGGGAAAGGGTAAGAAAAAGTCTAAAGGCAAGGGTAAGACCCAGAATAAAGATAAGGACAAAGCATTGAAGCCTAAAGGTGGGGTGGCCAAGGAAGGGACTTGCTTCACCGCAAGGAAATCGACATTGGAAGAGGAACTGCAAAAAGTACCTCGAGGAAGTTCAGAAGAAGAAAGGAAGTGAGACTTCCACTTCAGGTATACATGTTATAGAAGTCAATCTATCTATTTCTTCCTCATGGGTATTGGATACCGGTTGTGCTTCTCACATTTGTACCAATGTGCAGGGCTTGAGAAGAAGTAGATCTTTGACAAAAGGAGAAGTGGACCTACGTGTTGGCAATGGCGCAAGAGTTGCTGCTATAGCTGTAGGAACATATTCCTTATCATTACCCAGTGATTTAATTCTAGAACTTGAAGAGTGTTATTTCGTACCTGCAATAACTAAGAACATTATGTCTATGTCTTGTTTGGACAAGAAAGGTTTTTCATTTATAATTAAGGACAAGTGTTGTTCTGTATATTTAAATGAAATGTTCTATTGCAGTGCACACTTGATGAATGGACTCTATGTTCTAGACCTTGAAAACCCAGTCTATAACATAAATACCAAACGATTCAAATCTAATCATTTGAATCAAACGTATCTTTGGCATTGTTGCTTGGGTCACATAAATGAGAGTCGCATAGCCCAGCTCCATAAGGATGGATTACTGGACTCATTTGATTTTGAATCATATGAGGTATGTGGATCTTGTCTTTTAGGAAAGATGACCAAGACTCCATTTAGTGGACAAGGTGAACGAGCGACAGATTTGTTAGGCCTCATACATAGTGATGTATGCGGTCCTTTCAAAGTCGCATGAGGAGGTTATCGATGCTTCATCACATTTCTTGATGATTTCGTAGATATGGATATGTGTATCTTATGAGACAAATCGTAATCCTTTGAAAAGTTCAAAGAATTCAAGAATGAAGTACGTGAACCAACTTGGTAAGAGTATTAAGATGCTTGATCGGATCGAGGTGGGGAATACCTAAGCCAAGAGTTTAGTGACTATCTAGTTGAGTGTGGGATAAGATCTCGGCTCACTCCACCAGAACACCACAGTTGAATGGTGTATCGAGGAGAAATCGTACTCTATTAGATATATACGATCAATGATAAGTCATACAGAACTTTTTCCTTCTGGGGATATGCTCTAGAGACTGCCGTTTTCACACTTAACCATGTTCCTTCTAAGGCAGTCATAAAGACACCATATGAGATATGGACTGGGAAGAGTCCCAAGATGTCTTTTATGAAGGTTTGGGGTTGTGAGGCTTACGTACGGCGTCAAGTATCAGATAAACTAGGCCCTAAATCAGATAGATGCTATTTCGTTGGATATCCCAAGGAAACTAAGGGATATTACTTTTACAACCCCACACAAGGTAAAGTGTTTGTTGCCAGAAATGGTGTTTTTCTAGAAAGGGAATTTATTTCTAGAAAAATAAGAGTAAAATTGATCTTGAAGAAGTTCAAGATACACAAAATAGCGATACCTTAATGGAACAAGAATCATCACAAACAAGGTGATAAAACCTGCTCAGTAGACCAAGCTCTGCAGTTTGATAGGATACGCCATCAACCCGAGAGATATTCTTTTCTCTTGGATGACAATGATGGAATCATGCTTGATGAACTGACATCCTATCGTGAAGTCAGAATGAGCCCATATTCTAAGAAATGGCTCGAGGCCATGAGATCCGAAATGGAATCCATGTACAATAACCAAGTTTGGACTTTGGTTGATCCATCTGAAGGGGTCAAACCCATTGGGTGTAAGTGGGTCTTTAGGAGAAAGATTGACATGGAAGGTAATGTGCATACCTATAAAGGGCGATTGGTAGCAAAAGGATTCAAGCAGATTCATGGTATTGACTATGATGAAACATTTTCTCCAGTAGCGATGCTCAAATCCATTCGGATCATGCTTGCTATTGCAGCTTACTATGACTATGAGATCTGGCAGATGGATGTCAAAACAGCATTTCTTAACAAAAATCTACTCGAGGATGTGTATATGACACAACCTGAGGGTTTTGTCGATCCAAAGGATGCTGGAAAGGTTTGTAAGTTGCATAGGTCCATATATGGTTTAAAGCAAGCTTCTAGAAGCTGGAATCTTCGTTTCGATAATGCGATCAAAACGTTTGGTTTCATTAAGAACGAAGATGAACCTTGTGTCTACAAGAAGGTTAGTGGGAGCTCAATTGTTTTCCTCATATTGTATGTAGATGACATACTGCTCATTGGAAATGATATCCCTATGCTGCAGTCTGTGAAGACTTGGCTTGGGAATTGTTTTTCAATGAAAGACTTAGGTGAAGCAGCCTATATTCTAGGCATCAAGATCTATAGAGATAGATCTAAGAGATTTCTTGGCTTGAGTCAGAGTACATATGTTGACAAGGTGCTTAAGCATTTTTCCATGCAGAATTCCAAGAAGGGATTTTTGCCAATGTCACATGGTATGAGTCTTTCGAAGACTCAATCTCCCTCTTCTAAGGAAGAGAGAGATCGCATGGATCAGATCCCTTATGCATCAGCTATAGGATCTATCATGTACGCCATGATTTGTACTCGCCCCGATGTCTCGTATGCTTTAAGCATGACGGCGGTACCGATCGAGATCCGGTGAATGTCATCGCGGGCGGTGTCGAATATTCTTAAGTACTTGCGAAGGACAAAAGAATATTTCTTGATATTTGGAGGCGATGAGGAGCTAGCTGTAAAGGGTTACAGTGATGCAAGCTTCCAAACTGACAAGGATGACTCCATATCGCAGTCAGGGTATGTATTTTGCTTGAATGGTGGCGCTGTGAGCTGGAAGAGTTCAAGCAGACACGATTGCAGATTCTGAGCGAGTATATTGCTGCGTCTTCTGCAGCAAAGGAGGCTGTTTGGATCCGAAAGTTCATCACTGAGCTTGAGGTGGTTCCTAGCATTACAGACCCAATAGACCTCTATTGTGACAACAATGGGGCTATTGCTCGGGCAAAGGAACCTCGCTCTCATCAGAGGACCAAACACATATCACGGTATCACCTCATTCGAGAGATCATCAATAGAGGAGATATTCATATATGCAGAGTAGACACTAATGCTAACATTGCGAATCCCTTGACCAAGGCTTTGGTACAGAGGAAGAATGATGGTCACACTAGGTCACTGGGTCTTAGAGATTACAGTGATTGGCACTAGTGTTAGTGGGAGATTGTTAGTATGAGCCCTTAGTGCCAATTATGAGATGATTGGTGAGGGAGACTTTTGTATTATATTCTTGCATTAATAAAGGCAAAGATTGATTATTATATTTCTTTATGTGTGTGCCAGCTTAATAAATATAATAATGCCCATGAATAGTAGGCTATTATCTACAGTATATCAATTGGTAGAATTGATTATGAGAAGTCAGAGAACACTATTCTTAAATATTCCTAGTCGAGTATTGTATTAATAGACAAGGGATATATTGATACATTGAGACTAGCATGTAGGTCAATGGATGACTTGATCTCACAAGTCATGGATATGTGATATCACATTGATACATGGGTATATATATAGGAGACTATATATACTGAATTGATCCACCATGAGAAAGTATCATGGATCGTTATATGAGTGTCATATACTTTCTCATGTGACTATTGGTGTGAATAGTCCTTAGACACGTCACTACGGTTCCCTACATAAGGAGTTATGTACTTTGGTATCATCTAATGTCACACCGTAATTGGGTGACTATAACGGCGATCACTGAGTATGTAACGAATTATGCGGAGGGATGTGAGTGATGTAGATGGGATCCATCCCTACCATATGACGGGAGTGATATCTTTGGCCTCTTGATAGAGTAGGACCACGAAATGCATGGTCATGCTCAAATGAGTCAATATGAGATATTGAGCTCATTTGTTTGAGTGAGTCTACTTGGGGATCAAGAAAAATAAAGATTGATAAGAGGGTGACACGGTCTATGCCTCATTGATTGATCCGAGATATCAAGGATAGAAGGACATCATATGATAATAGTCACGGAAGAGGTTGTCGATCTCGACATTCTCATCACTTGGGTAGCAATGATGTATTGCTAGATGCTCATTGCTTATGTATCTAAAATGGTTTTGAATACATTGCAACGCGTTATGAGATCCTATAGGGTCACACACAAAGAACATATTATTTTGGAGAGGAAATCATTTTGGTTTGACTAAAATGAATTATTAGTTAATTGGATTAACTAGAATGAGTAAGACTCATTACTTGGCTAAATTTGAGTTGGACTCAAATTGGTTTATGTTGAGTTAGACTCAAGTCAAACTAAGAGAAGAAGGCTAAAATGATTAATCATAATTAATCATGTAATACACGAATTAATCATGTAATACGAATTAATAATGTAATACGAATTAATAAATGGGGTTTTAAATGGGATTTAAAAGCTCATTAATGTGCATTTAATGAGCATTAATTGACTTCCTTTCTTTTACCATGGAGAATAAGGAAGTGCATTTAATGTCTCATTAAGGTGTATTATTGTTTCTTCTTCTTCTTTAACGTGAGAATGAAAAACAAATTTAATCTGATTTATTTTGTTCTTAAAAAGCCAAGTATAGAGTGAAAAGAGAGACCTTGGCATGGTTGCTAGCACAACCGAAAGGGTTTACCTCTTCTCTCCAAGATCGTGTGTGTGTGCAGTAGTGCGTGACATTACGACCCATGAGATCCATGATGTTCTTGGAATGGCATGCTTGAAGGTAATCTCGATTCCTATAGGATAGAATCGATAATAGAAACGAGTATGTTTTTTTTGCTTGGATCTCTAGAGGGATCCTAAGTTTTCCGCTGCGAATTTTGTTTATCGCTCGGGATCCCTACATTATCGGCTGTTGTGCTTCACCAGGTATCTCATCAATGTCTATTTGAGTCTCTCGAGCCTCATCAAGCTCGACGACACTCCCACTATTTTCTTGTAAGAGAAACTCTTTCTCTAGAAATACAGCATGCCTTGAAACAAACACCTTTTGTTCCACAGGATGATAGAATTGGTAACCCCTTGTTTCCTTAGGGTATCCAATAAATAGACATTTATCACACTTAGCATCTAATTTGTTTGATACAGTCCGCTTCACATAAGCAGGACAACTCCATATCTTCAAGTAAGATACATGAGATTTCTTACTATTCCATATCTCATATGGAGTAGTAGAGACTACCTTGGTTGGCATTCTGTTTAACAAGTAAACAGTTGTCTGAAGTGCATAGCCCCAAAAGGACTTGGGAAGATTCACATGATTCATCATTGACCTGACCATGTCCAACAAGGTCCAGTTACGCCTCTCAGATATACCATTATGCTGTGGTGTGTATGGCGGAGTCCATTGAGACAATATACCATTGTCTCTTAGATAATCAAGAAACTCTTGACTTAAGTATTCACCACCTCGATCCGATCGAAGTATTTTAATACTCTTGTCATGTTGTTTCTCTACTTCATTTCTGAATTCTTTGAACCTTTCAAAGGCTTCAGACTTGTGTTTCATCAAGAACACATACCCAAACCGTGAGTGATCATCGGTGAAGGTAATGAAGTAGTTATAGCCTCCTAAAGCTTGAGTTGACATAGGTCCACATACATCAGTATGTATTAGGCCTAGTAACTCTCCCACTCGTTCACCTTTTCCTGTAAAAGGTAACTTAGTCATCTTGCCTTTCAAGCATGATTCGCATGTATCGTATGAATCCAATTCAAACGATTCCAGAATTCCACATCGATGTAATTCGGACATGCGTTTCTTGCTTTCATGGCCAAGACGACAATGCCACATGTAGGAGTCTAATTGATTATCTTTTCAAGCACGCTTGTTGCTCGCTTCGATATTGAAAATGTCATTGGATACGTCCAACGTATAAATGTCATTGCTCAAAGTTCCAGTTCCATAAAGTACGCCATTCAAAGTTATATAATAATAATTGTTACTAAACTCCAAATGGTAACTATTTCTATTTAAACAAGAAATAGAAATGATGTTCTTTATCAACGAAGGAACATAAAAGCAATTGTCCAGTTCTAAGACAAGTCTTGTAGGGAGTTTCAACAAATACGTTCCGATGGTGAGTGCAGCAACCTTTGCTCCATTCCCAACACGTAAATTTGACTCTCCCTTGACGAGTCTTCTTCTATTCCTTAGCCCATGTATGTCATTACATATATGTGAGCCACACCTAGTATCCAATACCCAAGTGTTTGAGGAAATAGAATGACAATCAATAACGAAGATATATGAAAAAGATGGAGCATCTTATGCCTTATTCTTCTTCACGGACTCAAGATAAATCTTGCAATTTCTTCGCCAATGGCCCTACTTGCCATAATGATGGCAAGTGCCCTTTTGAGCTAGTTCTGCCTTTTTCTTCTTCCCCTTCTGTTGTTCCTTTGACTCCCTCTTAGAACCTTTCTTCGAGGAATCAACTAACAACACCGTCCCCTGCTCATGCTTCTTAGAAGGCTCCACAGTCTTTAGCATGTTGAGCAGTACCACAGATGAACCTTCTTGTATCTCAGAGGTGAAGAGGAGCTTGGAGACTTCGAACCTTTCGAATCTCACTTGCTCATCAAACAACTCATAAAGATGAAAGACTATGGTATGAGTATCCATATGCTCATGCTGCTTCCGTAGCTTGGGTTCCATCATGGCTAGCATGATGCAACTCATTTGTTCAGAATCACTCACATGTTTCTGATAGGCCAACAATTGGTCCAGAGTTGCATTGTCACTAGGACGGGCGGGAAGAGGCGCTTCGAGGACATTTGCAAGCTTTTCAACCTTGAGAATAATTCTCAAGTTTCTAAGCCAGTCCAAGAAGTTCAGTCCAGTTAATTTATTCGAATCCAAAATGGTATGCAAATTCAAAGACATCATGATCAATAGATTAACTTAGAAATACAAAACGAGCATATATGAGAAAATGATTTTAAAATGCATCAATATACATTTATAAATCTCATTCATTTTTTGAATTTCAAAAAACCCCAAAAATCACTTCGGGAGATCGTAGGTCCATCTCCGAATGGGCTGATATCCATCATAGATATGAACAACCTTGGAGAGTGTCCAACAAGCCATTCATAACTACGATGGTAGGTATCAACTATACCGATTGCATATCACGTATATGCAACTATCACAATGTGCTATCAACTAATTGAATGTTCACACATACATCGGGTTGTTAACACATTAACAAGTATGCATCATATGCATAGCACCCAACTTCACCTCCCTTTACATCGACCTTGGAGAGAGTCCAACAAGCTGATGCTCCAAGTTAAATTCAACCCATTAATCGAGAAATAGTTTTAATATGGTTAGAGTGCATTCAACCAATTAGCCCGACTTTGAGAGAGTCCAACAACCAAAGCTAACGATTGACCTCTGACTCTTACCATATTAGTATTAAACTATTTCATGGTTTGAACATGTTCGGGTTCGAGCCGGGCTTGGAGAGAGTCCAACAACCCGAACAAGAAACGGAACTCTGGTTCTAACCATATTAATGGAAGGTGTAGGCTTTAATATTGAGTTAGGGTTTTATGTCTCATCCTCTTTGCATGCAAATAACTATTATCTACATGGCATGGCATACATGGCATACATCTACATGTCACGACACGCATGGCATAATGATATGCATCTAATGCAATTACATGGCATACAATTATGTCATGTACAAAATTTCCTTATATGTCATAACTATTTATGAAAATAAAATATGTTTAAGATTTAATTCTCCAAATCAAATCATGATTAAATTAGGAAACAAATTTCCAAATCTAATCACATATTTTATTTGTGGAAATAGTTGATTAAGGAAAGTCAATTTAGGAAACCAATTTCCTAAATCATCAAAACTACTTATGGAAATTAAATATTTAAAGATTTGATTTCCCAAATCAAATCATGATTAAATTAGGAAACAAATTTCCAAAATCTAATCAAATATTTTATTTATGGAAAATATCAATTTCCATAAATACTTCCAACTTTTCAAAAGTAGAAGATTTCCATAAATACTTCTAGACTTTCCAAAATTGAAAATTTTCCATAAATACTTCTAACTTTCCAAAAGTAGAAAATTTCCAGAAATATCATTATGACTATCGCAAAACAATTTTACGATTATGTCGAAACACAACTTGGGCTCTGATACCACTTGTTGGGTTTCCGGCACCGCGGCGAGTGTGTGTTCGAACATGTTTCATAAACATGTGCACAGCGGAAGGAATAAAATAATAAATCTAATTTATTACAACACACACACCACACGCATGCATAGTACAACATGTGTTGACATAATCGTAAATTCAAATTTTGCAATAAAAGGAAATTTATACTACGTATACCGTATCACGTCGTGGGAAAGGCATCAACCGGAGCGATCCTCGCTAGAATCGCCTCTATCCGTATCCACGCCAAGTATCTTCGGGATGACTTCACAAAGTCACGAGCCTCATGTTGAAGACGATGTGATCGAGAGAAGATCACGATCCGAATCAAAATTCGGATCCAAAATTAGTCCTCAAAAACTCGCTTCTCCGGAGAGGTATTCGTCAACCGTTTGACGAATCTTTCGTCCTCCACCTATGAGGATTACCAGAGATCGAATCCCCGGCAAGGCTACTGCTGTCGGAGCTCCAAACGTCATCCAAACGATGCTCCGACAAGAAGGAAAGAAGCTGTCCAGAAAACTGGACAGCTTTGGTGGAGGAATAGGGGCCGGCCAAATAAGGAAGGTTGAAGCTCACCTTGTCGCCGGACCCAAAGGAGATCACCGGAGCTCCTCCGGCAGCAGCTCGACGCCGGCAAGGGGAGAGGACGGCAGCTGCTGGACGCCGGCAAGGGGCTTTGGGCGGTGGTGGGCGGCGGCAAGAAGTTGGCGCCGACCACTTGGAGAAGAGGGAGAGGGTGGGCGGCAACTTTAGGGTTGCAAGGATTAGGGCTTAACAAAAACCCTTAAGCCCTATTTTATAGAGAACAAATTCTCTTAATGGTTATCGGATCATAACCAAAAGCCCGTTAACCCGCTCCATTAATTTAAGTTAAAATAAACCAAACCATGATGGTTTATTTTAAGTTAAAACGAACCAAACCAACTTTGGTTCATTCGTTTAAAACAAACCAAACCCCTTTGGTTTATTCTCCTCCATTGGATTAGAACCAAACCAATTTGGTTCATCCATCATGTCTTCATAAGACACGACACATCCAAGCTTCCATTGCGACTGAAACGAATTCATGCTCGCTTCTTGTTTGGTCTAACCAAACCTAGTTTCTCTCGGTCTGAGAATCTCATTCTCAAGCTTGTTTTAAATCCTTCGGATTACGCTCGTTGTGCGTGTGACCAAATAGGTTCTCAATTTATGTTGGCCATCTATAATTAACCATTAATTATAGAACAATCATGAGTGGCACCTAGTAGTACATCATGATCCTCAATTAACCGAAAAGATCAACGATTGATCCAGAACTATTTCTGAAACCCTTCAGCAGCTCGAATGAATCGTGCCCCATTCCCTTCACTCATCTTATACCCACTTGGTTCAGGACATGGTCTATAGTGTCAGTCCCCACTAGACTGACTACGTCACACCTAGCCCAAGTATCATTTCCTCATCTTATGGATTCTAGTTACTGCACATGTATCGAAGAGTACCTTACTCTAAACATGTAATACTTTGGTCAAAGACTTTAGTAACAATCCAACGAGAGGCCATGGGTATACATCTCCTCGCAAGGAGTGGTGAATCCTTTATAGGTTATTCAAACACCTTCGATCACTTCGACTTATATCCAATCATCCCGGGTCCACATCTCCTCAGAGATGCTTGCTTAAGATGTCAAAACATAAGTCTTTATGATCAAGATGACTTGAATACCGCAAGTCAAAGGAACATCGCACTTAAGCTGCAGTAAGAACTTCATTGACATATCTATATATGCAGAGAACCATATGAAGTCTTACGGCTGGTCACTCCAATGAACTAGTTACCATAACAAGCATCCACGATTAACTCCGGACATCACAATATCTCCAGCCAGTGACAATCAGCTGCTTGGATAGACCAAGGAGTATACCTCGTGCTAGTCTCGACAGAATCAATGGTGTCCAAATCCATCAATTCATTGACTAGGGATAATTCCGATACATCACAATTACACATGTAGAGATACTCACTAGTTGTGATCCAATCACAAATTCTCTCATACTGTGAATCGTATCGTGGACATTCAGTAAATGAGTTTAAGATCTAATCAAATACATGAAAACATGTATACTCAAATTGTGAATCTTCATTTATCATATAAATGGTTCAAACATAAGGCGATTGCCTTAGGACATCTCTCATATATTACTAACATAGGTACCCTTTTAATCCAACTGAGAATGTTCTAGACACAGATACCTCTAACAAGCATCTCTCAATATACTAACCTTGAGGGTAAACTAAAGTGATACCCTAAACGATCAATTATCTATCGATTCGATCCAAAAGGCTCCCCACATTCTCGGCCTTTCTCCGAAGAGAACCAGATTAGATCCAACAGTTCACGACAAAGCGGTCAGATTTCTACGATGAATGCCTCTGGGATTTTTCCTAGGTCATCTAATCCCATCCCTAAATCCTACGAGCTACAACTGTAGAATACAAAATAGATACGACCATCGTCTTATACTCTCTCTTCTGTACAAATCAAATCACATCTGGAGGTAACTGTTGTTGTCTGCATGAGTCTTCTACCATGTCTTCTGCTGATACTGCTGCTTAAATCACTTTCCTTGAAGGGAAGTATCACAGAACTCCACCCATGCCTGATGTAGTAGGTCGCTACTGATGAGATAACCCAATCTTCAGTGTTGATCTCTGCTGTCGAGACGGAGCATCATCCTCCGGAACACCATTGGTAGTCTTCAAGAGTCTTCAAAGTATACCTCCTCAAATGTCGGTTGCTTACAATAGTAACAGATGAACTAATCCAATGTATAATCGACTTCACATGTCTTTGTGATCCGCCACTTGCGCACACAATCCCTTGAAGTCTTTGTTCGATTTTCGATATCCACGAGAACATCCTGATGATCTACAGTTAGTCTTCTATAATCAAAAAATAACTCAAAGCATATGACTCTGATCTTGCTCGTTTATCCAACAGTCGGAGACTTCTGACTCTATTAAGTTGACCTGCAATATTTGCTTACCGGTCTCCAACTCTTAAACCCTTGTACGGAGTCATTTCTAAACTCCTGTCTCAATCCAACATCTTCCGGTAGGATCTGGTAGAAGATCCCGGCATCCTAATCCAACTATAAGCCAATAACTCTGGGTGGCTTAAATCATCCATTCATCTTCTTGAGCTATTAGGTGGTCGTAACCTCTACAAGTCTCATGACTCTGCACAATACACTATTACTAATCGATCACCCTTTCTTGATGCTCAAGAATTCCTTACAATGTGTCACTAAAAGTGACACGGGGGAATACTCTCTCTCAACATCACTAACCATGATCAAGTGATGTTTTATTTTCCGAAGGTTATTTTCTACATTTTCTACCAAATACCGATTTGATCCCGATAATGGTATACAACTAACTCTACTTCCTTTGTATAACCCAAGTGAAGTACTCAAAAGTACCTTCAAAGTTATACAACCCAGTACGAACGACTCAGGGATAAAATCCCTATGAAACACCTTAACCTAGCCTTCCGCTATCTGCATCAACAATAGTCTACTTGTCTTGTCCATTACCCAACAGGTAATGATCTGACTAGCATAATTAGTGAAAATCTCTAAGACTGTAGTCTCTGATTTCCACAAGAAATGTGATGACTTGACCCCTATTTTCTGACTCGGTATCAGTCGGCCCTCAAAGGTAAATCACCTTTTCGACACAGGTTCAAGACTCACAGACTTAAAAGGTCATTTCCGGGGTCAACTCATACCACGGTTACGAATAATAACCAACACACTACAGGTTATTCCCTGTTATTAACATTAAAAGCATAGTCACCTAAAACCAAGAGTATAAACCCTAAAGATAACTCCAGTTGGCCGCCTCAGTGGACGACCCCTACTACAAGTCTACACAGGTGTCATAACTCTACTGTATACACCTACTAATCAAGTTTAGATAAATATCTACTAAATCATAAATTTTTCAGGAATTCTTACCTCGTGCTGCTTGGAGCTCAGGTCGCTGTCCATCTCATCTCGAAAAACCAAAACCGAATAAATTGACTCCAGAGAATCCAAGACTCGACTCAAAACAACCTTGTATGGCATCGCAGAACCTAGGGCTCTGATACCACTAAAGTTGTCACACCCCGAGAGCATGTTGTACCAAAAAGCAAACGGACAGCATCTTCCTTGTACGTGGCAATATTTCGGGTTAATACAAGGCCCGTAAGCCACAACAACAATAATACACATATATATATATGAAAACAATAACTACACAAAACACAGCGAAAACATAATACAACATCTCAAACTATACACATGCATACTAGTATGACTAACACATCACAACATAGCGATACCTTAACAAAAATTTGAATCCACAACATAGTACATCACGAAAACTCCAAATACAATACACTCATACGGAAAGCCCAACACAACCACCAGAGCCTTAGAGATGAGATGAGATGTCAGCCAGCGGTGGTCCAAGCTGTCACGAAGACTTCTACCTGTTACCTGGGTGACAGAAAAACCCATGGTCCATGGTGGTGGTGAGTAAAACTCAGCAGGTAATAGAAAAACATGTATATATGTAATATCACATGTAATTCAACAACATAATCTAGAGTTACAACAGGTATATCAGCATAGTATATAAATACAAGCATATACCATCTAACCAAATGAACAACGTAAAATGCAAACAAACAAGTCAAGTTCGCTACGCTTACTCGATCCAACTCAACATATAACCAACGTAGATATAACAGGAAGAGTAAGATCAACTCACAATATACTCAAGCTACAGGTCAAGGTATCTAATGGTCTGTCCAACACATATACCAGTATCCGATACAACCGTATAACATAAGCAAGAAGCATGCATGAATATGATGTACAATCAAATGCAGCAAACATAATACAATCAAATGTAACATCACAATAAGCATATATATATATAGACTGCATCTATATATATATTAATCTCAACCATCCATATATATATATATATATATATATATATATATATATATATATATATATCAAACAATATATGTATATATATATATATATATATATATATATGCATATATGTATCTAATCATTAAATGCAACATGCATGGTCATGCCTGCTCACCCCTACTCGCTACCACGACCCTAGTGTGGCCTAGGTGGCACGACATGACAATTGTCCCAACTCACACCAACCACTGCTCTAGAGTGGCCGAGTGGGCAGTATGATTAAGTAGCATATGAGCGTAAAGTGCTCGCTACACAACGGAGGTCCCTGCTGCTGGCCACTCCGAATAACACTACCAATGAGTGGTCGAGTACCACACACCCAGGATAACTGCATGCAACTCCAACTACCACCATCTATAGTGGTAGAGTGCATCACAACGGATGCTCTGCTTTCACACCGATTACTCCTTCTATGAGTAAACGTGGAGGCAGGATGACTGGCGACCCTCTTAACCACAAGGGAGACTACGTCGCCAGCATGCATGCAAATGACATGAAAGCAATGTCTCACATACAAACATCCACCATAGACTCTCTATTCTACAAAAAGTCATACTAATCAGATCAACGCACTCTCTATCCTGCAGAGAGTCGTACTCAACTGATCAACGGACTCTCTATCCTGTAGAGAGTCGTACTCAACTAATCATAACTCTCTATCCAATAGAGAGTCGTACTCAACTGATCGACGCACACTCTATCCTGTAGAGAGTCGTACTCGACCGATCATAACTCTCTATCCAATAGAGAGTCGTACTCAACTGATCGACGCACTCTCTATCCTATAGAGAGTCGTACTCGACTAATCATATCAAGCTGAGACCACCGGTCCGTAGTGACACACTAATCACCCTTTACTTAACCATTATACAACACATGGTTGGTAACAAGTATGCAACATATGGGTGTTGGAAATAAATCCTACATTTAGGGCATTACCTACCCACAGATGACCTTTTTGCCAATTTATAAATTGGGTCATCACCCGTACTAACATTTACACCTTACTAAATATCTAAACCAATTTATATCACATCTATAACTCCTAAATCATGATAGGGAATATGTGATATCAACAATTGAGCATAAATACATCCAATGATAAGTTCAAGCATAAGATAATAAGAGTAGGGTCAAGGGAACATGATCATATAAGATGATCATGCATCTAAATCTGTATGCATTAAAACTACCTGACCAGGGTAGGAATTACCCACCTGTTGATGTAGAGTATCTCGAAATATAATTTGCCTTCACGTCCAAGAATTGATCTCGATTCAAGATCCTGCACATAACATAGAACATAATTAAGTTCTATCGTACATCGAATTATTGAATCGAATCCTATATCGATCATTATATACAAATCAATTGTCTCGATACTAATTAAAGTCTCGATCACACATCCAACATCACTCCGGCTATATCACCATAAGAATACACACTAGATCAAATTAACAATTCACAATAATCCAAATCAACAGTTAACTACTTCCCTTCCACATATCATTGTTCACAAATCTTTCAGTATCAACCAACCACTGTAAACATGAACAACTCACCCATAACTATTAATCATCGAGTCAATACTAGTTCAACTATAACATAGTATACATCCATAATTACAACACTTAACTTACAATTTTCCTATACTGCATATAACTCCACCATTACACTATTACCATCTATCCACAATCGGTATTCTCCAATAGAACAACCTCGTTCGCCAGCTATTAAACATCAATTCACTAAGACATCCACTATAATTATCATACCACAATCCAAGCATCAGATAAACCGATGAAGAACTTACCCACTCGAGTCTTCTCTCACAAACAGTCGCACAACCGACAAATTCTCCAACACCAGCCCACATCACAGGACATGCACAACCCCCACATCATAGATAAAACCCTTCACAGCCTCACACAGCTAATGCTCCTTGTTCACAGCTGACTCCATCGACAGGAAATCCACCCCACATATCACATGGCTGCCAATTGATCCACAAAATCACATACACATAAAAGAAAGAGGGAGATGGATTATGCTTACCAACCTTGGACTGCACCGGAAGCCACTTCCCTCTTATCCTCTTGTTCAATCTGCCAAAAAAGCCACTGCCAAAATAGATCCTCGTTCAACCAAAGGCAAATCATAGTAGGGAATTAGACAAGGAGAAGTCGGCGCCCTTACCTAATTCCGACGATCTCCGACAAAGCAAATCCTCAAAACCGGCAGCCCCCCTCCTCACGGACGCACAACCCCGGTGACAATCGGCAAGGTAGCCCACTCATGCTCGAAGAAGGCGTCACCCGACTGCTCGGTCGATGTTCTACCCTCCAACCGGACCTCTCACCGGAAGGAGCCATCGGCGGTTGCGGGATCACGGAGAAGCAAGGCGTCGACCTCCTTCTCCTCTGATCGGTTTTCCCACCAAGAAGCCATCAAGGTTGTCCGTGGTAGCCGGAGACAATGCCTGGCAGTGAAGAAGCGACGGAGCGAGTCTCGCTCGGGCGACGGCGGCGAAGAAACGAAGTGGTGGGGAAAGAAGAGATCGGGATCGGGAAATAAGAAGTCACGAATAAATAATCGTCGGGAATGAGAAGTCGCGAACAGGATTCAGATTAATTAGTTTAACATGCTTTACAAAAGCCTGTTTGTTTATCCCCATGAAATATCTATAAAACTTCCGTTTAAACCCAGAAAAATTTTTAAAAATTCCTGAAAAAATTCCACAAGATAATTTATCAATTAACGAGGAATATATATATATATATATATATATATATATATATATATATATATATATATATATATATATATATATATTCGATATTTTACAGCAACACTATGTTGCACTTTCCACAACTGAAGCAGAATACATAGTATTAGGTGAATGTGTAGCAGAACTATTATGGATGATGCATACACTTAAGGATTTTGAACTAGATTACAAAAAAGTAAAGACTTTAGTTGATAATATAAGTTCAATAAATTTAACAAAAAATCCAATTCATCACTCACGTACTAAACACATTGATGTTAAACATCACTTTGTAAGAGATCATGTGGCGAAAGGTAACATTGAACTCAACTATGTTGAGTCCAAATCAAACCTTGCCACCATATTCACTAAACCACTTCCGGAAGCTGAGTTTAGTATGCTTAGAAGACAATTAGGGTTATGCTTGGTAGACTAGGAATTTTCTTTTTGCTTACCATTCCAAATTATTTTGAAAAGTAATATTATATTATTTTTGTAAGAAAATTAAAAAATTATTCTAGAATAGGTCAATCTAGAATTCATGATCCTATAGATCTAGGTAGCCTTTGCATCTCACAAATACCTAGGTTTACCTGTTTGTGTACTTAGCCACGAAGATGGGCATGAGATGTTAGGATTGCACCCCTAGGTTCCATATGTAGATCAAGTGCATCAACATGAACTAACATGGGGTTTACAAAAGAAAATTGATCACTTCAGTGACTGACTGCAATTCAAAGCTTAATGATTTACTCTATATCACTTGAGCTAGAAAAAGTTGGACATTTGCTTTAAGGACAATATTTAGATGTGTATCTTCTAAAGCTAAATGTAATAGGAATTCATGCTTGGACTTACTCCCTATCATTTGTGCATTAAATTTAAATTTAAAAAAAAATTGTTTGAAAATTTTGAATTTTTCATGGGGACTTGTGAATACTTTGAAAAAATTTTAAATTATTAAATTTTTCAGGGGGAGTTTCTGAAAAAGTTTGAAATATTTTTAATGAGGAGTTTTAAAAAAAATGTTTGAATTTTTCATGGGGACTTGTGAATACTTTGAAAAAATTTTAAATTATTAAATTTTTCAGGGGAAGTTTCTGAAAAAGTTTGAAAATTTTAAAATGAGTAGTTTTTTAAAAATGTTTGAAAATTTTGAATTTGTGAATGCTTTGAAAAAAAAAATTTACATTTTTCAGGGGGAGTTTTTAAAAAAGTTTGAAAAATTTTGAATGAGGAGTTTTTTTAAATGTTTGAAAATTTTGAATTTTTTATGGGAACTTGTGAATACTATGAAAATTTTTTAAAATTTTCAGGGGGAGTTTTTGAAAAAGTTTGAAAAGTTGTTATTCAAAGAAAAGTTGTTAATTCTTGAAAAGGTTAAATTGTTCAACGGTAGTTTTTTTTTTTTTGAAAATGTGTCTTGATAAAATATAATATATCTTTAATTTCACCCTTATTTTGATGTATGCCAAAGGGGGAGAGAAAAGATATAATTAGAGAGATAAAATTAGAGAAGATGCAAAAATTTGATAAGGATTAATGCATGTCATACATGGTTAAATTTATGTATCTATATTCATTAAAAAAGTTGTAAGTTCATTTCTTATACATGTTAAATATGGAGATTGACATTTGATTCTCCTAACTTTAACTGATGTGTTGTCATACATCAAAAAGGGGGAGATTGTTGATGCAGTAAGCATCACTCCTTAGTTTTGATGTATGAACTACAGTTAATAGTTAGGACTCATGTGTGATCTAATATAAGTGTTAAGTGTGCAGGCTTAACAGGAAGTCCTAGTAGGTCATGTTGACCGGATACTAGGCATGAATCTTGACAGATCAGGAGGATCGGACACCATGCATGAAGTCAGATGGGTCACGTGGACCGAACATTTGGCATGAAGACCAGTTGGGTCAGGAGACCGGACAATTGGCAAAAAGTCCAGCTGAGTCAGGCAGACCGGACAGCTGGTGGAAGCCCTGGTGGGTCAGATCGGATGTCAAGAATGGTAAGTCCGTCAGGTAGCCGGCAGGTAAGCCTCGAGTGAAGAGGTGAGGCCGAGTCCTCTGTAGGGGACAAAGCTAGGCGTCGATCCAATGAAAAGTCTACATGGGACTTAGTAGTCGAGATCGAGCAGTATTACTACTGCTATTGTATTTCATATTATTTATTTTGTGCTAATCCTATTTTGCAAGAATCAGTCGACTGAATGGATTCAAGTCGACTGGAGATGTATCAGTCGACTGGATACCTATTTGGCAAGATTAGCTGGTGATCGATCAAAGATCATGCGATGCAGATGGAAAGGGCTTGAGTCGACTGAAGAGTTTGAGTCGACTGAAGAGAGAAATTTCCCGATACAGAGCCGAGTGATGTGGAGTCGACTGAAGGGGATTCAGTCGACTGGAAGACCATAAATTTCATATCGACGGGCTGATGTGGAGTCGACTGGAAGGCATTCCAGTCGACTGGAAAGAGTTTATAAAAGTAATGCTTGACCAGAACTCGAGATGAACATTCAATCAATGTCGAAGTGCTGCTGAAATACTTGCTCGTCCACTAAATTTTTTCCATAACAAGGCGACCTTCTGTCACACTGCAACTACCTCTACAATCTCTTAGTGTCGGTATAAAGTCTTGTATTTTATTTTAATTTATTATTTCGCTTCTGCACTTAATTTTATGAAGAGTGGGTAGTGTGTTACCCTTCTTCATCATTTGTAAAAAGCGAAACCCTCCGAAGTCAAGAGTTCTCGAGTCGGAGGGTATTTAGTGAATTGCCCATCAAGGTAGCTCGCGGGAGAGCTACGGGCCTTGAAGTAGCAACCCAGTCCGGGTTGTGAACCAAGTAAATTGCCTGTGTTGATAATTGTCTTTATATTCCGCTGCGTACTTTGATTGGAATAAATAATATAAAATTAGTTTAAAATTATAAAATACCGAGATTCACCCCCTCTCTCGGTTCACTCGATCCTACAATTGGTATCAGAGCAGGGGCGCTCCAAGTTGGTGAAAACACCATCGTGAGCATTTTATTGCTTTAGAATAATTTTTATTGCTTTAGAATAATTTTTATTGTAGTAGAATAATTTTTATTACATTAAAATAATTTTCTACATATTAAATTCAATTTCTGTATTTTAAAATTTGTTAAAATAATTTTTTGTATTTTAAAATTAGTTAAAATAATTTTCTGTATATTAAATTCATTTTCTGCATTTTAAAATTAGTTAAAATAATTTTTTGTATATTAAATTCATTTTCTATATTTTAAAATTAGTTAAAATAATTTTCTCCATATTAAATTCATTTTCTTCATTTTAAAATTAGTTAAAATAATTTTCTCCATATTAAATTCATTTTCTTCTTTTTAAAATTAGTTAAAATAATTTTCTGCATATTAAATTCATTTTCTGCATTTTAAAATTCGTTAAATAATTTTTTGCATATTAAATTCATTTTCTACATTTTAAAATTCGTTAAAATAATTTTTTGTATTTTAAATTCATTTTCAGCATATTTAAATTCGTAAAATAGTTTTCTACATATTAGATTCTTTTAAAATCAATTTTGTCCTTAGAAAATATTTCATTGATAATGTCACACTTAGAGGATACAAGATGCTTAGCCTCCTCTCTTTAACGGAGAGGACTTTTCCTACTGGAAAAGGCGAATGGAGTACTATCTGAAGACCGACCTAGAGGTTTGGTTTTCAATTAGGAAAGGATTTATAGCTCTGGTAGATGACTCAGGGAAGTTGTTAGAACCGGAGAAATGAACCTCGAATATTAGGAAGAAAGCTCAAGTCGATTACAAGGCACTTAACACCTTGCAATGCGGACTTACTAAAGAAGAGCTAAATAGGGTAGGTCCATTTGAAAATTCTAAAGAATTATGGGAGAAGTTAATTGAATTGCATGAGGGTACAAATGACACTAGGATAGCCAAAAGGGACATGCTTTTAAATAAATTATTTAATTATAAAATGAACGAAAATGAAAAACGCTAGTCAACTTCATACTAGGATTAAAGATTTATTAAATGGATTACATTTAATAGGACACCAAATAGAGAATAGGGATTTAATTAGGTATACCCTTAAGGCATTCCCGAGAAATGCCTTATGGACATCGATTGTCGATGCCTATAAGGTATCTAGGGATCTCTCCATAATTAGGTTAGATGAACAATTTTGTGAACTTGAACTACACGAACAAGCTAACTCGGGTCAAACCGAGAATGGTATAGCTTTGATGGCAGGTTCAACTAAAAAGGAAAGAAAAGTGAAGGTTGAGTTCGAAGACGAGTCAGAGTCGGAAACAAATGGAGAAGAGGAGATTTTAAACATGGTAAGATAAATGTTCAACCGAAAGAAAAGATTTACAAAGAAAGATGCCAAAAAGGTGGCCGACAATAAGCCGAGACCTCGATCGGAAGTAACCTGCTACGAATGTAACGGAAAAGGACATTACAAGTCGGAGTGCGCAAATTTAAAAAAGGAAGAAAATCGAAAAAGGAAAAGAAGAAGAAGGCTCTTAAGGCAACATGGGATGAGTCATCATCTGAGGTGTAAAATACCAAGAAAAAAAATATTAATAATAAAATAATATTGGGTAATTAGGAGAATACCCTATGAACTTTTCAAGAATTTTCAGAAATTTTTCTAGATTTAAATGGAGGTCTTATGGACATTTTATGGGGATAAAATGGATAGACTTTTGTAAAGCCTGTTCAGAGATATTAAATGGTAATTAAATCGAATCTTTCCATTCCCCGTCGGTTCCAATTTTGCGACTTCTCTTTTATTTTCTCGTGACTTTCCTCTTCCCGATCGCCTTCCCTTCTTTCTCTTCGCCCAAATTGCTCCGCCTCCATGCCGCTCGCCACCACGCCGCTATGCTCTGCCGATCCGGATGCCCGGCGCGCCAAAGTGACCTCCCTCTTCCATCGACTTCCGCATCGCCTACCTGCGTCGTCGCGAGTTGATCGCCGTCTCTTCTCAACGATCGATCGCGACCTCTTCTCCTTCGCCGATGGCGCTCCCCTGCGTGATTTCCCTCTCCCGCGGTGTGAGCGAGCTGCTTCGCCGCCGGTTATCGCCGCCTTGATTTCTCCCTTGCCCGTAGGCGGTTGGCGCCCCGCAGCCATCACACGCTGCAGTCATACCAAGCCCGTCGCCACCTCTTCTCACGAGCACACACCACCGCTGTGAGAGATCGGCTGCCGCCGCCCTAGGGCCTCTTTGCCGTCGCAGTTTGGGCGTTCTTCTTCTTCACTGTCGTCGTGAGTTGGATGGATTGCTGCCGCCGGTAGAGTCCCTAGGGTTGGTCAGTTGATCGATCACCCATTTTTCCGTGACCTACCCCAATAGCTTGCGGTGGTTTAAAGGCGAAGAAGAATCCACCATTTTGTGCTTGCTATAGCTCCAACTCGATTTCTGATTTTTGCTGGAATGAGTAGCCGTGCAGGTAAATTGATTTAGAGAATTGATGAAGACCGTTTGTTGTGACACCTTGTGACACCTTGCAGAGTGATAGGCAGTGAAGGGAAATCTGGAATTTGGAGCTAGGCTAGTAAGTATTGATTGGTATATTCACAGCTAATATTGTGGATTGATATGTTAAATTTTTGTGGACGGGCTAAATGTTGTAGGTTGGCTGAATCCCAATTTATGTACATATGTGATGGATTTAGTTCAATTACGGGAGAGTTGAGATCATGAAGCAGTACAGAGGAAGCTCGGCTAGGTAAGTAAGATTTGGTTGTACATAGTTGTGTATCCGTTCTGTTTAGTAAACTGATCTGGATATGCTATAATTATGTAGTGATGATAGTACCTGTTCATTACATGATGATGTTTGATTTATTTAGATTAAATTGAGACCAGACTCTTAAAGCAGATTAAGAAGTGGTTGAGGTGGAAACAACGTGAGGACTTTGATATGAGGCTGGTTCACGGATGTGGAGACAACTTGTATTCTCAGACAAGTCATCAAAATATGTGGGTAATTTCATACCTGGTCCGGGTAGATGTATTGCATTCAGATTTAGTCATAGATATGAGCATGTTAGGTGTTCATATTACCTTGACCCTGCTCTTATTATCGTATGCTTGAACTTATCGTTGGATATATTTATGCTCAATTGTTGATATCACATATACCCTATCATGATTTAGGAGTTATAGATGTGATGTAAATTCGCCTAGATGTTTAGTAGGGTGCAAATGTTAGTACGAGGGATGACCCAATTTATAAATTGGAAAAAGGTCATCTATGGGTAGGTAATGCCCTAAATGTAGGATCTATTTCCAATACCCATATGTTTCATATTGTTACCAACCATGAGTTGTGTAATGGTTAAGTGAAGGGTGATTAGAGTGTCATGGGATAGTGGTCCTAGCTTGATATGATCAGTCGAGTACGACTCTCTACAGGATAGAGAGTGCGTCGATCAGTTGAGTACGACTCTCTATTGGATAGAGAGTTATGATCGAGTAGTCTGACTCTCTGGGATAGAGAGTTCGTAGATCTGTTGAGTACAACTCTCTGAGGATAGAGAGTATTGATTAGATGGGTATGACTCTTTCTTTGAGAGAGTCTGTGGTAGATGGTTGTACGGATGATAGCATACACATGTCATTTGCATGCATTCTGACGACATAGTCTCCCTTGGGGTTGAGAGAGTCGTCAGTCATCTTGCCTCCCAGAGCACTCCCCGAGTAGTAACTGGTGTGAGGGAAGAGCATCTGTTGTGCCGCACTCTACCACTATGGACGGTGGTAGTTGGAGTTGCGTGCAGTTGTCCTGGGTGCGTGATACTCAACCACTCATTGGTAGTGTTAGTCGGAGTGGCCAGCAGCAGGGACCCCCGTTGTGTAGCGAGCTCTTTACGCTCATATGCTACTTGATCATACTGCCCACTCGGCCACTCTATAGCAGTGATTGGTGTGAGTTGGGACAGTTATCATGTCGTGCCACCTAGGCCACACTGGGGTCGTGGTAGCGAGTAGGGGTGAGCAGGCATGACCATGCATGCTGCATTGTCGTATCTTATGGCGCTTTGCATATTACCATATATAGATACATATAAGTATGTATATATATATATGGATGGTTGAGATTAATATATATATAGATACAGTCTATATATATATGATTATTGTGATGTTGCATTTGATTGTACTATGCTTGCTGCATTTGGGTGTACATCATATTCATGCATGTTTCTTGCATTTGTTATACGATTGTGTCGGATACTGGTATGGGTTGGACAGACCATTAGATACCTTGACCTGTAGCTAGAGTATATGGTGAGTTGATCTACTCTTCCTGTTATATATATATATATATGTGTTCAGGTTGGATCGGAGTAGCGTAGCAGACTTCAGGTATGTCTGCATTTTTATGTTATTTATTTGGTTAGATGGTATATGCTTGTATTTATATATTATGCTGATATACCTGTTGTACCTCTAGAGCATGTTGTTGAAAATACATGTGATATGGCATATATACATGTTTTTCTATTACCTGCTGAGTTTTACTCACCACCCCCCACGGACCCTGGGTTTTCTGTCGCCCAGGTAACAGGTAGAAGACTTCGTGACAGCTTGGAGCACCGCCGGCTAACATTGTCTCATCTCACCTCCGAGGCTTTCGTGTGTATTTGGGCTTTCCGTCCGTTGTGTATTGTATTTTGGAGTTTTCGTGATGTACATGTTGTATATTCGGATTTTTGTCGAAGTTTTGTATTGTTGTGATGTGTTAGTCATATCGGTATGCATGTGTATGATTGTATTGTTGTTGTATCGTTTCCGCTGTGTGTAGTTGTTGTTTTGATATATATATACTGTTGTGGGTTGGTATATTTTTATATATTGTTGTCATTGTGGGCCTACGGGCCTTGTATTAACCCGAAATGTTGCCACGTACAGGGGAGATGTCGTCCGTTTGATTTTTGGCTCGGCATGCTCTCGGGGCGTGACATGAGGAGTCGGATGCGGAAGAGACGAAGAGAAGCTTCGTCGCATTTATGGTCGAATCAAGATCTTGAGCGAGTCGAGTTAGAATATGAGTCCGATTCAATCCAGAGAAGCCACGGATCCGTGTCCGTTTAGAAGGTTCAAATGAGGTAACTTCTCCATTAGAAGATAAATTATATAATATCATTGCATGCTTAGGTAGAAAGTTAGCTAAGTCGAAAATCGAGTTGACTCGCTACTTAAGGAAGTCCAAGTACTTAAGGAGCAAGTCA